>JAZHFQ010000439.1:0-1482343 GCA_038387885.1 Spodoptera picta
TTGTCGTTGTGGTGAAGATGTCAACAGCCTTGGACACCACGGCTTGTCATGTAGCCGTAGTGCGGGTCGTTTTGCTCGACACGCAAGTATTAATGACATAATTCGTCGAGCTGTTGCCTCCGTTGGCGTGCCAGCTACTTTAGAACCTAATGGCTTGGTACGCGACGATGGCAAGAGACCCGACGGTATGTCATTATTCCCTTGGAAGATGGGTAGGGCTTTAGTATGGGACGCCACTTGCGTTGATACTCTGGCGCCATCCCATCTTCCAAGCTCAGCGTGTCGAGCCGGTGCTGCCGCTGCTGCTGCCGAGAACCTCAAACGGCGAAAGTATAATAGCCTGATTGGCAATTATGCTTTCGAACCGTTTGGGGTTGAAACTTTAGGGCCGTGGGGCCCAAGTGCACATCTTCTTTACAAAGATATTGTAAGGAGGATGGTTGACACTTCAGGTGATCGAAGGGCTGGCTACTACCTTGGGCAAAGGTTAAGCATTGCCATTCAACGTGGCAATGCTGCCAGTCTTTTGGGCACCCTACCTCACGGTAGCGATGAGGAAAATGTTTTCTTTGATGCCTTATGATTTATTTTTATTATTATTATTTTTTAAGGTGTAAATATTTTAGTTTTCAATTTTTTTTTATATATTTATGTTGTATATATTAATTTTTATCTTGTATTGTATATATTTAATTTAGTAATAATTATTATTAATTTTAGAAAATAAAAGTTTCGTTACATAAAACAAAAACTTCAAAAATCATGTATCAACAAAATTGCACAGTATTACGAGAACTCAGAATATTTCGCGGTACAAATACTGAGCGCGTGCGTCACGGCTTCGGTGCGGGACTCGTTGTTATGTTACGCTTCCACGCAAGCGTCGAACGGTCTAGAGTAGTGCGAGTTAAAGAACCCCAATCCACCAACATTTGCTGTGTCAGCACTTCCCCTCACTAGGCTCTAGAAACTTCCATGACTAATCAATATTTGTTACTATCTAGGACACACATGCCAAATCAATAGCTTTGTCAACATTTCCCCTCTCTAGACCTTCCATTGCTAATCAGCAATATTAATTAATTACCCAGGGCACACATAGTAACAATTTAGCAATAAGTTAGTATATAAGATCAATGTATTTTAAAATATTTCATTCACTGTCACGCTGTAGCTTTGTCTAATTAAAGTTCATTTTTCAACGCGTGCGTCCGACACAAACCAAAATCCATTTACCGTGTTACAAAAGTTAAAATTAGTTCATTTTATTTGAAATCATCCTTAAATGTAAGTGTGGGAGAGCCATGCTTCGGCACGAATGGGCCGGCTCGACCGGAGTGATACCACGGCCGAGCAGAAAACCGAAGTGAAGCAACGCTTGCGTTGTGTTTCGTCGTGTGAGTGAGGTTACCGGAGGCCCAATTACCTTCCCCTTCCCCAATCTCTCCAATCCCTGAATCCCCAACGATCCTCAAACTCCTAATCCCCAAAAAGCCGGTGACGCACTTGTAACGCCTCTGGTGTTCTAGGTATCCATGGGCGACGACGATTGCTTACCATCAGGTGATCCGTCTGCACGTTTACCGGCTTATGCCATAAAAAAACATATAAAAAAGTACAGGTACATTCTGGGCATAAAAAGCATAGTTCTCTTTCATTCTACTTACTTGGAATGTTCTCCTGTACTCTCTCTTTCTCGCCTCATTCTCTGTCATAACTCCATAATCTTCTTCTTCATACGCTAACACCATGTCTATTCTTCTTCTCCCGTCACGGAAAAACAGAGATTCTGGTTCTAGACCCTGAAAATTTGAATATTTACTTCATCATCATCAACTAACAGCCAGTAGTGGTCACTGCTGACTAGGCCTCTTCTCACACGGACAAAATTTAAAGCATTAATCACCACGCTTGCTCAATGCGGGTTGGCACGTTCAAAATTATTAGACATTAAAAGCCCAGGATTTCCTTGCAATGTTTTACTTCATAGTGTGTCCGTGGTATCAAAATAATCTTAGACATAACATAATAACATAACATCATGCCTTTTTTTCCGAAGGGATAGGCAGAGGTGTAAATTATGTCACTGTACAATGTAACACCCACTTTTCACTATTTATGTTATGAGTCCCATGTAATAGGGGTTGAGCCTATTGCCATATACCGGGCACATTTCCCGACTTTAATACTTTGTCCGACCCGGGAATTGAACCCGAGACCCCTTGCCCGGCAGTCGCACTTGCGACCACTGGGCCAATGAGGCAGTCTTAGAAAGTACAAATATAACTCAGAAAAAGTCACATCGGTACTTGTTTTTATAATAACTATCGTGAGACATACTAAATTAACTAAAATCGCGGGTTACTCACTGAGCTGCGCGACGTCGCCGCGACCGCGCACACAGCTCATGAGGAAGAACCCCTCAGTGGTTCGAAACTAGTAGAGCTTTTCTCAGTATATTCACGTGAGTAACCCGCGATTTTAGTTAACATTGGTACTTGCCAGGTTTCGACCCCGGACTCAAACTCAAACTCAAAAGCATTTATTTCAATTAAACCATAATTTGGTACTTTGGAAACGTCAACAAATATTAAATAAATAATAGTCTGTCAGTCAGTCCGTCAGTGAAGCTAGGCGTTCGTTCCAAAATGTCGATTCCAGTGAAGACGAACGAGCAAGAAACTCCATTCGTTACTCTTTTAAAAAAAAAGTCTGTCACTCTCATGCAAGAGAAGCGGACCTTGAGCGTCAACCACAAATACTTTTTGGTACCTATTTATAGTATCTATATCATTAAACGTAAAATATCTTACTTCTGAGTTAGTTTCTCCCACATTTTCTTCTTTTTCATTTGGATAGATTGGCAATGACGGTTTCTTGTCATCTTTCCCGTAGTCAGAATTTTTGCTGTCCGGCTTCGACTGGAACAAAAATGAATGAATGAATGAATGAATGAATGTCATTTATTTCTCAGTACATGGTACACACAGATCTTAAAATTAACAAAGTTCCACACATACTACCGTTACCGGTGTAGAAATATAAAATTGTAATAACAGTATTAATTTATGTCTAATTAAAGAACAATTATATTAAAATTAGTATTATTATTATTGGAAACAATTCAAATAATTTAAAACAGGTAAAGTCAGAAAATAAATTAAGATGTCATTAAGAAGAAATTATGTATCAGATAATGTAGTCAAATTGTAATATACTAAAAAGTCAATAAATTAATTGTCACAACAAATCAGGAAGTCAGGTGAGAAATTTATAATTAATTTTGGTCAAAAAACATGGAGGCACTGATTATCACGATGATACAATGCTTTAAAAAGCTGCATACCTACAGCTGCTGTTACTTAGAATGTATTAACTCGTCGACTACCGTCATTATAGACACAATTAAAGAACAATAGGTTGCGGTCACCGGTGTCCTCACGGGGTTTGACAGTTTAATTTGATCTACAAAGCTCTTCATTCACCATAGCATGAAACTGTTAATAAAACGCCAATCAGGAATCAAACTCAATACGATTATTCTACATAACTTAACGTTCCACCTTTTAATCTGCAAAGAGGTGAGCGGAAGCGAATAGTGGTGAAAATGGGTGAAGAATGGGTGTTACTTTACATATACATATGCTGCAACGTAACATGCAGTTTAAACAGTTGCGTTTAGATGGGGGATAACGGGAAAATCATGCAATGACTCCTGCCACGGGTGAGGCGAGAGGGAGTGTTAGACTCTTACTGACTAAACACTACCCCGTTCCTACTCCTGCATCGAGCCGAAGCCCCGGCAACCAGTTGAATCTTCCGCAGTTCCAGATCGGGCATTAGCCTTATCGGTTCCATCTCAACCATGTTATGGCCAAATGCAAGTATAATAGTAAAAGTGTGGGAGAGCCATGCTTCGGCACGAATGGGCCGGCTCGACCGGAGTGATACCACGGCCTCACAGAGAACCGACGTGAAGCAACGCTTGCGTTGTGTTTCGTCGTGTGAGTCTGCTCGTTTACCGGCTTATGCCATAAAAAAAATAAAAATAATTAGCTTTCAAGATCTCTAACTAATTACCCAAAGGTTTCCATCTCCTCATACCTGGAAACTTGGTTGAGGAGTTCCTGGCAACGTCGTGGAAGCATCCTTCGGCTTTGCAGTAAAGGCCCCAGCAGCCGAGGTCACATTTCTCACAAACCTCCATCCTTTCGACTTCTTCTCTTCTGAACTGTCTGAACGAATGGATTTGATGTCATCTCGAAGGTGGACCTGAAGGATGAGGGGGGAAACTACGTATTATGGGGGAGTTAACTAGTCGTGTTGGTGACTATAAAATAGACTGAGGCCTTAGTACGAGTTTCGTTTACGTTTTAAGTATTCGTAACGAGTACGCGTTCGGCGCTGTGATTGGTTGCTTCATTGGTGCCGGCCAATCAGAATCCCGAACGCGTACTCGTTTCGAATACTTTCAACGTAAGTCAAACTCGGCCTCTGCACGTTGGCGCAGTGGCTGCTTAACCAGCTATGGCACAGCGTGAGGCACGAAGCAATTCTTTGTGTGTTATATTCATTGTACTCAGTATCTACCAACAACACCCACTAAAAGTTAAGAAGAAGAAAGATACCGGCCGAATTGAGAACGTCCTCTTATTTGCGAAGTCGGTTAAGAGCATTAGCTTTTAAAAATAAAGAAAGATAAAGAACATAACATAACATAATATAGGCAGAGGTGCACATTATGCCACTGTTCATTGTTTCACTAGTTATGTTATGAGTCCCGTGTAATAGGAGGTGAGCTTTTTTTAAAAAAACCTAGTAATACTTTGCCCGACCCGCGAATCGAACCCGAGACCGACCGAGCCCGGCAGTCGCACTAGCGACCACTCAGCCAACGAGGCTGTCATAAGATAAAGAAAAGCTCTTATTATACTAAACTAGCTTCTGACCGCGGCTTCGCCCGCGTTCCCATGGGACCCCTGTTCCAAATTTCATCACGATCCCTTCAGTCGTATTGACGTGATTGAGTAACAAACATACACACAAACACACAAACTCATAAACTTTTGCATTTAGTATAGTATTAGTTAGATGTGTAGAGGTATATCAGTAATAGTAATGTAATGTATGTCTTTTCCAGACCCGGGAATCAAATTTGCGACCACTAAGCCAACGAGACAGTCTTACCTACTCCAATAACCTAAATGAATTTATCTAAACAATAAAAAATTTAATGACTATTGTAACCTCATAATTACTTGTGACCTACATTTTTAAATTTAGTTTTTTGTGTTAACTGAACCCTGTAAAAGTAATTATGTCAACATTGTAACATTTACCTCAGTCTAGTGGTGATAAGTAATAAGCTATTGTCGAACAAATGGTTATAGGGTTGGATTTCAAAAATTGAAACTGCTTACACAAGGATTATATGGTTAAATATTGGTGTATCTATCCGGCAAGGGTGCTACCACATAAATTTTGAAATATGTTAAAGTCAAAGTCAAAGCATTTATTTTTTTTTATGGTATAAGCCGTAAACGTGCTGACGGATCACCTGATGGTAAGTAATCGGCGTCGCCCATGGACACCTGGAACACCAGAGGCGTTACAAGTACGTTACCGTCCTTTTGGGGATTAGGAGTTTGAGGATCGTTGGGGATTCAGGAATTGGGGATATTGGGGAAGGGGAGGGTAATTGGGCCTCCGGTAACCTCACTCACACGACGAAACACAACGCAAGCGTTGCTTCACGTCGATTTTCTGTGAGGCCGTGGTATCACTCCGATCGAGCCGGCCCATTCGTGCCGAAGCATGGCTCTCCCACGCATTTATTTCAATTAATCCTTAATTAGACACTTTAGAAGCGTTAAAAATTTTATTCCTCTTCAGTCAGTCTGTCAGTGAAGCAAGGCGCTCGTTCCAAAGTGTAGTTTTGAATGGAGAAGAACGAGCAAGAAACCCCATCGTTACTCTTTTAAAAAAAGTTTAAGTACTCGTGTTTGTCCGAAACATGAATTCCCACATTGGAAAAACGTTAAAATCAATATAATATATGTATGTATATAGGCGAGAGGGAGTGTCAGACTCTTACTGGCTAAAAACCACCCCGTTCCTACTCCTGCACTTCGAGCCGGAGCCCCAACAACCCGTTAAGTTCTCCGCGGCACAGTCCAGTAGTGAACTTGTACTGCGGGTATGTATGTGAATGTGGGGATCACAGGATTTCCTCCTGTGTCGTGTATATGTTACCGGCCAAACCCGATTTCAGGACAAACTAGTTTTGCCTAGGCTAAACTAGTTCTTCCTATACGCGTTAGGATTAACTAGTATAGCCTAGTTCAAAACATATACAAATATACAACGTCGTATACACATTTGATAACACACAGACCCGGAACAACAATGTATGGATGACACAAAGAGTTGCTCCGTTCGGGAATCGAACACGTTGCGCGGTAGCCAGTTGCCCAGCTACCGTGCTGCCAGCTACGGTTGTAGTCTTGATGATGATGATGAACGATGATCATAATGATTTATAAACCGTGAAATCTGTTTTTATAATAACTATCGTGAGTAGGCTGCGCAACCTGGCCGCGACCGCGCACGCTGCTTATGAGGAAGAACCCCTCTGTGGTTCGAAACTAGTAGAGCTTTTCTCAGTATATTCACGTGAGTAACTCGCGATTTTTAGTTAGTTAACCGTGAAATCTATTTCGTTTCCGTCCCGAAGTAAAATGGTTCTGTCTCGGTAATACAATAGTTTTACAAAGAAATAAAATGTTTAAAACGAAAAATAACTGGTGAAACATTGCAGAAAGATCACTTCGAAAGCGCATACGAACTCATAGTACATTATCAAAACATCACGCCGTGTAATTCTCGAAGAGATATTTCTCGTCGGGTGGCACGTGCGATGCGAATAGTGCCAATTTTTTTACGTCTAACAAATTTACTTCTAGTGCTTCATGTGCGGAATTGAAAGAAAAAATGTTTCAAACTAAAAAAATGTCACAATATTTTATTTGTTTTTACTTTATACATCGAAATTCGAAAATACTCCTTATTGGGAGATACATTTAAAATATCTTACCACCCAAAACGGTCCAGTTCTAACAGCCCCAACTTTAATATCATTCACCCGATTTAATTTTATATGTTTAATCGAATTCATATTATTATAGTTACTGCACATTTTAGCTTAGTCTATTTTTAACTTCACGGTTCAAAATTACTAGTAGTCCGGTTAAAATCACGTAGCTAACTAGTATAAGAATTAAATTCAATCATTCAGCTGAATCGTAAGGAATGGTAATGTTTTGCTATAACGATTCATGTCATTTTTAGGGTTGGCATACACCGCCTGCTACTTATGCATATGAGTTCTGGTTCGGAACCTACCAAAGGCAAGTACCAATGTGACTTTTCCGAGTTGTATGTACTTTCTAAGATTATTTAGACACCACTGACAAACGGTGAAGGAAAACATCGTGAGGTAACCTGGGCTTATAGTTTCTAATTATAAGTTTGAAATCGCCAACCCGCATTGAGCAAGCGTAGTGATTATAATAATAATAATAAGCCCGCAGGGCACCTTGAGGCGAGGTGACGGGCATTAGCGATCCCGCGGGCTACCATCATCCCGAGTGCTCCAGGGAGAAGTCACCGTTCCTTCTTCTCCGGCTTACCTTAATTGGCTGGCTGGCTTGCCCGGCAGTTGCACTTGCGACCACTTGGCCAACCTACTGTTCTTTAATTGTGTCTATAATGACGATACTCAACGAGTTAAAAGTATCCAGGTATAAATATCGTAGTCAGTTTTCAGTTAATAATAATAAATGTTTATTTGCCATAATTTGTACAGTCGTTCCCTATATTGTACACTAAGCTTATGAATGCTCTCATTTCGCGTCACGCGATGCCAAATTCCAATCGTTTTGGGGTCACTTAAGGAATTATTATTATATTTACCCAGTTATAAAAGAATTTCGTATGTACTTATCAAGCCAAACAGTACACATTATAATAATTAAATGAGTAAGCAGAGGTGTATGTGTTCAAAGCAACCTTCAATTCATCAGTTACTTTGTAAATTTTTTTATGGAATATGAGGCAAACCAGCAGACGGTGGATCGACGGACGAGGACGAGGATGGACGAGGTGATCCCTGATGGTAAGCGATCAATGCCACCCATGGACTGCAACACCAGAAGAGTCACAGGTGCGTTGCCGGCCTTTTAAAAAGGAATACGCTATTTTCTTCAAGGTTTGAAGGTCGTACGGCGCCCAGCGTTCCGCGCGCGCTGTGTACGCTCAAATACGTACGTGTCTTCTATAAAATGAAGTTTTTTAAAAATGGAAGACCCTTTTCTATGGCGTCATTACGAGAACCGGGCGTGGACGGCGCGACTCGATACAATTGGGTAGTTTCAATTGTTTCCAGGGTATCAAGATAAAAATCTAATTAGTCCGTCAGTTATTGAAGGCAGAATACTACTCTGCCTCGTTGGTCGAGTGGTCTCGGGTTCGATTCCTGGGTTGGGCAAAGTATTATTGGGCTTTTTCAAAAATCTCAGTAGTACCACGAAATTGAGCCTAGTATATGACATTAGGCTCACCATACATGGGACTTATAACATAAATAGTGAAAAGTGGATGTTACATTCCACAGTGGCATAATGTGCACCTCTGCCTACCCCTACGGGGATAAAAGGCGTGACGTTATGTTATGTTATGTTATGCAAATTTTTTCTAGTTAGCAAAATATAAAAATATCATTTATATGCAGAGCGGTAAACATGCATAAATGTGACCAGAAAAAGATATATTTTCAAGTACATACATACATATATACAATACTATGTGACTTTGTTAATGACACATTTATTATTTCAAAAATATATACAATAACTAGCTGTTACCCGCAGCTTCGTTCGCGTGAAAATATTCATATTTCTTGTTAATTTAAACTTTTTTGACGCGACAACGTGTTGATTGGCGAGGCGTATTCGAGAGCTAGTATGAAACGGAACTTTTATTTTATTGTCTACTCAAGATGACGACTGCGATTTGTCTGTCAGTGTCATTAAAATGAATTAATAAAACGAAATAATCTCCGTAATCCGAATTTTGCGGATATATGTTGTCGACTCGAAATCGATATTTTTTTATGTTTTGTTATTCAGGTAATGTTTCGATCGAGTTGTGGCGACACATGACACAAATCAATGGATGACGTCACAAGAATCCAACATCGTACATGCAAAGTTTACAAGCGAATAAACACGAAAAGAAAATCCCAACGAACAACTGTTGGGCAGAAAGCCCGCCAAGCACGATCACCTCGCCTGGTCGGAGGATCCTCTTTTTCTGATATTAGGGAACTATACTCTCTGTTCCCTAAACAGTCTACTGTACCCCTTGATGAAATTATTAATATAGATACCTATGTATGTAAATACAAGTATAGTCTAATGAGTGCGTTTATGTAGAATACAGGAAAATATACCTTTTTGTCATCGTAGCTACCGAACGGCATGTTCTGTAAAAATAAATTATATACTATAATTAGGGGAATTATTACTACAGGCTAAAGCTACTTTTTTTAATGGGACAAGCCCGCCACAACCTCCCAAAACCGCTGCAACTCCTGTTAGCTACAGTAGATACAACCATGAAAACACCGGAACATTGAAGTCCGGCGCGTCACAGAGACATGAGTAACTGTCTTGGTTCCCGCAACAAAGTGAATCAGAAGATATTATAAGAGGAGAAGAAAAAAAAACGATAGTTTCCACTTCCCTCGATGAATTACTGCAGGAGAAAGAAAGAAAGAAAAACCATTTATTTTGCTACGACACACAACAAGAATTTAGAAACACCGAAAAAAAAGCCCATAGTGCGTCGCAGCGCAAAAGGCTGGAGCTCAGCTTAAATACCGTGGACCGGGCACAGAGGCTCAAGCCCACGAAGACAGAATGAATTAAGCCTAAAGGCACAAAAAAGAGACTGTACAACTGGGTGAAGCCCAGTCGCCAAGCAGGCTAAAGCTAGGGTTAAAAATAACAAAGTATGATTCTAGACCTAAAATATTAAGTTTTAAATCATGTAAAAAATTATTTCTCACAAGAATCGAACCCACAATACACTGCAACATAAAGGCGGACTAAGCATAGAGAGCGCCGATAATTTTTTTGGCACCTCTATTACTATTGGGAAAGCGCCTCTCAGGGTACCCCTCTGTAACCAGCAGCTAGTCAGTAGCCAAATGCCATTTAGCGCTTGTCTACGTGTAGAATAGAAAACCAAATTGGGTAGTTTCCAGGGTAAGAAAATTAAAAATCTAATTTTAAGTGTAGGAGAACCATGCTTCGGCACGAATGAGCCGGCTCGACCGGAGTGATACCACGGCCGAGCAGAAGACCGACGTGAAGCAACGCTTGCGTTGTGTTTCGTCGTGTGAGTGAGGTTACCGGAGGCCCAATTACCCTCCCCTTCCCCAACCTCCCCAATCCCTGAATCCCCAACGATCCTCAAACTCCTAATCCCCAAAATGCCGGTAACGCACTTGTAACGCCTCTGGTGTTCCAGGTGTCCATGGGCGACGCCGATTGCTTACCATCAGGTGATCCGTCTGCTCGTTTACCGGCTTATGCCATAAAAAAAGTCCGTCAGTTAGATAATGAAAAAATATTAGATTCGTATTTTTTTTTCCGTATTAAGTTACAATTTTACAAAATGCCGCTAAGTTTAAGAGTGGGAGGTCGTTACGTCATAACGTGCTACAGAATGTGGCACGCTATGACGTCACACGGTATTTCAAATTAATTTATCGTCGAAAGTATTTAATTTTGTGAGAAAAGAAAAAATACGTGTCTAATGTTTTAAATTAATCTACCACACGGAAATTAATATAAAATTTAGGAAACTACCCTATTATATGGAAATGACGTAAATTATACGTGTCAGTGTCATCCCCATACACTTACTTTTCTACTCTCTCTCTCTCTATAGACAAGCGCTAAAGTGGCGTTTGGCTGAAGGCACTGGCGCCCCTAGGCACTTGTTAGTGTGTCTTAGGGGTAATATGGTTGCTGCAGCAGCTAGCCGTCCCGTCACACATTTAGGACTCTTAAGGCTTTTCTCATATCTAACAAACACGGCTTCGGCACGGCTCCAACCCAGAAATTAACTTCGTATGTCATCATCAACATCAACAGCCTATAAGTGGCCACTGCTGAGCAAAGGTCTATTCTCACACAGAGCATTTGAGCATTAATCACCACGCTTGCTCAATGCGGGTTGGCGATTTCAAACTTATAATTAGAAATTATAAGCCCAGGTTTCCTCACGATGTTGTCTTTCACCGTTTGTCAGTGGTGTCTAAATAATCTTAGAAAGTACATACTCTCGGAAAAATTCGCATTGGTTTCGAAATCGGTTGGTAGGTTTCGAACCGGCAACCTCATTCATGAGAATCGGGCGTCTTAAACCTCCGGGCGACCACGACATTCGTTTGTCGTATACTATAACGTATTTCATAACATCATTATAAAAAAAGCTGTAAGCGCGCTGCCCTCGTCCTTACAATCTTTTTGTATTGTTTTCAAAGCAAAAATCATCGTACCGGACGGAGCCGTGCTTTAGCCGTGCCGGAGCCATACTTATTAGGTATGCTTATTACCTTAAACATAATGTAACTGGCAAATACTTTTGTTATAATTGATGCGCCAACGTTTGACCACTATCTCGCCTATTGATAAGTGATGATGCGGTCTACGATGGAACATATCCGCCTATAACATGAACACCTGTCGATTCTTATGAAGGAAGAATTTTGACCAAAATGTGTAGTGTTCCGGCGATTTCAAGGCCGGATACCAGACACCGAGCGACACACGACTCCGATACTTCGTGTCAAATAAGCAGTAAAATTAAATATTATGTATATGTGTGCATAGTATTAGCAACCTGATTTATTTGTATTGTATTACTGTATATTTAACTATGGGCCAAGATGCCTGAGACAAATAAATAAATAAATAAATAAGCTACCTATTCACTCGGGCGGGCCCACCTAATTATTCTATTTTCTCTAGTCATTTAATTAAAACTACTCACCTTATTAGCAGGGCTTTCCATAATATCAGCCAGGGAAGTTCCAAACGCCGACTCAGGAACTAGACTGTCAACTGATTTCCATGGAGCTCGCTGGTGCATCGGAGTCCCTGGCAGAGCAGACTCATGACTTCGTCGACGGATTTTCGTGGTCTGGAAGTAAAAATAACAATTTAATTTAAGAAGAACTACGTGTCTAATGTTTTAAAATATTTTACCAGACTGACATTAAAATTACAAAAGCATTATAGTATTTGTCAACCCGCATTGAGCAAGCGTGGTGATTTGGTGATTAATGCTCAAATCTCCGTGTTTTTTTTTAACAAATTTATTCATTGAAATTTTACATAGGTATTGCCTTAAATCTAAACTCGCCAAACTTTAACGTTTGATGGCGAGAGGCTCATTTTTCAAACTATTTCTATTATTATCATGTTTTATGTTTTATTTATTTGGACTCCCAACAAAAGATACACTTACATGCAAAAAAATAATCCACCACACGTTACAATAACCTTGTGATCCTTCAATTAAAGGGAATCACATCATGCCCATACAAACATTTATAGCAATTGAATGAAATTAGATTAAATTAAATTACAGAAATGTCAAGAAAATACAAAAGAAAATACAAAAGAAATAGAATATCAAAAATCCATATCATAACATAACAATGCAAAACAAGTCAAATAAAAAAAAATTATTAAACATAAACAATTTTGGGTGAACAATTCATAAAATAAGGTCTATTTAAAATTAGAATTAGAAATTAGAATTAGAAATTAACTGAAATAATCCTTGTATATAATCCTAAAGGTAATTAAAAGTTCCAATATTAGACATCAAATAGTCAAATAATCACATCTAAACCAAATATAGATATAGATATAACAAATGAACACTGATACCATGACTTTAATCTGTAATTTGTGATTTGCTAATTAAATCAAATTGATTGAAGCTGGATAATCAACACACATTGTCTTTCAGTCAGTTGTTAAAGAAGTAAAGATGAAAGATTTAAATTTTCCCAAAGAATTAGAGAAGATGTCCACGTCCTCCGAGGTACCTGATATGGTATTGTACTTGTAAACCATTCGAGCAACAGGTGAATGCTTACCTAGGTTAGTACGGCATCGCGGGGTTACAAGCAATGGGCGGGGATGGCGTGGGATTCTGGTGGGTACGCTTATTTGTATACTATTAAGAAGGTCGGGGCAGTCGATACCATTATTAAGTAACTTATATAAAAATGTGAGATCCAGGACTGTGCGTCGAGACTCTAATGAAGTCATTTTAAAATGATTAATTTTGTCCTCGTAAGTTCTACAGTTACGAAGTTTGAACCTGCAGGCTAGGTGTCGTACAAGTCTCTTTTGGATCTTTTCAATCCTTGCTATATGTGTCCGGTATGACGGGCTCCAGACTGCGCTGCAATATTCCAACTGACTCCGAACATAACTGTTATATAAGAGAAGCGTTGTAGATGGCTTTTTAAAGTCTTTAGTAGATCGCAACACGAACCCAAGAGCCCGGTAAGCTGAATTAACAATTTTATCCACATGATCTCTGAAACTTAATCTACTATCCATATAAAAGACCAAATCCCGGATGACAAAAATTTCCGATAATACATTTCCGTCAATACTATAGAAAGACTGGACTCTTTTGCGTTTTTTGGTGAATTTTATGTGATTGCACTTAGTAGAGTTAAGGTACATTTTGTTATCTGTGCACCATTTCTGTAAGCTGTTTATATCAAACTGTAGAAAATCCACATCAGATTCGTCTCGTATCACACGTATCAATTTGAGGTCGTCAGCGAAGAGGTATGGTTTTGAATACTTAAATATTTGCGATATGTCATTTATAAATACATTGAAGAAAAGCGGCCCCAAATTGGAACCTTGTGGCACGCCTGAAGTAGCCGGAAAGGGATCAGATTGCTCACCATCAACAACAACTGAGGACGACCTATTATTAAGATAAGATCTGCACCAGTCTAAAACTGCACCGGAAACACCTAGAGAGTTAAGTTTCAACAAAAGAACGTCATGATTGACCCTGTCAAAGGCCTTCGAGAAGTCGGCATAGACTGCATCCACTTGTAGACCCTGGTCAACGGCAACTGTTAATTGTGTAGCGTAAGTAACAAGATTTGTACATGTAGATTTTTTAAGCACAAATCCGTGTTGACTGGTGGTAAGATAATTACTGAAATGTCTGTATAACACCGGGTACACCAACGACTCGAACACCTTCGACAACGTGCAAAGAATAGAGATAGGACGATAATTAGATATCACCTCCCGTTTCCCATCTTTATGAATAGGTACTATTCTTGCACTTTTCCAAGCGTTCGGAAAAACACCCGTTTTAAGCGATGTGTTAAAAATAATTGTTAGTGGATCGGATATCACACGAGCACATCTTGTCCAAAACAATGGAGGTATATTATCGGGTCCTGCTCCTTTAGTTAAGTCTAGGCCGGAAAGCTTCTTACGAGTTGTATCTGAGGAAATGAAAATGTTACTAATCGGCAAAACAGGAATCGATTCAGAGGATGTGTCACGTTCAGGAACACTCGGTGGGTCATACACTGAACAAAACTGCTTGGCAAACAAGTCCGACACGGCTTTACTCCCATAAGCCCGCTCACTGCCGAGGAACATTTCCGATGGGTACGATGAACTAGTCCTACGAAGATTTTTGATGTGTGTCCAGAAGAATTTAGGATGTCCTTTTATTTTGTTTTCTATTGTTGTTATGTAATTTCTGTAACACAGTCTCGCAAGAATTCTACAGTCTCTTCTCAAATAACTAAACTCCAGTTTGTCTAAAGGGTTATTATGTGCTTTGACCCTCTGATGAAACTTTTGCTTTTGTTTCAGTAATTTTTTAAGTTGATGTGAGTACCATGGTGGATATTTTTCTCTTTTGGGTTCTGTATATGGGACGTGTTGTTTTATTATATTGTTAATTATAATATAAAATTTATCTAAACGGTCGTTTACATTGTTGCATAATGAGAATTCATCATGCCAGTCAATGAGTGCAAGATCATTATTTATTGCCTCATAATCAGCTTTATAAAAATTTGGTTTACTAATAACTTTACGATTATCATTTTTTAGATTCTGTATGAGATTTAGTACAATCTCTATTGCTGGGTGAAATTTATCCTTATCTCTAATAGGGGATAGACAATTTGTAATTTTTATTCTTTCTGTATCGGATAGGACTAAGTCTAGTATTTTACTTTGGTGATTTTCTACCCAGTTATATTGCTTTAGATTATTAAGTGCCAGAAAGTCAGGGAGAAGGCTAGTTAAGTAGTCTGAGCTACTTGTAGAAGCCAAACATGACTCACTATTAGGATCGTAAGTCCAGTCCATGCAGCTTAAATTAAAATCGCCTATTAATAAAGTCAGACTATCGGTCTTGGAGTCAATTACTGAGTTACAATTTTCGATAAAGTACTCAAATGTATCTGTACTTACCGGGGGAGGTAAATAGACTGCGCAAAGTTTTAAAGATTTCTTGGCTTCATTTGATTTCGCTTCAATCTTAACCCAAAGGTCCTCACAATTACTTTCCCACTCAGCAGCGCGCGATGATATTAATCTATTAGTAACTGCTATAAGGACTCCACCACCACATTTTTTATGATTATTTAAAGAAGACGTTTCTCTATCCCTCCTGTAGACAGTATAAGAGTCATCAAATAATTCCGAATCAAAGATGCCGTCACAAAGCCAGGTTTCAGTTAAGACGTAGACATCGTACTCATTATCCCGAATCTGCTGACGCACTTCCGATATTTTACCACGTAGACCACGTGTGTTTTGATAATAAAAGTTTAGAGAATCGAATTTTAACAGTGTCAACAAATTACATGATTAAAAATGAAAATTATAAAAACGAACCCATAAATTAATCCCCTACTATTCCAAGCAACTCAATTTTTCTTTCTCGCCTATGACGATAGCCGGAGAACCCTCGTCCTTTTTTACAAAGATTCTTCCGTTTCGCACCCATACGAATTTGTAGCCAAGTTCCCTTGCCCGTGATCGCGTAGCGGCGTGTAGAGACTTATTTTCCTGGGAAAGATGTTCGGTGACAAATATAGGTGTTGGTTTGTTCATAGATATGCCGAGATGACTTGAGTTGAGTTTGGCTTTAGAGTTTGCTTTATTGTAGTTTTTGCATGCTGCAAGAAATGAATCCCTCAATCGGGGGCTGCTAAGTTTGAGGAGCACTGAGCGCGGTCTCGGGTTGTTCGTATCTTTCTTAGCAATTCTTGTACAAATCAGTATGTCTGTCTCCCTTAAGTCATATTTTACCACTTTGCTTAGCTGAAGAACTGTTTTCTCCAGGTTTTCGTTTCTATGTTCAGGTACGCATTGTATTTCGACATTATTGGATCGTGCGTGCTGTTCAGAAGTATTCATGCGCTTTATTACAATGGCCAGAGATTTGCCAAACTCGTCGTTTTTTGTTTCAAGTTTTTGAATTGTGGAGCACTTCTCATCTAGTGTTTGCTTAATCTCTTCGTACTTATCATTGAAAAACGACAAGGATTGTTGGAATTCCGAAACCATATTCTTGATTTTGGTAAATTTTTCCTCTATTACAGTTTTCATGATATCCTGTACCGCGTGAGTGATTTCTTGTTTAATTATTTGTCGTAGAGAACTGATTGTCATGTCTGCCAGCGGTATTTCATTTGTTTGATCAGGAGAAGAGGCTTGGGGTGTTTTGCGTCGACGGGTAACGTGACCAGGTTCGGCGGCAGTTGGTTGGTTGCTATTGCTTGTGGGGCTACAGACTTTTGCAGGTCGTATTGGGGTGTTAGTGTTGTCGGATTTTGGTTCCTTGATCTGACACCCAGGGCATTTCCAAGCATTTCTAGAATTGGCTTGCATTGTTTTAAATTTCTTTTCAGGTATATTAGCACACAATAAATCGTACCATTGGTGACAAAGATAGCATTGCATACCGTTTACAGCTTTAAAACCATTTTTACAACCTGCGCATTTTACCGTCGACATTATTGATTGTTTAGTTCAGTTTGATAAATGTCAACAAATGGAAAGTTTACGCTAGTGCCACCTATTGAGAACTTATTGAAGTCTTTTGGAATCGGTATTTAGTTTTAAGTTTCATCATAATATGAGTTTTATCATAATATGATGGGAGTCTTTTTGTTTCAGTTTCAGTTTTATCATAATATGATGGGAGTCTTTTTTTTTCCTTAACATATAGGTAGGTACACTATAACCCAAGCAGGACATAGCAAGTATGTGTTATACCAAGATGAGGTGTGAGAAGAGGCTTTGGTCAGCAGTGGGCATTTATAGGCTGTTGATGATGATGATGATCATTTTCCAACATAAAATCAGGATCAGTGCCTGGCAATAGATATTTTTTATAGAGGTATGTTTGATGGTCCGACACGTTTGACCAGTATCTCGCCTGGTGGTGCACGATGATGCGATCTACGATGGAGCACGTCGTCTCATAAGCAACCTATTCACTAGGACCTTGAAGACACGCAAGTGATCCAGTAAATGCAGACTCTAGCAAAGAATTCCACTCCTTAGCAGTACGCACAAGAAAGCTTGATGCGAAGAGCTTCGTGCGTGTGGGTGGCACATTTACCATAAATCGGCGACGCTTCGCTGATTGTCTTATGGTACGATGATGGAAAGGACTAGTGGGAATCAAGTTGTGCAATTCGCCCGCACACTCATCGATTTGTATTCGGTATAAAACCGAAAGGCTTGCAACCTTACGCCTGTATTCGAGACTTGATAGATGATGTTTTCTGGTACAGACCGATAAACCAGCAGATAGATCACCTGATGATAAGCAATCGGTGCCGCCCATGGACACCCGCAACACTAGAGGTACGTCATCAGCCTTTTAGGAATATCACCTGTGGAATGCTTACCTGTTCATCTCCTCCATCAGATAAACTGAGTTCGGTGCGAGTTGTGGAGGTGGAACTGTTGAGTTCTCCCCACGCATTGAAGTTTGTAACGCTTGCTGTAGGAGGCTCTGAGCTGGTCCCGTCTGGAATTTTGAAGACATAAAATCATTAGTCATTTTATAATGGACGTAATGGGTAGGCAAAGGTGCGCATTACAGGACATAATGCCACTGTAAAATATAACACCCACTTTGAACAATTAATGTTACGAGTCCCATGTAACAGGGGGGGTTGAGCTTATTGCCATTGCGCAATTTCAGACTGCCTCGTCGGCCGAGTGGTCGCAAGTGCGACTACCGAGCAAGGGGTCTCGGGTTCGATTCCCGGACATAGGACGGAGTCTTTTTTTAAATAGTAGCCTTAAGTTACTATTTAATTCCCGTGAGTTGTTAAACACAAAAACAAAGTTTAAAAGAGTATAAATATAGAGGTAGTTAGAGGTAGATTACTTGGAACTCTTACCAGCTCTAAGTCCTTCAGCTCGTCCCCCATCATCGCTGTTCCGTCTTGAAGAACTCTCGCTATGGCTAGTTTTCAGATTTTCGCTCTCAAAACTTATAGTATCCAAGTTGTTCGGCCCAACTTTATTCTCAAACCTTTGGCCAACCTTTTTCCCCAGCAGTTCCAAGTTTTGTCCAATCTCGTCCAATTGGTCCAACCTTCGGGGCACGCGGTAGTCGTAACGGGTTGTTACCTTTTTAATTGGCGCTTCTTCGAAACGAGCATCGTCCATTGTAATCTGGAATTAAATTAAATAGAGTGGTTGAATATTTGTTTGTTTCGAAGTGGTAGGGTAGTGTTATATAACAGTTGTTAATATTGTTTTTTTTCATCGACTTCAATAAAGGAGGCTCTCAGTTGGACCTGTACGTCGCAGAGAACGTAACGGGTAACCGGGGCTCCGGCTCGACGTGCAGGAGAAGGAACGGGGTGGTTTTTAGTCAGTAAGAGTCTGACACTCCCTCCCGGCTCACCTAGGCGGGAGCAGAAATTCGAGGAGTTTCCCCCTTAAAAAAAAGTTCGACTTGTACGTATGTATGTATGTTTATTTTCTTATATTTTTTATATTGTTTTTTTTTTGTTGTTATCAGTTACTGTTTTTTCCTGTTGTTTTTATAGTAATTTTATGTTTGTGTATTTGGAGCATCATCCTAATGGCATTTGTACGCGATTATAACGCAATTGGCTTACCCGTGTTTCATGAAGAATTCAGAAAAGAAAAAGGAGTCTGTTTTGAAACGTAGTTCTTAAATTATTTTTTTTTCTTGAAGGTTTGAAGGTCGTATCGGTTCGGAAATACCGCCGACGACAGATTATTCCACAGCTGTTCTTTGGAATATTTGGTTGATGTATTATTGTAGTTTTTAGAAGTTTATATTTTAATTCTAGAGGTATAAAAACAATAATAATGGTTTTCATCGCATCATGTTGGTAGGATTCGAACCCGCATCCTCATGCATGAGAAGCGGGCGAAAGTTATTTTGCAATAGGGATAGATTACAGTCTGGAATAACACATAGGCTTACTATTTATCCCACTGGAAAGCGGGCAAAACCACAAGCAGAAACTAGTATCGCATAGAAACCAATTTTCTCAACCACTAGTTTATTAAATTGCCGAGTAGCTCAGAGTACCAAAACGTGTATTCCTGATACATACAACTTCACATAAAATGTTTGGTAGCAATGCTTATTCGATCAATATGCTATCAATTATTCACACGATAGTCGTGTGTCCAGACCGCATGCTTGTTTACCCACCGTTAGGGGGATGGGCAGAGCTGTTCAGTTGTATTTTTAACTTTAAATGACGGTCTTTGTTGTTATTAGTGTTTTTAACTAAAAATGACATGGACATGCGCAATGTCAGAGGTGTTACAAGTGCGTTACCGGCCTTTTGGTGATTAGGATTTTGAGCATTATTGGGGATTGGGGATTGGGGAGATTTGAGGGGCCGTAATTGGGTCTGACGGTCATTGTTATAGACTGATATTTTTAGTTAAGCGTTTGGTAAAATGGGTTGTATTTTATATGCGAGTTTAACGAAGCTATCCTTACTAATATTATAAATCGGAAAGTGAGTTTGTTTGTTTGTTCCGTTTTCACGCCGTAACTACTAAACCGATTACTTTGAATTTTTGCAGACGTAAAGTTAGAAGTCTGGATTAAATAATAGGGTACTTTTTATCCCGGAAAAATTTGATATTCTCGAGGGAAAACGAAATTATCGGGATAGATGGCGCTGTGTGTATTGGTATATGTCACATAGGCTACTTTTTACCCTTTTGTGACGCGAGCGAAGCCGCGGGTAAAAGCTAGTATAATAATATTTGAATCTAGATCGCTATCTATGGGGCCTATGAGGTACTTGCCTAGGGCGCATGTCTTTTTTATGGGATAAGCCGGTATACAAGCACACGGATCACCTGATGGTAAGCAATCGGTGTCGCCCATGGACACCTGGAACTCCAGAGACGTTACAAGTGCGTTACCGGCCTTTTGGGGTTAGGAATTTGAGGATTGTTGGAATTCAAGGATTGGGGAAAAGGAGTGGGGGAGTAATTTCTTTTGTTGCCGTCGTCACTCTATGGCCAGTTGTGCCCACGTCTCGCGGCGCCACTCTGTAACCTGGTGCCCGGCACTTGCCTCGTTTGCCTTAGGAATAATCCGGCTCTAATGTTTGGTAGTCACACCTTAAAATCTTCAAGAAAAGAGCGTACTCCTGTTTAAAGGGCCGGCAACGCACCTATGACTCTTCTGGTGTTGCGGGTGTCCATGGGCGGCACTGATCGCTTACCATCAGGTGATCCGTCTGCTCGTTTGCCTCCTATTCCATAAAAAAGTCAGTTAGAAAATTAAGTTGGGTTTAGTAAAGAGACAGTAACCATTGGTTGTCTCAGATAAGGCTTTATTAAAAAGCATACAATATAGCTACTGTCTCTGTACTGAATCGAACTTTATTTTAATTTCATACCTGTATACTAAATAATATGTCGCGGAGAACCTAACGGGTAACCGGGGCTCCGGCTCGAAGTGCAGGAGAAGGAACGGGGTGGTTTTTAGTCAGCAAGAGTCTGACACTCCCTCCCGCCTCACCCAGGCGGGAGCAGTCACTGGATGATTCTCCCCCGTTAAAAAAAATACTAATTAATATAGTACGAACGTACCTTCACAATTTATTAGGATATCATTGACCTACGGCGAAGGAAAACAGCGTGAGGAAACCTGGGTTTATAAACCACGCACAGAGGGGTTCTTCCTCGTGAGCAGCGTGCGCGGTCGCGGCGATGTTGCGTAGCCTACTCAGTATATTCACGTGAGTAACCCGCGATTTTTAGTTAATGTTAATTTACTATGTCTCACGATAGTTATATAAAAAGTTTGAAATCGCCGACCCGCATTGAGCAAGCGGGGTGGTTAATGCTCAAACCTTCTCCGTGTGAGAGGCCTTTGGTCAGCTGTGGCCACTTATAAGATAATCTATGTATATTTACATTACTTAAGGTTGGTGACTCCCAATAGAAGACTGTCGAAGTGAATTCGTCTGCCAACGTCGTCGGCCACCGGTGAACCCCATGGCATTTAACGTGTTAATGTATAAAGCATAGAATTTGTTTCTATGTTTGTTTGAACGCCCTAATCCTCGGAACTACTAGTCCGATTTGAATAAATATTTCTAACCGAATTCAAAAAAAGGAGGAGGTTCTCAATTCGACCGTATGTATGCTTTTTTATATTTGTTCGCCGATATCTCCGTTGTTTATGAACCGATTTTGATAATTATTTTTGTTGGAAAGGAGATAATCCCAGAATGGTCCCATGATAAGGAAATCAGGATCTGATGGTGGAAGACCAGGTAAGTAAACCGAGGAGACCTATTAAAAAATATAGGGGCGACTAGTGCATTTGTTAATTTTTTCATTAAATATTAAAAACCACTACAATCTGATAAAGGTCTGGAGTCGATCTGATGATGAAGTCGAGAGCAGTCGAGGGAACTCTTCAACGGTTAACAGTAGCTACCTTGTGTTTGGGTTTGATTAATTTTTATTGATGAGGACTTTATACCTAGTTGGAGTGTAATTGTCAATAAGGGTCTGATGATGAAGTAGTACGACAGTTGAAGGAACTCCTTAAGGGTTAACAGTAGCTACCTTGTGTTTGGGTTTGATTAATTTGTATTGATGAGGACTTTACACCTATTTCTAACCTATCAGTGGGTCTGTAAGCTATAAGTGCGTATGACCAATAATAGTTATTTTTTTCCTTTTTAGTTTTTACTTTTTGTTTGTCTTTAGTTTTTGAAGTCGGTTTTTTTAAACACAGTTTTTCATTGTGATAGATAGATAGCCCATTTATCAAGGAAGGCTATAGGCTATATAACATCACTCTACGACTAGTAGGAGCCGAGCAGAGCGGCTAAGCCCGCAATAGTAGTTAGCAATGATATTAAAATCTTGTTGTTATGTAAAAATGTAATCTTATTGTCAGTTTGTTTAGGTATTTTGTTAATATAATAATATCATGATATGTTTTCTTATCTCTTAGATAAAATTATTACATAAGCAGCTGTGTAGGTGATCTGTCAAAATATATTGTGAACAGACAGTGTTAAGATAAATTGGCTTATCCAATCCATAAAGATTTATTCGGTAAAATGTTTTTAAGTAAACGACTTCAAAAAACTTAATTCTACTACGTTTAAGAAAACCAAATTCAACCCCTAATTTTTTTTTTGAAGTTAATTTATATATTGAAACCTCCTAAGTAAGTGTAACTAAGTTATCGAGTCAGCGAGTCTTCACATCTTACCGCTGAATGCTACTCATCACAATACTGTTGCTGATGACTCTTGGCTCGATCTTATACTCACTTCGAATCCTTCCTTGGTTCCCTTCCATGGTCAGCACGACGCTCCCGGATTTTCCCATCATGACCTTATTTACCTATCCTATGCCCTCAAACCACCCAAGGTGAAACCTAAGGTTCTGTACAGGCGCTGTTTTGCGGGGATGGATGGGGAGAGACTTCGGGGTGATGCATCGACACTCAATTGGGGGCCGCTTTTTGAGGCGGAAACGGTTGACGAGAAGGTAGCAATTTTTAATGCGTCTCTCGTTAGTCTATACGACCGTCATGCACCCATCAGAAGGATCAAGGTTAGGCGACCACCGGCGCCTTGGATGACCGCAGGAGTACAGATGGCAATGCGTCGTAGGGACCGCGCGTTCCGCAGGCATAGGAGAAATCGTACTGACGAGAACTGGGAGGCTTTTAAAATTGCAAGAAACAGATGTAACCAAGTGGTACGTAACGCTAAGCGCCGTCATATTCTCAATAATATTTCTTGTTCATCTCCTGCCAATATCTGGAAATTTTTCCGGACTCTTGGTATTGGCAAACCTCAAAATTCAGACCAGTCTATAACAATTGGTTTAGATGACCTTAACCAACATTTCTCCACTGTTCCTACTCTAGATCATCTTACCAGACTAAACACCTTGTCTTTTATCAGTGGTCTGACACGTCCCAAAATAAACAATTTCTGTTTCATTCCAGCTGATGCGACGGAGATTCGTAAGATTATCCTTTCCATTAAATCAAAAGCTGTGGGTTGTGACTCCTTATCCCGAGATATGATCACATATATTCTAGACCACGTGCTGTCACCGATTACTCATATTATAAATTTCTCCATGTTCTCCGGTGTATTTCCAGCAGTTTGGCGTAAAGCTTTTGTTCGACCCTTACCTAAGGTTAGTACTCCCACTCTGCTGACCCACTTCCGTCCTATCTCAATCCTTCCCTTCCTATCTAAGGTGCTGGAGGCCTGTGTCCATAAACAATTGTCTCACTTTGTTTACAATCATAGCTTAATAAGCCCGTTGCAATCTGGGTTTCGACCTGGCCACAGCACTATAACTTCCCTCCTTAAAGTGACTGGCGATGTTAGGGCTGGTATGGAGGATACCAAAGTAACACTTTTGGTATTGGTTGATTTTTCTAACGCGTTTAATATGGTCAGTCATGATATCCTTTTGGCAATCTTATCCCATCTTGCGATCTCTGGCAAATCACTGGAATGGTTCTCTTCATACCTTCGGGAGCGTCGGCAGTCTGTCCAGTATGATGAGAAGTTCTCTGACTGGTGTGACTTGACGGCAGGCGTTCCTCAGGGCGGCATCCTTTCTCCACTTCTTTTCTCTATTTTTATCAACCTTATCACTCCTGAACTTCAGTGTGCGTACCATTTGTATGCGGACGACTTGCAGCTGTACCGTCAATCTGTGGTGGACGATCTGCCCAGTGCTATCAGTAAACTTAATAGTGATCTAACAGCTGTTCAAAATTGGTCAGAGAGGTTTGGCATAGCTGTAAACCCAAACAAGTGCCAGGCCATAATCATAGGTAGCTCTCGGAATCTTGGATCGATTGATGGTGCAGCACTGCCCCCTATCTCGTATAATGGTGTGACTGTTCCGTTCAGTCGGGACGTGAAGGATCTGGGCCTGATTATTGACAGTACATTGAGCTGGCGTGCTCAGGTTACAAGTGTTTGCCAAAGGGTGACTGGATCGTTGCGGGCTCTGTATCGTCTGAGGAACTTTCTTCCGTCCTCTGTGAAGACGCAGCTTGTGCAGACCTTGATTTTCCCGATTATTGATTACGCTGATGTCTGTTATTACGACCTGAATGCAGATCTACTCAATAAGTTAGACCGACTTCTAAATAACTGCATTCGATTCGTTTTCAACTTACGTAAATATGATCATATTTCTGCACATAGGATGCAACTGAAGTGGCTGCCCATACGCTTGCGCAGGCAGCAGAGGGCATTAACCACTTTATTCTCTTATCTTGACTCTCCTTTTTCACCTACTTACCTTGCTTCTTACTTCCAATATACGTGCGCAAACCACACAAAATTTCTTCGTTCGTCTCAAAACCGACATCTTCAATGTATCTCTCATCGCACTGACTTCTTTCATTCTTCCTTTTTCATTCAAGCTGTTATTCTGTGGAATGCGTTGCCCAAGGAGATCAGAATGGCAACAAGTCGCAATACCTTTAAATTTAAAGTCCGTGAGCAACTACTTAAGCATTGGCAGACTCAAAACAATTAAGGAAACTATTCTAACAACGTTTTCTTTTTATATAATATATTGTAGTATTTATGCAGTATAAGTATTTGTTTAGTAGTATATATTATATGGTATGTATATGTCTATTTATAAAATATTGTATTAATATATTTATTCTATAGGTATTTATGTGTTTGGTATACATATTACATAACTTTTTTTTTATTTTTTGATTGTGTTCTGGCTTCGCAACCACTTCATTTCTCTGCACTTCCCTATGGTTGACTGTAAGAGAATGCCTTAAGGCATTAAGTCCGCCAATCACTGTATTTTGTGAAGAAGAAATAAATAAATAAATAAATAACTATCACGTATCTGAAAACCGTATCACAATAGACTTTTTTATGGCATAAGCCGGTAAACGGGCTGACAGATCACCTGATGGTAAGCAATCGGCGTCGCCCATGGACACCTGGAACACCAGAGGCGTTACAAGTGCGTTACCGGCCTTTTGGGGATTAGGAGTTTGAGGATCGTTGGGGATTCAGGAATTGGGGAGACTGGGTAAAGGGAGGGTAATTGGGCCTCTGGTAACCTCACTCACACGACGAAACACAACGCAAGCGTTGCTTCACGTCGGTTTTCCGTGAGGTTCCCACAATTGCGAGATAATTGCACACACACAAACACACATACAGGTGAACTGAGAACCTCCTTCTTTTTTGAAGTCGGTTAATAATAACCTATTGTAAAAATAAACTTGAATATTTTTATTTATTCAATAAGTGGCGTTTAAATATTTGTCCTGTACAGTCAATGAGCTAAAACTGTACAATGTTAATAAATCTAATATTTTGACAGTGACATGCTGTCGTAAGCAAAGGTCAAGATTCGAATCCGTACTTCGTAATATGACTAACAATATTAGGTAGTAAATAATCTCTTATTATTAAGGCTTTGTCAGTTCAGTGGGCGTAAGTGAGACTGCGAAGCAAGAGGTTAGAGGTTTGATTACTGAGTCGGGCAAAGCATTATAGTATTTTTTGTTATTTTGTTGTCAATTGCATTTTTTTGTAGAAAATATTATACAATATTTTCCCGCCAGGGTGAGGCTAGAGAGTGTCAGACTCTTACTGACTAAACACCACCCCGTTTATTCCTGCAGAGCCGAAGCCGCGGTAACCCAGGTCGTCCAGACCTCCGGAATAGTATGGAATTTTAAAATAGGCTAGTAGGTATGACAAATAATGAATTTTTTTTTTTTGTTTATATGATGTGACCTCATGCGGTAACATCATAAAAAAATTACAATCTAGCTTTAATGCTAATAAGTAATTCAATTTTGTCTTAATTTGCTAGGAAAGTAGAACTAAGACTAATGAAATGAAGGTGTCTTTTATTCTACATTCATAGACCCTTCTGCTATACACTAATGAAGGCAGAAGAAGAAGACTGCCTCGTTGGCTGAGTGACCGCAAGTGCGGCTGCCGGGCAAGAGATTTCGGGTTCGATTCCGGGGTCGGCAAAAGCATTATTGGATTATAAAAAAATCTCAGAAGTAGCACGGAGTCTGGAATTATGACATGGGATGAGACAGAATTATTATCCCTACTACATGGGACTCATAAAATAAACAGTGAAAAGTGGGTGTTATGTTGTACAGTGGCATTAAGTGCCGTAATGTGAACCTCTGCCTACCCCTACGGGGATAAAAGGCACGATGTTATGTTATGTTATGCAGAATAGAACATATTTGTCACCATACCTATTCTTCCCATGGGTGTCCTGTACTTAAGGGACTCCACGTTTGGCAGAGCAGTGCTCTCTGATAAACGTTTTCAATTGCGATCCAGATCACACCATCACAGGCTATAAGTGGCCAGTGCTAACGCTTACGCTAAAAAAAGGAGCTTTCGTCCTTTTTAATGGGACAAGCCCGCCACAACCTCCCAAAACCGCTGGAGTCGCGGAGAACCTAACGGGTAACCGGGGCTCCGACTCAACGTGCAGGAGAAGGAACGGGGTGGTTTTTAGTCAGTAAGAGTCTGACACTCAGTCATTCGATGATTCTCCCCCCTTAAAAAAAAAACCTCCCAAAACCGCTGCGACTCCTTTAAGCCAGGATCTACAGTAGAGACAATCATGAAAACACCGAACCACCAAAGGCCTCTTCTCATAAAGAGAATGTTTGACCTTTAATCGCCACGCTTACTCAAAGCGAATCGCCACGCTTACTCAATGCGGGTTGGCGATTTCAAACTTATAATTTGAAATGATAAGCCCAGGTTCCCTTGCCATGTTTTCCTTCACCGTTTGTCAGTGGTGTCTAAATAATCTTAGAAAGTACATATAACTTGGAAAAGTGACATTGGTATTTGCCACTGGTAGGTTTAATAAACGCGGTTTAAGACGCCCGGTTCTAATGCATGAGAGCGCACGTTTTAAACCTCCGGGGCATCATGACGCTATCAGAATTGTAGATGTATTATATTTTATTGTTACCATTTTATGATGATTTAGGTGATTCTCCTGCAATTCTCCTAAAATTTAAGTGTGGGAGAGCCATGCTTCGGCACGAATGAGCCGGCTCGACACCACGGCCTCTTGCGTTGTGTTTCGTCGTGTGAGTGAGGGTATCGGAGGCTCAATTATCCCTCTCCCCTTTCCCAATCCCTGAATCCCCAACAATCCTCAAATTCCTAATCCCAAAAGGCCGGTAACGCCCTTGTAACGCACGGCGTTCATGTGGCGTGTGCATGGGCGACGCCGATTGCTCAGGTGATCCGCCTGCTCGTTTACCGACTTAGGTATACCATTAAAAAAAAATAGCAAATGAAGCATATTCGAAATGTTTCACCCCATGTTACCTTATTAGGCTCCCTGACCAAATTAATGTAACCCCTCTTATGTAGAGGATGCCCATAGACCACCAGAGGACCGTCTCGGGGTGTTGATGACGATCATTGATGACTGTAATACATACAATACAATATCATAATTTTCCGCTAAACTGAAGCTGAAAAATGGACAATTTTAACTGAAAATGCGATAATTAAGTACCTATTTAGGTTCACATGTAAACAGCAGCTCATGTAGTGTAGATGTCCAGTCAACAAGGATGTAGCGACGTTGTCTGTCCAGGCGACACACGTACTTAGGTATCGTCATGAGCTAATGTTCACATGTAAACAGCAGCTCATGTAGTGTAGATGTCCAGTCAACAAGGATGTAGCGAGGTTGTCTGTCCAGGCGACACACGTACTTAGGTATCGTCATGAGCTAATGTTCACATGTAAACAGCAGCTCATGTAGTGTAGATGTCCAATCAACAAGGATGTAGCGAGGTTGTCTGTCCAGGCGACACACGTACTTAGGTATCGTCATGAGCTAATGTTCACATGTAAACAGCAGCTCATGTAGTGTAGATGTCCAGTCAACAAGGATGTAGCGAGGTTGACTGTCCAGGCGAACACGTACTTAGGTATCGTCATGAGCTAATGTTCACATGTAAACAGCAGCTCATGTAGTGTAGATGTCTAGTCAACAAGGATGTAGCGAGGTTGACTGTCCAGGCGACACACGTACTTAGGTATCGTCATGAGCTAATGTTCACATGTAAACAGCAGCTCATCTAGTGTAGATGTCCAGTCAACAAGGATGTAGCGAGGTTGACTGTCCAGTCGACACACGTACTTAGGTATCGTCATGAGCTAATGTTCACATGTAAACATGTACTACCGTAACATTTTAGATCATTTCTATGTAACTGATGATCGATTTTAATTGAAAATGAAATGGTTTTATATCACGCAACGATAGAAACTAGGTGTTTAAACCAGGGATCAGGATATACTGGTTTCGAATGTTGAATGGAACACGCAAGCATTAGCGTCTGACATGTGTTCGTGGGAACGTGTGTAAGTAGACTATCTTAAGAAGATTTTAGACTTTATATTTTTAAGTTTAAAGTTTATAATCGATTGCAAAAATTCTAAAGACAATAGGTTGATATACGTATTATCTTATACACTGGTTTTAAACACTGCCAGCTGTGTAATATCACGCTTTTTATTCAGCTGAATTAATAGGCAGATGTGTGCAGTTTTCTGCAGTCATGATTTAAGTCATTTGCCATTATAAAAATTAACGCGTTAACAAAGATCATATTATTATCCCATACTCCGTGTTTCTGCCGGTTTTTATGTTATCTAATTCAGTTGTAGTAGTAGCTATATTATATTCACGGATAAGGTATAAGGAGGACGGCAGACGGATCACCTGATGGTAAGCAATCGGTGCCACTCATGGACACCCGTGACACTAGAGGGTTTTTTTTAACGGGGGAAATTCATCGAATGACTTCTCCCGCCTGGATGAAGCGGGAAGGAGTGTCAGGCTCTTAATGTCTAAAAACCACCCCGTTCCTACTCCTGCACTTCGAGCTGGAGCCCCGGTACCTTTTTACGTTCTCCGCGGTTCTGTACCGGCATCAGCCCTATTGGACCCCATCCATGGTGGTCTGATGGCTTTTTGAGACGCGCGCGGAACGTGACGCACCGTATTCTCGGGTCTGTTTCTGGTCGGGCGGTGAGCTACCTATGCTCGTGCTGTTTTTGCGCTATAGGCCGGCAAACGAGCAGCCGAATCACCTCATGGTAAGCAATCAGCGCCGCCCATGATCGCCACAACACCAGAGGCGTAAAACTCCTCTGTCCACCTGGTCTTGAAATACCCGTAATATTTCAGGGTTAATCTACCATCGTCCATATTGAACTGGTCGATTTAATAACGTTTAGAATTGTGACCTTCAGCCAATATGTCGGTCTGATGCGCTCGTCGGTAATGTTGGTAAATTATCCAATCGACGAATCGATCTGTTATTTCGCTTCTATCTTTGTGGGTAGGCAGAGGTGCACACTTTACCCGTATACTTTTTTACGTAGGAGAGCGATGGTTCACCACGAATGGGCTCGCTCCACCGGAATGATACAATACAACAGTCGAATAGAAAATTAGGTTCAAACAATCCTGATGATGTGTTTTGCCTTGTGATTGAGGTAACCGGAGCTAAATTTTTAAGGGGGAGAAATTATCGAATGTCGTTCCCTCTCGCCTCACTCGAGCGAGAGATAGCATCCGATGATTTTCCCCCTTACAAAAATTCCCTACCCTTGCCCATTCTAAGACAATATATTTGTTACCTACATTTTTGGCAAATAAATTATTTCTGATTTCTGATTTCTAATCCCCAAACTCTAAAAGGCTGACAATGCATTTTGTAACTTCACTGGAGTTACCAGTGTCCATTATAGGCGGCGCCAATTGCTAACTGTCAATTAATACGACTCTGTCACCGTTCTATGTATCTATACAGATTCAACCTCCTTTTTGGGAAGTCGGTTAACAAAATCGGAGTGTCTGTTTGTGATATTGAAATAACGTTTTTATTATATGTATAATGAATATACGATAACTAAGTATGTATATACCAAAATAACATATTTTTTTTTATTTTTATCTGTCTGTCTGTTTGTACTGGCTAATCTCTGAAATGACTTATTTTAACGGGACTTTTACTAGCAGGTAGCTGATGTACACACAGCCACACATCAATCTATACAAAACCAGTTTATCCTGGTGTCGCGTCGCATCACCTTTCCGCACATTTAACGTTCAGTTTATACTGGTTATGTAAAGCTCGATGTGTAGCTGTGTGTACTAAGGAGTAGCATAGGCTATTTTTATTTTGGAAAATTGAAAAAAGCAAGAAATGTACTATAACCGACTGCCTCGTCCGGGGCTCCTCGCCGGCAAAGGGTCTTGGGTTCGATTCCCGGGTCGGGAAAAGTATTACTGAGTTTGAAAAAAAAATTCAGTAGTAACACGGAGTCAGGAATTGTGCCCGGTATATGGCAATAGGCTCACCCCCTATTACATGGGACTCATAACATAAATAGTGAAAAGTGTTACATTGTACAGTGGTATTAAAGGTGTAATGTTATGTTATGTTATGTATTATAACTCATATTCTACGCCAACGAAATCGCGGCCACAGCAAGTTGTAGATAAAAAGAAAAAATGTAAAAAATCCAGTCAGAAAATTACATCATTATGTTTTTCTATTATGATACGAAATGCCGGCATTGTTTGTAGTAAACATCACGATTATTTATTGTTTGGATCACAAATATGTGTAACAGAATGTCGTGTTATGACAGAGTAGAATAGATTATTTTTTAACATTGCCCCACACTGGGATTTTCACCTGTGTCGTGGGTGCGTTTACAAACATACAAATTCTCATATACATCACACCCATACCCGGAACAACAATTTGTGGATCACACAAAGAGTTGTTCCGTGCGGGAATGGAAACATGGCGCGACACGTTGCGCGGCAGCCGGTTGCCCAGCCACTGCACTAACCGTGCAGTCTGATTTGACAGTTGAATGCTCTAACCGCGGTAATCGTAAGAGCAGTCTTAGGATGACTAACATTTTCGTGTGAGACAACTATGCTTCGGCACGAATGGGCCGGCTCGACCGACCGGATACCACGGCCGAGCAGAAAACGCTTGCGTATGTTTCGTCGTGTTAATGAGGTTAACAGAAGCCAATAATTCCCAAATTCCTAATCCCGAAACAGTCGGTAACGCACTTTTTTTCTTTTTTTTTGTGGAAGCCGGTAAATGAGGAGACGGATCACCTGATGGTAAGCAATCGGCGTCGCCCATGGACATTGGATACCCGAAACGACAGAGGCGTTATGTTAGGAATTTGAGGATTGTGGGGGTTTTAGGGTTTGGGGAAGGGGGGGTTGGTAATTGGACGAAACACTTGTTACGCCTCTAGTGTTTGAAGTATTCATGGGCGGCACCGATTGCTTACCATCAGGTGATCTGTCTGCTCGTTTATCGGTTCATCCCATAAAGTAAACAAAAACTGACACAACAAAAAGTGAGAATACAATGACGGAGTATGAACCTCATGTACATAAGAGAGTCTCAATGCTTGGCGGACTGATTGGACATAGTGTTTTAATCTATTATAGAGGTACATAGTGATCTATTTTATCACAGAGCACTGCTGCCCAGTCTCTGTCAAATGCGGGTGTCGTATACCCTTAGTTGGGTATACGACACCCGCGGGAAAAGAGGAGGTGACAATTTTACGTATTCTAATCTCCTTCCACATAAATCATGCTTAATAATTATCATTATCATTACACGAGAAACGTAGTCAAAATTGTTATTTCCTGTTATTGACCCTTGAACTTAAGCGGTTTTTACAAGTTTTTGTTAACAAACCAGTAATTTTATGTTAATTATTAAATTATGAAGGTATCTAATAAAATTATAGTAATAAGTATCTATGCCTCATCCTTTTATTTAGGAGGCGGGACGCGTGAGGCAGCGAAGCGCTGCCTCCTCGCAACCCAGCCATCGCGAAGGACACACCGGGCGTCGGGGATCGCGGGACGATCTCCGGCCACCGTAAGCGCGGGCCTGCGGACGGCGAGCATGGGTGGCTCCCCGTCCGACCAGAAACAGACCCGAGCGTACGGCGCGCGCCTCAAAGAGCCATCAGACCACCACAGATGGGGCCCAATACGGCCGATGCCGATTCGGAGTCGCGAAGAACCTAACGGGTAACCGGGGCTCCGACTCGACGTGCAGGAGAAGGAACGGGGTGGTTTTTAGTCAGTAAGAGTCTGACACTCCCGCCCGCCTCACCCAGGCGGGAGCAGTCATTCGATGATTTTCCCTCCTTTCCTTTATTTCTCCTTTTATTTATCTCATTTTATGGGGGCAAATGACCAGATATATCAACTGATGGTAAAAGCGATGGACATGGACACCATGAGCGGCGCTAATCGCAACACCAGTGGAGTCTTAGTAGAGTACTTCACTATTTAAACCTATTAAACTATTTTACGCCAGACTATCCACTATTAGATATACAGGGTTACAGGTTAAGTCGACCTAAATCCTTTAAGAGGTGGTAGTTGCCATCATTCTTGACTGATTTGACTATGGAACCCCCTAGCCCAAACTTAATCGTTCTCAAGTTATGGGACTTTGAAGATTTTTTATAAAAAATCCAGATTTTTTGTCTATTGGCCCCTTTTTTTGTGTTTTGTACCTCTAATGTTTTAGTTTTTGTATTTTTTGTGTAGCAGATTAGTTGTTCCATTATTTTAAACACAAAAACTGCAATTAACTGTACCAACTGAGTCGTATTAGACGACTAATTGTTAAAATAAGAAATAAATTTGTGAAAAGTGTTTTTTTCTTTGTAAGATATTGCAAAAAAAGTCTATGACAGTTGTGCTGCAGATATGCTTAAAAATATCTACGCTTCTTCAGCTTTCCGATAAGGTATAATACAATATGGTATTATTGGATTTTTTTAATAAAAACATCGATGATATGCTACCAGGTAGTAGTAAAAAATAACGATACTTAAGCGTCAAATTTAACTTTAGTCAGAAAACAAAATGAAACAATCCAAATAGGAAACGAATAAGGTTTATTAATAATTTTTACAATACATGTTCCACATGTCCACCCCTATTTCGCACACATACACGCATTCTGTGTCTTAAGCCACTTTTCACTACCCCAGTTGTTAGTCCTCTTCTTATTTCGTTAGCAGCATCAATAATTTTCTGCCTCAAAACATCAACAGATGTTATTGGGTTAGGTTCGTTGTAAACCAAACTTTTCATGCCCCTACACATAAAAATCCATGGGTGTCAAGTCTGGACTTCTAGCTGGCCACGGTATAGGCCCACCTCTTCCGATCCACTTATTTGAGTAATTAGTATCTAGCCACTCTCTGACACTCCTTCTAAAGTGCGCGGGGCACCCGTAGTGCTGAAACCACATGTCTCGAATGAGGTTTAATGGTATGTCGTCGAGCAAATCGGGTAAATCTTGTCTTAAAAAATTTTCATAGGTCTCTCCATTCAAATTTGGAGGAAGAAAGTAAGGCCCAATTAGATAGCTTGATATTATTCCCATCCAAACGTTAAGGCTGAAACGTCTCTGTGACCCCTTTACCCTTTTCTTATTAGGATTTTTTCCTGCTTTCGGAGCCCAATGATTGCAGGACAATAGGCGCTGCGACCAACTGTACGAAATACCGTTACTTTTGTTATTATCTGGGAGCCTTTCATCGATGTTTTTTCCGAGAATCCTGATATCACCCTAGCAAATTATACCTTATCGGAAAGCTGAAGAAGCGTAGATATTTTTAAGCATAATCTGCAGCACAACTGTCATAGACTTTTTTTTCAATATCTTACAAAGAAAAAAAACTTTTCAGAAATTTATTTCTTTTTTTAACAATTAGTCGTCTAATACGATTCAGTTGGTACAGTTAATTGCAGTTTTTGTGTTTAAAATAATGGAGCAACTAATCTGCTACACAAAAAATACAAAAACTAAAACATTAGAGGTACAAAACACAAAAAAGGGGACAATAGACAATAAATCTGGATTTTTTATAAAAAAATCTTAAAAGTCCCATAACTTGAGAACGATTAAGTTTGGGCTAGGGGGTTCCATAGTCAAATCAGTCAGAAATGATGGCAACTACCACCTCTTAAAGGATTTAGGTCGACTTAACCTGTAACCCTGTATATTATTATTACACTACAGTAGAAAGTTACATTGAACAGTAGCATTAAGTGCCGTAATGTGCACCACTGCCTACCACTTCGGTGATAAAAGGCGTGATGTTATGGATAAGATCATATTTCAAAACTTTCTAGTAGCTGCTCCTAATAAATGTAAACAGGCAAACAATAAACAATTGCTCTATAGAGGTAAAATAGAAGATTTTACTAGACCTAGGTACTAATCACTTGTAATTTATATTTCGTTTAAACTTATTGGAAGTAAATAGACCAAATTTAAATATTTCATTGTATATAATAGTTTCTTTTCTTACGAAAGGAGAATGCCCATACACAGTACTCTTGATAAATTACTTATGTCTCAAAATCTCTAACGGCATGAAATATCTAAAATAAAAATATATTTTTAAAAAGACTTTGAATGATATTTACATTGGGATAGTTTTTTGAAAATTAATTAGTAATTTTATGTTTCCGACGTTATAGTACGCCATTTATAGGTATGTCTGTGCCGACATGTCAAATGACAGCATGGCAGTTTACGCACATAGACTATCGATGAACGATCCTCCTTTTTCGATCTTAGGGAACTTCACTCTCCGTTCCCTAAATGTTATTTTTTTATTGTATTCTATTTTTTGTATTGATTGTTCATTCTATTATTATAAAGTAACAACATTCACTGTAAACGGCGGCATCAGCACCATGTTGTATTTGTGAAATACTACTGGCTGGTTTACGGAAATAGAAAAAAAATGGTTTATGGGTAGAACCTTATTTGACGTTTATTGCGCGTCTGTCATATTTTTTGCAATACAATATTGTTATTTCTGCTGATATTGAAAATAAACATACTTTTAACGCCGCAGCACCGTGTGTGTTGATTATCACTAATAACTGGACTTTTTGAGTTACGATCATACCGAGTGCGACTGTGATGCAAAGTCTCAACTGCTCATAAGAAAAGAAATAATAATAACATAAAATCACGCCTTTTATCTCCGAAGGGGTAGGCAGAGGTGCACATTATGCCACTGTACAATGTAACACCCACTATTTATGTTATGAGTCCCACGTAATAGGGGGTGAGCCTATTGCCATATACCGGGCACAGTACCTCACTCAGTGCTACTACTGAGATTTTTTTAAAAACACAGTAATACTTTGCCCGACCCGGGAATCGAACCGACCCGAGACCCATTGCCCGGCAGTCGCACTTGCGACCACTCAGCCAATGAGGCAGTCATATAAAATAATAATAAAAAATAATCATTCTTTTATTTATTGTATTTGTTTGTTTTCCTTCCCTCTGTAGGTATTTATAAAGGCCATTTCATGATATCTACCACATTTATGATTTGAGTAGGACTTAGATATAGCACTAAGTTATTGACTATTTTAGTAACGGTTCCTTCCATGCTTTGCAATTGCAATTTCATGAAACGCGGGCGTTAGATTTAAAAATGCGCAAAATCTAAATCTGTAAGACTAGGTGAGGTATACACATGTGTCCACCAGTAACTGGCCACCTGACATAGCTAACACGTTACAGATTTTACACAAATAAGTATGCTTCAAAGATACCAAACACAACCGTAAACCCATTCAGACCCTTTTAAATAGCTTTTATCAGCTAATTTTTGGTCGGACATAACCTCAAAATAGCAATTTTATTTTGTGAATATCTCGAAAATGCCAATGTATTTTGTGTTAAATCTTTTGAGGTAGTATTTGGACATGCCATCGAATATTTTAAAGGTTATTTCATGGAGACACAACAATGTTGAATTCAGTACATTTGTCCATAGTGCCGTGGGCATTCTCCTTTGTAGCCAATTAGAGATAATATTCGTAATATTTGTTACAGTCGACTCACATATTTTTTCCGCGTTGTGAAAGTGTGTGTGTTCAGTGCCGAATTCAAATTCTTTAGTAGGTAGTAGAGAAAATAATCTTATTAGTATTGTAAAGTGTGGGAGAGCCATGCTTCATTCAGCGCGAATGGGCCGGCTCGACCGGAGTGATACCACGGCCGAGCAAAAGACCGACGTGAAACAAGGCTTACGTTGTGTTTCGTCGTGTGAGTGACGTTACCGGAGGCCCTATTACCCCAAATTTCCCTGAATCCAGAAAGAATAATCCTGCACGGAAAAACTCTTTGTGTGATCCACAAACTATTGTTTCGGGTCTAGGTGTCATATTTTTTTTTTTTAACGTTGCCCCACACTAGGATTTTCTCCTGTGTCATGGGTGCGTTTACAAACATACAAGTTCACATACACATGACACCCAGACCCGAAACAACACTTTGTGGATCACACAAAGTGTTGTCCCGTGCGGGAATCGAACCCGCGACACGTTGCACGGCAGCCGGTTGCCCAGCCACCGCACCAACCGTGCAGTCAAATATGTGAACTTGTATCTTTGACAATCTTTGTACTGATATTTATGTGAACTTGTATCTTTGTAAACGCACCCACGACACAGGAGAAAACGCTAGTGTAGGGCAACGTTCAATCAATAGCCTGCAACAGTTCACTGCTGGACTCTGACCATTGACATACTACTAGCGACCCGTCCCTGGCTTCGCACGGGTGCAATATGCATGTACCTCTATTATACATATAAACCTTCTTTAAACTGTCAAACACCAAGCGGTCACCGGTGACCGCAACCTATTGTTCTATAATTGTGTCTATAATGACGGTACTTGACGAGTTAAGAATTACTCTATCTAATAAAGGTAACCGCATCAAAATCCGTTGCGTAGTTTTAAAGATCTAAGCATACATAGGGACAGACGGAGGCAGAGGCATCAAACATTTTCAGTATTTGGACATATTCTTGTACCTACTATGTACCGTCTCATTGAGACGTCTATTATGCTTACAATACATATTATAATTATCCAAACATGTATTCAGGAACCTGTTTTTGTACATACATTGACTAACTATTTACGTAGGTATTATGACACAACAACATAACATCACGCCTTTTATCCGCGAAGGGTTAGGCAGAGATGCACATTACGCCACTTAATGCCACTGTACAATGTAACACCCACTTTTCACTATTTATGTTATGAGTCCCATGTAATACGGGGTGAGCCTATTGCCATATACCGGGCACAATTCCCCCCCCCCCCACTACTGAGATTTTTTTAAAACCCTGTGATACTATGCGCGACCCGGGAATCGAACCCGAGACCCCTTGCCCGGCAAACGCACTTATAATCACTCGGCAAAGAGGCAGTCTTAACCTACCTAATTAATGATTTTTTACTGAACTGAGATAAAAATTTAGTATGTCTCACGATAGTTATTATAAAAACATGAACTAAGGTAATTATTTACGTAGGTATATTCTTTGTCAAAATACCAGTTAATGTATACTAATCTATACGTAGATACGTACGATAGAGTACGTTACATTAGTCACCACCGATACTCTTCACGCGGGTGTCATATACCCGACTAAGGAACTACACATTTTGACAGAGACCGGGCAGCAGCGCTCTCTGATAAACATGAACATTCAATCCTTTTGCTGAGTTTATAAATTACTTTAGCAAAGACCTAGAGGCTTACTCTTGATTTCTTGAATCCTAATTCTGTACGATCGACATTTGTATTGAGAAATTTCGTAGTCTCCAGCGCCCATTGCATCCGTATTGCGTGGATATTTAATGAACTAAATTGAGTTTAGCTTTATATTCCGTACTCTGAATGATATTTTAACAGACGATAGGGGTTGTATAGTTTTGATATTGAATAATTATTGAGATTTTATTGGATTGAAATTGCATGGACATTGAGATTGGTTTCAAGAGTCGGTACCCTGGTTATGAAGAGGAAGCTCAAAGTCCAGCAATGTAGGTACTGTCAAAGGCTGTTGATAATGACGAATATTCTTAGATTTTTTTTAAGGGGGGAAAATCATCGAATGACTGCTCCCGCCAGGGTGAGGCGGGAGGGAATGTCAGACTCTTACTGACTAAAAACCACTCCGTTCCTTCTCCTGCGCGTCGAGCCGGAGCCCCGGTAACCCGTTAGGTTCTCCGCGACAATATTCTTAGATTGTAATTGAGATTTCTCTTTAAAACGTATCTTCATTTTCAGTACTCATTTAGAGTTATTTATACATATATACAAATAAGGAAATAAATAACTATGTACAACTTGAAATAAACTAAAAATAATGGACACATTTACCTCTAAATAAAAAGAAGAGTAAACATGACTATTTACAGATAGCATCAAAAAATTCGTCCGCATCGATGTCAATAGGGAAAGTATCAGAAGGCTGGCTGCTCGAGAATCACACCAGCTTGTCACGAGATACGTCAACCAGGCGATTAACTCGTGTTGGATGGGATCCTACAGGAATCTTATTAAGTCACTTGGCAACAAGCAGACGGATCACTTGATGGTAAGTAAACAACGCCGCCCATGGACACTTGAAACCTAAGGCGTTACAAGTGCGTTACCGGCCTTTTGGGAATTGGGAATTTGAGGATTAATTGGGAAGTATCGCTCCGGTCGAGCCGGAGCATTCATAAAGTGATAAAGTTTCACTAATACCACATCTATCAATACACACGTCAAAATCCTAACCTCCATATGGTTTGAGTCGGTTAAAAGTGGATTTCGAAGACGTGTCGTAAGGACGTGCAAAAATAGATCATGAGATTTTTATAGTGGGCGGCAGTCGATAGAAATATACATAGAAATAAATACTCCAGTTGATAGTGTGTTTAAACTGTTTTATTTAGCTTGGCCCGTTTGTTTGTTTGGGTGTTTAGTAATTGGAATTTGACCACTTTCCTGGTGACAGATCGATCTGATATTTGGTACACACTCTTAATCTCAATGACAATACTATACTCTTAATACGGTAGTTGACAACTAGTCAAATTCAATACTTTTATCGAAACATCAAAAACGATACTGTTCTATGAATTTTGTACGAAACCCCTATTTATGACGTCATCATATGTTCGCGTCAAATAGCACACTTATACCTAATAAAAGCAAGAACAAATCGAAAATTAAGTATACCGGCAAATCAATGAATGAAAGTGTAATTATTTTTCATGACCTATTTAATTGGACTAAAAAATCAAATTGATTTATTTCTGAACCAGGAAACTACCTAATTTTTTCGCAACTACTTCCATTATGAATATTAAACGAAAGAGCTTGATTGGTAGAATAGAGCTCATTAAATCGTTTAACATAAAAAAATATTTATATATTACTTTTTTACTAGTTTTTCATTTGTTTGATAGTGATAGATTTTGAACTAAAGATGACAGAGTTGGTTTTTACATTTTTATTCAACTAGTATCGTTTTTTAAGCTTTGTTTGTTGATGTGTGAAGAAGTGGTATGAATGAAGGTGGAATTGTCGATAACATCCAATTTTCACCGGTTATGTAATGAGTCCTAACTCCTAAGTAATAGAGATTGCCATAAAAAACAAGCCGAGTTCTAGATTTCTATGGAGAAAAACATGCAAGAAACTCCATAGGTTATTCTATTTCAATCAAGTTCACAATGCATGTCTAATATGCTTTTTCCTTAGATGAAAAGGGATTTTCCTTCTAATTTATATTTAATTTTCTGGTAAATTTTCCTTATGCTGTCATAATCTCCTACAGACTATAAAAATACAAGTGACAGAAGCGGATCCAACACACCAAATATTTGTTCAGCCGTTTTCGAGTATGTGTGGTGAGGATTTGTCGTATGAGTGAAGCTAGCAATGGCCAAATTACTCCTCTTCCCATTCTCCCTAATCCCCGAATCCACAATCCTCAAATTGCTAACCCACAAAATACCGCACTTGTAACTCCTCTAGTATTGTGGATGTCCATGGGCGGCGCTGATTGCTTACCATCAGGTGATCTCTTCAGCTCGTTTGCCGCTTTATCCCATAAAACTGGTTTTATTAATTCACTTCCTTAGTTTGTCTTCGCATCAGATATCACTCAAGTTGTCCACGTAGCAAACCTGGACGGAAAAGTAAACTACGTTTTCCCTGAAAACTGAATTCTCCAATGGTATAACATTTTTCTATTATTTTTGGAGGCTACCTATTCAATGCAAATTTATGGCCTACTGTCCACGTTGCGTCATTTGCCGAATGCATGCACGATAGGTGGATTTACACTTTGCCGATTCGTGGACAGTTTTCATAATTTCTAAGCAAGATGCGAGCATTTGTCATTTGTAGGCCGCCTATTGTTTGTAAAGCAATTTTTTTATGACATAAGCCGGTAAACGAGCAGACGGATCACCTGATGATAAGCAATCGGCGTCATCCATGGACACCTGGAACACCAGAGGTGTTTGTGCGTTACCGGCCTTTTGGGGATTAGGAGTTTGAAGATGGTTGGGGATTCAGTGATTGGGGGGGGGGGTTAATTGGGCCTCCGGTAACCTCACTCACGCGACGAAACACAACACGAGCTTTGTTTCACGTCGGTCTTCTGTGAGGCCGTGGTATCACTCCGGTCGGGCCGGCCCATTTGTGCCGAAGCATGCCTCTCCCACACTTAGCACACATTCGTCAAATGATGCAACATGGATAGCAATTCTAACGAACAATGACAATATTTCCTCTTTGTAATATTTGTATGTATACATAGTGCATAGATATAAATTAATAAGTATAATAGGTACGTGTATTTACAATGATAGGAAGGAAAACATAGGCGATTGTTATGTTATATATTTAAATATGCAATGATCACGTTGATTTTTATAATAACTATCGTGGTGAGACATACTAAATGAATATACTGAGAAAAGCTCTACTAGTTTCGTTAGTTAGCGTCGCGCGACCGCGCACGCTGCTCATGAGGAAGAGGCCCTCTGTGGTTTGAAACTAGTAGAGATTTTCTCACTATATTAACGTGAGTAACCCGCGATTTTTAGTTAATTGATCACATTGATTTACAAAATCATCGTTCACAGCGCGTTTGCGATATCAAGCATCGTATAATGTGAAAAATTGGCTCATTCTGTTACAGTACATTTTTAATGTCGTGGTCTAATGGTTTAAGACGCCGGCTTCTTATGCATAAAGTTTGGATTAGAACTTATCAACAAACAGTACTTACCAATGTGACTTTTTCCGAGTTATATACCGTCTAAGATTATCTAGACATGGAGAAGGTTTGAGCATTATTCACCACGCTTGCTGAATGCGGGTTGGCGATTTCCAACTTATAATTAGAAATCATAAGTCCAGGTTTCCTCACGATGTTTTCCTTCACCGTTTATCAGTGGTGTCTAAATAATCTAAGAAGTGCACATAACTCGGAAAAAGTCGCATTGGTACTTACCGTTGGTGGGTTTCGAAACCGCACTCTCATGCATGAGAAGCGGGCCTTAAACGTCCGGGCCACCACGACATATGTATTTGTTAATATTTTTTTATTATTGTAATTGCACTACACTTACTGACAACTAACAATGTGCACTATGTTAGACGATACGTATGTAGGTACTGTATATACATAGTTGTATATACATATTTATGTATGTCCGTATCGTCACACCTTTCCCCCATAGGGGATAACAGAGATAACAGAGCGCCAAACGCCACGATTCTAACATAGGTACCTCTTTCTCTTCATCTACATTCATCAATCTATTCGCGCCTTTTTTTAAGAGCGGAATGTCATCTTCTTCCGCCAGCGTGAGGCGGGAGGGACTGTCGAACTCTTACTGACTTAAAACCACCCTGTTCCTATTACTACATTTCGAGCCGGAGCCCCGGCAACCCGTTAAGTTCTCCGCGGCTACGTATCCGTATCAGCCCTATTGAGTCCTATCCGTGGTGGTCTGATGGCTCTTTAAGGCGAGCGCGGAACGCGACACGCCGTACGCTCAAGTCGATATTAATCTATTCACGCCTGCGTTAATATTACGCCTATGTCACTGTGAAACGATATGCAGAGATGTAGAAAACTCCACATGTTTTGTAGTGATAACATTATACATATCGCCATTTTTACTTGAAAAAGAGGTTCTCAATTTGACCTGTACGTAAGAATGTTTCTGCGAGCCTATCTCGCGATTGGCTGAACCGATTTTGATGCGGTTTTCTGAAAAGTGTATGTTAAACTTAGGAAGGTTTTAGTATATTAATTAACCGACTTCAAAAAACGAGGGGGTTGAAGTCGGTTTTTTTATTTCCACATACTTAATTATAGGTTAATTAAGTACTTAGTAGGCAGAGCTGCACACCCTTTGAGTACCGTCATTAGACACAATTAAAGAACAATAGGTTGCGGTCACCGGTGTCTTCGCGGTGTTTGACAGTTTAATGAAATATAAGATACCTACTTACTTTTTTCCAGTTGTCCTATCGTCCTATCTGTGGCATGTAGGTATTAGAACTTTTCGAAAACTGAAAACTTAGTATGATTTTGTTCGACTCACGAATCAAATAACCGTTGTGTAAGTGTGGGAGAGCTATCCTTCGGCACGAATGGGCTGGCTCGACCGGAGTGATACCACGGCCGAGCAGAAAACCGACATGAAAGCGGTTGGGTTGGGTTGTTTCTCGTCGGTTTTCATTCAAACGACGTGAAACAACGCAACCGTTAATGCCTACCGGTTAGGAAGGTTACCGAAGGCCCAATCACCCTCCTCCCAATCCCCGAATCCAACAATCATCAAAAGTCCTAACCCCAAAAGCTGGCAATGCACTTGTAACGCCTCTGGTGTTTCAGGGCGGCGCTGATTGCTTACCATCAGGTGATCCGTCTGCTCTTTTACCGGCTTATCCCAATAAAGAAAATTCACGCGTTGTTAAATGTAAACAAAACTTGTTTTTATTAACAGCTATCGATAAGAAAACGTTCACCTGAATTTACAAGGCAACTTTCCGCATTTGTCACATAATCAATTTCGTAAAAAAAACAAATTTATGTTTAAAAATTCTTACCTTTATATGTAATAGTCCATAAATAACACTGAATAAACCACCTTTTTAAATTAACAAATAAGTATTCATTATTATTAATCACTGACACACACAGTTTCCGCTAAAACGGCGCGTAATTTTTTATTGTTTATTAACGTTTTTCGCGCGCCATGCTATGACACGACCGCGCGCTTCCACCGGCGTTCGTTTTTCAAATAAAGTATCCAAGATGGCCGCTTGAATGACAAGGTGATGTGTAGTGCAGTGGTGTTGGGAAAGTTGTCGATATTGTTTTTCTGTGTTTATTTTTTTCTTTTGCAGGTCACTTTCAACCGGCCGATGTATAGTTATTGGGGGAGGACTTTGTAACCAAGTGAACATAATGTGGCTGATATGATATTTTATTTTATGTTTTTATGTTATGTTAATTTTAGTTTTATTAACCGACTATATTTGCTTCCACTTTATGTTATTATACAAATAATTTGATAGTCGCGGTATTTAAGTTTATACTTAATTTATTGATAAACAATGTATGACATAGCTCTGTTATAGGCAATTTCAATAGCATATTGTTGATAGAATTACCTTGCAGAGACTGATGATAACTATGACGTGTCAAAATTACATTTCTAGTAGCCTAATCTTTTGACAGATTAAACTTTTTCTATCGTATGATTTTTAATGATTATTTTAATAATTAAGCAGGAAGTTTAAGTTTGTTCATGTATATTTTTACACCTAATCACAGGGACAGCACATTGAATACCTACAATCAGTTATATTATTGTTTTACATAACATAATTATATTTTGTTATATTTCGTGGATAAACAAATTATTAGGTACCTACGTCAAATTATTCATTACTAAACTGGCCCTTGCTTGCATAAGCTAGCGAAATTATAAAAATAATAAATCCTATAAAATTGAAGGTCGAGAGAAATCTCTAGTACGCACAACGTTAACGAAAATTTTATGTTTTAAATAATACTAACGGAAAATCTAGATTAATATAGAACAATACGCATAGACAACCGTAGATTAAACTGTCAAACACCGCGAGGACACCGGTGACCGCAACCTATTGTTCTATAATTGTGTCTACAATGACGGTAGATACTCAACGAGTGAATTGTGTTTATAATGACGGTACTCAAAGAGTTAATAATCTACGTGACTCTGTCATATTCTTAAATTTTCGACTATATGATTTTGTTATAAAGTCACAAATCTAAAAAAAATATGTTAAGTGAATGAAGTTTTACCTCCTGCGTCTGTATATGAATTTTATCTCCGTAACTAAACGGTGGAGGTCAGTTAGAAAGATAACATTAGTACTGAAGATAATATTGATTTTAACCAACACTAGTCTACCTCACTTAAATGAATACCTTATATGGAAAACATCTAGAAAAACTGATATAAACATAACAAATTGATCACATGGTTGCAAGCAAGTATTTATTATCGAGTAAGGGATCTCTTCAGTAAAGTATCATTGTGCTTTTAGTCTTTAGAGAGTAGCAAAGCAGTATGGTTTTGTAAATTGCAACCAATCTTAATTTGGGAATTGGTGAGTTGAAGTTTAGCAAAGTGGACTAAGGAGACCTTTGCAGCAGTTGATGTTTCACCCAGTTAATGACGATGATATTTATGAATGACATTCAACTCACAACACGATAAAATCTTACTATTATTGTACTTAAATGTGAAAGTTTGTGACTTTGTGTTTATGTTTGTTATTCAATCACGTCACAACATCTGAAGGGATCGGGATAAAATTTAGGTCAGGTACAGATTATAGTCATAAATAACACATTGGTTACATTTTTTCCTATGAGAACGCGGGCGCAGCCGCGAGCAGTAGCTAGTAAGTAATCTTTTCAAAACATAAAAGGCGTATATTATTATATACTGTCGATAAAGAAGTTTCCTGTAACCATGCATGTATACCAAATGAAAATCAATTAAAATTCACGGTATATTATATTATTTACATAATTTGTCAAGCTTCGATTACATTATTGGATAACAGTATACCTTCATGAGCAAGTTTAAAGTCTGATATATATCAGCCTAAAATATTCACGTTCAATGAAAAATTATTTTCAATTATTTTGGTAGTATTTATATGGTTAGTAGTCAAATGGAAGTTATGTTTTTTTAACAAATTGTATATTTTTTCTTTTTGATTATACAATTCTGCATAGTTTTGGTATTAGTAACCTTACCTATTAGTACCTATACATTTAAATTATATGTTTAGGTGCTAGTATTTGCTATAAGTGGCCACTGCTGACTAAAGACATCTCACACTTTTTTTTTAAAAAAACGTTGCCCCACACTAGGATTTTCTCCTGTGTCGTGGGTGCGTTTACAAACATACAAGTTCACATACACATGACATCCAGACCCGAAACAACAATTTGTGAATCACACAAAGTGTTGTCCCGTGCGGGAATCGAAACCGCGACACGTTGCACGGCAGCCGGTTGCCCAGCCACCGCACCAACCGTGCAGTCAAACTTTGTTTGAGCATTATTCACCACGCTTCACTTTCAATGCGGGTTGGCGATTTCCAACCTACAATTAGAAATTTTAAGCCCCGGTTTCCTCTCAATGTTTTCTTTCACCGTTCGCCAGTGGCGTCTAAATAATCTTAGAAAGTATGTATAATAATAAACGTATGATATTTTTTTACCAATAGCATAAGCAATAATGTATTAAGTAGTGTGTTTGAGATTGTTGTTTTATAATATTCTTGTTTTTACACTCCTTAGTGAGGTCGTCATACGTAGCCTGTCAGTCAATCAATCACCGGTAACAAACAGGTTTTAGATATGCAGGTAAGTATACAAATATAATTATTACGTATATTTTCCCTATACAGGATATTACCTGCAAATTAAACTAACTAACATGCAACTTTTTTATAGAACAGTGCAGCACATAAACATATAGATCATTTTATGGTAAGCAATCACTGCACATAGACACCCATAAAACCAGAGGAGTTGACAAAGATATGTTCGTTGCCAGCCTGTTGATGGCTGCGGATTTGGAGATCGATGGTCCCCATAATCACATGTCGAATTAAAACTTCAAACGCCGCGGAAGACTTAAAAGGTGGTTTTAGTTAGTAAGAGACACACAAGCGGTAGGAGTCATTAGATGATTTTCCCGCATGAAAAAAAAAACAATATTGTTACACGCTGGTTTTCTGTGAGTAGTATCGCTCCAGTTGCTTCCTTTATTTCCATGGAATATTTATGAGCACTAATACAACAGCTGACTTTGATCTAGACCTAATTTGAGTGCGTCAGTCAATATACATACGCAGTTTATCTAGCTCAATTTCAAGAAATTCTGCCATATGTTTTATCTAGAGACGCAGCTGTGGCATTCGCTATCCACACCGAAACAAAATAAATCATTATTTATAGCAACTTTGTTACCGCAAAAATGCTCGTCGGAAAAATTTTACTCAACCAATGTTTGTTTTGTAGATCTCTCTACAAGGTCAAGATAATTGTGGATTGTTTTAAATTTAATAATATTTTCGTAAGCGTGTATATTTATGTAGATGTATTAATTTGGTATAATTTAGTATTATGGCTGTTTTTCTGTTTAGAATTTCGGTACTTGCAGCATGAAGATGTGTTGCGAATTCTTTCTTATCTGCGGCCATCATCGTTATTCTCATCATCGTCATGTCAACCACAAAACATCCACTGCTGAAAATAGGCCTCCTACTATGACCATGCTCACATTAATTTAACTTGCTCATTACATTAATTTTACTTTCGTATGTATGTACCTATAATTTTAGTGTAACTCTTTGTGTGATCCACAAATTGTCGTTCCGGGTCTAGGTGTAATGTGTATGCAAACTTGTATGTTTGTAAACGCACCCACGACAGGAGAAATTCTAAAGGACGGGGCTACGCTTGTCAATTTTTTTAATAATGGATTTAACTTCAAAGATTACCTACGATGACTTATCACCTAGGTTTATGAGTTCATGGCATAAAGCAATGACAGTTAGCTCGTAAATTCTACTCTTGAATCAGTTTATCTATTAAAAAAACCGCATCAAAATCCGTCAAATAGTTTTAAAGATTTAAACATACATTGGGACAGACAGCGGAAACCGACTTTGTTTTATACTATATCCCTTTAGAGATTAAAACATAAAATTATGTCAATTTTACCTATATTATGTTTGTTAATAACTTTAACTTCCAAACTGTTTGCGTTTAACAATTTAATTTGGTACATTTAAAGGCTCAAAGAACCAAATGTTTGTTAAAATCACTAATACCAAAAACAAGTAATACATAACAATCAATATTATGTCAAACGGTTTTAATGAGCTCTTTTCTTGTAACAAACCCTTACGTTTGATATCCATAATGGAGGTGTTTGAGGAAAATAATATATAAAAAAGATTACGAGTGTGTACCTACTAAATATTATATACTAAATATTATTCTGTGGAATGCGTTGCCCAAGGAGATCAGAATGGCAACAAGTCGCAATACCTATAAATTTAAAGTCCGTGCCAATGCTTAAGTAGTTGCTACTTAAGCATTGGCCGACTCAAAACAATTAAGGAAACTATTCTAACAACGTTTTCTTTTTTATATAATATATTGTAGTATTTATGCAGTATATGTAAGTATTTGTTTAGTAGTATATATTATATGGTATGTATATGTCTATTTATAAAATATTGTATTAATATATTTATTCTATAGGTATTTATGTGTTTGGTATACATATTACATAAATTTTTTTTTTTTGATTGTGTTCTGGCTTCGCAACCACTTCATTTCTCTGCACTTCCCTATGGTTGACTGTAAGAGAATGCCTTAAGGCATTAAGTCCGCCATTCACTGTATTTTGTGAAGAAGAAATAAATAAAATAAATAAATATCAAATCAATGTCATCAGGAATGGGGTAAAATTCCAATAACTCAATTTAACCCAAACTAACAAACAAACGGGACACTTTAAATAAAACCGTTAAATAAAAACCATCATTGAAACTACTGCACAAAATGTTCTATTTTATCGACATCGACCCGAACACATCACTAGAAACGTGGAACACCGTGTAATTTGGTGACACGAAGCGACAGTGGACATCATTATGTTGTCTATGATTAAACTTGACACACACATCGTACAGACATGTTGTAAGTGCATGTATAGGTAGAATAACGTCGCCCTAGAATGATGGGCGACAGCAGAGAAGAATAGGTATATCAGTGTCCACCTCTACGTACTCTTCCCGCGTCTGTTGTTAGGCTTATGAACTACACATTCAACAGACCGGACAACAACGCTCATTGATTAAAGTCAATTCAAAGAAATAAATATTTCAACTAAACATTAAACTGTTTATCATTATCATCAACAGCCTATAAGCGACCACTGCTGACCAAAGACCGCACGGAAAAGGTTTAAGCATTAATCACCACGTTTTTATAATAACCATCGTGAGACATACTAAATTAACTAAAAATCGCAGGTTACTCCCTACAGCAATTGCAGCAGTAGGCTGCGCGATATCGGCGCGACCGCCCATGCTGCTCATGAGCAGCAGGAAGAACCCCTTTGTGGTTCGAAACTAGTAGACCTTTTCTCAGTATATTCACGTGAGTAACCCGTGATTTTTAGTTAAATTAATCACCACGCTTGCTCAATGAGGGTTGGCAATTTCAAACTTATAATTAGAAATTATAAGTCCAGATTTCGTCACGATGTTTTTCTTCACCGTTTGTTAGTAATGTCTAGATTAAAGAAAGTAGATATAATTCGGGAAAAGTCACATTGGTACTTGCTGTTGGTAGGTTTCGAGGCCGCACCCTCATGGATGAGAAGCGGGCGTTTTAAACCCATCACGACAGTCCAGTTCCACGCCGCGCCTTAAACGTAAGTACCTACACCTCTTCGTCCCCCAAAAATACCGTGGTTCGCCCCGACCTCAATGAATAACCCAATTACGTGTGTTATAGATATACAATCGATAACAATAGTCCAACTCTATGACGATACTTTATTATTTAATCATCATATAACGGCTTTACTATGCTACGTCATCGTCATAGGAATATGGCGATGTCATACAAGATTTATGTGTGATCGTATGAGTTACGTCATATGTATTATATTGTTTTTAAAGATTCATAAGCATAAGACGTAGAGTAGAATACAATATTTAGCACTCCTGCTCTCCCTATTTTTTTTTTAAGGGGGGAAAATCATCGAATTACTGTTCCCGCCTGGGTGAGGCGGGAGGGAGTGTCAGACTCTTACTGACTAAAAACCACCCCGTTCCTTCTCCTGCACGTCGAGCCGGAGCCCCGGTTACCCGTTATGTTCTCCGCGACTTCTGCTCTCCCTAGTGGTTGTCGATAGAGCCGAATAATATGGGCTTAAATCTTGTTACTAGTAACATAAAATAACATCACTCATTTTGTCACCGAAGGGATAGATAGGCAGAGGTGCACATTGCGGCACTTAAGGCCACTGTACATTGTAAGACCCAATTTTCACTATTTCTTGCCGCCCGACCAGAACCACACCCTAGCGTAAGGCGCGTCGCGTTCCGCGGATACTTCAAAGATCTACCAGACTTTCACCAACAGATAGAGCCCAATAGGGCTGATGCCGATACGGAGCCGCGGAGGACTTGAGAGGAGAACGGGTTGCCGGCGCTCCTTCTCGAAGTGCAGGAGTAGGAACAGGGTGGTATTTAGTCAGTAAGAGTCTGACACTCCCTCTCGCTTCACCTAAGGCAGGAGGAGACTTTAAATGATTTTCACTCTAAAAAAAGGACAGAAATGCCACAGGCTTTTGATGATGAGATTACGTTACATTACAACCACTCCATTAGGATATTGTTTCCGTATAATTATAATATTTAATCCAAAGTTGATTGACCTGAAATCCCGACTCGACCGTACTATTAATTTGGTTAAAACACTACGTTATCCAATTAGTCTTTATTACATGGACAATATATAGGCTCTTTAATATATGAGTTCAATTGAGGTCATTGTTAGCAATCACATTTATTTTATACACTCATAATATCACGGTTTTAATGCGCTGAGGGTCGTGGTGGTACGGAGGTTTAAAACCTACCAACGGCAAGTACCAATGGGACTTTTCCCGAGTTATATGTACTTTCTAAGATTATTTAGACACCACTGACAAACGGTGAAGGAAAACATCGTGAGGAAACTTGATATTACAATATCTAATTATAAGTTTGAAATCACCAAGCCGAATTGAGCAAGCGTGGTAATTAATGTTCAAACCTTTTCCGTTTGAGAAGAGGCCTCTGGTTAGCAGTGACCACTTATAGGCTGTTGATGATGATGTTGAATGCTCTGAAGCCTGAAAGGACCGTTAGACATGTATATCTTCTATCAAGTGTGGGAGAGCCATGCTTCGGCTCGACCGGAGTCATACCACGGCCTCACAGAAAACCGACGTGAAGCAACGCTTGCGTTGTGTTTCGTCGTGTGAGTGAGGTTACCGGAGGCCCAATTACCCTCCCCTTCCCCAATCTTCCCAATCTCTGAATCCGCAACGATCCTCAAACTCCTAATGCCCAAAAAGCCGGTAACGCACTTGTAACGCCTCTGATGTTCCAGGTGTCCATGGGCGATGCCAATTGCTTACCATCAAGTGATCCGTCTGCTCGATTACAGGCTTATGCCATAAAAAAACCGCCTTTCATTATTCGGGCGTAAGTTTGATAAATTATTTGACACTGACGTACACTGACCGTGCACGCTGCACTCTTCAATGGTAGGTCGTGTGTAGTGACGTCACTACAACGTCATCGCATGTGGCACGATACCTAAGTAATTATGAAAGTGAATGCTCCGGAATTAGCCACTAGACTCTAGAGGCAATTTTCAAATTTATTTTTGTCCAACATTTCATTTTGGGTTAGACTTTTTTGAGGGGACAAAATCATCCAATGACTTCACTTGACTTAGGTGAGGCGAGACTCTTCATCATCATTTTTGACTTTGACTGCACGGTTGGCACGTGTCTGGGCAACTGGCTGCCTTGTAGGATCCACAGAACAACGATCTGTTCACTGTACAATTTCACATACCTACATATGACACCCAGGTGAATTGTGTATGTGGTCTTGTATGTTTGAAAAGACTTTCAGGTAGATTTTTTAGTCAGACTCTGACTGCCTAAAACCCCGTTCCTACTTCTTCGAGCCGGAATCCTGATAACTTTTAAAACGCATTTATGGCCTGTCAACCATGTAATAGGGGGTGAGCCTATTGCCATATACCGGGCGCAATTTCAGACTCCGTGCCTGAGAAGTATTTTTTAAAAAACTTAGTAATACTTTGCCCGAACCGGGAATCGAACTCGAGACCCCCTTGCCCGGCAATCGCACTCGGCCAATGAGGCAGATAACACACAGACTACTTTTTGCCACGGGATCGCAGATGAAGCTGCGGGTGAAAGCTAGTATTGATATAAATGAAGTCGGTACAAGCCACCACCTGCTCCAGTTTTTTGATTCCCATTTATTAATTATTGAACTTGCGTAGGTGTAGCAATATTTATATCCTTCGGTTGACATATGTCGTGGTGGCGAGGTCAGCCATTTATAACGCGACCATACGTTCCATTTTGAATGGGACTGTCTCTTATTATAAGCACAAGTCCCGTTGTCTCTGAGATGAACTCCGGCACGCAAACTCCCTGGAAACCGCGCGAAAAGAAAATTTTAATAGTTGGGCCGCATAACTTGCCAATTTTAACCGACTCCCCAAAAAGAAGGAGTTTGTCAATTTGGCTGTGTGTTTTTTTTGTTAAGGCATTGGCTGCCGACAAAAAATTGTTGAAGGCAAATCCTCCGCTAATGTCGGTCACCGGTGACTGCCATGGCGTTTAACGTGTTAAAAAAAGGGGGTACAAACTGAAAATCATTGGGTGGATGCTCATTGTGCCCAGCTTTTTGCTAAGTTGGCGACCCATTCGGTTTGGGGCTGGGCATGTCTGCCAACACCGCGTAGTATGTTACATCTATTATTTTTTTATTAACTTATTTTAGTTTTATAATTTAGCTTTTTATCTTTTTTCTTTCTCTCTCTTGTTTTAAACCTTTATATTGTTATTTTGTTAAATTGTATATTCGTTTTTTTGTTTCTGGCAATTTATTATGCCGTATGCCGAATAAAACACTTTTCATTTTATTTCATTTCAACTTGCATGTTTGTAAACGCACACACGACTCAGGAGACAAAAAAGTGAAGTTAAAATATAAACATAATTATGAAGAATTATTAAAATGTTGTAATATAATACCAGTGCATGATAAAGTAGATTACCTCATAGCCATGGAGCAATACAACTTAAATGAACACAAAGAGCCAATAAATCACAAATATAAGACTAGGAGTGCTGTGCAGGGAAAATTTGTAATACCTCAGGTGAAAAATTATTATGGTAAAAGGACTAGGCAATATTTAACTCCAACAATATTTCAAACGCGTCCAAAGATAACATAAGTGATGCTTTACAAAAAAAAAGACTTAAAAACTACTACCTATAAATATAAGATACTCATATGTAATAGAAATAGTTTAACTAAGATATTAGTATTAATAAAATTAATGATATTTTTGTCATTCAATAATAATTGGTAATACATATCGAGGGGTAACGGGCTATTTGGTTTAAGCGACATTTTGGGCGATATTGAAGTTATACCTCTATATAATAGATTTAATATAAAATACTTATAATATTATATAAAGAAATAGTTATAAAAAAAGATATATATATAATATAATATCTGCTCTATATAATATAATATAATAGTATATATAATATAATATAATGACTGCCTCATTGGCCGAGTGGTCACAAGTGCGACTGCCGGACAAGGGGTCTCGGGTTCGATTCCCGGGTCGGGCAAAGTATTACTGGGTTTTTCTCAGTGGTAGCACGGAGTCTGGAACTGTGCCCGGTATATGGCAATAGGCTCACCCCCTATTACATGGGACTCATAACATAAATAGTGAAAAGTGGGTGTTACATTACAGTGGCATTAAGTGCCGTAATGTGCACCTCTGCCTACCCTTTCGGGGATAAAAGGCGTGATGTTATGTTATGTTATAATATAATATGTGTATAATAAATAATATTTAAGAGCGCCATTATCGCCAACAAACTGGTAACAGTTTGGCGATTTTTGTATATTTAATAATAATGTATACGTATATTTATGAGAACAAATAAAAAAAAATAAAAAAAAGACAATCCTAGTGTGTTCCACAATCCGGCAAATGTTTTTATAGAAAGACAAAAGAAATGTCCCATTTCGAATCAATAAATAAATGGTCACGATAGCCATACACCATCAATATTGTATGGCTTAATTACACGTGGTTTTTCCGTGCATGACTTTGTTTGAACCAGTTATTAGGCTTGAATAGTTATGTAATAGTATCATTACGGTCGCTTTCCTTTAAAGTTTAGACAGAGATGTGTTTCTAATAGGTCATTTAGGCATCCTGTTATAATATTGAACAAAGAAAGAAATAATTTTTGTTGATTAAAATGAAATAGCATAACTTAACTTCACGCCTCCTAAAGCTTTTTTTTTAAGGGGGGAAAATCATCGAATGACTACTCCCGCCTGGGTGAGGCGGGAGGGAGTGTCAGACTCTTACTGACTAAAAACCACCCCGTTCCTTATCCTGCACGTCGAGCCGGAGCCCCGGTTACCCGTTAGGTTCTCCGCGACTCCGAATCAGCATCGGCCCTATTGGGCCCCATCTGTGGTGGTCTGATGGCTCTTTGAGGCGCTCGCGGAACGCGACGTACCGTACGCTCGGGTTTGTTTCTGGTCGGACGGGGAGCCACCCATGCTCGCCGTCCGCAGGCCCGCGCTTACGGTAGCCGGAGATCGTCCCGCGATCCCCGACGCCCGGTGTGTTCTTCACGATGGCTGGGTTGCGAGGAGGCAGCGCTTCGCTGCCTCACGCGTCCCGCCTCCTCCTTAGCTAGCATGACAGTTTCGCAAAAGGAGGAGACGGCATCCTAGTCCCCCTCGCTCCGCATCATGGCCTGCACTAGGCCCGGACGCGAGAGGTCGCCATCGCCGATCACTTCCCTGAGGACACGGCGGTGCTCAGCCCACGCAGGGCATTCCGCTACAGTGTGTTCCACCGTGTCCTCAGGGACGCCTCCTAAAGCTTAGCCGTTAAACCACAACAACTGATCTGGAAGTCACTGGGCGAGGCCTAAGTTCAGCAGTTTGCGATATTATTGATACACACATCGATAAATTCACGACTTAGGTACCTATTTATGGTGACAGCTGGTCAGTTTCCCTCGGAGATTCCAAGAGACAATCATGGCATCGATTTCTTTATTACTGACGTGTAGAATTTTATATTATTTAGCCACTGGTTTTGTTTCCATCATAATAGAAAATTTTAAGCACTATTTTTTACCGTAAGAGCCGATTAACAGCCAATTTCAATAACCTATCTCAATTTGAGTGTGGAAGGGCCATGCTTCGTCGCGAATGGGCTGGCTTGGCTTGACCGGAGTGATACCACGGCCGAGCAGAAAACCGACGTGAACTACGCTTGCGTTGTGTTTCGTCGTGTGAGTGAGGTTACCGGAGGCCATATTCCCTGCCCCCTATCAAATCTCCCGAATCCACAACAATCCTCATATTCGTAATGGTAGCGCCCTATAACGCCTCTGGTGTTCCAGGTGTCCATGGGCGATGCCAATTGCAAACCAGGTGATCTGTAAGCTCATCCACCGGCTTATTCCAGAAAAAAATAGACACCCCTGACAAAAGGTGAAGAAGACATCGTGAGGAAACCTGAACTTTATAATTTCTAATTACATACATACATAACTTCACGCCTGTCTCCATTGGGGGTAGGCAGAGACTATGGAACGAGTAATTGGCGAATACTATGGCGTATATTATATTGGCGTACGATTCATACATACCTCTCTGCTTCTTTCTTTGTTTAATTTCTAATAATAAGTTTGAATTCGCTAATCCGCCTTGATCAAGCGAGGTGCTGGTTATTATCTAATGCTCAAATCTTCTCCGTGTGAGAAGAGGCTCTTGGTCAACAGTGGTATAGGCTGTTGACGATGATGTTGTTGTACACAGCCACACACTATACAAATCCAGTTTATCCTGGTATCGCGTCGAATCATCTTTCCGCACATTTAACGTTCAGTTTATACTGGTTATTCAAAGCTCGATGTGTAGCCGTATGTACTACCATGGGTTATTGACGATAATTTTGTTTAAATTTGTTTTATCCTGTACCCACACCACATAAAGTAATTGGCTCACTGAAACCTGTGCCTATTGCTATTTTTAATTATTTTTTATAGCAGTCTTCCTTGTTCAATGAATAATGAAGGAGGTAAAATTTGATATATACCTCTATTATAGGGTTGACACTTCCGGTGAGGCGGTGATCACAGGGCTGGCTACTACTTTGGGCAAAGGTTAAGCATTGCCATTTAACGTGGCAATATTGAGCATTGGCTGCCCCTTCTTTTGGGCACCCTAACTCACGATGGCGATGAGGAAAATTTTTTTGATGCCTTATGATAACATTTCCAATAATAATATGTTTTTTAAGGTGTAAATATAATAAAAATATTTTAGTTTTTAGTTGCTTATTTGTATTTATAATATTAATATTACTTAGTTCCATGGAAGGATTAGTAAAGGCGTTTAAAAAAAATTGTAACATTTCTTATTTTTTTTTTTTAAAAAACGTTGCTCACACTAGGATATTCTCCTGTGACGTAGGTGAATTTACAAAAACACAATCTTCCTTACTCTTCCTTAATAAAACGTTGCCCCACACTAGGATTATCTCCTGTATCGTGGGTGCGTTTACAAACATACAAGTTCACATACACATGACACCCAGACCCGAAACAACAATTTGGGGATCACACAAAGTGTTGTTCCGTGCGGGAATCGAACCCGCGACACGTTGCACGGCAGCCGGTTGCCCAGCCACCGCACCAACCGTGCAGTCAAATATCAATCTGACATAGAAATGAGACTCAGACCCGAAACAACAATTTGTGGATCACACTAAGTGTTGTTCCGTGCGGGAATCGAACCCGCAGCACGCTGCAGCCACCACCGCACCAATCGTGCAGTCGTCACTTTAAATTTCAATAGGGTAAAAAGAGTAAAACAAACAATAAAATTCTATTCTACAAGTAAATGAATAACTTTAATTTCCAATCATGAAACCTCCAATTATAGTAAAGTGCCACAGCAATAAAATCACGCTGAAGTATCGCATGCCATGTACAAACAGAGGAAATGTCTAAGTATCCATCAATATAACCGGGTCGTCGCCAGGGCCGCATTGGGACATTTAATGGGCCCCGACTTGATAGGACTGAGAGGCCCCGACTACAATTGTATGACTACATACAGTTTAGTCGACGCCACTAGGATTATTAAGGGATTCTGAATATAGGTTATTAATTTGATAATGATTATGGGGTTACCTCATATTCGATACTCAGGGGGCTTACTCTTGAATATAATTTCGATTGACCGACATGATTTTGTGAAATTTCGCACTCTTAAGTTGCAACACTAGCGCCCATTGAAACCATATTGAGAGGACATTGAATGAATTAAATGGTAACATGGGTTGACCAATGGAGTCAGTCACTCCCAAACTCTCCTACCACACAGAACTTATAATATAACGGGTGTAACGCGGCAATTCGATTTCGGTTTATGTCGGACGCACGCGCGCAACTCTAGTAGCAACACGCCACCTCTCTCCCCTCATTTCTCTTCCCCCGCTTCCCCGCCATTGACCGCTCGACGTTTGCGTATACCGTGACAGAATAACGAGTCCTGCGCCGAAACCGTGACGCATTTGTACCGCGAATATTTCAGTCTTATCTTATTGTAATATTGTGCAACTTTGTTTATACCTATTTTGTTTAAAAGTTTTTATCCAATATACAAGTTTACAGTCAATCGTGTGTTGAACTTTATTCCACGCCCCCGAAAACCCAACACGTATCAAAGTTTATTAAACGGGTGAAAAGTCAATTTTGCACTGTATTTGTGAACATCTGCCTATCCCTTGCTTTAGTAACCAAACGTTTCAGTATTCGTTTGCTTAGATAAAACGAAGTCAAGTTTAGAAGTGGGAGGTCGTTACGTCACGCACGCTACCCCATAAAACGAAGTAAATCGCGACATCACACGATATTAATTTCAAATTAATATATCGTCGAAAGTATTTAATTTTTTAAGAAAAGAAAATATACGTGTTTAATGTTTTAAAATATTCTACTAGACGGACATTAAAATAAAATTTAGGATACTATCTTACTACCTACCCTATTTAAACCAACAAAACAATAAATAATGGGCGCGTCCGAATTATTATTCCAATACCCATCTTCTACGACATAGATCCGGCCCTGCTCAACTGAACCAGTGGGTGGGTGGTATAATGTTCTGACGTACACCGTGACCCGGTCGCGTCAGTGTCAATATTTTAACACATTTCTGACTAAAATAGCCAAATAGGAATGCCTACTGAGGGCTAGTTTTTCAGGTATTTTTGTCAAAATCGATCCTTGAAATTAGGTCTTTTGTTTGTTTGGGCCCTGGACTTCGTTCTATTTTGGTTTAAAGATGCCTAAAATGGCAATTTTCAGTGTCTAAACTTTTTTAAACATTAAGTTTCTTGAAGGTTTTTTGGGTTTTTATCGACTTTAAAAAATAAGTAGGAGGTACTATCGGCTGATTGTTTTTTTATTTTGTTTGTTCGCGCAAATACTCCGCCATTTGTGAACCGATTTCCAAAATTCTTGTTTTGTTTAAAAGGGTTTTTTTAAGGGGGGAAAATCATCGAATGACTGCTCCCGCCTGGGTGAGGCGGAAGGGAGTGTCAGCCTCTTACTGACTAAAAACCACCCCGTTCCTTCTCCTGCACGTCGAGCCGGAGCCCCGGTTAGTTAGGTTCTCCGCGACTCCGAATCGGCAACAGCCCTATTGGGCCCCATCTGTGGTGGTCTGATGGCTCTTTGAGGCGCTTTCAACCTATCAGTAACTTATAAAAGTTATTTTTTTCTTTTTAGTTTTGACTTTTTGTTTGTTATTAGAGGTAGTCTTTGTTTTTTTTTCTTGGTAATCAATTTGAATAATTATAATTGTGGATAGTCTCCTGATCAAGGAAGGCTGCTATAGACTTTAAAATATCGCGCTAGGACCAATAGGAGCCGAACAGCTTGTTAAACCGCGCAGAAATAGCTTAATTTATAGATATTTGACTGGCTGGTTTGTTGAGCGATTACAAAGCTTGTCTGACGATCTGGGAGTTTTGGTTTCTTTTCATTGGTCAGCTTATTACATTTTTCAAGTTTAAAATTTCTCTGAGCCTGAGCCTTGTAATGTGCCTGATAAATAGCAATAAACTCACTCTTACCGACTCTCAGTCCTTTACACGAGCCGTAGAACATAACAAACAAGTAATTTGGTATAAATAAGATTATAAGAATAGGTAATAGGCTTACATGGGACTCATAACATAAATAGTGATAAGTGGGTGTTACATTGTACCTACAGTGGCATAATGTACCTATGTACACCTCTGCCTACCCCTTCGGTGATAATAGGCGTGATGTTATGTTGTTGTAAGATTATAAGAGTATGATTTGTTAATTTAAAAGGTACATTAGATTAAAATGTCCAGCAAACAGTAAAAAAATATTTAAACAATCCCTTAAAACGCTATTAAGTTGACGAAAAGGGCAAAATAAATATTAAAACACTACTATATTTATTTGTAATAGTTCTGTATGGTTGTAATCATAGTGGGGTAGAACATTTCGTTGGTAAAGGTCATTCTAATTCGGGCTCACACTTCCCTTTCGTTTCTTTTGCATTATTAATGAATATTACCTAATTTTTGATGCAGGTGGTATTTAACTGTGCTCCCTATCAAATATTTATATAAAAATAAATAAAAACCGTCAACAGACGTACCTACTTACTTCACTTACTTGTACGAATGTGTAAGGCTAAAAAAGCATGTAAAAGTGCTCTGATAAATTAAGTGGCGCCCTATAGTACCTATTTTATATTATTACCTCCTTATCAAAAAGACCTGAACTTCTGTAATATGCAGTAAATTGAGCGTCAGTCATTTTGTATTTGTTTCAAATGTTAATAAAGCTTGGTTCGACCAATTGGAATCGAATAAAAAAAACAATTTTGGATAAAATACTAGTTTCCAAGCTGGAACAATTTGTAAAAAAAAGACCTCTGTCAAATTTTCAAGTCAGCTAACTGACAGCACAGCTGACTGTCATTGTCAAAATCTGCCTGTTTTGTTGTCGCGATAACTTTGTAAACATTGCATTATTTTTTATTATAATCACGTTATAAAGAATAATGCCGCCAAAAAAGAAAAATACCGACACAAATTCGAAAGAAGAACTAGAAAAATGGAGTAAAGAGGTCGGTATAGTACAATACAACATGTTTTTCGGAACATAACCTCTTCGTAATTTAATTTTCGCATAATTCTGTTTTTTCAGCAACTAATAGCGAGAATTATGCAATTAGAAGCTCACAATGTACAGTTAAAGAATATTATAAGTAAGAACTTCTCTCAATCTTCTTTAGAAACTGATGCGAAGGAAAATAAACGACAGGTGGATTTTAGCAAGTAAGTTTTATTCTATATAAAACTAGCCAAGTTTCGATAGAGCCGCCGCTTATCTCTAAAAAGTAATGAAATCTAGAAAAAATCGTGCCAAGTTTGAGGTTCCTTACTGCGATTTCTTTATTACTATAGTTAATGTTGTGTGACTTAACCATTGAAGGGTACACAAGGGTGCAGAATCAGGTGCATGCAAGACACCATTGCACAAATCTGTCGCCAGAACCGGCGTTCACACTCGACTTGGCAAGATGCTGGGCACTGTGTAAATTTGTTTCTCAATGCTTGATACACATATGCACATGATCTAAGTGCAAATGATCCGGTCTTATTCTAAGTTGATTATAGTTGTCGTATGAACTCTTCCGCTTTATATAATAGTATAAAATGTGTGCAATGTATGCGTTAAATAACAAAATAGAACAAATTAAAACTGAAGCACTATATAAAAAGAGATGAAAAGTAGCTCAAAAATTTAGATTAAGGGTTTTTTTACTTACTTTTCGTCCCTATCTGTAAATAACATAACATCACGCCTTTTTATCCCTAAATGGATAGGCAGAGGTGCACATTACGGCACATAATGCCACTGTACAATGTACCACCCACTTTTCACTATTTATTTTATGAGCCCCATGTAATAAAATGTGATCCTATTACCTATTGCCATTCTGCAAATAAGTAGTGTCCTTATATTGAATCGAATGTCCTTAAATAGAAAAGAAGTACTCATAAAGAATTTAACCTGCATAGTATAAAATAACTAATTGTCAATCATATCTTTCCAGATACCACTTCCGTCACGTCCTACTCCGTATCTCCTACTTCGGTTGGGACTACAATGGACTTGCAGTGCAGGAGGACTCCAACCAGACTATAGAGCATCACCTCTTCAATGCCCTCAAGAAATCCTGCCTGATACAGAGTCGAGACACCTCTAATTATCATCGATGTGGACGGACTGACAAAGGTGTCAGTTCCTTCGGGCAGGTGATTCGATTTTTAATGTTCTATTAGCGCCTGCTAGTGGATTTGCTTGCGTTCCCGTGGGTTAGAAAGTAGCCTATGTGTTATTCTGGACCAGTGCTGTCCAAACAAAGGCAGAGGTGCACATTACAGCACTGAATGCCACTGTACAATATAACACCCACTTTTCACTATTTATGTTATGAGTCCCATGTAATAGGGGGTGAGCCTATTGTTATATATCGAGCACAATTTCAGACTCCGTGCTACAACTGAGATTTCTTAAAAAAACCCAGGTACATTTTGCCCGACCCGGGGATTGAACCCGAGACCCCTTGCACGCCAGTCGCACATCGACCACTCGGCCAGCAAGGCAGTCAGGCCAGCTTTTCTTATTTGTTTGTTTTTATAATAATTATAATATTAATTTCATTATAAGTTTAATATTAATGTAATTTTAGCCATGTAGATATTATTCAGTTTATAGATTATAGTAAATAAACTAAATAACAGTTGGCGCGGTGACTAGGTAACTGGCAGCCGCACAGCGTGTAGCGGGTTCGATTCCCGCACGGAGCAACACTTTGTATGGTCCACAAATTGTTGTTTTCTGTGTGTCATATGAATGTGAAATTGTATGTTTGTAAACGCACCCACGACATAGAAGAAAATCCTAGTGTGGGGCAACGCTTTATAAAAAAGAAAAAGTAATATTTTCTTTATAAGTAAATACAAACTAACATTGTAAATTAAAATATATTAATTACTTATTATAGGTAATATCAATATCCTTAAAGAGCAAGTTCCCACCCTCCAAGCAATATACAGAAGAAGCATTAAATAAAGAGATGGACTACTGCAAAATCCTGAACAGATTACTGCCTAAGGACATTAAAGCCATTGCCTGGATGCCCATACCTGAGAATTTACCTGAATTCAGCGCTAGGTAAGGACTTGCACATCACATGTTAACAGCACCAGATGTAATATAGAGGTCTGAGTAGAGAGCCAGGTGATGATGGCAGCCCTAGGGATGTCCCTTAATAAGTGTTGCACCGTGGGGGCTCTGGAGCAGGTAGGGTTATCAACCGTACTCTAAAATAGAGTATTGTCCTCTATATCATGTAGGCGTACTCTAGAGGTATAATCTATAACACAAATAGAGTACGGTAAAATATTCTTTATCGAGCCATAGGCTAACCTGTTACCTGGTATAATAACTAAACTGATGATACAAAAATACGAAAAAAATGTTTTTTAAAAGCATAAAATAAATGATACGTACTCTTTTTTGTAGGTCAGTACTCTTTATTTACCTCTTTTAAAATCAGATATACTCTATTACTTCTAAAAAAAGTCGGTAACCCTAGGAGCAGGTCTCTTTCATAGGACCCGTGGCCCTTACAGGAGCTGAGGGTGACCACCAGGGTGGTATTAGTGAAGAACAAACACTCTCTAGTCTTTCTCCCCAAAAAGGCGCCATTCGAAGGAGTCCCCCGTCTTAAAAAGTAAAAAATAAAATAAAGTGAATGGGAATGATAATCCTCTTATGTATCGGAGACGGTCCAGAGTCGGATTAAACTTAGAGAGCGCCCTAAACAAGCATCTCATTGGCGCTCTTAATTTTTTGGCACCGCCGTCACTCTATGGGCAGTTAGTCACGCGTGTCTTGTGGCGCCCCTCTGTAACCTGGCTAGTAACCTGGCTGTAACCTGGCTAGGCACTTGTCTAGTTTGCCTTAGGGATAATAAGGTTCTGAGGTGGCTCGTTGTCATTACACTGTCACAGACTTATAATATTGACTTAATTCCAGGTTTGACTGTAAGAAGCGTTTATACAAATACTACTTTCCTCGATCGTTGCTTAACATTCAAGCTATGAAAGAAGCCTGTAGTTACTTAACAGGGTCCAATGATTACCGCAATCTTTGCAAGATGGATGTTGGTAATGGTGTGGTCGAGTTTGTAAGGGAAATTATATCTGCTGATATTTTACCTGTTAACCCAAGTGATGTGGATTCCGGTGAGTTGATTGTTTTATTTAAAGGGTTTTATTTAACTTGTCCCGTTTATTTGTTAAATACTTGCTGGATGTTATTGGAAGGTTGAGGTGTAGCGGGTTTGTCCCATAACACTTAAATACAGTTTTATGTTAAACGGTTTCAATGAACTCTATTCTACTAATCAAGCCCTTTCGTTTGATATCCATAATGGAGGTAGTTATGGAATAAAATAGATAATATTGTATGGTCATCCGGAGTAAGAGTGTGTACTAAACATCAGATCGTTTTATCTTCAGAAAGGGGGTTAAAATCAAATTACTTTTGACCCAAACAAACAAATGAGAGAAGTATTAAATCGTTTCGAAACATATTTATTTAACAAATACAATAAACTTGTTCGTCTTTAAAAATTATGAAAGCTATAATTTCCTTCCAGCTACATCAATGTTCTACCTCCAGATCGAAGGTAACGCCTTCCTATGGCATCAGATCCGGTGCATCATGGGCGTACTCCTGCTCGTCGGCCAGGGTAAGGAGACGCCTGGAGTCATCAGGGAGTTACTTGATGTGGAGAAAAATCCTAGGTGTGATCTATTAGAGAATAAAGTTAATTTTATTACTTTTTCGGCTTCATACAGTAAAGCGTAAAGTTAACTGTCTCAGTAGCGCTCCTATTTCCTAACCGAAACCACCTTCAACAGAAGGAAAGAGCGTACTTCTTTGTAAAAGGCCGGCAATGCAGTTGTGACTCCTCTGGTATTGCGGGCAGAACCGTATTATCCCTTAGACAAACTAGGCAAGTGTTAGGTTAGGTTAGTTAGTTAGTTAAAGGTTACAGGCGAGCGCCACGCCTGTAAGAATGCAACGCAGATGCCAAACAGCCCACTAAATGCGCCAAAAAATTTAAGAGCGCCTATGAGGTGCTTGCCTAGGGCGCTGTCAAAGTTTAATCCGGCTCTGGTTACGAATGTCCTTAGGCTACGCTGACGCTTACCTATAGGTGATCAATCTGATGTGATGCCATAAGATAAGGTTTAAAATGTTTTTTTCAAAGTCAATGCAATTTTATATTTCAATTAATCCTTATTGGGTACTTTCCAATTCCAACTAGTCAAATTCAATACTTTTTTCGAACTGTCAAAAACAATATGAGATTGTGTATTGTGATGTCACGTTTTTTAGCATCAAATAGCATTCTTATTTCTTAAAAACTTGCTGGAAAAATGCTGAAATGAAGTTGGTCATAAAATCAATTGTGAAAGTGTGATTATTTTTAATGTTTTATTGTATTGAACAGTCGAAATAATTTCTTTTTAATTAAGGCAAGTACCCAATCGTCCGACCGTCTGTCTGCTAGTGAACATAGGCGCTTTTGTATTATTTTATCATTTACAATGGAGCACCCATTTTTCACCGATTGTGTTGTGGGTCCGATCAAACCAGTCCATTCGTGCCGATGCATAAATCTACCACGTCAAATATTTTGTTTTGTTTTTAGGAAACCTCAATATAATATGGCGCTGGACTTACCTCTGAATTTATTTCACTGTTCGTATGACATAACCGAGGGGCAAAGCTGGAGGTGCAGCAAACAGGGGCTGGCAGAGGTGCTGAGTCATCTGCAGAGCGAGTGGACAATGCATAGTATCAAGTAAATAGGGTCGAAGCATTTATTCCATGTGTTTTTATAATTACTATCGTTACACATACTAAATTAACTAAAAATCGCGGACTGCACACGCTGCTATCAGCAGAAAGAGCCTCTGTGTCTCAAAACTAGTAGAGATTTTCTCAGTATATTCACGTGTGAAACCCGCGATTTTTTGTCCATATCTTGTATGTGTGTAAACACACCCACGACAGAGGAGAAAATCTTAGTGTAGGACAACGATTTAAAAAGAAACTGCCCGCAGCCCGCAGTCATTTATGTATATATAAGTCTACTTTTAAAAATAGAAGAGGAAAAACATCCAGAGCCGTATCATCCCTTAGGTAAACTATGCAAGTGCCTAGGGCGCCAGCAGTTGTAGCCAAATGCCATTTAGCGCTTGTCTACATGTAGAATAGAAAACCAAATTATATGCAATTGACGTTAATTTTGACACTTGTCAGTGTCAACCCCATACATTTTGTTTTCTACTCTCTTTGTGGACAAGCGCTAAAGTAGCATTTGCCTAAAGGCACAGGTTACTTGACGTTACAGAGGGGCGCCACGAGGCGTGCGTGCCCAACTGACTATAGAGCGATAGCGGCGCCAAAAAAATTTCGGGCGCCTATGAGGTGCTTATCTAGGGCGCCATTAGGTTTAATTCGCCTCTGCCCACCCCTTATATTACATCCTATATTCCAGAACAACAATGATAAAAGAAGTCATTAACGAAATTGAATCGCTATATAGCAAGTGTGAGAGCGAGACAGCAAATACAGACAGCCAGCAGAGAGAAGAGGACAGAGTTATAACGTATGCTGATTGTCTCCTACAGGGTGTCAGAGCTAAAGTGTATAAGCCGTTATTGAAGAGAGATACCTGTTGTAAGTGTATTGGATTTCCAACCTCATCCACGTTGAAATTATTACGTTATTTATGTTGTATACTTTGTTGAATAGAAATTCGTTGAATTTAAAACCTTATTTCCAGTTGACACTTGTTATAAATGTAGAACTAAGATACGTTGAATTTTAAACTTTATTTTTGTGGGAATTGAAGTTGTTTTTAGTTAGATATATGAAATCTAAATCTTTCTGGCTTTTGAAATAAAGTCGGAAACTACTAAACAGATTTCTTTGTAGTTTTACCAGTCGATAGAGTCATTATTACTTACTAGCGAGCGGCTTTACCAGCGCTCCCGTGGGAGAAAATGTAGTCTAGGTATGTTTTTATAATAAGTGTCGTGAGACCAAATACCAAATTGGGTTGATAACAGAGTGTGAATATTAAAAATATAATTAGTCCGTCAATTAGATAATGAAAAAATATTAGACACGTATTTTTTTATTTTGTCGTGTAATTAAACAATACTTAGATAAAACGAATCAAAGTTGAGGAGTGGAAGCTAAAACGTCATTTCTACGTATAAAATGTGGTTTAAATCACCTGCTACTTTCATCTCTGCACTGCTTAAAGGTTGACTGGGAGACAATGCCCAAGGCATTAAGTCCACCTGTACACACTTGTTGTATGAAGTTGAAATAAATAAATAAATAAATAAAATGTACATAGAAGTGACGTCACGCGACATTTCAAATCAATATATCGTCGTAAGTATAATTCGTTTCCGTAAGAAAATAAAAAATGCGTGTCTAATAATTTAAAATAATCTACTAAACAGACATTAAAATAAAAATTAGGCATCTACCCTATTAACTAAAAATCGCGGGTTATTTACGTGAGTATACCGAGAATAGGTTCTTCCTCATGAGCAGCGTGTGCGGTCGCAGTCAGTCAGTAGACTGCGCGACCGCTGCTCATGAGGAAGAACCCCTCTGTGATTCGAAACTAGGAGAGCTTTTCTCAGTATATTCACGTGAGTAACCTGCGATTTTTAGTATATCGATTCGGTTCTCAAAAAGAAACTGTTTATTATATATTTTAAAATTTTCATTACAGCAAGCCTAGAAGAAAGAATAGAGCATTATAAGAAGAGAAGAAAATTAACTGATCCCAATAAGGAAGCAGAAGAAAAGATGGATGTGTAAATAAATATAAATAAACATTTTATACAGAAGAGTTTATATAATTATCTCTTTCTTTTTCTGTCTCTATCTCTCTCTCTCACACGCTCTCTCTTTCTTTTTGTAAACGTAGCGCTAACAACTGAAACAGTAAGCTCGGGCCTGCTGACGGCGAGCACGGGTGACTCACCGCCGGACCAGAACCAGGTCCGAGCGTACGGTGCGTTGCTTTGCGCGTGCGCGTCAAAGGGCCATCAGACCACTACGAATGGGGCCCAATAGGGCTGATGCCGATACGGAGCAGCGAAGTACTTAACGGGTTGCCGGGGCTCCGGCTCGAAGTGCAGGAGTAGGAACGGGGTGGTTTTTAGTCAGTAAGAGTCTGACACTCCCTCTCGCCTCACCCAGGCGAGAAAAGTCATTGCAAGATTACCTCCCCCAAAAAAATAAAAGCGTTAACAATTTAAATAAACGATAGGAAGTACAGTATCTACCTGTTATTAATTATTTTCGATAGAAAAGTAATATCGGTAATTCTTAAGACTTGTTAAAACCTCGACTAGTTTCGAATCTCACTGGAACTCATATTCATGAACTAAGTATGCAGTAGACGACGTTGCACAGTCAATTGTTTTTAAACAGTTCGCTTATACGCGATACTACAAGATCCTAAAGGCAAATGCCTAGGGCGCCAGGAAACAGGAGGGCGGCGCGAGACGCACGTGCCTAACTGCACACAGCGGAGGCGGCGCCAAAAGAAATTAGGGGCGCCTATGAGGTGCTTGCCTAGTAAGGGCGCTAAGTTAAATCCGCCTCTGGGTAAGCAGAGGTGCGGATACCTATATACATTAATTTTCAGCTCTTTATTTTATGAGACCTGATTCCTGCATCATCATCATCATATCAGCCATAGGACATCCACTGCTGAACTCTCCCCCAAATAAAAAATGAAAAATTCCTGGATGAAAGTTTACAGTGTTTCTAGCTAACTTTATGAGAATTTTTGAAATCGAGAGAACCCAAACCTGTGACCTTGTTGTTCTCGGCAGTCATGCTTGTAGAGTACCCACTCGACTACTATTACAAGGCAGTTTATAATTTTAATTCGTTATTGTAACAAAATATTCGAATCCGCATTTAAATTTTAACATTAAAAGTTAAACTCATTATAGCGATCATCTCATTATAAAAATAAGGTCATTGCGTTAGTCGATTAAAAAAAATAAAAAGCGCGCGAATGACCTCAAACAGTAGCGTTATTTTGTTCAGTAATTGTCACCGCAATTATTGTAGCATTACCTACAACTACTGTAGGTAATGCTGAGGTACCTACTGAGGCACATATTGAGCTAAACAGATCCAGTTGATCATGGTCTCGCTTCGTATGACGTTTCTGAACATTCAGCGGTCAGTTTAAACTAGTTTTGTATAGCTTGATGTGTCTTATAGTGCTTAGTGCGTGGACCGGCCGCGGCTAGCGAACGTCCAATACTATCCCGCCATACTTCTTGAACAGTATTAGAAGGCCACTCTAACCGGACAGCGGTGTTTACGCGTCGCAATTTCGACACAGAAAAACTTGGATATCCTCCTTACATTCGTTTAAATTAAAACAAAAATAAAACGCGAATCATATTTTTTCACGCTCTTCAATTTTTTTTAAATATTATAACCCGGCTAAATAATAATGGCGGGTTTATGTAAACCAAAAGTTCCGTATCCGCGTTCCGTTTTTTCGGTCGGATAATAGAACTTTGACAGTTCGATGAAAATATTTAAGTACGTGACGTGCCTGTTTGTGAAAAACTTTTTGCGAACGAAAATAGTTTTTTTGAAGAAAGTTTTGGATTTGTAACTTTTAAATTGTAATAAAATGTATCTATTTCGTGTTGTGAGTGTGTGATTATGTGTTGTCGACGTAAACTTATGGATTACTTTTTTAAGGTGTGTATTTTAATTGTTATTCTCTTAAAATGTCTAAGTTTTTATTAAAATGTCTAATTAAACTCAAGTCACTGTCCGAATTTCAATTATAGTTACTATAAACTACAAGACCAACAAACTAACTCACAATAAATCGGTATTTTATATTATTCTCATTAATTAGGTAATGCTAAAATAGGTTTAATTATGTACTTATATTTTTGTAAAATGATTATATTAAAGCATAGATCAGTGGCACGACCATTAAAAATCCAACATCGTTAAAAGAAGAAGGCTAAGGTCCAACAATAAACAGCCATGAATTGGACATGTCTTTGGTATAAAAACTTAATTTGATTGAACGAAAAGTAATACAATTATTAGGCATAATGGCTTAATGTCGGAGTCATTAAGTTTATTTTTTTTTGCTGTAATATGGCTGCTGTTTTGGTTTCTGTGTAGCACATTATATTTTTATAGTATTGTTCTTATTTATGTGATTTTATTATTGAAAATTGGATTAATTTCGACTTAGACAACCAATAATTGCTAAATATAAACTTTACTAAAGACATGAATTATATGTTTTTTAGTTTTGTATTTGTTAGGTAAGTGGTTACAGGAATATTTTATTCTTGAATGTAAATATAAAAAATAGGTTTAGTGTCTACCTAAATGCTTTTTAAAAGGACGTTCAAGTAGTCTGAAGAACATGTTGGTTCTGTAAATTATTTACAGGAATTTTATCAGAAGTTATTATAAATTTTTGTGTGTTCTATACATAGACTTAATTCATTGATATATCACACCCAAAATATGTTTATACAAAAGTAGTCTCTAAACATCAGAAATAAGGTTTACAATGGAGTTAGTTGAGAGTGGTCACTACATGGTTGCATGGATTATATAAAACTGGTAATGTACAAAAGTCCAATTTCGCAAGCTGTCCCCATAGCTAGTAGAGTTATCGCGGAGAACCCAACAGGGTACCGGGGCTCGGGTGCCGACGTGCAGGAGAAGGAACGGGGTGGTTTTTAGTCAGTAAGAGTCTGACACTCCCTCCCGCCTCACCCAGGCGGGAGCAGTCATTCGATGATTATACCTGCTTAAAAAAAAGCTAGTGGAGTTCATGAGAGTTTTCATCATGCTGTGTTTTACGACCTTATTTGTGAAATGATTTCCTTGACAAGAAATAAATTTTAGCAACTCATAGTTAGGGTCGTGAGCCAAATGCAATGAAATATTATGGTCTGGCTTGGAGTAGGAGTAGAGATGGTGTGAGTTTTTAGTCAGTAACAGTCTGTCACTTCCTCTCTCCTCACACTGGGTTCCAAATCGTTAATTTTCCACTATCAAAAGAAATAGTTTCTTCCAATAGTTAGTTATAAAATGTGTCAGTTCAGCTAATAGACATTAAACCAAAAAAAAAAAAAAAAAACCAGCTGTTTTTAGTATAGTTTCAGGCAGGGAAGGTCTACTGAGGATGCAGTTTTATCACTAACATCTGTTTTGGTGGAGGGTGTGGATCGGGGAGACAGGTGTCTGGCGGTTTTTCTTGATCTCAGGAAAGCTTTTGACACTGTGTCTACACCTCTTCTATTGCAGAGGCTTGAACACATAGGTGTAAGGGGACATGCCCTTGAACTGTTTACATCTTACCTCAGCAATCGCAAACATAAGGTCAAAATCACTTCGTATTCTAGTTCGGAGGCATCGGTAACCTTCGGCGTTCCACAGGGCAGTGTCCTCGGACCGACCTTGTTCCTTATCTACATCAATAGCCTCTGTAACATGAAGATTGAGGGAGGGCATATTTTCTCTTATGCTGACGACACTACCATTGTCTTCACTGCGAAGACTTGGGATGAGGTTCGTGGGTTGGCAGAAAATGGTCTTGCGAAGATAGCAGCATGGCTAAACCATAGCCTCCTAACGCTAAACGCTTCTAAATGTAACTACATCTGCTTTACTAAGTATAATAATTCGCAACCGCCTCAAGATTTCCAAATAAAAGCCCATATTTGCCACAACTTCCCAGCACTAGACTGTTCCTGTCTACCAATAACAAGGCTGCAGCACACCAAATATCTTGGCATCATGATTGATCAGCGCTTATCTTGGCACATGCACACCGAACTCATTATGAATAGAGTTAGGAAACTTATATGGTTGTTCAAAACATTGCGACATGTGACTTCGAGGCAACTCCTGAAGCAAGTTTATATGTCTTTAGCTCAGTCTATCCTCATGTATTGTTTGCCTTGCTGGGGAGGCACAACGAAAATGAAATTTTTGGAACTTGAGAGGACTCAAAGAGCCTTACTTAAGGTTATATTCTAAAAAAATCTAATCTCAACTCACACAGTACCTGATAAGCTTACATTCATATTTGCACTCACTCTTTCACTCACCTACTCACTCACTCATACACATACTCACTATACATGATTCACATACTACACATACATACATTGTGCGATCTGGTATTTTCACAATACTGTTATAAATTTCAAATAATTATACTCATTCATTGCCTCGGCGATTAGAATTGTAAGTTTAACTTGATTTATTTTCTTCTTGTTTTATTGTTAATCTTGCATGTTTACATTATCTACATTGTAACTTCAATTACTTTAGAATGTCATGTGGAAGTGCGGAGTCTCCTAGCACAAGCAATCCATTGCTTAAAAGGAGATCTCCAATAATTTTATGTAATGCCTGTTGTAATTGAAATAAACTTTTTTATTTTTTATTTTTATTTTTATTTTTAGTTATTCTAACAATAATGTAATTCATTACCTATATTTTGTCACATAATATTATCCCTTTTAATCATCGAGAGTGGTTTCAGACTGGCACAGAAACCACATCCAATTCTCCCCAGTTTTTAATGAGACCCATGTGAGTGAGGGTGAACCTATTGCCATGTACTAAGCATAATTTCAGGCACCATCCTATTAAGTATTTAGGAAAAATTTTAAAAAATCGAAAATAATTAGGTACGTCGACCAGGGTATTGAATTCTAAACTCGTCAGGTTATAAGTGCACCTTACGACGCTTCCAATGAGCAATGCAATCGTAGTCGAAGCTTTAATTGTGTTAGTTACAATGGCATATTATCCCTAAGGCAAACTAGGCAAGTGTCTAGGACGCTAGGTTGCAAAGGGGCGCCGCGAGACGCGCGTGCACAACTGCCCACTGAGCAAAGACGGGGCAAAAAAAAAATAAGGGGAATCTATGTAGTACTTGCCTAAGACGTTCTCTAGTTTTAATCCGCTTCTGGTTGAATATTATGACTTTTTTTTTTTTTAAGGGGGGAAAATCATCGAATGACTGCTCCCGCCTGGGTGAGGCGGGAGGGAGTGTCAGACTGTTACTGACTAAAAACCACCCCGTTCCTTCTCCTGCACGTCGAGTCGGAGCCCCGGTTACCCGTTAGGTTCTCCGCGACTGAATATTATGACTAGAATCATTATAAATACCAGGAACTAAAAATATAGAACATACACACCCACGCGAACTCATGCATTTTAATTTTTTTAACTCACGTTAAACAATCGAACTGTTATAGGTGTGGTTCGCGTGTTTTTAAATATGAATTTGGGCCATTGCAATGCTCTGCCAGCTTCACCACACCTTGATTGCATTTATAAATAAATAATGCTAAACCTTGCTGTGAAAACTTGTAAGAGGGCGTTTTTGCGGTGCGTAGATGGCGCTAGTAGTGTCTTTGGGTCGATTACTACCTTTTGTTGCTGTCTAGAGATTTGTTTTGTAATTAAATAATATTCTTCTATAGGATATTTAGGGATAAATGATAGATCTAGGATATTGTAGATCTTTTTAGACATTAGTTCTAACGATTGTGTGAAATATGGCCAAATAAATGCATTTTCTTTCTTCTTTCTTTCTCTCAAATAGGTAATGTAGAATTGGGATCGCTTAGTTATTAATTTCGCCAGTTCAAAATAATTAATCATTCGTATCAAACTGGTCTTAATACTCATTTTCTTTTGTTTCAGATTCAAATGAATCTACGATGACCGACCGAATACGTTACGTCAAATAAAAACAAAAAAAAATGCTTATAAAATGACATAAACACAATACAAATGACAGTTGTAGGCCAGTATTTTCGAATTTTTAAATTAAGTTTTATTTAGAAATAATATGTGATCTATAAAACCTTTTTACTTAGCGTGTAAAGGCCAGTAACTATTTTTAAAATTATGTTAAGTTATTATTCTTCTGTGGAGTACGAAACAACGGTTCTTTGTAAGTATACCTACATTTTGTCTTACATTACTTACCTACGTAAATTATTTAACTGTATTAACATGATAAATGCGAAACTTTGTGTGTATATTTGTTACTCAGTCGAATGGCTGAAAGGATCGGGGTGAAATATGATATAGGCAGGTTTATGGCCTAGAATAACACATAGGCTAATTTTATCCTACAATAAAGCGGACGAAGCCATTACCAGAAGGTAGTGGGTGGGTACTATAATACATACAATAAAGCCAATGAGAGCCTGACCCGAGCGTACGGCACGTCGCGTTCCGCGCGCGCCTCAAATAGCCATCAGACCACCACGGATGGGACCCCACAAGGCTAAGGCCAATTCGGAGTCGCGGAGAACCTAACCGGTTATCGGGGCCACGGCTCGATGTGCAGGAGAAGGAACGGGGTGGTTTTTAGTCAGTAAGAGTCTGACACTGAGGCGGGAGCAATCATTCGCTAATTTTCCCCCCTTAAAAAAATACATAGTATGCATATTCATCGAGTTATGTTAATTTACTATTGTTAATGAATATAATTTGTAATGAAGATCCATTGCTATCGAGGTCAATTATGTCGTATTTCATTCATAGTTTGCGATCTGCATTATTTACTGCAACAACTACCTTGACAGCTTGATTCAAATTGTAAAGTGTGCTGTCGGCCGATCTCAAACATTTGACTGTTTCTAGCCGACCCTAGGCTGGATAAAATTTTCGTTTTTCCTAAATCAAGGAGGGATTGTATTTGGCTTACCCTTTCGTAGGAAATGGTCGGATATCGATCTCGATTATTCACAGAAACTCCCCACACGACTAATGTTAAAAATCTTTAATTTTGGCCGGAGTTAAGGCGATATTATTTTTTTTGGGATAAGCCTATAAACGAGCAGACGAATCACCTGATGGTAAGCAATCGATGACGCCCATGGACACCCGAAACACAAGTGCGTTACCAGTCTTTTGGGGATTAGGAATTTGAGGATTGTTAGGAATTCAGAGATTAGGGAAGCTTAATTGAGCCTCCAGTAACATCATTCGCGACGAAATACAACGCAAGCGTTGTGTCACGTCGGTTTTCTGCTCGTTGGTGGTATCACACCGGTCGAGCCGGCCCATTCGTGCCGAAGCATGGCTTTCTCCCACAGATATCAGACTTGGTATTAAAAATGGTTTCTTTTGTCCTACAGATCGTGACAGCAGTATGTGAAGTGGAGATAAGCATTAAGGGTGCTTAATGGTTTATATGGTAAGTGTCTTATTACTAGACTAGTATTAACTCGTCAAGTACCGTCATTATAGACACAATTATAGAACAATAGGTTGCGGTCACCGGTGTCCTCGCGGTGTTTGACAGTTTAAAAGCATCTAATAGTTATCTAATCGCTTGTTTTTTTTTATGGCATTAGCCGGTAAACGAGCAGACGGATCACCTGATGGTAAGCAATCGGCGTCGCCCAGGCGTTACAAGTGCGTTACCGGCCTTTTGGGGAGTTTGAGGATCGTTGGGGATTCAGGAATTGGGGAGAGTGGGGAAGGGGAGGGTAATTGGGCCAGCGTTGCTTCACGTCGGTTTTCTGCTCGGCCGTGGTATCACTCCGGTCGAGCCGGCCCGTTCGTGCCGAATTTAAAAATTCCCGTGCTGCCTTTGCAAAATGTGAGGGTTATAGCATGGCACACCCTTTATAATGCTGGGGCTACATTAGCGGGCGAAGATTCGTATCGCGTTGGTGCGCACAACATCGTATCGGCCATACTCGATGATGATGAACTTGTCTACATTGGCGGGTGAAGACTGAGAAAGCGGCCTACGGCGAACATTCGTTGTTAAGTTGTGCGGCCGATACGATGGGGGAAGCAGTTTTCGTTACTTCACTCCAAAGTGTACTAAAACACATGAACATCAAACAACAAACAAACAACCACTCAAGCGTGTGGCCACTCAAGCGAATATTGACGCGACAAGTCCTTTTATCGACAGTGCTCCGATGCTACATCGGCTGCACGCGAATACATCGCGTTGCAACGATATACCCGGCCACATACATCGCCGTAGCCCGAATATTGGCCGTAGCCCGCTAATGTAACCCCGACTCGACCCCAAAAAAACCGACTTTAAGCCCTTCTTTTTGAAGTCTGTTAATCAATACCTTTACTAATCTATTCCTAAGCGTAACAAACACTTTTCTGAAAACCGCATATCAAATCGGTTCAGCCAATCGCGAAATAATCGTGCATAAACATAGATACATAAAGGTCACCCTTTTCTTTTGTTAAATATGAAAAGTTTTTAGGAATTTTGGTGGTTAGATGCGTCGATAGGATTATTTTTTAAGGGGGTAAAATATCGAATAACTTCTCCCGCCTGGGTGATGCGGAATGGAGTGTCAGACTCTTACTGGCTAAAAACCACCCCGTTCCTTCTCCTGCTCTTCGAGCCGGAGCCACGGTAACCAGTTAGGTTCTCCGCGATTTCGAATCGGCATCAGCCCTATTGGGTCCCATCGGTGGTGGTCTGATGGCTCTTTGAGGCGCGCGCGGAAAACGACGTGCCGTGCGCTCGGGTTTGGTTCTGGTCGGGCGGCGAGCCACCCATGCTCGCCGTCCGCAGGCCCGCGCTTACGTTGGCCAGAGATGTCCCGCGATCCCCGACGCCCGGAGTGTCCTTCGCGAAGGCTGGGTGGCGAGGAGGCAGCGCTCACGCGTCCCGCCTCCTCCTTAGCTAGCATGACTGCTTATGTGCCGATAGGATAAGGAATATTTTATAAACGAGGCTGGTATGTTGCGATTGCAACCCTGTATTTTATTGTGATAGCTCAGTACTGGGTCGCAACATATTCGAATCGTTGATACTGGTCGCAGATCTAAAATTCAAATAAATAGCTTATAGAAAAGTAACCTACCTACAATATTAATGACATGAGCATCAAATGAACAAGTACTTGAGGTGTGGCAAGTTGTGTCAAAATAGAGCGGCGATGACTCGACCTTGCTATCTGTACATCGCTAGTTTAACTAGTCTTTGAGTTAAGGTGAAGTGTTCATCAAAAGTAATCGAAAGTAAGTGTGGGAGAACCATGCTTCGGCACAAATGGGCGGGCTCGACTGGAGTGATACCACGGCCTCACAGAAAACCGAAGTGAAACAACGCTTGCGTTGTATTTCGTCCTGTGAGTGAGGATACTGGACGCCCAATTGCCCCTCCCTTCCTTTCCCCAATCTCCCTAATCGCTGAATCCCCAACAATCCTCAAATTCCTGATCCCCAAAATGCCTGTGGTGTTCCAGGTATCCATGGGCGACGCCGATTGCTTAACATCAGGTTATCCGTAGCTTCAACAATTCTTCTGGTGTTATTGTGGCGAATTACGACCTGGTAATCCATTTGCTAGATTGTCATATGACAAGATTCGTTTGCGCTCGCTTTTTGATTCCCAGAGAAATAGGCAGAGGTGCACCTAATTATACAGTATTATCTACTCCCGCGCTATTTCACTCGCTCAACTTCAATTCATCTGTTTTATAATCTATAGCTTCTTTCGATAAATGGACTATCCAACACAAACATAATTGGGTACTTGCCAACTAGTCAAATTCAATACTTTTTTCGAACTGTCAAAAACGTCAGTTTTCTATGAATTTTGTACCAGATTGTGTATTGTAACGTCACGGATTTTTAGCGTCAAACAGCATACTTAATTTCTTAAAAAATGCTGAAAAATATTAAAATTAAGTTGGTCATAAAATCAATGAATGAAAGTGTGATTATTTTTTAATACTTTATTGTATCAAACAGTCGAAATAATTTATTTTTGATTAAGGAAAGTAGCCAATTATTCAATCGGTCGTTGTTTGCGTAGATTAGCACGTTCAAAGAATCAAAATAAGGTAACACCCATTTTTGTCAATTTCTTTTTAATTTTGTGTTTTAAGTAATCAGTGTGAGCCTCTTGAACATTCTGATATAATCTATTTAAATTCACGAGGATCTTCTGTGGCATCGATTATGTTATCCTTGGGAACTCATCCTGTTAGATCAGTGATCCTGTCGAATTGTATTTTATGTTTGTGCGCAATTCCATCGCTTCTAAGATAAACAGATTTTTTTTTCTATTTATTTTGGGGTTTTTATCCACATGGATATGCCAACCCCATCGTACCCTTTTAGTTTTACACCACCTTAATTAATAATATAACTAAATTAATTTATCGAGAGAGAATCATCAATTAGGTATTTTTGGTAATCTACTTAATTTAACTGCTAACTTGGATTTAGATTAACAGATGTGTATATCTTGTCGCAATATACCCCTTAAGTCGCAGGCGCATCAAGTGAGATCGTGTCGCAATACTTCGAGTTGATGTATATTTGGACACGAACTCGCCTTTTTATCAACCTCACTGTAGATATTTCAAATGTTACCGTATCATGTTAGTCGCAGACAACCTAACGGGTTACCTTCTCCTGAACGAACGGGGTGGTTTTTAGTCAGTAAGAGTCTGACACTCCCTCCCTCCCTCCGCCTCACCCAGGCGGGAGCAGCCATTCGATGGTTTCATCCCCCTTAAAAAAAACCGTCTCATGTTAATCTCAATGTGTTTCTCTTTTCTCAGTATATGTGATTGGTTGATGAACAGATGTATCATTATGATCTTTTTGATTAGCTACCTCATAAGCGCGGCAATCAAGTGAGGTAATTAGGATTTTATTGTCTCACTCTCAACTAGCTTCTGCAAGCGGCTTCGCCCGCGTTTCCATAGAATTAAGTAGCCAATGTGTTATTCCAGACCATAATCTCATCAGTTCCAAATTTCATCTCGATCCCTTCAGCCGTTTTAACGTGATTGAAATGAAATGATTTGAAATTATATTGATTTCTGCTTAAAGGTTACAAAAAAATACTAGGTGAGGGAAGAGTAAAAAAATGAGGGACTGAGTAATAAATAAACAGACAAACACAAATTTTCGCGTTTATATTATAACATAACATCACGCCTTTTGTCCCCGAAGGGGTAGGCAGAGGTGCACTTTACGGCACTTAATGCCATTGTACAATTTAAGACCCACTTTTCACTATTTATGTTATGAGCCCCATGTAATAGGGGGTGAGCCTATTGCTATATACCGGGCGCAATTCCAGACTCCGTGCTACTAGTGAGATTTTTCAAAAAACCCAGTAATGTTTATAATACGAGTTTTATAGTAGGAAATATGCTTTCCTTACGTTTTTTGAGTTTATTTAGACCTCTTTCGATCTGCACCTAAGCGGGCATTTCATTATTTTCCGGCCGCGACGAAAGCGTGAATCCATTCAAATCGATATGGTTTTCCAAAATGTTGAATGACTCTACCAAATACGATAATTATTTTTTAAAAACGACAAGTTTTATAATCCGCAAGTTAGAAAGTAGGAGACGAATGAAGCCGAGGTGGTCTACTAGTTTAACAAATAGGCCTTAGTAAATAGCACTTTTTGAAGTCCATAAAAAGAAGAGGTCTAATGACCTTGAGAGCTGTGAGTGCCTCGAATGTCTAGAAGGTCAATAAAGAGGTCAAATCGTGTCCGGTTGTACATCATAGTGCAATTGCAACATTGTTACATGATCTTGATACCTCTTTAGTGGGTACGATCCTCAGGTCGATCTAAAATTTGGAGAAGCCTATGTGAGGCTGTAAAAGCATGATGACAATATATATTTTTTAATAAATGATCTTTATCACGCAAAAATATATAATTTTTAAGTGTAGGAGAGCCATGCTTCGACACGAATGGGCCGGCTCGACCGGAGTGATACCACGGCCGCACAGAAAACCGACGTGAAGCAACACTCGCGTTGTGTTTCATTGTGTGTTTACCAGAGGTCCAATTACCCCTTCCTCTTCCCCAATCTTGGAGGCTGAGTCACCCCCGTCCGTAGGAGAGTCCGTACCCTTATATTAAAATCATCCCTACACGTGGCCTCTGGGTGGTGCGAATCGGGTGACACCATGGTGGTAGGCTTCGGCCGATGGCCTTATGACCACCCACCGAGCAAAAACGTGTCGCCAAGCGGCCTAGCCGTGTTCCGCCACGATGCTCGGTGACGCCGATTGAGGGGATGGGTCGAAGTGGGTGTTCCAATGCAGACTAACAGTTCTGACGCGCGCTGGTGTAGCGGCATCGGGTGGCCAGTCACGGAGGGTAGCGGGATCCGAGGCACGGTTCACCGCTGGCCGACCGCGGATAGTTGGGGGCCCAAGTAACGTGCTAGCCACACGTGAAAGGCTGCCCCGCCATCTGTCGAAAAATCCCACGGGTACGCCATCGTGCCGGTTGGCGACCGGAGGAGAGGGCCCAATGGATACCCGTGGGGGGCTCGGGCGTCCCCGCGGTCTCCGGGCTGGCCTTCTAATGATGGGGCTAACTGCGGTGCGCGTCTGTGGGTTGTTTGTGTAGAAGCCCATTTCACTACCATCCCCCCAGCAACCTTTCTTCACTGTTAAATGACAAAATAAACGGAAAAGGTTCTCACAGCGGCTGCACTCCCTCTCCCTCAAAGTGCACTTCTCGAACATCAGAGGTCTGCACTCCAATCTCAACGCAGTCCACCACCATCTTGAGACTGAGAACCCAACACTCCTGTTTCTTTCGGAGACCCAGATCAGATGTCCGTCTGACGTATCGTATTTAGACTACCCGGGATACTCCCTGGAACATAAATTCGTTCCACGCGCTGGTGTATGCCTATATGTTCGCGATGGCGTCTGTCACCGGCGTCTTCGAAATCTTGAGGACCTCAACTTCTCTATTGTCTGGATACTTGTGGACATAGACCTGGAAAAGATTATTTATGCCTGTGTCTACCGGTCGCACAGCGGAGACTTGGAGACGACCGGGTTGGTGCGACATCTTAGTGAGGCGGCGGATGCGGCTCAGCTTCGGTACCCTTCTGCCCAACTGGTGATACTGGGTGACTTCAATGCCCATCACCAGGAGTGGCTTTTTCCATACCAGTGCACCGACCATGCTGGGAGGGAATTGCGAAAGCTTGCGTTGACGTTTAACCTTACCCAGCTGGTCCAGGAAGCCACAATGGTGCCCGATGTAGATACGCATACAGCCAACTGCCTTGACCTTCTGCTGACAACTAATCCAGACCACTACTCGGTATCAGTCTCATCACCTTTAGGTAGCTCTGATCACTGTCTGGTGAAATCTGTATCTACACACTCCCCACCTGATTCTAGCCCTGGGGAACCACGACGGATGTGGCGATACAAGTCAGCAGATTGGGATGGAATGCGATCCTTTTTTGCATCCTATCCATGGCGGCCTGTTTGCTTCTCTTCCGATGATCCGTCAGCTTGTGCAGATGCCGTAACGGGGGTGTTGCGTCAGGGCATGGAATATTACGTTCCATTCTCGGAAGCGACATCCGTCGGTGGCTTTCGCCCATGGTTTGATGCCAACTGCAGACAAACGGAGGCATTAAAGCATGCTGCATATATGGCATGGGCGGACGCCAGGTCCCATAGGACTGATGATATACTTCAAAGGAAGAGAGCTTTCAACCGGGCCGCCAAGTCATATAAAAAGGCACTGCGCGAGGCTCGGTTCAAACACATCGGCCGAATAGGGGCCAAACTTGCTTCTTACCCAACGGGTAGTAAGGCTTTTTGGTCCCTGGCCAAGTCGGTGGAATCGAACTTCTGTCGCCCCTCACTCCCACCACTACTGCGGTCTGATGGGACGCTGGCTTACACCGCAATGGAGAAAGCGAACTTATTCGCCTCTCTTTTTCCGGAGTCTTCGCGTCTTGATGCTGATGGCGCTTCACCGCCTTCTATACATCAAGAATGCGAGACTAACATGTCGGACATTCGCATTCGACAGAAGGGGGTCTGCAGAACGTTGCGCAACCTGGACGTGAACAAAGCCAGTGGTCCCGATGGAATCCCGGCCGTAGTACTGAAAACTTGTGCACCTGAGTTAGCTCCAATCCTGACACGTCTGTTTCGCCTATCTTTGGAGACTGGTCAAGTGCCGAAAGCATGGAAGCTGGCCAACGTGCAACCTGTGCCTAAAAAAGGTAGTCGTGCCGACCCTAACAACTATAGACCTATCTCGGTCACTGTGTGTGTGTACTGTGAACGTGTACTGAATAACAGGCTCCTGGCATACCTTGAAGGTAACGATCTCCTTAGTGATCAGCAATACGGATTTCGCCGAAACCGATCTACTGGGGACCTTCTTGCATATGCCACCCACATCTGGAGCGAGGCCATCGAGAAACACGGGGAAGCGTTAGCCTTATCGCTCGATGTCTCGAAGGCCTTCGACAGGGTCTGGCACGATAGTCTTTGTTGGCAAGCTTCCCGCATATGGACTCCCCACTGGTTTGTGCAGATGGATAACAGACTTCCTGAGGGATCGATGCGTCCGTGTGGTCATTGACGGCTGCTCATCCAATCCACTTGGTATTAATGCCGGGGTTCCTCAGGGGTCAGTACTCTCAGCAACACTTTTTCTGTTGCACATTAATGACCTGCTCCAGCCCGGTATCTTTGGGTACGCAGATGACAGCACCGTTGTTGAGGGGTATGTGTCCGATGCGCGAATCAGTGCAACTCAAATCCAGTCTCTAAGAGAATCTATGGTAAATCGTCTGAACCTGCCCTTGCAGGCGGTCTCCGATTGGGGTGACGCCAATCTGGTCAGGTTCAATGCCAGCAAAACCCAGGCGTGTCTGTTTTCCGCTAAACGGAGTCGGTTCTCACTGACTCCTACTTTCCGGGGTGTGTCCGTCCGATTGGTGACGATCCGTTCCGATGGGTGACCGTCTCGAGCTTCTCGGCGTAACTCTGACGCCCACTCTCAATTTTGGCTCGTATATCGAGACAAAGGCGCAACTGGCTGGTAGAAAGTTGGGTGTCCTGTCGAGGGTGAGACGGTACTTCACGCCGGAGCAGTTGCTCACTCTTTACCAAACACAAGTTCGGTCTTGTATGGAGTACTGCTCCCATCTTTGGGATGGTTCAGCGAAATACCAGTTAGAAGCCCTCGAATCCATCGAGAGGCGTGCCAAGAAGCTCATCAATGCAAAAGCAAGTGCCAAGAAACTGCACGGTTGGTGCGGTGGCTGGGCAACCGGCTGCCGTGCAACGTGTCGCGGGTTCGATTCCCGCACGGGACAACACTTTGTGTGATCCACAAATTGTTGTTTCGGGTCTGGGTGTCATTGTGTATGTGAACTTGTATGTTTGTAAACGTTAGACGCTGTAAACAGAAAATCCTAGTGTGGGGCAACGTTTTTATAAAAAAAAAAAACGCTTGTGGAGGCTCGGCTACAAAGCCTCGAACACAGGCGCAAAATCGCAAGCCTTTCGGTCTTCTATCGGATACATTTCGGTGAGTGTGCGTGGGAATTGCACAAACTTATTCCCCCTAGTCCATTTCACCACCGTACCACCAGACGAACGGCGGGACGCCACCCTTATATGGTGGACATTCCACCCATTCGAACGAAGCGTTTCGCGTCAAGCTTCCTCATGCGAACCGCTAAGGAATGGAATTCCTTGCCAGAGGCTGTGTTTCCCGTCAAATATGACTTGGGTGTCTTCAAGTCCCGAGTGAACAGGTTGCTCATAGGTAGGCGTGCTCCATCGTCGGCCACATCATCGCTTACCATCAGGCGAGATGGTCAAACGTCGACCTATAAAGTATAAAAAAAAAACTCCTTACCCCCAAAAGGCCGGTAAAAAATAAAATAAAATTATCTTGGTGATAAAATCAATTAATGAAAGTATGATTATTTTTTAATCTATCTATCTATCTATCTATCTATATAAATAAAAGTGAATTTCTGTTCGTCAGTCTCGCTAAAACTCGAGAACAGCTGAACTGATTTGGCTAATTTTGGTCTTGATAGGTTCGTGGAAGTCTAGGGAAGGTTTAAAAGGTGAGAAAATCTTTTAGGCGGTACGAAATTTGCCGGGTCAGCTAGTTTTAAATACAAATTGAATATATTAATACGATACAAATTTAACGTCGAAATAATTTATTTTTGATGAAGGCAAGTACACAATTGGAGCACTTAAGTGCAAAATCGCATAATTCTGCCATATCTCTTTTAACATATTAGATATCTGCATTATCGATTGCCTCGTTGGCCGAGTGGTCGCAAGTGCGCCTGCCGGGCAAAGGGTCTAGGGTTCGATTCCCGGGTCGGGCAAAGTATTACTGGGTTTAAAAAAATCTCAGTAGTAGCACGGAGTCTGGAATTGTGCCCGGTATATAGCAATAGGTTCACCCTCTATTACATGGGACTCAACATAAGTGGGTGTTATATTGTACAATGGCATAATGTGCACCTATGCCTACCCCTTCTCGCTGCCATCGCAGCGGTAAGTCCCCTCTTTGAGGAGTGGCTTGAGAGACGCTACGGCGTCCTCACCTACCGCCTGACGCAGGTCCTCACCGGACATGGAAGTTTCGGGAGGTACCTGTGTCTGATGGGGCGGGAGGAAACGCCCGGGTGTCATCACTGCGAGGACCGCCCTGAGGACACGGTGGAACACACGGTGGGAGAATGCCCTTCGTGGGCTGAGCACCGCCGTGTCCTCAGGGAAGTGATCGGCGATGGCGACCTCTCGCGTCCGGGCCTAGTGCAGGCCATGATGCGGAGCGAGGGGGACTGGGATGCCGTCTCCTCCTTTTGCGAAGCAGTCATGCTAGCTAAGGAGATCCCCTTCGGGGATAAAAGGCGTGATATTATGTTATGTTATATCTGCAATATAATCATGCGTTTTTCTCTCATGTATTTTGACTTTAATTACTAAAAGATGATCAGAGTTGCTTTTAATGATAAATTAATATTAATAACTAAGCCAGCGAGTAGAGGTAAACTTGTATAGGATGAGTTGTTACCACTAGGTGAAGGCCGCAAGATGGCGGTGTTACTATGCGCGTGCGCACCTCCCGTGACTTTTTCTAAATTGTCTTCTAAAACTACTTTGATTTTAAAATTATTAAACATAACATAACATCACGCCTTTTATCCCCGATGGGTTTAGCACAGGTGCATATTACGGCACTTAACGCCACTGTACAATGTAACACCCACTTTTCACTATTTATGTTTTGAGCCCCGTGTGATTATTTTTTTTAAGGGGGAAATTCATCGTATGCCTGGGTGAGGCGGGAGGGAGTGTCAGACTCTTACTGACTAAAAACCACCCCGTACCTTCTCCTGCACGTCGAGTTGGAGCCCCGGTAACCCGTTAGTTCTCCGCGATGTAATAGTGTGTGCGTCTATGGTCAAATACCGGACACATTATCAGTCTCTGTGAAAAAAAATCTCAGTAGTTACTGAGATTTTTTTTAAAAACCCTGTTATACTTTGCCCTACCCGGAAATCGGTTAAGAGCCATGCGGCAGTCGCACTTGCGGCCACTCGGCCAACGAGGCAGTTACTAAATAAACTCGTACATCTCCTGCCTGTCCCCTTTTATACACACAGCCAAGATGTTATCGTGTTTAGAAGCCTACAGCAAGGTAACAACAAATTCAGTTACATCAAATCGCTCGCGTTATAGTGAAAGCGCAAATGTTAGGTTCCCACGATACAGTTAGCTGGCGGTGAGAGGACGCGCAGACGGTCAGCTTGTCGGACGATTTGTTCGTAGGACATTCAGCCTATTAACTCGTTGAGTACCGTCATTATAGACACAGTTAAAGAACAATAGGTTGCGGTCACCGGTGTCCTCGCGGTGTTTGACAGTTTAAAACAGAAGGTTTCAAGCTATACAATACCAACTCATCATGATCTCGTTTTGGCAGTGCTCTAATATATAATCTTAATATAAGTGAAAATATATACAACTTAAAATATAAATAACTATGAACTAAAATATTTACACCTTAAAAAAAGTAATAATAAATAAATAAGCTATAATAAGGCATCAAAAAAAAATTTTCCTCATCATTATCGTGAGGTAGGGTGCCCAAAAGACTGGCAGCATTACCACGTTGAATGGCAATGCTTAACCTTTGTCCAAGGTAGAAGCCAGCCCTTCGATCACCTGAAGTGTCAACCATCCTCTTTACAATATCTTTGTAAAGAAGATGTGCACTTGGTCCCCACGGCCCTAAAGTTTCAACCCCAAACGGTTCGAAAGCATAATTGCCAATCAGGCTATCATACTTTCGCCGTTTGAGGTTCTCGGCAGCAGCAGCGGCAGCACCGGCTCGACACGCTGAGTTTGGAAGATGGGATGGCGCCAGAGTATCAACGCAAGTGGCGTCCCATACTAAAGGCCTACCCATCTTCCAAGGGAATAATGACATACCGTCGGGTCTCTTGCCATCGTTGCGTACCAAGCCATTAGGTTCTAAAGTAGCTGGCACGCCAACGGAGACAAGAGCTCGACGAATTATGTCATTAATACTCGCGTGTCGAGCAAAACGACCCGCACTACGGCTACACGACAAGCCGTGGTGTCCAAGGCTGTTGACATCTTCACCACAACGACAACGATGAGGTGAACAAAATGAAGCCCCAAGCCTTAAACAAATTGCAGCGCGGAATGTGGTGTCGTCCAACAAAGTACCTAAGTTGGACGAAGGCAAAGCAAGAAGCCATAACCCTGACTCCCACTCACCCACAGCCAAAAGGCGAGCTCGCTCTGCAGTTGAACAAGCGGAGTTCAATAGATTTTCGCTCACTTTCCTGCAGAGCGGCTCGTCCCATTGTCTCTGGGAGAGTGATTTAACCAATCTCGTTTTGTATTATCTTTTCGCACGTTTAATCGTCAGTTTATATTGGTTGGAATTGTATGATGGTATACAGTATCGATTGCCTCGTTGGCCGTGTGGTCGTAAGTGCAACTGCCGACAAGGGGTCTCGGGTTCGATTCCCGGGTCGAGAAAAATATTCATATATAATACATAACTTCACGCCTGTGTCCCATGGGGTAGGTATAGGGTGGTGTTTAGTCAGTAAGAGTCTGACACTCTCGCCTCACCCAGGATCAGGACTAATTTGATGATTTTACCCCTTAATTAAAGCAGAAATTCCAATGTTATCCAATTTATTTCACTGTGTGTAGCTTGCTCCCATACAAGGTCAGCTGTCATTTTATATGAAGTTGCATGCTTATGTACTTGATGTGACCTAGGTCGTAGTATCCGGCCATCGTTTGACGTAGTAAATCCTATGATGAGTTGTCTCTTAGGTGGTATCTTGTTGGAAATAATTAAAACCTTTCACTAAATTGCAACGTCAAATCCACCTATCCGTCGCGGAGAACCTAACGGGTTACCAGGGCTCCGGCTCGAAGTGCAGGAGAAGGAACGGGGTGGTTTTTAGTCAGTAAGAGTCTGACACTAAGGCGGGGACAGTAATACGATGAATTCCTCACTTAAAAAAAATCCACCTAACTGGATTTTACGAATGCTTGCAATCTTCAAATTACGCAATAAAAAAAATAATGAAAATTCGTCCAAAAACGCCAGAGTAAATAACTTTACACACAAAAATGGCTTAATGAACAAAACTATTATTCTATAAGTGATTTCATGCAGAGTATATTAACCTCACGCCTAGGATGGTAATTTTAGAACTTTTCCTGATTTTGCATGCTATATAAATATTAGCAAAACATGTTGTACTTCAACCATATTTTTGTAACACCTATTTTATACCATGTTTTAAGCAAATAAATATATTATTATTGTTATTAAAAAACAGCCAACTCTCCTCCTTTTTTGGAAGTGGGTTAAAAGCGGCAGCGGACATGTCACTTAGAAATGATTGAAGCACAAAAATGTCATTGTTTTCTTATGTGTGCGTGTGTAATGGGTTACCACGTTATAAGACTTAAGAAAATAGTGGTGCGGGTCTTGATGCGGAGCGAGGGGACTGCGATGCCGTCTCCTCCTTTTGCGAAACAGTCATGCTAGCTAAGGAGGAGGCGGGACGCGTGAGGCAGCGAAGCGCTGCCTCTTCACAACCCAGCCATCGCAAAGGACACTCCGGGCGTCGGGGATCGCGGGACGATCTCCGGCCACCGTAATCGCGGGCCTGCGGACGGCGAGCATAGATGGCTCGCCGCCCGATCAGGACTACGACGGCGCGTCGCGTTCCGCGCGCATCTCAAAGAGAGATCATCACCACCATGAGACCACCACGGATGGGGTCCAATAGGGCTGATGCCAATACGAAGTCGCGGAGAATTTAACGGGTTACCGGGGCTCCGGCTCGAAGTGCAGGAACAGGGTGGTGTTTAGTCAGTAAGAGACACTCCCTCCCGCCTCACCCAGGCGGGAGAAGTCATTCGATGATTTACCCCCTTAAAAAAAGGCTTAAGAACATGACAGTTGTCCTTCGTATCAATATGTGTGTATTCTAGACTTACACGTGTAAGTCTATAGTAGCCAGGTGCCACAGTCGTTGTTTCCAGAGACGTGTCCGCGTTATTTGAATGTCCTTGTGATGTCAATATAATTCATGTTATGAAGTATTTATCTATTTGTTGCAGGATGAAAGAGAGGGCGCGGGGCGTCGAGGAGGCGTCGTGCTGCCCTCTACAATGGAGGTAACCACTTTATAACTCACAAATGCGTGATAATAGCAACTTATAAGTCGCTACTGTTGACCAAAGACCTCTTCTCACAAGAAATTAGAAGCCCAGGTTTCCTCGCGATGTTCTCCTTCACCGTATCTCACTGATGTCCAAATAATCTTAGAAAGTACATACATATAAACTAGGAAAACGTTACAATGGTACTTAATTTAAAAATAATCTTAGTAGTAGCATGGAGTATAGAATTGTGTCCGGTATATTGCAAAAGGCTCACTCCCTATTACATGGGACTTATAACATAAATAGTGAAAAGTGGGTGTTACATTGTACAGTGCCGTTATGTGCACTTGTGCCTTCCACTTCGAGGATCATAACATCACGCCTTGTCGTGATGTTATGTTATTATTGTTATGCTACTTGCTTACTGTTAGTAGGTTTTGAACCCACACTCTTACTTATGCATAAGAAACGGGTGTTTAAAACCTCCAGGCCATCTTCGTTTTATAGGAAACATTTCACCTATCTAACAGGTTTTCTTCAAATGGGCACAGGTTTTAACCCTGTCCAAGCAACCATCATCATGATGTACCAACGCACATCCATTGATTGACCTTTATCAATAAGATTAACGTGTGGCAATTATCTGAGGACATGTCTTCGTGTCTTGTAATTATTTCGGGAGGGGGAGAGGTAGACAAGTATATGTTTTTGTTTAGAATAAGAAAGAAAGAAAAAACTTTATATCACGCCAAAAACAAGTGGCAAGTACAGAGGCCTTAGTACGAGTTTGTTGTACGTTTAAAGTAATCGTAACGAGTACGCGTTCGGTGCTGTGATTGGTTGCTTCATTGGCGCCGGCCAATCAGAGTGCAGAACGCGTACTCGTTTCGAATACTTTAAACGTAAATTAAACTCCTACTAAGGCCTCGGGTAATTTATTCTATTTGTAAGTACTGATGGATACATGTTCATGTTCATGTCCCAAGTCTGCCGTAAAACGGGACCAGTTCAGCATGTGCAAGACAGGGCCTTGCGTTGGTATTCTACTGGCCCCTTAAGTGACTCGCGGACGAACAATCCACAGTTAGACATTAATAGTTTAATATATATTAATATTTTTGGCGATCAGAAGATTTAAAAAGCAATATGGGAAGTAATTACATTTTATTATATTATGCGAATACAATTTCAAATTAAGCTTATCAACCGATGTTTATTTAAATAGGAACAAAATAACAATAACTCAATATGAAAATAATAGCATTGAGAATTAAGATAATTAATATGAAAAATATAAGTCTCACAGAACTTGACCGATTTTCCCGCTCCGAATGACAGCTCACAAAATGCCAGAGTGCGGGTTGTCCCGCGCTTTTTATAGTAAGTTCAAGATGGAGTATTGGTTCAATAATTTTGCATGCCGTAAGGCAAAATGTACCGGGACTCTCCATAAGTTATAAAAACAACATATTTGCTACCTACATTTTTGGCAAATAAATTATTTCTGATTTCTGATCATCCCTAACAATATAGTATGTTAAGACATAAAACATACTATAAGTAGTATGTCAAAAGTATATCTACTCTGACATGTGGTGTTACACTTCTCACCACTCCTGCTCTACCCATTGCTGTCGTAGGAGCCGCCTAAAGATGACATATTGTATTCCTAAGACAAGGGCTCGCTGCCATCGCAGCGGTAAGTCCCCTCTTTGAGGAGTGGCTTGAGAGACGCTACGGCGTCCTCACCTACCGCCTGACGCAGGTCCTCACCGGACATGGGAGTTTCGGGAGGTACCTGTGTCTGATGGGGCGGGAGGAAACGCCCGGGTGTCATCACTGCGAGGACCGCCCTGAGGACACGGTGGAACACACGGTGGGAGAATGCCCTGCGTGGGTTGAGCACCGCCGTGTCCTCAGGGAAGTGATCGGCGATGGCGACCTCTCGCGTCCGGGCCTAGTGCAGGCCATGATGCGGAGCGAGGGGGATTGGGATGCCGTCTCCTCCTTTTGCGAAGCAGTCATGCTAGCTAAGGAGGAGGCGGGATGCGTGAGGCAGCGAAGCGCTGCCTCCTCGCAACCCAGCCATCGCGAAGGACACACCGGGCGTCGGGGATCGCGGGACGATCTCCGGCCACCGTAAGCGCGGGCCTGCGGACGGCGAGCATGGGTGGCTCCCCGTCCGACCAGAAACAGACCCGAGCGTACGGCGCGTCGCGTTCCGCGCGCGCCTCAAAGAGCCATCAGACCACCACAGATGGGGCCCAATAGGGCCGATGCCGATTCGGAGTCGCGGAGAACCTAACGGGTAACCGGGGCTCCGGCTCGACGTGCAGGAGAAGGAACGGGGTGGTTTTTAGTCAGTAAGAGTCTGACACTCCCTCCCGCCTCACCCAGGCGGGAGCAGTCATTCGATGATTTTCCCCCCTTAAAAAAAAAAGACAAGCAAAACAAGGTATTTATTATATGAATGCAAGTGTTTGAGAGCCATGCTTCGGCACGAATGAGCCAGCTCCACTGAAGTAACCACGGCCTCACAAGAAACCGACGTGAAACAATGCTTGTGTTATGTTTCGTTTTGTAAGTGAGGTTATCGGAGACCCAATTACCCTTCCTCTCTCTACAATCTTACAAAATCCCCAACAATCCTCAAATTCCTAATCCCCGGCAGGCCGGTAACGCACTTGTAACGCCTCTGGTGTTTTAAGTGTCCATGTGCGGCGTCGTTTGCTTACCATCAGGTTATTTGTCTATTCGTTTACTGGCTTATCCCATAAAAAAGCATGACTGTTGAGTATAATATCTGAACTCTGAAGTTCGATTTCCGGGTGAGTTAATGTATGACATATTTCATTAAACTGTCAAACACCGTGAGGACACCTTTAGGGAACAGAGAGTATAGTTCCCTAAGATCGGAAAAGGAGGATCCTCCGACCAGGCGAGGTGATCGTGCCTGGCGGGCTTTCTGCCCAACAGTTGCTCGTTGGGATTTTCTATCCGTGTTAAATCGAATGTAAACTTTGCATGTGCGATGTAGGATTTTATGACGTCATCCGTTGACTTGTGACATGTGTCGCCACACCACTCCCTCCCAAGACCGGAGGTCGATCCCGCTGAGACGGCTGTCGATGCTTGAGATGAGCGGTGCCAGAGCCAGTGTAGAAAGTCCCTAGTTCCAGTGAGTCGGAACTGTGCCGCTGATTGCCCAGTGAGTCGGGTGAGCGGTGCAGGGCGATACTCTAGTGAGTCGGAGAGATGAGTTCGCAGTGTCCCACGGTGAGTCGGGGAAGAGATGCTGCGAGGGTAGGTGCGTAGTGGCTGGCGTCTGCGTTGACGGGAGGAGATGTCCTTCAGAACCGTGTGCAGAAGTGTTGTGCCTAGACGCTAGTGAGGCCGTAGGGAAGAACCAGGCTGCACAACTTCGTTGCAGGCGATGGTGGTCCCTGATGAGGCTGAGGATGCTGGTTGGCTGCGATTTGATTACCGCTCAGCGGATAAAATGATGAATGAGAGGGATGGCGCGATACGGATGACGGTGCTGATCTGCTCCGTTAAGTGAAGGTTACTTCCAATCACGTCGGGGTCACCACTTTAGGGAACAGAGATTATAGTTCCCTAAGATCGGAAAAGGAGGATCCTCCAACCAGGCGAGGTGATCGTGCCTGGCGGGCTTTCTGCCCAACAGTTGCTCGTTGGGATTTTCTATCCGTGTTAAATCGAATGTAAACTTCGCATGTGCGATGTAGGATTTTACGACGTCATCCGTTGACTTGTGACATGTGTCGCCACACCATAAAACCGGTACTCAACGAGTTAAATCGTCAATATTACTATTACATCGAATAATGTATAGAGGTATGTTTGATAAAACTTCGCCCTAACACGATAGTGATAGTAAGCACATACAATACCTACACTTAAATCTGCCTACCCCTTCAATAACAAAGCACATGATGTTATTGATGTAACTAAGTGAAGGTTGTACTTAGGGTCAACTTGTGTCTTATAACGAGCAATAGATGGTCAATGGGCGTGTCCTAATCGGCTATTATTGCGGATTCAATGCGTATGCGCCGATAATAGATTTTTAATAGAGGTATAAATATGAAAACTTGTTGTTACAAGTGGACTGCACTGTTAGTGCGGTGGCTGGGCAACCGGCTGCCGTACAACGTGTCGCGGTTTCGATTCCAGCACGGAACAACACTTTGTGTGATCCACAAATTGTTGTTCCGGGTCTGGGTGTCATGTGTATGTCAACTTGTATGTTTGTAAACGCACCCACGACACAGGAGAAAATTCTAGTGTGGGACAACGTTAAAAAAAGGAAAAGGGTTATGAAACCGTTTTATTTAGCCTGTCCTGTTGGTTTGTTTGGGTCTCTAGTAATTGTAATGTCCCCCCCTTCCTGACGACAGATCGATCTGATATTTGGTACACACTCTTACTCTTGATGACCATACAATATTACCTAATTTCACAACTACCTCCATTATTGATATCAAACGTAAAGGCTTGATTGGTAGAATAGAATCATTGAAACCGGTTGACATAAAAATATTTTCATGTAACTACTACCTTTAACGCGTGTTCCTGTTTTATCCCATAAGACCATTTAATCGGAATAAAAGTATCCTATCACCTAAGTCAGCCCATACCCTGCCTGTATCCCAAATGTCATCAAAATCCGTTTAGTAGTTTCAGCGTGATTGACGGACAAACTTTCACATTTATAATATACTAGCGACTCGCCCCGACTTCGCACGGTTACAATATGCATGTGTTGTACATGTAAACCTCCCTTAAGAATCACTCTAGGTATCTATTAAAAATACTGCATCAAAATCCGTTGCGTAGTTTTAAAGATCTAAGCATACATAGGGACAGACAGACGGCGGATAGCGACTTTGTTTTATACTATGTAGTGATCAGTGTGATAACTTGTTACCTCACTAGAACCTAGTCGAAAACTCGAAATAGTCCATATACAAAAACAAAGATGTAAGTAGGTAATCCAATTTCATATCGTTTAAATCAGGAATCGCGAGCGGACAGCAAAATGCAACCGTTGCAAAACACAATCCAAATAAATTCTAAATTTAAACGGACCAATGCGCTACAACGATTCGAATATGGAACATTCGAACTGACCAATCGTAATTGATCTATTGATTTGTCAGTTATCTGATTCTGCTGCGGGATTCGTTCGTTGCAACATCGGTTATGTTCAGATTCATTTGTTATGCAAATTATATCTTTTTTGCGTTTATTTCCTGAAGAGGTCGAATAAAGGTACAGTTAATGTACCTGACACTACATTTTGGTCATCATCAACAGCATATAAGTGCCGACTGCTGACAAAGGCCTCATCTCACAGGAACAAGGTTTGAGCATTGATCACTATGCTTGCTCAATGCGGGTTGGCGATTTCAAACTTACAATTAGAGATTATAAGCCCAGGTTTCACGATGTTTTCCTCCGTTTGTGAGTGATGTCTAAATCATCTTAGAAAGCACATACATAACTCAGAAAAAGTCACATTGGTACTTTCATCATGGTCCATGAAAAGCGGGGTTTAATCCATCGGGCCACACGACATTTTTAGATTATACATAACATAACGTAACAACATCATGCCTTTTATCCCCGAAGGGGTAGGCAGAAGTGCATATTACGGCACTTAAACTGTCAAACACCAAGCGGTCACCGGTGACCGCAACCTATTGTTCTATAATTGTGTCTACAAAACCGGTACTCGACGAGTTAATGCCAGTATACAATGTTACACCCACTTGTCACTATTTATGTTATAAGTCCCATGTAATAGAGGGTTAGGTTATTGCGATACATCGGGCACAATTCCAGACTCCGTGCTAAGAAACCCAGTAACATCTACCCAACCCGACTCGAGACTCCTTGCCCGGGAGTCCCACTTGAAGCCACTCGACCCACGAGGCAGTCAGTCAGATTATACTAATCCAACTATACCTATCAGCATTAATTACAGTTTTGTATACAGTTGCCCGAGTGGGAGTTAGGTTTAATGTCGATATTAATTTAATTAGAGACTTAGAAACCATGAAATAGGACGCAATCAGTAATATAATCTGGTTACAAAATACCTACCTTTTGATCCATTTCCATCTTTTACCAGTGCTGTATGTTGCTTTGATATGAATAACCTGGTTGAAAGGATTGTTACCACGGCCTTACTACTTACACTGAGTTGGCGAGCCCTTTCGTCGTGGACATGCTGCCACCCTGTTTCTTTTATTTTGGTAGTTTATAATGTTTTTTTTGCCTTCAGTGTAAAAAAACAGCAGTAAAAGACTGCTGTTTTTTTTGTTATTTTATGTACTTATTGTTTTTCTTTTTTTTTTTGTTTCCAATGTTTATTTTGAGTGTTAATATTCGGTGGTCCATGTCTGGTCGCGCTTTCTCTTTCTTTCTAAATTTGCGTGAAACAACTAGCATTGTGAGTAAGGCCACCCTGAGAAGCTGACAATTCACTAGTAGCTCCTTAGGTGTAGCAATCCATGGTCGGGCGCTGTTCACTTATCTATCAGATTATCCATCTGTTCTACAACCATCCAGGTCTACAACGCTGTTCTGCGCCTATATGTGCCTATTGGATAAAAATGCCTATCTAAATCTGAATTTTGAATTATTTATTACTGAATTACAGACCTATCTTTTCGATTGCAGTTTCAAAATTTAATGTCTATTTATAAATGTTTTCGCTAAGTTGCGTGTGGGCAGGATTAAGCAATTTTTTTTATAGCATAAGCCGGTAAAATAGCAGACGGATCACCTGATGGTAAGCAATCGGCGTCGCCCATGGACACCTGGAACGCCAGAGGCGTTAGAAGTGCGTTACTAGCCTTTTGGGGATTAGGAGTTTGAGGATCGTTGGGGATTCAGGAATTGGGGAGATTGGGGAAGAGGAGAGTAATTCAGCCTCCAGTAACCTCACTTACACGACGAAACACAACGCAAGCGTTGCTTCACGTCGGTTTTCTGTGAGGCCGTGGTATCACTCCGGTCGAGCCGGCCCATTCATGTCGAAGCATGGCCTTCCCACACTTAAATATCTGGGATAAAAATTTGGGAATATTCTTCTTCTGTTTTATATCTTACTTTCTATTCAACTTAATACTGACTAGCATTCTGCGTGTAACTTTGCCTGTAATGGTTAAATTCAAACCTTAATTTACACTTACATATAGACTAACTTAAAACCGTGGGGTAGTTTTAAATAGGCTTCCATCATACCACTACGGATGGGACCCAATAGGGCTGATGTAGGCTGCGCGACATCGCACGCTGCTCTTGAGGAAGACCCCTCTGTGGTTCGAAACTAGTCGACCTTTTCTCAGTATATACTAGAGGTAGTGAGTAACCCGCGATTTTAGTTAAATTAGTTCGGTGTAGCAAAATACAGGTCGCGATTTTTAGTTAGATTAGTTCAGACGGTGTAGCGAAAACAGGTGTGAAGTTATGGAAATTGCTATATGCTGGTATACTGCGGAATTCTGTCAATTAATCTGTCTAACTGAAGCCAATTGCATGAAACTTCATCCTGAAACGATTATAAACACGAAATTTTGTTATGACGGAAAGATACACTATTGTTACGCAAAAACCTATTTTGTTACTTGTCCCATAATGGTCAATTTTGTCCCTAAAGGGGTACGCATAAATGTACTAGCTTCTGCAATTGGTTTCCAGTGATGTATAAAATACCCAATACAAAGTATCTGAACTACAAAATGCAAGATACTTTTGAATTAAGTATTTCAGATACCAGATACAAAATACTATTGATATTGGCATTTGAAATACTAGATACAAGATAGGTATCTTTAAAATACTTTTTTAAGATAAAATACTTTTCCAGGAAAACAACAATTAAATGAATTCGAGTTTCTTTACTATTAAGGACAAGGCTCACGAAGTATGAAAAAACCCAGGGCTGGCGCAAATGAGACTTCTCAGAGAAATTTCAGATTTTTAGTATGGTCCTAATAATAAAATGCTATTAAGAAATTGCTGTGTTAGTGGCTCATTTCTTTTCGTTTGCGCCAAGCCTGGGCTTTTAGACCATTGTCCTTTATAAATATCAGCTTTGAGTTTGATCATATTTTATTTTTATTGATGAAAAACATTTTAAAAGTATCTTATCCGCAAAAGTATTTGTAAAATACTAAGATACAGAACGAATGTATCTAAATACAAGATATAAAATGGAATTTTAAAAATGTATTTCAAATACAAGATCGAAATACATATTTTGTATCTTGTATCTGTATTTCAGATACTTGTATCTCAAATAAGTCACATCTCTGTTGGTTTCGTCCTTATTACTATATGATAAACCTTTTTCCGATATGTACTTTCTTGGATTATTTCGACACCACTGATAAACTGTGAAGGAAAACACCGTGAGACCTGGGCTTATAATTTCTAATTGTAAGTTTGAAATTGCCACCCCGCATGGAGTAAGCGTGGCGATTAACTCGTCGAGTACCGTCATTATAGACACAATTATAGAACAATAGGTTGCGGTAACCGGTGACCGCTTGGTGTTTGACATGTCTCCGTGTGAGAAGAGGCCTTTGATCAGCTGTGGCTACTTATAGGCTGTTGATGTGATGTGATGATCCTTCTTTGCGTTGAAATAACTCTCAATATGTATAAGATATCTTTCTAAGATAATAACAAACATTTTCATTGAAGAGCACCACTTCCCATCCCATCCTATGTGTAGTCCAGAGCCGGATTATCCCTAAGGCAAACTATGCAAGTGCCAACGGCGCTAGGTTACAGAGGGGGGCGTCGTGAGACACGCGAGCCCAACTGAACTGAGTGATGGCAGCGCCAAAAAATATATGGCTGGGCTTATAATTAGAAATTATAAGCCCAGATTTCCTCACGATGTTTTGCTTCACCGTTCGTCAGTGGTGTCTAAATAATCTTAGAAAGTACATATAACTCGGATAAAGTCGCATAGATATTTGCCGGTAGGTTTCGAACTCTCATGCATGAGAAGCGGGCGTCTTAAACCTCTGGGCCACCACGACATTGTGACAAATATATGTTATTCCATCCTGCCGTCTCCACATCGCTTAGTCTACAGTATGTTGTAATTTATTTCCACGATATATTTTAGAATGGCGTGGCGTTCACAAGGCGCGGTCGATTTTGCAACGAAGTCGGTTAACGGTAACATCCTCAGTTACGCAATCCAGTGCCGAAGTACCTAGGTGAAACAACTATCATACGTTGCTTATATTGAGGGGTAGGTAGGGTACCTAAGTCTAGAAGACTTCTTTGTCTAGAAGACTGCTTTTGAGTCCACAATTTTTTTCATAACTATGTTTCAAAAACCGACTTCAACCCGCTCTGTTTTAAAGTCGGTTAATTAATATACTAAAACCTTCTCCTGAGTTATACTTCAACATAACATCAAGGCTTTTATCCCCGAATGGGTAGGCAGAGGTGTGCATTACGGCATTTGCCACTGTACAATGTAACACTCACTTTTCACTATTTACCTCTATGTTATGATTTCCATGTTATGGGCGAGTCTATTGCCATATACCGGGCACAATTCCAGACTCCGTGCTACTACTGAGATTTTTTTTTAATCCAGTAGTACTTTCCCCGACCCAAAGTCAAAGTCAAAATCATTTATTTCAATTAGGCCAGAATGGCACTTTTGAACGTCAAAACAATATTGCATAAAATGCAAATATAAAGTGAAGCTATTTGCTCATTCCAAGGTGTAGATTCCTATGGAGAAGAACGAACAAGAAACTCCATAGGTTACTCTTTTTCAATCAGGTTCACAATACAATTTACTAGTTACATACTGAAGCTGAAGCTGCATCCGGAAATCGAACCCGAGACCCATTGCCCGGCAATCGCACTTGCGACCATTCGGCCAACGAGGCAGGCAGTATAATTTTAATTTGCTTACCTATTAAGAAGTAATTATTACTAAAGACTTCATTTTATTCTTGGAAGTTTGATATCATTAAAAAAAGTGTAACAAACACTTTACTGAAAACAGCAAAATTCGGTTCAGCCAATCACGAGATAATCTTACACAAACATACAGGTCAAACTGAGATCCTTATTTCCTTGAAATCGGTAAATAATTGAAATGGAAAAAAAAATTGATTTGATATTAGACCTTGATATGTCCTATATCCCAACCTATATATATATATAATTATAAATATACTAACCCGAGTGTACGGCGCGTTGCGTTCCGCGCGCGCCTCAAAGAGCCATCAGACCACCAGAGATGATTTTCCCCCCTTAAAAAAAAATCCCAACCTGCCTATCAAGTGTGTAGATGTATCAACACCCATGAGGGTATACTTTAATCAGCACCCGATTTCTCAAAATTTCGTTTTACTGCTATCTATGTGTTCAAATGTTATGTGGAGATGGTGTCAATTCTCAGGATGACAATAATAATAATTTCTTTATTCTCTCATCATCATTTACAAAATAAATAATATAATGTTGTATTAAGGCCTATTAACTCGTCGAGTACCGGTTTTGCAGACACAATTATAGAACAATAGGTTGCGGTCACCGGTGACCGCTTGGTATTTGACAGTTTAACCCCTTATCTGCCGGCATGTGAGACAATAGAAAATACACAAGTGTCTCGTGTATATGTACGTCCCCGGCATACCAGGGATTAACTTGAAAATTCTACGCGACACCAGACCACCACAGATGGAATCCAGTAGGGTTGATGCCCGATACGGAGCCGCGGAAGACTTAATGTGTTGGCGGGGCTCCGGCTCGAAGTAGGCGTAGGGAAGTGTGTGGTGTTTAGTCAGTAAGAGTCTGACAGTGTTTCTTACCTCACTCAAGGCGGGAGATGCCATTGGATGAGTTTCCCATCTTAAAAGAAGTGTATAACATTGATAAAAAACGCTTTTTTATATACAAGTGAAATTATTTCTGCAGATGAGCTACCAGGAAGAACTTTTATACGTAATTTTTTTAAGCGAACGATGAGGTATTATGGAATAGGATAACGCAGTTTACCTATAGATACTTTGATATGCTAGGTTTAGGCGACCAACAAACGTGATATTTATGCAAGAAATATTAAATTATGATTTTCCTCTGTCTGATTATAGAGGGTAGTTGTAGAAAATCGCCGTTTCCTCTGTATTACAGGCGTGGTTAGGCACGGCTGCGGATATTTCACTATTTAATTCATACGCAAATTATTATTCATATTATGCCTGTTTCCAGTAGTATTGTCTGTTGGTAACCACTTTAACGTCCGGCCCCCGGTAGGCTTGTCCCTCTAACGTCCAGCCGCAAGCGGCACACGAACCGCGCGTGACGTCGCAACTTCTACTAATCGTAATAGTTAGAATAAAGGAAAAAATACAAAAAAAATGATATCTACGAACGAACTATTTCATTAGCTGTATAGATAATTTGTCTAAACTCACCAAACAATACCATATTTTAAACTAGATGGAGTTAAACACAACTCGTCGCTTTGGATATTATAGTATCCATGGGCGTATGACGCTACTTGTTTTTTGGACACTATACTATCCATGAACGTCAGAGCGTTTATTATTGTTGATGCTGAACTGGTCCCATTTCGCGGCAAACTTGGGACATGAACTGATGGATACATGTTCATGTTAATAGGTACAATGATTTATCTGTACGTGGCACTTGTTTTTGGCGTGAAATAAGCGTTTTCTTCTTTCTTTCTATCTGGTTGGGCAACTGACTCCTGAGCAGCACATCGCAGATTTATTTTATTTATTTACACTTCTGTATAACGAACATACGATGGCGGACTGAATGCCGGGTGGCATTCTCTAACAGTCAACCATGGGGTGATGCAGAGATGTGCAACAGTAGGTGTAATAGGTATAATGGTTTATGTGACACAGAAAAATCTATATAAATAAATATATGATTATGCATAACTGTATTTACAGTTATGCATAATCATAAATTTATTTATATAGATTTATTTGTATGTATTTACATACATATATCCGTATATATAGTTTTAGTCCTGGAAAGAAACAACTAATGGGGTTTACCGTTTTTTCTTACACCAGATGGCACTAATTTTAGTAAAAGGTCAGTCTGTCCAATCACTTATCAAAAAATTTATGATGAGTGGAGTGACAGTCACAGTAACCTATGGAGTTTCTTGCTCGTTCTTCTCCATAGGAATCTACACAGCAAATAGAGCTACTAGAGGACTGACCGACAGACTGTTTTTTTTTTTGCAATAGGTATTTCTATATTTTGTTTTGACGTTCAAAAGTGCCTTCCTGTGCCTTTAGCCAAACGCCACTAGAAACCTAAATGTATGGGGATGACACTGACAAGTGTCAAAATTTACGTCAATCCCATATAATTTGATTTCTACTCTACAAGCTCTAAATGGCATTTGGCTACAGGTCTAATTGAAATAAATGATTTTGACGTTTAGCTTTAAAACTAGCTAATTCCATATTTGACGCAAAACTCGAGGTCACTCTAGCTCCATCTGGTGGGCGTAAAATGGTAGCCTCTATTGGGTTTAAAAGAACTATAGTTAAGCGCGAATGAAAATTGAGGTTCGTTTCAGTATTCGGGCATAAGTCTTTGTCATTTATTTATTTATTTATTGTTTATTGATTAACACGGTAGACACCAATTACATTAATCAAATTAAATTACAAAAAATATAAAAAAGAAAACTAAATCAAAGTACATAATATAAAAAGGTGTTAAAAGTAAATGAGAAAATATAGTAAAATTACAAAACAGATAAAGTTGGACACAAAAAAAAAATACACGAAACAAAATACAAAACAACTTAGAATTAAAATGAAATAACAGTAATAATAACAATATACGTAGGTACACAGAATCTGGAAACCAAGATAAAATAACATTTTTATATGTGGTTCTGCTCACAATACACCAGACAAACAGACATTACAGCCTTATACTTATCGTTAAACAAGTCACAATCCGGGTAGACCTTCATGAGGTTGTTAAACGCAGCAAGAACACGTGGAATTGGAGATTTCGCACGTGCATTAGTGCGGGAAGTAGGCACTGCTAAGAGCCGATGGTTCCTATTGCGAAGATAGTTATCAGGCACGTATAGTCGTATCAACTCATTGTGAAGATCTGGAGCATCAGTTAATCCACGACACACTTTAAGCATTATGCCTATTTGGTCAAACTCCCGTCTGGTCTCCAGAGTGTTGTATCCAAGACATCCAGTCAGGAATTTGGTTGGATACAGATACGGGTAGTAACCAAACAGACGTTTATACAAAAATCGTAGGAACGCTTTTTGTACCTTTTCTAACAAAAGAGCATAAGTGGCCTCATGAGGATTCCACACGCAAGAGCTGGCTTCGAGCTTGCTCCGAACAAGCGTATTGTATAATAGCCGAACGACATGGTCTTTACGGAAATCTTTTGAGTTTCTAAGAACGAAACCAAGTCTCTTGAAAGATTCCTTGGCGACGACGACAATGTGGTCATGAAATGTAAGTTTCTGGTCAAAGGTGACTCCCAAATCTTTTGTCGTTGCTGCTGATCTGGACAAAACTGTACCATTCAGTCTATACTGGTAGTAGATTGGATGCTGCATTCGACCAAAAGTCATCACACAACATTTGGATACATTGAAATTCATTTTATTTGCAACACTCCATTCGTAGACGGCGTCAACATCCTTTTGTATGGCTTCACAGTCCTTCACAGTCCCAACACTGGCATATAGTTTGAGGTCATCTGCGTATAGAAGACATTTTGTGTATTCGGGAACTGATGGTAGGTCGTTTATCATCAACAGAAAAAGTAAAGGTCCAAGAATCGACCCCTGACTCACGCCTGAGCGTGTGTGGTAAGGGCTCGAGTCATAAGTTCCTAGCCGAACAAACTGTTGGCGATCCCGGAGGTAGTCTGAAAGAAGACTCAGGAGGTTCGGACAGAAACCTAAAGTGCTGAGCTTTAAAAGCAGGATGTCATTATTGACTCTGTCGAAGGCTTTGCTAAAATCAAAGTACAGCACGTCCACTTGTCGTTTTATATCAAGCTGAGCAGATATAAACTCAGTTAATGTCAGTAAGTTGGTGTTAACCGATCGTTTTTGTCTGAATCCGTGTTGTGCATTATGTAGATGTGTCTGTACTTGTGCATATATCAACTTGTGTAAGACGTGTTCAAAAATTTTTGCTGGTGAAGATAATATAGCAATAGGTCGATAGCCCTCGACTGCACATTTATCAGAAGTCTTAGGTATAGGTGTTACTCGAGAAGTCTTCCATTGGATGGGATAGTGGCCCGTTTTTAAGGACAAATTGAATATATGGCATAATGGAGAGGAAAATGATTTCTTTAAATGTTTCAGAAGAAAGGGTGGAATGCAATCTGGGCCTATAGAACTACTAGGTTTTAATTTGTTTATACCGTGTATGACTTCAGTTGGTGTAAAACTCAGTATGTTGACATAATTGTTGTTGCGACTGATGTCAGAACTATTGATCGATGCTACGTCTAATAATGGTACATCGGGTAGGAATACACTAGAGAAGAAACTGGCGAATGCGTCAGCGGCAGCGGTTCCGGTAAAACTGTTGCCCTGGTAGCTAACTCTAGATTCGATACCTCCCTTAGAACGCAGGTTACAGATATGCCGCCAAAATGCTAGTGGATTAACTTTTATGTTATTTTCTATGCGGTAAATATATGATTTGTAAGCATCCACGACACGATGTTTCAATGAACTTCTTAATTCAGAAAATGATTTATAGTCTTCGTGACAATTGGTGTGTTTCCAGATTGTATGAAGCTTGAGTTTGTGCTTTACATCTTTAATAATCTCAGGAGTGAACCAGACAGGGTAACGTTTACTTATAGATTTAGCACGGCGCTTCTTAGGGATGCAATCATCAAATATACTGTAGATTATGCTGTAAAAAGTATTTACGGCGGTGGATACATTATTTGCTTGTAAAACAGGTTCCCAAGCGACCTCCGACAATAACTGGTATAACCGTTCAAAATCACATCTGTTAAAATTCCAGTCTTTGTCAGGGTTTATATTACTTGGTTCAATTGAATCTGAACAATGAGTTGATATGACCCTTACCTCAACATCCAATGCAGGGTGATAACAATCCGGTGGGACTATTCCATCAGTCCCGGTAACAAAAACGTCATGAGAGCCTTCCCGAATCAGTATAACGTCTAAAAATCCTCCGTGATCATTAGTAATCGTATTTCTATCCTCAAGTGAGCAATAAGACAAAAAATAGCAATAGTAATTCTTTATATTGACTGATGCACTGTTCAGATTAATGTCGCCCATAATAATTACAGGCCCCTTGAAATCGTTCACAAAACTTTCCGTTTTACAAAACCACTGCATGTAGTCCTCATCAATAGCACTGGGTTTTATATACACAACACAGACGAGAAATACACGACCACCCCATTTAAAGGTCGCCCATAGATCCTCCCCACAATCTGTTTCGTATTCACATCTCCTACAAAGCACAATGGGCGCTTTAGCCGCCATAAGAACGCCACCGCACGGCGTATTTCTATCACGACGTAAAACACTCCAGTCACCAATTTCTAGTTCAGAGTTCACAACGGTAGAATCAAGAAAACTTTCAGTAACAGCTACCAAGTTATGCTCCAGAGAGGCAAGGTTATTGCGCCACATAGAGAGCTTAGTTTTCAGACCGCGAACGTTCTGATAAAAAATATCGAGACGATGAACCTTCACTTTACGATTGTGAGCTAATGGTTCCACGAAAGGACTGCTGTTGCGACACATTAGATACACCCGACACACCACCGCCGGTTCTTATTGTGCGAGTCGGTCTCCTGAGGTGGACCCACGGTTTGATCTTAGCATTCATGGGCCAGACATCATTAGAGTAACATGTATCCCAATACTCAGCAGCAATGCCAACTTTGTATGACTTATAGTCACCTCGTGGTGTAAGCTCTTCCACCGTGTTGGTGCCAGTGGGACATAGCAGATTGACATACTGGCGAACATCCTCAATTCCAGATGCCATGTTCCACAAATGGAGGAATTTACGAGTTTCCACGGCCTTTAAATTAATAACAGCCGGGTCGGCTGATCCATGTAATGGCGTAGGTCTCCGAGGATTACGCCTCTTCACTAGCTTCCATTCGGTCTCAGTATTATCATCGTTACTTTGTGCCGTTGTTGGTGTGGACTCACTGCCCTTGGCGGTCTTTTGGGTGCCAGCTAAGTTCACAGGACTAGGTTCAAAATTAGTGATGAGGTTTGGTGATGTAATTTGAATATCCATTTTAGTGACTTTTTCGTTACGTTTCCCGATATTGGTGCCGACAGCCGTAGTTGCAATCGAAGTCTTGGGTTGTGTTTGGGTGACATATTTATTATTCAAACTGCTATTTTCATATTTTTCAAGCCTCTTATTGAGCTGCTCAACTTGAAGAGCATAATTCTGAAGCTTATCCTCATGACTACTCACTAATGAAAGCGCTTTGGTAAGCAATTCTTTAAGACCAGACATTTCTGAGCGCAGAGCGTTCATTTCGCAGATGAGGTCGCTACACTCGGTATACTCAAATAGTGGACTATTAGTCATCGCTTTTCTCCTAAGAGTTACATTCGGATCTTGTGAAGGGCCCACTGGGGTGAAGCTATTATCACCACCTCTTTTATTGGCACATTGACACTCTGGGCAGACCCATATATTGGTGACATTCTTGGGAGCTTGCAGACCTGTGCATATCAGGTGGTACAATTTGTCACAGCGCGTACAACTGACATAATCTTCCTCGCCTTTAATAGCATTGTTACAGGCAGAACAAATCATAATTAAAAAGCAAGCGGGTTTCATGCAATAATAATAATAATAATTATCAAATAATCAAGCGTTGTATTTTGAGCAACAAGGTAAATAAAACACCACAGAAGCAGTGCACGCGACAATTCAAATTTAAATCCAATGAGCGTAGCAGAGCGGCAACAGAGCGCGCGAAATTTAAATCCAGCGAGAGTAGCACAGCGATAGCGAAGCAGAGCGGCAACAGCGCAACCACACTCGGAGAGCCACGGCACGGCGGAGCGGGTAGGAGAGGGGGCAGCGCGGGGCAGCGTCCACCAACGCCGGTCAATGCGAGTCAGCCGTTGATAGATTTATTTGAAATTAAAATTGTAATAACTTTTGTTTCACTGCACAGAACTGAGACCGAAAACTGTATTTAGCTCAGATAGGGTGTGAGCTATATTTGTTTGAAAAGAACTGGCGTTAAAATCGAACTTAAACCACTTTAAACATTAAAATAACAGTAAGAGCAAACCGACGTGGTGTTGCTCTGTTGAGCGCGACGCGTACACTTCACGTCATGAGCTTGAAAATAAAGTAACGTGTGTAGGTAGCCTAATGATGGCGCCAAGATCCGCTTGTGGAATGAGCCGCGCCCGCACGACCATTGCAATCTATTCTCAGGTTGTTACGTTCTGCTAATGATATATCACGCTAATAGCACCTGAGGGTCTGGTGAAGATGTAGGTTATTGTGATGAGATTATGGGTGAATATTTTTTGCTGATTGCCTCGTTGGCCGAGTGGTAGCAAGTGCGACTGCCGTGCAAGGGGTCTTTTGATTCCTGGGTCGGGCAAAGTATTACTGGGGTTTTTCAAAAAATCTCAGTTGTAGCAAGAAATCTGGCAATGTGCCCGGTATATAGCAATAGGCTCACCCCCTATTACATGAGACTCGTAACATAAAATAGTGAAAAGTAGGTGTTACATTGTACAGTGGCATTAAGTGCCGTAATGTGCATCTCTGCCTACGCCTTCGGGGATAAAAGGCGTGAAGTTATGTATATTAAGTAAGGTTTATTAGTTTATTATTTTTTAGTTAATGTAATCAATAAAATATAATTAGCGCCTACACTGATTGATAAAATCGTGATGTTTTGCATTACACAAGTATGAAGGGGCGTGGTCTTGATGCGTGCGCGCCGCTATGTTAGCACGCGTGGTTTAACTGACAGCGATTTGTAAACTACCTCTAAACATTCATTGAAAAACTACGGCCTTATATTTTTAAGTCGAGTAAAGGCCTTATATTTTTAAGTGGGTGTTACATTGTACTATGGTAGAATGTGCACCTCTGCCTACCCCTTCGGGGATAAAAGGCGTGATGTTATGTATGTATGTATGTAGTAAAGATATCGTGGCGTTCCAGAGGTTTAAGACGCCCGCTTCTTATGCATGAGAGTGCGAGTTCGAAACTTACCAAAGGCCAACGTGAATTTTTCGGACTTTTATGTACTTTCCAAGATTATTTCGACGCCACTGACAAACGGTGAAGGAAACCTGGGCTTATTATATCTAATTATAAGTTTGAAATCGCCAACCCGCATTAAGCAAGCGTGGTGATTAATGCTCAAACCTACTCCGTGTGCGAAGAGGCCTTTGCTCAGCAGTGGGCATTTATAGGCTGTTGATGATGATGATGATATTAAGATGAAAACCAGATAAGTGTAATAATAGGTGGTTCTTTGTAGTTTCGGCTTATCCCTCTGAGATAAAAATGTAAGTTTATGTTAGTATGTAGGAAGGTGAATAATTACAAAGTGCCCACTTTCAATCATTCAATATCAACAAAATAATTATTTTCCAAACTTCCCGCCAATATTGAAGCCACACCCACTTTGCAACACAGCAAGCGCAAGCGACGCGACAGTAGCGACCGCACACGAAGATGCACGATCAATGCCGAACTGTTATTTTATGTAGTGTTACTTTATGTAAGAACTTTAATGTTATAGTATAAAGGGATTGTATTTACTTTGTATGTTTCATATTTCTTTGTATGCAGTCTAATATGTTCTGTGTTCTCTGAAGAGATGATAGAATTTTTTTTTATAGCATAAGCCGGTAAACGAGCATACGTATCACCTGATGGTAAGCAATCGGCGTCGCCCATGGACACCTGCAACACCAGAGACGTTACAAGTGCGTTACCGGCCTTTTGGGGATTAGGAGTTTGAGGATCGTTGGGGATTCAGGAATTGGGGAGATTGGGGAAGGGGAACCTAATTGGGCCTCTGGTAACGTCACTCACACGACGAAACACAACGCAAGCGTTGCTTCACGTCGGTTTTCTGTGAGGCCGTGGTATCACTCCGGTCGAGCCGGCCCATTCGTGCCGAAGCACGGCACTCCGACACTTCAGTCACTGGTGGAATGAAGTCACTGGTTTTATTTCTGCAAATCAGTTTTGTCTCACCCACGTTAACCTACCAAAGTGAAAATCAATCCCTTTGCCAAAGTGCCTGGCCTGCCTTTTGGGGATTAGGAATTTAAGGATTGGTTGGGATTGGGCAGATTAAGGAGTGGGGCGCTTTATTGGGCCTCCGGTAACCTCACTTACACAAGGAAACACAACGCAAGCGTTGTTTCACGTCAGTTTTCTGTTAGGCCGTGGACTCTGGTCGAGCCGGCCCATTCGTGCCGAAGCATGGCTCTCTCACACTTCATACAAAGAGCTGCTCCTTGTGGCAATTGAATTAATACACTGTTTTGATTTCTACGTTCACGTTGACTCAGCTGAAATAATCCGATTTCCATTTGTTACAGGCTTGTGGGCCTCCAATCCAGCTGGAGCCAGTAGATCTAAGTCTAAAGAGACCACCGACACCTAGAAGACGGACTCGAGCTATCGGTAAGTAACTTAATGGTCTGCTTTATCAACTTGAAGAATTATAAAAATAAGGTAAATGAGTTGAAGATTATTTGCATTAAACTGTCGTATGACATATCACGCGCGTACTGGTTTTAAGCACCGCTTGGGGCCCGACTTTCAAACTTATGAAGTGGCAACGCATTTGAAACTCCTCTGGAATGATGAGTGTCCATAGGCGACGTTGATTGCTTACCATCAGGTGATCTGTTTGCTCGTTTACCAGCCTATCATACCTATAAAAAGAATTGACAAATATTATACTTAGTTTGAAAGAAGTACTTATTACTTATTGTCGCGCTGCTACTCTACAGTCGCCGCGACGCAGGTAGCGAAAGGCTGCTCATGAATATGAGCCTCTAGCATAGCTTGAAACTAGTCGAGTTCTTCGTCAAATGTAACATGAGTAAAAAGGGGATGGCAGAGGTGCACATTACGGCACTTAATGCCACTGTACCTCTATAATGTAACACATTTTTTAAAACAATAAAAAGAAATCACCCACTTTTGTATGAGTCCCATGTAATAGGGGGTGAGCTTATTGCCATATACAGGGCACAATTCCAAACTCCGTGCTACTATTGACATTTTTTTAAAAGCCCACTAATACTTTGCCCGACCCGGGAACACTCGGCCAAGAAGGCCTTTATTATATTACTAAGATACAGGTACCTGCTGTTACATTTAATAGACCTGCCATTTAAATCTGCAATGTTTAATTGTTATGAACCCTTCCCTTTCAGCTGTTAGCTGCTTAATTAATCGTTAAAGTTACGAGGTCAGCAGGACGATGCGGATGTGTATTGCCGGATCTTATTGTAATAGTATTTTGTTTAGTCTATCTGCATAGATCAATAAAATTGGACTGTCGGTTTGTAATATTGAAATAACAGCTTTTTACTACATGCATGTAAATATACATACGATACATATACTGAAATAACACATATAGCGATTATCTGGCGATTGGCTGAACCGATTTTGTTGCGGTTTTCAAAAAACTGCAAGTTACACTTAGGAAAAGAAGATTTATGATTTAACCGTCTTCAAAAGAGAGGAGTTCCAAGTAGGTTTTTTTAAATACGACGTTTTTTTAATAAGTATAGGTACTTAGGCTGTTTTTATGTAAGAATCGTAGCCCTCCTGGGAGCTGATACGGAGGACGGAAGGCTTAACAGGTTGCTGGGGCTCCGGTTCGAAGAACATGAGTAGGAACGGGGTGGTTTTTAGTCAGTAAGAGTCTGACACTCCCTCCCGCCTCACCCAGGCGGGAGCAGCAAATCGATGATTTTCACTCCTTCAAAAAAAATACGTCTATTGCGAGCCAGTTTAGAATTTAACCTCTCGATCCCTCACGTACTTGAACTCGATAAATATAATAGTTGTAGGTCGTGCTACTGAATAATTCATAAAAGCGGAAATGTCGCCTCAACGCTTGTAAATAGGGCTTAAATTCGTATGATCTTGTTTAGATTAAACACGGATGCGTTCCCGGATCTTTGTTTCGTAGTGGGTGTGAATGCTACTCCTGAATATCAGGTTTTGGGTTCGGCTAAGTTGGATTCTTATTGTACAGAAGATAAAGTCTAGAATTCCAAGATATGGTATAAACCGGTAAACGAGCAGACGGACCACAACACCATAGGTGTTACAAGTGCGATACCGGCCTTTTGGGGACTAGGGGTTTGAGGATTGTTGGGGATTCCGGGCTTGGGAATGAGAGGAAACACTCGACGAAATACAACGCAAGAGTTGCTTCACGTCAGCTTTCTGCTCGGCCGTGGCATCACTCCGGTCGAGCCGGCCCATTCGTGCCGAAGCATGGCTCTCCCACACTTAAAATCAAGCTAACATAATATATTATTTACTGTACATTTTACCAATTTGAAAGTAAGCCAAACTATTAGCATAAACCTCATGTTATCTAGTTGTGTAATCCTTTCCCTAAGCGAACAAGGTACTGGTAATTAACTGGGAGATAGAGAAAGGGAACCGGACCTGTTCCCTTGCGGTCTGTAGCTGACAATCTTACGTTATTAGGTCTTGGACTCTTTTGTAACCTAACTTCAAGTTACACGTAACTTGAGCTTTTTAACAGACTTCAAACAAAGAAGGGTCTCAGGGTGTCCAGTATGTATATACTGTATGTTTGTGCGCAATTATCTCGTGATTGGCTGAACCGATTTTGATGCGGGTATTAGACAAGTATTTGTTACACTCAGAAGAAGGTTTAAGTATACAATAAGTTAAGTATACAAGGTGTAGTTTTAAAACCGTGTCATTTCTCGGGGGCATGTCACAGAAGTCATAAAGGTTCAATGTAAGACAAAATTTCGGGCCAATAGTTAAAAATACGGCTATAATAAATCGTTTGAGTTCGACAGTACTTCAGAATAAGCGACAGCAATGTTTCTTGATGGAGTTTTATGGAATTAGGAATAATATCAATTACGTGTTTGAGTTTATGTGTGTAAAGCCGTGTTATAAAGCTAGTTACAAGACGGCGGCGTGTACTTCGCACTTACGGATTTCCGTAATTTCAGAAAAATGAAAAATATTTACCTACAATTTTTTTTATTGATTCGTACTTAGAGGTAGAATCGATAGCCGAGTTACCCCTTAAAAAATGACGCGGCTTTAAACAAAACCTTGTATTAATTAGGCGATTTCAAAAAAAAAAGAAGGGGTTGAAGTTAGTGTCAGATTTTTTAAACGGTTTTTTACACACACTCGGTGTGTGTACCAGTGAGTGTGTGTTGTGTACTAAATAATAAATCGATCTGATATTTGGTACACACTCTTAATCTTGATGACCATACAATATTATCTAATTGTTATCCACAACTACCTCCATTATATGAATATCAGACATACAAGCTTGATTGGTGGAATAGAAGAGCTCATTAAAACCGTTCAACATAAAATTACTTTTTATGTTTTAGTTACTTGTTAGATAAAACAAGCAGACGAATCACATGATAGTCACTCGCAAGTAACACTAGAGGAGTTACAATATGAGGACGTTTTTTAATGACGTAAGCCGTTAAACGTGCAGACGGACCACCTGATGGTAAGCAATCGGCGTCGCCCATGGACACCTGGAACACCACAGGCGTTATAAGTGCGTTACCGGCCTTTTGGGGATTAGGAGTTTGAGGATCGTTGGGATTCAGGGATTGGTGAGATTGGGGTAGGGGAGGATATTTGGGCCTCCGGTAACCTCACTCACACGACGAAACACAACACGAGCGTTGCTTCACATGAGATTCAGATTCAGATGAGTTCAGAAGGCTTAGTACCAGTTTGTTTTACATTTAATTTAAAGTAAACGACACGAAGCCGCGTTCGGCGCTCTTGATTGGTTGGTTCATTGGAACTGGCCAATCAGAGCGTCGAAACGTAAGACAAACTCGTACTAAGGCCTCTGGTATATCTATTAGGTTTTTGCTACGTACCGTTATGTATTAACTTGGCGTTAACTATGTATCATTAACAGAACTCGACTTCGCCCGTAAAAAAAAACAATTATTTATGTTCGATGTATATTACATTACAAATCATGTGGGCCGTTTTTGCTACTGTCGTTATGTAAAAATAATGTTGGTCAAGTAAAATTAAATAACCTCTCACACTAGAAAGTGACTCAAGGCGCTTTTCAGCGTCATCATCTTCAACAGTGGACACAGTGGACACTGTCGACCAAAGGCCACACGGAGAAGGTTTGAGCATTAATCACCAAGCTTGCTCACTGCGAGTTGACAACATCAAACTTGCAATTACAAATTATAAAGCCAGGTTCCCTCACGATGTTTTCCTTCACCGTCTGTCAGTAGTGTCTAAATAATCTTGAAAGTACATATAACTCGGAAATGGTCTCATTGATACCTAGGTGGCAGGTTTTGAACCCGCACTCTGATGCATGAAAATCGGGCGTCTTAAACCTCCTGTACACCTCGACGAAAATGCCACGATAGTTTCCAGCACTCCAACAAGAATTACATCTTTTCTATGTTCTGTTTTGACATGAAAAAGCAAACAAACAGACAACTTTATATTCATATACATCATATTAGTATTCACATATTGATAGTACAAAAAATATTAGTTCTATTTACTGCAGAGTCATCATCACTTAACTTTGTTTTAAACGTCATTGGGGATTTACACATTTTTTGTGCCCAAATACACATCAACAGCTTTATGATATCCACTATCTACTTTCGGGTGGTTTTACTCGCTCGGCTAGGCTTCTATTAATCGTAGCGTGTTGGTTTTTGCGTGTTTGTTTGTTGGTTTGTTTGTTTGAACGCGCTAATCTTTGGAACTACTGGTCCGATTTGGATAATTCTTTTAGTGTTGGATAGTCCAACAACAAAACAATTATCCGAGGATGGCTATAATCTATTAAACATAACGCTATGATCGATAGGAGCCGAGGAACAGATTAAACCACGCGGTAGCTAGTTCCATATAAAAAGTTTCAACCATTTACTTGTGTTAAAAATGTTAAAATTAATATTATATTATGTACTTACGGCCGCCCTTGTGCACGCACACGTAATAATAATTATCTTAATACTTATTTAATTATGAACATTTAAACTAAAAGCAGTATTCTGTGCTAAAGGTCAGTTTGTTCATAAAATTAATTGTATATCTGAAATGTATTTTTTATCATACACATTGCGGCTTTTATTCTTTAAAAGTGAACAATGGTATACCGTTTTTGAGGGGAAAATCATCCAATGATTTCGCCTACTTTTGGTGAGGCGAGAGGTAGTGTCAGATTTACTGGATAAACACCATCCCATTGCTTCTTCGAGCTGGAACCCCGGCAACCAGCTGGGTCGTCCGTACCCCCAGGTTGGATATCAGCCCGGTAACAAGCTGGGTCGTCCGCACCCCCAGGTTGGATATCAGCCCGGTAACAAGCTGGGTCGTCCGCACCTTCGGGTCGAACATCAGCCCTAATCAACAGTATACTTGATTGTTCATACATTTACACTACCCTCCTCTTGTGAAAAGGATCGAACCTATCGGCCATACACGAACACCTTCCTTCCCCATATTAAACAGGATCAATCTATAACACAATTAGTAAAAATAAGGATTTCTATAATAACTATCGTAAGACATACTAAATTAACTAAAAATTGCGTGTTACTCACGTGAACATACTGAGAAAAGCTGGAACTACAGAAGGATTCTTCCTCATGAGCAGCGTGCGCGGTGACGGCGATGTCACACAACCTAGGTATTCTGTGGTTCGAAACTAGTAGAGCTTTTCTTAGTATATTCACGTTAGTAACCCGCAATTTTTAGGTAACAGGGATTTCCTTCATTTTATCCCTATCCCTCTATCCACATCGGCTCCTACCCTCTGTTCTCTCTTTCCTCACTGAAATGACATTGGAGTGTAGAGAACCTATCAATACATATATATTACATCTAGAGAAAATTTATATAAAATAGTTTATACCGCACGTAAACCACCTAATAAAGTCCTAATCTTAAAGTCTATCTCACATAGAAACTGCACACGTAAGATGCGCATACGCATAAATAAATGTGTTTGTATAATGTTTAATGGCGCACCGAAGTCGGCGTACGTAGTCCATCTACCGCGCCCATGATGTTACCGATCTTTGAATTGCGAATAGTGATGGGACACAACTTTTAGACATGATTATCGATATTTTTATCGACATTTAATTGTTATTCGGATGTGAATAGTCAAGATTGTCTTCTAGGTAGACTAAACAAATTGTTTTTTTTTTGAAACAGTGTCCTCTATTTAAAATAAGATTACCTAATAACTACACTTGATTGACGACTTTTATTGTAGTGTTATAGTTCTCAGAAAAATTAATCAGGGAATTGCTTAATTATTCTAGGAACAATAAAAATGAAATTTATGTCTTAGCAATAGCGTTAATCTTTAATCTTTAAAAGAAACCAATTGCTTCTCAAAACTCATCCAGCACCTGTCAGTTTTCTAACGATCTCGATTTTTTGCCGCCAAAAGAAAGCCATATCTGATTGAAGTTTTCTCAAAACAGATTATAATCATTCGTGTTTTAGGTTGACCAGTCTAACAGTATTTTGTAATGGGTAATGGCAACACTTTGCGTGATTATCAATGGCGGTTGATTAAAGAAAAAAGTGCATTGGCTATTAATATTTGCTTTGTTACTCGTGAATGGTAGTCAAGGCTGATATGGCTATATTAGGTGTATTGATTAAGATTACCTAATTTGAAAAATGTTGGAATAATGACTTTATTTTAATATTTTCTTCCTAGAAATGTTTCTAACTCAAGGCAAAAGATGTCGCGGCAAACCCAAAAGGAGATGGCGGGACGAACTGGTCATCTATGACAAGGATTAGCCGTAGGGAGGCTTTTGCCCTGCAGTGGGACGATCATGGCTGAAAATAAATAGAAATGTTTAAGAACCTACTTCGTGAAGTTGATGAGTGCAAAGTTTTTCATTTGTTTGTAAATGAAATTAAAGTTTAGAATATTACATTTTGCATCAATTTGTAATAACATTTATCAGGCACTAGTCAGAGTATTACAACATTTTTGTTAGGGAAAAAAAATGACTGACGGGATCGGGATGTTTGGAAAAGGAGTAGAATGTGACTGCACGGTTGGTGCGGTGGCCGGGCTGCCACGCAACGTGTAACGGGTTCGATTCCCGCACGAAGTAACTCTTTGTGTGATCCACAAATCGTTGTTTCGGGACTGGGTGTCATGTGTATGTAATATTGTATGTTTGTAAACGCACACACGACACAGGAGAAAATCTTAGTGTGGGGCAACGTTTCACATATAGGTAATTTTTTATGTCATATAAAATAATAATCAACTTGATGTACCTATCCATAATACAAAGAAAACTAAAGAAATAAAACTTAAATAAAAACAATGGTGACGTCCATTATGAATCGATTTATTATACTTTACTATTAGTAATGTACCTCAAATTATGCTATTGATTTATCGATACAATCTAATAATTATATCGACTCACGCTACATCTGTCAGTTTCGGAAATTACTGTTTATGGTAGGTTATGAATGACAGGAGTTATGACTAATTATTGATACATTTTAATTGCTACGTAATTTCATTATGACGTCAGTCAAATAGTTTTTTGAAATGGGAGCTTCATTTTTAAATTGTTATTTATAGTTTTAATTATAATTAGTATGGTTTTTCTGTGTTGTGTTGGTGGTAATTACAAATTCTTCGCATTTACTACTTTTTTGTTTGTTTAAGTTGCGTGTCTTGTTCTACAGTAGAAATGATAGTAGTTTTTGAATTCGAATCCTATGTACTGCAATGAAATGTCGGGACCAAGTCTCTGATACACCGTTTAAAAAATTACTTTGGCGTCATATTTGTTATTTCATTTGAAAGTGATCGTTGTGATTGACAATAACCCTAAATTATTATACGATAAATATTTTGGTCCTGGCCTCTTAAAATTTTTCACCTTAATGCTGACAAATTGAGTTTTACTCGACTTAAATTTAAAATGAAACAAAAACTGATTACCACATATCGATACCAGATCCCACCTCTAACTCAGCACGGCATCGTCGACCCAAATCCAACCAATATGACCAAACCTCATTTATTTAAATGTCACTTATTTATACATTCGTTTTTATCGATATATTCAATCGTGGCGATGTCGACATTTGCACATCACTAGCTTTCGAGATGGGTGCAGCTTCTTGTCCTAGATGCAAGAGCTATTACCTAAACATGTCGCTTCTTACTTAGCTTATAGCATCACGCCTTATAAATAGGGGGTTAAGTAGAAGTGCACATTTGTATTATAACTTTTGTGAGATATACTGAACTAGGTAATGTTTTTCGACTTACGTTACTGTAGCAGGGCCGTCGCCGCGTCGTGTATCGACTGGCCAATACAATAAAGTATTCAAAAATAATTACACTAGCTTCCATTAAATTTGTTTTATTTTATGACCAACTTAATTTTAGTAAGTAAATAAGTATGCTGTTTGACCCTAAAAAACGTGACGTCACAATACACAATCTCGTACAAAATTCATAGAAAACTGTCGTTTTTGACAGTTCGAAAAAAGTATTGAATTTGACTAGCTGGCAAGTACCGTATTAATAACCCTATATAACCTAAAATAATCAAGTGGGTGATGCTCCAAAAAAAAAAACAAAAAATTAACGGCCTCATTATCCTTTAGCCATAACAATTCTGCTGAATAAAATACAAAGTTTAGTTTCAAAAAATTGAGCCATGTCATTGCTCTCACCCAATGCAATAAAAAACAGATGCTAATAAGTTACTGCGATGCTTAACAACGCGGGAGGATAATGATTTGTTAAATAAAAGTTAAAGTTTTTTGAAGAAACACCCAAGTACCAATATGATTATTTAGACACCACTGTCAAACGGTGAAGGAACACATGGTCAGAAAACTTGGGCTTATAACTTCTAATTACATCGACAACACGGTTCGTGCTGTAGTTGAGTAACCGGCTGCCGTGCAACGTGTCGCGGGTTCGGTTCCCGGAACAAATCTTTGTTTGATCCACAAATTGTTGTTAGTATGTTTGTAAACGCACGTCCACGGCACAGGAGAAAATCCTAGCGTGGGGCAACGTTTAAAAAAAGATAATTATAAGTTTCAAATCACCAACGCGCATTGAGCCGTGGAGATTAAAGATCAAACCTCTATATGACAAGAGGTCTTTAGTCAGTAGTGGTCACTTATAGGATGTTGATGAATCCAAAATATCTGGATCAATCTGTTTTTGACAGAAACTTCATACAAATAATGTCGAAAATTGAGCTTAACCCATGGTAGCCAGAACGCAGATTTAAGCGAAGCACAATGACGATCTCCGGCCACCGTAAATGCGAGTCTGCGAACTGCGAGCAAGGGTAGCTCGCCGCCCGACCAGAACCAGACCCGTGCATATGGTGCGTCGCGTTCCGCGCAAAGAGCCATCAGACCACCACACATGGGATCCAGTAGGGTTGATGCCCGATACAGAGCCGCGGAAGACCTAACGGGTTACCGGGGCTCCGTCTTAAGAGCGGGTGTAGGAACGGGGTGGTTTTTAGTCAGTAAGAGTCTGACACTTTCTCTCGCCTCACCCAAGGCCGTAAAAGTCATTGCATGATTTTCCCCCTTAAAAAAAGAGACACAATGTGTTTCTCATGTGTCTTTTTTGTCTTATACTATAATCAGCATACAAAAGGTTAATCCATTGATTGAGATCAGTCATTTAAGTACATAAAGTTATACTTAATCCTGACTTAACCATAACTAGAGGTACATTAAATAAATAAGTACCAGTAACAATTTCCCAACCGTACGCGCTAAGTGACATCACTCGAGCTTATTTCAGTTAAATATAAGTTACGGCACTGTTACTGCCAACATGATACTTATTTATAACTTAATCTTGGATTTAAGGTAGCGGATTGAGACGGGGTGAGCGATTTTGTAAAATATTTTTAATACTAGTTTTTGACCGCGGATTATTTGGTTATTTTTTATAATAACTATCGTGATACATACTGAATTAACTAAAAATAACGGTTTACACTCGTAAATATACTGTGAAAAGCTCTACTAGTTTCGAGTCGCAGAGGGAGACTCTTCCTCATAAGCAGCGTGCGCGATAGCAGCGACGCGACGCCGCCGTCGGTTTTAGTAAATAACTAGCTACTTCCGCACGGTTTTACACGCTCTGCTCAGCTCCTATTGGTTGTAACGTGATATTTTATAGCCTATAGCCATCCTTGATAAATACGCTATGCAACACAAAAATAATTATTCAAATCAGACTTGTAGTTACGGAGATTAGCGCTTTCAAACAAAAAAACTAAACTCTTCCGCTTTATATGTACAATAGTGTAAGATAAGATTATATTAATTCGATTTAACAACCAGGAAAAGTCAGAAATAGCCGGTGAGCGTAATTTTGGCGTGCCACTAGTCTTAGACTCGCTAGTCCACTAGTTTGTCGGTATATTTATTGGTCAACACATCAAAACGGCTGAAGGGATCGGGATGAAATTTAGAACAGAGGTTGATTTGATTATGGTCTGGAATAACACGTATTTTAGTTTTATAGCACAAGAACTTACCTATAATAACTCTTCCTGTTCTTGCAGCAGAAATGACACTTATAGCAAAAATATGTTTACAAATTATTAATGTATCTTTAATGAAGTTTTGATAAAGTTACTTTACTTTGAACTTTCTGGGTTTTATTTGGTAAATGAAATATTTAAAACCCTAAAAAACTCAAACACCCAGTCATAATATCATTTCCAAAAAAAGTAAATTGATGAAAATAATTTAGACGAATAAGGAACCTTTTCACAATAAATATTTTTATTTTTAAACTTGCAGTTTGCAATCTAATAAAAAAAGAAGTTCAATCCCGGAAATACTTTTTTGCAATGCGTCTTCCATAATTGTCCACTGACTATTTGCGTTACATCATACGCATCGCTTGTACGAAACTATTAAAATAAAAAAGTAAGTAACTGTAAAAAAGATTTCATTATACATAAAATACTATATCAAAAGTATAATTATGTATAACATTTATTTATTTATTAATGATTACAGATGAAATCACGAAAATATAGAAGAAACGATTACTATCATTAGTTATGATTTTTTTTGTGTAACGAAACGTTTTAAAGCGCTTGGCAGTTGTCAGCTGTCAGTGTCAATATTATCTTTCATTAACTCTCTGCGTTTCCGTTGTTTTCGCGATAGTTATCATTATTGTTTTGTGTTATAAACAAAAACCGCAAGTTTTACAGGTTTCAGGACAAATGTCTAAGTATCGGTAATTAATACACTACACGATGCTGAATACTGCATACCTACTTGTACATGACTTCTAATATAGTGGGTCAAAGATGTACTGAGCACCTAGCATTGTTCTTTTTGTCCCACACCGTATTATGTTGCTTTAAAACTATGGTGGGTTGTTTGATATCATGGTTGAGAACACAAAAAATGGAAATGTATCCGCTACAGCTTATGTCCATACCCTCACCATTACTCCTTTTAGCTCACAACCATATTAGGGGCAAATAAATTATAATTTATAATAATTAACTGTTCCGATGACAGAATTATGTCCCGGACGATAACTTCGGACATTATTCAAGGTACACACCTCGATTTGTATCAGATTTCTGCAGAGACGAAGGTCAGTTTATACTGGTTTTGCATAGCGTGATGAGTAGCCGTGTAATAAGCAGGAGTTGTTGTGAATTAATTGATTTATGGAGTTTCCCTTTACATTCTCTCTCTAATCATGTAGATATAGGAATGTAGATATTGCGATAATAGTGTTTCTATGTCACTCGTTTCTGTCCACGACTTCGATGTGTTATTCCAGACTATAATCTATCCCTGTTCCAAATTTCATCACGATCCCTTCAGCGGTTTAGGCGTGATTGAGTAACAAACAAACAAACACAAATACATACGAAACATACCCATTTATAATATTAGTAAGATTTTTAGGATATGTTTGCAAAAGTATAATAAAAACGGAAACGCTCGATAAGAGCTGGTGTCCGCATCTCAAAAGGTTCTGGTTACTCAGAAAACGCTGCTGCTAGTGATCTTTTTTATAAATGTAAACCCTTTCTTTGGGGGGGGGGAGAGTCATCTAATGACCTCTCCCGCTTGGGTGAAGGGGTAGGGAGTGTCACTCTTACTGACTAAAATCCGGAGCTGGAGCCCCGGTAACCCGTCCGCGGCTCCGTATCTCCATCCAGCCTGTTAGGCGCCATTCGTGGTAGTCTGATGAGTTGTAAACCCTTAATCGGATCGCACGACACACGGGAAGAGCTGAAATAGTGAAAAATGTAAACTTCATCAAAAATCACCAGAATCGATCCATCTATTTAAGAATCAAAGCATAACAACAACACACACATTATGTAAAAAAACGCATCTGTCTGCCCTTTTAGGGTATACCAACGTAATGTTACATGAATGTAACTAAAAAATAAACTAACTTCCTCATCGGTTCCAGTTATCATAACCACGCCTTTTCAGTGTTTTACCCGAACCAAATAAAAACGGTGTACAAATTAATTGTGCAAGAAAATACTGAATTACAGTCTGTTATGTACCTCTATTTATTACAGTACGTTTCAGCTGAAATCGTGATGTGATCGTTCGATTTTTGCAGGTTTTTTCATGAATTTCAGCTTACCAATGTCGGTTACGATTTTATTCGCTTCGTTGACCTCGATAACTTTTTTTTTAATGTGGTCACACTAGAAATTTCTTTTTTATAGAATAGGTGGGCAAATGAATAGACGGTTCACCTCACATCACACACCAACAGCCTATAAGTCGCCACTGCTGACCAAAGGCTTCTCACACACAGAAGGTTTGAGCATTAATCACCACGCTTACCTTAATCACTAGTCGCGGAGAACCTAACCGGTTACCGGGGTTCCAGCTCGACATGCAGGAGAAGGAACGGGGTGGTTTTTAGTCAGTAAGAGTCTGACACTCCCTCCCGCCTCACCCAGGTGGGAGCAGCCATTCGATGATTTTCCCTCTTAAAAAAAACCTTAATCACTATTGCATACTGCTCCTTTGAGTAAAACCAGTCGTGATGTTGTGTCCTGAACCACTCAAAGGAGTCTTAAACTCTATAACACCAACATACTGATACACCGATAAGAATCGAACCCATTACTTAACACATACGGTTCTGGTGAACGTTTAGATAACATCTCTAAGCTCTAAGATATGTATCACTATAAATTATTGCTTACAGCTTTCTGTATCAATACCATCCGTGGTTCTATGGTGTGTGATAATCCTGTAACTGCCGTATTTACAGATATTTTTAAGCGTGGGAGCGCCATGATTCGGCACCAATGGGCTATCTGTCCAATCCCTGAATACCCAACAATCCTCAAATTACTAATCCCTAAAAGGCCGGTAACGCACTTGTAACGCCTCTGGTGTTCCAGAAGTCCATGGGCGACGCCGATTGCTCACCATCAGGTGATCCGTCTACTCGTTGACCGGGTTATTCTATAAAAAAGTATAATGATGAAGAGATTTTGTTTGTTTGTACCCACTAATCTCCAGAACTGCTGGTCCGAATTGAATAATTATTTTTGTGTTAGATAGTCCTTTTATCAAGGAAGGCTATAGGCTATAAAACCTCACGCTTTGAACAATAGGAGCCAAGTAGAACGGGTGAAACCGCACCGAAAAAATATAGAACAAAATAGTCAATAAAATGTACATTATTATTACAATTATGTATCCGTTCACATTACAAACACAATTACGCATTATCCTACAAATCTACTTCCATAACTAGCCTCTCTGCTTGCTCCTTAAACAGTGCGTCGGTAAGTATTTGGGCATACATTTCGTAAGTCTGTAACAATGTCCAGTGAACGCATAAGTTTGCACGTCTGTGCATACTTTGTTAGCGTTTGGTGCAAATTGTAGGCGATAGCAGGTTTTTTTTTAATGGGACATGCCCACCACTATCTCCTCAAACAGCTGCAACTCCTATAAGCCAGGATCTACAGGAGATACAACCATGAAAACACCGGAACACTGAAGTCCGGCGGGTCCCAGGGACATGAACAACTGTCTTGGTTCCCGCAACGAAGTGAATCAGAAGATATTATAAGAGGAGAAGAAAAAAAAACGATAGTTTCCACTTACCTCGGTGAATTACTGCCGGAGACAGAATGAATTAAGCCTAAAAGCACAAAGAAAAGAGACTGTACAACTAGCTACAGCCTGCGGGTTCGCCCGCGTTCTCGTGGGATAAAAAGTAGCCGATATATTATTCGAAGCCATAATCTACCCCTGTCCAAATTTCATCTAGATCTCTTCAGCCATTTTGACGTGAAAGAATAACAAACACACAGTAGTAGGATTAGTAGGATTAGATTTTTTTTTTAAAGTTGGCCCACGCTCCGGTTTTCTTCTGTGTGATTTGATAATTTTCATCGAGTAGTGGAAAGCGTGATTGCTAACAGGGGTACTCAGGTTCTAAACCTAGGTCGGACGAAGTATTTTTGAAATATTTCGTTCTTTTTTAATTTTAAGTCGTAGCACGCAGTTTACTATAAAGAAATTTTCGAAACGCCTGGTGTATATAATAACAAATATAACAATAGACTCGCCCGCTATTCCGCCCTCCTACTATGAGTATTGTCTACTATTACGCCCTTTGAGGTACCGTGGGATTTGTCCTTAAAAATTACACTTATAATCGCTTCGCTTATCACCTTGCACCATATTGAAAGTCCAGCCGATCTAATCAAGTCAATAGTCGCCCTCTATCGACTAAACGCCGTAACTGGCGTGGACACTATTTGCACGTTGAGCCACTAAAAACGCGAAAAGGAGTTATTTTACAAATAGAAAGAAATAAAGATAGAAAACCATTTATTACTAAATCTAACTACTTGTATCGCCTATGTAGCTCAATGCGGAGGCACTTTTACATTTATTACCTATGTCCTAGTATATTGTAAAACAGTCTCTCGTCTGCCTACCTGTTGGTGATACACCTCAAAAACCGCTGGACGAATTTTCTTGCTGTTGTTTTTGCAATATTACTTTAATATAAGACAGCCATGCTTTAGTACAAATAGGCCGGTTCGATCGTAGTGATACCACGGCTTCACAGTAGACCAGCGTATATGTGCACCTCTGCCTACTCCTTTGGGGATAGAGGGCGTAATGTTATATAAGATTAGACTTCGTGGCCTATCTTTAAACCATAAACGTTACCTGAAGACAGTTACTAACCAGCGAAAGTGTGCTAACGGTTGCAGTGTAAATTAGAATAGATGACGTTCCCGGTTCGATTCCGGACGTGGTACCAAGTTTATTACTAGGTTAACTATTTAGATTTTATCATTACTTAGCTGTTATTTTGACATCTAGGTGTTTGATTTAGTGGTTGCTCGAGTAATTGTTGAGGCTTTTTAGGGCGCAACACAATCCAATAACTCCTTGGGGTTTTTATGGGATAAGCCTGTAAACGAGCAGACGGATCACCTGATGGTAAGCAATCGGCGTCGCCCATGGACACCTGGAACGCCAGAGGCGTCACACGTGCGTTACCGGCCGTTGGGGGATTTGGAGTTTGAGGATTGTTAGGGATTCATGCAGTGGATAGATTGGGGAAGGGAGGGTAATTGAGCCTCCGGAACCTCACTCACATAATGAAACACAACGCAAGCGTTGCTTCACGTCAGTTTTCTGTGAGGCTGTGGTATCACTCGGGTCGAGCCGGCCCATTCGTTCTAAAGCGTGGCTCTTCCACACTTGAGTGAGGTGAGAGGGAGTGTCAGACTTTTACGAACCACCTCGTTGCTACTCCTGCTTCGAGGACTTAGTAGTCGAGTAATTGCTGGCCAATGACTTCTGTCGAATACGAACTTTTGGGTTCCATTCCCGGGTTCATCAAGATGCCATTGATTTTTTTTAATCATCATTAACCACGTATCGAATGACGAATGAGAATAAACTTGCCTCCTATTACAAAGAAGTAAAAGTACTAGATAATTCGTTTATCCGCTAATTTATTATACCTACAATAACTCTCGCACATAGTCGAAAATAACACAAGGTACTAATCATGTCAAAATAACCTCACTATAATTGATATCTCATTACCCTGTGCGCACGCAGCTTGTGCGACAAAACGGTGCACACCACAGACACATATTATTATACCTCTATTATTATGTTCAGTATGTCAACCTACATATCATGGATTTTAAGATACTGGAAATGATATAACACAAATATATTTAAATTTCTAGACTGACTACTACGACTACTAACTAGCTCAAATACTAAAAGGCTGCTCAGTTTTAAGTTGTACCTACTTAAGCATCGTTTCATCACTGTCATTTTACATATAATTTGTAGTGACAGAAATGTACTAAAGGGCGACTTAAAAAAAGCGGCTTTTCGAGTATTAATATTAGCAGTAGTAGTGAGTATTCTGCCTCGTTGGCCGAGTGGTCGCAAGTGCGACTGCCGGGCAAGGGGTCTCGGGTTCGATTCCCGGGTCGGGCAACGTTTTACTGGGTTTTTAAAAAAACTCAGTAGTAGCACGGAGTCTGGAATTATGCCCGGTATATGGCAATAGGCTCACCCGCTATTACATGGGACTCATAACATAAATAGTGAAAAGTGGGTGTTACTTCTGTGTGCACCTCTGCCTACCCCTTCAGAGATAAAAGGCGTGATGTTATGTTAGTGAGTATTCATAATCTCTATGTATGGCAGGCGAGCTGTCGATCCAATGCTGGACATCGGGTCGCTATTACATAAGAGGATTTGGTCTGAAGTTCTTCGCTTGACGGACGAGTAAAAAGCAAAAAAAAATTACATAATTTCAAGCACAAGATCGATTTTCCGGAAATCGCGTCATGAGTCCGTAGCGTTTAATTGAGTACTCGTCACTTAGTAGCATGAAAATTAACATCTTCATTTCAGTACCTTTAGCCAAACGCCACTTAAGCGCTTGTCTACAGAGAGAGTAGAAAACTAAATGTATGGGGATGACACTGACAGGTGTCAAAATTTACGTCAATTCCATATAATTTGGTTTTCTATTCTACAAGTAGACGCAAGTAAGCGCTAAATGGCATTTGGCTACAGCTACAGGGCTACAGGCATGTTAGCAAATCGACAAGCGTTAAATTTTTGAACATACTTGAGCATGGTCAACGCCTTTTCGCATGCTATTTGAGAGCATATATAACAATACCTTAAGTCGGTTTTAGAATACCTGCGGGAAGATTAGGTGCGATAAATATGTAACTCTGGTACCATGCGAAAGGTTTTTCTGAGCATTAACCAAAAGCAAATGTCCACTAATATAATTCCCATGCCACATCCAGTCCCTATGGTATCTGTGTACGCATTACAGTCGTTAGAAAGGCGAGTGGACAGTCGTACCCTTCACTATCTGATGAGCGAGCCTGTTTCTGTTTGAGAATTTTAAGATACCCTTTTAAACCCTTTTATTACACCATTGACTGCCTCGTTGGCCGAGTGGTCGCAAGTGGGACTGCCTGGCAAAGGGTCTCGGTTTCGATTTCCGGGTTGCGAAAAGTATTGATCACTTACCAGCAGGTGATCCATCTGCTCATTTGCCTCCTATACCATAAAAAACCTTAGAAGATTTTCAAATACCTCACCTGATGGTGATCCGACTACACGTTTGCCTCCTATACCATAAAAAACCTTTAATATTGTTTCAAGAAACAAGAACAACTTCACAAACTTAACAGTAGGCCTTAAAACCACTAAAACAGTAACTAGTAAACCAATATTATGTAAATTGGTTACATTCGAGTCTTCCATGTTGGAACTATACCGTGGGAATGAGGTCGGAACGAAGTCACTGAAATATGGACATGGCTTGCGACATCAACGCGTATTTACACTCGAGATATCGAAGAGAAAATTGATACAACATCTTTAGTTTAGTTTAGTAGAATTTCAGCACCGTTTTGCTCCGATAATTGTACTTTACAGGGTTATCACAAACACATCAACAGCCTATAAATGGCAACTGCTGACCAAAAGCCTCTCACACAGATAAGGTTTGAGCATTAATCACTACGCTTGCTCAATGCGGGTTAGCGATTTCTAACTTAAAACTAGAAATTATAAGCCCAGATTTGCTCACGATGTTTTACCTTCACCGTTTGTTAGAAACTACGTATAACTTGAAAAAAGTCACATTGGTACTTGCCGTTGGTAGGTTTCGAACCCGCAAACTCATACATGACAAACAGGCGTCTTAAACCTCCAATCCTTGTCGCGGAGAACCTAACGGGTTACCGGGGCTCCTGCTCGACGTGCAGGAAAAGGAACGGGGTGGTTTTTAGTCAGTGAGAGTCTGACACTCCCTCTCGCCTCACCCAGGCGGGAGCAGTCATTCGATGATTTTCCCCACTAAAAAAAAACCTCCAGGCCACCACAATATTCAGGGTTATAAGTACCTTTAATAACCTTGCTATGCCATTACCCACGTTCTGTAGAACCGTATGAGTGAGGTTACTGAAGGGAGGTATAATACCCTCTTAGGCGTAGACAACGTATTTGTAACTCTTCTAGTTCTGCAAGTGTTCATTGGCAGATTGCTAATCTACTCCATTAAAAAAATATTTCCTGAAGAGTATAACCTGGGTGTCTTCAAGGCCCTAGTGAATAGGTTGCTTATGGGACGACGTGCTCCATCGTAAGCCGCATCATCGATTACCACCAGGCGAGATACAGGTCAAACGTAGGACCATCAAATATAAAAGAAATGAGTAGAAGAACCAGAGCCTATCTGCTATACACAACTCAAATTAAAGTTCTTTTGTAAAGCAATTTCGTTAATCTCGCGAGAGATCTCGTTCATTTTAGAACTAGCTTAATCTCGCTAGATATAGATCAGATCTCGATTAACTAAATATCGCGGCTTACTTACGTGAAAATACTGAGAAAAGCTCTACTAGTTTCGAACCACAGAGGGGTTCTTCCTCATGAGCAGCGTGCGACTCACGATTTTAGTTAATTGAGTATGTCTCACACTAGTTATTATAAAAAAGACGAGATCTCGTTCGAGATTGCATTTCTTACTCCTTACTACTAACTAATCAAATTAAACCTAGTACCTTAGTACTTCAAGACTTCTAACCCAAGCAATGGACTAGTACTTACCTAATACCTTCTATTGTCGTGTCTTAATCACTTTCATTCAATCAGGTTTCATTCAAACATAAATATTCATACCATTCGATCCGACACTGATATTTTTTTTCTCTTTAATAAAACCGTTTAGCGCATATTAATCGTGGATATACCTAACCAAATTATTCGTTGTCGTCAACCATTAAACGTATGTGCATGTTTATCGTTTAGGGATCCATTTAATTGGTTAACTTCTGTTTTGAGCCGTTTGGGGTTCAGTCCGCATTCAAATTGGGTGAAAATCATCGATTGACTGCTCCCGCCTCAGTGTCAGACTCTTACTCACTAAAAACCACCCCGTTTCTTCTCCTGCACGTCGAGCAGGAGCCCCGGTAACCCGTTAGGTTCTCCGCGACTCCGAATCGGGCCCCATCCGTGGTGGTCTGATGGCTCTTTGGGTACGCCAAACTCGCGGCTCGCCGTCCGCCGGCCCGCGCTTACGGTGGCCGGAGATCGTAAGAAATTGTCCGTTGGCTTATCGGCTTTATACGTGACGTGGCTGGCTATTTCTTCGGACAGAAAATGAGCATTGCCATTCAACATGGAATTGCTGTCAGTCTTCTGGGAACGTTCCTCAGTGATGATGATGCAGACGAATTCTTTGACGCCTAATTGAGGAAACACCTTCAACTAGGAGTCAATGTTTTCTACCGCAACAGTGAATATTACGGTAAACTTATTGTATGTAGAGTATATTCATAGTCCAGGAGTACTTATAATATTAATAATATTAGTAAGGACCCAAACCTGTCAATCCATTTTCAACTTTACCTAAGTAATAATTAATATCATCCGTTTGACACGATTAAAAAAATAATTCGGCTTATTTATTTATTTATTTATTTATATATGCTTTATTGTACACATTTATGTAGTAAAACAAACAATTACAAAAAAAGAAATTCTTTAAACCCAATTCAAGTAAATATGCGTACAATGGGCGGTCTTATCACACAATGGTGATTTCTTCCAGACAACCTTTGGATGGAAATATTTGTAAGAAACCAGATAAGGGGTAGTTACGTGTACAATAAAAAAAAAAAAAAAAAGGCTTATTATTTCCACATGGTTTAATTACAGCCTGCATTAAGTAAGCACCTGATTGAGCTGTCCATCATTTTGAAAATTAGCATAAACATGTACCTAACAGAATTATAATATACCATCAATCAGATGTATTTATTGGAATATGTAGATGTCAGAGACATTGTAGAACATACTTTTTTAAAAAGAGTAACGAATGGAGTTTCTTGCTCGTTCTTCTCCATTCGAATCTACATTTTGGAATGAGTACCTAGCTTCACCTAGCTTCACTGACGGAATGACTGAAAGACTATTATTTATTTTGTATTTGTTGACGTTTCAAATGTACCAAATTATGGTTTCATTGAAATAAATGTTTTGACTTTGTATGATTGTGATGGAAGCTAAGGAAGTATGTAAGGAGAGTATTACATGGGACAAAAGTATGAGCGAGTGATGTATGTAGGTAATTTTTCCTAGCCGCACTAGTATTGGATATATATAACGTAAATTGATTAAAATAGTACCTCATTGGCCGTAAGTGCGACTGCCGGGCAAGGGGTCTCGGGTTCGATTCCCGGGTCCGGCAAAGTATTACTGGGTTTTTCAGTAGTAGCACGGAGTCTGGAATTGTCACTCACCCCCTATTACATGGGACTCGTAACATAAATAGTGAAAAGTGGATGTTACATTGCACAGTAACATTAAGTGCCGTAATGTGCACCTCTGCCTACCCCTTCAGTGATAAAAGGCATGATGTTACGATTAAAAGAGTAAATCGATCTGCGTTCGACTTTTCCCGAGTTTACGAGTTTATAAAATTGATGCAAGTGATATTATCAATCAATAGGTGTCTAGTTTGATTCTGAAATCCAGAGATTTATTACATCAACAGCCTATAAACGCCCACTGCTGACTAAAGACCTCTTCTCAGACGGATAAGGGTTCTGAGCATTAATCACCACGCTTGCTCAATGCGGGTTGGCGATTACAAACTTATAATTAGAAATTATAAGCCCAGGTTTCCTCACGATGTTAACCTTCACCGTTTGTCAGTGGTGTCTAAATAATCTTACAAAGTACATATAACTCGGAAAAAGTCACATTGGTACTTGCCGTTGGTAGGTTTCGGTCCCGCACCCTCATGCATGAGAAGCGGGCGTCTTAAACCTCCACCACGACGAAAATGACAAAAGATATTTATTTATTCTCGAAATTTACATCAACAGGATTTGAAAACAGCTGGAAACAAATCTCACGATTGAGACTAAATTATTTCATTCAATTCTGAAATTCTGTATGCAGCATAATATCTGTTCCACACCAAATTAAACACGACCACAGAACCGATAGATAACTGCTTACCCCATAACGACAGTGAATGTGTATGGTAAGGGAAAGTCAGAATTAATGGTATCGACCACGAGACAGTAAATGTAACAAGATTCGAAATAGCGTTAAATAAATGTAGATCTTAATATTTTGAATGCGAAACTAAGTGTGTTTGTCTGTACGTTTATACCATCGTAGACTGCATCATTGCTTACCACCAGGTACTATTGGTCAAACTTCGGCCCATCAAAAACATTTGGTGGTTTTTTTATAGAATTCTTTTCTTTTTTTTTAAAAAAAAACGTTGTCCCGATTTAGGATTTTCTCCTGTGTCGTGGGTGCGTTTACAAACATACAAGTTCCCATACACAATGACACCCAGACCCGAAACAACAATTTCTGGATCACACAAAGTGTTGTTCCGTGCGGGAATCGAACCCGCGACACGTTGCATGGCAGCCGGTTGCCCAGCCACCGCACCAACCGTGCAGTCTAGTCTAGTCTAGAATAGGAGGCAAACGAGTAGACCGATCACCTGAGTCGACGGGTAAGCGATCAGCGCCGCCCATGGACACTCGCAACACCAGAGGAGTCATAAGTGCGTTGCCGGCCTTTATAAAAAGGAGTACGCTCTTTTCTTGAAGGTTTGAAGGTCGTATCGGTTCGGAAATACCGCCGACGACAGATCATTCCACAGTTTTGCTGTGCGAGGCAGGAAGCTACGTGAGAAGCGCACTGTTGTGGCCTGCCAACCATCTATATGGTGGGGATGCATATGGTGTATGTTACACAATCACCTCAAAACGGCTGAAGGGATCGGTATGAAATTTGGAACAGGGGTAGATTATGGTCTATTTTTAGGGTGTAAAATCATCCAATGACTTCTCCAGCCCGAGTGAGGCGAGGGAGTGTCAGACTCTTACTAACTAAAAACCACTCCGTTCTTACTCCTGCACTTCGAGTCGGGGCCCCGGCAACGCGTTTAGTCTTCCGCGGCTCCGTATCGACATCAGCCCAGATCCCCGATGCCCGGAGTGTCTCTCGCGACGGCTGGGGCGTGAGGAGGTTCATTCCCTTATGCGCCCCGTCTCCTTAGCTAACATGACTGCTTCGCAGAAGGAGGAGGCGGTATCCCAGTCTCCCTCGCTCCGTACCATGGTCTGAATCAGAGCCGGACGCGAGAGGTCGCCGTCGCCGATCACATCCTAGATTATGTTCTGAAATAACACATAGGTTACTTTTTATCCGACGGGAACGTGGGCAGGAACTTGTATAAAATAAGATTTCATCTAAGTGAACCATTTTAAGTAAAAAAACGGATAAAAAATACTAAATACCTCTATACATCAATCACATCGAATGCGGATTAACCCATACCAGAGACAACCATTGCCTGGAGATTTCCCGCCTTTTTTTTTGTTTTCTTGTCTGTGCTTATTGGTTAGGGTTGTCAGCTGTAAATATATTTATTTACACAATGAAATTATCTGACTGCCTCATTTGTTTGGGTTTCAGGCTCGAATCCCACATCAGGCAAAGAATAACTGAGATTTTGCGGTTTACGAAAATAAAAAAAGTGCGAAGTCTAGTCTCGAATTTTATGTGAATTCCTTAACCTTTAGATAATAGGCATGGCGACTATTTTTTAATTTTTTGTCCGTCTTTTAAATATTTTAAAAATCTTCGATACATATTTTTTCTTTTTTCTCGTATCCAAAAAAACATGTAGATATTTTGAGTTAAAATGACGCGTGACGTCACAATTAGGTACGATTTCTCCGTAAGTGTGACGTCAACACCCCCCACTCCCTAACTTTAATGCGGAATAACTACGTATTCTTCTGTTAATTTGATAAAACAAAATACGTGTCTGATATTTTCGTGCGATCTTAATGACGGACTAATTACTTTTTGATTTTTTTACCCTGTCGACACGCCTATTGTATGTACTTGTTGATCACACAGAGTATTGTACGATGCGTGAACCGAACCCATAACACATTGCATCGTAACCACTACAACGCCAATTCATACAATTAAGATGAATTCATCTATTTACTTCAATCATTCAATCAGAAATCGAACTTCAGTTTCGCTACCCCTAACTGAACTAACCGGCAAACCACTTTAAACGGTATGTACGGATAAAAACGCAGTTCCCTTTGTCGCGGTGCGCCGGAGCTGCTAAATTGCACCTTTATAAAAAACTAACCACTTGACAGAATAGACCAGAATGCCCACTTACTCTGGTAAAGGCAATAAACAGTAGAAAACAATGTCCTCTAAATAGCCTAGTAAATGAAAATATAAATGCACCTAGGCCGTGTGATGGCCTAAGAGCAAACAATACCTATGTATATCCTTACTTTCCTTACTTATATTATAAATCGGAAAGTGAGTTTGTTTGTTTTACGTTCACGCCGTAACTACTAAACCGATTGCTTTGAAATTTTGCAGACGTAAAGTTAGAAGTCTGGATTAAATAATAGGGTACTTTTTATCCCGGTAAATTTTGATATTACCGAGGGAAAACAAAAATATTGGTATAGATGACGCTGTGTATTGGTATAGATGGCGCTGTATGTCATTTAACTGGTCGAGTATTATTAGAGCTTGGTGTTTGACAGTTTAAAACCAGTCAACGAATTACCTACTTATTGGAAAAATCTAAATAGCGCGATATAACCGAATTCCACGCGAGCGGAAAGCTATGCGTTTGTTTGCCTGTCTTAAACGGCAGAATGGAGGTACTAATTAACGTGATTTTTTAACTGATGGTAGTTGAAGGGATGGATAGTCACATTGGCTTTTTATCCTTTTGTGACGCGAGCGAAGCCGCGGGTAAAAGCTAGTAATAAAATAAATGTGCAGTGCGTGTCCAGTAAATAGTGCATTATACTGTAAGGGGTGATAGCTGAGATTAATACCTACCTAAACAATTCAAACTCAAACTCAAACTCAAAAGCATTTATTTCAATTAAACAATTATTTGGTACTTTTGAAACGTCAACAAATATGAAATATATAATAGTCTGTCAGTCAGTCCGTCAGTGAAGCTAGGCGCTCGTTCCAAAATGTCGATTCGAGTGGAGAAGAACGAGCAAGAAACTCCATTCGTTACTCTTTTAAAAAAAAGTCTGTTTTACACTGCTCTGATACATATTCCAATATTGTACACACATGTGAGAATAATGTAAAGACATACCTGACGCATCATAGAGGTACAAATGACAGAACGTACTAAAATAAAAAAAAACAAAACCAAGAGAAAACAAATATCTTAAGTCTGACATGGTCCTCACATATGTATACTGACAATCCATATAAAATAGTGCTTCTATACAAGAAAAATTAAATAAACTCTTGTTTAAATAAAGAAAGAAAAGCTCGATGCCACAAGAAAAATAGATTGCCTTCATCGGAATCAAAGTATTAAATTACCTATAGGATATAAAAAATGACGCTACGACCAATATGAGCTGAGCAGAGCGTAGTAGCTATTATTAAGATATAAAGTAAACTATGTTTGTTATTTGTTGAAAAGTTAATTATCCAATGGTTAAAGAATTTTCGGTTGGCGCGGTAGTTGGGCAACTGGCTGCCCAACGTTTCGTGGGTTCGATTCCCGCAACGAACAACTCTTTATCCACAGATTGTTGTTCCGGGTCTAGGTGTCATGTGTATGTGAACTTGTATGTTTGTAAACGCACCCACGATACAGGAGAAAATCCTAGTGTGGGGCAAATATTAAGAAAAACTCCAATTAAAGTTATTTTAATCCTCCTTCCAGGTACCCCTACTTCATCCATGATTACCAGGGAAGATGACAGCTCAGCCACAGATCTGATATTCAAGTAAGTAGCATTCACAGATACTACAAACAACCTGCAACTGCTGTAGGCAGAGGTGCACATTATGCCACTGTACAATGTAACACCCACTTTTCACTATTTATGTTAAGACTCCTATGTAATAGGGGGTCAGCCTATTGCCATATACCGGGCACATTTCCAGGCTCCGTGCTACTACTGAGAATTCCTACTAATGCTTCAAGCCGGAGCCCCAGTCACCTAACTTGGGAGAAATCTTCGTGTTGCCTTCGGAAAGATATAGCAAACTTACACCCTGAAATTGATTTCGTTTTCGTCCCGAAGTAAAGTGCTTCTGTCTTTGTAATAAATACAAAAGTTTTACAAAGAAATAAAATGTTTAAAACAAAAATTACCTGGTGAACCATTGCAAAAAGCAAACTTCGAAAGCGCATACGAACTCATACATACATAACGTCACGCCTGTCTCCCAGGAAGCTAGGCAGAGACCATGGAACGCTAATAGGGTAGTTTCCTAAATTTTATTTTAATGTAGTACGTCTGGTACATTATTTTAAAACATTAGACACGTATTTTTTCTTTTCTCACAATATTAAATACTTTCGACGATATATTAATTTGAAATGTCGTGTGACGTCATAGCGTGTCACATTCTGTAGCACGTTATGACGTAACGACCTTCCCTCTCCTAGGCCCGTATTAATAAATAGGTCTCAATCACGATGTCAAGACCGGCATCAGTTGATACGTTCTCAAGATGCGATGAGCATCTTAATGTCGAGGCTAATTAATAAACCTATATCCACACGATCTCAGGTGATACCGCGGTTTGGATCGAGGTATCAAGATTCGTAGGCCCGTATTAATAAACCGATATCAGCGTAAGATCGAGATGTTAAGATCCTGTTTGATATTCCTACGTATTAATAAACAAAACCTAATACGCGGTTTAAGGCCCGTATTAATAAACCGATATCAGCGTAAGAGCGAGATGTTAAGATCCTGTTTGATATTCCGACATATTAATAAACAAAACTTAATACGCGGTTTAAGACCTTGTCATCACCTGAGATCGTGTTGTTTAATAAACATTACTCGGGTTTCAAAATCGGTATTAGGATGGTTATCAAGACCACGATTGTTAAGTTCAGTCGGACCTGGACTTAATATCGTGAACTCGTACCTAAATATTTCGCGGGAACCGTGAATGTTGAGAATATTATTTCCGAAATCAATTATTATGATGAAGTTGAATGATACGATGATATTTTATGGCCTTTTCAAAATCTATTAGGTACCTAAAGTTTATATAAGTACCTAAAGTTTATATATACCTACAGGAGATCAAGCTAACTTGAATAGGCATTTTTGACTCCATTGTCGAATATGAATAAGTAACATAACATCACGCCTTTTATTCCCGAAGGGGTAGGCAGAGGTGCAAATTATGCCACTGTACAAATGTAACACCCACTTTTCACTATTTATGTTATTAGTTCCATGTAAGCCTGAGCATATTGCCATATACCGGGCACAATTCCAGACTCCGTGCTACTACTGATAATTTTTAAAAACCCCAGTAATACTTTGCCCGACCCGGGAATCGAACCCGAGACCCCTTGCCCGGCAGTCGCACTTGCGACCACTCGGCCAACGAGGCAGTCGATTAATAAGTAACTTGTAAATAAACACGAAACACTGATGTGATTGTATTATCAAGTACATAATAAACAATTGAGAAAGGGAATCACAGATTATACCTCTAATAATGAGGTGACGCGAAATCACTGGCATGTGCGTTCGTCATAAAATTAAACGTAACTTTATAATAAACAATGCTTTTTTATGGTTAAAAAAATCATAATGTATACAATATAAAAAAGTAATATAATTTCCTAAAATTTTAATCCATTTAAACTGGAAATAATCTTTTATTCCTATGCAAACAGAGTTGAATATTATCGTTCTACACAGCTATTACTAAACGCAATGAACGAAAGATGTATTAGTTCGTTCGCTGTGACGTAACAAGTCTTAACATCAGGATTTCATTGAGTGTCAAATTACGAATCTTGATACCTCGATCCAAACCGCGGTATCACCTGAGATCGTGTGGATATAGGTTTATTAATTAGCGTCGACATTAAGATGCCGATCGCATCTTGAGAACGTATCAACTGATGCCGGTCTTGATATCGTGATTGAGACCTATTTATTAATACGGGCCTTAACATCAGGATTTCATTGAGTGTCAAATTACGAATCTTGATACCTCGATCCAAACCGCGGTATCACCTGAGATCGTGTGGATATAGGTTTATTAATTAGCGTCGACATTAAGATGCTGATCGCATCTTGAGAACGTATCAACTGATGCCGGTCTTGACATCGTGATTGAGACCTATTTATTAATACGGGCCTAAGACTCTGTCATCACCTGAGATCGCATTGTTTAATAAACATTACTCGGGTTTCACAATCGGTATTAGGATGGTTATCAAGACCACGATTGTTAAGTTCAGTCGACCCTGGACTTAATATCGTGAACTCGTACCTAAGTATTTCGCGGGAACCATGAATATTGAGAATATTATTTCCGAAATCAATTATTATGATGAAGTCGACTAATACGATGATATTTTATGGCCTTTTCAAAATCTATTAGGTACCTACCTAAAGTTTATATAAGTACCTAAAGTTTATATATACCTACAGGAGATCAAGCTAGCTTGAATAGGCATTTTTGACTCCATTATCGAATATGAATAAGTAACATAACATCACGCCTTTTATTCCCGAAGGGGTAGGCAGAGGTGCACATTATGCCACTGTACAATGTAACACCCACTTTTCACTATTTATGTTATTAATCCCATATAAGCCTGAGCCTATTGCCATATGCCGGGCACAATTCCAGACTCCGTGCTACTACTGATAATTTTTAAAAACCCCAGTAATACTTTGCCCGACCCGGGTATCGAACCCGAGACCCCTTGCCCGGCAGTCGCACTTGCGACCACTCGGCCAACGAGGCAGTCGATTAATAAGTAACTTGTAAATAAACACGAAACACTGATATGATTGTATTATCAAGTACCTAATAAACAGTTGAGAGAAAGAGAATCACGGATTATAATAATGAGGTGACGCGCAATCACTGGCATGTGCGTTCGTCATAAAATTAAACGTAACTTTATAATAAATAATGCCTTTTTATGGTTAAAAAAAACATAATGTATACAATATAAAAAAGTAATACAATTTCCTAAAATTTTAATCCATTTAAACTGGAAATTATCTTTTATTCCTATGCAAACAGAGTTGAATATTATCGTTCTACACAGCTATTACTAAACGCAATGAACGAAAGATGTATTAGTTCGTTCCGCTGTGACGTAACAAGTCTTAACATCAGGATTTCATTGAGTGTCAAATTACGAATCCTGATACCTCGATCCAAACCGCGGTATCACCTGAGATCGTGTGGATATAGGTTTATTAATTAGCGTCGACATATGCTGATCGCATCTTGAGAACGTATCAACTGATGCCGGTCTTGACATCGTGATTGAGACCTATTTATTAATACGGGCCTAAAAGATTGATGACTGTTGATGAAGCGAAAGAGGTATGTAGGAATCGTAGTAATTGGATTATGTCCAGGGTATAAAAATTAAAAATCTTATTAGTCCGTCAGTTAGGTAATGAAAAAATATTAGACACGTATTTTTTTATTTTCTTGTATTAAGTTGCAATACTTAGGCCCGTATTAATAAATAGGTCTCAATCACGATGTCAAGACCGGCATCAGTTGATACGTTCTCAAGATGCGATCAGCATCTTAATGTCGACGCTAATTAATAAACCTTTATCCACAAGATCTCAGGTGATACCGCGGTTTGGATCGAGGTATCAAGATTCGTAATTTGACACTCAATGAAATCCTGATGTTAAGACTTGTTACGTCACAGCGAACGAACTAATACATCTTTCGTTCATTGCGTTTAGTAATAGCTGTGTAGAACGATAATATTCAACTCTGTTTGCATAGGAATAAAAGATAATTTCCAGTTTAAATGGATTAAAATTTTAGGAAATTGTATTACTTTTTTATATTGTATACATTATATTTTTTTAACCATAAAAAAGCATTGTTTATTATAAAGTTACGTTTAATTTTATGACGAACGCACATGCCAGTGATTTCGCGTCACCTCATTATTATAATCTGTGATTCCCTTTCTCTCAATTGTTTATTAGGTTGATAATACAATCACATCAGTGTTTCGTGTTTATTTACAAGTTACTTATTAATCGACTGGGCCGAGTGGTCACAAGTGCGACTGCCGGGCAAGGGGTCTCGGGTTCGATACCCGGGTCGGGCAAAGTATTACTGGGGTTTTTAAAAATTATCAGTAGTAGCACGGAGTCTGGAATTGTGCCCGGCATATGGCAATAGGCTCAGGCTTACATGGGATTAATAACATAAATAGTGAAAAGTGGGTGTTACATTGTACAGTGGCATAATGTGCACCTCTGCCTACCCCTTCGGGAATAAAAGGCGTGATGTTATGTTACTTATTCATATTCGATAATGGAGTCAAAAATGCCTATTCAAGCTAGCTTGATCTCCTGTAGGTATATATAAACTTTAGGTACTTATATAAACTTTAGGTAGGTACCTAATAGATTTTGAAAAGGCCATAAAATATCATCGTATTAGTCGACTTCATCATAATAATTGATTTCGGAAATAATATTCTCAATATTCATGGTTCCCGCGAAATACTTAGGTACGAGTTCACGATATTAAGTCCAGGGTCGACTGAACTTAACAATCGTGGTCTTGATAACCATCCTAATACCGATTTTGAAACCCGAGTAATGTTTATTAAACAATGCGATCTCAGGTGATGACAGAGTCTTAAACCGCGTATTAGGTTTTGTTTATTAATACGTCGGAATATCAAACAGGATCTTAACATCTCGATCTTACGCTGATATCGGTTTATTAATACGGGCCTTAATGCATGCTCGTCGGTTAAGGGTTAACGTTTAATTTGGCCCTTCTTTAAAATAATGAACTCATAGTACATTATCAAAACATCACGCCATGTAATTCTCGAAAAGGTATTTCTCGTCGGGTGGCACGTGCGATGCGAATAGTGCCTACAAATTTACGTCTAGTGTTTCATGTGCCATGATTTATTTTTAACTAAAAGAATTACATCTTTATTTTTTTCTTTTTACTCTATACATCGAAAGTACTACTCCTACTACTCCTTATGGCTAGTTGTTTTGTCGCGGGACGAAAAGATAGATTTCACGATATATTTATTTTAGTATATACTTATTGTTCTAATTTCCATTTCAGCTCAAGTCACCAATTACCTAAAATCAAAATGGGTCCAGATCTCAGAAGCGCGCGTCGACCTAAGCAAATCATGAACAAGTAAGTCCAACTTATGACTTTTTTATTTCCTAACATGGGAACCTGCGGCTGTAGCCAAATGCCATTGAGCGCTTGTCTACATGTAGAATAGAAAACCAAATTATAATATGGAATTGACGTAAATTTTGACACTTGTCAGTGTCATCACCATACATTTAGTTTTCTACTCTCTCGGTAGACAAGCGCTAAAGTGGTGTTTGGCTAAAGGCACTGGTATTTCTCAAAGTAGCAAGCAGGAGTACCACATCATTAACAGGCTGTTCTTGTCCACTGCTGGACATAGGCCTCTCCAATGGCACGCCACTGAGCTCGATCTTCAGCTGTTAAATGTGACCAGTTATTTCATATGCAAAAAGATGATGTAGTGATAAGGATTGAAAAGAAAATATTACTCTGGTTTGAACATGTAGAAAGGATGTACATACATACATAACTTCACGCCTGGGGTAGGCAGTGTGGAACGCCAATTACTACGATTCCTACATACCTCTTTCGCTTCATCAACAGTCATCAGCCTTTTCATGCATGCTCATCGGTTAAAGGTAGTTTTAATTTGGCCCTTGTTCTCCTTCTCCTTCTTCTTCAACAAAGAAACAAAAAACAAACTCTAACTCCACTTTATATAATAAGTATAAGATACAGTTGATACAAAGTTCATTATGCTATCTACAGTTTCTAGTCGTTTCCATTCCATTTCGCAGTGGTGTAAATTAAACTAATTTTATTTTATTATCTTCTTTTACAGGCTAAAACCATCAACCCACACGGCGACCACCCCCCATCTATCTATAGAACTGACGAAACCATACCTACCAATGATCCCAATGCTACCACCCCACAAACCAACCACGGACGCCGAATTAAAGTCATTTATATTAAACACAGCGTTACAAACAGCCCTATCAGATTCTCTACACCATTTACAGCAGAGAAACTCTAAAATTGATATGAAGAAGGATGAAGGATTTGTCAATAATCATGAAGATGGCAGCAGGAGAAGGTTGCACAAATGCGACGTGGCCGGGTGTCATAAGGTGTACACGAAGAGTTCGCATTTGAAAGCGCATAAGAGGACCCATACAGGTGAGTTTTTCTTCATATTTTCTTCTATGTTTCGGCACGAATGCACCGGCCTCACAGATGACCTCCGAGAGACAACGCGGTAATTTTTAAATGGTTTTATTTATATAGCTTGCCACGTTGGTTCGTATGTTTGTTTGAGTCTTTTGTGTGTGTGAGAAGTTAGGGAGATCCATGCTTTGGTGCGAACGGGCCGGTTCGATTGGAGTTATGCCACGGCCAAGCAGAAAACCGACGTTAAATAACGCTTGCGTTGTGTTTTGGCGTGCGAGTGAAGTTACCGTAGGCCCAATAACACTCACCCACTCTTCCCCCAATCCTCAAATTCCTAATCCAAAAAGGCCGGTAACGCGCTTGTAACGCCTCTGGTGTTCCAGGTGTCCATGGGCGACGCTGATTGCTTACTATCAGGTGATCCGCCTGCTCGTTTAACGGCATAAACCATAAAAAAGTCTTTAATGATTGGAATTTTACTTAAAAATCGCGGGTTACTCACGTGAATATACTGAGAAAAGCTCTACTAGTTTCGATTCACAGAGGGGTTCTTCCTCATGAACAACGGTCGCGACGATGTCGCGCAGTAACAGCAGCAGCAGATGTTGTCAGTAGGCTTCGCTGCATCGCCGCAAGAACTCCTCTACATAATTTTAATAATACAGTATATCTCACGATAGTTATTATAAAAACTACATACTTATTGGCTACTTTTTATTCTCTAGGAACACCGGCTGAAGCTAGTATTACAATTTTTTTTTTTTTTTTTTTTTTCTTTAATAAAACGTTGCCCCACACTAGGATTATCTCCTGTGTCGTGGGTGCGTTTACAAACATACAAGTTCACATACACATGACACCCAGACCCGAAACAACAATTTGTGGATCACACAAAGTGTTGTTCCGTGCGGGAATCGAACCCGCGACACGTTGCACGGCAGCCGGTTGCCCAGCCACCGCACCAACCGTGCAGTCAAGTCCAGTCAATATTGTTTGTCCTCTCTGTTCCAGGAGAAAAGCCATACTCCTGTGCCTGGGCGGGCTGCGAGTGGCGTTTCGCAAGATCTGACGAGTTGACGAGACACACTCGTAAACACACGGGTCATCGACCTTTCACCTGTCCGCTGTGCAGACGATCTTTCGCCAGATCCGACCACTTGGGATTACATATGAGGAGACATTGATCTTTAAAGTAAGGGGTTACAAAGTTCATTTTTAATTGGCAATGTTACTTTTGTACTTTTGCATTCTTTTTTTAGTGAATATTAATTTCTGTGCAATAGAGTTGATTTTCGTTTGGCATGAATGTTGACTTAGATTCTTATTTGTTGAATTTTGTCATTTCAAAATGAGCGTTATGACTGTTATAATAAAGTTAAGTTTTGTTTAACAAAATTTCTTACATAAGGTCGGTTTAGTTATTTTTTGGTGTTCAAAAGTGAACGTTAATGTGATTTAAAAAAATATTGTGTAATTAATTGCCAAATTTTATTATACAGGGTGTAAACGGAACGCCCTCAAAACGATAAGAAAAAGAAATCGTTTTTACAATTTTAATCGTTTTATTTTCGTGTTATTCATAACATCAGCATCGAGCAGTTGATTACAACTATAGTTACATAAAAGAAATATTTAATTCCTTACTTTTATGGAAATAAAAATTCTATTTTACCATCACCTGACGGCGTTTTTCGGAAGCGTTCCGTTTACACCCTGTATACCTTGGATTGCACGTCTTAAAAGCAAAAAAATGTGCTGAGCAATAGAGATCATTTTTGTTTAGCAATCAACTAAATATCATTATAAATTGTTATTCGAAGGTTTAACAAAAGGACGCTTACGGTTTAAGAATAAAGTCTATCTTTGAATGGCACTGAAATTAAATGTACCTTGCTATTTGTTATTCGAAATTGTACCTTATGTTTAATATATCATTTTGATATAGCCAAACCAATTACGATGTGGACAGCGGAGGAGATTCAAATAACGCAACAGACAAACAGACAAGTTTATTAAAGGTTACAATGATATATTAAAACTAAGTACTTAAAATTAGCGTCCTAACGTCCCGATGTTAGGCGACAAAAGAGCGACTTGAGAAGTCGGCGAACGGTTTTTATAAATCGATCAATTCGTGTTGCGCAATCTCGAAGAATGGCGATTGTATGGTGTTCCTGGTATCTGAGGGCTACCTCGAATATAAAAAGCTGGTTAACAGATTTTTTACTTGAAATTCATCTTAAAGATAATAACAATAATTATCACTTTTGATAAAATATTAAGATAATACATAGATAAGACCACTTCACATAATTTTACAAAAACGAACTTTATTACCCACATATAAAGTTCAATTTACATTAAAACTTAGACAAAAGATTTCAAATACACCAAGTATTCTGAAATCGACTTTAACTACTACCGAATATAGTAGACGTTCGATTAAAGGCTACAATTGTTATATAATAACAATTATAATGTAAGGGCATTATTGTTTGTGTGATTTTCTGCTCAAAATGATATGACAATAATATATTTTTTATATATAAGTACTATATTTTATAAGTGCACATAGTTTAAGCTAATTTAGAACTTAAAACTTGGGTGCTAAGGTCGATATTTGTATGTCAAACGTATCTTATTATCCTTACTAATATTATAAATCGGAAAGTGAGTTTGTTTGTTTGTTCCGCTTTTACGCCGTAACTACTAAACCGATTGCTTTGAATTTTTATAGACGTAAAGTTAGAAGTCCGGATTAAATAATAGGGTACTTTTTATCCCGGGAAAATGTGATATTCTCGAGGGAAAACAAAAGTATTGTTATAGATGCCGCTGTGTGTATTGGTATATGTCACATAGGCTACTTTTATCCTTTTTTTACGCGAGGTCATCATGAAAGCCGCGGGTAAAAGCTAGTAATATTATAATTGCAAAAGTTTGTCTGTATATTTTTTTATACTCAATCACGTCAAAACGGCTGAAGGCCGAACGGCGGATCGGGATGAAATTTGGAACTGGTGTAGATTATGGTCTTGAATAACGCATAGGCTACGCGGGTAAAGCCGTGGGCAGAAGCTAGGTATGCATACAAAAATGCAATATGATATAGATATTTTTCCTACCTGATAAATATGATATTATCAATTAATCTATTACGTTTGTTTATTTCTGGGCATTTCTTTATGTAAACGAAAAGATGTAGGATGACTACGATCAATTAAAATAATTCTTAAATATACTGCCTCGTTGGCCGAGTGGTCGCAATTGCGACTGCTGGGCGAGGGGTCTCGGGTTCGATTGGGAGTCAGGCAATGTATTACTGGGTTTTAAAAAAAATCTCAGTAGGTAGTAGCACGGAGGCTAGTCTAGCAGGTATATGGCAATAGGCTCACACCCTATTACATGGGACTCATAACATAAATAGTGAAAAGTGGGTGTTACATTGTACAGTGGTATTAAGTACCGTAAATGTGCACCTCTGCCTGCCTCTTCGGGGATAGAAAGCGTTATGATATGTTATGTCCAGACCTAATGCCAGACCACTTACTCACCTAAACCAAAAAGAAATTTAAAACAACCACAGATAAAAAAAGTTGACATCCACAGATAATAGATTAGATAATCAATGCGTTCATATTTCATCAGTTTACCAATGTTAATACAAATATATTAATTAGGCACTGCTAAAAAGTAGTGCTAGAATCTTGTGTATTCAATATATAAATATAAATTATTTTAAAACACTAAAAAATATTGTCCTGAACTAGACTGAGACGATAATAGTTCTAAAATACATTTTAATTACATTGACTATAAAAACCCTTAAAACAGTAACGCCATCTAGATGTAAGGGAAGACAGTCTTGTCAATCACTGTCAATAAAAAAATGCCTAGAAAAAGCAATCAAATATATCCTCTATTTAAGCGACGATAAGTGTCATTATACTTTAAACAATTAAGGCAAGTAATATAAATACATTTATTAATATAAGTATTTTTATTATACATTATTTTTCTTATTATATTTAGTGGTAGAGTTTCACTCTAATTCTAAGTACGTGTGTCGCCTGGACAGTCAACCTCGCTACATCCTTGTTGACTGGACATCTACACTACATGAGCTGCTGTTTTTTGTACCTACTCGTCACCATGTGATTTAAATATATTACTTATTAATTATTTTTAATGGTTTATGGTTTTTTCTTATACTTATTGTATAGTGTTCAAAAAAGTTCCGAAATAATTAGATAAAATAATTATTAAAATTTATGTTTTAATGAATTAAAGTTTACAGGGCAGTAGTGGCAATACTAGATATAAAATAGTAAAAAAATATTTTCCTAATTTTTTTTTCATAGACTAATTATTATATTAAATCACATTTTTTATGAATAATTTGTTTTGTTTCAAATGTTTATGTACTTAAGTAGATAATAAGATATAATTATTTTTATTTTAGGTTTTTTTATCTTTAAATAAGCAATAATATTTGGGGCCAGTATTTCAGAAATTATTTAGCATTAAATATTAAAAATAAGTTTAGTAAGTAAGAATATAAAAAAATTGTTTTCGGAAAACGTAAAAAAATTTAGTTTTTAATTATGCATAAAAAATATCCTGTGATTTTTTCGTAAACAAAAATTCCTTTTTTTTTAGAAAATTATCTATTTTTTTTAATATTTTAAAAAATATGATCTCAATTGGAATCCTGTCTATTCGTTACGTGAATTCGATCTCAAAAACAGTAAACTTACAAACCTATAGTATTTATTTTGTCTTTTATAAATATTTTATAAGGCACAAGAAATATTTTGCAATATGTCAAGACAAGCACAGATTCTTAACTTATTCCTTATATTAAATTGTATGTTTCTTAGAGTTGCTATTGTAAACATGTCCTAATTTAAACTGTCAAACACCAAGCGGTCACCGGTGACCGCAACCTATTGTTCTATAATTGTGTCTATAATGACGGTACTCGACGAGTTAAACTTGCGATTGGAACTTACAATAAAATATTGTAAAACAATAATAATACAATTTTAAGTGAGGGAGCGTGGAGCCATGCTTTGCCACGAATGGGCCGACTCGACCGGAGTGATAAGACGACCTCACAGAAAACCGACGTGAAGCAACGCTTGCGTTATGTTTCGTCGTGTGAGTGAGGTTACCGGAGGCCCAATTACCCCTCCCCCGACTTCCCCAATCCCTGAATCCTCAAATTCCTAATCCCCAAAAGGCTGATAACGCATATGTAACGCCTCTGGTGTTCCGGGTGTCCATGGGCGACGCCGAATGTTTACCACCAGATCCATCTACTCGTTTACGGTTTATCGCATAAGAAAAACAATAAAATATTATGATTTGATTGTAAGACTAATGATTGAAATAATAAATGAAACCAATAAAATAAACCAGAGGGTCGTCCTTCACCTTGTGAATGAGTTTCACAAGGTGAATGACGTCGCTATGGTTGTTTCACGCCGATATTCTGTCAGGCCGTGGCATCACTCCGGTCGAGCCGGCCCAGCAGTGCCACTCTCCCATAATAACATTTACGATGAACCACGACTTTTTCAAAAACCTTTAGGTGATTTTCTCTTTAAAAAAAATGTATTGGTACTATGTCAGCCTCCAGACATTTCAAAACTAGTATTAATCAGCAATTATGTTGAAAAACAGGCGGACACGTCTCTGGAAACAACGACTGTGGCACCTGGCTACTATAGACTTACACGCAGAATATACACATTGACACGAAGGACATCTGTCATTTTCTGAAGCCTGTGTCTTTAGCCAAACGCCACTTTAGCGCTTGTCTACCGAGAGAGTAGAAAACTAAATGTATGGGGATGACACTGACAAGTGTCAAAATTTACATCAATTCCATATAATTTGGTTTTCTATTCTACATGTAGACAAGCGCTAAATGGCATTTGGCTACAGCTGCAGGTAACGTGGTAACCTAATACACGCACATAGAAATAACTTACTGACATTTCTGTGCTTTAATAATTTCTAAGTGATATTATGTCTGCCTGACTGCCTCGTTGGCCGAGTAGTCGCAAGTGCGACTGCCAATCACTGCGAGGACCGCCCTGAGGACACGGTGGAACACACAGTGGGAGAATGCTCTGCGTGGGCTGAGCACCGCCGTGCCCTCAGGGAAGTGATCGGCGATGGCGACCTCTCGCGTCCGGGCCTAGTGCGGGCCATGATGCGGAGCGAGGGGGACTGGGATGCCGTCTCCTCCTTTTGCGAAGCAGTCATGCTAGCTAAGGAGGAGGCGGGACGCGTGAGGCAGCGAAGCGCTGCCTCCTCGCAACCCAGCCATCGCGAAGGACACACCGGGCGTCGGGGATCGCGAGACGATCTCCGGCCACCGTAAGCGCGGGCCTGTGGACGGCGAGCATCGGTGGCTCCCCGTCCGACCAGAAACAGACCCGAGCGTACGGCGCCGAGCGTGTAGCGCGCGCCTCAAAGAGCCATCAGACCACCACAGATGGGGCCCAATAGGGCCGATGCCGATTCGGAGTCGCGGAGAACCTAACGGGTAACTGGGGCTCCGGCTCGACGTGCAGGAGAAGGAACGGGGTGGTTTTTAGTCAGTAAGAGTCTGACACTCCCTTCCGCCTCACCCAGGCGGGAGCAGCCATTCGATGATTTTCCCCCCTTAAAAAAAAAAAAAAAAAAGTGCGACTGCCAGGCAAGGGGTCTCGGGTACGATACCCGGGTCGGGCAAAGTATTACTAGATTTTTTCAATAAATCTCATTAGTAGCACGGAGTCTGGAAATGTGCCCGGTACATAACAATAGTCTCACCCCCTATTACATGGGACTCATAACATAAATAGTGATAAGTGAGTGTTACTTCTGTGTGCAACTCTCTGCCTACTTAATAATAAAAGGCTTGAATTTTAAAATTTATTATGTCTGCCTTTTTTTGTCAACGTCCTAGCTTATTTTTATCACTCTTAGCTTTATATTTGCAATATTTTATAACGTTTACCTAATTATAAATATATTTTTAATAAAAAAAAAATCAGTACTTAATCTTTAATTAGACAATATATATATAAAAACACGCATTTTTACGGCCAGTATGCGAAATGCAAAACTTTATTTTAAATATTAAAATTAAAAATAAGATTTCATTTTTTATTTTACGTTTTTAGTTCTTATTTTATTATTGTCTGTGTGTAAAGTCAGTCAATCAGTTCAGTACGCAGGTAATAAAATAAAGATAGATTCAGTACAGAGAGAGTAAGCATTGGTTGTCTAGAACCGACTGAGTTACACTTTTGTAACTCAGTCGGTTCTAGACATGACATGGCTCCGTTATAAAGCATACAATTACATTAGCTGACTGCAAGGCTGGCGTGTTGGTTGGGCAACTGACTGCCGCGTAACGTGTCGAGGGTTCGATTCCCACACGGAACGACTCTTTGACCACAGATTGTTGTTTCGGGTCTGGGTGTCATTGTGTATGTGAACTTGTATGTTTGTAAACGCACCCACGATACAGGATATTATAATCTCAGACCGGGGCAACGTTCTTTAAAAAAAAAAATACAACAATAGCTAGTGCCGAGTGGTCGCAAGTGCGAATGTCGGGCAAGGGGTTCCGGGTCGGGCAAAGTATTACTCAGATTATTAAAAAAAAATCTCAGTAGCAGCACGGAGTCTGGAATTGTGTAGTTTTCAGGGTATCAAAATTAAAAATCGAATTAGTCCGTCAGTTACATAATGAAAAAATATTAGTTACGTCATAACGTGCTACAAAATGTGGCACGCTGTGACGTCACACGATATTTCAAATTAATATATCGTCGAAAGTATTTAATTTTGTGAGAATTGAAACAATACGTGTCTAAAGTTTTAAATTAATGTACCAGACGGATATTAAAATTTAGGAAACTACTCTTTGTGCTCGATATATGGCAATAGGCTCACCGCCTATTACATGGGACATTGGGACTCATAACATAAATGGTGAAAAGTGGGTGTTACATTGTACAGTGGCATTAAGTGCCGTAATGAAATTATGTTATGTACTAGCTACTGTCTCTGTACTGAAGCAATCTTTATTTTCATACGTGCATAGTAAATAGCTGACTGTACATTGAATTTTATATTCTATGTCATTTAAACTGTCAAACACCGCCAGGACACCGGTGACCGCAACCTATTGTTCTTTAATTGTGTCTATAATGTACTCAACGAGTTAAATGATAATTTTGTTATTTTTGGACTTACTTTCTTAATAAAAAATATGTATGAAATAAAAATATATGTATATATATAAGTGTTTTTTAAAGGTTAAACTACAGAACTCACTATTTGCTTATAAACCTTAAGGTGCTGGAATATGGTTCTATTTTGTGTAAAATATGTTATTTATGTATTACAATTATTGTATATCTTAATAAAATTGTGAAAAATATGCTTGGGTTTTCTTTCAAAGGTATTCATTAATAAAAAAATATGAATAACTTTTACGATTCTCTTTCAATTGTATACTTTCCTTAGTCAATAATAAATTATTTCGTTTGTTCAATACAATAACATATTAAAAAATAATCACACTTTCATTCTTTGATTTTATGACCAACTTGTTCACGCGAGGATGTGAACATGCCGACGCAGCAGGGCAGTGACCGCGATGAACCAGAATCAACCTCAATCGTAGTTATGTGTCGCAACAGTGTTGATCTACGCGGTTTCACACAAATGCATTCGTATAAGTAATACACCTATACATGTAAATATATTAATATAAATAGCATGTAAATCTTTAATAAATTCTCTTTCTACGCTTCGAGCAACGCTGTTTCATTCGACGAGACCATCGACTCCTCTCACTGTTACTGCGCCTATAAATAGTTACCGATAGCTCTGGCATCACTCAGCCTTTGTTATTGGTCGGTCCGTGAGGCTGCGGATCGGCAGTGAGAAAATTCCTTCCGATACACCCTTCATCCTTCCCACCGTCCGTCTGTTGCCTTAGGTCTCATGGTAACAGGCATCCCGCACTATATATATAAGTATATATTGTACCTATATGGTTAGGGCCAGGTTGTTAGGTGCAAATAGGATTGTTGGTAGGTTGTTAGGTGCAAATAGGATTGTTGGTAGGTTGTTAGGTGCAAATAGGATTGTTGGTAGGTTGTTAGGTGCAAATAGGATTGTTGTTAGGTTGTTAGGTGCAGGTAAGATTGTTGATAGGCTACAGTCAACCCCTTCACTGTACATTTAGATCCCTGAAAGTACACAACTTATTTTAGTACTATTCTAGCAAATTATGAGAAGTAAGTATGATGTTTGACGCTAAAAAAACGTGACGTCACAATACACAATCTCGTACAAATTTCATAGAAAACTGTCGTTTTTGACAGTTCGAAAAATGTATTGAATTTGACTAGTTGGCAAGTAGGTACCCAATTAAATGAAACCGATGTTTGACAGCACGGTTGATGCGGTGGCTGGGCAACCGGCTGCCGTGCAACGTGTCGCGGCGCGGGTTCGATTCCCGCACGGAACAACACTTTCTGTGATCCACAAATTGTTGTTTCGGGTCTAGGTGTCATTGTGTACGTGAACTTGTATGTTTGTAAACGCACAGACGACACAGGAGAAAATCCTAAGGTGGGGCAACGTATTTTATATACAAAAAAGATGTATGTACAAGAAGTAAACTTTAGTTACTTAGTGTCATAGACCTTCGGGTGTGGTGATTACGAAAGGGCATCCCAGACCACGGTCACAGGTAGTGGAGGAACACCGCGGTCACGGTAATAATATTATACAGAACTCCAACTTCATACAAACGGATGAAAACCGAGCTATACCACGCTATACGAGACAGTCTCACGGCTGTATATTACCCGCGCGATTTTTCTCTAAAATTCAGTTCGAGTACATATAGCTAGTTGAAGGTGTTGGGAGTAACATAGGCTACTTTTTATCTCTTGGTTGGATGTTTATATGGAACATTTCGTAGTTTTGAATTGAGACAAGCTCTACTAGTTTCGAACCACAGAGGGGTTCTTCCTCATGAGCAGCGTGCGCAGTCGCGGCAACGTCGCGTAGCCTACTGTACTGATACTGATATTCACTTTACATACACACATACAAATATAGTATAATTCCAAATAAGGTCAAAATAAATAAAAGAATGACGTTATATGAGTAACATTTTATTTAGAACATATGGGTCGAAAAGCAATGATTTATTATTTTATGTTTTTTTTTTAATAAAACGTTGGCCATTACTAGGATTTCGTTATCGATAAGGTGTTGGAATCCCTATCCCCTTTTTGTAGATATTTGAGCTGAATTTGTGGCTTGCGTAGAAGGGCCGGCTATGCGTTTACGCTCTGGCAAAAGGTTAAAAAGAAGACAAACTTCTTTAGGAGAACTTTACATCTGTATTTTTTCCTAAAACTGACATCTGACGTTTTCAAATTAATGACAGCTCAATGTCTATACAAAAAAGTGTGATGTGAACATTTTTAAATAAATAAAATAAAATTTAAATTAAAAATAACCAAATTCTCCGTTTAGCTATTTTGTACTGAAAAATGTAGAAATTGTTTGAAAAAAAAATAGTAAAATTCGTAATGGCGTAAGTATCAACCTACTTTGGTTCATGATCATCATCATCATTATCAACATCCTTCAAGTGGCCACTGCTGACCAAAAACCTCTCAGAAGAAGGTTTGAGCAATAATCACTACCATTGCTCATTGCGTGTTGGCGATTTAAAACTTATAATTAGAATATATTATTATGTTTTCGGCTTACTCATGTAGTTATTTGACGAGGAACTCGACTAGTAGTAGTAGTAAGTAGACAGTACCAGTGCGATAGTCGCCGCGTCGCGGGTTGCGAAATGCTGCTCATGAATATGATCCTCTAGTATGGCTTGAAACTAGTCGAGTTCCTTGTGTAAGGTTGTTTTGTTTATTCCTATAAATGATAAATTTTTAATTTAAAAAGAACTGAGGAATTGAATCGGGTAACACTTTTATCATGGCAACACCAAAAAGAAAAAAGGAAGCCGGTTTTGGTTTTTGGGGGAGACGCGGGAAAGCGGAGATTTATGGCGGCAATTTGGTGAGTCGAAAAAAAAGGTGAATGGACGTTGAGAGGGAATTGACAAAATACAGAGTGAGAACATGCACAGTGGTAGTTTTATTGGAAACCCCTATAATATCTACACTAAACTTGTCAAGTAATTACGTGAGTAAGCCGAAAACATAATAATATATTTAATACGTTTCACGAAAGTTATAATACAATTATAATTAGAAATTATAAGCCCAGGTTTCCTCACGATGTTTTCCGCTTGTCAGTGGTGTCTAAATAATCTTAGAAAGTGTTTTGAACCTATGCCCTTGAGCTTGAAGAAAATAATTTACATTAATCATTTTATCTTACTAATATTATAAACATAAAAGTTTTTGTGTTCCTGTGTACGTCAAAACTGCTAAAGGTATCGGGTGAAATTTGGAACAGGGGTTATATTATGGTCTGGATTAACATCTAGGGTTTTTATCCCACGCCTATGTCCATAGGCGGAAGCCGCTAGCAGAAAGGAATATGCTAGTTCTATCATGAAGTTCAACATTAACCTGGTCTTCATTATATTTACTGCAGTTGCGAGATATGCGAACACTGTCAGAGTCCGCTATGTAGCAACGAGAGGATGGTCATGCGTCAAGGGTACAGCTACCACAAGAAGTGCCATAAATGCTGTAAGAAGTCTCCTGTCATACGAACATTTAGAGCCGTATAGTCCCTAAGGCTCAATAAGCACCTGCTTATGCTATAGAACGCGCGACACGCGTGCCCATCTACGTGGATGGTACAGCATTGGTGGGCATTACGGCCTTTATGCCACTGTACAATGTAACACCCACTTTTTACTATTTATGTCATAAATCCCATGTAATAGAGGGTGAGCCTATTGCCATATACCGGGCACAGACCAGACTTCGTGCTGCTATTGAGATTTGTTTTTAAAAACCCAGTACTTAATACTTTGTCCGAGACCCCTTGCCCGGCAGTCGCACTTGCGACCACCTGAAGATGTGATCAGCAACGTAAACTTCTGCTGATTCAACCATAGATACAAAGGCCACATACAGTAACTGCTTTGCATTATTGTTGGTTTCCCCTGACTGTCCTTTATAAAGGCGTCGTCACTACCAGGCTTCATTTACGCCCTATTTTTAAGCTCCTTATTCCCTCTAGACGTCTGCAGTGAGACTGACCTTCTGAACGCAGAAGTGTTCAAAGGTGTGATATTCTGCTCCGGTTGTGCACAGAGGATCTTTCAGGGGTGTTCCACTGCTCGTAAAACCAAGACCTCGCATGGTGGTCGAGGGAGAAGAACCACGGCTAAATACAAACGGTAAGGAGAACATAGCATATTCTTTCGACTTCAGAGGCTTTAAATGCTTATTCGGTAAATGAGTTAGACTATGACTTCTGGTTACAGTAGTATCATTTACTATTACCACCACTGCTACACTGTCGTGAATGACTTAGGCTAGTGTGAGTCTCACCGACAACACGCGCACTATCAGCGCTGATAACCGAGATATGCAGACAGCTACGCGTCAGTCAAAACCGCTATTTAAAAGTTCATATTTCTCGGCCGTCAGCGCTGACGGTGCGCGCGCCATCAGCGTCAAACTAACACCAGCCTTAGGGCCGTACGCACGCTTAAAGGACATTCCACATTTAAAAAGCACGGCTCCAACCCAGCTATTAAGTTGTCATTTAAATATGAACTTTAAATCGTATAGCATATGATACAATTTGTAACGTCAATACAAAAGCCGATGGCGGTTGGTCAGCGCGCGATCCATTCGAGGTGTAGTCGAGGCGCCCGCGTGCTCACGGCGAGTTGATGGCGAGGCAGCGAAACAACGTCGCATCGTAGGCAGGTATTTTAATGCTACATTTACACTCTCGCGCGAGTTGACACGAGGTTGAGGTACATTGCAGTCTTATAATGTGAGAAAGCCTACAACTCTTTTAGAATAACGACAATGTATCTCGGCCTCGTCTCGACTCGCGTGATAGTGTAAATGTAGCATTAAAAGGTTTCACCTCGCGGCCGGCGCACCGATCAAAATGTGGGATGTCCTTAACGCAGCGCACGGCCCAAGAGTCGATTTGACAGATATCGGGCAGTAGCGCTCCCTGATAAACCCGAACCTTTTAAACTGTGTTCTTGTCTCGCCAGTTAAGCAAGGAGATTATGGCAAACCCCTTTTAGTTGTGTAGAGGAGGGTCCAGAAGTGTACTATCACAGGCTACAGATGTTGATGATACATATAATCTACTCCAGGCGAGATAGAATAAGAGCCCAGGAGAGGAGACGAGACGGGAGCAGAGATGGAGTCATCGAACTAGCTCGACTTGCTGGTTCCATTACCACCATGTCTGATGATGTGGAGGAAAAAAAACCTAAGAAGACCAGGTAATAAAGATTGACAGACGATTAAAAAGAATATTTGGTATTGTAATGTAGAAGTAACACCCACCTTTCACTATTTATAGCCTACCCCTTCGGGGATAAAAGGCGTGATGTTATGATACGATGTTATTCATGAAATTGTATTTTTCAGCAAAGCAGCAATGACTATGGATCCTTTTTATGGGGAAAGAATAGTGCATCAAGAGGTAAGAAATCTGTTCTCATAGTAGTGGAGGACCTTACTTGATTACAATGCCATCTATATACCACAAATACTAAACTTTAAAATAAAATACCTAATTTTTGTTGGTAACCCATTCTCTTTATTAACTTTATTTCAATTTGTTTTAGAACTGTTATTGTGTGCAGCCTGTTGTTCCGTGTCCAGTGCAGAAGTATAGCACAGGTATTTTATAATCGAAATGGTTTTCTTTAGCTTGCCCCATTTATTTGTTTGAGTCGAATTCAGTAATTGGAATTGGAATGATGACGGTATGAAAATTAAAAATATAATTAGTCCGTAAGTTAGGTAATGAAAAAATTTAGACACGTATTTTTTATTTTGTCGTATAATAAAACAATACTTAGATAAAACGAATCAAATGTTAGGAGTGGGGGCAAAAACGTCATTTCTACGTATAAAATGTACATAGAAGTGACGTCACGCGACACTTCAAATCAATATATCGTCGAAAGTATTCGTTTCTGTAAGAAAATAAAAAATACGTGTCTAATGATTTAAAATAATCTACCAGACGGACATTGAAATAAAAATTAGGCATCTACCCTATTTTACTCCCTTCCTGATGACAGATCGATCTGATATTTGGTACACAGTCGTTGATGGGCCGACGTTGGTCCACTATCTCGCCTGGAGGTAAGCGATATCCGTACAATACTATAATATATTTTTTCCACAAATACCTCCATTCTGGATACTAAACGAAAGGGCTTGATTGGTAGAATAGAGCTCATTGAAACCGTTTATGAGTCCCATGTAGGGGTTAAGCCTATTGTCATAATGGGCACAATACCAGACTCCGTGCTACTACTACTTTGCCCGACCCTGGAATCGAACTCGAGACCCCTTGCCCAGCATGCGCATTTACGATTACTCGACAAACGAGGCAGGTCAGGCAGTAATGATTGATTGTAGATGATGAGTTTAACTGCACGGTTAGCGAAGTGGCTGGGCAACCGGCTGCCGCGCAACGTGTAGCGGGTTCGATTCCCGCAAGGAGCAACTCTTCGTGTGATCCACAAATTGTTATTTCGGGGCTGAGTGTCATGTGTTTGTCATATTGTATGTTTGTAAACTCACCCACGACACAGGAGCAAAATCCTAGTGTGGGGCAACGTATTTTCTTATAAAAAAAATATGATGAGGTATAATTAATTAAAGTTAATCTATAATTTTTTTAGAAATGGGAACCACTACAGATGTTACCCAGGAGTTGCTAAGACAGATCAACTGTGCTGTCCCCAGCTATTTGTGAGTTTTAAGTTATACCATTACCAGAAAATGTAAACAGTTGTTACAGTTAGAGGTAAAATATACCCGGAGAGCGGCCTACAGCTGTATTCAAATGCCATTTAGCGCTTGTCTAGATGTAGAATAGAAAACTAAATTGGGTAGTTTCCAGGGTTTCAAAATTAAAAATCTAATTATTCCGAATATGTGTAATTACTTGCTTGGTGTACAATAAAGCTTATTTATTATTATTATTATTATTATTCCTTGTTTCTTTTATCTTAGCTCGGCTACAAGGCCGGGTTTGAGGGATTTTTTTTTTTTTTTAAGGGGGGAAAATCATCGAATGACTGCCCCCGCCTGGGTGAGGCGGGAGGGAGTGTCAGACTCTTACTGACTAAAAACCACCCCGTTCCTTCTCCTGCACGTCGAGCCGGAGCCCCGGTTACCCGTTAGGTTCTCCGCGACTCCGAATCGGCATCGGCCCTATTGGGCCCCATCTGTGGTGGTCTGATGGCTCTTTGAGGCGCGCGCGGAACGCGACGCGCCGTACGCTCGGGTCTGTTTCTGGTCGGACGGGGAGCCACCCATGCTCGCCGTCCGCAGGCCCGCGCTTACGGTGGCCGGAGATCGTCCCGCGATCCCCGACGCCCGGTGTGTCCTTCGCGATGGCTGGGTTGCGAGGAGGCAGCGCTTCGCTGCCTCACGCGTCCCGCCTCCTCCTTAGCTAGCATGACTGCTTCGCAAAAGGAGGAGACGGCATCCCAATCCCCCTCGCTCCGCATCATGGCCTGCACTAGGCCCGGACGCGAGAGGTCGCCATCGCCGATCACGGGTTTGAGGGATAGTACGGCCCGAAGCCAAGTGATATCCCACTTAGGTGTCTTAATTTTAGGTGTGGGTGTACGAACCATCTGTTTCATTCAAGAACTTTCTAACTATGTGGCAAGTATTTAAAATAGCAGCTTTTTGGAGACTTTGGTATGTGTAAGGCGGGAGATCTAGAGATTTTATTGAATTATGGAGTTGTTTCGGGATCACACCTGTTGTTGAAAGTACTACGGGGATGATAGTGACATTGCTGAGTCGCTACATTCTGGCTATTTCAATTTTGAGGTCCGTATACTTGGAGAGTTTTTCGGCTATTGTATTTTGTAGATTGTGGGTGTTTGGTATGGCTATGTCTATGATTTGTGCAGTTTTGTTAGTTTTGTCAATGAGGGTAATATCTGGTCTATTGTAATGAGTGGTTTTGTCAGTGAGAATGGCTCGATCAAAGTATAATTTATGGAATGCGTTTTCAAGTACAGTTTCCGGTTGATATTTATAGTAAGGTACTGGCGGGGTAGATATTAGATTATATTTTATAGCTATTTTTTGGTGAATGATATTTGCTACTTGGTCATGTCTGTGCTTATAATCGGTTTGTACTATGGATTTGCAGGCGCCTGTGATATGCTGGATGGTTTCTGATGCACTATTACATCGCCTGCAGGTATCGGTTGCTAACGGGAGACGCATGATGTGCTTCTGGTAATTGCGTGTCTCTATGACCTGGTCCTGAATCGCGATCATGAACCCTTCAGTCTCGGGAAACAATTCACCACGCCTTAGCCATTAGTTCGATGCAACTTTATCGACGTTAGGTTGGCTAAGGTCGTGGTAGTGTCTCCCATGTAGTGACTTCTGGGCCCATTCAGAGATTTTAGTTTGTCGGTCAGTCAGTTTTTCGTTGTTCTGTGTTGCTTGATCAGCCATATTTAAGGGTGTTAGTTTTTTATCACATTGAACTATTGCATTATGTAAAGTGGAGACAGAGCTTTTATTGGAAAAGTAGGATCTTAAGGTATTAATCTGTTTATTATGCAAGTTGGTAATATCTATAATGCCTCTTCCGCCATCACTTCTTGGCAGAGTGAGTCTTTGTAGGCATGATCGTGGGTGATGTCTCCTGTGTTTTGTAAGTGTGGTGTTGATACTGCGCTGTAGATTTTGGAGCCCGGTTTTGGACCAATTTATAATGCCAAAGGAATATGTAAGGATCGGTATAGCATATGTGTTTATGGCTTTAATTGTGTTTCGGGAGTTTAGCTGAGTGTTGCATATTACTTTTAATCTATGTTTGTACTGCTTGGTTAGTTGGGCTTTAATTTAGTGTATGTAGGATTTGTTTCGCTTGTATGTAACCTAAATATTTGTATGTGCCGTTTTCATCTAAAGAATCAATATTTTCACCTGACTGTAATTGATATGAATGAGTGTAAGTTTTTCCTGATTTGACTGAGTTAATCTTGCATTTATCTATTCCAAAATCCATTACAATATCATTTGAAAATATTTCTGTAGTCGATGTAGATCTTCCGGGGTAGACGCATATAGTTTTATGTCATCCATATAAAGTAAATGATTTATTTTACAATTTTCGAGATCGGTCTGTATAGTCGTAGTAGTCGCCGTTTCCCTATATTTAAGTTGAAATCCGGGTTCTAAGGAATTCAATTTATTTGAAAGTGGGTTTAAGGCTAGACAGAACCATAAAGGACTCAGTGAGTCTCCTTGGAAGATACCACGCTGAATCTTTATGAATTCTGTGTGTACTGTTCCTATTGGTGTATTCAAGTGGAGTCGGGTTTGCCATGTTTTAATTATATTTTCCAAAAAGTGTGTGATGTGTGGGTGTATTTTATAAATGTTTAAAATGTGATGTAGCCATGAGTGAGGGACAGAGTCGTATGCTTTTTTATAGTCGACATACATTGTATATAGGTCTTTCTTATGTCGCTGCACATCATTGAGAATAACCGAATCTATAACTAATTGCTCTTGCATCCTTTTTGTTCTTCTGTCAAAATGTTTTGGCTATCTATGTGTTTATAAATAATATGGGCTACGCATGTAGTTATTATTTTGTAAATTGTTTGCAAGCAGGTTATAGGTCTATATTTGGCGGGGTTAATTGTGTCGTTTGGGTCTTTTGGCAGCATGTAGGTGATGCCTTCGGGATATATAAGGGAATGTTCGAAGGGTCTTTAATAAAGTTGTTGATGTGGTTATATAGGTGTGGGTGAACTGTTGTGAATTTCTTGTACCAGTAATTGTGAATATGATCGGAACCTGGTGCTTTCCAGTTGTGAGCTTTCTTGAGAGCATTGTGAAATGTCTCAAAATCTACTTGTTCAAATTGCATTTGCTGGATATGGTTATGGTTACTTATTTCGTCCATTATCCACTCTGCTTCATCATTATGATAAACCGGGTTTTGCCATATTCCTGCCCAAAATTGTTGCAGACTTTCTCCCGTAGCAAATGATGTATGCGATGTATTATTTGATGTTGTGCTGTTAGTTGTTGAGGTTTTTAATGTCCGGTAAAATAGTTTTTCATTATTTTTAAATTGATTATTTTGTGTTTTACGTAGTGTGCATTTGCTGTATCTGCCTAGCCGACTTTTGATAACTGCTAGTTTCTGTTTGAGTGTATCTAAAAAATGTGTAAGTTGTGTGTTGGGTTCTTCATGTGTGGTATGTGTTCTGTAATCTCTAAGTATCCTGCTAACTTCCCTTTCCAATTTCCTACTTCTATGGCCCTGTATGTAGTATGTCAATCTTCCTATTTTAGCTCTAATCGTGTCTATTTTACGTTCTAGTCTTTTTTGCCATTTGGGTTTATAGTCTTTCTGTGAATTAATTTGAGTTTTAGCATTTGCTAGATTAACTCTACTACCATTAGCTTTAGCAGCTGTTCACGCGGCGATGTATATAATAGTTTGCAGTTGATTAAAATCGGTATCTATATTAACATGTTCTGGTATTATCACTTTATTAATGTACTCTACTATTTTTGCAAAACTTTTTGACGTTCTTTGTTTAGGTATGTAGCACCTATTAGTTGGATGTGTTTCATTGAAAAATTGCAAAGCTTGTGTAAACTGTTCATCTATTTCAGAATTCCTTTCGTATGTTTCAGTGTGAGTATTATTAAGTGTAGGTTGTTGATTTATATCATTGTTATCATTTAGGTCTTCTATATTATTTATTTGATCCGTATCTAAATATGTTGGTTGTGTGTATATGTTTTCTATGTGTATTTGTGATTCTGAATTTGTATTACTCGTATTTTGGTATGAATTTGGGCTTACTATTTCACCTAACTTTTGTTCTACAGCTAATTTTAGTATCTGTAGACGAGTATCTGATATCATTTTATTGTTTATAATTACTCTTTTCTGGTCTGATATACGCTGTTCTGAGAGGTGTGACAAGTGTGGGTAATATTCAGCAAATTTTTCTTTCAGATTTTTTCTCCACATAGTCAAATCCGTTTCCATTCTTGTAACTACAAAGTAACATTTAATTAGTGTTTCGTTAAGTTCATTTGACCATTTCATTCGTGTTTTTGTGTGTGAATGTGTGTGTGTTAGTGGGTCGATCTGTGATATTGTTAGGTGTTGTTGTGATTGATTGCTTTCTTCATGTATGGTACCATTCTGTGTTTGTAGATAATTTCTTACTTCTAGTCTGATAGCATCAACTTCTGTAGTTGATAATAGCTTATTGTTAATAATGGCCCTTCTTTGATCTCCAATTCTTTGTTTGGAGACTACCATATCTGGGAATTGCTGGGTGAATTTTATGTGTAATGTGTTCAAATAAGCATTAGTGTCAGTTTCTAAATTAGTGATGATGAGGTATGTACGCCAAATAAATTCGTTCATTTCTTTACTCCATTTTTTTCGCGTATGTTTAGAGTCAGTAGCGGGTGACGGATTTTTAGCTGGAGCAGCTTCCGTTACAACGTCTACTGACCTTGTTGATGAAATTGATGATCTTAATGATCGTGATGTGATAGAGAGTGATGATGGTGTGGTTGATGAAAAAATGGACCTCGGAGAGGATGACAATGACACAGTAGATGTATCAACATCTGTTGGAGGCACATTTGCCTGCATTGTATTTTTTACTTTCGATCTTGTTATCATTTTTATTCCCACGAGTAGCTAGGGACTAAACAGGTCGACCACAGCAGAGCCCTGCGTTCACTGTGGCAAGGGTAAATAAAACTGGAGTTCCCCTAGTCTCCAGAGTTGGCATACTAACGACTAAGCACCCCCTTAGCCACGCAGCCCTCAGCGTATGCAACCTTGGCTTGGGTTGTATCTCTTTTAGTCGGGCTCCTACCCCAGTCAAGATAAGACTAGGGATCAGAGCCCTTAAGCCCCACCACGTCGACAACGTAGAGATACGTCGGTGGGGTTATTATTATTATTATTATTCCGTCAGTTAGATAATGAAAAAATATTAGAAACGTATTTTTTTATTTTTTCGTTTTAAGTTGCAATACTTAGATAAAATGGCGTTAGTTTTAGGAGTGGGAGGTCGTTACGTTATAACGTGCTACAAAATGTGGCACGCTGTGACGTCACACGATATTTCAAATTAATATATCGTCAAAAGTATTTAATTTTGTGAGAAAATAAAAAATACGTTTAAACACATATTTTTTATTTTAGTTTTAACTCGTCGAGTACCGTCAATATAGAGGTAGACACAATTATAGAACAATAGGTTGCGGTCACCGGTGACCGCTTGGTGTTTGACAGTTTAATTAATGTACCAGACGGACACTAAAATAAAATTTAGGAAACTACCCTATTACATGGAATTGACGTAAATTTTGACACTTGTCAGTGTCATCCTCACAGATATATTAAAGAATATTTCTGTGGGTCATCCACATACATTTAGTGTTCTACTCTCTCTGTAGACAAGCGCTAAAGTGGCGGTTACCGGGGCCTATGTACGCCTGCAATACTTGGGCGTTGGGACACATGTGTCTTGCAGACCCTTAAGAAACCTATTCACTCTCCTCTTGAAGAACCTCAAATACCTGCTTTATGACCAACGTCAGCGATTTGAGTTTTGGACCGCAGTATGAAGTTTCTTATGCTGTCTGATAATTGGACAGAATAAGAAAGATAGGTAGGTTGGTCGCGGTAGGCCCAGAAGAAGATAGCGGGATGAACTTGATATTTATGAAAAGGATTGGCCACAGAAAGCTATAGCTTTGATTGGCAAAAGAGACGAGTAGAAGGAGGGAGGCCTTTGCCCTGCAGTGGGGCGACCATGGCTAAAAATAAAATCCTTACTTCCTTACTTATATTAAAAATCGGAAAGTGAGTTTGTTTGTTCCACTTTCACGCCGTAACTACTAAACCGATTGCTTTGAAATTTTGCAGACGTAAAGTTAGAAGTCCGGATTAAATAATAGGGTACTTTTTATCCTGGAAAATTTTGATATTTCTGAGGGAAAACAAAAATATTGGTATAGATGGCGCTGTATGTTTATTCGTATAGATCGCGTTGTATGTCATTTAAAACCAGTCAACGAATTACCTACTTATTGGAAAAATCTAAATAGCGCGATATAGCCGAATTCCACGCGAGCGGAAAGCTATGTGTTTGTTTGCCTGTCTTAAATGGCAGAATGGAGGTACTAATTAACGTGATTTTTTAACTGAAGATAGTTGAGGGGATGTACCACATAGGCTACTTTTTATCCTTTTGTGACGCGAGCGAAGCAGCGGGTTAAATCTAGTAAATAATAAATAAAATATAACCGTTCCCAACAGGGCTGAACCAATACGTCCTTCGGTGTCGTCCCCACCGAAACGCCGTCATCGCAGGAGAAAGGAGTCCTATGAACCTCCTGTAAGTATTAACAATATATTATTGTTTATTACGTTGAGAGGCTGCGGACAACTTAACTGGTTACCGTAGCCCTGGACCTATCCAGGATTAGGAACGGGGTGGCGTATAGTCAGTAAGAGTCTGACACTCCCTCTCGCCTAGGGCTTTAGATCAAACTTTAAAAATACCAAATTCCAATTTTTTTTATCAATATTAAATTTAATGTTTGAAAACAGTCATTTTGCTTACCATCAAGTGATCTGTTTAGCTCGTTTGCTGTTCTGTATCTAAAAAAGAATCTACCTTTATAATACTAAAGTGTGGGAGAACCATGCTTCGGCACGAACGGGCCGGCTCGACCGGAGTGATACCACGGCCGAGCAGAAAACCGACGTGAAACAACGTTGCGTTGTGTTTCGTCGAGTGAGTGAGGTTACCGGATCAATTCCCCCCTTCCTAATCTCCCCAATAATCTTCAAATTCCTAATCGCCTCAAGGCCGGTAACGCACTTGTAACGCCTTGGTGTTGCGGGTGTCCATGCGCGACGCCGATTGCTTACCATCAGGTGATCCGTCTGCTCGTTTACCGGCTTATTCAATAAAGAACGATAGTAGGTAAATATTTTATTTTTTCTACAGACAAACCAACCGTTTTGCAGTGATCTTCGTATAGCTGGTGAGTTTTAATTAAATAAACAGTTCTTTTTTATTTTATTACATTTCTTTTTCTCCACGGTCTCTTGTTTACCGGCGCATTTGCCATAAAAAAAAATACTGACTGAATGAAATTTTCAGAGCTTGGTGTCTCTACTGAAATAGCAAATATGGCGTTGCGCAAGAATTCCGAAGTTCCTGTAATTATTAAGTCTAAGTGAGTATTTTTCAGTGTATCTATATTAATCACTACTTAGTATAAAACAAAGTCGCTACCCGCAGTCTGTCTGTCCCTATGTATGCTTAGATCTTTAAAACTACGCAACGGATTTTGATGCGGTTTTTTTTAATAGATAGAGTGATTCTTAAGGAAGGTTTATAATGTATAATACATGCATATTGCACCCGGGCGAAGCGCGGCGGGTCGCTAGTATAAACATAAAGTGCAGTAACTATAAATGCTTTTTATATGCAAGGTGTTTCAAGTTCAATTCCCTAACCATGCTAATACTATTTGAGAGTTTATGATTTAAAAAAAAAATATTACTAGCTATTTTACTGCCTCTGCCTCATTGGCCGAGTGCTCGCAAGTGCGACTGTCGGGCAAGGGGTCTCGGGTTCGATTCCCGGGTCGGGCAAAATATTACTAGGTTTTTTCAATTAATCTCAGTAGCACGGAGTCTGGAATTTTGCCCGGTAATATGGCAATGGGCTCACCCCCTAGTACATTGCACTCAACATAAAATAGTGGATAGCATGAGAAGTATGCGTGTTTAACCTCCTACAAATTCTTTAGTTACATATTATAGTGGTCGTGGTTGTCTGGAGGTTTAAGACGCAGGCTTCTCATGCATGACAGAGCGGGACCGAAACCTACCAACGGCAAATATCAATATCAATGTGACGTTTTCCGAGTTATATGTACTTTATAAGTATATTTAGATACCATTGAAAAACGGTGAAGGAAAATATTTTGAGGAAACTTGAGCTTATAATTTCTAATCATAAGTTTAAAAGTACGAACCCGCATTGAGCAAGCGTGGTGATTTATAGGAGTTTATGATGATGACGATGATATAGTAGAGTATAATATAAATATAGAATCATAATATTTATTTTTTTTGTTTTTCCAGCTCAAGACTAAAAGGCCGTTCTTACAGTCTTGCCGTACTGAACCAGGAGTCAGGTAATTTTTAATTCTAATGAATAGGGATTGTTGAAAGTTATACCTATTTAATATTGATTTTTGTGTTTTCTGGGATCTTTACTGACAACAACGTTTCACTCAATATTATGATTTATTTGCTACTATAGTTAAAAAAAAACACAGTGGACTGGAATAATATGTACAGCTGTCATTTACAGCTATCTCTTCTCCGCTCCCGCGCTCCGCTCCCGCTCCGCTGCCGCGCCAGATAAGTGCGTGGCGGGATGAGCTCCGGCGCAATCTCATGGCGGAATGGCAGCAACGACTGTCGCAACCGGGGGCTGGGCTCGCTGCAATTGCAGCGGTAAGTCCCCTCTTTGAGGAGTGGCTTGAGAGACGCTACGGCGTCCTCACCTACCGCCTGACGCAGGTCCTCACCGGACATGGGAGTTTCGGAAGGTACCTGTGTCTGATGGGGCGGGAGGAAACGCCCGGGTGTCATCACTGCGAGGACCGCCCTGAGGACACGGTGGAACACACGGTGGGAGAATGCCCTTCGTGGGCTGAGCACCGCAGTGTCCTCAGGGAAGTGATCGGCGATGGCGACCTCTCGCGCCCGGGCCTAGTGCAGGCCATGATGCGGAGCGAGGGGGATTGGGATGCCGTCTCCTCCTTTTACGAAGCAGTCATGCTATCTAAGGAGGAGGCGGGACGCGTGAGGCAGCGAAGCGCTGCCTCCTCGCAACCCAGCCATCGCGAAGGACACACCGGGCGTCGGGGATCGCGAGACGATCTCCGGCCACCGTAAGCGCGGGCCTGTGGACGGCGAGCATGGGTGGCTCCCCGTCCGACCAGAAACAGACCCGAGCGTACGGCGCGTCGCGTTCCGCGCGCGACTCAAAGAGCCATCAGACTACCACAGATGGGGCCCAATAGGGCCGATGCCGATTCGGAGTCGCGGAGAACCTAACGGGTAACCGGGGCTCCGGCTCGACGTGCAGGAGAAGGAACGGGGTGGTTTTTAGTCAGTAAGAGTCTGACACTCCCTCCCGCCTCACCCAGGCGGGAGCAGTCATTCGATGATTTTCCCCCCTTAAAAAAAAAAAAAATCTCTTTGGTCTCACAACAAAAAGTATTAGATATTTTATGACAACAAAACTATTTGGACAGGGATGATGACAGGGCATGAAAATTAAAAATGTAATTAGTCCGTCAGTTAGGTAATGAAAGAAATATTAGACACGTATTGTTTATTTTGTCGTATAATAAAACAATACTTAGATAAAACAAATCAAATCGAGTTTAGAAGTGGGGGCTAAAAAGTCATTTATACGTATAAAATGTATATAGAAGTGACGTCACGCAACATTTCAAATCAGTATATCGTCGAAAGTATTCGTTTATGTAAGAAAATAAAAAATACGTGTCTAATTATCTAAAATAATCTACCAGACGAACATTAAAATAAAAATTAATACATACATACATACATAACATCACGCCTTTTATCCCCGAAGGGGTAGGCAGAGGTGCACATTCTACCATAGTACAATGTAACACCCACTTTTCACTAGTTGTTATGAGTCCCATGTAATAGGGGGTGAGCCTATTGCCATATACCGGGCACATTTCCAGACTCCGTGCTACTACTGAGAATTTTAAAAAACCCAGTAATACTTTGCCCGACCCGGGAATCGAACCCGAGACCCCTTGCCCGGCAGTCGCACTTGCGAATACTCGGCCAACGAGGCAGTCATAAAAATTAATCATCTACTTTATTTTTTCTGTGCCATTAGTTAGGTGGTGTTTTCATTGTTTTTTGTTGTTTCGTTGGCAGATATTTCACGCAATACTTCAGAGTGGGTCAATACACCATGTAGTACTGTGGACGAGTCGGCAGCTATGTGAGTAAACTTTTGAATGTCTAAAAATCTGCACAGGTCTATTCCCAATGTCTGCGCCGCCCATGGACACTCGAAACACCAAGGCGTTACAAGTGCGTTAGCTGCCTTTTGGGAATTGGGAATTTGAGGATTGTCGAGGATTCGGGGATTCGGGAGACGGGGACTAGGGTAATTGGGCCTCCGATAACCTCACTCACACGACGAAACACAATGCAAGCGTTGTTTCACAGCCGTTTTCTGCTCGGCCGTGGTATCACTCCGGTCGAGCCGGCCCATTCGTTCCGAAGCATGGCTCTCCCACACTTATAAAACCTAGATAAAGATAAAGACGTTTATTTGCGTCAAAAATGGTATACAAAAGGGGTTTTAGTTACGATACGGGCTACTCTGTACAGTGTATACGCTACCTAATCAATCCACTTTCAATAAAACGTTTCAGTTTCGTTAAGGCAATAATTATTACATTTAAACAGATTATGTTTAGTAGCTATTAAACCTTTATACCGATCAGTTGTCTACTCATTCAACATAACATTAAACTTCTCCATAACATTTTCACTGTCGGGAGTTAAGTCCAAACAGTTATAATAGATCATCATGTTTTGCTTAATAAATAAAGCATACGAAGTTTAACTTTACGTTATTTTAACATAAGTACTTATGCTGTCTCGTTGGCCGAGTGGTCGCAAGTGCGACTGCCGGGCAAGGGGTCTCGGGTTCGATTCCCGGGTCGGGCAAAGTATTACTGGGTTTTATAAATCTCATTAGTAGCACGGAGTCTGGAAATGTGCCCGGTACATAACAATAGGCTCACCCCCTATTACATGGGACTCGTAACATAAATAGTGAAAAGACCCACTTTTCACTATTTATGTTATGAGTTAGAGTTAGGTACATTGCGCAGTGGCATTAAGTATCATAATGTGCACCTCTGCCTATCCATTCGACAATAAAAGGCGTGATGTTATATTATTGTTTATGTTCAAATGCAATAAAAGTTATTTACAATACCTAATTTTTGTTACAGAAAAATCATGGACAGACGGCTAGGCAGCTTAATAAAACTACCATTGAGATTTTGTAAGTACATAACATACATAACAGCCTAATACATAATATGTAACGTTTTTTTTTATAAGGGGGGGAAAATCATCCAATGACTGCTCCCGCCTGGGTGAGGTGAGGGGGAGTGTCAGACTCTTACTGACTAAAAACCACCCCGTTCCTACTCCTGCACTTCGAGCCGGAGTCCCGGTAACCCGTTAAGTCTTCCGCGGCTTCGTATCAGCATCAGCCCTTTTGGTGGTCTGAGGGCTCGTTGAGCTCGGTAGCTTAGTAGCTCGGGCCTGGTTCTGATCGGGCGGCGAGTCACCCGTGCTCGCCGTACGCAGCTTACGGTGGCCGGAGATCGTCTCGTGATCCCCAACGCTCGGAATGTCTCTCGCGACGGCTGATGTGTAGCGTACATAGTACATTACTCAGGGCGTATATAACCAGTATAAGCTGGCCCTTTTATGTGCGGGATGAGCACACAAAGAGAGATCACGATAAACTGGTTTTTTAAAAAGATGATGATAAGCAGGTCTGATGACTACCAGGTCGTTACCATTGGCCTTAGCGTCCTATAAATCACCATCCTACAAATTTCTAGCCTTACAGGACGTAGTTTATTTGGAGGGTTTACTAGCTCTTAGACTATAACGTCAAGAAACTGTACGGCCGTTAGTTTCCAAGACATATAATCTATCTATATATATATATAATTTCGTCAAGGGGTACGGTAGACTCGATCGAAATATTAATTGAATAACAAAACATAAAAAAATATCGATTTCGAGTCGACAACATATTTCCGCGAAATTCGGATTACGGAGATTATTTCGTTTTATTCATTCATTTTAATGACACTGACAGACAAACCGCAGTCGCCATCTTGTGTAGACAATAAACGTTCCGTTTCATACTAGCTCTCAAATACGCCTCGCCAATCAACTCATCGTGTCAAAAAAGTATAAATTAACAAGAAATATGAATAATTTCACGCGAACGAAGTCGCGGGTAACAGCGAGTATTTTCTTAAACTATTCGTTACTTTCTAAGATTATTTAGACACCACTGACAAACGGTGAAGGAAAACATCGTGAGGTAACCTGGGCTTATAGTTTCTAATTATAAGTTTGAAATCGTCAATCCGCATTGAGCAAGCGTAGTGATTAATGCTCAAACCTTCTCCGTGTGAGAAGAGGTCTTTGGTCAGCAGTGGACGCTTATAGGCTGTTGATAATGATGATGATGATGTTTCTCTTCCAGTCAAGAAGAATATACTGACACGCAGCTCCCGCATCAGTATTCCGAGGACTTCTGATCGTTACAAAAACAAGTGAGCTTATCTTATCTATACCTACTTAATATTATAAAGCTGAAGAGTTTGTTTTTATGTTTGTTTGTTTGAACGCGCTAATCTCCGAAACTACAGATTCGAATCCAATAATTATTTTTGTGCTGTATAGTCCATTTATCAAGGAAGGCTATAGGCTATAAAACACCACGCTACGACCAATAGGAGCTGAGCAGAGCGTGTGAAACCGCGCGAAAGTAGCTAGTTAACATTATAAATGCAAAAGTTTGTCTGTATGTATGGTACACCATCACGTCAAAAAGGCTAAAGGGATCGGGATGAAGATCAGAATATTATAGTTTGGAATAACACATAGGGCTATTTTTTATCACACGGGAATGGCCGAAACTGTCAGTAGAAAACAGTTTTTTCATAATCGTTCAGACGAGCAGACGGACTAGCTGATGGTAAGCAGTCGGCGCTGCCCATGGACACCTGAAACACCAGAGGCGTTTTTTTTAAAGGGGGAATACATCGAATGGTTGCTCCCGCCTGGGTTAGGCGGGAGGGAGTGTCAGACTCTTACTGATTAAAAACCACCCCGTTCCTACTCCTGCACTTCGAGCTGGAGCCCCGGTAACCCGTTAGGTTCTCTGCGACACACCAGAGGCATTACAATTGCGTTACCGACCTTTTGGGGATTAGGAATTTGAAGACTGGTGACCGAGGTGAAGATTTTGCCGCTTCCTCTTCGAGTAACTTGAGTAATCTAAGGAATAGTTTGGTCTGACGCCTGACCAGACCTGCTGCGTCTTTTCGCCATCGATCCACACGACAGTGTTTACATTCCCATTATATAGATGGTTGGCAGGCCTCAACTGCGCTTCTCTCGCAGCTTTCTGTCTCACACAGTAAAACTGTGGAATAATCTGTCGTCGACGGGATATCCGAACCGATATGGCCTTCCAGCCTACAAGAAAATAGCGTATTCCTTTTTAAAAGGCCGGCAAAGTACCTGTGACTTCTCCGCCTGCCTCGTTGGCCGAGTGGTCGTAAGTGCGACTGCCGGGCAAGGGGTCTCGGGTTCGATTCCCGGGTCCGGCCAAAGTATTACTGATATAACATAACATCATATAACATAACATCACGCCTTTTATCCCCGAAGGGGTAGGCAGAGGTACACACAGAAGTAACACCCACTTTTCACTATTTATGTTATGAGTCCCATGTAATAGGGGGTGAGCCTATTGCCATATACCGGGCACATTTCCAGACTCCGTGCTACTACTGAGAATTTTTTAAAACCCAGTAATACTTTACCCGACCCGGGAATCGAACCCGAGACCCCTTGCCCGGCAGTCGCACTTGCGACCACTCGGCCAACGAGGCAGTCGAAGGAAGCGGCAGTGAGTTTTTAAATAATCTCAGTAGTAGCACGTAGTCTAGAATTGTGCCCGGTATATGGCAATAGGCTCACCCCCTATTACATGGGACTCATAAATAACATGAATAGTGAAAAGTGGGTGTTACATTGTACAGTGGTATAATGTGCACCTCTGCCTACCCGTTCGGGGATAAAAGGCGAGATGTTATGTTGTATGTTGTTTGGTGTTACGGGTATCCATGGGCGGCGCCAATCGTTTACCATCACGTGATCCGTCTACTCGTTTGCCTAGGTACTATTCTCTAAAAAAGTATAGATCTGTATTAAGGGTCTTGAAGATTTCAACTTTATTTTTTCAGCACTCTTCGCAGGCGACTGAAACAAATACTATATGAAGAAGTTACTGAACATCAAAGTAAGTAATGAATCCTTTTAACTCGACGACTAAGGTCGACACTAAAGCTGAAATTTCTAAAGCATAGTTAGAAAGAGATGCACATAATTGGGATGATGACAGGGTAAGAAAATTAAAAATCTAATAAGTCCATATAGTTAGAGAGATGACGACCAAAATTTTTGTCTCATAGCAATACGGCCAAAACCGCCTCAAATCGATAGATACGATTATCCTGAACTCGAAAATACCAATATCAGACATTTTCCGCGTAGCGTTTGATCTGACCACAAAAACACCAAACAAAAAAAATGTCTCATAGCAATACGTCTGAAAACCTTTTTTATTAGTAAATTTTGGTTATTTGATGCGAACAAAACAATTTGCAGACGGAAATGTGAACGCATTAAATATTGAGACCGTTTTGAAAATGTTAACAAATTTTACCGATCGGTATCATGGCAATATGTCTGAAAATTGTTGGACATGATAAAATAAGTTGTCCACATGTGCAAAAAATGTATATCAGACAAAATAAGTGTAGCACCTTCTCTATCAGACAACTTTTCGATACTCGGATATTTTTGACACAGCAGAAATGGCCTCCCACGCAGTTGCTACACTTTCGACCGTTACTACACACCTAGTCGGGTTCAGAAGCATACAATCTAACGATTTCATAGGGTTTTTGCCGTATTGCTATGAGACATGGTTTTGGTCGTCATCTCTCGTACTATGTCTTTTTATTATCTGTGTCGTGTATGCGTTTCGTACAAGTTCGCATACACATGACACACAGACCCGGAACAACAATTTGTGGATCACACAAAGAATTTTTTATAAGAATCGAATGACACTGCTCACTGCGTCCATGAAATTTTGTGAAGTTATCATATTCTTGTTTGTATTTCAGTTCGTGGAATCAAAAGATTATATTCAACAATTAACAGAAGAAACAAGCCATATAAACTTGGATGGTGAGTATCTAATAACCAGAGGCGGATCACATAACATAACATCACGCCTTTTATCCCCGAAGGGGTAGGAAGAGGTGCACATTATGCCACTGTACAATGTAACACCCACTGTTCACATTGCACGAGGCAGTCTTTTAATCATTATTATTTTTATTCAAAGGAAACAATAAAATATATAAAACTATCCTTTTACTGAATTTCAGGATCGATTTGGTTGCAAAAGTGTCTAAGATTGCAAGGTAATGTTATCTATTCTACTTCTATCACAAGCTTTTAATATTTAACTTGCAATGTATGCATGTGCGTGGGTGGAGTTAAATCTTGAACCTGAGTTTCGAAGCAGATATTGAGCTGAAATTCCATTTCTTTGTGGGATTTTTACGGAATAAGCCGGTAAACGAGCAGACGGATCACCTGATGGTGAGCAATCGGCGTCGCCCATGGACACCCGCAACACCAGTAACACCACAGTGGCCTCCGGTAACCTCACTCACACGACGAAACACAACACAACGTTGTTTCACGTCGGTCTTCTGTGAGGTCGTGGTATCACTTCGGCCGGCCCATTCGTGCCGAAGCATGGCTCTCCCACACTTACACGTTTAGTATACGTTGCATTACATAAAAACTTGGTTTTAAAAAGTGTTATTGCTTTATTGCCTTGGAGGTAACAACCGAGCAAGGCGTCTCAGATTAGTTTATTAAAAAAGTCAGGCGAAATATTTTTAACATCATGCTAATGGCTAAATTCGTGCTCAATGTTTGTCAATAATGGTTTACCGGTTTTTGTGCACCAGGTAGCGCTAATGTAGTTTAGGATCTGTTTGTTTATTACTATGGCTATCAAACATTTAATATCCAATGATTTAACAAAATTCAATGGTATTTAGCGAACAGTAATTATGTATAATTGCTCTGTACCTCTCGCGCGTATCTCGTACACACGAGAGAGTACTCGTACGAGAGAGTTGAGTGCCCATCGCGCAATTGTACACACGGGTGTCCGAGAAACGCGCACTGATTGGATATTTTTTCTATGACGTATATTTTTAAGTTTGCAACTCGTTCTTTATTTGATTGAACAGAATAGTTAATTCGCTTTCTATTATAATATTTACACGTGTGTACGAGAAACGCGCGAGAGGATAATTGGGTATACAACTAGTCAAATTTAATACTTTTTCGAACTGTCATAAACGACAGTTCACTATGAATTCTGTACGAAATTGTGTATTATGACGTCACATTTTTTTAGCGTCAAACAACATACTTATTTCTTAAAAACTTGCTGGAAAAATACTAAAATTAAGTTGGTCATAAAATCAATTAATGAACTTGTAATTGTTTTCTAATGTTTTATTGCATTGAATAGTCAAAATGATATATTTTTGATTAAGGAATGTATCTAATTTTTTATTTATATTATGTTGTTTCAGGGACGAAAATACTAAAAACAGTGTTTGTATCTGTTCGAAACAGAATGGGTGAGTAGACTATCATTGTCGTATCATCATTTAGGCTGTGTTTTTATAAGATAGAAGACAAAAAGAATAGACGGATCACTACGTAGGGTGGTATACCTAGCTATCTATGCAGAAAGTCAGTACTCAGGGAATTGCTCTAAAATCCTTGACGCTCCCTTTTTTATGGCATAAATTGGTAAACGAGTAGACGGATCATCTGATGGTAAGCAATCTGCGTCGCCCATGACACCTGGAACACCAAAGACGTTACAAGGACGTTACCGACCTTTTGGGGATTAAGAGTTTGAGGATCGTTGGGGATTCAGGAATTGGGGAGATTGGGGAAGGGGAGGGTAATTGGGCCTCCGGTAACCTCACTCACACGATCAAACACAACGCAAGCGTTGCTTCACGTCGGTTTTCTGCTCGGCCGTGGTATCACTCCGTTCGAGTCGGCCCATTAGTTCCGAAGACACTTGAACTCCCTACCTCTATAAACACTTTGTCTTTCTATATATTTTCGATCCAACCTGTGGTAACACATGACAAATCTCAAATGACACCTCAAGCACATAGACAATCGCTGAAAAACAAATTAACGAATGACGTCACTAAATTCTACATCGCACATGCGAATAAACATGAATAGATCCCAACGAACAACTGTTGGGCTCATAACCCGCCAGGCACGTTTACCTCGCCTGGTCGGAAGATTCTCCGTCTTAGAGGGAACTTTACTCTCTGTTCCTTGAAACCGAAAAAAACAACTTAGCAGTGCCCATGGCCTGTAGCTCCTAATTTAGAAGTTAGAATAGATATAATACAGTTATAAGCGAAATAAACCTAGATACCGCCCTTGTAGGTCCTGTTGGGCAAACACCTTTATAGGCCCCTAATTTTTTTCGGCGCTCGCGGCGTGTGTCAGTAACCTGGCGCCTCAGGCACTTGCCTAGATTTGCCTTGAGGATAATACGTTTGATATCAATAGGGATGATGACAGGTTATGAAAATTAAAAATGTAATTAGTCCGTAAGTTAGGTTATGAAAAAAAAATTTGACACGCACTTTTTTATTTTGTTGTATAATAAAATGATACTTAGATATAACGAATCAAAGTTGAGGAGTGGGGGCTAAAACGTCATTTCTACGTATAAAATGTACATAGAAGTGACGTCACGCGACATTTCAAATCAATATATCGTCGAAAGTATTCGTTTCTGTAAGGAAATAAAAAATACGTGTTTAATGATTTAAAATAATCTACCAGACGGAGATTTAAAATAAAAATTAGTCATCTACCCAATTGATTTATTTACAGAGCTGTCATGTTTGTCTTTTATGTAATTTCAGATGCAAACACTTCAGGAATTCACACAGCTACCGCTGCATGCGAGCTCAGGTCATGAAACTAGCTGGACCTACTCGAAGCCAGTGAGTCACTACTTTTTTTTGTAGCTAGCTTTCTGTCTGCGGCTTCAACCGCGTGGTTTATAACAATGGACATAAAACAAGGAATTAACTATTTTATAGTATAAGGTTACCTACTTCATTTTAAAATAAATAATTATACAGACCTCTATGTAATTGGCGTTCCTTAGTCTCTGCCTACCCCCATGGGAGACAGGCGTGAAGTTATGTATGTATGTATGTACCTCTATGTAACCTCTGAGTCCCTGATTGCATTTTTCGTAATCCTCTCAATGGTGAGCAATTAGCGCCGTCTATGGACACCTGCACCTCTAGAGGCGTTTCAAGTGCATTGCGGATTATGAGGATTTAAAGAATGGGGGATTTAGGGTAGAGAAAGAGGAAATATAACGCGAGCATGGTTTCACGCCTGTTTTTCTGTGAGACCGTGATATCACTCCGGTCAAGCCGGCTCATTCGTGCGGAAGCATGGCTCTGCCATACTTAAACCTATTCAATACATTTTTTTATATCTTGACAGTGGCAAGAAAAGCACACGGCCCACCTGATGTTGTAATTAGTACCTAGTTGTCAATGAGTTAAACTCTGATTCATTTATTTATTATTGTTTTAGATTAGCCTGCTACAGGAGAAAAATAAAGAACATCATAGCGCCACCGTTTTTGAGAAATATTTTAATGAGTAGTAAGTAATTTTCCTATTATAACGAGTGCATACTCACTCAAAGAAGAAACAATTTTGTATTACCTGTTTTTTTTTTAATGGCATAAGCCGGTAAACGAGCAGACGGATCACCTGATGGTAAGCAATCGGCGTCGCCCATGGACACCTGGAACACCAGAGGCGTTACAAGTGCGTTACCGGTTTTTTGGGGATTAGGAGTTTGGGGATCGTTGGGGATTCAGAGATTGGGGAGATTGGGGAAGGGGAGGGTAATTGGGCCTCCGGTCCCATAACCTCACTCACACGACGAAACACAACACAAGCGTTGTTTCACGTCGGTCGTCTGCTAGGCCGTGGTATCACTCCGGTCGAGCCGGCCCATTCGTGTCGAAGCATGGCTCTCCCACACTTACTTCTACTTCTTTCATCATTATCATCATCAACAGCTTATAAGTGGTCACTGTTCAGAAGGAATGAGCATTAGAGCTCTTACACGGAGCTCTTAGAGCGGTATATTGTTGCCAATATACCTCTTAAGCTCTTAATTACCACGCTTCTTCAAGGCGGGTTTCACATAAAAATTATAAAACGAGGTTCTCTCACGATATTTTAATTATAGTCATTTCCGAAGAGGCTACCTACCCCGGAAATATTACTTGCTAGCTCTTGCCCGCGATCCTACGCGCAATCTGTTTGCCCCGTTCCCAGAGAATGTTTGGAAAATCATTGGATAAAAAATATTCTATATCTGTCTTCTGGTTCTAAGCTGGTAAGCTTTCCACCAGGAAATTCAGTCTAATTGATTAAGCCATTCTTGAGTTATAAATAGTGTAACCAACACGACTTTCTTTTAATTCTTTAATATTTCGATTTTTTTTCTTATGCTTTGCAGAATGGCCATAACTGGTCAATTAAGTTTGGTCCTTTTTGTTTATAGATAAAAATTATCCAGCCATCAAGTTCTCGCAAGCGTGTGGCAGATCTGACATTGAGAAAAAGTAATACACGAAATCTAGAAAAGATATGAGAATACTAAGTGGAATTATGATGTCAATGGTTTTTTTAATAAATGAATACACAAATGTTCTACTAGTTTGTTTTATTTTTTACTAGCGGATCCGATCGAATGTTAAATTATTTCAGAGGCAAAATAAGCTTAGGCTTACGCCCTAGAAAAGTACTTCGTAGGTGCCCCTAATATTTTTTTTGCCGCTCCCACTCTTAGGTCCCTTAGGCACACGCGTCTCGGCGCCCCTCTGTCACCTGGCACCCTAGGCACTTGCCTAATTTGCCTTAGGGATAATACGACTCTGCGTTCTTTCCAGAATTTTTCAGTGAATTCGTAATTTTATATCGTGGTAGTGAAGGAAATTCCATAACACCACCACAGATGGGAGGGCTCAGTAGGCTGCAAATTACCGAAGGTTCAGCTCGAAGCCGAAGTAGGACGGTGATGATGTTTAGTCAGTAAGAGTCTGATAATCTCTCCCGCCTCAATCAAGGCTAGATAAAACATTTACTTGATGATTTTCCCCCTTCAAAAAAAACGGTGTAAGGACATTCGATCAAGATTATATTCCGTTGAGCCAAGTACTCTTCCATACCTGCTGTTTTCGTCATTTTCATGTCAAGTTCCGGTTACTCTGTGCCTAGTTTTTTTTGTATTGTAATTCCCATTAATCAATTCATTGCAGTCTTTTAGAAGTTATGCGCTTAAATAATAAATAATGACATAATGACATAACATCACGCCTTTTTATCCCCGAAGGGGTAGGCAGAGGTGCACATTACGGCACTTAATGCCACTGTACAATGTAACACCCACGTTTCACTATTTATGTTACGAGTCCCATGTAATAGGGGGTGAGCCTATTGCCATTGAAATGTGCCCGGTATAATAAATAATATTTCGATACTTAATTTGTATTTTTATAAATATGTAGGAATTGATGGGACGGGATGGTCGGATCAGATCGGGACTTCAATGTTCTAGTGTTTTCATGGTTGTATCTACTGCAGATCCTGGCTTACAGGAGTTGCAGTGGTTATGGGAGAAAGTGGCGGGCTTGTCTTATAAAAATCTAGGTAGGTATAGATAGGTAGTTTCTTGACAAATAAAACAAAAAATCTTGATCATCTCATTGACAGAATATATATTCACAAAATACACACAAATTTCAGTTTGATACAAACATAGATACGTTACACAGGTAAGTACTTTATTCTCTGTCTCTTCTGTATCTGACATACCACATTAATTCTCGCTTCGGCAAACTAACTATAAGGGTTTTTCAAATCTTGAAATTCACCCCCTATTACATGGGACTCATAACAAAACTGGTGAAAACTGGGTGTTGCATTTAATATATTATTCTTCTGACACTATATTCTTCAACATCGTCATCAGACGTCCACTGCTGAACAAAATCCCCGCTGCAGAAGGATTTTCCATAATCCCCACACTTGGAAATTTAGTTGGGGATTTCAGTTTTCTTCTCTCGGTGGCTGGTCGCAGTTTTAGGACATACCCGAGTACACTAAGACTAATCTTCTAGAAATATCTACAGATCTTCAGCTTCTTCATCATAGTCTGGCTTGCCTTCTCTCAACCTGGAGAAGAACCCTCGTCTCCATAGGAGAACTACCACCAATACCATAGGGAAGGTTACTACTATACCTGAAATAAAAAAAAAACATTATTTTAATCACTGCCTCGTTGGCCGAGTGGTCGCAAGTGCGACTGCCGGGCAAGGAGTCTCGGGTTCGATTCCCGGGTCGGGCAAAGTATTACTGGATTCTTAAAAAAAAATCTCAGTAGTAGCACGGAGTCTGGAAATGTGCCCGGTATTTGGCAATTGGCTCACCCCCTATTACATGGGACTTATAACATAAATAGTGAAAAGTGGGTGATATATTGTACAGTGGCATTAAGTGCTGAAATGTGCACCTCTGCTTACCCCTTCGGGGATCAAAAGGCGTGATGCTATGATGATGATGATGATGATGTTATGATTTATTTTAATCACCATCAACAATCATTAAAGTGGTCAATGCTGACCAAAGTCCTCTTCACGCGGAAAAGGTTTTTTTTATAGCATAAGCCGGTAAACGAGCAGACGGATCACCTGATGGTAAGCAATCGGCGCCGCCCATGGACACCCGAAACACCAAAGCGTTACAAGTGCGTTACCGGCCTTTTGGGAATTGGAAATTTGAGGATTGTGGAGAATTCGGGGATTCGAGAGTCTACGGAATCCGTAATCTCGGACTCCGTAGTCTCCCGAATCCCCTCCGTAATTGGGGCTCCGGTAACCTCACTCACACGACGAAACATAAAGCTCGTTGTTTCACTTCGTTTTTTTTTTTTCTGTGAGGCCGTGGTATCACTCCGGTCAGCCGGCCCGTTCGTGCCGAAGCATGGCTCTTCCACACTTATATATAGGTTTGAGCATTAATCACCACGCTTGTTCAATGTAGGTAAGCTATTCAAAGGTATTTCAAACTTATAATTAGAAATTATAAGCCCAGGTGCATCACGTGATGTTTTTATTTACCGTAAATCAGTGCTGTATAACCTGGCGCCCTCGGCAATTGCTTTGTTTGCCTTAATACGGCTCTGAGTTGCTTAACATATCAATACGGTATTTGTATTGTAACTTTCGTGAGACATACTAAATAAATTATTATGTACTTACTCACGTAATAATTTAATTTACGTGACGTTATTACGTGATTACTCACGTAATAAAACGGCTTACGCCGAAAACATAATAATTTATCAATACGGTAGTTGACAACTAGTCGAATTCAATACTTTTATCGAAACGTCAAAAACGATACTGTTCTATGAATTTTGTATGAAATACCATCTTATGACGTCATCATTTTTTCGCCTCAAATATCACACTTATATGTAAAAAATCTAGAATAAAACGAAAATTAAGTATATCGGCAAATCAATGAATGAAAGTGTAACTATTTTTCAATATTTAATTGGACTGAAAAATCAAAACAATTTATTTTTGAGTCAGGAAACTACCCAGTAATATTTGCACTTACCAATCATAATTCCTAAGATGATCGCCATATTGGAGACCTGTACCTCTGTGATACTCTCAGCCTCCGAGCAGACTAAAGTTTTTGAGGCCTCGTTCAGCTGACCAAATGTTAGCCCTTTCAGTTCAGCCGGCTTTTTACAACTAGAAATTAGAACAGACATTCATTAATTTATTGAACATTCTATTTAAGGAGTTAAGTTATGAGTACTAAGTGTAGGCAACTCTTATGTTAAAAACCTCCTTTGTAGCACGATAAAAAAAAATGGTGGTAACGTAGTGAATTCGCGTTCACGCTTTAAATTCAAAATTCGAAGCCCCGCCCACGGCTCGCTCGAGTGGGTCCCACGCTCGCGCCAACAGTCGACGCCGAAACGTTGAGTGAGTGAGCGTGTTCGAAGACGCTCCGCGTTCCCGCCAATTTTCTCGGTTTTTAATTCGTTGTGGAAACATCCAGCCCTAATCTGTTACACTATGAGTAGGTAGTATACATATATGCATTTTATATAATTTTACTAGACCTGGGCTTTAAACTCAAGATGTCCTTACTAGGCAGTGGACTTCGTGCGCCGATCTCCGTCCACTATAAGCACGGGTCTGTGGATGGTGAATCGCCGCCCGACCAACAGCAGACTCGAGCGTACAGAGCCATCAGATCACCATATATAGGGCCCAAAATACATGACCTGGAGCCGCGGAAGACTAAACGGGTTGCGACGTCCCAATTTAAAGCAGGAGAAGGAACGGAGTGGTTTTTAGTCAGTAAGAGTCTGACACTCACTCTCGCCTAACCCAAGGTGGGAGAAGCCATTAGATGATGTTCCCTCCTCAAAGAGAAGTAATTAGAGTAGATATACTTACACCATATTATTAATAGTGGAGTTAGCAGACATCGTGACTAACAACGGCACAAGCACGTCGACCACCCACTGATTCTTACAGTCACAAATAAATGGATTGGTTGAAAAGTCTGCTGCCACCAACTCCTTCCAGTTATCTAGTATTCCAGAATCTATGCTGGATAGATTATTGTTATTTAGGTATAACTGAAAAAAAAAAACAAAAAATATTAATTTTATCAAGCAATCTTGCTCCTGACTATAAATGTTTCTTCGACGATATATTAATCTGAAATATGTCGAGTGACGTCACTATGCGCTACATTTTGTAGCACTTAGTGACGTAACGACCCCCCACTCCTAAACTTAACTCCATTTTATCTAAGTGTTGTAACTTTATACGAGAAAATAAAAAAAAATACGTGTCTAATATTAAATTTTTTCATTATTTAACTGACGGACTAATTAGATTTTTAATTGTCATTCCCTGGCAACTATCCTATTTTATTTATCTGTATAAATGTATAGATAATATTATAATCAACATGGTGGCAACATGCCATGCAGAAAGGGGTTGCCAACTCAGTATGAGCTGGGCACAATAGTCGACTTCATTGTCATCAACTTACCTCTCTAAGATTCGGCCACAACTCCTCATCATCTTCATTCTTCGACACCATAAAATCTGGGTGTAGATTAGTCAGTCTAGGGTTGTAGTTCATCCTTAGAATGACTAGGTCACCTAGACCAGCTAACGCCCCCGCTGACACGTTCTGCAGTCTACTCAGCCTACTTAAACTTAGTTCTTGTAATTTTGTCAGATTGCCTAAAGACCTGGAAGAACGGAAAATTATTTTTACTAATATTATTAATGTGAAAATGTAGTGTATTTATTTATGTAGGTATTTTATAAGTGTGGAACAACACCAACGGCCTATAAGTGTCCACTGCTGAACAAAAACTTCTTATCACACGGGGAAGATAATCACGCTTGCTCAATGCCGGTTGGTGATTTTAAAACTTTACTTTTAAATGTTGGAGAGCCATGCTTCGGCATGAATGGGCCGGCTCGACCAGAGTGATACCTCGGTCGAGCAGAAAATCAACTAGTAACAACGCCAGCGTTGTGTTTCGTCGTATAAGTGAGATAACCGGAGGCCCGATTACCCCCCTCCTCATTCTTCCCAATCCTCCACAATCCTCAAAGTCCTAATTCCCAAAAGGCCGGTAACGCACTTCTAACGCCTTTGGTGTTTCAGGCGCCGATTGCTTACCATCAGGTGATCTGTCTGCTAGTTTACCGACTTATCGTATAAAAAAAATACTCCTGTCAAAACAGCTGATGAGATCGGGATTTAATTGGGAACAGAGTTTGATTATGGTCTAAAATAAAACATAGGCAACTTTTTCCCAAGGGATCGAGGGAGCTGCTCGCAAAAGCTTGTGATCAAATATTTTTGTTGACATCTAACACCACTCTTAGAACAGACCGCAAAAGAATATGACTTACGCGCTAGAATCCAATGTCTGTATAGGCGTCCTATCCAGATTCAAATACACCAGACTGGGAGCTTCCTTCAGTACTGCTGGGATCGTGGTAAACCTATTGTTACTTATGTCCAGACGTCGTAATTTCCTCTGTCTTCTGAGTAGACCGTCAGGCAACGTCTCCAGTTCACAGTTGCTTAGTCTTAGCTCCTGGAATATGCAATGAGATATTTTTAATTTACATCCTTACTAATATTATAAATCGGAAAGTGAGTTTGTTTGTTTGTTCCGCTTTCACGCCGTTACTACTAAACCGAATGCTTTGATTTTTTGCAGACGTAAATTAGAAGTCTGGATTAAATAATAGGGTACTTTTTATCCCGGAAAAATTGATATTCAGGAAGAGATTCCAGTTGGAATATGTGGGGCCTATGTACTCTGTTTTTATATATGTGTTGTCCTCTGTGTTGAATGTGTGTACATAAATAAATAAATAAATAAATAAATAAAATATTCTCGAGGAAAAACGAAATCATTGGTATTGATGGCGCTGTGTGTAGGTATATGTCACATAGGCTACTTTTTATCCTTTTGTGACGCGAGCGAAGCCGCGGGTAAAAACTAGTTTCTATATAAATAAAACTATTGATTTTAAATTGCTTTTGAAAGCATTTTGAATAGGTTTTTTTTTATATTTGATGAACTACGTTTCTTTTTTTAGATCTTTAAAAGATTACATAGTTTTAAATGGTATACAATATACACATTGTGGACCTATATATGAGGTTTATAGCATAGCAAGTGAAACCAACTTCAACCCCCTCTTTTTTCGGAGTCGGTTAATTAATATACTGAGACCTCCTAAGTGTAACATACTCGCGAAGGACACACCGGGCGTCGGGGATCGTGGGACGATCTCCGGCCACCGTAAGCGCGGGCCTGCGGACGGCGAGCATGGGTGGCTCCCCGTCCGACCAGAAACAGACCCGAGCGTACGGCGCGTCGCGTGTAGCGCGCGACACAAAGAGCCATCAGACCACCACGGATGGGGCCCAATAGGACTGATGCCGATACGGAGCCGCGAAGAACCGAAAGTGTTACCGGGGCTCCGGTTCGAAGTGCAGAAGAAGGAACGGGGTGGTGTTTAGTCAGTAAGAGTCTGACACTCCCTCCCGCCTCACCCAGGCGGGAGCAGTCATTCCATTCCATGAAATGAAACCTTTATTTGTGATACATAGATGATTTGATGAACTACCTACACGACTTTCCCCCCTTAAAAAAAGTATAACATATACTTTTCTAACCGCATCAAAATCAGATCAGGCAATGGCGAGATGATCACGCACAACCAACCATACGTACAAACATACAGGTGAAAGTACAAACCTCCTTTTTTGGAGTCGGTTAAATAGTAGACGTTCTATTTGGATATTCAAAGCCCTTTCAAGGAATACAAAGCATTATGTTAAAATGCATAAGGTCTACTTACCCTTAAGTACTTCAAATCAGAAATGGCACCCATAGTAACCTGATCTATGAAAGCTAGTGGATTGTCACTCAAATCCAAATGCAGCAAGTCAGGCATAAACAAAAATAGATCTTGTGCCAACGAGTGTAGGTCGTTATTAGCTAAACTTAGATACTGCATATTTTTGAAGTTCACTGGACCAAGTATGCCTAAAGGACCCTGTAAAAAACAAAGTCATATTTAAAAAAAGTATATCAAGAACAGCATCATCAGCCTAGAAGTAGCCACTGACTGACCAAAGGCCTCTTCTCATACGGAGAAGGTTTGAACATTAATCACCACGCATGCTCAATGCAGGTTGGTGATTTCAAACTTAACTTTTAAGTGTGTGAGACCCATGCTTCGGCACAAATGGGCCAGCTCGACTGGAGTGATACCACGGCCTCACAGAAAACCGACGTGAAGCAACGCTTGCGTTGTGTTTCGTCGTGTAAGTGAGGTTACCGGAGGCATAATAACCTACCCCTTCCCAATCTCCCCAATCCAATGAATCCCCTATGCTCAAAACGCCGGTAACGCACTTGTAACAACTCTGCTGTTCCCGGTGTCCATGGGCGACGCCGATTGCTTACCATCAGGTGATCGTTCTGGTCGTTTACCGGCTTATACCATAAAAATAATATTAATTACTTGCTGCCTCGTTGGCCGAGTGGTCGCAAGTGCAACTGCTGGTCTCGGGTTCGATTCCCGGGTCGGGCAAAGTATTGCTGATTTTTTGAAATAAATCTCAATAGTAGCACGGAGTCGGGAATTGTGCCCGATATATGGCAATAGCCTCAACCGCTATTACATGGGACTCATAACATAAATATTGAAAAGTGGTTGTTACAGTGTACAGTGACATTAAGTGCCATAATGTGCACTTTTGCCCCTTCGGGGATAAAAAGCGTGATGTTATATATGTAATTACTTACAGCAAAAACCTTCTTATTAATTGCTGAGGTGGATATTTTATTATTAGATAAGTCCAGAATTGCTAAATCTTCCAAATATATGAAGCTTCCATCTTCTATTGTCTGAATATCGCAATTAGACAGGTTCAATTCTCGTATAGGTAATTTTGATATCCTTGATATGTGTGTGATGGAATTCTGGCTTAGATTCACTGACAGAGGTTTGAAATCCTTGAGACCTGGAAAAATTTTGTTTTTAATTTCCAAAAAAAAATCCGATTAAAGGAATCCACTCCGTTTGTTTGTTCCAATTTAATAATTGGAATTTTACCCTCTTCCCGATGACAGATCGATCTGATATTTGGTACACACTCTTAATCTTGATGACCATACAATATAATCTATTTTTTTCCACAACTACCTCCATTATGGATATCAAACGAAAGGGTTTGTTAGGTAGAATAGAGCTCATTAGTTTTTACCCACGGTTTTGCGCGCGTATTTCTGTTTTATCACATGGAAGCTCCGGCTCGAAGTGCAGGAGTAGGCACGGGGTGGTTTCTAGTCAATAAGAGTCTGACACTCCCTCCCGCCTCACCCAGGTGCGAAAGTGATTCGATGATATTCCCCTCTTAAAAAAATCCCATGAAATCATAATCGGGATAAAAAGATCTCCTATCACCTAAGTCAGCCCATACTTTGCCTGTATACCAAATTTCAACAAAATCCGTTTAGTAGTAGTATCAGCGTGATTGACGGACAAACATTCAAACAAACTTACATTTATATAGTGTGATTAAAACATGAAACAATATATGTTGTTTTGTATATTACGTATTTCGTATGTTGCTAGACATATACATATGTCGCGGAGAACCTAACGGGTAACCGGGGCTCCGACTCGACGTGCAGGAGAAGGAACGGGGTGGTTTTTAGTCAGTAAGAGTCTGACACTCCCTCCCGCCTCACCCAGGCGGGAGCAGTCATTCGATGATTTTCCCCCCTTAAAAAAAAGACATATACATATATGTACGATTGTAGAGGTATTTCTTACCATCCCAATCAGGAATTTCAAAAAATGTAGTGAGGTTCAGATTCATACAGTTGACCACTCCATCTGCGCAGGAGCATGTCGTACATATTGTCGTTGATAGTGGATCCGGACTAGTCGTGTCTGTACCTGAAATATTTGAAAAAGTTATCATCAATATCGCCATTATCAGAAGAGCCTATAAGTGGCCACTGCTGACCAAATGCCTCTTCTCGCACGAACAAGGTTTGAACATTAATCACCACGCTTGCTTAAGGCGGATGTGCGATTTCAAGCTGAGATAGAAATTGTTGTCGTTGTTTTCCTTCACCGTTTGTCAGTGGTGTCTGAATAATCTTATAAAGTACATTTAAACTTAGAAAAATTATTCGGGGATTTGGGAGTTCGGGGAGGGGGGAATTTGGCCTCCAATAACCTCACTCACATTTCGAAAATGCAAACGTTCTTTCACATTGGTTTCCTGCGAATCTGTGATATCCCTTCGAAATTTAATATTTCCAAACTTGGTTTCAAAATTGGTTTCGGTTATTGAACTTCATATCTCACGTTAACACAATCAAAGAAGACATTTCTTTTATATGTTTGGTGGGCCGACGTTTGTCCACTATCTCGCCTGGTGGTGCACGATGATGCGGTCTACGATGGAACACGTCTACATGAGCAACCTATTCACTCGGGCCTTGAAGACACCCAGGTTTTACCGTTTATTCATTTCACAAATTCACCCATACTGAACTTAGAACAAAACTAGAAAAAGACTTACCAACATCTACCTGAGTGACACTTAATTTAACACTAAATGAAAGCACAAAAAACGCGCTGAAACTTAATAATTTACACGACACCATCTTTTAAATGCACGTCCACACTACATTTAAAATAATATACAACTAAAAAAATTTGTTGACTCGATAAAAAAACTATGACGAGATTGTGGAAACCGACTCGTTTGGGCTTACGTCTACAACATATCTAAGATATTCGTTGCCAAAGATAATGTAATTGTTGGAATTACAGATAGGCATGAAAATCCGCGTACTTTAATGCCTATTAACTCACTGAGGCTAAAGACTTACGGCGCGATTAATATTGCGCCCGCCGCGGTTGCGAGCCCGCAGCCATTGTCGAATACAGATATGTATGTAAAAAATCAAAGCAATCAGGCATTTTCACGGCGTGTTTTACGCCCGCGACGGATGCGATTGCGCCCGCGGCGGGCGCAGCCTCGGTCCCGCAGTCGCGGCGGCTTGCACCTGCGCGCTCTGCGATCGGTTGTCGGGCAATCGCAATGGGAGGGGCGGGCTGGAACTCAACTAATTGTTTAACCGTCTACTCGTCTTGCGATAATCAACCTCAAGTTTGTGGGCGAAGATCGCAACCGCAGCTGCAAGATCTTAGAAAACTATGACCTCGTGAGTTTAGAAAATTCCATTCCGCCATCCGAAGCTTTATTGAGGGGGTTTAACCATCCAATGACTTCTCCTGCCTTAGGTGACGCGAGAGCGAGTGTCATACTTTTACTGACTAAACACAACCACGTTCAGCTTCTCCTGCTTCGAGCTGGAGCCCCGCTAGGTCGTCCGCAAACCCGGGATTATTCACTGAGGCTGGTGATAACTTAGCTTTATTCATCTGTTTTAATTGCATTCGTAGCTATACTCATAACAATGTTTTTCGCAGCAATCCGGCTAGAACAAACGTGATAAAAAACGTAGTGAGGAAACCTGGACCCATTTTTTTTATTTTTTTTATGGCATGAACCGGTAAACGAGCAGAAGGATCACCTGATGGTAAGCAATCGGCGTCGCCCATGGACACCTGGAACACCAGAGGCGTTACAAGTGCGTTACCAGCATTTTGGGGATTAGGAGTTTGAGGATCGTTGGGGATTCAGGGATTGGGGAGATTGGGGAATGGAGGGGAATTGGGCCTACGGTAACCTCACTCACACGTCGAAACACAACGCAAGCATTGCTTCACGTCGATTTCTAATTCATTGTCATCATCATCATCAACAGCCTATAAGTGGCCACAGTTGACCAAGTGCCTCTTCGTGTTCGGAACCACCACGCTTGTTCAATGCGGATTGGCGATTTAAAACTTATAATTCGAAATGTGTGTGACTCGGATGTTTAAGACGCGGGCTTCTCATGCATGAAGATGAGGGTTCAAAACCGACCAACGAACGACAAATACCAATGTGATTTTTTCCGAGTTACATGTACTTTCTAAGATTATTTAGACACCACTGACAAACGGTGAAGGAAAACACTGAGAAAACCCGGGCTTAAAAATACTAATTAAAAGTTTGAAATCACCAACCCGCATTGAGCAAGCGTAGTGATTAATAATCAAACCTTCTTCGTGTTAGATGTGGCATTGTTCAGCAGTAGCCATCTATAGGCTGTTGATGATGAGTGACTTCCCATAGGCATAAAACGTCACGTGAATTGTAACCACTCTGCGATATTACTTACTCTTTGTATTATCGATACCTTATCGTTAGATAAACGAATGTATTTATGAAAATCAGTAAATTTTGATAAAGGTATGTGTATTTATTTCTTAGATATACGTACGGATTGGGGTGACGGACATATTTATCTATACCTACATAGTTGTATATTTTTTTTAGGGTGGAAAATTATCGAATTACTTCTCCCGCCTGGGAGAGGCTCTTTGAGGCGCGCGCGGACACTCCGGGCGTCGGGGATCGCGAGGCGACCTCCGGCCACTGTAAGCGCGGGCCTGCGGACGATGTGCACGGGTGGCTCGCCGCCCGACCGGAACCAGACCCGAGCGTACGGCGCGTCGTGTCTGGTTCTGGTCTGGTCTGGTCGTCCCACCAGGGATGGGGCCCAATAGGGCTGATAGGAGTCGCGGGGAACCTAACGGGTCCGGCTCGAAGTGCAGGAGTAGGAACGCGGTGGTTTTCAGTCAGTAAGAGTCTGACACTCCCTCCCCCCTCAACCAGGCGGGGGCAGTAACTCGATGATTTTGCCCCTTAACAAAAAAAAAATACGAGCATGCATGAAAAGATTGATGACTGTTGATGAAGTGAATGAGGTATGTAGGAATCGTAGTAATTGGCGTTCCATAGTCTCTGCCTACCCCCATGTGGTTTGGAAACCATGAGAAGTCGCATGCTAAAATAGTACATTTAGGCCTTTTTATTAGAACACGTTTTGTTGTAATTAACACGATTGATCAATCATTGATAACATTTATTTATCAATAAAATGATATCATAAATTTTCTTTGTAATAGGTACTTATGTTTGTTTGTTTGTCCAGCCGTATTGATTAATAAGTTAGTAAGCACGTCTGCTGGGCGTGTTGTTTTGGGTTCAGGGCTCGTAAACAAAACTTGCGAATTCGCAACGCAGAAAAAAACGATGCGAATTGCTGCTATGCGATTTCGTGCAACAAGGCGTCTCCCAGGGTGATCATTCATTCGACGACCGTCAACCGTACTAAACGTGTCGCGGAGAACCTAACGGGTAACCGGGGCTCCGACTCGACGTGCAGGAGAAGGAACGGGGTGGTTTTTAGTCAGTAAGAGCCTGACACTCCCTCCCGCCTCACCCAGGCGGGAGCAGTCATTCGATGATTTTCCCCCCTTAAACTGTCAAACACCAAGCGGTCACCGGTGACCGCAACCTATTGTTCTATAATTGTGTCTACAAAACCGGTACTCGACGAGTTAAAAAAAAAACACCGTACTAAACGTATTTTAAATTGAAAACTAGGTCGTGACATGGATCGTAAAAAGAAGTGTGCACTTCTGTTATTGCTTAGGTCCTAAGTAATAACAGAATTCTTTGTTTCTTTTTCCCGTATCTCCTAAGCCTCAGGAGATACAGGAAAAAAATTATACATATCTATATACAAATATAAAAAAATACAAAGAAGTTTTTGGGAAAATACGATTTGGATGCGAATCAATTCGCAAGTTCTTGCGATGCGTAGAGGGAGCTCGCACATTTTTGCGATGCGACGTCGCATCGCAGTTTTGTGTATGCCTCTCTCTGCAAGTGTCATTGGATAATTTTACATTGGACAGTGTATGCTTTTCAAAAAAGCTTCTCTCTGCAGTTTAGCAATGTATTTGTGATGTATGATGATAAATATACGATGTGATAATTTATGTATTGTTACAGTCACACGCTAGACTTGAAAGGAAGTAGGTTATGAATCATGAACTATATCAATGTCGCAATACTAGGAAATATTTAAGTAGTTCCGGTACTGTACTGAATTCTAAAGATTAGATAATTTTATACAAAATTAGGTATTATCTTGAACTTGTTATTCATATATTTTTTTTATTATTGGATAAGCAGGTAAACGAACTGGCGGATTACCTGATGGTAAGCAATCGGCGTCACCCATGGACACCTCGAAAACCAGAGGCGTTACAAGTGCTTTAGTGAGATTAGGAATGTGAGGAAATCATCGAATAACTTCTCTCGCTTGGGTGTGGCGGGAGGGAGTGTCAGACTCTTACTTAAGACCACCCCGTTCCTGCACTTCGAGCCGGAGCCTTGGCAACCCGTTAAGTCCTCCGCAGCTTCGTATCTGCATCAGCCCTATTGAGCCCCATCCGTGGTGGTCTGATGACTCTATGAGGCGCACGCGGAACGCGACGCGCCGCACGCTCGCGTCTTGTTCTGGTCAGGCCAGGCGGCGAGCTACCCACACTCGCTGTCCGCAAGCCCGTGTGTACGGTGGCCGGAGATCGTAACCAGGCCCGCTAGGCACTTTTCTTGTTAAGCTTGAAGGCGCGCTGACGGCTAGCGGTAGGCAAATTCGAAACAACGCCGTGCCGTGCCAACGATTCTTGTTAGATGTGCGATGACCGTAGGGTCTTAGGGATAATATGGTACTGGTATGTCACCAAAAAAGTCATGGCGACCCGTAGGTTTAAGACGCCCGCTTCTCATGCACGAGGGTGTGGGTTCGAAACCTATCAACGGCAAGTACCAATGTGACTTTTCCGCGTTATATTTACTTTCTAAGATTATTTAGACACCACTGACAAACGGTGAAGGAAAACATCGTGAGGAAACCTAATAATTTCTAATTATAAGTTTGAAATCGCCAGCCCGCATGGAGCAAGCGTGATGATGAATGCCCAAACCTTCTCCGTGTGAGAAGAGGCTTTGCTCAGCAGTGGGCATTATGTTGTTGATGAATTACTTGTAAAATCCAATGAACATATCTCATGACATGTTCAATCATAAAGCCTTTGTAAAGCATATAATTATATTGAGATAAAGAGAGAAAGAGATAAAGCAATATAATTATATTGAGATGAATCATATTATCTGCAATGCAGGTTAATGAATCATTAACTAAATATTATCAGATACGGACAACATTTCGATAGGATTGCGTCAAATTAATACCAAGGTCGCAATTAGACAAGCTAGCGCAGAAGATATTACACAACAACATTAACACGCCTTTTATCCCCGAAGGGTAGGCAGCGGTGCATTACGGCAATTAAATGCCACTGTACAATGTAACACCCACTTTTCACTATTTATGTTATGAGTCCCATGTAATAGGGAGTGACTGGGTGAGCCTATTTGCCATATACCAGGTACAATTCCAGACTCCGTGCTACTCCGAGAACATAACATTACGCCTTTTTACCCCCGAAAGGGTGGGCAAAGGTGCACATTACGGCGCTTAATGCCACTGTACAATACCTCTATAACACCCACTTTTCACTATTTATGTTGTGAGTCCCATGTAATAGGTATTCCGAGATTATTTTTAAAAACCCAGTAATACTTTGCCAGACCCGGGAATCGAATCCGAGACTCCTTTCCCGGCAGTCGCATTTGCAAACACTCGGCTAACGAGGCTGTCAAGTCAGGAGATATTATACTACACAAAGTATGTAGTAATACAGGACTACTGTCTGCTCCCTTACTGATACTCATAATTTCATATACGTCCGTACGTGTACGTGTGTTTGTGTGGGAGAGCCATGATTCGGCACAAATGGGCCCGACCGGAGTGATACCACGCCCGAGCAAAAAACCGACGTGAAACAACGCTTGCGTGAGTGAGGTTACCGGAGGCGCTATTACCCCCATTCTCATACCTCCAATCTCCCCAATCCCAGAGTCCCTAAGAATTTCCCCTATACTTATTATACTATTTGCGAAGAATCCTCAAATTCCTAATCCCCAAAAGGCCGATAAAGTACTTGTAACGCCTCTGGTGTTCCAGATGTCTATGGGCGACGCCGATTGCTTACCATCAGGTGATGCATCTGCTCGTATAAAAATACAGACCACTTCTAGACTCCTATGAACGAATTCGAGATCATTGGTAGATGACATTTTTATTTTAAAGTCCGTCTGGTTGATTATTTAAAATCATTAGACACGTATTTTTTATTTACTTACAGAAACTAATACTTTCGACGGTATATTGATTTGAAATGTCGCGTGACGTCACTTCTATGTACCTCTACATTTTATACGTAGAAATAATGTTTTAGCTCCCACTCCTAAATTTTGATTCATTTTATCTAAGTATAATCTAAGTATTGTAGTAAGTAAATACTTATACGACAAAATAAAAAAATACATGTCTAATATTTTTTCATTATCTAACTGACGGATTTTACATTTTCAATTTTCATAAACTGTCATGACATCTCAATGACTCTCATGTAAGAATCGAAGAAAAAAGAAGCATTACAATTAAAATAAAACTCAAAAATACTTATAAAATTACTTTATTATTAACTATTTAACTTACAATATAATATTTAAAAACTTAATTACAAAAATAAGATGGTAACACACAATTGAAGTTGCCTCTCCAACTATCATTCATAAGGGATGATAGTCTAAGAGCCAAGAACTTAGTAGAGGATGTCATCAGCGGGTGCTCTCTTGTAGAAAGCCCTGGAGACGTCTGCTGGGGGGCGAAGGCCTAGCCAGGCGAAGTAGCCACGACGCCAGAGCAGCATCAGGCTCAACATGATTGGAACTGCTAAAAGAACTCCTGAAAACCAAAAAAAGGTATATTTATTTATTAAATAATGCCGTAGGTATTTCCTGACAATCGACCATTGGGTGGTGCAGAATGTTAAAGCGGTAGGTGCAAAATTATAAAAAGAAAGTATGAAGTAGATAACGAAGTTAAGCTAATCAAAAATTAAAGAGGGAAGACATGATTGTTATAGTCGATAACACATAACTAAGGGTATATTATATTATAGATTTTTTTTACAGGAGGGAAATCATTCAATCACTCCTCCCGCTTTGCGTGAAGTAAGAGGGAGTGTCAGACTCTTACTGACTAAACACCACCCCGTTCCTACTTCTGCTTCGAGCCGGAGCCACGGTAACCTGTTTGACTGGCGTGACACCACGGCTTCATAGGACACCGGCGTAAAACAACCAAAGCGTTGTATCATGCCATGTGAGTGGTTTCAAAATGCATTTATTACGTGTCCATGGACGGCGACGATAGCTCAGCATAGTTTACCATCAGGTAAACCGTCTTTTTTTAATGGGACTATCCCGCCACAACCTCCCAAAACCACTGCAACTCCTGTAAGCCAGGATCTACAGTAGATACAACCATGAAAACACCGGAACACTGAAGTCCAACGTCCCAGGGACATCAATAACTGTCTTGGTTCCCGCAAGGAAGTGAATCAGAAGATATTATAAGAGGAAAAGAAAAAAGCTATAGTTTCCACTTCCTTCGATGAATTACTGCAGGAGACAGAGTGAATTAAGCCTAAAGGTACAAAAAGAGACTGTACAGCTGGGAGAAGCACCATGGAAGATTGACTAAAAACTAATGGGTGCAGGCAGGTAAACCGTCTGTTCACTAGCCGGCCTATCCTATGAAAAAATATCATATCACTTACCAATTAGAGTGCCAAGCAAAATAGCACCATCTTTCTCGGGCCTGTGTCCGTATTTGTCGACACAACGCATGGTCCTGTGAGAATCATGAAGATCTTTCATGGTGTGACCTCGCATCTCTATCGGTTCTTGACATCTAGAAGAAATGGATTTAGATTAACATTAATCTAAAAAAAATCCTAATCGCTATCGTGAGGTCCCAAAAGACTGGCAGCATTGCCACGTTGAATGGCAAAGCTTAACCTTTGCCCAAGGTAGTAGCCAGCCCTTCGATCACCTGAAGTGTCAATCATCCTCCTTACAATATCTATCAATATCTATCCTGCTCGACCCGTGAATCAAACCCGAGATCCCTGGCCCAGCAGTCGCACTTGCAATCTCTCGGCCAACGAAAAATTTTCAAATTAAAGGTTTCAATAATAGGTCCTTTATCAGGAATGAAATCAAATGGGAATCAAACCTCAACAGCTAACTCACTCACTCAATCAAAGTGTTACGAATGTTAATAAACAACGCCGATTGCTTACTATCAAAAGATCCGTCTGCTCGTTTACCATCCATAATATTAAGTAATTCTACTTACACCATCAAAGTTGCATTGGAACCTTTGCTTTCCACGATGGGAGCCAGAACATCCACCATCCATTGAGTAGAACAGTCGCAGAGGAAAGGGTTGTCAGACACATCCACCTTCTCCAACAGATCCCAGCGGGACAGGAGACGAGTGTCCACCTCGGTTAAATTGTTTGATTTCAGGTACAGCTGGAAAAATATTAATATGGGTCATAGAAGTAGCTATATAAAAAATCTTTATATGTTAGACTGTTTCATTGAGATCTGTTATACCAATCAAGCCCTTTCGTTGGTCAAGAGAAATTATATTAAGTGTTGTAAAGTTATATAGTTTATTTTCAAAGATTATTTAGATACCACTGAGAAACGGTGAAGGAATAGATTGTGAGGAAACCTGGGGGCTTACTCTTGAATCCGACCAATCGACATTGTTATTGTGAAATATTAACTTGCAACACTAGCGCCCATTGCATCCGTATTGTGCGGATATGGAATGAACTAAATGGTATTGACTTTATATTCCGTACGCTGAATGCTATTTTAACAGTTACGATTATGGTTGTGTAGTATTTATTGACATTGAATAATTATTGAGATTTTATTGGATTGATATTGCATTGACATTGAGATTGGTTTCAAGAGTAAGCGCTCTTGTCCGCGTGAGAACAGGCTTTTGCTCTACAGTGGCCACTTATAGACTGTTGATGAATGTGTAAAAAGGCTGACATACCTCTTTCACCAAAGGCCAGTCGAAGCTTTCCCCAATATCATCAGGCCTAGCCAGAGCCTTAGGGTCCAAATAGCTAAACGATGGATTGAAGCTTATGTGGAGTTTCTCAACGCTCTCAAGTCCGGCCAGTGCCTTGGGTCCAATGCTCCTTAATTTCGGCATGTTGCACATGTGGAGTTCCTGCAGTTTATGAAGACGGGGGAAGCCGCTGGGGATCAGGAAATGAAATGACTATGAGTATTAAGTTTGTATGTCTGCCGTGTGGATTTAAGGCGTATAAATATTTCAATTTTTGTTTTTTATAACATAACATAATAGCACGCCTTTTACCACGATATGATAGAATAGAAGACACAATTTGTTTTATATTGTGTCTCATATACTGGCGTACTAGAGCCTAATCAGCCTTTGCCTAAAGAGGAAATATAGTAATAAAGGTGTAAGTGTTTTAATATTATATCAAAGCAACTTATAGATACTTACGGATTGTCCTCAGAGTAGAAATCGAGAACCTCAATAGGATTCTGGTTCAAATTCAAATAAATCAAGTCTTTAGCCTCCTCTAATTCTCGTGGGACAATCGTCAGCTTGTTGTCACTGAGGTCCAAGTTCTCCAAAAAACGCGGTGTATGTAGGAACTTGCTTGGAATCTCGTCCAATTCACAGGAACGCAATCTTAAAACCTGTAATAATAAAAGATGAAAGAGCAACGCCATCTGTTGTCGGGTAGCTGGAACTATAATATTTTCATTGTAAATTAATCTAAATTAAACCAGAAATTTAATTTGCAAAAAATACATTTCGCATTCAATATTACAATATTTTTTTTTGGTTGTCGAATGTAGTTGAAATAGTATATTTTTTTTTATAAAATGTAAATATTTATAATTAGCGCTCACTAGATGTCACTAACCTTCAACATCGGCAGACTGGAAATAGCGACCAATGTAACATGGTCTATGGTTGTCAAGGGATTTCCACTCAGATCCAGTTCTTCTAACTCTGGCATGTGTTCAAATAAGTCTTGGTTCAATGAGTGAAGATCATTATAGGCCAAATTCAGTATTCTCATCGATGCAAGGGGTTCATATTCTTCGGGAGCGAAATGACCCTGGAAATAAAAAAGGAAATGGTATTCCATCATGTCTTATACTACTGAGGGGTTAACCCTGCACGCTAATAAGGGCTCGGTTAAATACCAGTCTCTAATTTTCGTCAGATTTTTATTTCTTTAGGTATAATTATGTTATAAACGACATGGTTGAAGCAGTAGTTTGGTCATTTTTTAGACTAGTTATTACCGCTCATTCAACCTGCTCTACTCGGCTCCTATTAAACCTATAGGTTATAAAACATCAATAAATTATCTTCTCAATAAATGTACCTACTATCCAACCGGACCAATAGCTACGTAGATCGCGTTTAAACAAACAAATTCCTCAACTTTGTATATTACATTGAAGATGATTTATTTTGTGCGTTACACGATAATTGGTTCTTCCCAAAACAATTCTCGAAAATGTGTGGCTGGGGGGATTTTAGACCTAAAATTACCAAAACTCTATGGTAGCACGAAGTCTGTAATTGTGCCCGGTATATGGCAATAGTCTCACCCCCTAGTACATGGGACTCATAACATAAAATAGTGAAAAGTGGATGTTACATTGTACAGTGGCATTAAGTGCTGTAATGTGCACCTCTGCCTATCCCTTCGGGGAAGTCGCGGAGAACCTAACGGGTTGCCGGAGCTCCGGCTCGAAGCGCAGGAGAAGGAACGGGGTGGTTTTTAGTCAGTAAGAGTCTGACCCAGTCCCTCCCGCCTCACCCAGGCGGGAGAATTCGATGATATTCCCCCTTAAAGAGATTAAAGGCGTGACGTTATGTTATGTTATGTAAGTGCCACATTTTGGTTTCAATCGTTCATTGATTTTTTTATGTACATTTTTACTATTACTAATAGACTTTGTTTTATAAAGTTTCCATGAATGCAAAGGTTAGTAGATATTTATGATATTATCTATCAGTATCAGAGATAATGTAATCACATAACTAGATATATTTGGGAAGTGTGGGAGAGCTATGCTCCGGCTCGACCGGAGTGATACGACGGCCTCACAGATAACCAGTGTGAGGTAACGTTACGCTATATTTCGTCGTGTAAGTTAGGTTACCGGAGGCTTATAATTACCCCCAATCTCCCCAATACCTGTATCCCCAACAATCCTCAAATTCCTAACCCCTAAAAAGCTGGTAACGCACTTGTAACGCCTCTCGAGTTTCGGGTGTCGGCGGCACCGATTCCTTACGATCAGGTGATCTGTCTCGTTTACCGGCTTATGCCATAAAAAATATACATAAAGCAAAGGATCAAGCGTGGTGATTAATGCTTAAACCTTCTCCGTGTGAGAAGAGGACTTTGGTCAACAGTGACCACTTGTAGGCTGATGATGTGATGTGATATATTTTAATTTCAGAAGCGATACTGAAGTGCACACATATAATGTAACACCCACTTTTCACTATTTGTGTTATGAGTCCCATGTAATGGGGGGTGAGCCTATTAATTTAAATCTCCCTGACTATAACTGATTTGTCAACATACGAAAGATTAATAATTAGAAAATAAATGTTTTATTTTAATATTTAGAAATAAAAGTATAAATCACGTGGGAATATCTAATATTTAAAATATTTTCTTAAACTCAGCATCTGCCTGTTTGCCAAACCCGATTAAGTAAAAACCCCCGGGAAGTTCATAAAGTTGACAACACTGCTTTCACTTAAAGAAAGCCATCTTGAAAATAATGCAAATAAAATCGAAATAATTACTATTTAGACCCAAAATATTAACCCCACATTTAATTTCGATCAAGATAACTAAGAAAAGTTAAAAAAAGGTTTCATAATTTATGGGTATATATTTGTGACTATACAGTTATCTTCTATAGCGATACTGATTTTGGGCAATCTCCTTTGATATGACAACAACAATGCTTTTGCCCAATCTGGAGTCGAACCTCTTGCTCGGCATTCGCATATGTGACCACTTTTTTAAGGGGGGATAATCATCGAATGACTTTTCCCGCCTAGGGAGTGTCAGACTCTTACTGACAAACCACCCCGTTCCTACTCCTGCACTTCGAGCCGGAGCCCCGCTAACCCGTTAAGTCCTCCGCGGCTCCGTATCGGCGTCCGATATGTGACTGTGATCCACTTGGTAAACGAATATCAGTATAGATTATTATAGATTAGTTTAGGTATTAGTAACCAAAGCTGTTTTACTATCTACGTGAGATTAATAATCTTATTTTACTTCGAAACACCACTATTGATCTTATTAAATTAATTACAGAAGGTTAGGTTAGACTGTTACTGATAGATGTTTTGGTATTTCAAAATTCTCACTAAGAGCAGCATGTCTAACCTTCAGAGTGTCATGTCAGTCACCGGTGCCTGACGCTAGTGGAACTTTGACTTTCACAATTTTAAGCTTGGCAGTTAAGTTAAAGGGTTAATCATCATCTTATACTATTATATAAAGGGGAAGTAGGTAGTATTGTATAAGTCTGATTTGAATTTTTTTTTTATGTTGGATAGTGCATTTATTGACGAAGGCTATAGGCTGTAATACATCACGCTACGACCATTAGGAGCCCAGCAGAACGTGTGAAACCGCACGGAAGTAGCTAGTAATAATTATAAGGCCCATAACTGATGAACCTAGAGGAATTTTATAGAGGGATGTCAGTTACACCATAATTTGGTACTTTTGAAACGTCAACGAAAATACAAAATAAATAATAGTCTGTCAGTCTGTCCTTCAGTGAAGCTAGGAACTCGTTCTGGAAGTATGTAGTTAGATTCAAATGGAAAAGAACAAGCAAGAGTCTCCATTCATTACAAATATCGTCGATACAAATTGGTTTACACTAAACATAAACTCTTCGCTAACTTATCTTTACTCGCCCGATCTGGGAATCGAATCCCTTTACATATAACGAGGCATTTCAAAGATAGAAATAAAACAAAACTAAATAGCCTTGCTTGATAATTAGCCTTAAAAATTTAATATAACACAAAACAAATACTATAATAGTGTTCCACGGTACCTCGAAAGCGTGTGGGCTCAATTTGTCTGTGGTGAGCTTATTATGACTCAAATCAAGAACTCTCATTTCTTGCAAATCTCTAAAACTCCCACTTTGTATGAATTCAATACTGCATCGTGACAAATTTAAGACTTCTATCGTCAAATCTGCGATCACTGTGATGTTTGTGAATCGATTCTCGCTCAAGTCTACTGTCGATGGCTTGAGGTCGATTATATCTGAAATTGAAAGAGATTACGGTTAGTCTTCGGCTGCCTTGCGTGGAGATTTGGCCAAAGACTGTTAAACACCGTGAAACTGTTTCGTCTTCGTCCCACAGCAAAACAACTATAAAGAATGCGTTGTAAGTACTTTCGATTCGTATGAAAAAATAAAAGGCACGTCATTTTTTTTGTTTAAAACAATTTCTGTGGAAATACGCACACTAGACATAAATTTGTAGGCATCGCATGTGTCATACGACGAGAAATACCTCTTTGAGAATTACACAGCGTGATGTTTTGATAATGTACTATGAGTTCGTATGCGCTTTCGACGTTTGCTTTTTGCAATGTTTTATCAGTTATTTTTTGTTTTAAACATTGTATTTGTTTGTAAAACTTATTTTGTATTACCAAGACAGAACCATTTTACTTCGGGACGACAACGAAATAGATTTCACGGTGTATTTGTTTATGTAGTTGCATATTAGTCCTGCTGTTTTGTAACTGTAAATTCAAAATTGGGTAATGAGCTCATGGAGACACGTACTGCAACTCAAATGTCTTTCTTCAAGCCGATTTCGACTTTACTGCTGATTAATATTAAGGTAAAAATCTATTTGACTGTCTTTCTTACCTTCCCATTCGTTTAGCGTGAAGAAAGTTGTGATGCTCTGATCATAGCAATTTACTTTAGTATCCTCACATTTGCACAGCTTGCAAATATTTGAGTCCTGGTAAGGGATTGGTTTTCGTGTAGTTGTGATCGTAGTAGCATCTGCTGTAGTGTTTGTTGCTGAAAACATTTTACTGTTAGTATCGCTATTCCGCACTAGATGGCGTTGTATCAAGTTTCAGTCATAACATTACGAATAACGTTCAATATAACTAAAGTGTTACTTAATCAATTGTTTTAATTGGATGTTATCGTTTGTTTAGACATTATTTCAAATAACAAAATTATGTTAAAACAAGCCAACTTTTAAAAATTGTTACACAAAGTTGCAGCTATTTGACAATAGATGGCGATATTTACCTTCATCACAGTTTATTGCAACTGCAAGAAAACCCAAAATGACGCACGCTAGCACGCGCACACCCATGTTTCCTGCGAAATAATATAAAAATATCAATGACAAACTGTTATTAGGCGTTACCGATACTTTATCGTACAATCTTAAAGATAAAAACAACACAATCAGTAGTTTCAGTCAAATCCGACCAAAGTTTCATTTTAGAACAATTATGTAGAATTTATTTTCTCCCATTAGTTTACTATTCACATGTACACAACAGCTCATGTAGTGTAGATGTCCAGTCAACAAGGATGTAGCGAGGTTGACTGTCCAGGCGACACACGTACTTAGGTATCGTCATGAGATAATGTTCACATGTAAACAGCAGCTCATGTAGTGTAGATGTCCAGTCAACAAGGATGTTGTATGACTGTCCGGAGTATGTTTCTCAGAATTTATCATTGGAACATGTCAGAACATAAGTTATTTCGACTATATCTGATATGTTATCTGTCAGATAACCTAGTACACATTTCTATTCACGGGATGGAAATAGTAAAGTACTATTTTAGGATTAAACACATTATTGGGAATCATCGTAAAGTTTACATAACATAAGGTATAGGCAGAGTTGCACATTACGGCACTTAATGCCACTGTACAATGTAACACCCACTTTTCACTATTTATGTTATGAGACCCATGTAATAGGGGGTGAGTCTATTGCCATACACCGGACACAGTTCCAGACTCTGTGCTACTACTGAGAATTTGTTTAAAACCTAGTAATACTTTGTCCGACCTAGGAATCGAGACTCTGCCCGGCAGTGGCAATTGCGACCACTCGGCCAACGAGGCAGTCTTTGGCTTTTGACTTTTTCTTTATTTATACTCCACTTCTATTCATTACCAAGCAGACAAATAAGTATTGCACAAAGACGCACTATAAATATTAAAAAACGAAATCCAGTGAATTTCCCCCTATGCACTTTGACTGCCTCGTTGGTCAAGGGTTCTCAGGTTCAATTCCCGGATCGGGCAAAATACTACAGGGTTTTTATAAATTCTCAGTAGTAGCACGGAGTCTGGAATTGTGTCCGATATATGGCAATAGGCTCACCCCCTATTACATGGGACTCATAACATAAATAGTGAAAAGTGGGTGTTACATTGTACAGTGGCATAATGTACACCTCTGCCTACCGCTTCGGGGATAAAACGCGTGATGTTATGTTATGATGTTGCACTTAGTAACACATTTCACTGATTTCACAATACACTTCTTTCCATACATTATACTCCTTCTAAAACTACACACGATTGAAATATTGGCAACTTAAAATTCGTAAGAGTAAAGAGGGGTTTGGTGACAAATATCGTTTCAGTTTCACACAAATCTATAGAACAAAGTTTGATAAAATATCACACACAAGATAGATTATGACCTGGATTAACAAACACAACTATATTATTTAACCACACAAACGTCGCGAGCACAGGAAACGTAGAAAAAAATAGTTAACAAAAAATTACCTTCTTTTCTCGCCCTCTTTTGTAAATTAGAACATTAAACACTATTTTTTTGATATTCAAATGACTTTAACACATTAACTGCGCTTCGTTGTACATGAAGCACTAAAATCCAAGATGTCTACTGTACTTTATCAGTATTATCACCTGTTATCGTTATTATAAGTACCTAGATATGACTCACGTCATATAAACACAATAGGACCGTCGTTTACCACGAAATATTATATAGTTCTAGTCTACGTATAGATACATAAATAAATTAATCATTCAATTGTTTTAATTTTACTGCTAACAACATTCAAAATTATTTATTTCAATTAGACCTGGGTTGCTTACTCTTGAAACCAATCTCAATGTCAATGTGATTTTAATTTAATAAAATTTCAATAATTATTCAATGTCAAAACTATAGTTACAACCCATAACGTAGCTGTTAAAATAGCATTAAAATAGTATGGAATATAAAGCCAAACTCAACACTATTTAGTTCATTAAATATTCACGCAATACAGATGCAATGGGCGCTAGTGGTACAAAATTTATTACAACGAAATTTCACAATACAAATGTCGATTGATCGGAATTGGATTCAAGAAACCCCCCGGAAGGCACTTTTGAACGTTATTTATAAGTGAAGCTATTTGCTCGTTCCAATGTGTAGACTCCTATGGAGAAGAACGAGCAAGAAACTCCATGGGTTACTCTTTTTTAATCACTATTGGTCGGTATACCTATGATATGTATTTACAATTATTTCTTCTTGCCAATTATTGTAATTTTGGTGAAAAATCTTTAAATGACTCTTCCCGATCTGGATGAGGTGCGATGGAGTGTCAGGCTCTTACTAACTTTTCTTATTGGGACACTGACAAGTCCTCCACAACCTCCCAAAACCGCTGCAACTCCTGTACACCAGGATCTACAGTAGATACAATCATGCAAACACCGGAACACTGAAGTCCAACGTCCCAGTCCCGTCCCGCCGACATGAACAACAATATTTAAGAAAAAACAAATTGATTTTTTTATGGGATAAGCCGGTAAACGAGCAGAGGGATCACCTGATGGCGGCGGCGTCGCCCACGGACACATAAAACATCAGAAGCGTAACAAGTGCGTTACCGGCCTTTTGAATTAGGAATTCGAGGATTGTTGGGGATTCAGGGATTGGAGAGATTGGAGAAGTGGTGGGGCCTCCGGTAACCACACACGACGAACCACAAAGCAAGCGTTATTTTCCACTTGCCTTGCATAGGCCCTTACTATTTAAACACTTCCTTCCAACTCTTGCTTCGAGCATCAGTAGATGTTTTATGGGATAGAAGGGCGAATGAACAGAGGGATCACCTGATGGAAAGTGATCAGCGTCATCCATGGACACCCGAGGACCTTCAAGAGTATTGCCAGCCTTGTTAATATCTATAAAAGCCTTATTCACATCGGTTTTCTGTGAGGCCGTGGTATCATTCCGGTCGAACCGTACCAGCAGTGCCGAAGCATGGCCGTCTCACGTAGAAACTTAAGTTACGAAGTGATTGATTTCCAATAATTTATCGCTATTCTTTTGAAGAAGAATAATATGATGTTATTTTTATGCGAGAGTATCTAGTTACTACATACACATCATAACAATATAACAAAGACCTCTTCTCATACAGAAAGGTTTGAGTATTAATCGCCGCGTTTGTTCAATGCGGGTTGGCAATTTCAAACTTGTTATTAGAAATTATAAACCCAAGTTTCCTCACGATGTTTTCCTTCACCGTTTGTCTGTGGTGTCTAAATAATCTTAGAAAGTACATATAACTCGGAAAAAGTCATATTGGTACTTGCCGTTGGTAGGTTACGACCCCGCGCCCTCATATATGAAAAGCGATTGGCTTAAACCTCCGGGCCACCACGACATGGGTCATTGGAATTAAAACCATGCATGAGAAGCGGGCGTCGTAAACCTGCGGGCCACCATGACTAATTTCATACTACATACATAACAATAATGATTTATCTCTTTCCAATTTATTCCTCTTTTCTCAGAAATTAGAACTGAATCAATATTATTTAAAGAAATACATAGTTATGTATTACTGTCATGTTTCCGAGATCCGGATTCTTATCTTATCTTCTGTTTCACTTGAAAAAACAAAATAATGTTCATGAAAAAATGAGGTTATACCTTTATATGTATGTCTTAGGACATTTACGTGCAGTGTGTACAAATATTTATTCGCTTTTTATCTAAACAGGTAATATATAAAAATATGTTTTATGTTAAACGGCTTCAATGAATCTATTCTACCTAATGAAGGTAAAAAAATAATAATATTGTATTGTCATCAAGATTAAGAGTGTGTACCAAATATCAGATCGATCTGTCGTTAGGAAGGGGGTGAAATTCCATTGACTTTTGACCCAAACAAACGGGGCGAGTTAAATAAAACCGTTTGATATGGAGGCAGGATTTAAAAATATAGTCATCATCATCATCGGCCCATCCACCTTGAAATGACCGACAGACGATTAACTATTCAAAAGTGCCTGTATAAGGATTAATCAAAAAAATAATTAAATAAATTAAAATCTAATGAGTGGAGCCCGCTCAACGTCAGTAGACGTCGCGGCAGGGCAGATAGCGAAATGAAGACATCTATGACAAGGATTGGCCACAAAAAGCTTTACATAGAGAGGAGTGGAAGCAGGGTACGGAGGCCTTTGCCCTGCAGTGGGACGATCATGGTTGAAAATAAATAAAATGAAATAATAAGGATTAATCGAAATAAATTGCTTTGACTTTGGTTCTGTTGGACTATTAGCAGTCTAATAGACTGAACTGTAAGAGCTGACAGCCGAGATGTATAAACTTACTGATCAGCACTGATAGCTATGCGTCATTCAAAAATGTCTTCCAGAAGTTCGTAGATCTCGGCCATCAGCGCTGTCGGTGCTCGTGCCACCAATGCGACACTAAGACCATCCTTCGCTTCCTCTACTTAAAAGGGTTTGCTATTACCTTCTCGCTTGGCTGGAGAAGATGGTTGGAGATCGCAGTAAAGAAAAAATGTTTTTTCTTTCTTTCTTTCTTTCAGTTTTGACTACAAAGTGTTTACTATTATCTACAAATTAGTCCGCGACTAAAAGGTTCAGGTTTATGAGAGAGCATTTCAGCCTAATTTTTTTTATGGCATAATCAGGTACACGAGCCGACGGGTCACCTGATGGTAAGCAATCGGCGTCGCCCATGGACACCTGGAACATCAGAGGCGTTACAAGTGCGTTACCGGCCTTTTGCGGGTTAGGAGTTTGAGGATCGTTGGTGATTCAGGGATTGGGGAGATTGGGGAAGGGTAATTGGGCCTCCGATAACTGTTGCTTCACGTCGGTTTTCTGTGACTTCATAAAACCAGTCTCAAAATCACATTATTTTTATCCAACACGGCAACATGGAAATATTAACAAAAATATAATCGATGATAATTATGTAATCTTTTGATAACAAACAATAAATTGCTTTATCGATCTTTAAATCCATTAAAACATCGTTAGTCGAATGTTTAATATCAGAAGAGTTCTTATTGACCTCTTATAGGTCACCGGATTAATTATTCATGTTCATATCCACTATGGAACCATGGGCTGCAGTTTGTCTTGTTGAAATATCATTTCCTAAATTTGTTCATACAAAAGTAGTCTCTAAACATCCGAAATAAAGTCTATAATGTAGTTAATAGAGAGCGGTCACCAGTGACCGCTTGGGGAAAAATGGGTACAGTTTTATTTAGCTTGACCCGTTTGGTCTTTGTAATAGGAATTTCACCCCGTTCCTGACAACAGATCGATCTGGCATTTGATAAACACTTCATTCATTTATTTTGAAATAAATATATGGTAAAATTGTGGTTCAGGTTTATCAGAGGGAGTTGCTATGCGATTAATGTTTAAGGGCTCATACAAAAAACTGCTCTGCGATGCGAAATCCCAATGCAAAAAATTGCGATGCGATTTCGCGCGACAAGGCGTCCCCCAGGGTGACCATTCCTTCGACGACCGTCAACGTACGGTTGTCGAAGGAATAATAAACGTATTCTAAATTGAAAACTAGGTCGTGGCATGGATCGTTAAATGAAGTGTGCATTACTGTTATTGCTTAGGAGATACAGGAAAATGAAACAAAGAAGACTTTGATACGCGATGCGAATCAATTCGCAAGTTCTTGCGATGCGTAGAGGGAGCTCGCACATTTTTGCGATGCGACGTTGCATCGCAGTTTTGTGTACTAAGTCCTAAGACGTAGAATCTATTGTAGCTAGCAAACAAGTCCTCACGATGCTCTTTGTTTCCGAATAAATATTATGAAGTACCTTTTGAAATCTCTTCAATAAACATACGATTTTAGATTGTAAGGTGTGACGTCACATTTTCTTATTTAGATTGTATTGTACTGTATTTACTGCACGGTTGTCGCGGAGGCTGGGTAACCGACTGCCGCGCATATTGTATGGTTCGATTCCCACACGGACCAACTCTGTGTGATCCACAAATTGTTATTTTGGGTCTGGGTGTCATGTGTATGTGAATTTGTGTTTGTAAACGCACACACGGCACAGGAGAAAATCCTAATTTGTAATCCTAACTAAAACGGCTGAACCAATTTGATTAGGTAATTACAAGTCGCACTTGGAATATCGCATCAAGAGCCTAAAAGTGGTCACTGCTGACCAAAAGGTCTCTTCTCATACGGAGAAGGTTTGAGCATTAATCACCACGCATGCTCAATGCGGGTTGGCGATTTCAAACTTATAATTAGAAATTATAAGTCCAGGTTTCCCCACGATGTTTTCCTTCACCGTTTGTCAATGGTGTCTAAATAATCTTAGAAACTACATATAACTCGGAAAAGGTGACATTGATTATTGAACATTAAATAAAAACAAACCTCAAGCAGTTTGACTTCGTGCTCCCAATCAATAGACTATTATCTAATGATAAATAGATAACATTGTCAACCCACACCTAATTACTTAACAAATCACACGCGAATATCACACTTATAACATTCGGAACAAAACCTAATTTCCCACCAACAATAGTCTTAAACATCACCAGTAAACAAAGAACCCTGTATTTATATAAAATACATTGTTGCACAGGTCAGTTTATTCTGGTGAGTATTTGTTTTAACAAGTCCCAATGGAGTGTAATCCGATGCGCGCCATCTAGTGTCGAGTAGCGTAATCACTCGATAATTGACGTTAAGCACTGTTTGACGCTAATATGGCTATAATTGGGCTTAGCTCATTGCTGACGGATTCTTTATTAATTTTATTAATGATATTACGTAATAAGAGATCGTGATGGTTTGGAGACGCGCGCTTCTTATGCATGAGGGTGCGGGTTCGAAACGTAACAAGTACCATGAGGGAAAACATCGTGAGGGAATCTATATAGGCTATAAAACATCAGGCTACGCTATCGATCACGCGTTATATGTGGGAGAGCCATGCTTCGGCCATGGGCCGGCTCGACCGAGTGATACCACGGCCGAGCAGAAATCCGACGTGAAACAACGCTTGCGTTTTTTTCGTCGTGTGGGTGAGGTTACCCGAGGCCCAATTACCTTTATCCCCGAAGGAGTAGGCAGAGGTGAACATTACGGCACTTAATGCCACTGTACAATGTAACACCCACTTTTCACTATTTATGTTATGAGTCCCATGTAATAGGGGGTGAGCCTATTGCCATATACCGGGCACAATTCCAGACTCCGTACTACTACTGAAAATTAAAAAAAAGCCTGTGATACTTTGCCCGACCCATGAAACGAACCCGAGACCCTTCAGTAACAGCTCGTTACCCTGCAGATATGTCTGCAGGATCGTTTTGCAAGTTCGCAAGTTGACTTGTTTTGTTGCCTCTATTACTGCGACAAACTCGAGGAAGGCGTTTATGAGGTGGTCTCTGGGAGTGGTAGCATGGCGAAACTTCGGCGGAGAGACGTGACCCATGGCGGCTCTGGTTGGCGGTGACCCGGACTGGGCAGGATGCACCCGAGCGCTGTCGCCTCCCCCGCTAGTGGAACCGGATTCACTCCTTCTGAAAGTCGACGAAATGAGACCCGCAGCTGTACATATGGCTGATGTTATTGCCCACATGTTGGTCCGTGAAGTTTGTTTTTTTATTTGTCTTTCGGTGTTTCGTTGCTGTTGCTGTAGAGCACTTTGTTCCGAATACCTGTGCTGCAGACGCTCCGAACCACTTGAAGAGCCAGCGATTGGTGAACCCTGGACCGTTCTTCTGAGGAAACTAAGGTCTTCACCCCTGTCCTCATAAACGATGACTTCATGCTGTTCTGAAGCGTGAATACAGCCCATGAGATCCGCTGTCTCTCCTCGCCGGAAAGCCACCACACCAGCATCCACGCTGATAACTCTAGAATCTATGCCCTCTACTTTACCCCACTTACCTATACTGGTCAGCACCTTGCATGCTTGTTCAAAACAGGTTGTCGTATTGTTGCCAGAAAACATTGCGATTGTTTTATTGCGCGTCCGCAACAATCGACAGCTTTGCCCGACCAGTTTTGTTTCTGGCAGTGCTTCATAAAGTTTGCGCCTCATGCTTGTTTTGAAGGTGCTGCCATTTAACAGGGAGGCAAGGCCTGGCGAGATTGTTAGCCATGATAGACTCGAGGCTGCGGAGGCGATCATATTCGACAACAGTAAATCGAGAGTATTGAGAGGAGATTCTATAAGTCGTAGTATGGCAGCTTACAACGCCACCGCAGGGTTTGTGTCTCTGGATGAGAAGGAATCGGATAAACGGGGAGTTGTGAAATTTAAAACTCCTCCTGAAGACTCCTTAGTGGTTGTTGCCAGGTGCACGAGGATTATGTTGGAGGATGGGATCTTGGAAATGGTGGGATCCATTTCGGAGCCTGGGCCGGGCGGCGTGGACTTTGGGGGCTGGGATGCCCCGACATTTCACTGGACAAATGGAGTGCCGGGATGTGGCAAAACTACATGGATAATGAACGAATTCGAAGCGGAAAGGGATTTAATCGTCACCACAACAACTGAAGCAGCAAATGACCTCAGAGGCAAACTATCCTGCCGAATCGGAGGATTAGTCAAATCCAAAGTCCGAACAATGGCATCCATTTTAGTGAACGGATTAAAAGAGCAAGAGAGCTGCCACCGAATCATGGTAGATGAGGCTCTCATGAATCACTTTGGGGCCATTGTGATGGCGGCCCGAATAACTCAGGCCAAAGAAGTTCTGCTGATTGGTGACATAAATCAACTTCCCTTCATTGACCGAGACAACCTCTTCCCCCTCATTTACAACCGCCCTACACACGTCGTGGCTATTAGCCAAGAACTTCTCTGCACTCACAGGAACCCTATGGATGTAGCATATGCTCTTAGTACTGTGTACAGTGGCATATATTCGTCTGCATCGGGTGTGAGATCCCTTGAGTTAAAAAGCTTCTCAGGGTCGCGGATACCCAAATCTCCTCCAAACACGTTATACCTGGTACACACTCAGGTAGAAAAGGAATCCCTTAAAAACCAGGGATATGGATCGGGTGTGGGATCCCGCGTACTCACAATACACGAGGCTCAGGGGCTTTCGTACGCGGCAGTGGTTCTTGTAAATACAGCGGAGAAGAAACAGCGGATACACGACAGTGTACCGCACGCCGTGGTAGCTATATCCCGTCACACTAACAGCTGTGTTTACTACACGAATACCAGTGACGACGCGATCAGCAAATTAATCAGACGGGCGGTGGGTGAGAGTGAGCGGGGGATCCTGGACTATAACTTGAAAATGGCTATCAGGAATAGGGACATGGCGGTAGGGGAGGGCTCGCTGTAGGCTTGAATTGTGATGCAGGCGTGACATTGATATATATATATATATATATTGATATATGTATTGTGTGTGTTTAATAATGTTAAAATGTAGTAAATATAATGTAACGTAATGTAAATTTTATCAATAAGACTGACAAAATCCATTGGCACTACTGGAATCGGCTTACTGCTGCGTGAGCAGACGTCATGCATTCTTAAATGTTCTACAGTCGGTGGCGCTGTGGGCTGGGTCGCTCCGTTCCCTACGAAATGGTTGATCGGACCGATTGCTGGCCCTCACGTCATGCTCGTGAACGGGCGCCTTCTGCTGGAGCAGGTCGGCTCGCTCATCGCGCGTGTGGGCCGATCCAGTACGGTTAATGTAAATGTAATAAAACATGTATTGTGTATATATAGGTAGATATTAGACACAACTTCTTTGAGAAAAAAAAAATGTGGTTAATGTAGCACGTAAGATTTCTGTAACAATTAATTTAGACTGTATATTAAAAGAAAATGTAATGGAATGACAAGGGCACGGACAAGAGTCCGTGGAGAATAAGAAATGTAATATATATAAAAAAAAAAAAAACCCGAGACCCTTTGCCCGGTAGTTGCACTTGCGACCACTCGGCCAAAATGAGGCAGTCGGTTCAGCCAGTCCCGAGATACAACATACTTACATACAAGTTAATCTGAGAACCTCTTTTTTTAAGTAGGTTAATAAACATCTATTTTATCAAAGAATTGTTACAGTCACATATTTTATCGCTCACTAGAGGTATATTTACATATATTTGTGACTAATAATATTGTCTAAGTATTTCAAACACTAAAATGCCAAATAGTAATATTGTGGATTGATTTAGTTTTCGAACGTGGCAACACTATCCCTGTCGGGCATTCGCGCGGTTTTGTTTTTGACAGCAACAGATTAATTTTTGTAAAACAATCTATAACAAGTGAATACAAATTACTTTTTGAAGAAGCCTGAGTTTTAATTAAGAACATCATCCTTCTGAGCGTTTTAGAATTAACTTTAAAATCGTGTCTTTATTAAAACATGTTGGCCCTATTATCATGTCACCCCATTAAATTAGAAGGGGGTGACAGGACAAGTCAATAAAACAGCGATGTTATCTAAATGTCACACCCCACGGCGATGTTTAACCTTTGTAGTTCGCAATTATGATTTTATTGAAGACCTCCCCTTACGAGGTTAAAGCTGACAATAGTTGTTTAATATATAATTTTATTTAGCAATTGAGCATATCAAAATAAGTTTAAAGTTATTTGTAGTTTTATAATAAGTAATAAGTTGTTAATCTGCCAGAGGACAGCACTTACAATAAATATTTTTGTGTTATCTGTATTTACTTTAGTCTATAGTCTATACTCATGTCTGTTGTCTTTGATTATTGCGAACAGGTGAAGAATAAAGTTCTTAGTTTTGTTTAACAGAAAATTTCAATTTCCTTTAATATAATAAGACATATATAACATAACATCGCGCCTTTTATCCCCGAAGGGGTAGGCAGAGGTGCACACAGAAGTAACACCCACTTTTCACTACCTATTTATGTTATGAGTCCCATGTAATAGGGGGTGAGCCTATTGTCATATACCGGGCACAATTCCAGACTCCGTGCTACTACTGAATTTTTAAAAACCACATAATACTTTGCCCGACCCGGGAATCAAACCCGAGACCCCTTGCCCGGCAGTCGCACTTGCGACCACTCGGCCAACGAGGCAGTCTTAAAAACAGTTAAAAAGAAGTCTTAAAAATGGCAAAATAAGTTTATAGTTAGTGATATAGCGCTCGGTGGCCGCTGCCGCATCACCGCTCGCTACGCTCGTTCGCGTCGGACCTTCTGAGGGTCACAGTTCTAACCTAACCTCACCAAATGTGTCGGTGTGCCCAAAAATTTTTCCTACAAAATTTACATTTACTAAAAGCAATTGCAAGTAATTTAAGATTAGTTTAACTGTTATCTAGTTCAAAATATACTGGCACCTAAACATTACATTAAATGAACATTATACCTTTTGATCATTAGCGCAAATGTTGTTATAGCTAATAAATATTCGACGCACTGAAAATTTTGTCATACCTAATACTTTTTTTAAGGGGGGAAAATCATCGAATGACTGCTCCCGCCTGGGTGAGGCGGGAGGGAGTGTCAGACTCTTACTGACAAAAAACCACCCCGTTCATTCTCCTGCACGTTGAGCCGAGCCCCGGTAACCCATTAGGTTCTCCACGACAAACGATATTATACTAAGTGATGATTTTCCTAAACGTTGTTCGATTTAGTAATATCAATCGTGGTTCGATCAAACAAGGGTGAACTAACCTTAACGTGGTTGAAGGTTTGAGAATAAAAGTTGATACAGTAGATAAGTACACATGTGAAACATGCATACGGGAAGCATCATCGTTTACCTTTTCAAAAATCTTCAAGAAGTGAAATACAGCCAGGTGACCTGGTTCACAGTGATGTATGTATTCCAATGATTCCCACATTAGTGCAAGGTATGCCCTATTTTGTACTATTCAAAGATGCCAAGACAAGGTACAGGCATGTGTAATTTATGTGAAATAAATCTGATGTCCTACATTACTTTAAAATTTATAAATGCCATGATTCATGATTATGAATGACATGCACAGTGTGAAAATTTTACACGCTGACAACGTGACAGAATATGTCAATATTGATTTTAAGGAGGATACTGAAAAAGAGGGCTTAATACATGAATTTACAGCACCCTCCAGAACAAAATGGGCGTGCTGAGAGGCGAGCCATAGCTGAATGTGCTCGCTCTATGTTATATGCCCGAGATATGCCGCTGTACTTATGGGCAGAAGCAGTTAATATAGCGGTGTATTTACTAAATAACATTTATCTTGTTTTAATTTTATAATTTAAACTAGCTACTTCCGCGCGGTTTCACACGCTCTGCTCAGCTCCTATTGGTCGTAACGTGATGTTTTATAGCCTATAGCCATCCTCAATAAATTCGCTATCCAACACAAAAATAATTATTCAATTCAGACTTGTAGTTACGGAGATTAGCGCGTACAAACAAACAAACAAACTCTTCCGCTTTATATAATAAGTAAGTACAAGATTAACATCTCCAAAAGTATAGGTATCCTTGGTGTCGACATATCTAGTGACGTCCAGTTCCGTAGTCACTTAGAAGATAAGGCCAAGCTGGCATCTAAAAAACTCGGTGTACTAAACAGAGCGAAGCGGTACTTCACGCCGGGACAAAGACTGCTTTTATATAAATCGCAACTTCGAAGAATATTATTATAGAAAACATAACATCACGCCTTTTATCCCCGAAAGGGTAGGCAGAGGTGCACACAGAAGTAACACCCACTTTTCACTATTTATGTTATGAGTCCCATGTAATAGGGGGTGAGCCTATTGCCATATACCGGGCACATTATAGAAAACTAGAATATTATTACCTAACCCCACTGCACATTATCAATATGACAATGACTGCACGGTTGGTGCGGTGGCTTGGCAACCGGCTGCCGTGCAACGTGTCGCGGGTTCGATTCCCGCACGGAACAACACTTTGTGAGATCCACAAATTGTTGTTTCGGGTCTGGGTGTCATTGTATATATGAACTTGTATGTTTGTAAACGCACCTACGACACAGGAGACAATCCTAGTGTGGGGCAACGTCGCGGAGAACCTAAGTGTCAGACTCTTACTGACTAAAAACCACCCCGTTCCTACTCCTGCAAGTCGAGCCGGAGCCCCGGTAAACCGTTAGGTTCTCCGCGACGTTGCCCCACACTAGGATTGTCTCCTGTGTCGTGTGTGCGTTTACAAACATACAAGTTGATCGCACAAAGAGTTGTTCCGTGCGGGAACCGAACACACGGTGCTCGGCTGCCAGTTGCCCAGGCACCGCACCAACCATTCAGTCAAGTTTTTGGTTGCAGTGTTCTAATGTCTATCACAGACTTTATTAGTATCAACATCAAACAGGCTTCCAAATCAATAATATCCAGCTTCATATAATCCACTTTATACCACCTTTGACGCCCATTCCACCCCCTAAAACCGGTTCGATCTGGCTCTAACTGGATCAAAGCGACGAATTCCGGCTTTTAATACCTGCAAATTACTGGATATCAAGTCAATTTGCCGTTTTTAAAGGACTTTCGACTTTGTTTTTGTGAATGTAAGGTTTGTTTTGGATTCGGGGAGAGAATACGGGTTTGGACGGCCCTTTGAGTTTTTAAGGTCGGTTTGCCACAATAAAAGTTTATGGCAGAAGTTCAATAATATTATTTTACTGCAGTAATCTTTGTAATTAATTGGTATTCCATAGTCTCTGCCTACCCCTAAGGGAGACAGGTGTAAGGTTATGTCTGTATATATGTATGTAATATTAAATAATGACAATATGTCAGATTTTTTCTTCTATATGGTAGCAAACAAGCAGACGGATCACCTGATGGTAAGCAATCGACGCCACTCATTGACACCCCGCAACACTAGACGAGTGCGTTGCGGACCTTTATAGATTGGCGATTTGGGGATTGGACCAGTCCCCTCACTTACACAACGTAACGAAACGCAAGCGTTGTTTCACGTCGGTCTTCTATGAGGCCGTGGTGTGATACCGGTCGTGTCGGCCCATTCGTGCCCAAGCATGGCTCTCCCACACAGACTTTTTTTGAGTTGGGGAAATCATCCAATGACATCTATCCCCTTGGGTGAGGCGAGAGGGAGTGTCAAACTCTTACAGATTAAACACCACCCCGTTTCTCCTGCTTCGAGCTGGATCCGCGGTAACCCATTAAGTCAACAACTCCGAAGTTGATTGCATTAGAGTAGAAATATTTTCCTAACAATATTTTGTGTAGACTTGGCTTTCTGTCTCATTCCTGTCATGTGACAAGGGGTGAGATTGAGTAAAACTCTTTTAATTTGTGAACAGAAGGTTCAATATCAAGTTGATTTGATTATAAGGGGGTCGGCAGAGCTGTATAGCGAACCATTTTGTTATAAAAATATGCAACAATTTTTTTCTTTGGACGAGTAAACGTACATTTATATGCGACTAGACAGTTAGCAGGTGTTCGGGTTCGATTCTCGGTGTGCGAGTTTATAATTGTAACACCTGTTTATTGCTAGTTATCTTAGAAATTTCAGGTGCTTACTTATACATATTGATAACGTCTAAAATCGAAAAGGCTGATAAAAAATTGCCGAACTCAAGAATCGAACCTGAGTTCTTATTTTCATCAATCACATTTTATTCTACTTAATCGAAGCAGTGACATTAATTAAAAGACCATATTTTTAAATCAATCCTGGTTCTCTTCAACATTGTACCTCTCTGCTTAGCCCCTACCTGCGATATAAGCTTTATGGCACCCTTTTATGAAATCTATTAGGTGACTATTACACCTTATGTCAACTTTGACATAATAATTTTACGAAAGAATGTTTGATCTATTCAATTTCTTTCGCTTTTACTCATATTAACCGAACTATTAATAAAATCTTTGAAGTCAAAGCACCCATTTATTTCAATTAAACCATAGTTTGGTACTTTTGAAACGTCAACAAATATGAAATAAATAGTAGTTTTTTTTATGGCATAAGCCGGTAAACGAACAGACGATTCACCTGATGGTAAGCAATCGGCGTCGCCCATGGACACCTGGACAATAGAGGCGTTACAAGTGCGTCACCGCCTTTTTGGGGATTAGGAGTTTGAAGATCATTGGGGATTCAGGGATTGGGGTGATTGGGGAAAGGGAGGGTATGGGCCTCCGGTAACCTCACTCACACGACGAAACACAACGCGAGCGTTGCTTCACGTCGGTTTTCTGTGAGGTCGTGATATCACTCCGGTCGACCCGGCCCATTCGTGCCAAAGCATGGCTCTCCACCACAGTCTGTCAGTCAGTCCGTCAGTGAAGCTAGGTGAAGCTAGGTGCTCATTCCAAAATGTAGATTCGAATGAAGAACGAGCAAGAAACTCCATTTGTTACTCCTCTTCTTGTTATGCTGCCACTTCATTCCTGAAGGTTGGCAGTCAGCTTTTTGAATTGCTCCTTGTCATTGACGGAAAAGTTGTTCCACAGAGCTGATACCAGTCCACTCCCGAATATTGCGCAGCCACGACTTTTTCCTTCGCCCAGTGCTTCTCTTCCCTTCCACCTTACCCATCATTAAAAGATGAAGCAGCATGTATTTGTCATGTGTCAGTACGTGACCGAGATATTCTATCTTGCCCTATTTGATGGTTTGGATTTTTTTTTTTACACTTTATAGGTCGACGTTTGACCACCATCTCGCCTGATGGTAAGCGATGATGTGGCCGACGATGGAGCACGCCTAGCTATGAGCAACCTGTTCACTCGGGACTTGAAGACACCCATGTCATATTTGACGGGAAACACAGCCTCTGGCAAGCCATTCCTTAGCCGTTCGCATGAGGAAGCTTGACGCGAAACGCTTTGTGCGATTGGGTGGAATGTCGACCAAATAAGGGTGGCGCCCCGCCGTTCGTCTGGTGGTACGGTGGTGAAATGGACTAGGGGGAATAAGTTTGTGCAATTCCATCCAGTTTGGATCATTTCGCCCTAGAACACGGTATCGTTCCTGACCTTTTGCGCCCAACTTATGCACAACATCCGACGGTAACACCACTATACAATCACACAATAAAATCTAAGAAAATCAATTACATAACAAACATCACGCCTTTTATCCCCGAAGGGGTAGGCAGAGGCGCACATTATACAACTGTACAATGTAACACCCACTTTTCACTGTTTATGTTACGAGTCCCATGTAATAGGGGGTGAGCCTATTGCAATATACCGGGCACAATTCCAAACACCGTACTACTGAGACTTTTTTAAAAACCTAGTAATACTTTGCCCGACATGGGAATCGAACCCGGGACCCCTTGCCCGGCAGTTGCACTTGCGACCACTCGGCCAACGAGGCAGTCAGAGCAGAAATTCAATTACACACACTTTTTATTGTTGTATCATCATAAAACTTGGTAGGTGGTTGCCAGAGAATGAAAATTAAAAATCTAATTAGTCCGTCAGTTAGATAATGAAAAAATATTAGACACATATTTTTTTACTTTCTCGTATAAAGTTACAATACTTAGATAAAATGGAGTTAAGTTTAGGAGTGGGAGGTCGGTACGCCACAAAGTGCTATAATAAAAAATACGTGTTTAATGATTTAAAATAATCTATTAGACGGAAATAAAAATTAGGCATCTACTGATCTACCCTATTGTATGTTGTCGCGGAGAACCTAACGGGTTACCGGGGCTCGACGTGCAGGAGAAGGAACGGGGTGTTTTTAAACAGTAAGAGTCTGACACTCCCTCCCGTCTCACCCAGACGGGAGCAGTCATTCGATGATTTTCCCCCCTTAAAAAAAACCCTATTGTATATAGATTAGATGACATTACAATATTATGGTGCCATCGAGCTGGTTTGATGATGGAATTGGAAGGTGGCTGATGAAACCTTGGACTGTCTACTAGTAAACTCATCGAGTTTCATATACATGTCTATTTCTCATGATATGATCAGAAGCATGCTTTGAGTAACGATTTAATGTTAATTTAATGTTGTCGCAATCGTTAAGGTATATCCTTATTAGTTTATAGCAATGAAGTATGCATACCTTAGTTTTCTGAATCACTAGTAAACTGAAATAATATTTACATTTTCAGCAGGACGACGCGACGGTGATTGGACCAGTCCCCTCACTTACACAACGTAACGAAACGCAAGCGTTGTTTCACGTCGGTCTTCTATGAGGCCGTGGTGTGATACCGGTCGTGTCGGCCCATTCGTGCCCAAGCATGGCTCTCCCACACAGACTTTTTTTGAGTTGGGGAAATCATCCAATGACATCTATCCCCTTGGGTGAGGCGAGAGGGAGTGTCAAACTCTTACAGATTAAACACCACCCCGTTTCTCCTGCTTCGAGCTGGATCCGCGGTAACCCATTAAGTCAACAACTCCGAAGTTGATTGCATTAGAGTAGAAATATTTTCCTAACAATATTTTGTGTAGACTTGGCTTTCTGTCTCATTCCTGTCATGTGACAAGGGGTGAGATTGAGTAAAACTCTTTTAATTTGTGAACAGAAGGTTCAATATCAAGTTGATTTGATTATAAGGGGGTCGGCAGAGCTGTATAGCGAACCATTTTGTTATAAAAATATGCAACAATTTTTTTCTTTGGACGAGTAAACGTACATTTATATGCGACTAGACAGTTAGCAGGTGTTCGGGTTCGATTCTCGGTGTGCGAGTTTATAATTGTAACACCTGTTTATTGCTAGTTATCTTAGAAATTTCAGGTGCTTACTTATACATATTGATAACGTCTAAAATCGAAAAGGCTGATAAAAAATTGCCGAACTCAAGAATCGAACCTGAGTTCTTATTTTCATCAATCACATTTTATTCTACTTAATCGAAGCAGTGACATTAATTAAAAGACCATATTTTTAAATCAATCCTGGTTCTCTTCAACATTGTACCTCTCTGCTTAGCCCCTACCTGCGATATAAGCTTTATGGCACCCTTTTATGAAATCTATTAGGTGACTATTACACCTTATGTCAACTTTGACATAATAATTTTACGAAAGAATGTTTGATCTATTCAATTTCTTTCGCTTTTACTCATATTAACCGAACTATTAATAAAATCTTTGAAGTCAAAGCACCCATTTATTTCAATTAAACCATAGTTTGGTACTTTTGAAACGTCAACAAATATGAAATAAATAGTAGTTTTTTTTATGGCATAAGCCGGTAAACGAACAGACGATTCACCTGATGGTAAGCAATCGGCGTCGCCCATGGACACCTGGACAATAGAGGCGTTACAAGTGCGTCACCGCCTTTTTGGGGATTAGGAGTTTGAAGATCATTGGGGATTCAGGGATTGGGGTGATTGGGGAAAGGGAGGGTATGGGCCTCCGGTAACCTCACTCACACGACGAAACACAACGCGAGCGTTGCTTCACGTCGGTTTTCTGTGAGGTCGTGATATCACTCCGGTCGACCCGGCCCATTCGTGCCAAAGCATGGCTCTCCACCACAGTCTGTCAGTCAGTCCGTCAGTGAAGCTAGGTGAAGCTAGGTGCTCATTCCAAAATGTAGATTCGAATGAAGAACGAGCAAGAAACTCCATTTGTTACTCCTCTTCTTGTTATGCTGCCACTTCATTCCTGAAGGTTGGCAGTCAGCTTTTTGAATTGCTCCTTGTCATTGACGGAAAAGTTGTTCCACAGAGCTGATACCAGTCCACTCCCGAATATTGCGCAGCCACGACTTTTTCCTTCGCCCAGTGCTTCTCTTCCCTTCCACCTTACCCATCATTAAAAGATGAAGCAGCATGTATTTGTCATGTGTCAGTACGTGACCGAGATATTCTATCTTGCCCTATTTGATGGTTTGGATTTTTTTTTTTACACTTTATAGGTCGACGTTTGACCACCATCTCGCCTGATGGTAAGCGATGATGTGGCCGACGATGGAGCACGCCTAGCTATGAGCAACCTGTTCACTCGGGACTTGAAGACACCCAAGTCATATTTGACGGGAAACACAGCCTCTGGCAAGCCATTCCTTAGCCGTTCGCATGAGGAAGCTTGACGCGAAACGCTTTGTGCGATTGGGTGGAATGTCGACCAAATAAGGGTGGCGCCCCGCCGTTCGTCTGGTGGTACGGTGGTGAAATGGACTAGGGGGAATAAGTTTGTGCAATTCCATCCAGTTTGGATCATTTCGCCCTAGAACACGGTATCGTTCCTGACCTTTTGCGCCCAACTTATGCACAACATCCGACGGTAACACCACTATACAATCACACAATAAAATCTAAGAAAATCAATTACATAACAAACATCACGCCTTTTATCCCCGAAGGGGTAGGCAGAGGCGCACATTATACAACTGTACAATGTAACACCCACTTTTCACTGTTTATGTTACGAGTCCCATGTAATAGGGGGTGAGCCTATTGCAATATACCGGGCACAATTCCAAACACCGTACTACTGAGACTTTTTTAAAAACCTAGTAATACTTTGCCCGACATGGGAATCGAACCCGGGACCCCTTGCCCGGCAGTTGCACTTGCGACCACTCGGCCAACGAGGCAGTCAGAGCAGAAATTCAATTACACACACTTTTTATTGTTGTATCATCATAAAACTTGGTAGGTGGTTGCCAGAGAATGAAAATTAAAAATCTAATTAGTCCGTCAGTTAGATAATGAAAAAATATTAGACACATATTTTTTTACTTTCTCGTATAAAGTTACAATACTTAGATAAAATGGAGTTAAGTTTAGGAGTGGGAGGTCGGTACGCCACAAAGTGCTATAATAAAAAATACGTGTTTAATGATTTAAAATAATCTATTAGACGGAAATAAAAATTAGGCATCTACTGATCTACCCTATTGTATGTTGTCGCGGAGAACCTAACGGGTTACCGGGGCTCGACGTGCAGGAGAAGGAACGGGGTGTTTTTAAACAGTAAGAGTCTGACACTCCCTCCCGTCTCACCCAGACGGGAGCAGTCATTCGATGATTTTCCCCCCTTAAAAAAAACCCTATTGTATATAGATTAGATGACATTACAATATTATGGTGCCATCGAGCTGGTTTGATGATGGAATTGGAAGGTGGCTGATGAAACCTTGGACTGTCTACTAGTAAACTCATCGAGTTTCATATACATGTCTATTTCTCATGATATGATCAGAAGCATGCTTTGAGTAACGATTTAATGTTAATTTAATGTTGTCGCAATCGTTAAGGTATATCCTTATTAGTTTATAGCAATGAAGTATGCATACCTTAGTTTTCTGAATCACTAGTAAACTGAAATAATATTTACATTTTCAGCAGGACGACGCGACGGTGACGACTCGACGTGGCGAGATGGTGCACGCCGCGAATTTTTTTTTAATATTTCCAGCGGGCCATGGACACCTTTTTATTTGACACTAGCGACACGCCCCGTCTTTGCACAGGTGCAATATGCATGTATTATACATATAAACCTTCCTTAAGTAAGTAAGTAAATAATTTATTTGGTATACATACATATACGTTTTTAAACCATGGTATACATTGGTGTTAATAATAATATTATTACAATAGCTCAACATGTTTCGCTAGGATAAAACATAGCATGCAAAATTTTGACAGAAGTGAGCAGGTAATTAACATTTCACATTCATAAAATCACATAAACTATAAGAATTACATTCATTGAGCCACTAAAAATCACTCTATCTATTAAAGAAAACCGCATCAAAATCCGTTGCGTAGTTTTAAAGATCTAAGCATACATCCCTATGTATCGCTATCCGCCGTCTGTCTGTAGGGACAGACAGACGGCGACAGGAAGACAGACTTTGTTTTATTATACTATGTAGTGATTAAAACATTATTTTCGCCTGTGATACAGGGCTTTCCTAGTACAGGCATCTAACTGTATATAATATCTATATCGCTTATTAAGATAATATAATTTTGTATTTTGCTCATTTTATCATCATTAAAGATTATTCACTGCCTCGTTGGCCGAGTCGTCGAAAATGCGACTGCTGGGCAAGGGGTCTTGGGTTCGATTCACAGGTCGGGAAAAGTATAACAGGGTTTTAAAAATTCTCAGTAGTAACACGGAGTCTGGAATTGTGCCCGGTATATGGTAATAGGCTCACACCCTATTACATGGGACTCATGACATAAATAGTGAACAGTAAAAAAAAAAAAAAAAAAGGCTCACACCCTACACGTACCATTTTAGTAAATTATTTCATTATCATATAACCAATGCTGAACATAGGCCTCCCCCAATGACTTCCAGATAGGCCGGATGGAAACGACGTGCATCCAGCGGCTTCCTGCGACCTAACTTAGGACGTTGACAGTGCTTGCCGTGGCTTTTCTTGCTTGAGCAGCCATCGATTCTCAAAGCTATGTTTCCTGTATTCCACCACTTCCAGCTTGCTAATCCGCTAGTTTATATCAATTAGCGCACGAAAACTATTTTTATTATTCGGTGAGCTCGTAAACGAGCAGCCGGATCACCTGATGGTAAGCAATCAGCGCCACCCTTGGACACTGGAAACACCAGAGGCGTTACAAGTGGGTTACCGGCCTTTTGGGGATTAGGAATTTGAGGATCGTTGGGGATTCAGGGGTTAAGGAGATCGGGCCTTCAGTAACCTCACACAACGCAAGCGTTGCTTCACGTCGGTTTTCTGTGAGACCGTGGTATCTCCAGTCGAACCGACCCATTCGTGCCTAAGCATAGCTCTCCCGCACTTAAACAAATCATAGCCAATATAACTAAAAGCCAGTCCATATTACGCGTGTTGTTATAAGGGGCATTGATTATAACAATGAAATCAGACAAACATAATCTCAAATTTTCACATAATTATCTTTGCTACGAACGAAACGACAAGTGAAATGTAAACAATAACTTTGTAATGGGGTGCGTACAATTCAGAAATTAGTGGCAATTGTGCGTATGATTGTAGTGAACGCCGTAACAAGGTTACCGCAGGCGTAATAACTTTGTTATGAGCGGATGATGGGGGAATTAAATTGTTGTGTGGTATGTTTTTCTCAAAGATTTTTGTTTGTAAGATTATATTTTGTGAAACTACAAGCAGCTATGCTTTTTTGTACGGGATAAACCGGGAAACGAGCAGAACGAGCAGCCGGGTCTTAGTAAACAATCGGCGTCGCCCATGGATACTGGAACACCAGAGGCGTTACAAGTGCGTTACCGACCTTTTGGGAATTAGGAATTTGAGGATTGTTGGTGATTCAGGGATTGAGGAGATTAGGGAGAAGGGTGGGCAATTAGGCCTCCGGTAACGTCACTCACACGACGAAACACAACGCAAGCGTGGTTTCGCCTCGGTTTTCTTTGAGGCCGTGGTATCACTCCGGTCGAGCCGGCCTATTCGTGTCGAAGCATGGCTTGCCCGCTCTTTGTGTGATCCACAGATTGTTGTTCCGTGTCTGCGTGTGATGTGTATGTGAACTTGTATGTTTGTAAACGCACACATGACACAGGAGAAAATCCAAGTGTTGGGTAACGTTCTTAAACACGTACAGGTCAAACTGCGAACCTCTTTTTTGTTGAAGTCGAAGGGATAAATCACATTAAACTGTCAAACACCAAGCGGTCCCCGGTGACCGCAACCTATTGTTCTATAATTGTGTCTATAATGACGGTACTCGACGAGTTAAAAGCCTATGACGGTTCATTGATTCCTCTAGATAAGGATCCTTAGTTTTTTATGGTATAAGCAGGAAGACGGCAGATGGTTCACATCCTCCTAGAACTACAACAACCTGTGACAATTCCTCTGAAGTTGCTTGTGCATAGAGAGTAAACATATTTATTTATTGGTAGCTTATCATCAAAGCCCGAGTGAATAGGTTGCTTATGGGATGACGTGCTCCATCGTAGACCGCATCATCGATTACCACCATCATCGATTACACAAAAAATGAAACAAAACAACGCATTTTTCAAATAACTTTATTTAAATACCTTACATTCTACATCACAAACAAATGTACAATATGGCAACAATTATTTTATTTATTATTTTAATATAATCACTATAATATAATAATAAATATTATTAGTCAACTAGTTTGCAAAAACTATTCCATCATCTATTGTAGATAATCTATGTAAAATCTTTTATATTTTTACCATCCACGATAAAAATGAGATTTAAAGAAAAAATATGGGTGTACGTATTTTTATACTATTATCAGTAACAACCAGAGGCGAATTAAACCTAAAGAGCGCCATAGGCAAGCCCCATATTTATATATTTTTAGCCATGATCGTCCCACTGCGGGAGTGCGGGGCAAAGGCCTCTAAAACCCTCTCAAATCCTCTCATAGGCGCCCCTAATTTTCTCGGCGCCCTCTCACTCTATGGACAATTAGGCACGCGCGTCTTGTGGCGCCCTACTGTTACCTGGCAAGACAAAGTCAAAGTCAAAGCATATATTTAGCAATTAATAATTTATGACGTTCCATTTTTGAAACGTCAAAAATTGAATTGTCCGTCCGTCAGTCTGTCAGTGAAGCTAGGCGCTCGTTCCAAAGTGTAGTTTCGAATGGAAAGGAACGAGCAAGAAACTCAATCGTTACTCTTTTAAGAAAATGTTTGTACAGTCCCATTGATATATTATCTGATTCATTATATATTATGTGAGAACGATGTAACGACAATACAATGTCAGAAATGACTAGTGCCTAGATACTTGACTAGTTTACCTTAGGACTAATACGCCTCCAGTTTTTTACTGATTTCCAAAAAAGGAGGAGGTACTATGTTCGGGTGATTGTTTTTTTTTATTTGTTCACCGATCACTGTGCCGTTTGTGAACTGATTTCCAAAATTCTTGTTTTGGTTGAAAGGATATACTCCCGATATGGTCCCATTTCTATAAAGTCAGGATCTGATGATGGAATCCTAGGTTAACCGAGGGGAACTTTCGAAAATTGTAGGGGCGAGTAATATAGCAACAAAGTTTTTAGTTCGCCTGTTGGTGAGTGAACACCGTAGCTCTGTAACTCTAGAGGTATCACATATCATGGTATCATGGGTTGTCGACCATGTAAATATTAAACTGTTTAATTGTGATATTGTTATCATGGAGGACGGCTCCTCAAAAATGATGGCACAGTCGTACAGTGGGTTGGGTTTCCGGAGCCCTTACTTATTAGAATGCACGTAGTAAAATTACGTCACCACTTTACGCTGATATTTTGTGAGACAGTGGTCTTTCAATGGCACCAGAGCACTGCAAGTTATATATTTTAATTTATCGTGGATGGCAATTCAACGCAAATCTATATCCTTTGTTATGATAATTTTATGAAATTGCGGACTGTAACGCAACGTGAGTTTAATTCCCACATCGAACCACTCTTTGTGTTATCCACAAATTACTCTTCCTGGTCTGGGTCTTGTATGTTTTTAAACGCACACACCACATAGGAGAAAATCGTAGTGTGGGGCATTTTGTTTTAATGATGTTGTGTTCAATCGTTGGAAGTAGAATAACCAGCAATTTCATAAAACCTATGTTCTTTCATTTATTGCTAAGAAAAAAACCGTGTATTGTGTGTGGAACAGCCTATATTTCCTTGTTATTACTAAGTATTGAGCCTTTCTATGTTAATTACATAATTATTTACAACTTAATATACAATATCTATGACTAGAAATTATATTCTTTCTAATATGTAATGCAGAAAGATCCACGATCTGTATATTAAATCATCAATCATGAGATAAACTAAAATGATTGAAAATAACGGCTTGAAAATAACTGAGACAAGCTCTACTAGTTTCCAGTCACAAGGGGACTTTTATTAATAAATGGAAGTCAGTTGGCTGCATGACGTCACCGCGCACGCTACTCATAATTAAGGGTTGTTTTTCACCGGGACGCCATCGCGGCGCAACCAATTGCCGGCGGCCGGACTGGCGACTGAGTGAGTGAGACACCGTAATATAGTAATTATTGGTGTCGCGACTAGCAGCGTGGATGAGCGACCACATTCTGTGCTGCCGTCTGAACTGAAGGCTTACTCTTGAATCCAATTCCGATCGATCGACGTTGTTATTGTGTTGATTGTTGTTGTGTCGTACTCTTGAGTTGCAACAATAGCGCACATTGCATCCGTATTGCGTGGATATTGAATGAACTAAATGGTATTAAGTTTGGCTTTATATTCCGTACTCTGAATGCCATGTTAACAGCTACGATAAGGGTTGTATAGTTTTGACATTGATTAATTATTGAGTTTTTATTGGATTTAAATTACATTGACATTAAGATTGCTTTCAAGAGCAATAACCATGGTTGCGCCACCTGGTAGGTAGCGCTACCATGCCGATACCAGTTGAGTAACTCTCTATAGAACTGTATATATTTTGAGTCCCGTAACCATGATGTCCCGGTAACATTAGCTCTAAGAGTCCTTTTGTGACTAGAAACTAGTAGTGCTTTTGAGTACACCGTTATATTCAATGAATTAATTGTAGGTACTCGTATCTTCAAAGATTTTTGCTATTGTGGTTCTGCTCAGGTTTTTATTTAAACTATATAATGTATTTTCATGACAAACAAAAATCATGTAAAGAATCGCAAAATATAATGTGCCATGGTAACATCAAAGTAGGTTAAATAACTTAAATGAGAATAATAAGAAGATACATTCATTTACATACCTTTGAAGATTAGATATCGATTTGAAGGGAATATCTGGCAACAATTTTTGCAGGTAATTTTCTGAATTAATTATTATGTTTTCGTCTTACTCACTGATCTTGGTGCTTACTCTTGAAACCAATCTCAATGTCAATGCAATTTCAATCCAATAAAATCTCAATAATTATTCAATGTCAACACTATACAGCCACAATCGTAGCTGTAAAGATAGCATTCAGAGTACGGAATATAAAGACAAACTCAATACTATTTAGTTCAATATCCACGCAATACGGATGCAATGGGCGCTAGTGTTGCAACTCAAGAGTACGCAATTTCACAATACTAATATCGATCGATCGGAATTGGATTCAAGAGTAGCCCCCTTATGCTAGAGGCGACTATCGCGCTACTGACGCAGCAACGCGACAGTCGCTGCGTCGCATATTGCGGTATGGTGCTCATGAATATGAGCCTCTAGCATGGCTTGAAACTAGTCGAATTCCTCGTCAAACAGTCTGTTACGTGAGTAAGCTGAAAACATAGTAATTTATTTAGTATGTCTCACGAGAGTTTTAGTAATTTTCTGATAAACGAATTCTGCAAATCAATAATTGGTTAATAAAAATAAATTAATATAAAACATTAAGTATTATTATTTTAGTGACTAGACTAAACACTCGATCAATCGGCTTATTATTATTTTTTTACAAAATAATACTATTATTGCACTTATTTATCTATCAACATTACTACATGTTGACTAGTTTTCTTATTAAAATCGACTATTTAATAATACTAATACGTTTACTATTATTTTTATTCAAATGCCAAATAGTATTATTATTTATTTAATTTTAAATGACTGTGTGATTTTCAAGATTATACAATTTCAACCATGAATAAAGAAAAATCATTTTTAAATTAGGTACTTACATATTTATTTGTCTTTGTTAAGATATGAATTTAGATAATTAGAAATTTTTTTTTACAAAAACCGTTACCTATGTCTTGACCATGAATTGAACAATTCTAAATAAAATATATAAGTAATATTATAATACGCTCTCACTGCATCACCTAAAGGTTGGCTAGTAAGAATGCCTTGTACTTTTGTTACTAAAAGGTAAATAAATTTAAAAAAAAGTAATATTTATATGACTAAATTATAAAAAAATAACAATAAATTAAAAACAAAATAGATTTACTGTTCTAGGCAGAGGCGGATTAAACCTAGTGAGCGCCCTAGGCAAGCACCTCATTGGCGCCCAACTTTTAGTCTCCGCCGCCACTCTATGACACGCGCGTCTTGCGGCGCCCTCTATAACCTGGCGCCTGGCACTTGCCTAATTTGCCTTAGGGATAATACGGCTCTGATTCAATGACATGTCGTATTATTAATTACTTATTCTTAATTAGTATTATTAAATTATAGTTCTACGTATTATTGGCAGAATAGTGTTGTGCGTAGTTCGTTTCGCCGACTATATCGATGTCACTGTCGCTGTGCTCCGTGTCCGAATCTGTCGATATTCTTGAGTTTTCCGCCTAGAAATAAAAATAATTATATATTATATCTTTTACTATTCAGATTACTTCGTTAGCCGAGGCAAGAGTTCTCGGTTCCATTCCCGGGTCAGGCAAAATATTACTAGGATTTAAAAAAAAATGTATATGTCAATAGGCTCACCCCCTAAATTTTATTCTCATAACATAAATTTATTTCTAATTATACGTTTGCAATTGCCAACCCGCATTGAGCAAGCGTAGTGATTAATGCTCAAACTTTCTCCGTGTGTGAACCTATACACAGCAGTTGACATTTATTAGGCTGTTGATGATGTTGAGTTTATGGAACAAGGTAAAAAACAGTGTGGCCGAACAATATTATATTTAGGTACTTTCCTCAATCAAAAATAATTTATTTCGACTGTTCAATACAATAAAATATAAAAAAATAATCACTTTCACACACAATTTCATTAATTGATTTTATGACCAACTATATTTTAGTATTATTCCAGCAAATTTTTAACAAATAAGTATACTGTTTGACGCTAAAAAACGTGACGTCACAATACACAATCTCGTACAAAATTCACAGAAAACTGTCGTTTTTGACAGTTCAGACAAAAAGTATTGAATTTGACTAGTTGGCAAGTACCCAAATTGATAGGTAAGTAGGTACACTACAAGTTAATATTGTTCACTCACCTTTCTACATTCTGAATGTGTTGACGCATGTTTTGTAGTAAAGTCTACAGCCGTTGCCCCTGTGAACAAAGAGAACAGGGATGATGACAGTGGGTATGAAAATAAAAATCTAATTAGTCCTTAAGTTAGGTAATGAAAAAATATTAGACACGTATTTTTTTATTTTGTCGTGTAATAAAACATTACTTAGATAAAACGAATCAAAGTTTAGGAGTGGGGGCTAAAACGTCATTTCTACGTATAAAATGTACATAGAAGTGACGTCACGCGACATTTCAAATCAATATATCGTCGAAAGTATTCGTTTCTGTAAGAAAATAAAAAATACGTGTCTAATGTTTTAAAATAATCTACCAGACGGACATTGAAATAAAAATTAGGCATCTACTCTATTATAAAATTACACTTGTTTTTTAACCAACTTCAAAAAAGAAGGAGCATCTCAGTTCGACCTGTATGTATGTATGTATGTATGTACGTTTGTGCGCGAATATCTCGCGACTGGCTGAACCGATTTTGATGCGGTTTTCTGAAAAGTGTATGTTACACTTACGAGAAGGATTTAGTAGATATATTAATGAAACGACTTCAAGAAAAGAGAGGGTTGCAATCGGTTTTTTGAAACGTAGTTTATAAAAAAAAAGCGATCCAGCTATTTGTTTAATTTCGTCCTCCCATCTTTTGTGAGGTTTACCTCTTTTTCTTTTTTTTGCCGGGCCTTTCCACGTTGTGATGCTTTTAGTCCATCTTTGATCTTGGAGGCGTGCTACATGTCCAGCCCATTTCCATTTCAGTGATAGAGCCTGTGTTGAACCGTCTGTTGCTTTAGTGGTATTTCTAATTTCCGTATGTCGTATTTTTTGTATTTTTTTGATATTTAACATACTATCCCGCGTTGGCATGTTATAATTTTGTTTTTGACCTTTGTAGTAAATTTCCATGTCTGGCAAGCATAGATCAGGCAAGGGATAAGACAGGAGTTCATCGTTTTGGTTTTGATTTTTTGAAACGTAGTTTAAATAAGAATTATTTTAATATTGAGACGGCGCACAATAACGAGCGACAACACAAATCAACAGATGGCGTCACAAAATTGTACATCGCACAAATGAATTACGCAAATGAAGTTTGCTTAAAAAAATCAATAGATAATCTCAACGAACAACTGTTGGGCAGTAGCCCACCAGACACGAACACTCCGCTTCGGTCGGAGGATCCTCCTTTCCCGATCTTAGGGAACTTTACTCTCTGTTCCCTAAAATATCAAGGAGCAAAAACCCGATTTGGGAGTCAAGATACAACAACAACAATGTGAACTAAATGGACCTACTCAATCCAAGATGAATAGAAATCTAACAAAGCAAATTTCGTAAAAATCCATCCAGTCATACATTATGATTATGAGTTATTAATTACTATTGTAACTCATGCGACTCCGTCTTATGTACCCATAAAGTACATAATATTACATTCCATGAATTTTCCCTTCAAATCCACCCCTACCTATAAATGACAGTCCACCATCTTGAAAAATACAACAATATAGAAACTTCGCAAAAATCATTAGACCGAAGACGTTCCACGGCGAAGAAATGAAATCGAATTACACCCTACACACAATTCCAACCTTTATCACCACGCAATTTGAACCATTTTCGCGTCGACATGATTACACCCCTCCCCCAAATACCATTACCAACCGATTTTGAACCCAAAGCCTAAGTGGTAAGTTGCGAAATGGCTTGTCAACGATTCTAAGACGTTGGTTGCTTAGCAACGACTCCATATTGCTTATAATTAGATTTGAAAGCATCTTGAGTTGTGGCGCCGAAGAGGCATTATTAGATTGAAGTGTCTTGAGGTTTAAGAGGGCAATTTAGGAGAGAAGGAGGAAGACGGAGGATCTAAAATGGTCTATTTTTCAGGAATATTCTTATTCTGATCGAATCAGAAACAGCAGTACATTTCTAGTACTTTTTATTACACGGGAACGCAGACGATACCGCGGGCATTTGATATAAATTCGGTAATTTCCATAATCAAAGATAAATTATTTCGACTGTACAATTCAATAAAATATTAAAAAATAATCACACTTTCATTCATTGATTCTATGACCAACTTAATTTTAGAATTTTTCCAGCAAATGTTTAAGAAATAACTATGCTGTTTGACGCGAAAAAAACGCGAAAAAAAACGTGACGTCACAATACACAATCTCGTACAAAATTCATAGAAAACTGTCGTTTTTGACAGTTCGAAAAAAGTATTGAATTTGACTAGTTGGCAAGTACCCAATTGTCATATTATTAAAAGAGCCGACGGCACAAACATAACGCCTTTAATTCATACATCACAAGAATGGAATCAAATCAACAAATGGCCATAATTTGTCAAATGACAAATTAACCTACCAAACTCCATACTTTATATTACACGGGAACGCAGACGACACCGCGGACAATTTATATAAATTCGATAATTTCCATAATTTGTCAAATGACAAATTAACCTACCAAACTCCATACTTTCGACCTTTCTATTCGAATCATCATGATCATCATCATATCAGCCACAGGACGTCCACTGCTGTACATACGCCTCCCCCAATGACTTCCAGATAGGCGCGCGCCTCAAAGAGCCATCAGACCACCACAGATGGGGCCCAATTAGGGTTGATGCCGATATGGAGCCGCGGAGAACCTAACGGGTAACCGGGGCTCCGGCTCAAAGTGCAGGAGAAGGAACGGGTTGGTTTTTAGTCACTAAGAGTCTGACACTCCCTACCGTCTCACGCAGACGGGAGACTTCATTCGATGATTTTCCACTCTTAACAAAAAGAAAGCTGCGCTTGCCGGTACGTGTCCTCCACTTGAGAACCTCCCTGCCCCAGCGGCCGTCGGTTCTCAGCGCTATATGCCCTGCCCACTGCCACTTCAACTTGCTAATCCGCTGGGCTATGTCGGCGACCTTTGTTCGTTTGCGGATTTCCTCGTTTTTTTTCCAATCTCGCAAAGAAGCTCCGAGCATAGCCCTTTCCATAGCGCGCTGAGCGACCTTGAACTTCTTTATAAGGCCCACAGTGAGAGACCACGTTTCAGTTCCATAGTTCATCACTGGTAACACACACTGATTATAGACTTTCGTCTTGAGGCACTGAGGTATGTTGGACGAGAAGATGCTGCGTAGTTTCCCGAACGCTGCCCATCCAAGTTGGATTCGACGATTGACCTCCTTCTCGAAATTGGACCTACCTAGCTGGATCACTATTCGATTATCGTTTAATTATAACGCCTTTTACAAAGACGGCTAATAAGATCAATGCTAAGTCATCGTCAGAACTACAACTTCCGTTAAATTCGAGCCGCGGGAGCTGACAAGTCAACAACTCCTGAGGATGCTTCGTGGAGGAATGAAACATTATGTTGAGTGGTTGTTTGCCTGTTATGTATGTGTTTTCGTGACGCATCTCTGCTGCATGAGCATTTATCGAAGTATTAAGACACCTGCTTCCCATGCATGAGGGTTCGAAACCTATCGTCAAACCCGCATTAGGCAAGCGTGATAAGAGGCATTGCTCAGCGGTGGGCATGCCATTTATGAGCTGTTGATGTAGTGTGACTTAATCCAACTTTAAATATTACCATATGTATACGTTATAATATGCAACACAACTTAGAATACACTGCAACCATAGAGTTGGGAAACTGAACGCGGAATTCCGAAGTAATTATCGATAAAATTAAAGCAAGTTCGAAGCGCCGCGGGACTACGACAAGAGGTATTTCTTGCAAAGTTCCCGAACTATGTTGTTGTGTGAACTATAAACTTGTATTGTTAGAAGTTTACTAATTTGATATGCAATAAGGATGGGAAGCGAGCATATCGATAGTTTATTAATGTAGTTAGATTTTGTTTAAAAAGAAAATGTAACTACTGTCATTAACTGAAAATGGCTGCCCGCTTTTCCTGCATGAGAGTGTGGGTACTAAACCTACCAACGGCAAGTACCAATGTGACTTTTTCCGAGTTATATGTACTATCTAAGATTATCTAGACACCACTGACAAACGGTGAAGGAAAATATCGTGAAGAATCCTAAGCTGGTTGGAATTTCAAATTATAAGTATAAGAATAAAACATGTTGGGCAAACTAAATAAACAATCAAAGAAATAAATAATACACATGCATCATCACCTAATTGCGAAGTATACAACACAGTAGAGGATTTGTAGCTAACATATGCTGATGGAATGTGCTAGCGTGAGTTGTGTTTCGTCGTATGAGCGGTTACCAGAGGCCCAATTACTTCCCCTCCCCAGTCTTCCCAATCCCCGAATCCTCCACAATTCTCCGATTCCTAATTTCAAAAAGGCCGGTAACGCACTTGTAACGCCTTTGGTGTTCCAGGTGTCCATGGGCGACGCCGATTGCTTACCATCAGGTGATCCGTCTGATCGTTTACCGGCTTATTCCATAAAAAATAATAATAAAAGGTAATCATTAATTAGAAAATTGAAGTTGAATAAACTAGATGTTGGACTAGTTCAAGGAGAATGATCACGAAGATTGCAAAAGAATTGTGTGAACTGGTGAGGGTGACATAACTTGTCTGCGATCTAGACCTAGTTAATGATTGCCTTTCATTTACATAGAATATATATACTTATATGCTACTAGCGAACCACCCCGGCTTCGCATGGATGCTTTATGCATGTATTATACATATCAACCTTCCTTAAAGATCAGTCTATCTATTAAAAAAACCGCATCAAAATCCGTTGCGAAGTTTTAAAGAACAAAGCATACATAGGGACAGACAGGCGGCGGGGAGACTTTGTTTTATACTATGTAGTGATAAAATTAGATAAGGTACGACGGGGTTGACGTATCCATATGTAGGTTTCTACAAGCAATTAAGATCTTAACTTTCAAGCCACAATGCCCTTTCAAAAAGTAATAATATTCCAAAATGGCCGACCTCTCTGTTGCTGCTGTTTCCTCATTTGTTTCTTGTGCTTCATCCGCCGGTTCTGGAACCAAGTCTTGACCTGTGTCTCCGACAGGTTCAGGGCTCCAGCCAGCTCCACGCGCTCAGGAGTTGACAGGTAACGCTGGGACTCGAAGCGTTTTTCCAGACCTGGGTGAAGGAAAATTTTATTAAAAACTTTGTAGCTATAATACAACCGGCTTGAACTCCGTCTCCTTTTTTGGAGTCGATTAATAAACTCTTTGAGTACCGTCATTATAGACACAATTAAAGAACAATAGGTTGGGGTCACCGGTGTCCTCGCGGTGTTTGACAGTTTAATAGGTATACCATATAATCAACACACAAATTAAAATATAGGAAAGCCATGCTTCGGCACAAATAGGCCAGCTCGACCGCAGTGATACCACGGCCGAGCAGAAGACCGACGTGAAACAACGCTTGCGTTGTGTTTCGTCGTGTGAGTGAGGTTACCGGAGGCCCAATTACACAATAATAATGACCAGGGTGCCATCTGAAAATCATCGTTGGGCATGTAGGCTTATATCTTAATGCTGAGATGGCCCTTTTGGCAAGGACACGCGCTAATGAATCTAATTTATATCTTGATTTACATAACATACCATCACGCTTTTTTATTCCCGAAGGGTTACGCAGAGGTGCACATTACGGCGCTTAATACCACTGTACAATGAAACACCCACTTTTCACTATTTATGTTATGAGTCCCATGTAATAGGGGGCGAGACTATTGCCATATACCAGGCACATTTCCAGACTCCGTGCTACTACTGAGATTTTTAAAAACCCAGTAATACTTTGCCCGACCCGGGAATCGAACCCGAGACCCCTTGCCCGGCAGTCGCACTTGCGACCACTTGGCCAACGAGGCAGTCTTTATTTTTTTTATTTTTTAATTATGTTTGTATCTGTGTGCGTGCCTACTATCGAATAAATTATTTTTCTTTCTTTCCACACATCGAGCTATACAAAACCAGTTTATCCTGGTGTCGCGTCGCATCATCTTTCCGCACATTTAACGTTCAGTTTATACTGGTTATTTTAAGCTCGATGTGTAGCCGTGTGTACACAGATATAAGGCTGTATAATATAATATACATACGAACCAGTTAGCTGTGGGTCGGAGAACACGGTCCTTGCTTTCCGCCGGCGGCAGTGTTTGAGGGCGGACAGCGAGAGTTCGGACGGAGTGAACAACGCGTGGTATGGGACTCCTGAAACAATACATGATGCATACATAAATATGACTATATAACTACTATACTAGCGGCCCGTCCCGGCTTCGCACGGGGGACTTAAGATTTTTTAAATGCTCAGCGCACGCCACGGAAGGCCTCAGAAACGATACTTTTCGCTGTGAAAAAATTATTGCAATCGGTCCAGTATTTTTTGAGTTTATTCATTACAAACATACAAAAATACAAAAATACAAATCTTTCCTCTTTATAATATTAGTATAGATATAGATATTCGGAAAGGACATTGCTCTGCGTCCATACATTGTTGCCACTGGAACCAAGAGTATCGGATAAATATGTATTGTATTCCCTATCATTTGTAGACTTCTAGAAGATCTTGTTTTTATAGCGGACTAGCTGCAGAAAAGATATATTTCAAAAAAAATATCAGATTTTGAGGTTATAATCTAACCATAACAATGAATATTTAAACGAATGTTGAATGTTTGAATGATTGTATAGAAGTAAAGAATTTTGATTATTGTATAATATTATTTTTACTACCTATTACGACGATTATTATTTATTACATTAGGCGAAGGCATTTGACATTAGTCGAAGATGGCGATCTAATGTTATTACTTAATCGCGTTAAATTCTATTAAAAGTACGTCTTGGAATACAGAAGTCCGTGATACAGAAGTATTTGCAACTTATATAATAAAATAGGGGATTAATTATCGTATATCTGATCCTCTTTATTACACAGGGTCATTTTGGACATTGTCCTATGTAGAGGTAATATCTACACATATTTTACGCCTTTTTTCCTAGGTCACAACTTCACGCGTAAACAATAAAGTCAAAGTCAAAGCATTTAATTTAATTAAACCATAACTTGGTACTTTTGAAACGTCAACAAATATAAAATAAAAAATAGTCTGTCAGTCAGTCCGTCAGTGAAGCTAGGTGAAGCTAGGTGCTAATTCCAAAATGTAGATTCGAATGGAGAAGAACGAGCAAGAAACTCCTTTCGTTACTCTTTTTAAAAAAGTCATCATCATCATAACATCACGCCTTTTATCCCCGAAGGGGTAGGCAGAGGTGCACACAGAAGTAACACCCACTTTTCACTATTTATGTTATGAGTCCCATGTAATAGGGGGTGAGCCTATTGCCATATACCGGGCACATTTCCAGACTCCGTGCTACTACTGAGAATTTTTTAAAAACCCAGTAATACTTTGCCCGACCCGGGAATCGAACCCGAGACCCCTTGCCAGGCAGCCGCACTTGCGACCACTCGGCCAACGAGGCAGCAGTTTTAAAAAAGTATGTTGTACAATGTCACCGATACATATTCCAATACTGTACGTATATGTGAGAACAATGCAAAGACACGCTTGACGCTTTACAAAACTTACTAAAATAATAAAAAAAAAAAACAAAACAAAAAAATCTTATAGTTTAACTGATTGTAACTAACTTTAATACAATTATTTCCACAAAATTAGCCCTTAAGTCCTACACTTTGTTTTGGTCAAAAAATTTGTTGTTTCATCACCTCCCGAGAGGAATACGTCGAGTTACAAGTCACCCTATGTTTATATATATGTACTAGCTTCAGCCCGCGAATACGTACGCACAATTCCGCTTTTCCCGTTCCCGAAGGATTTTAGGGAAATCCTTAGATAAGATGTATTCTGTGTCCGTGTTCTGGTTCTAAGCTACCTTCTAAGCAAAACTACAGCCAAATCGATTGATTTTTCTTTATTTATTTATTAACACTTCTGTATAACAAACATACGATGGCGGACTTAATGCCGGGTGGCATTCTCTAACAGTCAACCATAGTGTGATGCAGAGATGTGCAACAGTAGGTGTAATAGGTATAATGGTTTATGTGATGCATCACTGTAAATACATACATATATCCGTACATATAGGTATAATGTAAATTACATAAGATACATTATCAAAATTACTAAATGACAATATTATAAAAGTGGATAAATAAATTGGGAATAAAAATACATATAATATATATACATTTATACATATATATCAAATACAATTGCCAAAATGATAAATTAAGAACGTGATGCATCTGTCTGTTCCCTCTGCAATAGTTCACGAACCTTAACTTTAAAACTAAGCCGGCCGGTTGCCGTCCTGACATCCGTGGGCAGCGCATTCCACAGCAGAATGGATTGGACAAAGAATGAAGAGTGAAGGAAGTCGGTCCGGTGCGTGGGACATTGTAGAAGAAGATTATTAGTGGAACGAAGATACTTGCTGTGGTTTGCACTTATGAACTGAAAATAGGAGGATAGATAGCTAGGAGAAGTGGGGGAATTAAGAAGAGACAATAAAGTGGTTAACGCCCGTTGTTTCCTGCGTTGACGTATGGGCAACCACTTTAGTTGCAACCGATATGCAGAGACATGGTCGTATTTACGCAGGTTAAAAACGAATCGAATGCAGTTATTTAGAAGGCGGTCAAGTTTATTGAGGAGATCTGCATTCAGGTCGTAGTAACACACATCAGCGTAATCAATTATGGGGAAAACCAAGGACTGAACAAGCATCGCCTTGGTCGACGACGGAAGGAAGTTTTTTAACCGATAGAGGGCTCGCAATGTCCCCGTGACTCGCTGACAGACACTAGTAACATGAGCACGCCAGGTTAAGTTGCCGTCGATTTAGCCGTTCTTTAGTTATAAGCAGTGTACTGTGTAACTGACACGAATCGTGTTCCGTAACTCGGAAGTCGGAAGCAAGCCGGGACCGACGGCTTCAGCTGTCGATCCCGGCTGTCATAATCCAAAATTCAGAAGAATTCTTGATTTTCTTTTGTTTTTATCGTGAATCTTATTGAAAAGGAGTTAGGTACCATAGAGTTTCTTGCTCGTTCTTCTCCATAGGAACGAGCAAATTAAGCTAACTAAGGGACCAGGATATGAGTACTTACTACTTTTATTGTTAAACGCCATTGGTCTTCAAAGAATAAAGAAAATTTTAGAATGGGCAGTGAATTTAAGAATGAAATGAATGTTAATTTCTAACAGTGTTGCCCTGACTGCAACACTGAAGCTGCACGGTTAGCGTTGGTTGGGCAAGTGGCTGTGATTGAAGTGATTTTTGTGAGTGAAGTGATTTTCCGAAGATGGTACGATAACGGGAACAATCAAAAAAGAATAATCGGTTAACATACAAAAAAAAAACAAAAACAAAACATACAGCCGAATTGAAACCTCTGCCTTTTTGGGAAGTCGGTTAAAAAACGGAATTGTACAAAAGAAGTGGCAGGTAGACCCTAGTACCTCTAAATAATGTATTAATTTTAAAAGATTCATTCGCTTAAAACAAAACACTGTCTTAGCATCTAGACAATCACGTTTGCTCACAATAATTAGTCATCCATGAGTCTTTTAAAAAAAGTTTTTAAAAAGGTGAGCAATCACTTTGGTGTTGCAGACGGACATTTCCAATCAATCAATCAATTTATTTATTCAGATAATATAATCCTTGAGGTTAGTAAAGACATATACAACTTACAAACTATTTATTTATTTTAAAATATCTGAAAACCTAATAGAACTAATGTCTCCAATTGATTTTAATTTTCTCCGAAGGGGTACCTAAGCGGAGGTGCACATTATGCCACTGTACAATGTAACACCCACTTTTCACTATTCATGTTATGAGTCCCATGTAATAGGGGGTGAGCTTATAACGTAAGTAGTGAAAAGTAGGTGTTACTTTGTAAAGTGGCAGAATGTGCACCTCTGCCTACCCCTTCGGAGATAAAAGGGGTGATGTTATGTTATGTTTAAAAAAATAGCTTAGAAGTAAATTGGAAATTACCTTGAGACAGAAAATATGGCGCCTCCACAGCCTTATACGTATTTGGTGTGTGTAAATATGCCCCTAAAGCCCCCATAGCCACTTGTAAATAAGAACCTTCTCTGCTCGGCACCTGAGGTCTCATCTCATTAGGTACCGGAAAAAAAGGTTTAGGGTCCCGGTCATAATCGAACCGCCTCTGGTCGGGGGTCTTAAAATTTCTATTTTCATGGCTCCGATATAAAATATCTTCGATTAGAAAAGACGTTTTCGATGTATGTTCCTGTCGACTGGTTTCTGTGGGCGAATCACTGCGGGTTTCCGGATCCATGTTTTTTGGTGGTTATTTTCTTTTAATGAGCATGGGTGGGGCTTTTTTACACTTTTTTTTTAAGTTTACCTACACACCTACGTGTTTTATTTTGTTTTGAGTTTTTCACTGCAAACTGTAATTTTTAAATATTATTTGATCGTTTATTTTACTGATTACGAAGTTGTTAGTTAGGTAATATCTTTCGTTCTCTGTTCCTAAACGTCGTACCTTGATGTTATCTTTATATTTTTACTAGCGACCCGCCCCAGCTTCGCACTGTTGCAATATGCATGTATTATACATATAAACCTTCCTTAAGAATCACTCTATCTATTAAAAAAAACCGCATCAAAATCCGTTGCGTAGTTTCAAAGATTTAAGCATACATAGGGACATAGGGACAGAGAAAGCGACTTTGTTTTATACCATGTAGTGATGAGATTACCCGGTAAACGAGCAGACGGGTCACCTGATGGTAAGCAATCGCCGTCGCCCATGGCCACCTGAAACACCAGAGGCGTTACAAGTGCGTTACCGGCCTTTTAGGGATTATGAATTTGAGGATTGTTGGGAATTCAGGGACTGGGGAGATTGGGGCGTTATTTTCTTATGAAAATGCTATTAAATGTCAATGTCAAATTAATTATAAATATATCCCGTTGAAATATCGAAATAAAAATGGGCTGAAGAGTTAGTTTTCCAATGGTAAAAGTTCTTTGCAGTCGGTTCAATACCCTCAGAATGTTTTCTAAAATGTTAGAGGTACAATGCTAACAATCAAGGATGTCTTCAAGGCCCGAGTGTATAGGTTGCTTATGGGACGACGTGCTCCATCGTAGACCGCATCATCGTGCACCACCACGCGAGGTCAAACGACGGTTCATCAAATATATATAAAACCCAATCTATCTAATAATCTATATATGTATTCTTTATATATAAAATTCTTCTGTGAGTGTGTATGTCACTGAACTTCTCTCAAACGACTGGACCGATTTTGATGAAATTTTTTGTGTTTGTTCAAGGGGATCTGGGAATGGTTTAGATTCACAAATCAGCCCGGCAGATGGCGCTGCAGTCGATGTTTAGGTTATTTGTCCTAAACAGCGGAACTAATTTGAATGAATTTTTGTTTATACATTCAAGTGGATATGCAGGACAACGTCTGTTGGGTCCGCTAGTTATATATAAATGAAACCAGTTTTCCGTTGTCACGACATAGCATGACCTAAAACGGCTTGACCGATTTGGCTGATTTTTTTTTTGTTGTATTTGTTATTATTAGGAGAAGGGTCTTAAGACAGAAAAAATCCTGATAATCCTACGGGAACGGGAGGAAACCGGATTGCGCGTACAAAGTCGCGGGCAGAAGCTAGTATGTATATAAATAAACTAGTAATTATCATATTTTTTAAATTCTATTGTTACATAAATCTCTGTGTGTGTTTGAGTTCCTAATGTTGTAAATAACACGACTATGGTTTTTGATATTTTATAATAGTTATAATAATTTTGTAAGCAAATATAACTACACAAGCTACTTCCGCGCGGTTTCAAACGCTCTGCTCAACTCCTATTGGGCGTAGCGAAATGTTTTATAGCCTACAGCCATCCTTGCTTGCGCTATCCAACACAAAAAGAATCATTCAAATCAGACTTGTAGTTACGTAGATTTGCGCGTTCAAACAAACAAACAAAAACAAAAAACAAACTCTTCCGGTTTATATAATAGTATAAGATAAGAAGTATAAGATGAATACTGTTTAAATATTATGTGGGTATTACAAAACCGTTTTTTTAGCTTAACCCTTTTATATGTTTGTTTGGGTCAAATTTAGTAATTGTAATTTCACCCCCTTCCTGACGACAGATCGATCTGATATTTGGTACACACTCTTAATCTTGATGACCATATAATATTATCTAATGTTTCCACAACTACCTCCATTATGGATATCAAACGTAAAGACTTGATTGCTAGAATAGAGCTCACTAAAACAGTTCAACAAAAAGTATTTTTTTTTATTAAGGACTTCGTTTTCTTATAAAATCAAGGTATGGACATTAAGAAACAGAGCACGAATATACCTTATATATTGAATTGAAATAAGAAACAAAAAAATATTTTCATAGATTTTTCCGTCACAATTTTTAAACACTGTTAATTCACTTTTAAATTATTTAACACTATCGAATTCACAAGATTCGTTGACAATTTACGTACTTTAAATCAGTAGGTATTTTATCGTACCTACAATTTTTTTTAATATTTACCACTTCAAATTTTCCATTCTACCGATAAATAAAAACTACACAACACACTAGTAAAAAAACGTAAAAATCGACGATTTTAAATCGGGATAATCGCGACAATCGGATAACCGAACCGATTTTTCCGATTACGATAATCGTTGACAATTATTCGAGTAATCGGTCGCTTTGTGCTGTATGCCAGAAACAGCCCGAATGGGGCGAAACGCAGCGATAAACTGTCGTTAGTCAGGTGGGGGTTGGAATGGAGAGGGGGATGGGATGAGCCCGCCAAGGGTGGTGTTCCTTAATGGTGGGGGGTGAAACACTTTGTATTTTTTTCAACACAGTCCTCGCTTTTATTGGTCGGTTTAGATACCGATTTTTATGTTCACAATCGAGTTGTGGTTTTTTAATATTTAATATTTTTAATGATATAATTGAATTTGAGATTTTATTGTTTTGCGATGATTTTCTCTTGTGTTTTGTTTATGGAGAGATGTTGGTTAATTTTGTGTATTATAATTTATAAATACATATACATATACATATATATATTACTTTTAAAAGAGTAACGAATGGAGTTTCTTGCTCGTTCTTCTCCATTCGAATCTACATTTTGGAATGAGCACCTAGCTTCACTTCACCTAGCTTCACTGACGGACTGACTGACAGACTTTTATTTATTTTGTATTTGTTGACGTTTCAAATGTACCAAACAAACAACCATAAACATAACATCACGCCTTTTATTCCCGAAGGGGTAGGCAGAGGTGCACATTATGCTACTGTACAATGTAACACCCACTTTTCACTATTTATATATGTTATGGGTCCTATGTAATAGGGGGTGAGTCTATTGCCATATACCGGGCACAATTCCAGACTCCATGCTACTACTGCGATTTTTTTTTAAACTCAGTAATTCTTTGCCCGACCCGGGAATCGAACCCGAGACCCCTTGCCCGGCAGTCGCACTTGCGACCACTCGGCCATCGAGGCTTTTAAATTGTACGTACGATTTAATGCAATATGTTCCAAATAGGAATCGTAGCAATTGGCGTTTCACAGTCTCTGCTTGTCCATGGGAGACAGGCTTGAAGTTATGTATATGAGCGATAACTCTGCCTACCCCTGGATATATAAACATTAAGCCTGTTTCGGTAAATAGGAGCGGAATTTTGTATCAAATCGAGAGATTTCGCTACAAATTGATGTAAGAATTTCTGTCATAAGCGTGGTGTACACTGTTCTATAATATTTATTATTATCGCGTCAGTGGGATATGGCCTGTGACCTGGTGATCTGTGATACAGGTTTCACCTAAAATAGACACCAGTCTCAGGTTTAGTTGTAAAACGTTTGTTGTATTTTATTATGTAAATGATGATGAGAGAAATGAATAAAATATTATTATATTATTATTATTATAACATAACATCACGCCTTTTTATCCTCGAAGGGGTAGCCAGAGGTACACATTACGACACTTAATGCGATTGTACAATGTAACACCCGCTGTTCACTGTTTATGTTATGAGTCCCTTGTAATAGGGGGTGAGCCTATTGCCATATACCGGGCACAATGCCATACTCCGTGTTACTACTGAGATTTTTAAAAACATAGTAATACTTTGCCTGAAGCGGGAATCGAACCCGAGACCCCTTGCCCGGCAGTCGCATTTGCGACCACTCGGCCAACGAGGCAGTTCAGTTATCATTATTATTATTTCATAAACTGACTGATTTTAAACTGTCAAACACCGCGAGGACACCGGTGACCGCAACCTATTGTTATTTAATTGTGTCTATAATGACGGTACTCAACGAGTTAAATACAAATAAGATTTGGAGTTTTTTAAACGGTTATTTAGCTAGCCTCGCTTGTTTTTTCAGTCTTTAGTAATTGGTATTTCACCCCTTTCCTGACGACAGATCGATCTGATATTTGGTACACACTCTTAATCTTGATGACCATACAATATTATTGTTCCTACAACTACCGTCACTATGGACATCAAACGAAAGGACTTGTTTGGTAGAATAGAGCTTAATAAAACACAAGTATAAAACAAAGTCGCTATCCGCCGTCTGTCTGTCCCTGTGTATGATTAGATCTTTAAAACTACGCAACGGATTTTGATGCGGTTTTTTTTAATAGATAGAGTGGAGAGAGATTCAAGGGGAAGGATTACACATGTACCTATTTACATAATTTATGAGTTCGAAGCGGTGATGCATAGGTAAACTGGTTAACTTATTTTTATGGGACAAGCCTGCCACGACCTCCCAAAACCGCTGCAAGTCCTGTAAGCCAGGATCTACAGTAAATACAACCATGAAAACACCGGAACACTGAAGTCCAACGTCTCAGGGTCATGAACAACTGTCTTGGATCCCGCAACGAAATGAATCAGAAGATATTACATATTAATATCATGACATGAAGACTGAAAAGTGAGTGTTGCATTGTACAGTGGCATTAAGTGCCGTAATGTGCACCTCTGCATACCCCTTCGGGAATAAAAGACGTGATTTTATGTTATGTTATATTATAAGAGGCGAAAAAAACAATGATTGTTTCCACCGTCCTCAGTGAATTACTGCAGGAGATAAATTGGTTAACATACAAAATATAAAAATTGCGTTAACTAAAATTGCGGGATACGTGAATATACTGAGAAAAGCTCTACTAGTTTCGAACCACAGAGGGGTTCTTCCTCATGAGCAGCGTGCGCGTCTCAGTATATTCACGTGAGTAACCCGCGATTTTAGCTAAATTAGTATGTCTTATAGTCTGATTCAGATAGTTATTAAAAAAACATTAAAACTGCGTCAGAAAATTTCAAAAATCAAGACCTTCGTTCCCCGTCAGTGAGTCCCCAGCTTATCCAGTAGTACCAACACATATACATGCCTGTATACGTCGATAGCGAGCTAAATTGATGTAAGATGTTGTAACCCACTCTACTGGATCATCCCTAGAATGCAAAATGGGACTACCGTGACGTCACTATCTTGGTACTTTTGTAATTCTACCTCTTTTAACCCTCTGGTTAACATGAAATATGTAGCATGGAAATTAAACATCTATTTAGTCCGTCAGGTGTCGTGGTGGCCCAGAGATGTGGAGGTAGCCCAAAGGTTTCAGACCCCGCTTCTCATGCATAAGGATGCGGCTTCGAAACCTACCAACAGCAAGTACCAATGTGCTTTCTAAGATTATTTAGTCATCACTGACAAACGTTGAAGGAAAACATCGGGAGGAAACCTGGGAATATAACTTCTAATTATAAGTTTGAAATCGTCAACCCGCATTGAACAAGCGTGGTGATTAAAACTGAAAGCTTCTCCGTGTGGGAAGTGGAATTTGGTCAGCAGTGGGCACTCATAGGATGTGGATGTGTTAGATAATGGAAAAATAAATAAATAAAATAAATTAATAAATCTTTATTCATAATAACAATGGCCAACATAGGTAAAAAAAATATCTTAGTTAAGCACCTTACAAAATAATAGACACGTATTTTTTTTTATTTTGACATATAGGTAAATACTTATATTCACGTGAAGTCTAATTCGTTTTCGTCCCACGGCAATCCAACTTGTTATAAGGAGAACTTTCGGTGAATTAAGTAAAAACAAAAAACAAAGATTTCCTTTTTTTTAAATAAAAAAAAATGACACACGAAACACTAGACGTAAATTTGTAGGCACTATTCGCATCGCACGTGCCATCCGACGAGAAATATCTCTTCGACAATTACATGGCGTGATGTTTTGATAATGTACTATGAGTTCGTATGCGCTTTCGAAGTGTTCTTTCTGCAATGGTTCACCAGTTATTTTTTGTTTTATACATTTTATTTGTTTGTAAAACTATTGTATTATCAAGACAGAACAATTTTACTTCGGGACGAAAACGAAATAGATTTCGGGGTGCATAAAATAATAACATTAATATACTACCTCTATAATTTCGGAACGCAATTAAAATCCAACAAATAAATATTAAAAAGAATGTTTGTTAATCTCAAGGATCAAGACTGATTACACGTTAAGGCAACATGCGCCCCCTAACCGACCCCCTAATCCTCAAATAGGGGCGTGGTTTACAACAATCGACGAATGAGAACGCTCTGCGCGCGCAAGTCCGCCGTCTCGACCAATAGGGAGACGCCAATTAGGGATCAAAAGCTAGCCGATTTGGGGTTGCATTTCAACATTTCTCGTTTTGATGCCGTCAGTTATAAAAGACTAGTTGGGTGTCACATGGGTTTGCTTGGGATTTAAAATTTTATTAAGATAATAAATAATAATGATATTACCTATTAATTTTGTATTTTTAACCGACTTCAAAAATAGCTTGACGTGTGTAGTGTATGTATGTTCGCGATTATCTCGCAATTGACTGAACTGATCTGCCTCGTTGGCCGAGTGGTCGCAAGTGCGACCGCTGTGCAAGGGGTCTTGCGTTCTATTCCAGGGTAGGGCAAGGTATTTTTTTTTAATCTCAGTATATAAGCACGGGATTTGTGCCCGGTATAATTATGGCAATAGGCTCACCTCCTATTACATTTCTCAGTAGTAGCACGGAGTCTGGAATTGTGCCCGGTATATGGCAATAGGCTCACCTCCTATTACATTTCTCAGTAGTAGCACGGAGTCTGGAATTGTGCCCGGTATATGGCAATAGGCTCACCTCCTATTACATTTCTCAGTAGTAGCACGGAGTCTGGAATTGTGCCCGGTATATGGCAATAGGCTCACCTCCTATTACATTTCTCAGTAGTAGGACGGAGTCTGGAATTGCACCCGGTATATGGCAATAGGCTCACCTCCTATTACATTTCTCAATAGTAGCACGGAGTCTGGAATTGTGCCCGGTATATGGCAATAGGCTCACCTCCTATTACATTTCTCAGTAGTAGCACGGAGTCTGGAATTGTGCCCGGTATATGGCAATAGGCTCACCTCCTATTACATTTCTCAGTAGTAGCACGGAGTCTGGAATTGTGCCCAGTATATGGCAATAGGCTCACCTCCTATTACATTTCTCAGTAGTAGCACGGAGTCTGGAATTGTGCCCGGTATATGGCAATAGGCTCACCTCCTATTACATTTCTCAGTAGTAGCACGGAGTCTGGAATTGTGCCCGGTATATGGCAATAGGCTCACCTCCTATTACATTTCTCAGTAGTAGCACGGAGTCTGGAATTGTGCCCGGTATATGGCAATAGGCTCACCTCCTATTACATTTCTCAGTAGTAGCACGGAGTCTGGATTTGTGCCCGGTATATGGCAATAGGCTATTACATGGGAATCATAACATAAATGGTGAAATGTGGGTGTTGCATTGTACAGTGGCATTATGTGCCGTAGAGTGTTCATCAGGTGATCCGTCTGGTCGATTACCGGCTTATGCCAAAATAAAATTAAAGAATTATTAAAGGTTGAGTAGTTGCAAGTGTGGGTGACGAGCAAGAAATATTAGGTTCGATTCATGATTTGGGCAGAATATCATTAGGATTTTTGGGTTTTCTAAAATGATTCAGTAGCAGCACAGAGTCTGGTATTTAAATAAATGAGGAATAATAGACCTATAATTTTATTGGCATTTTTCGATAAACCGAAACAACCAATACTTCCACTGACACAGTAATCGGTCGATAAACCTCTGCTCAATCAATCCCAATCAATGACGCAATAAAATAAAGCAAAATCTAATACATTTTTAACTGACTTAATTTGACAATAACAATACCCACACAACTTCACTAAAAAGCATTATTTAACCGAAACACTAATTGCGCGACACTTAAAAGCCCACTAGCGACATCTAGATAACAAATCTACCTCGGAGTCACGTCCTAACATTTTGCAAACACACCGAGTAGTGACATAAGTGGTGACTAAGGGTGACAAGTGGTGCTATGGTGACAACAAAGCCATGCAAACTTCGGGGAGTTGATAAGGGGGATGCTTATTAACCCATTTGGGACCAAATGCAAACTACACATAATTTAATAAAAAAAACTTTATTAACTCAATGATATGACGCCCACAAACTAATATCACCAAAAAAAAAACAAAAAATATATTTAGAAGTATTAAAAAAAATGCCGTCCTTGATTGGGGACAATAGGCTCATGTGTAGTACTTTTCGAAGTAGTAACTGTTTTCGACACATAAGGTTCTAACGCATTATTTGCATTGATATCACAGTTTTTTTATGACGAACTGCGTGTCGTAATAGATATTAACTAAATCTCTGCGGAAAATGTCTAAATCAATTTGATGTGACTCGCCTATATTTTTTTTGAGGGTAAAAATCATGCATTGCGTTTTCCACCTGGGGGACTCTTACTGGCTAAAAACCAACACGTTCCTAATTCTACTTCCAGCCGAAGCCCCGGTGACCCACTAGGTTATTCATAGTAGTCGGGCATCTGTCCCGCTGAGTCATCTCGATCTAAGGCGGTCTGATCTGCACTTTGAAGCACGCGCGTAACGCCACTCACCTTACAGGTACAGGTCTGGTTCTGGGCGGCGATCTGTTCTTGCTACTATGACTGCTTCGCAGAAAGAGATGTTTTCTAGTACCTCTCGCTCCGCACCACAGCCAGAACCTAAGCTGGACGTGGAAGATTATCGTCGTCGATCACTTCCCTGAAGACACGGCGGTGGTCAATATATACAGGGCATAATGCTACTCTATCCTCTGGGTGGACTTCGCTGTGACGACACCAGAATACAGCTGGAGGAAATGCCCCCTAATGCTGAATTCTGATATCGGATGCGACGCCTGGTACTGTAGGTGTACTTTTGACTTTTGCATCTTCGGTCTTGATGCCCACGAGATTTTAGAATATGAACGCCTAAAGATATGGTGGAATTGGTGATGCTCTTCGTGAATTAGCGTCTGTTGTCACCAAGTATTAGCTATAACTAAGTTTAGCCTATAGGTGACCTTTATAAATTGGAAAACAAAATACAAATCAGGTATAAATGTTTTATAAATATACTACAGATGTGCCCATTGTCCCCATACGGGGACACCATCATTTTTTCTAACTTTCCCCTAAGCGGAATTGAAAGTATAAGGATATTCTTCAATATTATTTTAATTGACACTATAAGCAAGCAATAATCACAAAAAAGTTTTATAAATCTTCATAATAACGTACTACAAAACGCCTCTGCTTTCGATAATAATTCCCATTTCACTTCCTCTTGATAAAATTGACAATATGACCCCTTTTTTGTAGCAATTTTTCAAAAGTTCTAATAATTTTAGGAAAGTACACTACTCCTCATTATAAATACCCATGAAATGTGAAGATAGCTAAAATAATTAATAACCAGCGGGTAAAAGAAAACCTGTCCCCATATGGGGACGGCGGATCCAAATGGGTTAACAGGGGAACATTTCACTCCTAATAATAGGGTCAGTTTATGTCGTGGTGGCCCGGAGGTTTAAGACACCCACTTCTCATGCATGAGGGTGCGGGATCGAAACCTACCAACGGCAAGTACCAATGTGACTTTTTCCCAGTTATATGTCCTTTCTAAGATTATCTAGACACCACTGACAAACGGTGAAGGAAAAACATCGTGAGGAAACCTGGACTTATAATTTCTAATTAATAATAATTGTATAAACTACATACATAACATACGTATGACTGCCTCGTTTGGCCAGGTTCGATTCGCGAGTCGGGCAAAGTATTACTGGGTTTTTTTAAAAACCTCAGTAGTAACACGAAGTCTGAAATTGTGCCCGGTATATGGCAATAGGCACACCTCCTATTACATGGGACTCATAACATAAATGGTGAAAAGTGGGTGTTACATTGTACAGTGGCATTATCCGCGAAAGGGTAGGCAATATTACACAAATTACGTGGCATTAAGTGCCGTAATTTGTGTAATATTGCCTACCCTTTCGCGGATAGAAGGTGTGATGTTATGTATTATTTTATAAGCACCGTTTAAATTGAAGTCATTCAATTAATATAGTAGAACCTTGTCCTAAGTCTAATAAACACTGCTTAAAACGCATCAAAACCGGTTCAGCCAACCGCGCAAATTATTATATAGTATTTTGTTTACATATCTGTATTTTTTATAATCTTTGTTTTGTGTGGTAATTGTCAAATAACTGTTCTTTCTTTCACAAACATACAAACATACAAATCAAACTGCGAACCTTCCTTTTTATTTTTTAGTCGGTTAAAAACAACTATCATCTCTTATTTATTCAGAAATAATAAATCAGTTTTTGTCATAATCAGCTAGTACTAAAGTGGCACTTAATATAATCTGTGGAATCTGTGGTACCAACTCCAACTGCCAATTATGGCACAATGGCACTTCATTGATGGGAGATATGACACGTTCAGTTTATCTTAGACTATGGCCCGTCATTATGTTAGGGAGTCACAAATAAAGGGGTTTTTTTTGTAGGTATAGTTAAAACGATCATTGTGAAGTCCAAGTGTCGTGGAAAGAAATATTAAAACTCAGTTTTTTTCTTAAATACGAAAAAGGTCAAAGCATTTCAATTAAACCATAATTTGGTACTTTTGAAACGTCAACAAATACAAAATAAATAATAGTCTGTCAGTCAGTCCGTCAGTGAAGCTAGGTGGTCGTTCCAAAATGTAGATTCGAATGGAGAAGAACGAGCAAGAAACTCCATTCGTTACTCTTTTAAGAGAACCTGTAGTGACAACCTCCCAAAACGCTGCAACTCCTGTAAGTCAGGATCTACAGTAGATTCAACCATGAAAACACCGGAACACTGAAGTCCCGCGCGTCCCAGGGGCATGAATAACTGTCTTGGTTCCTGCAACGGAGTGAATCAGAAGATATTAAAAGAGGAGAAGAAAAAAACTATAGTTCACATAGAATGTATAGTTCCCTCGGTGAATTACTGCAGGAGACAGAATGAATTAAGTACAGTAATTTTTTTTTTTTTTTTTTTTTAAAAAAAACGTTGCCCCACACTAGGATTTTCTCCTGTGTCGTGGGTGCGTTTACAAACATACAAGTTCACATACACATCACACCCAGACCAGAAACAACACTTTGTGGATCACACAAAGTGTTGTCCCGTGCGGGAATCGAACCCGCGACACGTTGCACGGCAGCCGGTTGCCCAGCCACCGCACCAACCGTGCAGTCAATTTGAGTACAATGGGCGGTCTTATTACACGCGGCGATTGTAGTTAATATAATGTATTGTTTTTTAATTCACTCAATAATGTACCTTCCTAATTTAAATACATTTTTGTTTTTTCTTTACTCAACTCGACTAGTGAACAGTACAACCACCGAACGCCGTGTACTTTGAACACAAAATCACAATCCATTGATCTTCCACCCCTTGAATTATTTCTACCTAAATTGTAACATAATTATTCTACTCACAATCGCTTCTAAAAGCCTTTGATAAATATAATTCACCGCGTGCGTCCAATAAACGTATCACTTTTATTAAACAAAATATATTTTGACAGTTCTAATTCAATTTCCCGCGCAATTTGACAGGGGGCCGCTCTATCCCATAGAGAAATTACCATCTTAACTTGAACCATCATGGCGGCGTTAGTAGTTGTAACAGCTGTCAAAAATGTATGGAATTATTTTAGTTCTTTGTTTTACTACGGGTCTATGTATAATAGTTGTTCGTAATTTAGTTTTTGATTTTATTTTTCGCTGAGAGTGAGTCGGAGGTATAATGTTGTTAAGTTTTATTAAAGAGTTCATTATTTCTGTTGTGTGTCAGTGATTGGGGTGAGATTTTGCGAATTTTGCCGGCATATGTTAAGGAAGACATAGTTTAAATGTGGGAGAGCCCTGCTTCGGCACGAATGGGCTGGAGTGATACCACGGCCTCACCAAAACACTGAGCGTTACAACGTTGTGTTTCGTCACGTGAGTGAGGTTACCGGAGGCCCAATTACCCTTCTCCACAATTTCCACAATCCCCGAATCCTCAAATTCTCAATCCCCAAAACGCCGGAGGCCGGTAACGCACTTGTAACACCTCTGGTGTTCCAGGTGTCTGTGAGGCATGTGTAAAGGTGTGCGCGCTGACGCGTGCACTTTATGTATGTATGTGTGTGTAGCGTTAAGTGTCCACAGTTGCAGTACTCTAATTAAATTCATTCGATGTCTGAAAACCGAGCGTTTCACTTGTGTTCAATATACCTCCCGACTATACCACATAACTACACACTGACATGTCCATGGACGACGCCGATTGCTTACCATTAGGTCAGGTGATCCATCTATTCGTTTACCAGCTTATGCAACGAACTTTTGTTGTGTAAACAAAAGAAAAACATTTATTCATGCGCATTCCCAAAAAAGAGACAAAAAATACATAACATCACAATATTTAATGTCGTATGTTAGTGTACGGTTTCATAACCGTACATAGCACTTATAGTCGACGCAGCAATATTGAATGCGCGTCACCCAATACATAACATATATAATTTAGCGTATTACATTAATCGTAGTAATAGTACTTTATCTACCAACCAACGTCAAGCAAAGAAATACGACAACGTTATTTGTAACTATTACTAAACTTAATATACGCAACTAGCAACTAGAACTTGTGATCTTTTCTGTGAGCTACTACACCTTCTACAACCACAAACTACAGTGTAAGGATCTAACTGGATCTTACATTTAGCTTAGATCTTACATTTTTTTGGAAGGTAATAACTACCTCTATATAATTTGCAACACGTTGATCAGCCGCGGAGGACTTAACGGGTAACCGGGGCTCCGGCTCGACGTGCAGGAGAAGGAACGGGGTGGTTTTTAGCCAGTAAGAGTCTGACACTCTCCCGCCTCACCCTGGCGGGAGAAGTCATTCGATGATTTTTCCCCCCTTAAAAAAACGTTGATCAACATAACAATTACAAACCAACAGTGCAGTCAACTGCCACAAAATACCCACGATCCAAAAAAACGCAGTTACTGCGAAAATAAACATAATAACCAAAAAATTACACGCAATATAATGAAAAACAAAACGGTAATTATTTACAAAAAATCAAATTCTAATCCTTACGAACCAAAACAGCCCTTACTATAATCGCATCCATTGTTGAGAGCTTAGTTCCGCTACTAGCCGCGTGGCGCGCGCGTGTCGCCGCTCAAATTTCCGAAGGGTTGCAACACGGCTTTGTTTTCTTTTCCTGTGCTTTAAAAATGGATGATTTTTTGACGTTGAGATCTACTTTAGATCAAGATGTCATTCGTTTATGTTAAGAGGGATCTTGAGACAGTCGACGGATGTCAGAAAGTCTTTGTTTTTTTTAAACGATCTTTTTTTAAGTGTCTTCCTCGAGTACTAGGGTTTTTAAGAAGTTGGCATATAGATGGGTTTTTTAAGGAAATTTTACATATTATTATTATTATTACAATAGTGCGACTGCCAAGTAATAATAATAATAATAAGGAGTACGGAAAAGGTGTTCGATCGCAAGCTCTAGAAAAACATATACATAATATAAAACAGATATATAAAATACACTCACAACACGAACCAGAAAACACAGACATAACTCACTTTCTAGACACCCTGAAACAAAAACTTAACACATTAGCTAACCGATTAAGAAGGTATAAGGAGACAACACTTAGAAAAACACAAAATAAACAGTTCTATAACAACGAAAAGCTGTTTTACAGAAAACTTACTCAGCAACATAACAACCCACAAGGAAACAACACACATCTACCGAGCACCGAATCACTTCAAGAATTTTGGTCAAATATTTGGTCTAACCCAATACAACATCAACAAAACACCTGGATCGAAAAGGACAAAAAAAGATGGGAAGACATACCAGAGATGGAATTTGATCAAATTAACTTACGCCTCCTCCAAGCAGTTATAGCCAGAACACACAATTGGAAAGCAGCGGGTTCCGACAACATTCACAACTTCTGGTATAAGAAATTAACATGCACTCACACACTGTTACTCAAACACATCAACACATTCATCCAATCACCTAACACAATGCCACCATACATCACACAAGGCACAACATACATGCTACCAAAAGACCCATCAGATACTAGTAATCCTGCGAAATACCGACCAATAACTTGCCTCCAAAATATCTATAAAATTATCACATCATGCTTAAGTGAAACTATATATAAACACACACAAGAACACAATATATTAGCAAAGGAACAGAAAGGGTGTCGAAAGAACAGCCAAGGATGCAAAGAACAATTAACCATTGACGCTGTAGCATCTACACAAGCAATAAAACTAAAACGTGACATACACACCATGTACATAGACTACAAAAAAGCCTTTGACTCCGTGCCGCATTCTTGGTTAATTTATATCTTAAAACATTACAAGATTCATCAGGTTATCATACAATTTCTTGAAAAAATCATGCCCCTTTGGAACACTAAACTAAAAATATGCAATTCAACCGAATCTACTGAAACAGACCACATTCCGATAAGAAGAGGTATTTTTCAAGGCGATGCATTAAGCCCCTTGTGGTTTTGCCTGGCCCTTAACCCACTATCTAACATGCTTAACAAAAATAATATAGGACTCAAAATCGAACACAACTCAGAATATACAACCCTAACTCATCTCATGTACATGGATGATATAAAATTATTTGCAAGCACTCTGAACGAAATACACGCCCTCGCTGACATCACACAAACATTTTCTAATGACATTCGCATGGAATTTGGGATAGACAAGTGCAAAATCCAGTCTGTCATCAAAGGATCAACAGTACCTTCAACGTATGAACTAGAAAACCAAGAAATTATTGAAGCTATAGACCCAAACGAAGGGTATAAATACCTCGGCTACTATCAATCTAAAGAAATCCACCACAAAGACACAAAAAAAGCACTAGAGAAAAATTTCAGAAGCAGGCTACACAAAGTACTACACACTCACCTTAATGCAAAAAATGCCATCAAGGCAATAAACACGTTTGCTATCCCTATCCTAACCTACTCTTTTGGTATCATACGTTGGTCTCAAACAGATCTCACAACATTACAGAGAATCATAAATACTACAATGACTAAACACAGGAAACATCACCCTAGGGCTTGTATTCAAAGATTAACCCTACCAAAAAATGAAGGTGGCCGAGGGCTTATCGACATTACAAACCTTCACAACAACCAAATCAAGTTACTTAGAACATTTTTCTTCAACCGCTCACAACATTCACCACTACACAAAGTTATATGTCTTATAGACTCATTCACACCACTCTATCTAGCAAACCACACAAAACACATGACCATAATCAGTAAAGAACAAAAGATACAGACTTGGACACAAAAATCGCTCCATGGTCGTCATCGTCTCGATTTGACCAATCCTATTGTTGACAAGATAGCGTCAAACGCGTGGTTAAAGCGAGGCGAACTGTTCCCAGAAACAGAAGGATTCATGTTAGCGATCCAAGACCAAGTCATTGATACAAAAAATTACAGAAAATATATAATCCGTGACAGTGCCCTTGGCAGTGATCACTGTCGGCACTGCCACAGACAACCCGAAACCATTCAACACATAACAGGCGCATGTTCATCCATCACACAAACAGATTACAAACACCGACACGACCAGGTTGCAGCTATCATACATCAGGCACTCGCTTATAAACACAAATTAATCGCTGAAAAAACACCGTACTACAAATACACACCCCAAATTATCCTAGACTCTCCTGAATATAAAATGTACTGGGATAGAACCATACTTACGGATAAAACTATACACCATAACCGACCTGACATCACTCTCCACGACAAGAAAAACAAATTAGTATATTTGATAGACATAGCAATCCCTAACACACACAACCTTAGTTCTACCCACACCAATAAACTCTCCAAATACGCAGACTTGACCATTGAGCTTAAAACTCAGTGGCAAGTTCACACAGTCAGAACTGTCCCTATTATAATATCTAGCACAGGCGTCATCCCCAAAACACTCCATACAAGCATAAAAACCCTTGACTTACATCCTCTCACATACACACTGTTACAAAAAGCGGTTATATTAAACACTTGCAGAATCGTCAGAAAGTTCTTGTCCATAGAATAAAAATATCATCAAATCATCCCCAAGGTTGCTTTGACCAAAAGTCCGCAACTCTGGTGTATTTCCCCAGAAATGGGTGAGGTCTGAACCTATATACACGAATAATAATAATAATAAGCCCGCAGGGCACCTTGAGGCGAGGTGACGGGCATTAGCGATCCCGCAGGCTACCATCATCCCGAGTGCTCCAGGGAGAAGTCACCGTTCCTTCTTCTCCGGCTTGCCTTAATTGGCTGGCTGGAGTGAACGATGACAAGGAACAGGTCTCCCACCTCTGGCTTGCCTTCATTGGCCGTCCAGAGTGGAGTCGCGAGAGCAGTGATCCTGCTCGGAGGGTAAGAAACTATTCGTAAGTCGCGAGTGGGCCAGGGATGCAGGAGGCTTCGGCTGGAGCAGATGATCTGAGTAGAAAGCGGTGGTAGTTTCTTAACCCTTCAGCCACTCACTTTCTCGTTGCCCCTCTGTTGCTATATCTAGCAACCATTCCCGGGGCCCGGTCGGTGAGTTGGCGAGTCTCCGCCTGGCATTTTTACGTGTAATAATTACATTGTTTCGGCAGGTGCCATAGTCATCCATAGCCCTACCTTTTTTTTCCATTATCCACAATAGTTCTGCACTAACCGGGGACTGTCCTTGGGTGCATTTCCATAGTGCATACAGGGATAGTCGCCGGTTTGTGTGTCCATTACATTTATATTAAAGTTGTCTAAAGGGCCTCTGCGCAGTTGGCTTCGGCCCCTCGTACGCCTCCCAAATGACCGGGACCCTGTGGTCCCGTGAATGGTAAAGACATACAATAACCGACGTATCTCTACGTTGTCGACGTGGTGGGGCTTAAGGGCTCTGACCCCTAGTCTTATCTTGACTGGGGTAGGAGCCCGACTAAAAGAGATACAACTAAAGCCAAGGTTGCATACGCTGAGGGCTGCGTGGCTAAGGGGGTGCTTAGTCGAGAGTATGCCAACTCTGGAGACCAGGGGACCTCCAGTTTTATTTACCCTTGCCACAGTGAACGCAGGGCTCTGATGTGGTCGACTTTTAGGTCCCTAGCTACTCGTGGGAATCACATGATTACTAGATCAAAATTGAAAAAACAAAGTAAGGTTATGCCTCAATTAGATGACGAATCTTCTCAATTTTCTTCGTCATCCTCCACGTCTCTTTTTCCATCTATTTCATCATCATCACAATCATTCTGCGTCTCCCTGACGCCATCCTCATCATCAACTGTTCAGTCAGTGGATGTTGTGCAGCTGACAAATTCTGTCGACGAAGTTGTACCCACCACAAGCACTGCCAAAATTCGTAGGAAATGGACGACAGATATGAACGAATTCATCCTACGTAACTATCTTCTTCTCACTAACATGGAAACCGATAAAAACGCTTACCTACCATCATTACATACGAAATTTTCAGAAAAATTCCCATTCATGGAAGCTAACCGTCAGCGCATAGGCGACCAACGACGAGCTATAGTCCAAAAGAAACTATTGCCACAAACGACAATAGACCAAATTTATGATCAGGTTAGAGCTGAACTACAAATAACCCCAAAAACACAACAACACTCAACAACAACTCATGCAACCCCAGTAAATAACACACAACCTAATCTACAACCTGAACAACGAATGAAATGGACAAATGAAAATAATGAAACAATAATGAACATATATTATAAAATTACCTTCTTAGAAACAGATAGAACGTCCTATAGGAAATCCTTACATGAACAATTCATAACTGTTTTCCCAGAGTTATCCCACATTACAGAGCAAAGGTTGTCGGATCAAGTAAGAGCAATTCTAAACAACAAGTATATTACAGTTAACAGATTAGCAGAAATTAAAAAACAAGTTTCTGAACAATTAATACGCGAAACAGATACAAATCAACATTTAGATACGCGTTCCAACGTCCACGAACGTGAAAACATTTACACACATTCATTCATAAGTGACACGCACACTCATACGCACACAAATAATGTTTCCCAAAATAGTAACACAAACACTGATACTACCATCACACCATATTTTCCAGACGTAGATGGCAATTTCTTAAGTGATATCCATCTAGAACAATTTGATGCGACACACACAAACCCAGAATTAAATCAAGAGATCGAAGATTTATTCCACGAAACACATCAATATTTTATTGATACTGATCCTACCATTAGGCCGTACATTCCCAAACAAAAGACTTCGAAAAAATTCTCCGCTATTGTAAACTACATAAATAATATTATTCTTCAAAAATATGCAACCATAGACACAGACTTCCACAGTTTACAAACTATTATTTATTCTGCTGCGTGGACAGCAACTAAATTTAATGGAGCTAAAATATCATACACTGTACAGACCGAACGACAAACTACTTATACCATAAAACGGAAATGGCAAACACGATTAGAAAAGAAAATAAGAAATTTGAGGGCAAATATAGGAAGATTATCGCAATACATAAGAGGTAATAGAAGTCCATTATTAGTAGCAGCTGTAGAAGTTATAAAGACAAAGTATCAACGACACGCACAATATGAAAATCCCAACACACAACTCACACACTTCCTGGATACAATGAAGCAAAAACTAAACGCAGCATCCAGTAGACTCAGAAGGTACATAACATGTACAAACCGTAAATTAGAAAATAGTAGATTTAATAATAATGAGAAATTCTTCTACAGAAACCTATCATCCACAGGCACCTTAACCCAAAACGTACAAACCCCATCCGCAGAAACGCTCCGAGAATTCTGGGCAGGTATCTGGGAAAACCCAGTGAATCATAACAGTACAGCGGCATGGATACCCGAGGTAAACGTAGAGCACGAGGAAATGCAATCCGAACTTATACCAATAGATACATTTTTAAACGTCATTAAAAACACACATAGTTGGAAGTCACCCGGTTCAGATCACATACACAACTATTGGTATAAAAAACTCACAACCCTACATCCATTCCTACACAATCACTTAAATACATTCATCCAATCATCACACTTACTACCAACATACATCACCCAAGGTATAACATACATGATACCTAAGGACATGAATGACTCTACAAACCCGGCTAAATACCGACCTATTACATGTCTTCAGACTTTTTACAAGATTTTGACAGGTTGCATTAGTAAAATAATCTATGACCATCTAACAAAACATAATATCTTAGCAGAACAACAAAAAGGTTGCCGTAAGTACAGCCAAGGTTGCAAAGAGCAGCACACTATTGACGCCGTCATTATGAACCACGCAGTTAAGAGTAAGACAGGTATCCACACAATGTTTATAGATTACCAAAAGGCTTATGATTCTGTCCCACACAGCTGGTTGCTACAAGTCCTTCACTTATACAAAATTCACCCAACAATACAATTATTTTTGCAATCGTTTATGCAAAACTGGCAAACGGTTCTCAAAATCAACCAACCCAGAACAACAATAGTCACTCAACCAATTAACATAAAAAGAGGTATCTTCCAGGGAGACGCTTTGAGCCCTTTGTGGTTCTGCATGGCACTGAACCCACTTTCATATCTATTGAACAAAACAAATGCAGGTTACACACTCACAAACAATAGTACACAACACACAATATCACATCTCATGTACATGGACGACATTAAATTATACGCAGCAGACCAAATGTTATTATCCCATTTAGCAGATGTGACGCAACAATTTTCCACAGATATCTGTATGCAATTTGGAGTCGACAAATGTAAAATTATGTCAGTAGTAAAAGGAAAAATTGAGAACAACAGTTACACACTTGAAACAGGGCAAAGAATTTAACCGATGGAGGAACATGACACGTATAAATATTTAGGTTTTAGGCAATCCAGGCATATACAACACAAAAACACAAGACAAGAACTTATTAAAAAATTTACCCATAGACTTACTCTCATTCTCAAAACAAATTTAAACGCTAGAAACACAATTAAAGCTATTAACACATTTGCCATACCCATTCTCACATACTCATTCGGAATAATACAATGGTCAAAAACGAATACCCGAAAATTGCAACAAACCATCAATACAACACTCACTAAACACCGCAAACATCATCCTAAATCATGCATACAACGACTCACACTCCCACGCAAAGAAGGAGGAAGAGGATTAATAGACATTCAAAACCTACACAACAAACAAATTTCAAGTCTTAGAACGTATTTCCATAGTAAGTCAGAACATTCGCCACTCCATAGACAGGTTGTAGAAACAGACAAAAACTTCACGCCACTAAACTTGCAAAACCGAGACACGCAAACCAATGAAATAATTATTAACGACGAAGACAAGATTGCAGTATGGTCACAAAAAGCACTTCACGGGAGACCTTGAGCCAACCACACGTCGATAAAATGAAGTCGAACGAGTGGCTCAAACGAGGTGAACTGTTTCCCGAAACCGAAGGCTTTATGATGGCCATACAAGATCAAATTATAGCAACCCGCAACTATAGAAAATTCATAATGAAAGATCCCAACCAACTAAATGATCTTTGCCGACATTGCAACCTAGCTTCAGAAACCATCCAGCACATCACCGGAGCTTGCAAGTCTCTCGCGCAAACTGACTACAAGCACAGGCACGATCAAGTCTCCGCTATAATTCACCAACACCTAGCTTATAAATATAGTCTGATAGATCAAATGGTCGCGTACTATAAATATAAGCCCGAAACAATTTTAGAAAATAGAAATTGTAAAATATATTGGGACCGAACAATTGTTTCAGACAAAACGATACATTTCAATAGACCGGATATTACAGTTCATGACAAAACTAATAAAACCGTATATTTGATTGACATTGCCATCCCAAATTCACATAACATACAATATACCATATCCGAAAAACTAAGTAAATACCAAGACCTCGCCATAGAAATCAAAACGCAGTGGAGAGCGCAAACGGTTCACATTGTCCCCATAGTCCTCTCAACCACCGGTATCATACCTAAGTCCCTCACACAGAGCCTCAGCACTCTCCACATGCCTACATACACTCTTCACACACTCCAAAAAGCAACCATTCTCAATACTTGCCGCATCACAAGAAAGTTCTTAACGTCATCTACTTTATCATCCACCTATTCTATCTAAACTTCCCCTTATACACTTGGCTCCGGCCCGTGTACAAGGTTCTTCAAACTCTCGTACGAGAAGAAAATCGAAATAACTTTAAGAATAATAATAATAATAAAAATATTTATTTTCTCAAAAATACTCTACGGATACAAATTATATAATATGTTACAATTAAGAGACTGGTGTCTGTTAAAGGTATAACCTGTGTTGTAACACCCGGGCCTGGTGATCTGTAGATCACCAGGCCCGGGTGACCCCCGGAGACAGTATTTACTTAATTAAAGAAAATGGACAACATTGTATGAGTGTGTGTGTGTGTGTGTGTGTGTGTGTGTGTGTGTGTGACTGTGGGTGTGTAACAATGTAGTGTGAGTGCGTGTATATGTGTATGTAAGTGAGTGAGTTGATGTGTATTATGTGTGGGTATGTATAGGTAAGTGAATGAGGTGGAAGTGTTGATATGAATGTAGTGATTGATAATTCCGCATCAGTTGTAGCTTAGGAAAGTGGTCTCAGAATTTTTTCAGTCTCCTCATAGTCTAGTTTATTTAGCCAGTCGCTGACGCTTTCTTTACATTTACTTCTGGTGAGATAATGAATGCTTAGCTCTTTATTTATTTTGTTATATAGGTATGGGCCTAAAAAGGTAAAGAAGTTTTGAGTGAAACCAAAATGTTTTCTTTCTATATGGCAGACGGTAGTAAGTCTTCTCCTGCTTGTGGAATTATCCGAATTAAATGGTAGCTGAGAGTGCATTTTTAGAACGGTGTACAGGATGAATAGCTGGCGAACTGTTAGAACATTGAATCGCTGATATAGATCATAGGTTGGGTAACGGAAAGGCAGGAATAAACTTACTTTAAGGATGGCCCTCTGTGCTCGTTCTAACTTGAGTAAGTAAGATTTGGCTGCACCACCCCACGACGTTATGCAATAGGTAAAGACGGATTGACATAAGGCATAGTATACAGTTTTAATTATTTTGTTATCTGCTACATGGCGAAGATTCCTAAAAATAAAGATTAATTTGCGGGTTCTGGTGGTTAGTGCCTCAATATGTAATTGGAAGTCGAGTTTATCATCGATAATAACACCGAGGTACTTAATGTTGTTTGTTTTTTTAGTTCAGGGCAGTGACATGTTCCTGGAGCAGTTATGTGGCAAGTGTGTGCGGTTAAATGCAAGTTTGTATGTTCCTGCGTTCTTTTACTATAGGTCATATACATAGTTTTCTCAACATTGAGTGTGAGTAGATTCTTAGTGAGCCATCGAGTTACTTCGTCTAGACCCTGTTGAGCCCATCTAAACGCGTCTTCCCATGTGTCACTATGAAAAAGTAGGGCAGTATCATCCGCAAACGAAACGATTTTTCCATTCTTCAATTCTGTTTGACATAGATCATTTATGTAGACTAGAAACAATGACGGGCCAAGGATACTACCCTGAGGGACGCCACACTCAATAGGTAATTCATCGCTTACCCAGTTCTCAACTTTAACCACCTGGGTTCTTCCGTGCAAGTAGTCCTCGTATAACTTCAGCTGTAACCCTCTTACTCCTAGGTGGTCAAGTTTTTTGATCAAGATGGGAATAGATACTGTGTCGAATGCCTTTGCTAAGTCCAGATAAATTGCTATTGTTTTATTCTTTTTATCTAAATTTGAAACAATATAATCTGTCACCAGATGTACTGCGTCAGAGGTAGATCTTTTGGCACGAAAACCAAACTGGGACTGAGATAGGAGATTATTTTTTTCTAGAAATGTTACTAGCCTATTATTCATCAGCCTTTCTATAATTTTGGACATGGTTGGCAGAATAGAGATAGGTCTGTAGTTGTTGACACAGCATCTATCCCCTTTTTTGAAAACTGGAGTAATTTTAGCCTTTTTAAAGGTTCGTGGAAAGACTCCAGTTTCGAAGGACTTATTGCATATGAAGTAAGCGGACGTAAGTATCACTGAACTGCGGACAACTAAACGGGTTACCAAGGTTCCAGCTTTATACAGGAGTATGGAGAATGGTTTTATTTTTTAACAATTTTTCGTGTCTTTAGTAACGGTGCACATAAACTGTTTTTCTTTATTTCTTATTTCTATCTAGCATAGATAGAAGACCTAATATTTAAGTGGGATGGATGGGAGAGCCATACTTAGGCAGGAATGGGCCGACTCGACAGGAGTGATACCACGGCCGAGCAAAAAAAATCGACGTGAAACAACGCTTGCGTTTGTGTTTCGTCGCGTGTATGAGGTTACCGGAGGCACAATAACATCCCATCCCCAGTCCCCCTGTCGCGGAGAACCTAACGGGTAACCGGGGCTCCGGCTCGACGTGCAGGAGAAGGAACGGGGTGGTTTTTAGTCAGTAAGAGTCTGACACTCCCTCCTGCCTCACCCAGGCGGGAGAAGTCATTCGATGATTTTCCCCCCTTAAAAAAAAAAAAAAAAAAATCCCCAGTCCCCCCAATCTCCGGTTTCAGGTGTCCATGGGCGGCGCCGATTGCTTATCATCAGGTGATCCGTCTGCTCGTTTACTGGCTTGTGCCATAAAAAAATACCTACAAATCCGAAACTAACTACCCCACATATCTGTTAACCCATCTCACAATAAACAAGTGCAAGTATACACGTTTGTAACTCCACAATCCCTTGAAAAGTCACTCACTCCGTTCCTTACACTGGTTGTTAACAAACAAATATAAATTTAGTACGGAGAGAGTTCAAGTTATGCTGGTGAGTGTAATCTGTTCCATATACTGGTCTTGTAAAAACAGATGTAGTTTTGTACGGAAAGAGGTCAACATATGGTGGTGGGCGTAACAAGAGGGAGTGAGGTGTCTAGTTACATAGGAGGAGGTTTTTTATTTTACCACGCTTATTATCTGGCTATTGACTTGGGTATAGGGGTGGTAGTGAGCATAGGAGTGTTAATATTTCTTAGAAAAATATATATTTCAGTTTTTTAATGTTTTTATTTGGTCTTGGTGGCCTGGGGTTCGAGATACCCGCTTCTCATGCAAGAGGATTCCGAACCTACCAACGGCAAGTACCTACCAATGCGACTTTTTCCGAGTTATATGTACTTTCTAAGATTATCACATCGTGAGGAAACCTGGGCTTATAATTTCCGATAAGTTTGAAATCGCCAATCTGCATTGCGCAAACGTAGTGATTAATGCTCAAACCTTCTCCGTGTGAGAAGAGAGCTTCGCTCAGCAATGGACATTTATAGGTTGTTGATGATGGTGATGAATATTTGCAATCTCAAAAACCTGCCCTGCATTGCTTTATGAGTCCCGAATGATTGCACCAAGTTCAATAACATTTTTTAAACGGTTTCATTTAGCTTGCCCCCTTTGTTTGTTTGGGTCTAATTTAATAAGGAGTTTTACCCCCTTCCTGACGACAGATCGATCTGATATTTGATACACACTCTTAATCTTGATGACCATACAATATTATCTAATTGTTTCCACAACTACCTCCATTATATTTAGATATCAAACGTAAATGCTTGATTGGTAGAATAGAGCTCATTAAAACTATGTAACATAAATAATATTATGTTTTATTTTGTAAGACTAAAAAAGTTAAATAATAACATAACATAACATCACGCCTTTTATCCCCGAAGGGGTAGGCAGAGGTGCACACAGAAGTAACACCTACTTTTCACTATTTATGTTATGAGTCCCATGTAATAGGGGGTGAGCCTATTGCCATATACCGAGCACATTTCCAAACTCCGTGCTACTACTGAGAATTATTTAAAAACCCAGTAATACTTTGCCCGACCCGGGAATCGAACCCGAGACCCCTTGCCCGGCAGCCGCACTTGCGACCACTCGGCCAACGAGGCAAGTTAAATAATATTTATTATTTTCTCGCTTCTACCACCCCTGCGCCACGCGTGCTTGCTTGTATGTTCACGCTGTCTGACCGAGTGCAAGCAGAGAGCGGTGTAAGGTGACACCCGCTACTACGTCTAATTGACGTTTACTAGCAAAATGATTGGCCCATTGAGATTTAGCGGATATAAAAGCAATTTTTTATATTATGGTAAAAATCATTATAGGCTTGTGAGTGTTATTTTTTAAAGGGAAATTAACAAATTTATTTGTTTTTAGGACCATATTTATATAACAAACTCAACAGGTTGTTAAAAGTTTATAGTGTAAGTTTATATAAGTGTAATCTAATACTTACAGAATATTTACAGTCCCTCAATTACTCAGAAACGGAAAAATTACTAGAAGTGTTAAAATAAACTGCTTATTTTTAGTGATAAATCTACATATTAACTAGTATAGTGTTGTTTGTTTCATAATTTAGGACAGGTTGTCCTTGCTTGGTCTTTAAATAATTGTGTAATACGATTTTTATTTATAATTATATCCATCAAATCATTTTTTTGGCATTGATAGCCTGAAACACAGGTTTAAATAAATCTAGTTCGGGTAATCCCTATATAATTATACTTAGAACGTTATTTCCTCGCATGTATATTGTATAAGACTAGATTAAGTAAACTATTACGAGTGTTATTATTAAGACTTTTTATTACTATAAAATCTGAGCGAACTGTAATTCTAAATGTGTTCTATGTTGTTTTTAATAAATTTTTTTGTTTTTTTTTTATACACTAATTTCAGAAGCACAATTGACGTGTACAGATTATAGACGTGTTAGACTATGAGTACTCGCACGGGCTATAGCCTTCCTTGATAAATGGGCTATCTAACACAGAAAGAATTTTTCAAATCGGACCAGTAGTTTCGGAGATTAGCGTGTTCAAACAAAAAAACAAACTCTTCAGCTTTAGAGGTATAATATTAGAGTATAGATTGGTAAATTAAGTAGCTTAGTGGATCAATAATTTGTATTGTATTAGTATGTGTTTTCATCGTTTTTTTTGTACGTTTATTGTTTTTATGAAGGTGCGTTTGTTTGTATTCCAAATCCGTGAGTTTTCACGGAACCTGTAATAATAATAATAATAATATATGCTTTATTGTACACCACACAATCACATTATAGGAAAAATGATTGACTTTCAGATGTTGTTTTGCCACTATTGGTTTGGCATGTGTAGCTGTCAGCATGACTGCTTCGCAAACGGAGGAGATGACATCCCAGTCCCCCTCGCGGTGCATCATGACCCTGATTAGGGCCGGACGCGAAAGGTCGCGGTCGCCGATCACATTCCTGAGGGCACGGCGGTTCTCAGCCCACGCAGAATTCATGGTCTTGAGCTGGTATTCTACTTAACCCTTAAGGACGAACATGCCACCAATCGGACTTCAGCAATTTAAAATTAACAAAATAAATGATCAGAAAAATACTGGTTGATTTAAAATTGATAGTCAAGTTGCAAACACTACATTGCAATTCACTACACTGAAAAAGATATCGCCCTCTATTATTCAATGCTATAACAAAGTAGGGTGGGTCACCGTTCGCGAACAACCTTTTGTCCGTGGTGTGTTATTACATCTATTCAACGATAGATGTCGCTATTATACAATTCAAAAATTTTATATGAAATTCAAGTTTTATCGAAAAGTTTCAAGTTTGCTTGAAAACTTATGAGCTGGATCGGAACTATGTAAAATCGTAATTGACCTGGAGGCTTACTCTTCAATCCAATTCCGATCGATCGACATTGGTATTGTCAAATTTCATACTCTCGAGTTGCAACACTAGCGCCCATTGCATCCGTATTGCATAGACTAAATGGTACTGAGGTTGACTTTATATTCTGTACTCAGAATGCTATTCTAACAGCTACGCTAAGGGTTGTATATGTTGACATTGAATAATTATTGAGATTTTATTGGATTGACATTGCATTGACATTGGTTTCAAGAGTAAGCACCCTGGCCAGACCTTAATTCTAATTCCTTAAATTGAGGGGGAAAATCATCCAATGCCTACTCCCACCCTAGGTGAGGCAAGAGGGAGTGTCGAGTCTCTTACTGACTAAACACCAGCCCGTTCCTACTTTTGCATAGAGTCGGAGCCCCGGTAACCTAAGTCATCTGCAGCTCAGTATCGAGTATCAGCCATACTAGGCCCCACCTGAAGTGGTGCGCGCGGAAGATGACGCGCCATACGCTCGGATCTGGTTGTGATTGGGCAGCGAGCTACCCTCATTCGATTCCTCATTCCTCTGGTGTTACGGGTGTTCCTGGTCCCTGACCACTTACTCTTCATCTGCTCGTTTTCTTCCAGTCAGAGGCGCCCCTAAAAGTTTTTGTTGCCGCCACCACCCGATGTGTACGATGGAGCACGCTAACTTATGAGAAACCTGTTCACTCAGGACTTGAAGACACCCAAGTTATATGTCGGATAACACAGATTCCGGCAAAGAATCCCATTCGTACTGTTATTCTGAGCGATTCGGCAGTTACAAGAAAAAACCACGTTTGAGTCGTAAGTAAAATATAATTATACACTTTAACGTCCTAGACTATACTCACAGTCGCGCGATTGTCCTAGTGAAAGGGTATATCGACCCGGTCTAGATCAGGAATTTGGGTTGAAAACCAACAAGTTGGGCTAGATCCGAAGATCACGATTATATCACCACCTGAGTCTAGACAAAATCTTCACTGAATTTTAGAAAATAATGATTAATTATAGTAAATAATTGCTGATGGAGAATTTTGTGATTGACGTAAATCAATGCAGTTCTAGCATACAGGCAATAGAATAGTTTCCTAAATTTTATTTTAATATCCGTCTGGTATATGAATTTAAAACTTTAGACACGTATTTTTTCCTTTCTCACAGAATTAAATACTTTCGACGATATATTAATTTCAAATTATACCATGTGACGTCACAGCGTGCCACATTTTGTAGCACGTTATGACGTAACAACCTCTTACTCCTAAACTTAGCGCCATTTTATCTAAGTATTGCAACTTAATACGAGAAAATAAAAAAAATACGTGTCTAATATTTTTTCATTATCTAACTGACGGACTAATTAGGTTTTTAATTTTGATACCCTGGAAACTACCCAATTTGGTATGCAGGTCATTGGTGTAATAAGCATTATTATTAGGGTTATAACGGTGCTAATGGGTGGAATGAAAAAAGTAAATAAAAGACAATAAATAAGATAAATTATATATATCTGATAATATTTGACAATTCGTACGTTATCTACGACACACGCACTTTTAAAGATCACATTTCAAACTCACGCTAATTCTAAATAAATAAATACTGCCTATTATATCATATACAAAGCTATGTACTAACCAGCTGTAGTCATTGATAGAAAACTACTAAAATAAGGCTTTAAAACAATATAATACAAGTTATTAGACATTTAAACTGTCAAACACCAAGCGGTCACCGGTGACCGCAACCTATTGTTCTATAATTGTGTCTATATTGACGGTGCTCGACAAGTTACATTCATGAAAAAATAATCTTTACAAAATAATGTTTAAAAAATTAGGTTTGGAATTATTGAAAGCACTAATGCTTTTAAGATCAGTAATAATATGAAAAATAAGAGTCTAAATAAATTTAATCATTATTTTTTATATCGTGAACGCTGCGTTATCGTTACATATACGCTACGTTGACGTCGCAAAATCGTCACTTTCATGCAACATAGTTGTTGAATTAAACAAAACAGAAGAAGCTTCCGTTTTTACAATCGTAAACGCAGCGTAAACGCAACCTTAACGCAACGATAAATTTAGCCTCGATTACTATTTATATTAGCCAATATTATATTTTTATACAGATATTCTTAAACTCTAGTTCACAGCTATATAATTTAAAATGTTTCCTACCAAAATAAAATTACTGACTTTCATTTATTTGTTAATATTAGCAAGATTTGTTGATTTTCCTTCAATATGAAATAAATGCACGTATCTTAATTTCTTATCTTTTAATCCCCAAGCTGTTTGCCAAGCGTGGCGATTATTGCAAAATCTCTTATGCAAAGGCTGGATGATAAAAATTAACTGCTCTTTAAAACCAGCGGTTAATTTAAAATTGTAACGATATAAAATTAACATGCGCGCAATTTATTTAAGACAATATGATGATCAAACAAAAGAGCATTAATTGAAAAAGTATTTGACACGTACGCGACTAAAGCATCAAGCTATACATAACCAGTATAAGCTGACCGTTGAATGTACGAAAAGATCGGACAATGCGAGGCCATAATAAATTGGATTGTATAGTCCCACGCATCAAGCTATGATTAACCAGTATAAGTTGACCGTCGAATGTACGAAGTGATGGTACCAAGAGAGGTCATGATAAATTGGTTTTGTATAGCTTCATATGAACACACGTATCTAATCCTTTTCCAAATCATCAATCTATATTTTTAATTTCTAAAGCAAATATTATCACTATTAATACATATTACTCACGCCTATGTCCCGTAGGGATAGGCAAAGAACATAGTTTAATTATTTTTCTTTTTGATCAACCAATAAGATTTCGTTAATTTTTTAGCCTCAATCTTGTATGACACTTTCGTAATTTATTAACATAAATAATAGTTTGTAGTTACGTCCTTACATTTGGAATTTAAACAAAAAAATATTTAGTCACAATTTTCGGCTTACTTCGAGCATTTTCGGATAAGACCGGAGCCGTTACAATAAACGGTGAAGTCCGAAATATTAAAAAAGCGGTGACTAGGTTAATTTATGTTTTCATATTATGAATGTTATGCGAGAACAATATAAAATTTTGTCTCAGCCTCAGTTTTTTCTAATTTTTGGTGTTATATTAAAAACAAATCTCATTAAAATGATTTTAATTAACACCAAAACAATATATTTTAAATAATATCTAATAATTCAAAAATCCTAACACGTCTACCATTGAGATTTCTTTATAATTACTTTTCGTATAATTAAAAATTTTCACTATAATTACAATTTACATTAAATATTTTCGTTCAAATCGCTGCCGAAATTTACAATGTCGGTGATTTAGGAATGGTCACTTGTAGGAAATCAAAGTACCAGATTACGTTCTGTTGTGATGACTGAGAGAATGAAAGACTGTACACAGCTGTAGCTACGGCGATTAGCAAGCTGTGTGTCATATAGCGAGCTAGGAAAATTTTGAGAGAGACGATTTTCCGATTTTTCTAAATATTTATCAAAATTTTTTGATTACCCGCAACTAACTATTCCTTCGAGACAATCAATTTGAATTTAGTTACAGCATATTTTTTATAAACAAAAAATAACTGAACAAAATTTTCAAAACAGTAATCTTTCATTACACTAAATCACCATAGATGTCAAAATGGTGATTAGTTAAAATAAATACGTATGTAAAAGTAGACACCATTTTTGTTATGAAAAATAATAGATACCTTTTTTATAGTGGCCACTAGATATTCTTACTACATTTTTCTTCATATTTTAACTATACCACAAAAAATAACATTGATTATTTTTTTGTCATGTCGTGTAGTGTAGATGTTGTCTAGTTAAAAAGAATGTAGCGATTTAAACTGGATTAGCAACTACTTCTACAATCTACTTGGACCAAAGTAACTTTTCGCCAAGTATGGGGATTATGACAAAATCCCCATAAAAGTGATTTTTTCGGCTGATGACGGTAATGATGAAGATTTTGTAAATAGTCAGCCATTGAAGTTTACTCAAGTCATTAGTCAGTCAACTAATGACAACTAAACTAATAGGACTAACACCACCTTACGACACACTAGCGCCAACCAGGGCATTTTTTAAATGAGGTATAATTAAAATATATTTATCAATATCGACATTTTACTTACATTAATAAAGTATTTTTATACATTTAAAATTATAATATAATATCTACAGTTCGTATCGTTACAAAATTAATCCAAAACAATTAGTTTATTTGTTCGTTCGTCTACATGACCATTTCCACCAATTTCCCCTAAATTTAAAGGAACCCCTAAGCTAAGATAGGTGTCATGTCACGTCACTATTGTGTTCATCAACCTATATAAAGCGACACCTAGCAAAAAACATAATCACGCTAAGTGACTTTTAGTAAGTCAGTTTTAGGGGTGGTAGGTAACAATGGGCATAAATGTTTGGTAAATTAATATATTTACGTTAATAGCTTTATAGAACCATGCAAAAAAAAAATAAGAACATCACGCCTTCAATTCGCTAGGAATAAACAGACTTTCGTGAGACATCCTAAATTCGAAGGGGTAGGCAGAGGTGCACATTATGCCACTGTACAATGTAACACCCACTTTTCACTAATTATTTTATGAGTCCCATGTAATAGGTGGTACTTAGGACATTATATTTTTCTCCAATTTACATTTAGCAGTGGTCTACATTTTCTTAGATAGCACTAATTTTCTTTATAAGACGGTAAACGAGCAGACGGATCACGTGATGGTAAGCAATCAACGCCGCCCATGGACACCTGAAACACTAGAGGAGTCACAAGAGCTTTGCCCGGCAGTTAAAAAAGTAATTCGCTGTTTACTTGAAGGTTTGAAAGTCGTATCGGTCTCCATAGACGGCGCAGACCACTGATCATCGGGTGATCCGTCTGCTAGTTGACCTCCTATTCCATAAAAAAGGAGTAACTATTTTACAAGTCTGTATATTCCAAATTAACAATATGTTCGATTTTATATATTTTATATATATTAATTTGCATGATTCTAGGAAGGAAATTGAGTCGGTCATAGGGAATTCTCTCAATTTTATAAACATATTCTAAGTCAGTTTACGTATGTCTTCACGAATTACTTTTATCTAATTAGCGTTTGTGTAGTCGTAACAAGAAAAATATATATACAACTAGCGACCCGCCCCGCACGGGTGCAATACACATGTATTATACATATAAGCCTTTCTTGAGAATCACTTTATCTATTTAAAAAACCGCATCAAATTCCATTGCGTAGTTTTAAAGATCTAAGCATACATAGGGACAGACAGACGGCGGATGGCGACTTTGTTTTATACTATGTAGTAATACTAATTTTAGTTAAAACTTAGTTTAATCTTAAATATGAGTATGGGTATATTTATAATGTAAATATTTAAATTATTTAGTAAATCATAATATAACATAACATCACGCCTTTTATTCCCGAAGGGATAGGCAGAGGTGCACATTACGGCACTTAATGCCACTGTACAATGTAACAACCACTATTTATGTTATGAGTCCCATGTAATAGGGGGTGAGCCTATTGCCATATACCGGGCACAATTCCAGACTCTATGCTACTACTGAGAATTTCTTTAAAAACCCAGTATAACATCACACTACTATGAAAATGAGCCGAGCAGCGAATGAAACGTAATATATATACATACATAACATAACATCACGCCTTTTATCCCGAAGGGGTAGGCAGAGGTGCACATTATGCCACTGTACAATGTAACACGCACTTTTCACTATTTTATGTTACGAGTCCCATGTAATAGGGGGTGAGCCTATTGCTATATACCGGGCACAATTCCAGCAATATATATATAGAGGTATATGACCACACAAACGCAGATTAGCGTATAAATATACAAAAATATCTATGTATTGTATATGTGTTGTGTATATAATACATACATGAATAAATGCGACATCAGATAATTATAACAACTAATTTCATACATTTAATGTTTGTTCGTTCGTTTGAGATCACGCGTAGGTACTTTTTGAGTGTATTTTCTATTGATATATATAACATAACATAAACCACGAAAGAGTAGGCAGAGGTGCACATTACGGCACTTAATGCCACTGTACAATGTAACACCCACTTTCACTATTTATGTTATAAGTCCCATCTAATAGGGGGTGAGCCTATTGCCATATACCGGGCACAATTCCAAACTTTGTCCATTTTGCAGACTGAGGAAAACCCGGTAATACTTTGCCCGACTCGGGAATCGAACCCGAGACCCCTTGCCCGGCCCTTGAGTCGCACTTGCGACCACTCGGCCAATGATGCAGTCATATATAGTTAGATACAATATCTAACTATATATATCCTTACTAATATTATAAATCGGAAAGTGAGTTTGTTTGTTTGTTCCGCTTTCACGCCGTAACTACTAAACCGATTGCTTTGAATTTTTGCAGAAGTAAAGGTAGAAGTCTGGATTAAACAATAGGGTACTTCTTATCCCGAAAAAATTGATATTCCTGAGGGAAAATAAAATTATTGGTATAGATTGCGCTGTGTGTATTGGTATATGTCACATAGGCTACTTTTCATCCTTTTGTGACGCGAGCGAAGCCGCGGGTAAAAGCTAGTTATATTATAATTGCGAAAGTTTGTGTGTTTGTCTGTATGTTTGTTACTCAATCACATCAAAACGGCTGAAGAAATCGGGATGAAATTTGGAACAGGGATAGATTACGGTCTGAAATAACGCATGACCACTTTTTATCCACATTTCAAAAGAGTAACGAAATCTCGCTCGTTCTTCTCCATTCAAATCTACATTTTGGAATGAGCACCTAGCTTCACCTAGCTTCACTGACGGACTGACTGACAGACTATTATTTATTTTGTATTTGTTGACGTTTCAAAAGTACCAAATTATGGTTTAATTGAAATAAATGCTTTGACATTGACTTTGACGGGCGAAGCCGCTGCCAGAAGCTAATATATCAATAAAATACACTCATAAGTAACAAATTCATATTTCAAGTACATAACATAACACCTTACATACCCTAAAGGGGTAGACAGAGTTGATTGAAAGTAAATGCAACATCAACTTCAAAAAAAAATTGTACTGCTTCAAATATAAAAAAGAAATGCAAAAATGACGAATGTTCCCAATTCATTTTTTTTATATAATAATACTGATATATTTTTTTGTGTTTTTTTGTAAAAATATAATAAAAAAGAATGTTTTGTAAAGCATTTTGTCTTTAAGAGCGAATGCCGATCGTGAAGTCTTATATTCGATTCTTAGATAGGTTATTTTTACGATACATTACTGTTCGTTTTCATCAACCTTTCTTAACTTTTAAGAAACCATTAAGGTCATATAGGTGACTCTTATCCACATTTTGTTTATACCAACCTATAAGTGACACCTAACAGTACCAGTAAGGGTTAGTTCAGGTGTTCGATTACGTTAAGTAACTCTTAGTTAAGAGATGGTTGATGAAAACTGCGATTATAGTAGCTGAAGAGCCTAAAGAGCCACTTGTTAATACATATTTAAAATTTCATTAATCTGAGAATTTCACAACTCCCACCCGAAAATTGAAGATCAGACCTCAATCGGCAGTCAAACCAGATTGTCTATTATTTGGAATTTTCGATATTAACCTCTTGGCATATACTTGAAGGTATATGAGACACAATAGATTTGCGTTCCGATAGTTCACAGGTTAATATTTATATATTTAAATTGCGATGAAATTAGGCCTACCTGTTATCAAAACCTGCTTTGAATTACAATTTTAATAATAATATAAACAAATACCAATTAATGCAGGCCTACCGTGTTTTTGCTAACCTCATGATGGAAATGTAGCACTTCTCTATTTGTCCAATCACTCTAGGTCAAATATTGAACGTCCAATAGGGAAGATGACGGGGTATGAAAATTAAAAATCTAATTAGTCCGTAAGTTAGATAATGAAAAAATATTTGACACGTATTTTTTATTTTGTCGTATAATAAAACAATACTTAGATAAAACGAATCAAAGTTTAGGAGTGGGGGCTAAAACGTCATTTCTACGTATAAAGTGTACATAGAAATGACGTCACGCGACATTTCAAATCAATATATCGTCGAAAGTATTCGTTTCTGTAAGAAAATAAATAATACGTGTCTAATGATTTAAAATAATCTACCAGACGGACATTAAAATAAAAATTAGTCATCTACCCTATTGTGTGACGCTAGCTAATTCTATATTGGACGAAAAACGAGAGGTTCACAGTAGTGCCACCTAGTTAAGAAAATACAGTAAACCCTATTATATATTATATACAATCGGGTACTTTCCTTAATCAAAAATAAATTATTTCGACTGTTCAATACAATAAAATATTAAAAAATAATCACACTTTCATTAATTGATTTTATGACCACTTCATTTTAGGATTTTTCCAGCAAATTTTTGAGAAATAAGTATACTGTTTGACGCTAAAAAACGTGACGTCACAATGCACAATCTCTTACAAAATTCACAGAAAACTGTCGTTTTTGATAGTTCGAAAAAAGTATTGAATTTGACTAGTTGTCAAGTACCCAATTATATATATGTCACATATATATATATTGACTAAATACATATTACATATTTGTTTGTTGAGTACAATCACGGTAGTTTAAGGCCCTATTTTATTAATAAAATACTTTCAAATGCTATCAAGTTAATCCTTTACTTATTAAACACCGTGAAATCTATTTCGTTTTCGTCCCGAAGTAAAACGGTTCTGTCTTGGTAACACGATAGTTTTACAAAGAAATAAAATGTTTAAAACAAAAAATATCTGGTGAACCATTGCAGAAAGAACACTTCGAAAGCGCATACGAACTCATAGTACATTATCAAAACATCACGCCGTGTAATTGTCGAGGTATTTCTCGTCGGGTGGCACGTGCAATGCGAATTTACGACCAGTGTTTCATGTGATTTCTTTAAACTTAAAAATAATGATATTTTATTTTTTATACCTACCAACGGCAAGTACCAATGCGACTTTTTCCGAATTATATGTACTAAAAGGAGGAAACCGGGGCTTATAATTTGTTTACAACAGTTGTTTTGCCTCATCAACAGTTGTTTTGCCTCATCAACAGTTGTTTTGCCTCATCAACAGTTGTTTTGCCTCATCAACAGTTGTTTTGCCTCATCAACAGTTGTTTTGCCTCATCAACAGTTGTTTTGCCTCATCAACAGTTGTTTTGCCTCATCAACAGTTGTTTTGCCTCATCAACAGTTGTTTTGCCTGCGGGACGGAAACGTGTGTTTGTTTGAAGGCGCTAACTTCAGGAACGACTGGTCCGATTTGAATAATTCTTGTTGTGTTAGATATATGATAGTGCATTTATCAAGGAAGGCTATAGGCACTAAAACATCACGCCATGATCAATAGAAGCCGAAAAGCGAGAGAAGTCGCGTGGAAGTAGCTAGTTTTCTCATATAAACAGTCAGAAGTGGTTTTCATTAGTATTATATTTAATACAAATGGCACAATTTGAGATTCTATACTATTTATAATCATTTATACAGTGTGTTAGGTTAAACGAGGGACTTATTGAGGGAGGGTATTCAGTATTCGATTCTCGTCCCGAATATGTAAAAAACCTATAACCAAAATTTTTGAAGTAATTGTCCAATAAAATAAATCATCATGAACACTGAGCGCGCAACAAGTGAACTTGTAAACAGAAACAGTACTTACATAAAGTAAGTCGCGTTGCAAAACATGCGCCGATCTTGCCAAAAAGAATAGAGCGCGCTTAAGCCCGCTAAGCCGTAACCCGTAAGCGTAAGCGGAAGCGTTTTTATGGTTCTGTCTGTTATTTATTAGTGTTTTCGTTTCGTTTATATGTTTGTTAGGTTCATGTGAGTATACACTATTATGGGTTTGAATATGTCCCTCGTTTAACCTAACATACTGTATATTCAAATCATCAATAATAATAATAATACTCGACCAGCTATCGAATTCAGGACCTTATACTCGATAATCGCGCTTACTGATTTATCATCACAATTAATAGTTGGCTAGGGAATCGAATCCATAATCTCATACTTGCTAGCTGGACTTGTAACTACTCACCTATCAATAGTAATACTAATAAAATAGAGCCTTAAACATTATACCAAAATAGGCCATTTTTACAAAAAACTAAATCACAAAACGTTAATATAATAACAAATGTACAAATCATCTTTAAATTGCCAGACTAAAAAAACTTTTGCGTCAACAAAAACCAACTGGCAACACTATGCAAGACAGATTACGTCAATTTTCGAAACACCATTTTCGAGCACGCCCGACTAGTTTCGAGCTCGACCGGGGGCCATAACGAAAATCGAGAATAATTTCAATATCAGAACTGAACGTGTTTTTCAGTTGCTGTATGAATGGGAAAGCTTGTACCGTTCGTTCGTTTCGCTTTTTCTTATAGTGGCGTCTCTTTCCTCCATTGGAAAGCATTTGTTTTGACTGCGGGGTTGGCAGAGCTCGCGCTGGCAGCTATAGCTACGCCTGTTCGTCGTATGTTTGCGGCTGCATTATCTGAAACAATGATAGAATTATTGTTACTTTTTATTGATTACTTTTATATTTACTGGTCTTACGAAGTTTACATATAATAAGGTAGATGACTAATTTTTATTTTAATCTCCGTCTGGTAGATTATTTTAAATCATTAGACACGTATTTTTTATTTTCTTATAGAAACGAATACTTTTGAGGATATATTGATTTGAAATGTCGCGTGACATCACTTCTATGTACATTTTATACGTAGAAATGACGTTTTAGCCCCACTCCTAAACTTTGGTTCGTTATATTTAAGTATCATTTTATAATACAACAAAAATAAAAATATACGTGTCTAATATTTTTTCATTATTTATTTTACTGACGGACTAATTAGATTTTTAATTTTCTTACCCTGTCAACTACTCAATTAGGTAATCAACTATTCTTTAGTTTAAGGAACTGTTATAATCGTACGAATTCTAGGTAAAAATGATTCTGTTATGCACTTACCGAGTCCATTTCTGACGTTGGCGACTAGCCGCATAGCGGGATTCGTGACTATACCGTTCCTCTTGCTTTTACTATAAACAAACAAATTACAACTTTAAACATAAACAAAAGTGAACAAACATGTTTACATAACACGATTTCCAAACTTTTCATACCCACCATCGGGGTTATTTTAGGACGTCATACGTCCTAAAGTCATAATGGTTCCATTGAGGGAAAGAAACAGAGCTATACAAGTCGTCTAGCGTGATCTCGTTCCCCTCATCGGAACCACTCTGGCTTCAAGACGTCATAATACGCCACCTGGGCCTAGAAACTAAATAAATACCTTGCCCAAAATGCTAATAATTATCTTTAAAAGATTTTTTTTTAAGTTATAACTCTATTGAATAAATTGACATCTTGAAAAACTAACTACACATACAATCGTGAGACATACTAAATTAACTAAAAGTCGTGGGTTACTCACGTGAAAATACTAAGAGCTCTACTAGTTTCGAACCACAGAGGGGTTCTTCCTCATGAGCGTGCGCGGTCGCGGCGATGTCGCGCATACTACTAGTAGCGAAACGAGCTTTTCTCAAATTTTTTCACGTGAGAAACCCGTGACTTTTAGTTCATTTAGTATGTCTCACGATAGTTATTACAGAAACATTCATACAATAAGTAGAATTCATGCTTTTGTTCAAAAAGGCAAATAATACTTTTTTTAAGAATCCATGTTTTTGCCTTAAAAAATGCCTTCAAAGCTACAACAACTTTGATTGTTAGCAGGAATGACCATTGAAGCCGCATTTTCACTAGGGAGGACATTTGTTCCGCTACTACAGAGTCGCCAGAGCCTACAGAGCCACAGGGCTCTACACGGAATTCAAGTGTCCATGAACATGTGTCGCTTTGTGTTATGGAAATGGTGGTAGTGTGGTCCAACCAGAATACTGACTCCGCGGGCGACATACTGATCACAACTGGCCAATGTGAACAAGCGGAATGTCGAAAGTCCCACACAGTAGCAGACATACCACGTGAATGTGAAGATGAAGAAACGTGGTGGAACATGATAGACTGCGCATTTATCTAACATCTTGAAATGCATCTAAATAAACTGTGTTCAGCAATAAAGATATTTGATTTGATTTGAAGACGTCGTGGTGGCCCGGAGGTTTAAGACGCCTGCCTCTCATGCATGAGGATGCGGGTTCGAAACCTAACAACGGCAAGTACCAATGTGACTTTTTCCGAGTTATATATACTTTCTAAGAATATCTCGATACCGCTGACAAACGGTGAAAGAAAACATCGTGAGGAAACCTGGGGTTATAATTTCTAATTATAAGTTTGTAATCGCCAACCCGCATTGAGCAAGAGTGGTGATTAATGCTCAAACCTTCTCCATGTAAGGAGAGGCTTTGCTCAGCAATGAGCATTTATAGGCCGTTGATGATGATCACGTGAATGTCGGGGGATATGTCTCCCCGACATGTTTCCTAGCGAAAACGCAGCTTAATAGTATATTAAATCATATTAGTCTAGCTCCATAACCAATTTAGTATACAGCTGCAAAGCTTCGGTTAAAGTTAGAACCTTATAAATATATTATTATTATTATGACAATTAGTTTATGATCTGCCGTAATCCCAATTTATTTTACATAATGTGCACCTCTGCCTAGCCCTTCGGGGATAAAGGCGTGGTTTTATGTCATGTTATGTTATGTCTATTTGGAATACAAATGCGTAGGTACGTTCTTGATTTACGTCATAGTAACATTCTCCATTAATGGTGATGATGATGATGATGATGAAAGCAGTAGGTACAGCATATGCCTATCACCAGCCAATTAGCCAATCCCAGCCCATGTAGAGGTGTGACCGTTCGACTACCTACCTATACGTATTCTATATAATATCGCCCGGGAATGAAGTTCGCGACTTCTCAATAATGTCAGTCCCTAAACCAATGAGCCATAAAGGAAGGAGAATTAAAATATGGCTATAAAAATAAAGCCAAAGTAATCAAATTACCAAACTGTCTGTTGAGGTGATATCAGTTGGTTCACTCGAATGAATATTCACCCCAGTGAATGTTTCATACATACATATATAACTTCACTCCTGTCTCCTATGGGGGTAGATGGAGTGTATAGAACGCCAATTACTACGATTCCTACATTAACTTCACCATTACCTTCATCCTCATTAACTTCATCAACAGTCATCAATCTTTTCTTAAAATAAACAACTTGGCTTTAATTACATATTTGAAATAAAGTCTACAATTTAAAAAAATTATCAAAAGTAAAATATTGTTTAACAACATATAACAACAACCCCCTCCCCCCTCCTACTCCTGTAGGCCGAACAGTCACACCTCAAAAAATCACTCGGCATATGCAAGACTCACTTCTTTTTGAATATCCGGCCCCTGGCTCTGCCGATACTGCCAACTAGCTTGTTGTATGCAACGAGACCCATCGCTTTCCACACCTCGCTATGTTACACATACATTCATTTAGTGTCGCGGCTTAATTGTAAAAGTTAAGGACGAATACTCGGCTTTCGGCGGATTGATTACTACACTTACTGAGTATAAAAAAGAAATTTTCATAGGCTTCTAAAGTACCCCTTCATCTGATTTAAATATTTTGGCATAAAGTATTGTTATCGCCAAATATTCCAATCAATATTTCGTTACACAATTTTGATACAATTTTGATTCAGAGTCGATTAGCCTACGGGCGATATCTTTAAAAACAGAGTGTGCACTGGGACCCCATGGCCCAAGTGTTTCGACCCCAAACGGCTCAAAACAGTAATTTAAAAACAATATCAACTCCTTTTTGGCCAGTTTAGGTATAGAGAGAGCACACTAATTTAAATTATTGCCAAAATAGGTCTACAACTTTGTTTACAGAAAGCCGAATATTCGTCCAACTCATTACAGATTACATATTGTTAGCATAATCAAACACATTACAAAAGCATTAAATTTACTTCAAAACTAACATCTTATCCCCACTTAGATTAACATATTTCCATTTAAAATATATAGAAAACAAAAACAAAGAAACAAAAATTTAAGCAGGAAATAAATCAATTGTAATGGAACCTGTCAATATTCGGCCTTACACAAGCCGAGTACTAAGTTATTCGGCCATTGAAAATTTATTATAACAAAACATCGTGCCATTTAACCCCTGAAGGACTAAGCAGAGGTGTATTATACAATATAACACACAATTTTTATAAGTTATGTTTGGAGTCCTATGTAATGTGTAATATGGGGTATATTATATAAGTCTTTGAATAAGGGATCTGTTATGCTACGAGTTTCATGTACAGGAGTCAAAGTCAAAGCATTTATTTCAATTAATTCTTAATAAGGCACTTTTGAAACTTCAACGTTAAAATTAATTGAATTGTCCGTCTGCCTGTCTGTCAGTGAAGCTGGAGCAAGAGTGTCGTAATATAAAAGCCCCTTTTATATTACGACACTCTTGTTGTACGGCCTGTTATGTTAAAATTCCAATGATTGAGTGCCGGGCAAGGGGTCTCGGGTTCGATTCCCGGGTCGGGTAAAGTACTAGGGGGTTTTTTTAAAAAAAAACCCCAGTAAAAGACGGAGTCTGAAAATGTGCACGATATATGGCAATAGGCTCATCCCCTATTACAGTGGATTCATATCATAAATATTGAAAAGTGGGTGTTATGTTGTACAGTGGCATTAGTGCCGTAATGTGCACCTCTGCCTACCCCTTCGGAGATAAAAGGCGTGATGTTATTTAAAACAAGAGACCTGTTGTATTAGAAGTCGCTCGGATAGGGGGTCTATTATGCAATAATAATATTTATCCGTTTGTTAACTGACCTCTCGCTCCTATCCTGCGGCGGTTTGCTGTCTCGTCCGAGTATAATCCTCATATGGGTGTCTCGATTGAAGTGGGTGTCAGTCAGAACTGGTTGCACCGACGTCAGGCTTGGGGGCTGGGAACCTGTAGGGGGAGAAAAGACTTAGAAAAGTGGGATTTTTGTTCATCGTCATCAATTTATTGCTGTGCAAGCACAATTGATCGAACAGTGACAACAAGTGAGTCACTGTATGGACTCTGACCCAGTTTTTTGTGTTTCTGCAGCCACTTCAAAATACTCGACAGCATAGCGTGTAATTTTATCTAGTTCTCAATGTAGATTACGTGGTTTATTTAAGTGTATATGTTATTGATTATTAATAAATAACTTATGTAGGTACTACTTTTTATTCCCCCTCAGAGAATAATAAAAGGTGTGATGTTGTATAGGTATGTATATATATAGTATATTTAAAAACAATCCTACCTTACTACTGAAAATTGTGTTAAATACTTTGTTTAAACTATAAATAATTTGTCTCATCATTAACATAATTTTAGAGCTCCTGTCGCTTGTGACACAGGAATATTCCTAGTATAGGCATATTACTTTTTAAGATCTTGTCGCTTAACTAAGATATTTTTTGTACCTATGTTGGCCATTGTTATTATGAATAAAGATTTATTTATTTATTTCAGCCAGAGGAACATAGGTCTCCCCCAATGACTTCCAGATAGGCCGGTTGGAAGTGACCTGCTTCCAGCAGCTCTCTACGATCAGGTCGTCTGTCCACCTTGCGGATGGACGTCGTACGCCGCGCTTGCCGGTACGTGTCCTCCACTCGAGAACCTGTCTGCCCCAGCGGCCGTCGGTTCTCCGCGCTATGTGCTCTGCCCACTGCCACTTCAACTTGCTAATCCGTTGGGCTAAGTCAGCGACCTTTGTTCGTTTGCGGATGTCCAAGAAAAGGACTTTTGTCAAACGGTTTTATTTTGCTTGCCCCGTTTGTTGGTTTGTGTCAAATTCAATAATTGGAATTTTACCCCCTTCCTGACGACAGATCGATCTGATATTTGGTACACACTCTTTTGATGAGTTGATGACCATACAATATTATCTAATTTTTTCCACAACTACCTCCATTATGGATATCAAACGTAAAGGTTTGATTGGTAGAATAGGGTAGTTTCCTAAATTTTATTTTAGTGTCCGTCTTGTAGACTAATTTAAAACTATGGACGCGTATTTTTTCTTTTTTCACAAAATTAAATACTTTCGACGATATATTAATTTGAAATATCGTGTGACGTCACAGCGTGTTACATTTTGTAGCACGTTATGACGAAACGACCTCCCACTCCTAAACTTAGCGCCATTTTATCTAAGTATTGCAACTTAATAAAGAGAAAATAAAAAAAATACGTGTCTAATATTGTTTCATTACCTAACTTACGAACTAATTAGATTTTTAATTTCCATACCCTGTCATCATCCCAATTAATTTAGTATATCTCAATAAAAATACGCACCAAAACTAGGCGGTAGCGCAGGTTGCGTGGGACTGCATAGATCACTGACGGGGGTACGAGGGGGGGACGCGTACAGGGGGGACATGTGTCCGGGGGGAGCGGGGGCCGCCTGCGACCATGCGCCCAGCTCTAGGTCGCGCTCGTTCGCTAGGTAGCTCCTGGAAATGGGGGTTAGATTATATCATCATTTTCTCTTTAAACAATAGAAATTAGTAACCTATATATTTTAACCCTTAATTTTTTGACAGAAACTGGAATAAAAATAATGAAAAAATCGATTTTCTTCCAACGCTTTTTATTAAGATCGGTAATTATTTTCAACCATCATTACTCATCGTCAATAGCTTGTTCCGATGCGAAGGCAAGAAAACAACGCATTATTGAAAAAGCTTTTTTTGGAGGGATAATCAGTAACCATGCAACTCCCTCCCGCTTTAGATGAGGCGAGTGGGAGTGTCATACTCTTACTGACTGAACATCACCATACCGGTTCCTACTCCTGCATAGAGCCCGAGCCCCGGTAACCAGTTAACTCTTTCGCGGTTCTATATCGGAATAGTTATGACCTAGACATTAAAACTGAATATATTATATACCTGAGTTTAGAGTCCTTCTCGACGACGTGATGTTCCGGTATGTCGTGGTGTTGAACATGGTCCCTGCGTCCGCGGCCACACCGCGCCACTTGCTGGGCGAACGACAGGGACAGGTTCGCGCGGTTACCCTGCGTATTAATCGATTTTAAAACAAGGGGGGTTAATTCGGTTTTTTAACTTATGTTTTAAAATGGTTATTTTTTATAAGTAATATTTAAAAATGTTATTTTAGGATATTTTGAAAAAATAATGTATATAGACATACCTTCTCAGTATTGCCAGTCTCTGCCTGGTCGTGGTGAGAGTGCGAGCGAGCCGAGCCGGCCGTCATGTTGGACGACGACTTTGTAGAATTAGAACTGTGCACGCTACGACGCTTGTATTCTGGGGACCCTGTTAAAGGTATAGATTATATCATTGCAAGCAAGTGCGACTGCCGGGCAAGACCTTTGGGTTAGATTCCCGGATGGGGCAAAGTATTACTGGGGTTTTTAAAACTTCTCTATAGTAGCACGGAGTCAGCAATTGTGACCGGTATATGGCAATAGGCTCACCCCCTATTACATGGGACTTAACATTACATGTTGTGTCGTAATGTGCACCTCTACCTATACTTTCGGGGATAAATGGCGTGATGTTATGTTTAGTAGCCTTTCAGTTCATACAACTACACTACATACTAATAATATGATTATTAGTATAGGTTCCGTTAATGATAGTTCATTAACGAAAATAGTTTTGGATACTCTCGATTAGTTTTAAATTACATCGGAGCTCTTAACCACGTCACCGTGTGGTTCGAAAATAGTCGAGCAAACTTTGAAATCATAAAAACAAAATTTTATTAGTGTCACAATTATTTTTAAAGACTACATCTACTTACCAGCACTAGGCGGCCTTGCAGATGGTAGATCGTGATGAGCAGGTGCTGAGGGAGCTGCAGAAGCTGCGGAACCTCCTGAAGCTGCAGAAGCTGCAGGTGCCGGCCAGCGCTCCAGCAGGCGGCAGATGTTGGCGTGTCCTGCTCGCCACGCTACCTTTGCGGGGGTACGACCTGGGGTATTGTAATATGTGTTATGAGGAGTTATTTTCGAAAATTTTAGAAATGTGTAGATTATATTTACCTAAAAACTGTTGTAGAAGAGTTTTATTGTTTTCTTCTTTATTACTTTTTTAATAAATTTGACACTTCTTAAAAGAGCTATTAGAGAAACTAAAAATGTTAAACTAATAATGTTACCAATTAATATCTTTAGCTTCTACATCACATATAATCTTGACAGACCTGGGGACCGACACCAAGACTCCTTTATACGCCATTAAAATTAGGGTTTGCATGATGGTAGTGACTGACAAGTATAACCGAGTTATCTATTGCACATACATGATAAAGTTAAAGGTACTTGCAGCTACGTGACGGTCAGTTGGCTCAGTATCAATATTACTGTTTCATCGAGCAACTTCAAAAAGGATTTTTTTGCATAGCGATCTATTCCCATAGTAATAAGGTCGAAAATAAATAAACACTGATAGCAAAACAATCACAATATCAAATGTAACAATTATATCTACCGCAATGATCAGCTTGCATGGGATCAGCTCCATGCTGCAGTAACCATAGGACGCATTCTTCGTGACCTTCCTGAGCCGCGATACCTGGAACAAGAATATCCAATTATTCGTTTTTCTCCATTCGAAACTACACTTTAGAAGGAGCATCTAGCCTCACTGATAGACAATTCAATTTAGGCGTTTCAAAAGTTCAAATTTCTTTTTTACTGAATAAGCCAGTAAACGAGCAGACAGATCACCTGATGGTAAGCAATTGGCGCCGCCCATGGATACCCAAAACACCCGAGTTGTGGTTGTTTAACTATGGTTTTCTGCTCGGTCGTGGTATCACTCAGGTCGAGTGAGCCCATTCGTGCCGAAGCATGGCTCTCCCACACTTACCCGTACTGACTGTACAATTTTTTTTATGGTATAAGCCGGTAAACGAACAGACGGATCACCTAATGGTAAGTAATGCGCGTCACCCATAGACACTTGAAACACCAGAGGCGTTACAAGTGCATTACCTACCTTTTGGAAATTTGAGGATTGTCGGCGATTGGGATAGACTGGGGAGGGGGAGGGAAGTAATTTGACCTCCGGTAACCTCATTCAAACGACGAAACATAACGCAAGCTTTTTTCGTCGGTTTTGCGGTCGGCCGTGGTATCACTCCGGTCGAGTCGGCCCATTAGTGTCAAAGCATGGCCCTTCCGCATTTGGAATACGCAGTAAGGCGGTGCGACCGCGCCACGCCGGCGTGTATGTATGTATGTATGTATGTATGTATGTATGTATGTATGTATTCACTCACCGAGTGGCGTGGCCCCCTGCGTACAGACGGCGGCGGGCGAGGCGCCGTGCTGCAGTAGAGCGCGCAGTACGGCGGTGCGGCCGCGCCACGCCGGCGTGTATGTATGTATGTATGTATGTATGTATTCACTCACCGAGTGGCGTGGCCCCCTGCGTACAGACGGCGGCGGGCGAGGCGCCGTGCTGCAGTAGAGCGCGCAGTACGGCGGTGCGGCCGCGCCACGCCGGCGTGTATGTATGTATGTATGTATGTATATATTCACTCACCGAGTGGCGTGGCCCCCTGCGTACAGACGGCGGCGGGCGAGGCGCCGTGCTGCAGTAGAGCGCGCAGTACGGCGGTGCGGCCGCGCCACGCCGGCGTGTATGTATGTATGTATGTATGTATATATTCACTCACCGAGTGGCGTGGCCCCCTGCGTACAGACGGCGGCGGGCGAGGCGCCGTGCTGCAGTAGAGCGCGCAGTACGGCGGTGCGGCCGCGCCACGCCGGCGTGTATGTATGTATGTATGTATGTATATATTCACTCACCGAGTGGCGTGGCCCCCTGCGTACAGACGGCGGCGGGCGAGGCGCCGTGCTGCAGTAGAGCGCGCAGTACGGCGGTGCGGCCGCGCCACGCCGGCGTGTATGTATGTATGTATGTATGTATGTATGTATTCACTCACCGAGTGGCGTGGCCCCCTGCGTACAGACGGCGGCGGGCGAGGCGCCGTGCTGCAGTAGAGCGCGCAGTACGGCGGTGCGGCCGCGCCACGCCGGCGTGTATGTATGTATGTATGTATGTATTCACTCACCGAGTGGCGTGGCCCCCTGCGTACAGACGGCGGCGGGCGAGGCGCCGTGCTGCAGTAGAGCGCGCAGTACGGCGGTGCGGCCGCGCCACGCCGGCGTGTATGTATGTATGTATGTATGTATGTATGTATTCACTCACCGAGTGGCGTGGCCCCCTGCGTACAGACGGCGGCGGGCGAGGCGCCGTGCTGCAGTAGAGCGCGCAGTACGGCGGTGCGGCCGCGCCACGCCGGCGTGTGTATGTATGTATGTATGTATGTATTCACTCACCGAGTGGCGTGGCCCCCTGCGTACAGACGGCGGCGGGCGAGGCGCCGTGCTGCAGTAGAGCGCGCAGTACGGCGGTGCGGCCGCGCCACGCCGGCGTGTATGTATGTATGTATGTATGTATGTATGTATTCACTCACCGAGTGGCGTGGCCCCCTGCGTACAGACGGCGGCGGGCGAGGCGCCGTGCTGCAGTAGAGCGCGCAGTACGGCGGTGCGGCCGCGCCACGCCGGCGTGTATGTATGTATGTATGTATGTATGTATGTATTCACTCACCGAGTGGCGTGGCCCCCTGCGTACAGACGGCGGCGGGCGAGGCGCCGTGCTGCAGTAGAGCGCGCAGTACGGCGGTGCGGCCGCGCCACGCCGGCGTGTATGTATGTATGTATGTATGTATGTATGTATTCACTCACCGAGTGGCGTGGCCCCCTGCGTACAGACGGCGGCGGGCGAGGCGCCGTGCTGCAGTAGAGCGCGCAGTACGGCGGTGCGGCCGCGCCACGCCGGCGTGTATGTATGTATGTATGTATGTATTCACTCACCGAGTGGCGTGGCCCCCTGCGTACAGACGGCGGCGGGCGAGGCGCCGTGCTGCAGTAGAGCGCGCAGTACGGCGGTGCGGCCGCGCCACGCCGGCGTGTATGTATGTATGTATGTATGTATGTATGTATTCACTCACCGAGTGGCGTGGCCCCCTGCGTACAGACGGCGGCGGGCGAGGCGCCGTGCTGCAGTAGAGCGCGCAGTACGGCGGTGCGGCCGCGCCACGCCGGCGTGTATGTATGTATGTATGTATGTATTCACTCACCGAGTGGCGTGGCCCCCTGCGTACAGACGGCGGCGGGCGAGGCGCCGTGCTGCAGTAGAGCGCGCAGTACGGCGGTGCGGCCGCGCCACGCCGGCGTGTATGTATGTATGTATGTATGTATGTATTCACTCACCGAGTGGCGTGGCCCCCTGCGTACAGACGGCGGCGGGCGAGGCGCCGTGCTGCAGTAGAGCGCGCAGTACGGCGGTGCGGCCGCGCCACGCCGCGGCGTGGAGTGCAGTGCGCAGGCAACGGTCGCGTCCGTCTACACACGCACCTCCTAGAGACAGATATATTTACTTCATTTACTTACTACCACAACCCGCAACTTAGTCTGCGTTTTCCTAAAATAAAAGTTCCTATGTTACTCCTTAGAACATTAGCTACCTGCCAATAAAAGTCCCGTCAAAATCGATCCAACCGCTTCAGAGATTAGCCAATACAAACAGACAGACAAAAATTTAAAAAATAAAATTATTTTGGTACTTATATTAGTGCGAAAATTAAGTAGGTAATATGAAGGTCATCTGGAAAGTTTTCCGGGAGTTTTGAAAATCTGAATTTTGTAGATTTTGATGTGCTCTTTTTGATATCCATTTTGCGCCTATGTAAGTGCGCTGCTCGCGTCGCCATCTTGGAAAAAGGGCGGCCAAAAACAGTTTTTTACAATATCTCTTTTCCTGTGCATTTTACGATAAAACTGCTCACAACAAAATTAAACTACTCATAGTTTTCTACAATTTATGTCTGGACAGCTTTTTTATAATAGAAGTAGTTTTGGCGCCAGAGCACTGCAAAGTACATTTTTATGAGTTTAGTAAAAGTAGCGAAAGCTGTGCATTTATATATACCTCTAGTATAGTCTTTTATAGGTCTAATGTTTTAAGAACTTGGCACTATCATCAGCCCTTAGCTGTTTCAGATTTTTTTTCGGGATAAGTCGGTAAACAAGCAGACGGATCACCTGATGGTAAGCAATCGGTGTCGCACATGAACACCTGAAACACCAGAGGCTGCAAGTGTGTTCCGGCCTTTTGGGAATTTGGAATTTGAGTAATGTGGAGCATTCGGGGATTGGGAAGACTAGAGGGGGGGGGGTAATAGAGTCTCCTATAACTTCACTCACAAGATGAAACACAACGTAAGCGTTGTTTCACGACGGTTTTTTTTTTTGTAAGGCCGTGGTATCACTCCAGTCGAGCCGACCCAATCGTTCCGAAGCATGGCCTTTTTAGAACCTTCTGGTGATCTCCCATCGATGATTTTGAACGAAAATGCTTGCAACGTATCTACAGAAGTGCATAGCATGTAATCAGGGCAAAAGTTTGATTGACGACTTCTCGATCGGTACCCTAGAGTCCCTAAATGCTCATAATAAAAATGTACTTTGCTGGGCTCTGACGCCAAAACTACTTACTTATATTACAAAAAATCTGTCCAGACGTAAATTGTAGAAAATTGTGAGTAGTTTAATTTTGTACAGGTATAGCCAGAATTTTAATTAGATTCCAGATTTGACAATAGCTACTGTAATTTTGTGAAATAATTATACCACATATACCTAACAGTGTAGTGATGAACACAAAAATCGATAAACAATCAGTGTGTGTGTTTTATAATAAATGTTACAGAAAGTGACAGGATAGCGATAGCGATGACGGCGACAATTTATAAAATAACTTATTACCATAATACATCTATCTGTTTTTTTGTCATGTTCCTTCATGATTACGTTTTTTTATTTATTTCACACACAATTATAAAAAAAAGTCTCAGATCGTTAATAAATCGTCAAAACTAAATTATTGGTTCAGAAATATTTAATTTCCTGATATACTTAGTTTACGGGAGCAAAATTATAAACGAGAAGAATCGATCCAGAAATATTGCATTTCCATATCGAATAATTTCTCAACGTCACTATTTAGTACTTGTCATAACGTTGCAACACTGAAACTGTCAAATCTGGAATCGAATTAAAATTCCGAGTATAGTTAACAGTTTTCTCGTAAAATGCGCAGGAAAAAGACTTGTAATAATATATTTTTAGCCGACATTTTTCCAAGATGGCGCGAGTACGAGGATGCTAAATGGAAATCAGAAAGAGCACATCAAAATCTACAAAATTGTCGATTTTCAAATCTCTCGACAAACATTACTGTTGCATAATCTATCTATACAATAAATAATCAATTTATATAACCCTTCAATTTTTGAAAGTTTCCCTTGGTTTTCCTAGGATTCCATAATCAGATCCTAATAATAAAATAATAATAATAATACCAATTTATTTCAGATAATAAAATCCATAAAATTGTAATAATTTTTTTTGTTTTTTTTTTAATTTTAATAATATTTTTAATTATTATTATTATTTTAATATTTTTTTTAATTATTATTATTAAAAAAAACAAAAAAATATTATTATAATTTTATGGATTTTATTAACCTGATATATTTTCCTAACCTGATGAAAATCAAACAAAACAAAACGGTTTATAAATGGCGGAGTAATTGGTGAACAAACAAAAAATTAATCATCTGAATATAGTGCCTCCTCCTTTTTTGAAATGGGTAAAAATTCGGTACAACGATAGTTTGACAGTCTTTATTCCGAAAATCACACGGCAACGGGGATATGCGTTAAAATTCTGGCACTCTGTATCTTTTAAATCACTGAATCCATTTGATTGAAATCCATTTGACAGAATAGTTGAAACCTTACGAGGCGAGCTCTGTACGGGTTGAAACCTGGTTGTTGGGATTGTTTATTTTTTTGAAATCACGAAAAAAATTATTTCACAACAAGTATAACTTAAGTACTGAATGAAGCCTGACGACATTTTTTTGTTACCGTGGAATGTCCCTTGGTAAAGTCTAATTCTAAAGCCTAAATTCTGCCAGAAGTCATTCTGCGCTGACGAAGTCGCGGGCAACAGCTAGTGATAAATAATATGTATTTAGGTTTTTAGAAATAAGATCCCCTCTGTCTACCCATTTGAGGATAAAGGCGTGATGTTATGTTATGTTACGTAAAAAACGGTTATTTCAATATTACAAACAGACACTCCAATTTTTTTTATCTGTATACATTTATTTAAGCTTGAAATGAAAATATTCAACGCGGACGAAGTCGTGGGTAAAAAAAGATATTTTTTTTTTGTTTTTTTTTTAACATTGCCCCACACTAGGATTTTCTCCTTTGTCGTGGGTGCGTTTACAAACATACAAGTTCACATACACAATGACACCCAGACCCGAAACAACAATTTGTGGATCACACAAAGTTGTGTTCCGTGCGGGAATCGAACCCGCGACACGTTGCACGGCAGCCGGTTGCCCTGCCACCGCACCAACCGTGCAGTCACAGTAAAATATTTTAAATCTTAAAATTCAACTCACCGACTTTAATGAGCAGGTTCACCATGTCCGTGTGACCTTGCCACGCAGACACGTGGAGCGGGGTGCGGCCCTGTAGACGACAATAATAACATTCTAAACACTGTAATGTGTCCAATGTGTAATGTTACATGCACGAAAACCATACCAAATGATTGTTAACTCATTTAAGTTATACATGTAATTGGGCCCTTCCTCAATATTTTATTTTTATGTTGCCCAAGATTTTCTCCTGTGTCGTGGGTGCGTTTATAAACATACAAGTTCACGTACACAGCCAGTCAAAAATTATAATGTCCAAGATTGCATCCCAGCGATACATCAAATGGAGGCGAAGGTCGAAACTCCACTGCCGCGCCAGATTAGTGCGTGGTGGGAAGAGCTCCGGCGCGATCTCATGGTGGAATGGCAGCAACGACTGTCGCAACCGAGGGCTGGGCTCGCTGCCATTGCAGCGGTAAGTCCCCTCTTTGAGGAGTGGCTTGAGAGACGCTACGGCGTCCTCACCTACCGCTTGACGCAGGTCCTCACCGGACATGAAGTTTCGGGAGGTACCTGTGTCTGATGGGGCTGACCGCCCTGAGGATACGGTGGAACATACAGTGAGGGAATACCCTGCGTGGGCTGAGCACCGCCGTGTCCTCAGGGAAGTGATCGGCGATGGCGACCTCTCGCGTCCGGGCCTAGTGCAGGCCATGATGCGGAGCGAGGGGGACTGGGATGCCGGCGCCGAGCGGTCGGCGCGCGACACAAGGAGCACCGCCCACCACAGATGGGGCCCAATAGGGCCGATGCCGATTCGGAGTCGCGGAGAACCTAACGGGTAACCGGGGCTCCGGCTCGACGTGCAGGAGAAGGAACGGGGTGGTTTTTAGTCAGTAAGAGTCTGACACTCCCTCCCGCCTCACCCAGGCGGGAGCAGTCATTCGATGATTTTCCCCGCTTAAAAAAGTGATGCATCAAAAGAAAAGATAATTTGGCCTCCGGTAACTTTGCTTACACGACGAAACACAACGCTGTGGTTGTTTTAGTATGGTGTCCTGGTGGTAGCTGGTGTCGCTGCCAGTGGGCCAGCCATACCTCGTTGTCGGTGGTGTCGACGTGGGCGCCGCAGTTGGCGATGAGTTGCGTGGCCATGGCTCCCACACGTACCTCGTTGTCGGTGGTGTCGACGTGGGCGCCGCAGTTGGCGATGAGTTGCGTGGCCATGGCTCCCACACGTACCTCGTTGTCGGTGGTGTCGACGTGGGCGCCGCAGTTGGCGATGAGTTGCGTGGCCATGGCTCCCACACGTACCTCGTTGTCGGTGGTGTCGACGTGGGCGCCGCAGTTGGCGATGAGTTGCGTGGCCATGGCTCCCACACGTACCTCGTTGTCGGTAGTGTCGACGTGGGCGCCGCAGTTGGCGATGAGTTGCGTGGCCATGGCGAGCCTGTTGTCTAGCGCCAGTACGTAGAGCGTGCTGCGTCGGTCGGCGTCCAGCGCGTCGACGTCCGCGCCGCGCACGTACAGCGCCTCCACCGTCGCCGCGTGGCCCTCCAGCGCCGCCAGTCTGCGGGGGGGGGGGAATAGATAACTCAATTTGTTCTCATAAATGCACTGAGAAACGCTCTACTAGTTTCGAGTCACAGAACATAACATAACATCACGCCTCTTATCCCCGAAGAGGTAGGCAGAGGTGCACATTATGCCACTGTAGAGGTATAATGTGACACCCGGGACCTTTCCTTATGAACAGTGCGCGCGATCGCGGCGATATCTCACAGCCCACTAGAGTATTTTGGCGAAAGTAAACCGTTATTAATATGAGCATGTGCGCTAACACCGCGTAGTACCTGTTATTATTATTACCTTGTTTTAGTTTTTATAATTTGGCTTATTATTTATTTTAAACCTTTTTATTGTTGTGTGTTATAATGTTTTTTTTTTTTCTGTTCCTGGCGTGCATGTCTTATACTGAATAAACATATTTTATTTACGTATTTTTAGTTAAAATAAATATAGGAAGAAATTACAATAGGAATAGATGGTATATTTTCATTTCAATTTTAAATATGTGTGTATTGTCCTATATATTGTATGTGTATACATAAATAAGAAATAAAAAAAGTGGACAAAAGAAATCAGGGTGCATGCTCTTGAAACCGAACTCAATGTCAATTTAATTCCAATCCAATTAAATATATATTGATAATACTATATTATATATAATACTTATTGATAAGTATTCAATGTCAATACTATACAACCCCAATTGCAACTCATAAAATAGCATTCAGAGTACGGAATACTAAAGCCGAACTCAATACCATTTAGTTCATTCAATATCCACGCAATACGAATGGTATAGACGCTAGTGTTGCAACTCAACAGTATGAAATTTCACAATACCGATCGATCCGATTAGGGATGATGACAGAGTATGAAAATAATAATGTAGGTAAGGTAATAAAACAATATTAGACACGTATTTTTTTATTTTGTCGTATAAGAAAACAATACTTAGATATAACGAATCAAGTTGAGGAATGGGCTAAAACGTAATTTCTACGTATAAAATGTACATAGAAGTGACGTCACGTGACATTTCAAATCAATATATCTTCGAAAGTATTCGTTTCCGTAAAAAAATTAAAAATACGTGTCTAATGTTTTAAAATAATCTACCAGACGGACACTAAAATAAAAATTAGTCATTTACCCTATTGGATTTAAGAGGAAATTCCTATATCTTTGACATGAACATACCTGAATGCAGTCTTCCCATCATGCGCCCTCTGCTCCACCCTGGCGTCCCAGGAGTCCACCAGCAATTCTACCAGTCTGGTGTGGCCTTCCTGGGCCGCCAACATCAGTGGACCCTTGCCATCGTTGTCCGCTTCATCCACCTTCGCACCGGCTTCTAGTAAAGCTTCGCAAACTTCTATGTGACCTGAAGGTGAGGAGATAGCGTACAGACGTTGAGGATTTACTATCAAGAGTATATTTTTAACTAATAAAAGTCAACAATATATACTTAAAACCTTCTGCTAATGCCGGAATACTGAAACGTTACTCAATTTTTTAAGTCGTGTTTAAATATCGTGCCATCTCTGTCATTTACAAAGAATTTGTAGAGACAGAACTATAGTTAAGCGCGACTTAAAATTGAGTAGCAAATTTTTTTCTGGAAACTGCGTTAAAATTGAGAGCGAGATAATCGCGCACGAACATAGTGCATACAGGTCAAAGAACATCCTTTTTTCTTTATAAGTCAGTTAAAAGAAATTGCTCGGAATCCAAAATCGATTTTCAAAGCTAATATGTATGTATGTCAAGCCATTTTCATTATTTTTTTTTTTCTTGCATTTTAACTGTCGCGTGTTATTGCAAAATCGGCCTAATTAATATGTACATTTTTACAAGCGCATGTTGGACAGTGCATTAAAGGTTTAGGGAACAGAGTGGAAAGTTCCCTAATATCGGAAAAGGAGGATCCTCCGACCAGGCGAGGTGATCGTGCCTGGCGGGCTTTCTGCCCAACAGTTGTTCGTTGGGATTTTCTATCCGCATTTTGCATGCGCGATGTAGGATTTTTGTGACGTCATCTGTTAACATGTACCATGTGTCGCCACAAAGGCATTAAACCTGTATTGACGTATACTTTATTTGACAAACTGTCTCTAATTAATCTTCCCGTGACATTCTATTGACATTCTTCTTGTGCTAATACAGGCTCGCACATAATACTTTATGCAGTTTCTGTAAGAATTGGATCTTAATAATCCCAAGATTTTGGATGGCAACCGATTATTATTAAATTCAGCTGTTAGTCTTAATAACATTATAAATTAAAGCGAAATTTTATGACTATGTGTATTTATTTATTCTTTTATGAACACAATTTTATTATGGCACATAAGGCGAACTTAATGCCAAATGGAATTCTCTACCAGCCAGCCTTAGGGTTTAAGTAGAAAATCTGCGAAAAATAAGGTACGGGAGATGTATGTTGGTCACTCAATGACGTAAAAACCGCTGAAGGGAGCGGGATGGAATTTGGAATGGATATGAAATGGGATAGATTATGATGTGGAATAACACAGGGTACTTTTTATCCCACAGAAACGCTGGCAAAACTGCAGTATAACATTAACTTAAAGACGAACCTTCAAAAGCGGCATAGTGTAGCGGAGTCCACCCCGAGTTGTCCCTGTGATGCTCATCCAACCCTCGGTCCAGTAACTGACGGACCACCTCCACGTTCCCTGCAAATATTTTTTTTTATATTAAACTGTTTCAATGATTCTATTCTACCTAAAAGGCTTGATCCTTTTACAATTGATATCTATTGAGTTAGGGCTAGGAATTCTAATAAAAGATTATATTCTTGTAAATAATTATTTACAAGAATATAATCTTTTATTAGAATTTTAGAATAGAATAGAATTAGGTACATGGGACTCGTAACATAAATAGTGAAAAGTGGGTGTTACATTGTACAGTGGCATTAAGTGCCGTAATGTGCACCTCTGCCTACCCCTTCGGGGATAAAAAGGCGTGATGTTATGTTATGTAAATAATTATTTACTTTTATTTACTTGCACATACTTCTATGAAAGGTAAGAACAACAACGCAACGAAACAAAAACATATAGAGTCACCTGGCAGAATTATTCAAAACTAAAAACTGTAAAGCAGCCAGTGTTATATTTTATTAAATCAATAATATCCATAATAAAGGTCGTGGTGAGAAAAAATAGATAATATTGTATTGTCATCAAGATTAAGAGTGTGTACTAAATATCAGACCGATTTAGCGTCAGGAAGGGGGTGAAATTACAATTAGGGTCGATTTTTCAAGCATTAGTTATTATTATTATTTTATACTGCCTCATTGGCCAAGTGGTCGCAAGTGCGACTGCCGGGCAAGGGGTCTCGGGTTCGATTCCCGGGTCGGGCAAAAGTATTACTGGGTTTTTCAAAAAAATCCCAGTAGTAGCACGGAGTCTGGAATTGTGCCCGGTATATGGCAATAGGCTCACCCCCTATTACATGGGACTCATAACATAAATAGTGAAAAGTGGGTGTTACATTGTACAGTGGCATAATGTACACCTCTGCCTACCCCTTCGGGGATAAAAGGCGTGATGTTATGTTATTATTTTATACTTTATTACACACACAGAAAAATAAATATGCATTGTTATAATTAATTCCTAATTGTAGAATAAAATTGACATATGACAGTTTTTAGTATGGAAGAATTGTCAAATATTCAGTTATTCTACATACACATAAAGATCATGCCTTTTGTCTCTAAACTCTGCTGCTACTACTGAGAATGTTTAAAAACCTAGTACCTAATACTATATTATAGTAATTGCTCGATTTTGCTCGACCCTTTGCCTTGCAGTCGCACTCGCGACCACTTGGTCACCGAGGCCAATGAGAGCAAATAAAATAAATTTCATTTCATTCATAGTTTTGTGGCTCAGTCGTATATTTTTATTTAAGTAAAGTTTAGTTGAGGAGTTATGTATTCATAATATAAAGAAAGGAAAGAAATGTGTTTAACTTATCGAGGCACTAAAAATAATGGAGGAAATAAACTGTAAAGTATATAATATGTCGGTTACCCTGCGCGGCGGCGACGCTGAGCACGGTGCGTCCGTCGGCGTCCATGTTGTCGACGCAGGCGCCCCAGAACAGAAGCAGGCGCAGCGCGCGCGCGTGGCCGGCCGCCGCCGCCGCCCACAGCGCCGTGCGGCCCGCGCCGTCCGCCGCCTCCACGTCCGCCTCCGCCTCCAGCAGCAACTCGCAGATCTCGCTGCACACACGGTCCATTAATCGATCACTTCCAGCAAACAAATACTCTCAAACTGAATCCACAACAATCGTCAATTTCATAATCCCCAAAACGCCGGTAACGCACTTAGCACTTCTGATGTTCCAGATGTCCATGGGCGACGTGTTTTGCTTACTATCAGGTGATCCACCTGCTAGTATATGCGGCTTATCCAGCTTTTTTATGGGACAAGCCCGCCACAACCTCCCAAAACCGCTGCAACTCCTGTAAGCCAGGATCTACAGTAGATACGACCATGAAAACACCGGAACACTGAAGTCCGGCGCGTCCCAGGAACATGAGTAACTGTCTTGGTTCCCGCAACGAAGTGAATCAGAAGATATTATAAGAGGAGAAAAAAAAATGATAGTTTCCACTTCCCTCGGTGAATTACTGCAGGAGACAGAATGAATTAAGCCACAAAAAAGGCACAAAAAAAAACTGTACAACTGGATGAAGCCCAGTCGCCAAGCACCACGGAAAGGGCATTGACTACAATTGGTGCCTTTCTTTTTTCTGGCGGCAGTCGATGATTTATGGAAAATATTATTTAAAATAGTATTACTAAAGAAATGATCTATATATGGGCTCATGTATGGAAATCTCAGTCTGGACTGAGTTATGAGCGTTAAAAGGAACTGGAGTCAAACATTTTACTTTGGTTTTTTTTATTCGAATTACTCATATTTTTGTCATAATTCCTAACTTCAAATTGCGCTACTGTACGTCGGACACAGGAACACCATATCACACCACAATATACCCATATTGCCAGGCACTCATTTTTATTACCTATTTTCTTTCAGTCGATAACTTGTGAGATGCTTCTAAGAGTTGTGCCATGGAGCTTCATAAGCGTCAGATGTGGTACCAGTGGTGGGTTAAGTAGTGATAGCCGTCCAAACATCTAATATAGTATTATTTTTTTGCGGTTGACTCCTGGTGTGAGTCTACTTTGTAGTTATTTGCTTTGTAGTTAGCATAATCTATTTAAGAAAGGAAACCCTCGACTTTGTATAGTGATGGACTATACGTCCGATACGCATAATATAATGTGATCAGTCGAAATTTAATCCATCACTTTGTGACTGAATGACGATATTTTTGTACAGAATCTTATGCTAGCTGTAGATTAGTAGTAGTAGTAGATAGTAGTATTAACTGTAGTTACATTAGTTACTAATCGGAAGTAAGTCGGGGGAAGTAGACAGAAAAATGATTTTTTCGTGTTTGATGACTGCCGCTACTCAATCCGCTACCAACGCTACAGCTGACAAACATAGCATTACATGATAGGCTCAGTAAAGTATTTTGCGGTAAAAAAAATTAAAAAGTCTATAAACATTTATTACAAAATATTTCTGACAAGAAAATGAAGAAATATGCGTTGTGTACGGTGACCATCAACCAAATAACAGGAATAATATACCACATTTTTACATCTTTGAACTGATTTAACTCGGTTTGGGCTGTGTTTTTGATATAAGGCCCCATATATTTTTTTGTTTGTAATGTTATACTGCATCAGTTTTTCCACATCCGAAAAACTGCCGCGAAAAAATGAAAAGGCACCACGCTCCATACAAATTTGGTCATTGTCATTTGACTAAAATCGAAGTGGGTCCTATGTGTGAGCTGTTATACTTGCTTTCAATAATAGGTATGGCAAAAGTGCCTAAACGCACGGAAATTTGATCTAAATTCCACAAGGTCCGTATAATAAGCTACACTTGACGAAACAATTAAATTATTTAACATAGTGTTACGTTCATACTGCCAGAGATCACACTCCTAGAGTATGTGATGGGCCGACTACTCGTATTGCAACTCCGCTGTCGAACTTTGGCATCATGGTGAATCAAAAAATTTAAATGAGAACAATTTGCTTTTATAGTTGCCGTGGCCAGTAAGAAATTGGGAAACATAGTGATCCACCTCCAACCATGTCCTCTCCAGCCGCTCATGCACGGATGGGAACACAGAACATATAAAGGAGGATAGAACGGCCTTGTGGGCGGTACACGCGTGCCGCGGTTATGAGCAAATACTCCAAATCTACCAAAATGTCAAAAACCGGCCATCAAACGCAATGTTGTTGTGACAGCGTACGAAACTCCGCAAATAATATTAAATTATGCCGTCTTGGACTATTGTAATGTGTCGGAAAAGAAGACAGGTGTGCAATGTAGCACGAGAAGAGATTTCTTTCCACCAGTGACTCCAAAAACATTAATATACTTGTGATATTTGTAATTATAACATTAATATTATGACGTTTCTAGACAAAAACGACATTATCGCAAGCAGTATACATTGCTTGCAATAGATACGTACCGTTTTGCACTACATAAACGATCGCGCAATGTATTACGTTCACAACGAGAGTCCCGAGTATCAAATCAAAACGTCATTTCCTCGAATCGATATAGAGAAGTGTCAATTTGTAAACAATGTCGATAATTACTATGATACAAAGGATTATTATCAAATTATACACATTATAACTAAAATAATTTTATATTTTATGACTTAATTAACGTGAGCTAAAATATTGTGTTGGCCTGGAGGTTGCGGCGCTGTTTCATTCAACTTATACGTACTTTCTAAGTTAATTTGCACACCACTCACATTCAGTGAAACTATGAGGTAATAATTCCTATTTATATTAACTATTAAAGAAATACGAACGACGATTATCGGTTGTCATCATACGAATATCATGAATTCATGATGATATCTAACAGAGACAAAAACAGAGTTTTGAGCACAGATTAGATATATCATGATATGGTTACGTTATAATAATTCTCAATATTTCATTATTTTCATTATATGATTTTTCATTCCTTAGGGAGAAATTACGCTATTTTTTATATAATTTGAATTAAGTAAAAATCTATTAGTTTTGACCCCATGACTTCCCAGAGTCCTTTTATTTTTATAAAACTTACAGTTGAAAATAAAACAAAATCGAAATAATACCTTTTCGGTTTTTTATACTTTTTTGATTACTACCAATCAACAATTTACTTATAATTATATTCCATGTCAAATTATTTTAATGTTAATAACGTAATTGATTTTAAAAATCAGTTATGTATTTTTTTATGTATAGTTATTTTCATTTACGTAAATACATGTACACAATATGCCTTATACAAATCCGTATAGTCCGCAATACATGTAAATTAAGAAGCTAGATGCCATTAATTTTATCGATATCAATAATCGACCTTTCGCTCCCCCTACCATATATGAGTTTTTTACGCCTGTATTAGTGTATGTCAAACGAAGTGATAGCGTCAGTGTGACGACCAATAACAAATCTTTTAACCTAGTGCGTGTTGTTTATTTGTGTGCATTTTCCGCGTAGGTATTGGTCTCTTGCTTGTAGTAAAGTTAAAGAGTGGGGGACAAACGGCGACGCGTGTTCTAATACAAATCAGGAACTATTTCCTTTCTAGCCTTCTTTATATGTTCTGTGGATGGGAAGAACTGATATAGGTGGCGGCCCTTAATAGAAGATTCCCTTCTACACACCCATTCAGTCAAAAGCTCATCCCAAACGTCCGTTAATTGCTTAAACAATCTAGCAATTTTATGTGTATCACGTTGTGCTAGAAAGCTTGCTAGCAAATTAGGCCTCGCACTGTAGTACATAGCAGCACGTCGCTGCACCTCAAGATCTACCGGAAGGACGCCCATAGCACAGGTAGGGCCTCAGCGCTAACCGTCCTATAAGCCTTACACAGGAAAATCAAGGCTAGACGCTGACCTTGGAGAAGTTTTCACCGTACCACGCCTATTGTGGCCCTATCAGCCCAGACAGGTGCCCCGTAGCACACGCATCCCAGGTAGGTTGCTCCGTATATGATCCTGAGCGTAATAAAAGAGAGACGCCAGGCGGCTTTTGAAATTCGCGTCAGCGCATAGAAGTTATTTTTGGCTTTCTCACTAATAGCCTTAATATGTTCAATGAAAGAAAAGTTTTTTCTATAACTAAACCGAGATAGCAAACCGACTCGTTTCGTTTTACGGAAACGTCGTTGAATTTAATAGACGGCCACGACTTTAAATTTCGTGTAACCGGTAACGCACCTGTAACGCTTCAGATGTTCCAGGTATCCATGGGCGGAGCGCATTGCTTACCATCAGTGATCCGTCTGCTAGTATACGGCTTATCCGGCTTATAAAAAAACTACCATTTTCCCGCAGCTCTATTCGTAATAAACAGAAAAAAAATGCAAAATATACAAACTTCCACACCCTATTTTTTAAAAAATGGGAAGTTAACAAGATACAATAAAAATTTCCTATATCAATCTCCATCACTTCACCTATCTCTAGCTATTAAAATACCACGTCAATCCATTGCTCCGTTTTGTCGTGAAAACAGACAAATGAACAGACACACACCTTTACGTTTATAATATTAATAAATATGTTAAATAACCGGTGAATATCAACTTAAAACCTTTTGAACAATAATTATGAACAAATCTTACGTATGTCCCTCAAAGGCGGCGACCAGTAGAGGAGTGGCCTTGTCCCGGTCGGCGCGCGCCACGTCGGCGCCCCGCTCCAGTAGTAGCGCCGCGCACGCGCACCCACCCGCGCACAGGGACGCCACTGACAGGGCTGTGCGACCTACCGCGAATTGTACGTAGATTATTTTCAAATATTAGACACAATTTTGAGGATTGGGGGGTTGGGGGATCGGGGGATTGGGGGATTGGGGGCTTCGAGAATAGGGAGGTTGGAGATTATAGAGGTAATCTTTGCAGACTCACCATCATCATCAGCATGGTCGATTTGCGCGCCGGCATCCAGTAAAGCTCTCACTATGTCCGCATGTCCCATGTAGGCAGCCGCGATGAGTGGGGTTCGACCCTCGGCGTCTGCTTTATCCGGGTCTGCTCCAGCTGCCAGGAGCTTGGAGACCACTGCCTCGTGACCTGACCAGGCTGCCGCTCTGTAGAAAGAAAGTTTATCAACATCCCGTATCGGTCCATTGCTGTACTATGAGCCAACTATAAGAGTTGTGCCATAATCTCTTGGCAGGTGGGTTGAAGATCACGTGGGCTAGAGAGATAAATATTAGAGGCGATGATATGTAAAATGATATTCTTGACGGCTTTTACTAAATTAATTATAAATAAGAGGATGAATACAGTCCCTTTAGCTAGTCGTAAAACAGAACTATACTACATATATCAGATAGCAAATGTTATATACCTCAATGCAGTTCTGTTGTCAGCATCCACACAATCCACGTCACAACCGAACTCTAGTAACACTTCCACAACCTGGAACCAAACAAAACGAGTAAGTTACATACTTCATAGAAATATAAAACTGTAAGTAGACCTAACACGAACATTTACCTAGAGGTATATCCCCATACATTTAATTTTCTACTCTCTCTGTAGACAAGCGCTAGAGTGGCGTTTGACTAAAGGCACTGGATGCCCAACCCACTGTTTGGGTGTGCCATCATTTTCGAGGAGGCCTCGTCCCCGAGAGGGTTTTCTACATAATTTCCCAATTTTGCTCTTTGGTAAAGTATCAAGAATGAGTCTTAATATCCGGCACGTACCTCCGTGTGTCCAGCCCACGCCGCAGCCCTAAGCGGGCTCCATCCATCAGCATCAGCGGCGTCGGCCTTCGCCCCCGCCCTCAATAGCACCCAGGCAGCCTGCGCCCTGCCGCCGCGGGCCGCCGCGTGTAACGCCGTGCCACCGGTCGCGTCTATCGCCTCTACTAGGGCAGGGTAGCGCTGGTGGACAAAAAAGTGTGTTAGAAAAAGTGTCATTTTTTAGTAAATAAAACCTGTTTTTAATAGGGTAGCTTCCCAATTGTATTTTAATGTCTGTCTAGTACATTAATTTAAAACATTACATATATATATTTTTTTCTATTCATATCGTCTCACTATATTTTTATATGGAGCAGTAATGTATAGGTAGCTCCAACTTCTAAACTTGAATTTATTTTATCTAAGTATAATTTCTTATATAAATACCTGTCTATTACTTTTTATTATCTAACTGACTGATCTAAATACAGTTTTAATTTTCATACGCCGTCAACTACCCTATTTTAACAATTTGAGCAATATTTATATGTACTCAATACTATTTAGTTCTACCTTGAGTAGTGCAGCGAGTCCCTCGTCGTCCCCCTTGGCAGCCAGCTCGTGGACAGCGTTGGGGTCCACGGGGGCTGTGTCCTCCTGCTCCTCCCCTGTCTCATTCTGGTCTTCGTTCTCCAGGGGCTGGTCTGATGATAGCTATACAGGAGAGATAGTGTTTTGAATTAAAAATACACATCACCTCTCAGACGAAGAAGGTTTGAGCTTGAACCTTTTTCGTGTTTTTAGTCAGCAGGGGATATTTATAAGCTGTTGATAATGATGATGATGGAACAATAATTCGATCGTTTAAACTGTCAAACACCAAGCGGTCACCGGTGACCGCAACCTATTGTTCTATAATTGTGTCTACAAAACCGGTACTCGACGAGTTAATCGTGTTTAGATATTGTGGAAACTATTCTATAAAATGTATTTTCATGTCAATCAAACTTTCCCGACATATTATAAACCACCATCTTTTTTTATTATTTTTTTTTTACGGGGGGAAAATCGTCGAATGACTGCTCCCGCCTGGGTGAGGCGGGAGGGAGTGTCAGACTCTTACTGACTAAAAACCACCCCGTTCCTTCTCCTGTACGTCGAGCCGGAGCCCCGGTTACCCGTTAGGTTCTCCGCGACTAATTAAAGAAAAATAGGTTGTGGTCACCGGTGTCCCCGCGGTGTTTGACAGTTTAAAATTATATTCTTTAGTTTTCGAAGTCGATAGCTCGGTTCGCAAAGTCATAATAGGTAGCTAGATTTTCAAAATATTATATTTATACTTACTTTTATATACTAATATTATAAAGAGGAAAGATTTGTACCTATTTTTGTATGATTGTAATGATCACAAGAAATCACCATCTTACCAATATATCTTCACGCTCAGCCTCAGTTGGCACAGAGTCAGCACGGCTGAGTTCCAGCAGCGCTCTCAGCACGCGCCGGTCGCGCGGCCATCGAGTCGTGGTCTCTCCTGCTATCAGCTCTGGCATTATAGCCTCTAAAGGCGTCGGGTCTACTGTTGAAGAAGAAAATAATAAATTTAAATAAGAGGGATTTTATCAGTGTTGAGTAATGGCAAACGTAGAATGTAACACGCGAGAAAACTAGAGGTGGTCACAGTGTATATTGTACTCTGTCAGAGGGCATCAAGGCTTAATACATCAGGCAACTGAACTCTCTTTTTTGTGAGGCGAGAATCATCAAATGGCTCCTCCTGCCTTGGTTGCGGCGCGAGGGAGCGTCAGACTCTTACTGACTAAACACCACCCCGTTCCTACTCCTGTATAGAGCCGGAGCCGCAGTAACCTGACATTACAGTCAGTAACATTTGACTGCACAGTTGTCGCAGTAGCAGGGCAACCAGTTTCCCTTCCCTTCGATTCTCGCACGGAGCAAATCTTTGTGTGATCCACTGATTGTTGTTCCGGGTCTGTGTGTCATGTGTATGTGAACTTGTATGTTTGTAAACGCACCCACGACACTGGAGAAAATCTTAGTGTGGGGTAACGATTTAACAAATAATACCCGTAGTCCGCAGTCACGTATATAAGTCTACTATTAAATATAGAAGAAGAAAACCAACATCCAGGGCCGTATTGTCCCTAAGGCAAACTAGGCAAGTACCAGGTGCCAGGTTACAAAGGGGCGCTGTGAGACGCGCGTGCACAACTGCGCATAGAGTGGCAGCGGCGACAAATGAAATTAGGGACGCCTATGAGGTACTTGCCATTTTTTTAAGGGGGGGAAATCATCGAATGACTTCTCCCGCCTGGGTGAGGCGGGAAGGAGTGTCAGACTCTTATTGACAAAAAACCACCCCGTTCCTTCTCCTGCACGTCGAGCCGGAGCCCCGGTAACCCGTTAGGTTCTCCGCGACTCCTATGACCTATGAGGTACTTGCCTAGGGCGCTCTCTAAGTGTAACATTCAATGCGGAAACCCCACATGATCAAAAGTAGATTTTCTAACCACAAAACCACTGAACTATTCTATTAATATAACTATTCATAAGACAAGGAAAATATTATATTTAGATTTTAATTTAAATGAATACATTAACGGGGTTTTTAAAAGACGTCAATATATATGTAGGGTACGTCAATGGAAAGGATATAGGAGGAAACTTTATTATGGTTAATTATTATGGTTGACTGCCTCGTTGGCCGAGTGGTCGCAAGTACGACTGCCGGGCATGGGGTGTCGGGTTCGATTCCCGGGTCGGGCATAGTATTACTGGGTTTTAAAAAAAAAACCTCAGTAGTAGCACGGAGTCTGGAATTGTTCCCGGTATAATGGCTATAGGCTCATCCCCTATTATATATGGGACTCATAACATAAATAGTGAAAACTGGGTGTTACATTGTACGGTGGCATAATGTGCAGCTCTGCTTACCCCTTCGGGGATAAAAGGTGTGATGATGTTCTGTGTCATTATTATGGTTAGGTACAGGGGATAAACTTCATATATAAAAAGGACACGCCTAATACAACTCACTGGCTTCAGCCAGCAGCTTCGAGGATAAAAAGTCACCTATGTGTTTCTCCAGACCATAATCTACCTCTGTTTCAAATTTCATCCCGATCCCTTCAGCCATTTTGACGTAATTGAGTAACAGACATACACACAAACTTTCTCATTTATATTGTAAGATTCATAACAAATGGAGCCATTATTCCAGGTTTTATGATAAGTTTTTTTTTATGGCATAAGGTAAACAAGTAGACGGACCACGTGATGGTAAGCAATCGACGTCGCCCATGGACACCTGGAACACCAGAGGCGTTACAAGTGCGTTACCGGCCTTTTGGGGATCAGGAGTTTGAGGATCGTTGGGGATTCAGGAATTGAGGAGATTGGGGAAGGGGAGGGTAATTGGGCCTGCGGTAACCTCACACACGACGAAACACAACGCAAGCGTTGCTTCACGTTGGTTTTCTGTAAGGCCGTGGTATCACTCCGGTCGCACACTTTAAAGTTAAATATAATGTCTATATTTCACCTATGTTTTAATATATTATTAAACCCATTTAATAGAGCTAGGGGTGGCTGAGCCACTGACCCCATACAATAATAGCACAAGACCTTGTAGTACTTTACCCGACCCGGAAATCGAACCCCCTGATTAGTAAATGCCCTTACAATCACACTACCAACAAGGCAATAAACCAACAAAATATAAAATATTTTTCAAACATAAAAATTCAAATCAACGTTTTGACTTTTAAAAAGTATTTTTGACCTTCATCATCATCAACAGCCTATAAATGCCCACTGCTGAGCAAAGCCTCTTCTCACAAGGAGAAGGTTAGAGCGTTAATCACCACGCTTGCTCAATGCGGGTTGGCGATTTCAAACTTATAATTAGAAATTATAAGTCCAGGTTTCCTCACGATGTTTTTCCTTCACCGTTTGTCAGTGGTGTCTAAATAATCTTAGAAAGTACATATAACTCGGAAAAAGTCACATTGGTACTTGCAGTTGGTAGGTTTCGAACCCGCACCCTCATGCATGAGAAGCGAGCGTCTTAAACCTCCAGGCCACCACGATACTTTTTTGACCTTGACCCTGGTTAAAAATCGATGCAACTACAAACTCTACTTACCCACTAAACGATCATAATGAGAATAGTATAGATATTCCATTTTCTCCACGTGCGTCATGACATGCCCATACATTTTCTCTATATGAGCCATTGCTGAGCAAAACACGACTTTATAAACACTACACTAAGCACTATCCTTCAATAACAAACGATAATGCACTTTTTATAGAGGTACAAAAAAAACCTGTTCGTATATCACTCGGTTGTGTTCTCAAAAACTGCTGAATGAATTATGATACGATTTCCACTTACTTATAGTGAATCACTAGGAATTTTTAGCGTATGATTTATCAAAATTCTTGTTAATAACGGAACTGAATACCATATAGAGTAATGACGAATTACTAGTAAACAAAAACTTTTTCATTCTTAGAGTTTTGACTGTCAATAGAAAACTGTTTAAGGTAAATCTTCCGCTAACGTCAGTCACCGATGACCCCCGTGGCGTTTAATTTATTAAAGGGAAAGCCAGATACACATTAAACAATATAACATTCACTTTTCACTATATATATTATGAGTAACAGGGGGTGAGTTCCACAAAAAACACTATTAAACGTTTATTTATACACTAAAACCAATACAGTTTCAAACTCACGAAGCAATAATAAATACATAAAAACAAAAGTTATTTTTTATAACATAAATATAACAAAACTCAGTCGGCCTGTCTGTATATATGTAACATTCGCTCAGTATGCGACAAACGACTGATATTATAATTCCAATATTTTCCTAATACAACTAATTACTCATAATATTGTACTTTGTATGTATAGTGATAAGGGTCACGCTAATTGTTTACGGTAACTAATAATAAAATTGGCCGTGTTGTTTGTTTGTTCTTTTTTACATTTGTTTGTATGTTTGACGGTAGAGCAGGACAACGCCGTGAAACAACGCTTGCGTTGTGTTTCGTCGGGTAAGTGAGGTTACCGGGGGCCCGATTACCCCACAATACCCCAATCCCCCTCAATCCTCAAATATCCAACTTTGAAAAGGCCGTTAACACTTGTAACGCCTCTGGTGTTCCAGGTGTCCATGGGCGACACCGATTGCTTAATACCATCAGGTGATCGGTCTGCTCGTTTACCATATGTACCATTAAAAACATGCCATACTAGAGGCTCATATTCATGATCAGCATTCCGCAAAGACTATTTTAATAAGAAAATTGAAATCGCACTAGACCAACTTAGATCTTCAATTAGAAGACTATTTTTTTATGGCATATGTCGGTAAACGAGCAGACGGATCACTTGATGGTAAGCAATCGGCGTCGCCCATGGACACATGGAACACCAGAGGCGTTACAAGTGCGTTACCGGCCTTTTGGGGATTAGGAGTATGAGGATCGTTGGGGATTCAGGAATTGGGAAGATTGGGGAAGGGGAGGGTAATTGGGCCTCCGGTAACCTCACTCACACGACGAAACACAACTAAAGACACGACGAAAGACAAGAAAGCAGTAAAGTCACGTCAAAAACATTACTTCATTTCATAGAAAGTATAAATTTCAATAACAAAAACGTATCTACAATTGAGTACACACCTTTCTTCGCTTTTTTTTAAATACAATCGCGTAAACCGACTGTATTATTAGGTTATCTTTATATAATCTTAACATAACTGATACGGTTATAGATAATGAAAAAAATAAATCAAAAATATTAACGATGGCCCACTTTGAGATGTTTTATCTTTTTGGCGTCGGCTAGTGGCGCTAGGGTCGCTTAAGGTCAACTGAATCTTATACCATTACTATTTGTCAATGGTTTCGCTCCCGTTCCGCATTTATAATATAAGTAAGATTTGGAATTGTGCCCGGTATATTATGGCAATCGGTTCGCCCCCTATTACATGGGACTCATAACATAAATAGTGAAAAGTGGGTGTTACATTGTACAGTGGCATTAAGTGCCGTATTGTGCACCTCTGCCTACTCCGTCGGGGATAAAAGGCGTGATGTTATAAGATTTTGTGTGTACATTTGTTACTCAATAACATCAAAACGGCTGAAGGGATCGGGATGTAATTTGGAACACGGGGCAGATACTAGAATACACATAAGCTGATTAATTGAATCAACGAAACAATGTAACCAAGAATTGTATTGTGAACCTGATTAAAAAAACTAACCTATGGAGTTTCTTGCTCGTTCTTCTCCATAGGAATCTACACCTTTTTTTGAAGGGGGAAAATCATCCAATGACTTCTCCCGCCTTGGGTTAGGCGAAAGGGACTCAGAGGGAGTGTCAGACTCTTAGAAACTAAACATCACTCTTGCTCTTCGAGTCGGAACCCCGGCACCCCGTTAGGCCTTCCGCGGCACGAATCTGCATAGCAGCAGGAACGAGCAAATAGCTTCACTAGAGGACTGACCGACAGAGTGACATTTTAATTTTTTTTTACTTTCAATGTCGCCTTCCTGGTCTAATTATTTCATAAATGATTTTGACTTTGACTTTGCTAATTTATATCCAATGGGAACGCAAGCAAAGTAATTAGCAGAAGCTAATATAATTATAATAAAATACTGCACCAGGCAGGATATTAAATAATTGATAATGAAATTATACGTAAACTGTAACAATCATAATTCAAGGGAAATATGTGCGCTGGTCGGCTGTAAGCCTGTAAGGTCAGTTACATTATTGTGATAAATTACTACAAGATACAGGCTGTGTAAAAATGTTGACACCAGAATATATGAAAATATAGGTAAAAATGGGTCAATCCTTCCCTAATCAAAAATAAATAATTTCGACTGTTCAATACAACAAAATATTAAAAAATAAATTTATGCCTAACTTAATTTTAGACGCTAAAAAACGTGACGTCACAATAGACGACAACGACACAATCTAGTCAAAAACTCATAGAAAACTGTCGTTTTTGACAGTTCGAAAAAAGTATTGAATTTGACTAGTTGGCAAGTACCCAATTTTTTTTTTTTTTTTTTTTTTTTCTTTTTTTTTCTTTTTTTTTTCTTTTTTTTTTTCTTTTTTTTTTTCGTTGGTAGCGGTGAAGGTTACGCACGTGCTTTTGTCGTTTTCCTACGTTTGTTGACTATTTTAGTGATCCCCCTCAGTGTGAACTGAAATCTTTTAAGTTCTGTGTTGTCGTGTTGTCTAATTAACTGTGTCCGTAAGTTTTATCTCGGTATTGGTAGTTTTAAGTAAGTTTTTCCACTTGTTTCCTCTTCCTACTTTTTATCCCCAAAATGGACGAAGAGAAGCCACCCGATCCTCCCGATAAGTCGCCGGAATACGAAACAGAAACAATTGTGACCATTACCCTTCCTCCCAATACACCAAATTTTGAAAGAATGGACTTAGAACCCACCAACAGTCGGAAACGACATGCAGGCTCCCCTCCTATCTCCATGAATAACCCTCCAAAACTGGCGAAAAGTGTATATGGTAGACAGTGTTATACGGCCAGGGATAACCCTCCTTATGTAGTATATGTGTCCCTTAAGGACTCTCAGACGTCTGGCACCACACTACACCCGGTTAAGTTCGGAATGTTTCTGATGAAACAAAACATTAACAATGTTAAGAGCGGTGGTGTTAAACGGCTGGGAAGGAACCGAGTTTCAGTTGAGTTTGTGTCGCACCAGGATGCAAATAGTTTCTTGGTCAATGGTATGGTGGCTCAAAGCTATGTTACCTCAATCCCTCAATTCAATGTAACACGAATGGGTATTGTGAGGGACGTCCCTGTTGAATGGACAGAGGACGAGATCATTGGAAATATCAAGGTTCCCACCGGCTGTGGGGCAGTGATAAAGGCAAGGAGGATGAATCGTAGAATCACTTCAATCAACGGAACCGAATGGAAACCTACCCAAACTGTAGTGCTTACCTTTGATGGTCAAACCCTACCCAAAAAGGTATTTTGCTTTTACTCAGCACTTCCGGTAGAACTGTATGCATATCCCACCATACAATGTTATCACTGTTGTCGTTTTGGACACACTCGCACTCTCTGCCGCTCGAAGCCGCGTTGTTTCAGGTGTGGGCAGGACCATCCAGGTGATGGATGCCAGACTTCAGCCGATACTGCCCATTGTATCAATTGTAATGGCAACCACTTTGCCAATGACAAAGCTTGCCCTGAATTAGGACGCCAGAAGAGCATCAAAGCTTTGATGGCAGAGAAATCTATTTCGTATATGGAAGCAAGCCAGGTTTTCCCTATGGTTAAAAGGTCTTATGCTGAGGTTTCAAGATCAGTCAACCTTATAGATTCGTCTCCTAATAAATCACCATCCCAACAAAGAGTGTCCTATAAAAAAACAGTTCATCTCAAACCTAAGTCACATGCTCCCCTTCCCCCCAGCTATGATAAGAAGGCCCATCAGGCCCTTATCCAGGACTACTCTTACTCCCCATCCAAAAATGGTTGCGCTTTCCCTATGGAATCCGGAACCAACATTCGTAGCTCCAAACACATACTAAATATAGTTTCTGATATGCTCATGGCAGTTCTATCAAACCCTGCCCAAAATGTACCTGACCACGTGGCACACAAGCTTTCTACAATCTTAGACTATATTTGTAAAATTCCTACCTCTAACACTGCTTCAGTGGAACGTGAGGAGTACTCTTCCCAGGAAGAGTGACTTACTCCACTTGATTAATAAATTTAAACCATCGATTTGTGGCATTGCTGAGACATGGCTTCGACCCAATATTAATTTCGGGATCCCGTGTTTCAGTGTTGTCAGACATGACAGATCTGATGGTTATGGAGGTTGTGCTTTGTTAGTTAATAACAAAGTGCCCTTCACCCAGATCCCTCTACCCTTCGTTGGCGATGACATCAATGTTGTCGCTGTTAAGGCTGAGGACATAAATATATTTGTATTTTATATTGCACACCCTCATGTTGATCACATTAGGTTAATTAAAAATTTGCTATCCGTGGTAAGTGGCCCATTGCTTGTAATGGGTGACTTCAACTGCCACCATGATAGATGGGGTTCAGATATATGCGATCTAATGGGTAATGAATTAGTGGAGATGCTGGACGAGCTCGACTTGTGTGTCATTAATGATGGCAGCCCTACTCGTAGGTCTGCATTTGGTCAAAGAAACAGCTGTGTTGACTTGACCTTCTACTCGCCTGCTATGGCTGGCATGCTAAACTGGAGTTGTTTAAATTTGTCCTATGGTAGTGACCACTATCCCATCATAATTAAAAATCCTTCAAAATCCATTCCAGATAAACCCTACATCCATTCCAGATAAAACTAAAATATCGTTTAAATTCAGCAGACTGGGATCTTTTTTCAAAACTATTAGACCACCGTATTTCTTTCCTTCCACCAGTAAATACCGAGAATGCTTTGGAGTGCTTTTCTAAATTTTCGGACCTGATAGCTTCTACAGGTGAAGACTGCTTTCCGGTGAAAAGCACACCAAAAGGCAAAATTCCCTCCCCTCCATGGTGGGATAGTGAATGCACTGCCATGATAAGAGCTAGGAATGAAGCTGAAAAGACATATAACCAAGGTATGAACCTGGAAAATCTCCTAAGTTTCAAGCGAATTTTGGCTAAGTCAAGAAAATTGTTCAAAAAAAAGAAAAGACAAGGGTGGCAGAGATTTTGTGGTTCCCTAAGCCCATCCACACCAATATCCACAGTTTGGCAGAGAGTAAAAAATTTTAGGAACTCCACCAAACCTCCCTCTATCTCCACTTTACCCGAATCTCTGAATAACAATTTTCTTAATAGTATTGCCCCAACATACGTTCCTAGTGCAGATGAATGCTGCCTGAGTTCTTATGAGATCGAGAGACACGAGATTCATGATACGCTCGATTTGGAGTTTTCATTTGAAGAACTCCAAACTGTGCTCAATCGTGTAAAGGACTCGGCACCAGGAATTGATGGGTTCCCCTACTCCTTCTTAACTAAGGCAGGAACCAAAACGAAACAGTACTACCTTGACTTAGTCAATTTTTGCTTTGCGTCAGGCTATATTCCTCCTACATGGAAGGTTCAGGTTATTATGCCGCTGTTAAAACCTGGCAAAGATCCTGGTGACCATTCGTCGTACAGACCTATTGCCTTATCGTCCATACTCATTAAATCATTTGAACACCTCATCAAAAACCGCCTTGAATGGTTGGTAGAAAGCCAGAGGCTGCTTCCGGCGACTCAGTTCGGCTTCAGGAAAGGTCTGGGTACGGCTGACAGTGTAGGTACTCTCACGTCAGCCATCCGACTGGCCCTTAGCAGGCAGGAGTCGCTGGTCGCGGTTTTCTTGGACATCTCAGCGGCCTATGATTCTGTCCTCTTACCCCTTCTCAGGCAGAAACTGCAACAGCTGAGAATCCCGAGTAGAATCTGCCGAATAATAGGCTGCATCCTTTCCGATCGTACCCTCCAATTGAGAACTCCTGAGGATAACCCAGTACAGAGGTCCTCCTGGAAAGGTTTACCTCAGGGGTCAGTCCTTAGTCCCATCCTTTATAATATTTATACATATGACCTCCCCTCCTGTTTAAATTTTAACTGTAATGTCCTTCAGTATGCCGACGATATCGCACTAATGGTTACCAACAGCTCTATAACAGACGCTGCTCACTCCATCAATGTCTCTTTGGCCTCATTACACCAATGGCTACTTAATCACGGGTTATCTTTAAGCGCCCCAAAAAGCTCAGCTATCATTTTTACACGCAAACGACGCACTCCGGATGTTTGTATAGAGATAGACGGTCAGGCTATCCCGATCAAAAGCAGTGTTAGATTTTTGGGAGTTTATCTCGACTCAAAGATGTCTGGGGTGGACCACATAAACACCGTGGTTGGAAGGTGTGAACGCTCAGTATCCTTACTCAGAGCCTTGGCCGGGGTTTGGTGGGGTGCCCACTCTTACTCATTGAAGCTCATCTACAATGCATTGGTCAGAAGCGTAATGGACTATTGTTGCTTCCTTATTGTTCCTTGCAATAAGGGTGCATTAAAAAAACTAGACTCCATTCAGGCCAAATGCCTTAGAATAATTATCGGAGCTATGAAATCATCCCCCATAAATGCTCTTCAGGTTGAATGTGTAGAGCCTCCCCTCAACCTTCGAAGACAATACCTGGCAGACCGTTTCATTTCAAAAGTTCTCTCCCTCTCATCACATCCTCTGCTTCCTATCCTGGAACAAATCCACTGTTCTTTTAGCTCCTCTTCCTATTGGAATAATAAACCCGTCCCTCCCGTGATCGTCAGGTACAGAGAACTTAAAAACCTCTCTGCACCTATCAGTCAATATCCTGTACTCCCGGTTTTCTCTTCCATATATGAGGTTATTCACTTCAGGCCAAAGCTGATTCTAGGACTTGGCATCTCGAAATACTCGGTGGATGCTGCGGGCGAGTTTGGACGCGCTTTGAGCAGATTCTGGAAGGGCTGGAATGTTTTCTTCACGGACGCGTCTAAACTATCCCGAAACGGATGTACAGGAGTAGCAGCATACTTCCAAAATTCGAAGATCGCCCTTCTTTCCAAGTGCCCCCGGAAACATCTGTCTTCACGGGAGAATGCATTGGCATTCTGGAATCAGTCAAATTTATTAGAGCGCACAACCTTAAGAATTCCATTATTTTCTCTGACTCCCGAAGTTGCCTACAATCTCTCAACCAAGACCAGCTCCATACCCGAACCCATAGCAGTTTGGTTGTAGAGATAAAGGCGCTTCTTTTTCCTGTTACAATGATGGCATAAATATCGAGATCGCTTGGATCCCTGGCCACTCTGGCATACGTGGTAACGAGTGTGCGGATTCGTTGGCCAAATTTGCGGCCTCTAACGATGTCGAACGTCAACACTACGTTGTGTACGGGTATGACATACGTGCCGATACCAAACACAAGCTGTTTGAGTCATGGACTGCAGTGTGGGTAGAATCTTCCAAGCATAAAGGATCCTACTATGCTGGTGTCCAGCCTGGCATCCGACGGAAGCCTTGGTTTTCCAAGTACCCTAAGCTTACCCGTCACACTATTTCATCCTTGTGTAGGCTCAGACTCGGCCACTGTAGTAGTCCGGTTTTCCTCAGCAAGATCCGCGTCCGCGACAGCTCACTGTGCGAATGCGGCCTTGACGAGGGAACTTTAGATCATATGTTTTTTTCGTGCCCCTTAAACTCCCAATCCTTTGACCTTTATCAAAAACTCCCCAGTATCCAAATCCCGCTTCCAATCAATTTCCACCTCCTTTTTACTCACTTTTCCCATAAACTAATCCATTGTTTAAGTAAATTCATCAATGAAAATGAGATTAAGATATGACGGTGTTCAATAATGTAAATGATGTACATACTTATCTGTCTGTATTGTGTATGTCCCCTCAACTGTTTTCTACACCTCTGTATATATACAGTAAAATAGTTGATAATAATTATATGTCACTAACCCAAATGTTTTGTCCTTTCAGCTACTAACAACTAAAAACTACCACAAAGTTAATTTCGACGGTTCATTAAACTACCGTCACCACTGGACACTGGCAGTATAGTCGACAAGATCATTTTGGAGACTCGTTTGCCAAAGAGGAAAAAAAAAAAAAAAAAAGTACCCAATTTCGGTGTTCTTTTTTTTTGGGGTAAGCCGGTAAACGAGCTGACGGATCACCTGATAGGTAATAATCGGCGTCGCCCACGGACACTTAAAACACCAGAGGCGTTACAAGTACGTTACCGACCTTTTAGCAATTGGGAATTTGAGGGAAGATTGGGGGACAATTGGGCCTCCGGTAACCTCACTCACGCGACGAATCACAGCGCAAGCGTTGTTTCACGTCGGTTTTCTGTGAGGCCACGGTATCACTCCGATTGAGCCGGCCCATTCGTGCCAAAGCATGGCTATCCCACACTTAAAACAGATGAGAAATATGGGTCAAATACCATGCATTTTGGCTGATAATGAACTACAGGGCTTGAATTTTTTCAACTGTGTGCGATTCTGCCAATGCCATCCTCGAAATTTTGGATACTATGCCAGCGACATTTAGTTTTTAAGTTTTAACGATATTTTTTTAATAAATACACAAACAGAGTTAGAAATATGTCTAGAACTCGACTTTAAAGTCGACCCGTCTAAAAATGAGACTAACATAACCAGTGTCAAATACACCTACAATTCTATCTACCCACCGGAAACAACACGCGTAATGTCGTCAATAAATATAGTAAACTCGTTGATTACTTAGAAACGTCTAGGAGAAAGCAGAATTATATGATATTATACACAGATAAGGATAACATTACTTGTACTACACCTTATCTTAATACCTTAAAATGCCCGATATGAAGCGATGTACCAAAATACTATATTATTTATCTATAATTCTGACTTTTTTAAGAGGGAAAAAATCCCGCCTTTCACAGGCGGGAGAGAGTGGCAGGCTGCTACTGACTAAAAACCACCCCGCCGTTCCTACTCCTGTACTTCCAGCCATATCGCCCCGGTAACTGTTTACGTTATCCGCTGCTCGGAATCAGCATCAGCCCTGTTGGGCCCCATCCGTGGTGGTCTGATGGTTATATGAGGAGCACGCGGAACGCGACGCGCCGTACAATCGAGTCTAGTTCTGGTCAGGCGGCGAGCTACCCATGCGCGCCCGTCCGCTAGTCCGTGCTCACGGTGGCCGGAGATCGTCCCGCGATACCGGACGCTCAGAGAGTCTCTCGCGACGACTGGGGCGTGAGGAGATTCGTCCCCTCACGTACCCCGCCTCCTCCTTAGCTAGCATGACTGCTTCTCAAAAGGAGGAGATTTTTAAAAGTACTTACTACAAATTATTTTTGTTAATTTAAGAAAATTGTACCTAATTTAACTAAAAATAACAGGTTACTCACTGCTCGCTGCTCATGAGAAAGAACCCGTGTGTGGTTCAAAACTAGTAGAGCTTTTCTCAGTGTATTCACGTTAATCCGCGATTTATACTTAATTTAGTATGTCTGACGATAGTTAATATAAAAAATAGTACCTAAATAACAACAGCCTGTGTAACAATGAATATATTAGAATATTTGTGTATCTAATCACATAACGATCATATCTATTAGGTAATTATTAGAAATATAAATGACTACTAGACACTATCATTGTTATCTGCAACTTTCAGAGTATTCTTTTATCAAAGGAACAAATAAAATAGCTTTTTATAATAGCTATCGTGAGATATATTAAATCAACTAAAATTGACGGTTTCTTTTATATTCCATGGAATTTTTTGATGGGCATTTTTGATGGTCGGTCTATTAAATATAAAAAAGATCTATCTATCTATACATATGATAAAATCGTAAAAAACTGAAAACTGTAAACTGAATATTTTTTTAAAAGACTGCTTGAGGCGTGATCTACCTCTATACTCGATATTGAAGCCATAAATGTGGTTTTTATAATTTTTGTCTGTTTTTCTGTTTGTCTGTATGTATGTCCGGGCTAAACTCAAAAAATACTGTATACATTTACTTCAAATTTTGCATGAATATTACTAACAGGTTGGAACAACATATAAGCTACATACTATAACGCTATCACCTGTGTAGGAGAAGCTATGAATCACTATTCCACGAGGACGAAGTCGCGGGCACAGCTAGGAGGGTATAAAACATCACGCTATGATCGATACACATAACATCACGCCTTTTATCCCCGAAGGGGTGCACATTACGGCACTTAATGCCACTGTACAATGTAACACGCAATTTTCACTATTTTATGTTATAAGTCCCATGTAATAGGGGTGGGATCATCAAACGATCAATAAGATCAATAGGACAACAGAAAAATGCTATTCTTTGTTTTAAGTGAACTCACGGGCATAACTTAGTGTTTATTCCAATAAGTGTGGTTATAATTGACGTGTATTTCCTTATAATAATATAACTGACGTGCAAATTAGCTATAAAAATGACGTATCCAGGAGGGAAACACGGTTACTCAGCAAATGTATAAATAAAGAGTAACTTAGGGGATTCAGGTCTCTTCCAACCTTTATCAGACCTCCACAGATGGGGCCCAGTGTTTCTTCAAAAAACTTTAACTTTTATTTAACAAATCATTATCCTCCCGCGTTGTTAAGCATCGCAGTAACTTATTAGCATCTGTTTTTTATTGCATTGGGTGAGAGCAATGACATGGTTCAATTTTTTGAAACTAAACTTTGTATTTTAATCAGCAGAATTGTTAACTGTGGCTTAAGGATAATGACGCCGTTAATTTTTTGGTTTTTTTTTTGGAGAATCACTTAGGGCTGATGCCCAATACGGAGCCGCGGAAGACTTGATCACCGTGTCACCGATTCTAGACGGGAAGTCTTAAAGGAAGGGATAAACATTAATAAATAGACGACCTGTCTAGAGACTTGACTTCCGAGAGACGGCCTTGTTACAATAATAATAATAAATTTTGATCTATCAACGGCGAGGTTTATACAGTATCGTTGGTCTTATGGGTCAGCCATTGATATAGGGTCACAATAAATCAATGGGGTACTGAACTGAAGAGTATCTATCGAGCTGTTCGAACCAAGAGTAGGAACGGGATGGTTTTTAGTCAGTAAGAGTCTGACACTCCCTCTAGCATCACACAAGGCGGGAGAAGTCATCGGATGATTTTCCCCATCAAAACTAAAAACGTTCATACATAACATTATACCCTGGTTAAAAATACAGATTTTCGATATTACTGCATTCAAAGGAACGGGGTACTAAGCTTTAATAAATTAAAATAGAATATAAACAAACTTATCGTTTGACTAAGGAAAAATAATACAATACTCAACTAATTATTACAATTATTTTACAGTCTGATAAAATAAAACATAAACAAACAAAGGGAATAAGACTATCTATCTATATAAATGAAAATGAATTTCTGTTCGTTAGTCTCGCTAAAACTCGAGAACAGCTGAACTGATTTGGCTAATTTTGGTCTTGATAGGTTCGTGGAAGTCTAGGGAAGGTTTAAAAGGTGAGAAAAACTTTTAGGCGGTAGGAAGTTTGCCGAGTCAGCTAGTTTTATTATAAAACAAAGTCGAGCAACTGCCTCATTGGCCGAGTGATCGCAATTGCGACTGTCGGGCAACGGGTCTCGGGTTCGATTCCTGGGTAGGGCATAGTATAATTAAGCTTTTTAAAAAAAAATCTGAGTAGTAGCACGGAATCTGGAATAGTGCCCGGTATTTGGCAATAGGCTCACCCCTATTACATGGGACTCACAACATAAATTATGAAAAGTGAGTGTTACATTGTACAGTGGCATTAAGTGCCGTAATGTGCACCTCCGCCTACACCTTCGGGATGTCGCGGAGAACCTAACGGGTAACCGGGGCTCCGGCTCGACATGCAGGAGAAGGCACGGGGTGGTTTTTAGTCAGTAAGAGTATGACACTCCCTCCCGCCTCACCCAGGCGGGAGCAGTCATTCGATGACTTTCCCCTTAAAAAAAAAAAAAAACCCTTCGGGATAAAAGGCGTGATGTTATGTAATGTTATGTATGCAATGTCGAGCGACGCGCTGTCTAGTTGTTACAAATTCTGGTGCTGTTTTCACCACAAAATGGAGTGAGTATTGAGAAACGGTTTCTTTTTGCAATCCTCGCGAAAAGCATGGCGTTCTGGTGAACGCTTTCATCCTTTCGCATCCTACTATAATTTTCTAAAAGTTTTGTTAAGAGGTGGGTTATTAATTATTATTTTTAAATGTGGGAGAGCCATGCTTCGGCACGAATGGGCGCACTCGACCGGAGTGATACTACGGCCGAGCAGAAAATCGTGTGTCCCCCCTTCCCCAATCTCCCCATTGCCTGAATCACATTATATTGTGGTACTGTACAATATAACATTCACTTTTCACTATTTATGTTATGAGCCCCATGTAATAGGGGGTGAGCCTATTGCCATATATCGGTCACAATTCCAGACTCCGTGCTACTACTGGGATTTTTAAAAAACCCAGTAATACTTTACCCGACCCGGGAATCGAACCCGAAACCCCGGCAGTCGCACTTGCGACCACTCGGCCAGTGAGGCAGTCAGAGAGCAGCAGAGGCCAATAATGTTATTTGTTATAAAGAAATATCAATTAAATTATTTTTCCTTATACAACAACTAGGTTATAATCCCATTCGATAGCGTTCACAGGAAACTGTAATAAAAGTAATTTTTATTTTTATTTCCTTAAGGCAAATAGGCATACCGTCCTTTACCTATGGACAAAAACGTACCTGCTTACCATTTCAAGGAATAAAATGCTTTATATCATGACTCAAAACTTAAATAATAACTACGGGTACTACTCACGTGAACATACTGAGACAAGCTCTACTAGTTTCAAACCACAGAGGGGTTCTTCCTCAGGAGCAGCGTGCGCGACATCGCCGCGACCGCGAAACTAGAAGATGTTTTCTCAGTATATTCACATGAGTAACCCGCGATTTTTAGTAATATCACGATATTTATTATAAAAACCTAAATATGGTGCACGGGTGTTAAAGAGCGATGAAGAGAAGTATGACAGGCACGTGGCCTGGAGGTCGAAGACGAAACAAAACCTACCAACGGCAAGTACCAATGTGACTTTTTCGAGTTACATGTACTTTCTAAGATTATTTAGACACCACTGTCAAACGGTGAAGAAACCTGGGCTTATAATTTCTAATCATAAGTTTGAAATCGCCAACCCGCATTGAGCAAGCGTGGTGATTAATGCTCATAATTTTTCCGCGTGAGAAGAGTCTCATATGGTCAGCAGTGGACACTTATAGGCTGTTGATGTGTGATGTGATTCAGGAAAAGTGGAACAAGTCAACAAATTGTAACAGACAGGTATCCCAGAGATGGAAAAAAAAGGGGAAGACAAGCCAAGAGATGGGAGGATTTGTATTATAATTTTCGTGAGACATACTAAATAAATTATTATGTTTTCGGCTTACTCACGTAATTATTTGACGAGGAACTCGACTAGTTTCAAGCCATGCTAGAGGCTCATATACATGAGCAACATTTCGCAACCCGCGACGCGATGATTGTCATGTTGGTAAACTAGTCGAGTTCCTTGTCAAATAATTACGTGAGTAAGCCGAAAACATAATCATTTAGATGGGAGGATGAGTTGAAACTAGCAGCAGGCTCTCTTTGGAGAAGGGTCGTCAGAGATAGAACTCAATGGAAATTGTTGGAGGAGGCTTTAAAGGGGCTTTTAAAAAAAATCTCAGTAGTAGCACGGAGTCTGGAATTGTGCCCGGTATATGGCAATAGGTTTGTAATTTGCCCCTCTGCCTACCATTTTTCGGGGATAGTAAGCGTGATGTTATGTTTATATCCTCTAAATAGGGAATACATAAATTTTCCACAAAAATTAGGTTCAGGTTAAAGGACTTCGCGAAACGATTTCCGGTCACCGCAAGCCCGAGCCTGCGAATGGCGAACATGGGTAGTCGCGTTCCGCGTTCCGCGCGTGCCTCATACAGCCATCAGACCATCTCAGAGGGGTAATTACAAGGTTGCCGGGGTAGGAACGGGGTGGTTTTTAGTCAGTAAGAGTCTGACACTCCCTCTCACCTTACACGGGCGGGAGAAGACAATGGGTAATTTTTTCTCAACAAAAAAAGAATAAAGGACTTTTAGTTTGATTGAAAACCGAAATAGGCCACAACGACTCGTCCCGCGGGTATCACGTACCACCCTGGACACACTGGTATCATATATCGCTACTCACCTGACACAGAGTCCTTGCTTTCCGATTCAGGATCGCCATCTTTCTCCTCAGCTTTCATATCCTGTATCTGAAATAAAATAAAAATATATATGTTTGGATAAGCCGGTAGACGAGCAGACGGATCGCCTGATGGACTCGCAACACAAGAGCCGTAAGTGCATTGCTGGTCTTTTAGGGCTCAAGGATCTAAAGACATGAGGATTAGTGATGAGGGGAATATTAGAAATGCGGTAACCTCAGTCACATGGCTGCACACAATTTGCTTCAGTACGGAGTACTATGTGGAGTAGTGGAGTGATGATGCCGAGGCCGTACCTGTCCCTGGCGCGCGTCCAGGCGGCGGCAGACGTCGGTCTCCCGGCGCAGCGCGGCCTCCACGTCACAGCCGGAGTCCAGCACCCACAGCAAGATCAGCGTGTGTAAGTCTAACGTGTCTTCTTTCTGTTCGCTACCACATAAACAAACAAACATAGATGTAGATGAAACTGTTTCATTATTAGAGACTGAAAGACAACAATTTAATAATTGCTCATTTGTTTTAAGTGTGGGAGAGCCATGCTTCAGCACGAATGGGCCGGCTCGACCGGAGTGATACCACGGCTGAGCAAAAAACCGACGTGAAGCAACGCTTGCGTTGTGTTTCGTCGTGTGAGTGAGGTTACCGGAGGCCCAATTACCCCTCCCTTTCCCCAATCTCCCCAATCCCTAAATCCCCAACAATCCTCAAACTCCTAATGCCCAAAAGGCCGGTAACGCACTTATAACGCTTCTGGTGTTCCAGGTGTCCATGGGCGACGCCGATTGCTTACCATCAGGTGATCCGTCTGCTCGTTTACCGGCTTAAGTCATATATTATGAGCAGCATTCACGCGGCGACTGTCGCGCTGCTACTGGCTACTCGAGTCTGCGCCCAGCGCGCCCTCTGCCACCGGCTTCGAATGCTGCTCATGAATATGAGCCTCTAGCATGGCTTGAAACTAGTCGAGTTCCTCGTCAAATTATTACGTGAGTAAGCCGAAAACATAATAATTTACCTTGGAATATTTTAAAACTAACGTAATATAACATCACGCCTTTTTATCCCCGGAGGGATAAGCAGAAGTGCACATTACGGCCTTTAGTGCCACTGTACAATGTAACACGCACTTTTCACTATTTATGTTACGAATCCCATGCAATAGGGAATCAGTCTATTTTAAAACAAATAATATTATTTATACTTACGTATTTTTGTTCTTTTTCTGCGCAGCCATGTGTTGTTCGAGGCTTGTCATATGGAACACGTAGTTATGTATCTCCAACGCACTTAGTCTGAAACACAAATATTTGATTTTTTTAATTGTAAAACTTTTTTGAAATAAACATTATTCTTATTAATTTAAATCCTTACACATTTTGTAATTTTTTTTCAATTTATTTCATTTCTAATTAGTTTCCGGCTCTCAAGCAAAATGTCGCAAGTTGAATTTCCGAATATATTATACTAGCTAATTCCGCGCCATTTCCCACGCTCTGCTCAGCTCCTATTGTTCGTAGCGTGATGTTTTATAGCCTATAGCTATCCTCGATAAATGCGCTATCCAACACAAAAATAATTATACAAATCAGGCTTGTAGTTACGGAGATTAGCGCGTTCAAACAAACAAAGAAAAAGAAACAAACTCTTCCGCTTTATATAATAAGTATAAGATAAGATTGTTATTTATGTATATTTTTTTTTTCAAAAAAATTTCTCTAATATAGTATCACGGAGTCTAAAACAATGTCTGCAAAGCAACAGGAACTCATAACAGAATCATCAAAAACGTCTCTATCACTTTATTCTATAAGCCCCCGTTTACCTCGAAACCAATCGAGCATTCCTCAAAAAACACAAACAAACAGAAATAATATAAATAATTTTGTTTATGACTTAGAACACTGACTTCTAAACTTCTATCTTCTATTAGTGGGTAGGCAGGACATTCATTAATATGGTTTTTGATCGGTTTTGAAGGTTTTGGAACGAGCACCTAGCTACAATGACGGACAGACTGACAGACTATTATTTATTTTATATTCGTTAACATTTCAAAAGTACCAAATTATGGTTTAACTGAAATAAATGCTTTGACTTTGTTTTTTTTAAACTTAATTCTTTTTAAAATGTCAAACACCGCGAGGACACCGGTGACCGCAACCTATTGTTCTTTAATTGTGTCTATAATGACGGTGCTCAACGAGTTAATGGACATACCTTTTAGCATCCAGCGTGTAATACATGGCTATAGCGGCGTGTCCGTCAGTGGGACAGCAGAGATATCGTCGCGTGCAGTGTTTGACGTCTACCAGCCACTTCGCGAAGGAATGGTGGAACATTGAGAGGTAGCCTGTTGAGCGCTCCATTACTAGGATACTGGAATGAATAGATAAAAATCAGTATATGCACACATAATAATATTACGCTTCGATGGCCTGCCGGTGTGACTGCCGGGCAAGGGGTCTCGGGTTCTCGGGTAAAGTATTAATGAGTTTAAAAAAATTCTCAATAATAGTACGGAGTCTGGAATTGTGACCGATATTATGGCAATAGGCTCACCCTCTATTACATTGAACCCATAACATAAATAGTGAAAAGTGGGTGGTACATTGTACAGTGGCATAATGTGTACCTCTACCTATCCCATCGTATGTATGTAATGTAAAATAATATTAAATAATGTTTATCGGAGGTCCAAAACAAATTATTTCCACGAATAAGGACGGCTCCTTTTCAATCAACATAATTTTCACGGCTGATTGATTTTTATATGGGAGAAATGACAAAAACTTTACAATATTATTCCTCAATTGCAATCATCCGCGACTTTGAAAACATCATGGATTGTATTCACTGTAGTTGTTAAAAATGTGCTATTGAATGAATTGACCAATTATTGGTCAAACAGGACCCCAGACTACTTTAGCACCATCTAGTGAGCACAAAATGTGAGATCAATGACCGATTAATGGTTTCGATTCCTGAACCGAGTATACTGACCGCCTGAGTAGATGCAATCGTCGGTTGAAGTCCTCCCTGGTGACGGAGTACTCCTTGGTGAGCAGACACCTGTACAGCATCTCCTCCGACACTCCGCACCTGGCCGCCAGCAACACGTCCAGGAGGAGACGAACCTGGAGAGACGAATAAATATTGTGAACACTTGTGTTAATGAAATTATTACCCCCTTATCCTAAGCCTGTCTCCCATCCCCGTCCTCTGTCCCCCATCCCCGTCCTCTGTCTCCCATCCCCGTCCTCTATTGATCATCGCCGTCCTCTGTTTTCCATCCCCATCCTGTCTCCTATCTCCGTCCTCTGTATCCCATCCCCGTACTCTGTCTCCCATCTCCGTCCTCTGTCTCCCATCCCCGTCCTCTGTCTCCCATCCCTGTCCTCTGTCTCCCATCCCCATCCTCTGTCTCCCATCCCCATCCTCTGTCTCCCATCCCCATCATCTGTCTCCAATCATGGTCCTCTGTTTCTCATCCCCGTCCTCTGTTTCTTCAGCTTTACCTAGTAGTAAAGATTAATACTAAATGATAGTTATAATGTTACCTTGGTGAACCGTCTCCCATGAAAGAGTCGCTGAGCCAGCCACAGATAGAGTCCGTTCAGAGTGCCGGGGATCTCTCTGATCTCGCGTAGAGCTATGAATCCGTCTGCTACACCGTCTAGCACCTGCAATCATGAAAATAACATGTTGGTATGATGATGTACTGTTTTTTTTAAACTCAATAAATATATAGCCCATCAAACTGTGTAACGGATTTACAATTTTCTTGTTCTGTACATAAAGTCGAAAATAAGCTGACGTGACATGATGTGGACATTTTTAGGGGGGAGGGGGGAATCAGGGGAGCCAAACACCAGCGTGGAGTGTTACCACGCTCAACATAACGCTGAGATGGAGGCACGTTCGGCATGGAAATGATGCATCTATTTTTGTTAATGTGTATTGTTTATATTTTATTGATTTATTTTTTTTCCATTTTCGTCTTCTTTATTCCTTTTTTTCTTTCATTGTTGTGATGCTAGCTAATTCTCTATTGGACGAAGAACGAGAGAGGCACAGTAGCGCAATCTGGTAGGCCTAAATACGGCAGGCCCCATTGTATATGAACGTGTTTACCTTCTCCAAGTACAGTAGACAGCCATCACTCTTGATACGTAGATGGTCTAATGCCGCCGCGGCCGCCGCCGCCGCAGTCGAGTCACTCGATACTCGAGCTCTGCGGAAAGAAAAAATAACTGAATGTTAAATAAATACTAATATTATTTTTTATTTGTTTATATAACAACTTTACAAGACTAACAAAACAAAGAAAAAGAAATTGAGTGTGAATATGACAGCTAATGACAAGTCTTCACACTACTATAAAAAACAAACTGAATAGTTTTTATAATAACTATCGTGAGACATACTAAATTAACTAAAAATCGCGGGTTACTCGCGTGAATATACTGAGAAAAGCTCTACTAGTTTCGAGACACAGAGGGGCTTTTCCTCATGACCAGCGTGTGCGGTCGCGGCGATGTCACCAATCTGTCAAGAGCCCCTCCGTGACTCGAAACTAGTAGAGCTTAGACCTTATATTTCACAAGCGCCATTTAGTGAGTGCAGAAACGATGGTCCTCATTATCTATTAGTTGTAATAATGGAATGCTGTCTTACCTGAGTCGGGGTTCGGTGTCCAGACGTGCCAGTACGTAACGCTGCACGTCGGCTGATACATGTGCACGTTGGAGCTCGTCCAATGTTATTTTACGGAACCCTGTCAAAGTCACAGTCAAAATTTCCTTTAATTCAATTGTGAACGTCAAATAAAAATTAAAAAGTTCCTCGTCGAATAATTACGTGAGTAAGGCGAAAAATAATAATTAAAGTATGTGTGTACCAGTGAACATCCTGGTGAGGTTCCTGCAGTGCTTCCTGGCCGTGCAGACCAGTAGCAGCCAGTGCGGGAACAGGTGCTGGTGCCGCGCCAGCAGACGGGCCACCGACGAGGACCCTTCCGAACTCGAACCTTCCTCGCACATGCCTGGCACAAAGTTAAATATGTTATACGGGAACGAAATACAATAGGGTAGATGACTAATTGCCTCGTTGGCCGAGTGGTCGCGGGTGCGACTGCCGGGCAAGGGGTCTCGGGTTCGATTCCCGGGTCGGGCAAAGTATTACTGGGTTTTTAAAAAATTCTCAGTAGTAGCACGGAGTCTGGAAATGTGCCCGGTATATGGCAATAGGCTCACCCCCTATTACATGGGACTCATAACATAAATAGTGAAAAGTGGGTGTTACTTCTGTGTGCACCTCTGCCTACCCCTTCGGGGATAAAAGGCGTGATGTTATGTTATGTGTTAGAAACGAATACTTTCGAAGACATATTGATTTGAAATGTCGCGTGACGTCACTTCTGTGTACACTTTATACGTAGAAACGACGTTTTAGCCCCCACTCCTAAACTTTTTTAGGAGCTAGGTAGGAGAGCCTAGTGTCCTAGAGGAGGTTTCTTCTTTTCTTCTAGTAGTAGTGAAACTCCGATGAGAGGTGTGGACTAGAATGATTTAATTCACCAAACTACGCTACTTATATTTCTATTTACATATTTACAATTAGACAATATCAGATATAGTTAGGTGATAGTTTCGACCAATAGCGGCGCGCCGGCGTGCGCGGGGCGCGCGGGGTGCGGGGCGCCGCTTTGCACACGGCACTATCGGTTCCTTTCGTATAAGTATGACCGCGCGGCGCGAGCGCGCGCATTTCTCCGAGCGCCGGCGTCGAGTGAAGACTGAAGACTACCTACAGATGAACCAATGAAGATACGACGAATGCAAGTGCTCCGGCTCCGGCTCCGCTTGCGCTGCTTGGCTGCTTGCTTAACCAAACCGCTTCTTTCGAAGCGATCGCTCGCGGCACGGTGTGATAACGCTGTTGCCGCAGTGATTATTATTGTTTCTATGCGATAGAGTCGTAAACTGTCTTTTTCAAGACAATTGGTTTCTTGTTTCTAAAACGGAGTAAGTCTAAAACTTTGGTAAAGGTATTGTGGAAGGTATATGGTAAGGTATTCGGTGGTACAGGTAACTGGTAGGTATGTAGTCGTGCGGTGCGGCTACACTTTGATTCGTTTTATCTAAGTATCATTTTATTATAGGTACAACAAAATAAAAATTTACGTATCAAATATTATTTTATTACCTAACTGACGGACTAATTAGATTTTTAATTTTCATACCCCGTCATCATCCCTATTCAAACGAGTGAAGGCACTATTGACACACTGTTTTATTGCGTCTTATATTTTTTGCAAAATTCGCGGGTTTAGTCACGCACCACAGATAAACTATCACCATAGACTGTACCATGTCTATAGACTACGCCACAGATACACAACACTTACTAATATTATAACTGCAAAAGTTTGGGAGTTAATTATGTTTGTTACTCAATCACGTCATAACGGCTGAAGGGATCGGAATGACATTTGGGACAGAAGTGGATTATGGACTACAATTACACATAGGCTTTTTATCCCACGGGTACGGTTTATAAAAAAAACGTCTAATTCACTTACCGCCAGTAATGCCTTCATCGATAGCGTCGACCAGTAAGAAGAGGCACTGCTTGGGAGGATCTATCTCCAGCAGTGGGAAGAGAAGAGCCTTCTTGAAGCATTCATCAGGATTCTTCTCCAAATTTTGAGGTAATAGTGCCTGGAATGATAAAAATAGGAAAACGATTTAGAATTTTCCAAAGGTCGAATATCCACTTTTTTCAGACAAGGCGATAGAGGACGCAATATTGTTTTTTGGCAACAGAGGACGCATCACTGGTTTAATTTGACTCTAAAACCGCACCAGACACCTCCCACTCAACACTAAACGCTTACCTGCTGAATTTCAGGCTCAGCCAGCAACTTATCGTAATAAGCATTCGCGATCAACGTCCTAGGACTTATAGGTAGACTAGGAATAGGAGGGGGCACATCTTCTCTCTTCTTCTCACTCTCCTGCACTTCCACTTCTGGCTTCAACACATTCTGGTATTCCGGCAACTCTTCTTTGGGTGTAGCCGGTCTTTCAGGCTTCTTTGAGGGGGAGTTTTCAGCAGATCGAAGATCACTTTTGTTAGGGTACCTGTAAATGTGAAGGGGTGTGTATTTTATAATAATTGTTGTAGAGTGTATTGTGTTTGACATTGATTATTCTTTTTTTATTTTGTGATGTCACGTGTGACGTCTGTGTTGTATTTTTGGGCTCCGGTTTGCTTCGAAAGTAGTCGAGTATCCTTGAAAGTTTACGTGGCTTCAACTAACGATGAATAATATGCTTAATGAACTTAAATGCTTAATGATCATTTTTATACCTACAAATTGAATTTAATTTCAATCTTTCCATTTACTTGTAAATTTATCAAATACTTTTGCGTGTAATAACTACAAATAACAATATTAATAGCTTACTCATATAACGAAAATTTAATAAACATGAGCCCCAATTGTGGCTATAAAGTAACCGGGCAATCATGAATTGTTTACGTCATGCAAGTAAGTGCAAATGAAAGACAAAAAATACATAACATAACATCAAACCTTTTATCCCCGAAGGGGTAGGCAGAGGTGTACATTATGCCACTGTACAATGTAACATCGACTTTTTACTATTTATGTTATGAGTCCCATGTAATAGGAGGTGAGCCTATTGCCACATACTGGGCACAATTCTAGACTCCGTGATACTAATGAGATTTTTTTAAACCCAGTTATATATAGGCAGTCGCACTTGCGACCACTCGGCCAACGAGGCAGTCGACAAAAAAAAACTATTATAAAAACTAGTAATTTGTAAGCCAAAACACATACCTAAAATTAGCGACAGGTATCCTAGACTTAGGCGGGCTATTCTCCACCCTCCGATCTTCTCCAGAACTATCATTCTTCTGTTCAGTAGACAGACTCTTCTGCAGTAGACTGGTCTTCTTCTCCGATAGAGGCTCAGAAGACTGCCGCAAAAGTCTTGAATTCCTCAATTCTTTTGATTGACGTTGCGATATATTGCGAAGAAATAGATTCTCGTGGTTTTCGTATAAACGTAGATCATCTTTGTCTTCTGTGACAAATGGATTAGTCGGTTTCACTGACGATCTTGGCAAGATTTCTGGCAACTGGATAAAGTAATAGATTTTATTAGTAAATTTGGTGCTTTCCTTAATCAAAATAAATTATTTCGATTGTTCAATACAATAGAATATTAAAAAATTATCATAATTTCATTAATTAGCTGGCCCTTTTGCCGATGAATGAATATATAAGTAAGAGTATTTTTCCAGATCAATTTAAGTTAGCTAGGGTTCTACCTATACACAAAAAGGGCTCCAAAACAGACCCGGGCAATTATAGGCCTATCTCCTTGCTGCCGGTATGCTCTAATATATTTGAAAAAATTATGAAAAAGAGACTAGTGTGTCATTTGCATAAACACAAGATTATAACCGACTAACAATTCAGTTATCAAAATAATATAGGAACAATAGATGCCATTGACATGTTAATTGATGATGTGGTAAGTTGAATGCTAAACTAAAAGTGGCAGGTCTTTTCCTCGACTTAAGTTCTGCGTTTGATACTGTAGAACAGTGTTTTTCAAACTTTTTCATGATGCGGCCCCCCTGGTATATAAAAATATTTCGCGACCCCTTGACCCTTCACACACCCGTGTATGTTACAGTATTACCAATATTCGGATATAAGTATTTTAGATTAGGATTCGGATATAAGTACATATTTATCGGATATGAAAACATATTATTTTACAATTACATTACACCTGGAATTCAAGTCTTCTAATTTGGATACCTTTTGGTTAATGACAAAAAAACGTCTTTATGACGACAATTATGGTAATTCGGGTATACTGTGATTGATAATAAACCACAACTATCAAGCATGAAGCCATCGAAGTTAACTCGCCACCTTAATTTTTTGAGAGAATATGCAAGTTCTTAAACATTAAAAAGCTGGTATAGTACAAATGTCCAACCTAAATGAGAAAGCGTTGCTTGCTAGTTATAGAGTGGCTTTTCGTGTGACTAAAGCAGCAGTAAGTAAGAGTAATTTTAAAGTCTTACTTAATAAATAAATATTAATTATCTTTATTGTTATTTTTTTTACTAAAGTACCCAGTTTTTTCGACCTCCGGCGACCCCCCTACAGAAGCTTCGTGACCCCCCTGGGGGTCGCGAAACACAGTTTGAAAAACACTGCTGTAGAACACTGCATTCTTCTCAGTAAGTTGGATTTCTATGGAGTAAGAGGAAATGTTTTGAATTTATTTAAATCATATTTGCATAAAAGAACGCAGTATGTAGAAATTACGCAAATTTCAGAAGAGGGATTTAATAAGGTACACAAATCGGCCACGGTTACAATAAATAAAGGTGTACCACAAGGATCAGTCTTGGGCCCTGTGTTTTTTATAATGTTTATTAATGATCTGATAGCTTATATGAAAATTATATCAGATGATACTGACGAAGGCTAAGGCTGAAGGCTAAGGACTCACTACGCAATTTTCTCCTTGTTTTCTGTTTTTTGTTACTATGATTTCTAGTCAATTATCCATTTCTGTATGAATAATTCTAAGATTAGTACGACTCACGTCATCAAGAGCACTGAGTGGTGCGTCGGCGTGCGTGTCAGCAGAGATGTCAGTGTTGAGTATCCCCGCGGGCGGGCTGCGGGCCCCGGGCGGGCTGCGGGTTCCGGGCGGGCTGCGGATCCCGGGCGGGCTGCGGGCCCCGGGCGGGCTGCGGGCCCCGCGCGGCCGGCTACTGCAGCCACCGTCCTCCTCGTCCGTACGCTGGTCTGTCGATACAATAAACATTCATTATGTCATTACGATGTACACATCGCGCCTTCTATCCCCAAAGGGGTAGGCAGAGGTGCACATTATACCACTGTACAATGTAACACCCACTTTTCACTATTTATGTTATGAGTCCCATGTAACAGGGGGTGAGCCTATTGCCATATATACCGGGCACAATTCCAGACTCCGTGCTACTGGTGAGATTTTTAAAACCCAGTAATACTTTGCCCTACCCGGGAATCGAACCAGAGACCCCTTGCAGAGTCGCACTTGCGACCACTCGGCCAACGAGGCAGTCATTTCATTTCGATTTACACTTAGTTGCTTAAATAGTCTGACCACCTTTTTTACCTTCACAGAAGTGATACAAAGATCCTGTTGGGACTGCACACCAGAAATATCGCTACAAATCCCGGGCAATAAAACGTTATCGTGGGATATTCGCAACAAAATAATAGAGAAACGTAGACTTCGACGTATATGGCAAATTAGCAAAATAAGATCAGACAAAACTGCATACCACAAAGCAGCAACAGCACTAAAAGAGTTGATCAAAGAAACTGAAGACAAAACTATGCAAACTAAACTGGAAGCACTGACCCCCACAATGGCAACCAATTATTCTCTCAGGAAAATTACCAGAAACATGGAACAACCTCAACAATGCAAACCCCCCCTCAAAAATGGAATTGTAAACTGGGCGAAAACAAGTAAAGAGAAAGCAGACTTGTTTGCTAGTCACCTGAAATCAGTGTTTACGCCAAATAAAAGAAACAGCGACACTGACGAGAACGACATCATGCAAGTCACAAACGAAGACTTCCAAATGGATTTGCCCATCAAACCAGTCAGCCCAAGAGAGGTAAAGCAACAGATAAAGCAGATGAAAGACAAGAAAGCACCGGGCTTTGACCTAATCACCAAAGAGGTCATAAATAATCTACCAAGAAAAGCCATAGTCTACCAAACCATAATCTTCAACGCCATTCTAAGAGTCGGTTATTTCCCATTCCTATGGAAAGTATCATCTACAATTATGATTCACAAAGCAGGTAAACCAGTCCAGGAGGTGTCCTCATATCGACCAATCAGTCTGTTGCCAATCGCATCAAAAGTCTTCGAAAGGCTTCTACTAAACCGTATCACACCAATCCTAATGGAAAAGTCGATTATACCCAACCACCAATTTGGATTCAGGCAGCAGCATGGCACCGTGGAACAAGTACACAGAGTTTGCGATACTATTAGAGGTGCTCTAGAAAGAAAGCAATACTGCTCATCTGTCTTTCTAGATGTGCAACAGGCTTTCGATAGAGTATGGCACAAAGGCCTTTTATGCAAAGTAAAAAAATGCCTGCCACACCCATTCTACGGAATTCTAGACTCATACACCTGACAGAGAGAACCTTCCAAGTTATTGAAGGCGACTCTGTGTCGACTCTTAACGACATATCAGCGGGAGTTCCACAGGGCTCAGTGCTCGGACCTGTCCTATATAACATTTATACTTCAGACCTGCCCCAAATGCAAAATGTAACAACCGCAACCTATGCAGACGACACGGCAATATCGGCGGTCAGTAACAACCCCGTTGTAGCCACACAAAAACTTCAAGAAAGCATCGACGCAGTAGATGAATGGTTAAAAAAGTGGAGAATCAAATCAAGCTCAACTAAATCAGTCCAAGTCACTTTTACTCTTAGAAGGGAAGAATGCCCCCCAGTAAAACTGGATGGCGAATTCCTACCACAAAGCGACTCGGTCATATACCTAGGCCTACATTTGGATAGAAGGTTAACCTGGAAAAAACACCTGCAAGCGAAGAGACAGCAACTAAAACTAAAATACAGCAGCCTCTATTGGCTCCTGGGACGCAACTCAAAACTTTCAGTGGACAACAAACTTCTCATATACAAAACCATCCTAAAGCCTATCTGGACCTATGGTATCCAACTGTGGGGTGTGGCCTGCAGATCGAACATCAACATTATACAGAGATTACAAAACACGATACTAAAACATTTAACCAATGCACCATGGTTCATACGCAAAGATGAAGTGCATGAAATCCACCAAATTAACACAGTCATGGAAGAAGTTAAGCTACATGCCAGTAGATATGCATCACGGCTGAAAAAACATCCCAATGAACTGGCAACCCAACTCACTATGCCTGCGTACACAAAGCGGCTGAAAAGACGAGACTTCATGGAACTTGGCCACCCAAACTCCTAGGCTGGCCTCGAAATAAGAGACTGATCTCTTAATGGAGAGATTCGTCTACAAGTCAAATGACGTCCAAAAATTTGCTCATGGTCAAGAGACCGATTGCAAATAAACATACAAAAAAAAAAAAATCTGAAGTGCATCTTCGCTTCTGATTCTACGACAAATAATTCTTTTATAAGCTACGTTTAAAATAACCGACTTCAACCCCCACTTATTTTGAAGTCGATGATTAATTAATATACTAAAACGACTTTTACTAACGTTCTTAAGGTCGTAACTTCTATACCAAGTACATACCTTCACTGTCAGCCAGCAACGGCTTGGAGCTCTCCTCACCATCATCCCCGAGCTCACGGAACCGACTGATCAAACGCTCCTCTTCAGAATTACGTCTGAAAACCAACAAAGAAACAAATAAATAAACAGTTCATGTATTGAAAAAATTTCCATTGCCCAACAAGGATGTAGCGAGGTTGACTATCCAGGCGACACACGTACTTAAATATCATCATGAGTAGGGTTGCCACCCGTACTTTATAATAAAGTACGTAATTTAAGGTAATCGTACTCTATACTTTATGAGAATAATAAAGAACACGAAAATACTTATTTTTTTGCAAACTTCATTTCCATTGAAGTCGTTGGTATTTTTCGGTAAACTTATCGATTCGATATCGATATTCATCGATTTATTTTGAATCGATTTAGCCACTCGCCAGCGCCACTTTGACAATTTCTAGTAAAGATACAATTGTTTAGTAACGATACTTTTTTAATACAAACTGTAAAAAGTAATAAAAATATATTTTTAAATATAATACTAAATAAGAATAAATTGTTCTTTATTTCTATAATGTGTAGGTACTTTTTTTTCTTACCTATAATCGTCAATGTACTTTAAATACCAAAAATAAAGGTGGCAACTCTAGTCACATGTAAACTGCTAATGCTAAAGCTAATGTTCACATGTAAACTGCAGCTCATGTAGTGTAGATGTCCAGTCAACAAGGATATATTAAATAGGCCGTGCCCTGACAACTACATAGTGGAATATAAGTCTCCTTTACATAAAAAATTCTGTCCTAATCTTCACACTAGGCAGACGACTTTTTTTAAGGGGGGAAAATCATCGAATGGCTGCTCCCGCCTGGATGAGGCGGGAGGGAGTGTCAGACTCTTACTGACTAAAAACCACCCCGTTCCTTCTCCTACTCTTCGAGCCAGAGCCCCGGTAACCCGTTAAGTTCTCCGCAACCGGCGGACCGGTTGGTGATCGTACCTGTGACTGTGTGGAGTATCAGGGTCTCTTGGAGACAGGTCCGAGTTATCAGCTCTTGGCCTCCGTGAGGAATGACTTAGTATCTGCATGGCTAACGAGCGAACAAACTCGCCGGGACGTAGGCTGCTCTCTGTGTGACTCTGAAAAAGTAAAAAAAAAATCTAAGTATGTGATGATTTTTGAAAATGGCCTTTTTTAAGCGGGGAAAATCATCGAATGACTGCTCCCGCCTGGGTGAGGCGAGAGGGAGTGTCAGACTCTTACTGACTAATAACCACCCCATTCCTTCGCCTGCGCTTCGAGCCGGAGCCCCGGTAACCCGTTAGGTTCACCGCGACTCATGGCCTTATATATTTACCCGACTGAAGGAAGGGTATTGTTTCTCTATGTTCTCCCGCCCGGGTGAGGCGAGAGGGAGTTGCAGACTCTTACTGACTAAAAACGTCAAGCCGGAGCCCCGGCAACCCGTTGAGTTCACCGCAGCTCCGTATCGGCATCAGCCCTATTGGGCCCCATCTGTGGTGATCTGATTGGTTATTGAGGCGCGCACGGAACGCTCGGCGCTATAGGCACGGGTCTGGTTCTGGTTCGGCGGCGAGCTATCCATGCTCGCCGTCTCAAGAATTATTATTAATGCTAACTGGTAATCACGAAATCGTTAACCTTCATTCTTGGGATCACTAAGAACCTACCTGTAGAAAGTGCCTAGCTAGCAGCCTTCGGTTGAGTGCACGTTGCTGCCTCGCCTGCGGGCCCTGGCCTGGTTCACTCAGCTCCTGACATAGAGCTGTCTTACCACTGCCCGCGTCACCTGGGGAGGAATAGATGGTATTAAACTAAGATGGAACTAACTAGCAAGAGATATACAGGATACTAGTAAGTGGTCACACAAAATATAAGCGATAACTCACTCTAACGATGATAATTATCTAACAGGTAAGATGATCAAGAAGCAGACTTGAGAGAAAGGTTCTTAAGGTACGTACAGAATAGGGTATTTTCTTAAATTTTATTTTAATGTCTGGCTGGTAGATGAACTTAAAACATTGGACGCATATGCTTTCTTTTCTCAAAATTAAATACTTCCGACAATATATTAATTTGAGATATCGTGTGACATCGCAGCGTGCTACATTTTGTAGCACGTTGTGACGTAACGATCTCCCACTTCTAAACTTAACGCATTTTTTTAAAAAGTGTCTAGTATTTATTTTCATTACCTAACTGACGGATTAATTAAATTTTGTAATTTTCATACCCTGGCAACTACCCTATTATCAAAAAAAACATACATTTTACGTAGTTAGCCTCTTCGGAGTCAAGATACACTCCATAATTAAATAAGAACGCATAAATGATAACTGTTATAGAGTCGTTAGTACTTCTCTAAAACTCCTATTCAAACCAATACCATCACAATTCCAAAACTCACCCAAAATAAGTGCCCCACAGGTCTTGCTGACTGGTCGCTGTTCCAAACAGTGAGCAATCTTCTGGAAGGCCCACTCCCTGCAGAAGAACCTCCTCTTGTCCGTAGATATGCTGGTCTCAGTCACACGGTGCGCTGAGGAGGACTTGCGGACTGGTCGGGAGTCTTTCTCGTGGGCCCTCGATGCTATGGGACTGAGGGGTGTTCCTGAAATGATGGGAAAAGTATTTTTGAGTATTAAAATGAGCTATGTAATGATATTGTTTTTTATATTTAATGGTTCGACGTTTGACCACTATCTCGCCGGTGGTAAGCGAATAGCGATGATGCGGTCAACGATAGAGCACGTCGTCCCACAAACCTATTCACTCGGGCCTTGAAAACACCCTACAGGAAACACAGACTCTGGCAAAGAATTCCACTCCTTAGCAGTACGCACAAGGAAGCTTGATGCGAAGCGCTTCGTGCGTGTCGGTGGGACATCTGACAACATGGTGGTTATAAGCACACATTAACATCTACTCCTTCGGATGCAAAATTTGTATTACTGCAAGAATTCAACCAAAACATCCATAGAGATAATAATCATTAAATTAGACTAATTATTTTATAAACACATAAACATAACAGCCAGCCTTTTATTCCCGAAGGGGTAGGCAGAGGTATACATTATGCCACTGCACAATGTAACACCCACTTTTCACTATTATGTTATAAGTCCCATGTAATAGGTGGTGAGCCTATTGCCATGTACCGGGCACAATTCCAGACTCCGTGCTACTGCTGAGAATTTTGTAAAAACCCAGTAATACTTTGCCCGACCCGGGAATCGAAACCGAGACCCCTTCCCTGGCAGTCGCACTTGCGACCACTCGGCCAACGAGACAGTTTTATAAACTGCATTTAAAAACCCGACTCCAACCCCCTCTTTCTTTGAGGCCGGTTAATTAACTCGTCGAGTACCGTCATTGTAGACACAATTATAGAACAATAGGTTGCGGTCACGGTGACCTCGCGGTGTTTGACAGTTTAATATACCAAAACCTTCTCTTAAGTGTTACAAGCACTTTCCTAAAAACCGCATGAAAATCGGTTCAGCCAATCGAGAGATAATTGCACACAAACATGCATACATACAGGTCAATATGAGTACCTCCTTCTTTTATGACGTCAGTTTTATAATTACTAGTTATCTATCTGCAGTACCAAAAGTAGAAATTCAGACCAAACAAACCATCCAATAATACCTACATCAATCTAGACCGCACAGTCGGAATCCAGGCGGAGTTAAAGCCTGTAATTGGGCTAAACGATTAAAGATTCAGCTAACCACGATAGCTTACAGCTCTGTAATTCAATCTAACTTTATTCCCGACGGAATGGTAGTTGTTCATTTAATTGTGTTACATGTTAGTTTTTCAGCGAAATGCCTATTTGGGGGTGATAAAATAGTAAGATTAAATTAAGTATATATTTTCGGTGGTCGTGATGGCGGGGGTTTAAGACGCCCGCTTCTCATGCATCCACCCTTGTGCATGCATGGGTTCGAAACCTACCAACGACAAGTACCGATGTGACATTTTCCAAGTTATATGTAGGTACTTTCTAAGATTATCTAGATACTACTGAACGGTGAAGGAAAACGTAGTGGGGAAACCTAGACTTAATTTCTGAATTATAAGTTTGAAATCGCCAACCCGCATTGAGCAAGCGTGGTGATTCATGCTCGAACCTTTTCCGTGTGAGAAGAGGCTATGCTCAGCAGTGGGCACTATTGTAGGCTGTTGATGTATGCATGAGCACCAGATAACCTGATGATAAGCTATTAGCGCCACCCATGGGCACCCGTAACACCAAAAGAAGGTTGCCAGCCCTTTAAAAAGAAAGAGCGTATTCCTCCTTTTCTCGAAGTATTAGTACTGAAACCTTGTTTTCCTAGAAAAGTATCAGGTAACTAAGCAAACAGAACACCTGTTGTTGCAAGGATAGCAGCCAGCAGAACTAATGAAAATGTTAATTCCGATTTGGCTCGGAGGTTCTTTGAAGGATCGAATCCAAAACGAAGTGATCCGACAAAGAACCAAAGTTTTCGGCATAGCCCAAGAAGTGAAGCTAAAGTGGCAGTGGGCCGGTCACATTCGTCGAAGAACTGATAACCGTTGCGGAAAACGTGTTCTATCTAGAACACGTTTGGAGAGATAATCGTGTTCTAAAGCGTCTAGGCTGCACAGGCATGCAAGGTGGCTGGCAGTGGTTGGATGAGAAGAGCTGAAGACCGAGCTCAGTGGCATGCCATTAGAGGGGCGTATGTACAGCAGTGCACGAACACGGGCTGATGATGATGGTGATTCCGTATTGACGTTAACTTTATTGTACCTACTTGCAAATTCTACCTCTATAAAATAACACGAATTCTAGAATTCTACATGCAGTAATATTTTCTTTTTCTTCATCTTTTGATTAGCACTCATAAATAAAACTGGTACTCCTAATCCTTTAGAGAACAAAATACACGGCATTTTTTTTTAAACGACATCCCAAAACATAGTATATGATAAATACCTACTGCCAAAAGAATATCAATAGGAATAGGGTATATGAGAAAAGACGCTGAAAAATAGAATAATAAAATCAGAAGCCCCCTCACGAAGCAAAGCTACTAACTCTTAACTCAATATGAGTCCCCCTAGGGACCGAGAGCGCATCTATTACGATCCAGAACTTTAGGAAAGTTGCTAACAACATTACTATTATTTACTATGATGCATTGATTGTATTAAGGACTTGTATTCCCTTAAGGGGTCGGTAGAAAATGCAGTGATATTTTGTGATAAGATGTCGAAGATGTCTACGCAAGTCTGCTATCGGAGAAATTATGATAGCAGACGGAAACGACTGAAGGAACTAATGATGATGAAGTAGAATTGGATTTTCTCCTTGTTGGAATATACGAATTATGTACGTATATACATACCTATACAAATATCCAAGTTCATACATAGCATACTTCAATGATTTGTCAAACATTGGATCGTTCACTGTTCACTTCAATCGTACATTCTGTAACTGACATTTCATTCGAAATATAACAGTAGGGGAGCCCATGAAGGGATTTCGGTAGTTACTCGAGCGCGTCAGATTAACATATGGGGAAAAACTAGTGTCCTGTTAAATATACCCACCATATATCCGATTTGATTAGAAAGGGGGGACTAAAAATAAAAAAAAAGTCTGACTAAATAAAGTCAGTTTCGTCAGATTAAGAGAAGGTAGGTCCATACCATGCTAAAGGAAGTGTATTTAAAAAATGTGCCCATTCCAACTTGATTTGCAAGAGTGGGGGGATTTTGAAGGGTTCTCGTTTGTACTCTCCAGAACATTCAACTCCACCATGCAAACTGGCAGATTAAGAGTTTTTTATTATCAAAGTCACATGAAGCATGTACATTATCAATATCTGACACGCTCGACCACTAGAACAAAAGTTACGCGTAACAGATTCAAAGATCTGTGGATTCCCCCTTCTCCCACCGGTGTAAGAAATTGTCACTAAACCAATTTTTCTTTCTATCAGCATATTCTTAAAATCCAGTAGGTCCCAACGACGCTCGAGTAAATCCAAATTTAGCATCGTGGGCTCCCCTACTATAATAGTCGTTGAGGACACATGTTTTTTCTTTTGTCTCACCTGCACCCATATCCAATACTCCTTATAAGTGCGTTTACAAACATACAATTTCAAAGACACCCAGACCCGGAACAACAATCTGTGGATCAGACAAAGTTGTTCCGTGCGGGAATCGGTACCGCGACACGTTGCGTGGCAGACAGTTGCCGAGCCACCGCGCCAACAGAACATTGAACAAGGTAATAGTTTTTGGCTAATAAGGTGAATGTTTTATATGTGATACGATTTTACACCAAAGAAATTACAAGCAATGCAACAGTATGACGATACCTACAGTTCATCATCCCTTTTATGCCCCGAAGAGCTCTGATGTATCTGAGTTTTAAATGTAACACCCATTTCCTTATCAAAGTTAATTCATTCATTCATCTTACTTGATATTATAAATGCGAAAGTTTGTGAGTTTGTATGACTATCTGTTACTCAATCTCAATAAGTTATTTCGTTTGTTCAATACAATAAAATTTTAAAAAATAATCACATTCTCATTAATTGATTTTATAACCAACTTAGTATTTTTCCAGCAAATTTTTAAGAAATAAGTACGCTCTTTAACGCTAAAAAAACGTGACGTTACAATTCACAATCTCGTACAAAATTTATAGAAAACTGTCGTTTTTGACAATTCGAAAGAGGTATTGTATTCGACTAGTTTTTTTAATGGTACAAGCCCGCCACGGCCTCCAAAAACCGCTGCAACTCCTGTAAGCCTGTGATTAATTGTCATATACCGTATTGCTGAAGGGCTTGCAGTCTTTGGAACTGAGGAAGGTTATGCTCTGGAATAACGTATAGCCTAATTTTTAGCCCACGGACCCGTTGCTCGCGTTACCGCTGGCACAAACTAAATCTAGCTAGATCCTGTAAGTCCTATGGAACAAAGAAGACACTACTCACCATCAAAATCAAAAGGATCTCTCTCCCGTTCCCTATCCCTGTCTCGCTCACGCCGATGTTCTCTGGAACCTTCTCTATCTCTCTCTGGGAAGCCTCGGTGACGATCAGTCGGTGTTCGGTCGTGGCCGCGAGATGTCGCCACATCATTCAGTGGAAGTGATCTGGAACATTCGGAAATGATCTTTTAACGGCTGATAATGAGCTATCATTTTAATTTTCACATATTCATATTACCATCTTTTTCTCCTCCAAAAGAAGTTAGATAAAAGTTGCTTGGATTAAAATTGAGCAATCGAGTAAAAAGTAGTGTTAAAGGTGAGGATAGAAAGATGATGTAGTGACAAGGATTGAAAAGGGAATGTTACGCTGGTTTGGACATCTAGAAAGGATGGATGAAAGTAGAGTAGAAGTATACAGAGTGGATATGGAGGGCGCCCTAGATGGACATATATTAACCACATTGGCGATATATTAAAGAACGGCAAAATTAAAAGTACCCTTTATCGACGAGCTTGCATGAAAGACTAATGACTGTTGATGAAGCGAATGAGGTATGTAAGAAGCAATTGGCGTCCCATAGTCTCTATCTACCCCCAAGGAAGACAAGCGTAAGGTATGTATAAAAGTGCATGTGAAATGAGACTGTCAGAGGATAGAACAGGACCAGGAGATGTCTTGCTCAGTAATCATGCTTCAATTCTGATTAACTGCATAGCGGCTGGCAATAACATTACGTGTGAGATGCAAGTATATTGTAATAGGGTAGTTTCCTACTAAACTTTATTTTCATTTGAATGTACGTCTGATAGATTAATTTAAAACTTTAGATACGTATTTTTTCTTTTCTCACAAAATTAAATACTTTCGACGATATATATTGATTTGAAATATCGTGTGACGTCACAGCGTGCCACATTTTGTAGCACGTTATGACGTAACGACCTCCCACTCCTTAACTTAGCGCCATTTTATCTAAGTATTGCAACTTAATACGAGAAAATAAAAAAAACGTGTCTAATATTTTTTCATTATCCAACTGACGGACTAATTAGATTTTCAATCTTGATACCCTGGAAACTACCCAATTTAGAAGAATTCAAAGTAATTTTATGGTCACATGACATGAAAGTCCATAATATTAACAATCAGACAAACATATTTACCTGAGATTAACCCGGTGTTCAGCCTGTCTTACAGCGGAATGTCGATGCTGCTGCTGCCTCATGCTGACCTGGTACTGTCTCAAATAAGCTTCCACCTTCCCCTCACTCGCCTCATTCCTCACTCTACGAGTCCTCCCCGAATCCTCTTTAACCCTCCGAGGCTTATCCTCCTTCTTCTCCTTCCCATCAAGAGGAGAACTCATGGCGAAATTCCCTCCGTTATTATAATTCAGAGGGTCGAAGTCGTTTCTTGTCGGATTCTGAAGTTTATTGACTTTAGAATTTTTCGCTCGGTATTGAGATTTTGGAACGACCTGGCTATATATAGGTATCTGATTCGACATGCTTAAAAGACTAGCTTTGGTTCGAAAATATACTTTTTTTGAATTTTTTTCTATAGAGGTAGGACCCTAAAGTTACTTTGGTTTACGCTAATTGACACTATATGCTAAAGGAACGCTGTTAAATTTTCTAATTAGTTAAATTTTCTAATTAGTAAAATAGGCCTATATGATTGGCTTTTTCTATCACAATATCTGTCTAGGTCATTATGAGTTCGATCTTTTTGACCTGCTTTTAGTTTTTGGACTTCCCTCGTTTATGTTTCAGCTGAGCCATTTTGCTGCGAAGTTTCTGGAACAAATGAGAGAGTATCATTATTATATTGAAAGTTGGAAAGGTCAGGACGGCAAGCTTTGTTTGTTAAGACGTCGGAGCCGATAAACACCCATACTTAAAGTTTTTTTTAACGAAAAAAAATTATTATCAGTTTTAAATGTAGTCTTTCAGGATTACCGGTTATTACAGATATTATAATGGTTTTCTGGTAGGATAGGGGAAAAAATAGTAGACCAAACACCAGCAACACTAGAAGAAAAACTAATCTAAAAGCATTTATAGAGCAACTTTGTTAGTGAATCATGTCTTTATAAGATTAAATCAAACTTAGACCTCCTAAGACCAACAAGACCTCGATTCGCAAACTCAGCACAAAATAAAGACACAAAAACGCACAGGAAGCTAGAAAACCCCACCACAAGCAAAAAACTGAAAATAACCTCCAAAAACGTCATCCGAGAGCCGCCTACACAAAAATTGAGGTGCCATTTTATTTGAACCCCTTAAATACCCCGTACGGGATTTGAAAAGGTTTTATCCGTCCCCAGAAACCGTAAACTACGCTCGTTAACCACCTCATCAACGTACTTTTGTTTTTGGTTTTGTAAAGAATTCCCGTACCAACGTATACACGTAAGTTGGACAGAGCCGTATTATCCCTAAGACAAACTAGGCAAGGGCGCCAGGTTACAGAGGGGCGCCGCGAGACGCGCGTGCTCAACTGCCCACACAGTGGAGGCGGCGCCAAAAGAAATTAGGGGCGCCTATGAGGAGCTTGCCTAAGGCGCTCTTTAGGTTTAATCCGCCTCTGAGATGGAATGAAATTTTTAATGACTCCCTTAGGTGCGGTTAGGGGTCATTTGTATGAATATTGTACGCAGAAATGTGTGTTATTATATGCTATTTATTTTACTTTTATACTATGCCTTATATGGTAACAAGGATAAGGCAGAAAAGCTGAAATTATATTCGTTATTACATATATGAATTTTTGTTGAGCAACTAGTTTTAACAATGGACTAACTGAAAGTCGATTCTACTTCATCTACTGAAGCACCATGCATAATTTCCCTAATTTTCTAAGAAAACACAAATGATTTTCAATACAATTGCTATACACCACACACACCAGATGGGTCGCTATCACTAATCATATCGAAAACTGAAAAACCCAATAAGATTATAGTTTGTATGGTTACCACCAAAAGTTTATAGCGTCTTTATAAATGTTAAATAAAATCAGTTGCTTTAAGCAATTTAACTCCAATTAAACAACTCCTAACGTACGAATAAATAAATCCACCAACTGTATCCAAAACATCAAGCAACATTCAACTTTCGTTCATCACAAACAGAGTTTATTTTCGTTTTAACCATGATCATTAAATTCAAGCACATACGGTTTCCTGCTATTGACAATTTAAGAAGGAAATGCCCTTTAACCTCAATTTAGGGTGGATTGTTCGAATTTGTACTTTATTGTTACCGTGTCAAAGTATTTGATAGATTGCTTACCGATCAGACGGTTTTAAGAACAGTTAGGGGTGATTATGTAGAATTCTGACTAAATGATACAAAGAGAAATGAAGCCTGTTAATAATAATTACATGACTAGTGTCTGCCTGAATATCTCGGTCACATACTGAGACATGCTGCTTCATCTTATAATGATGGGTAAGGTGGAAGGGAAGAGAAGCGCTGAGCAAAGGAAAAACTCGTGGCTGCGCAATATTCTGGAATTGACCGGTATGAGCTTTATGGAACAACTTTTCCGCCAATGACAAGGGCCAATTCAAAAAGCTGACAGCCAACCTTCAGGAACTAAGTGGCACCAAAAGAAGAAGAAGAAGCTTCTACCAGCGGCTTCGCTTGTGTTCTATGGGATAAAAAGTACCCTATGTGTTATTGCAGCCGCTGGCTGATGCCAGTACCTACGTTTATATTACAGGGACGCTGGAACAATGCAAAACTTGTGAATATTTCAGTGACACCAGCTGTAGTCCGGTAGCCTGAAGGATAGCGTGCATAAATGAACATTGCAGCTCCCTGTATGCTTGTCCTTTTTTCATTTCGCTTTTGAGTTTGCTTTTTTTATAAACAATTGACTGACTCACCTGACGGTAAGCAGTCAGCGTCGCCCATCGACACCTGGAACACCAGAGGCACTAAAAGTGCATTACCGGCCTTTTAGGCATTGGGAATTTGAGGATTGTTGGGGATTCAGGGATTGGGGAGATTGGGGAGAATGAGGGGAAGTAATTGAGGGTAATTGCTACAAGAAGGATAAGCATGGCTGATGAAAGGACAACATATGAAGCTACGCTCGCTTCTTGCATCCACCATCACCCAAAGGTCTGGCTAGAGGAGAATGCCTATGGCATTAAGGCCCACCTTTGTCCATAATAATGAATGAAACCTTTCAAATAAATTAATAAACTTAAGCTAATTAAACACTACTTTAAGCCGAGGTAAATAACTAACACAATTTTGTTCCTAAACCCAAAAGAGGTCCATAACAACTAGAGCCAAATAAGTCCCATTTCACGTACACACGACTACACATCAAGCCATGCAGATCCAGTATAAACTGACCGTCGAACGTGCGGAAAGACAGTACGAACTGAGACCAAGTTAAATTGGATTTGTTTAGCTCGGTGTGGCTACAGAGGCCATATAGCCATATGCTATGCAAGCAGTATAAACTGACCGTCGAGTGTACGGAAAGATCGTACAAACCGAGACCAAGTAAGAGGTCAAGTATAGCTTGTGTACACGTACATACGAAATAGATCCCTAGTGCCGTATTGCGGTCCTTGTTTCAGGGTAGCGAGCTAAACCCACTGAAAAATTCATGAAAACGAGACTACTGACGAGGTAACAAACGTTTTCAGGTATGTTCATCATGTTTAATTGTAAATAAAATGTTTACGGGTTGGTGTGAGGTAGGAATTCATTTGTGGGAGAATATAGAGCTAGCTTCTGTCAGCAGCTTCCTTCAAACCTTCAAGAAAAGAGCGTATTCCTTTTTAAAGGGCCGGCACACACCTGTGACTCCTCTGGTGTTGCGGGTGTCCATGGGCGGCGCTGATCGCTTACCATTAGGTGATCCGTCTGCTCGTTTGCCTCCTATTCCATAAAAAAGCTTCGTCCGGGTTCTCGTGGGATAAAAGTAGCATACGTGTTATTTCAGACCACAATCTACCCCTGTTCCAAATTATATCCTGATCCCTTCAGCCGTTTTGACGTGATTGAGTACGCCACTCGACGATTCAGGCACATGTACGTACCCAATACGCTATATTACATCAAACACGCAAATAAAGAGTCCACTAAGCATTTATTACCCAGCATTTAATAAAAATACCAAGGCCTATTATAAGATAATTGATGAGTGATGAGTCAGAAAACCGCAGACTTCGTAATACTAACATCAATACTATATGGATGAATCGTTTTTTTTGTTTGTTACGAATAAGCTTTTTTTTAAGGGGGAAAATCATCGAATGTCTGCTCCCGCCTGGGTGAGGCGGGAGGGAGTGTCAGACTCTTACTGACTAAAAACCACCCCGTTCCTTCTCCTGCACGTCGAGCCGGAGCCCCGGTTACCCGTTAGGTTCTCCGCGACTCCGAATCGGCATCGGCCCTATTGGGCCCCATCTGTGGTGGTCTGATGGCTCTTTGAGGCGCGCGCGTTACGAATAAGCTTAAGGTCGCAAGGAGCCGCTGGATGCAACCGGCCTATCTGGAAGTCGTTGGTTGAGGCCTATGTTCAGCAGTGGACGTCTTGTAGCTGGTATGATGATGAACTCGATAACTAACAATTAATAAATGCCTTTTTTATGGAAGGAAAATCATCGAATGACTTCTTCCGCCTAGGCGAGGCGGGAGGGACTGTGAAACTCTTACTATCTAAAAACCACCCCGTTCCTACTCCTGCACTTCGAGCTGAAGCCCCGGTAACCCGTTAAATTATCCGCGGCAACTCACAAATGCAGGCACTGGACGAACTTGAAAAATTCTTTCACCTTTCAAAAGCTACAGCTCAGACTTTTATCCAACGAGGTTAAGCATAAACTGCAGTGTCATCTGATACTATCCTTAAATACTTTTTTTGTATAACGGGTAAAAAAGCATACGGATCACCTGATGGTGAATGCATCCCATGAACGGGTGTCTATGAATACTAAAGCCATTATTAACTTAGCTAAACATTTATTCATCTGATGATAGAAGCAGGCAACAAAATAAATCAAACAATCAAATAGTTTCCACTTCCCTGACTGATTTTGGATGCAGGAGACAAAATGATAGCAGATAAATAGAAGTATACCAGACAAGAGTACTCCGTATTTGGCCTTCATCGAGAAAAAGTTGAGGGAATGAGGTCACATCAGCAAATCAGACCGGCTAGTTTCAATTTCTGCTGCCTGACTACCTCGTTGGCCGAGTGGTCGCAAGTGCGACTGCCGGGCAAGGGGTCTCGAGTTCGATTCCCGAGTCGGGCAACATATTACTGAATTTTAAAAAAAATCTCAGTAGTAGCACGAAGTCTGGAATCGTACCCGTTATATGGCAATAGGCTCACCCCCTATTACATGGGACTCATAACATAGAGATATAGTGAAAAGTGGGTGTTACTTTGTATAGTGGCATAATGTAGCTCTGCCTACCCCTTCCAGGATAAATGTGATGTTATGTTTTTAATGTCTATGGAATCAGACCAGTGTCAATTAAAAATTCCACACGGACGAAGCCACGGGCGGTAAGTTAGTAATGTATAAAAAACTATGTTGGTTTATTTCCTGAGTCACGCAAAACGAGGGACATTATATCATCGCATGATTACCTCGAATAGAAGCCTTAGTATAAGTCTTTCATTACACGAATGGATGGGCAGAGAGGTGCACATATTAGTGTTACATCGACTTTTGAGCGGGTAAATTGAATATCATATAGTAATTTTACCATTTATCAGGTTAATCATAGTATTATTAAGTTTCACTATTTTAGAGAGACATGGATCCTATCCTCCTAATATTGTCGCGGAGAACCTAACGGGTAACCGGGCCTCCGGCTCGACGTGCAGGAGAAGGAACGGGGTGGTTTTTAATCAGTAAGAGTCTGACACTCCCTCCCGCCTCACCCAGGCGGGTGCAGTCATTCGATGATTTTCCCACCTTAAAAAAAAAAATCCTCCTAATATTAGAAATGCGAATGTTTGTAAGGATGTAATGAAAGTCAAAGTCAAAATCATTTATTTCAATTATACCAGAAAGTCACTATATTGAACGTATTAGAAAAAATTAAAAGTGAAGCTATTTGCTCATTCCAAGGTGTAGATTCCTATGGAGAAGAACGAGCAAGAAACTCCATAGGTTACTCTTTTTCAATCAGTTGTATGTGAAATTGTTGGTCTGTGAAACAAAAAAAATTGGATGAATTCAGATGAAACACAGTTTTAGATTGAAATGAAACTCATGTACCTAGTAGGGGATGAGGCTATTGCCATAACTGGGTACACTACACCAAGCATAGTTCAAACTCCACGCTACTACTGAGAGAGAATCAGTAATAGTAGTAATAGGAGTAGAACCATAAGTACCATTAATTCATATGTAAATAGAGTGACTTTTTCGGTATTCCTTTTCGAACTCGCTGCGTTCCATTAAGTAAATTAAATACCTTATTTTACATTATTTCTAAGATCAGTAGCTTGTTTTATACGTCAGTCAGTCAGTCACACCGTAGCAACTTTTATTATATTATTTTATAGACGGGAAGTCGTAAAGAAAGGGATAAACATTAATAAATAGACGACCTGTCTAGAACTCTAGAGACTTGACTTCCGAGAGACGGCCTTGTTACAATAATAATTATTAATTTTGATCTATCAACGGCGAGGTTTATACAGTATCGTTGGTCTTATGGGTCAGCCATTGATATAGGGTCACAATAAATCAACGACGACTAATCGTAGCACAAATAGGAACGGGTGGTGTTTAGTCAGTAAGAGTCTGACACTTCCTCTCGCCTCACCCAAGGCGAGAGAAGTCATTGGATGATTTTCCCCCTCAAAAAACGCATTACAGATCTGAGGCCTTCTTAGTACGAGTTTCATTTACGTTTAAAGTAATCGTAACGAGTACGCGTTCGGCGCTCTGATTGGTTGGTTCATTGGCGCCGGCCAATCAGAGTGCCAAACGCGCACTCGTTTCGAATCAGTTATTGATAAAGGATCAAAATATGAGGTTCTGTTCTGATTGTTGGATATGAAACACGATTTCTTGTGTCTGATCCTCAAGATCAGGACCTTATGACAGTTCACTGTAAGCTACCAAACTAGACACCATACAGACACAGGAGTCCATAAACCACACTACGAGAGTATCAAAATAGACCTCTAATGCTGGTGTCCTTGCTGGTCGGGCTCCAGATTGGTTGCACAATCAAGCGGACACCAGGTGAGTAACTATGTTAAAATGTGGGAGAGCTATGTTTCGGCACGAATGAGCCAACTCGACCGGAGCGACACCAGGGACCTCACAGAAAACCGACGTGAAACAACGCTTGCGTTGTGTTTCGTCGTGTGAGTGAGGTTACCGGAGGCCCAATTGCCCGAATTCCCCAAAATCTTAAAATTCCCAATTCCCAAAAGGCCGGTAACGCACTTGTAACGGCTCTGGAGTTTCAGGGGTCCATGGGCGACGCCTCGTTTACCGGCTTATGCCATAAAAAAGCCCCTTATAACACCATCAGCAAGAGTAGGGGTAATATAAATGTACTCCACTCGGCTTATTTCATCTGAATCAACCCTCAACCATTACATAGGTACAAATTAAAGTATTCAGACACACATCTACTTACAGATTTCACAAATAAACACAGAGTTGTTTCACATTAATATTTGTACGATTCAAAGCCCACTTGGATGCCCATAGCGGAGTGAATTTAATGGATGAGTGTGCTTGCCATGTTTGAAATAATTATGACGTCTGTAACGTGGATTTTTATAATAAAAACTTTTTACATCAGATTCATAACATAACATCACGCCTTTTATCCCCGAAGGGGTAGGCAGAGGTGCATATTACGGCACTTAATGATATGTACAATGTTACACCCACTTTTCACTATTTATTTAAAGTCCCATGTAATAGGGGATGAGCCTATTGCCATATACCGGGCACAGTTCCAGACTCCGTGCTAGCACTGAGAATTTTTTTTAAACCAAGTTTTACTTTACCCGACCCGGGAATCGAACTTGAGACTCCTTGCCCGGCAGTCCCACTTGCGACCACTCGACCAACAAGGCAGTCTATCGGTTTATTAATGTATTATTAGTTAATACTAGCTACTACCAGCAGCTTCGCTTGATTTCCCGTTGAATAAAAAGTACCTAGCCTATTTGTTATTTTAGACCATAATCTACTGTAGTTTGTATGTACACTTTTTTTATGGAATAGGTGGTAAACGAGCAGACGGATCACCTGATGGTAAGCGACCAGCGCCGCCTGTGGACACCCGCAACACCAGTGGAGTCACAAGTGCGTTGCCGGCCATTTAAAAAGGAATACGCTCTTTACATACGTACCTATGTTTGTTACTCAATAACGTCAAAACGGCTGAAGGGATCGGGATGAAATTTGGAACAGGGATAGATTATAGTCTGGAATAACGTGTGGGCTATTTTTTATCCACCGGGACGGTGGATGAAGTCGTCGTAGAAGCAAGTAAAAACATGTAAATGAAAGTATTTGCTATACAAACTTCTATTTAAATTTTAAAACAAAGCAAGGTCTAACCATCCCACGCATTGAAATTAAATATTATGAACTGCATAATATACTCAATATCATCTACCTTTTAAATAATGTTAACCTCGTGACGCCCACATCGCAAATGAGGAAAAAGTCTGAATATTTTTTTAACTTAACATCATACGGTCTTATTTTAAAAGAATAAAGCTAAGGATACATTTCTTTTTTTTTAAGGGGCAAAATCATCGAATGACTTCTCCCTGACTGACTGAAAACCACCCCGTTCCTACTCCTGCACTTCGAGCCGGAGCCCCGGCAACCCGTTAAGTCTTCCGCGGCTCCGTATCGGCATCAGCCCTGTTGGGCCCCATCTGTGGTGGTCTGATGGCTCCTTCAGGCGCGCGGAACGCTCGGCGCCGTACGCTCGGGCCTGGTTCTGATCGGGTGGCGAGTCACCCATGCTCACTGTCCGCAGGCCCGCGCTTACGGTGGCCGGAGATCGTAGGACATTTGTCCGCTAGTGTATCCTCGACACTAGTCAGGTCTTTCAAACTAAACATTTCTACTACTCCTCCAGAAAGTCACCGGTCCTAGTCGAACATAAAACCAAAATACACACCATTTTACATACATTCCCGCATAATATCGATAAAAAATCGATATCCACATGCGGGCAAAAGGACCTAATTTAAACGACCCATTGCTCAATAGGACCATTTGGAGCACTTCAAAAAAAACTATAACAATAGGACGAAGACAATGTAACACAAGTACACCATTGATAAAATATGTAATATAGAGGTATATCACTAGATTAATAAAGAATAACATGTTCTTGGTGGTCTATTTTCTTTTTGACGGGACGAACTCGCCTCGTAGTAAGCGATGATGCGGTCTATGATGGAGCACGTCGTCGAATAACCAACCTATTTACACGGGTCTTGAAGACACCCAGGTTATACCCTTCAGGAAATACAGATTATGGCAAAGAATTCCACTCCTTAGCTGTACGCACAAGGAAGCTTGATGCGAAGCGCTTCGTTCGTTTGGGTGGGACATCTACCATGAATCGATGACGCTTCGCCGATTGTCTTGTGGTACGATGATGGAAAGGGCAAGGAGGAATCTATTAATGTAACAGGCCTGTCAAACCAGAAAGAACTTTTTAATAGTTAATATGAGATGAACCTGAAAGATCAATGATGGTATTGATAAGCAATCGGCGACGCTTTTGGATACCCTCGACACCAAAGGAGTTACAAATGCATTGGGAATTGAGGATAGGCGAAACCCAACGCAAGCGTTGTCTACTTACATCGCATCGGTTTTCTACGAGTCCATGGTATCACTATGATTCGAACCCAGTCGTGCCGAAGCATAGCTCCAGGACTCTTTAATGCTAAAACCATACTATTTTGGACTTTACTGTAAAACGTATTTGTAATACCAATACAGCTATTTCCTCAACCAAGATCCTCTCCTTCCTTCCTTAATCCTGCTACAAAAACAGACCAGAATTCCATCTGCACATCAAAGTTCGCGTTAACGCATACCGTACCTTAGTTTGCATACAGATATTGAGTTGAAGTTATGAGTGCTCGCCTACACCATTCATAAAGTAAGCAGGGATGCCCAAATATGGCGTGCTTTCGATTACATCGTTCTGCGTTCTGAGTTTATTAACCACTAGCGACCCGTCCGGCTTCAATATGCATGTATTATACATATAAACCTTGCTTAAGAATCACTCCATCTATTAAAAAAACCGCATCAAAATCCGTTGCGAAGTTTTAAAGATCTAAGCATACATAGGGAAAGACAGACGGCGGGTAGCGACTTTGTTTTATACTACCTCTATGTAGTGATGAATGTCTTGTATCTTCTTTGATAGGGGTATAAAGAGGAAATAAGGTTTCTTTTAATGGGACAAGTCCGCCAGAACCTCCCAAAACCGTATGCAACTCCTGTAAGCCAGGATCTACAGTAGATACAACCATGAAAGCACCGAAACACTGAAGTCCGGCGCGTCCCAGGGACATGAATAACTGTCTTGGTTCCCGCAACGAAATAAATATGAAGATATAATTAGAGAAGAAAAAAAACTAGTTTCCACTTCCTGTAAGTTATTTTCTCGATATGAGAGCGTGTAGACAAAGAAAACTCTTTTTATTCGTGTGTAAAATTGTCGTAAGATACGTATTGGGTTGCCTCCCATTTGTGTCCTGTAAATCTTTTGGAGAATTCAAACTAAATGGCCCCAAGGTCCAGTTTACTATGCAAACTAGGTATGATGTTTGACAACTGAGTAGTCCGGTTCAACACCATTTTTTTTGGTAAATTATGTGAAATGTCTTGACAACCTCATCATCTAAATTGGGATATGACGGGGCATGAAAATTAAAAATCTAATTAGTCCGTCAGTTAAGTAATGAAAAAATATTAGACACATATTGTTTATTTTGTCGTATAATAAAACAATACTTAGATAAAACAAATCAAATCGAGTTTAGAAGTGGGGGCTAAAAAGTCATTTATACGTATAAAATGTATATAGAAGTGACGTCACGCAACATTTCAAATCAGTATATCGTCGAAAGTATTCATTTATGTAAGAAAATAAAAAATACGTGTCTAATTATTTAAAATAATCTACCAGACGGACATTAAAATAAAAATTAGGCATCTACCTTATTACGTGACTTAATAAATAAACAATCTCAATTCGAAATATTTGTATTAATAAAATCAATTTTTGACCTAAGTTCTGTGAAAAACAGACATCGATTTAGATATTCTTGTATAATTCTACCTCTAGACCATTCATTTCGACCATTAGCGTTGCGTGACTGCGAATTCTCTCAGTTTTCTGCCAGCCCTAACCTAGTACGGTTCGCAAATAAGCAAATAAACACGTTGCTTCGACAAAACGTTATAAATATAGCGTCATAATGGGCGTGGTGTCGTAAATGCGCGCGATGTTAGACCCCACGCAGAGGGAGTGTTTGTTGTGCTGACCGTACTTGTAACAGAGACTTATGGGTGGCTGATTGGATTAGAATACTTGCTTCTGGTTTCTGTAAAATGATATTTCTGTAGAGATGTTACAAAATGGTAGTTTCACATGCCAACCGTCAATTTGGTGTAATGAGGATTTACGAAAAGATTTTTCGATCTTGGGTTGAGTAAAATATTATTGCGATTTAACATTTCACGGTTAATACATCATTCTGGAAGAGCGTTTAATGTCCCGTAACTTTACTGAAGTGAATTATTCAAAAGGATGAAGTAAGTAGTTCTTATTTATCTCACTTGTTGCAGTTTTAGACCCCTTGTGACTAGAAAATCAAAGAAAAAAGGTAAAGGACATATTAAGAGAAACGCTTTTCTTCTAAATATTGATAATTTTAAAATAAAAGAAACCCCTTTTATGTACAACGCTTAGAAAGGCTTGCTTTATCCATATACAATATATACATACATACATAACTTCACGCCTGTCTCCCATGGGGGTAGGCAGAGACTATGGAATGCCAATTACTACGATTCCTACATACCTCTTTCGCTTCATCAACAGTCATCAATCTTTTCATGGAATTTTGCATTTATCCATATAGAGGTAGTATTGGAAAAAGCACGATACTATGTTATTCTACACAAAATCCCTATGAAGGTAATATACCAAATTATACTTAACATAACATAACATCTTTTATCCCCGAAGGGATAGGCAGAGGTGTACATTACGGCACTTAATGGTACTGTACAATGTAACACCCACTTTTCACTATTTATGTTGGTAATATACCAAATTACACATAAGCACTACTTGAACACAATAACTTAGCTACGTGACCCGTATAGGCTGAACGGATGAACAAGATCGATTAACACTTGACATTGACCGATCAGTATACCTAACCGACTCTCCAAATAAATATATATAAATCGACTAGATTCTGCCCGCGACTTCGCCCGCGATCTCGTGGGATGAAATACGAAAGTTTGTAACTTTATGTGTATGTACATAATATGTTACCTAATCAGGTCAAAACGGCTGAAAAGATCGGGATGATATTTCGAACAGGGGTAGATTATGGTCTAGAATAACAAATAGGGTAATTTTTATACCACATGAACGTCGGCGAAGCCTCGGGCAGGAGCTAATCTGTCATAGTTTGTGAGTTTGTGTATATGTTGAGTACTCAAAAACGTCAAAACGGCTGATGGGATCGAGATGATATTTGGTACAGGGGTAGGTTATGATCTAGAATAATACATTGGCATATAAGTGTGGGAGAGCCATGCTTCGGCAAGAATGGGTCGGCTCGACCGGAGTGATACCACGGCCGAGTAGAAACCCGACGTGATGCAACGCTTGCGTTGTGTTTTGTCGTGTGAGTGAGGTTACCGGACACCCTATTACCCTCCCCTTCCCCAATTCCTGAATCCCCAACGATCCTCAATCTCCTAATCCCCAAAAGGCCGGTAACGCACTTGTAACGCCTCTGGTGCTCCAGGTGTCCATGGGCGACGCCGATTGCTTACCATCAGGTGATCCATCTGCTTGTTTACCGGCTTATGACATAAAAGATAAAAAATGGCTACTTTACATCGCACAGAAATGCGGGAGAAACCGCCGCAGAAGCTACTACATAATATGTATATAAAAAACTGGACAAAACCACAACATAATTATAAAGTAACAAATGTAAAAGCTCATCACGAATAGCTTCAAGGTATATGGCACTGGGTAAAAGGGAAATGAACCTAACAACAATAAGCAGCGAGCCGTCATTGTCAACACGGTACCAGTAAGAACTATTGTCTTTTAATCGCATTGTGCGAATAAATTCTTTAACTATATGAGGTATGAGCAGACGGAATCTAAAAACTTAAGTGATTTTTAGTAACGGACTTCAACCCTCTTTTTTTAAAGTCGGTTAATTAATATATACTAAAACCTTCTCAAGTGCAAGAAACACTTTTCTGAAATTAATATTGTTAATGAAAATTATACGATTAATATTAATTATGAGTAACCTAGTAACCTCACTCACACGACGTGAACACAACGCAAGCGCTGTATACACGTCGTTTTCTGCTCGGCCGCCGTGGTATCACTCCGGTCGAGCCGGCCCATTCACGCATTGGCTCTCCCACACTTCTGGCCTTGAATAGGTACACCAGAGATATATTAGTAGCGCAGAAAAAATAGTATGCTTTTTTATGAAGCTTAACGTTGTAACACATAGTTGATTTGGAGGCGTTGTGCCCACAACTGCTCAGTACAGAGTGACTGACCCCTACCTACTAAATAAAGGCTAGAAAGAAAGTGTCATGCCTAACTAATTTGATTACCATCACCACCTACTATGAGCTTATGTCATTGATGCCATAAACATATCCTAAGGCAGTGGTTCTCCACCTGTGGTCCGCATACATAACAAAATAGCGCGGTAGCAGTGCGAAAGTCGCCGCGCCACGAGTCGCGGAATGCTGCTTATGAATATGAGTCTTTAGTGTAGCTTGAAACTAATCGAGCTCCCTGTCAGTTACGTGTGTACAGTGTAACCCAAAAAAACATAATAATTAATAAAAAAAAATTCAAACTGTTTTAACTCGTTGAGTACCGCCATTATAGACACAATTATAGAACAATAGGTTGCGGTCACCGGTGACGGCTTGGTGTTTGACAGTTTAATGAGCTCTATTCTACAAATCAAGCTCTTTTTAAGTTGATATCCATAATGGAGGTAGTTGTGGACAAAATTAGATAATAATGTATGGTCATCAAGATTAAGAGTGTGTACCAAATATCAGATCGATCTGTCTGAAATTGCAAATATTAAATTTGACCCAAACAAACAAATGGGGTAAACTAAATAAAAAAAAACAAGTCATTGGTCAAGAGAAGGTTGGGAGCGTCCTAAGGAAATGATGAAATGGACGATCCCATACACCCATAAATGTATGAAAATAAACTATAGATCCTTGCATCACTCTCGCCTATGCATAATAACAATATTGCGTAAAACCAAACATTCTAATTTAAACTTTGAAAACTGGAATAAAAGGTTCAATATCCCATATGCTTTAAAACGCACGTTGCGTATTTATAAACAGTAGTTAATAATAGACTTTATTGTTTTACGCAATAAGGTTTACTCTCATTTATCACTGGCTGTAGCGCTGTATAATTGACAGTTGGACACAGCCAAGGAACTTTCAACTTTATAGTTAACAAGATAAGGTGTAAATTAGTTTGGAGTGTGTTTGATCGGTTGGTTGTTTAAAAATAGACATTATGGTTATCTTGAAGAGTTCAACAAACCATGGGTTGGTTAAATATGGGTTACCAAACTGTCAGTACGCATGTTTTTGTAGTTAAGAGATGATCTAATTCGTTGCGAGAACTGACGAGCGTGTGACTGAGTTTCAATGGCTGCCTGAAGACCGTTCATGGTAACTGTTTTTCAATACTTATTCAATAGGAATATGTTTGTACAGACAGATCTATGGTATATACATTTTGCACCAAAATACATTAATATATGAATCTGGAGACAGTCATACTATAATGATTATTATAATATACTAGCAGCCCGTCCCGGCTTCGCACGGGGTCGACAATTATTTATTTTTGGAAATTTGGATTGTTGTAGTGACATAACTACAATAGTTGGACATATGCTACCGCGGAGTGTTTTGAAGACATTATGATGGTCTTCAATATTGTTGTACATTATTTTGTTCTATCGCTAATAGTTTCGGCAGCGCATTCGACGAAAGACATTTTAAGGTTACATTGTTCAAATTTTACCAAGGATCCCTTATTTTTTTCAAAATGAAATATAGCCTATGTCAAATTGCAAGAATGTAGCATTCTATTGGTGAGAGAATTTTTTGGCTTCGGTATGGATTGCAAATTATGCTCCAAGTATTCTTTTAAAAAAATATGTAATGTATTCTTTTGAATTTTCTACGATTTTATTAAATGTATATAGATAGATATAGATGTAAAATTGCCTCGTTGGCCGAGTGGTCCCGAGACCCTTTGCCTGGCAGTCGCTCTTGCGACCCCACAGCCAACGAGGCAGTCATAATTAATATAAATCCATATATACAAATCAAAACAGTTTCCTAAATAAAACGTCTCCTATTTTTGAAACACCCTTTGGCCTGCCTCACTGAATTAAAAGGTTAAGTATTCGATGGCAGTATTGCTATTAAAATACCATAATTTTTATCGTGATGGCCTTGAAACTTTGAGCGTAATAAAATATAGTTCAAGTCACGAATTTTTATAACCTTTGTTTATTACGACTGGTACCGTTATGGATTATTTTTGGTGACTTTTTGGAACGCCTATCGGGTTTTCAGATACATATATCTAGTTTAGCAGACTCGTATACCTAGGCTACAGTAACAGCTGTCTATCAGACACGTTGAGCTTGTTTGACACCTCAATGGTATAAAAACTAAAAGGGAAGTTATTTTTATGGGTTAAGCTGGTAAAAGACTAGAGGGATCACCTGATGGTAAGCAATCGGCGTCACACGACTGGAACACCGGAGGCGTTAGAAATGCGTTACCGGCTTTTTGGGGGATTAGGAATTTGAAAATTGTATGGGATTCGGAGATTGGGGAGGGGGATAATTGAGCCTCTGGTAGAGGAAGAAGTCTAGTTACTAACGTAATTATTCTAATAACTAGAAGTATTTGCAAGTTGAATTAATACGCACCAAATGGTTAGTTAGGTCTTGGGGTCATGAAAACTGTGTCGGGTACTTCCCAGTCCAAACTTAGCTTCACTTAGGACATCTAAACAGTGAAAGTCAAAGCATTTATTTCAATTAAACTGTCAAAAACCGAGCGGTCACCGGTGACCGCAACCTATTGTTATATAGTTGTGTCTATAATGACGGTACTCAACGAGTTAAACCATGATTTGGTACTTTTGTGACGTCAAAATAAATAATAGTCCGTTAGTCTGTCCGTCAGTGAAGCTATGTGCTCGTTTCAAAATTTCGAATGTTCCTACAGTGGGTTCCACCGTGTCCTCAGGCCGGTTCTCGCACTGATGACACTCAGGCATTTACTCCCACTCTATCAAACACAGGTACCTCCCGAAGATCTCATGTCCGGTAAGGAACTAAGTCATGCGGTAGGTGAGGACGTCGTAGCGTCTCTCAAGCAACTCCTCAAAGAGGGGACTTACCGCTGCTATGACAGCGAGCCCACCAAAATCTTTACTTAGAACCTGTGTCTTATACTAAACAGTCAAAATAGCAATCTTTCAACAAATTATCTATCAAAGAGTCAAGAGCATTAACCATATAAATAAGACATCCAGACGATTGTCAGCCACCAGATCGATTTATTGCACTAACTGACAATTTATAAATGTACCTTATCATTTAGGTACCAAACCAGTTAATCATGGTCTCGTTTTGTATGATCTTCCCGGGTATTCAACGGTCAGTGTATATTGGTTTTGCGTAGTTTGATATGCGGCCGTGTACTTCCGACAGAATGATTTGTTTGAGGGAATATTGGGAGCGGTAGATATTTTCTGTATGTTCTTTGTTAGGTTATCTATCATGGCGCCTGTGACGAAAGAGTAGACGGTGGAATATTAACAGAAGTTACCAGTTCTTCATAGATCCACCAATGTTTAGTTAGATATCCCACCACGTAGCATAGATTCAGAACCATAAAAAATAATGTTGTAGATAGGTCAGAATTTTGGAAATCACTAAAATCCCAATAAGATTTTTTTATGGGATAAACCGATAAACGAGCAGACGAATCGCCTGATGGTACGTAATCGGCGTCGCCCTTGGACACCTGGACCACCACCACCAGGGACTAAGAATTTGAGGATTCACTCACACGACGAAATACACCAACACAACGCAAGCGCTGTTTCACGTCGATTTGCTGCTTAGCCGTGGTATCACTCCGGTCGAGCCGGTTCATTCGTGCTGAAGCATGGGTCTCCCACACTTGAATGGCACTTCTAAAAGGAACTTTCTTTGTACATCTTCGGAATTGGAAAACTATTTCAATTAAATAGAAGATTTTTGGCTTTCATAGTTTTGTGAATATTCTTAGTGACAAGGATTGGAATAATTTGTAGATGTTTGTTCCAGACACTAATAAAGTGTGATAGAGGGATCTACGGAGTCGCTAGGATACTCCTTCGAATACTAGTCAAGACTAGCCACACGACAAAGTCGACAATAACGTTAAAAACTCAAAAATTTCTTCAAGCGCACAGCATTCAAACGAGATGAACTTCTATATTTCCATCGAAATGCATTTCCGAACATAGAATCGACCTCAAAACGTCCATCTTGCGGGAACAATGATATATTCACGTGCGGACGGCGGAAACCATCCGTCTCGAGCGTGCTTTGAAATATCTCGACTTGGAATTAATAGAACTTGTTAAGGCGTCTTTATTAAAGTCCTAGCAAGATTAAAAGATATTTTATTTTTATATATGTTTAGTGTTTTTAGGTAGAAATAGATTTTGGAAGTAGTTAAACATAATCTCTATACTTATACTATACTATTATACAAAGCTGAAGAGCTAGTTTCTTTGTTTGTTTGTTTGAAAGCGCTCATCACCGGAACTACTCGTCCGATTTCAATAGTTCTTTTTCTGTTGGATAGTGGATTTATCGAGGAAGGCTATAAGCTATAAAACATTACGCTATGATCAATAGGAGACGAGCAGAGAGGGTGAAACCGTGCAGGAGTACCTACCGTAAACATTAAACATACCTTACCTACTAACAATATAAATGCAAAACTTTGTCTGTGTGTTTGTTACTCAATCACGTCAAAACGGCTGAAGGGTTCGGAATGAAATATGAAACAGGTGTAGATTGTGGTCTAACTTTAAAATAACATATAAGTACTTTTTATCCCACGCAACGTGGGCGAAGCCGCTGATATAACAGTCAGCCATGTTTCACTGAAAAAACGATTCATCATTTCATACCAAATTCTAGTTAAAAAAATCTATGCCATATGAATCAAGTTAGCAGAAACAATCTGAAAATCTATAAATAATTCAGGGGCTGTCCGAAAAATTTCCAAGACCTTCTAATTCAGTAGAGAAAATCAAACAGTTTATATAAGTTGGGTGAAATTCACGAGTTCAGTACAAAGTTCCGTGTTACGTGACACTGAAGGGACTTTCAGATTGCTTTCATGAAAGAATGCTGAAATGTGACTGTCGAGTTGATTCAGTGGCTGAAGTATCACTTTTGAGTTTCAAGTTTTCATATTAGATAAATTTATGTATTATTCAGATATTGACTGCCTCGTTGGCCGAGTGGTCGCAAGTGCGACTGCCGAGCAAGGGTTTTCGGGTTCGATTCCCGGGTCGGGCAAATAATTACTGGGTTTTTAAAAATCTCAGTAGTAGCACGGAGTCTGAAAATGTGTCCGGTATATGGCACTAGGCTCACCCATGTTACATGGGACTCATAACATAAATAGTGAAAACTGGGTGTTACATTGTACAGTGGCATTAAGTGCCGAAAGCCACTAAAGTGGCTGCCCATACGCCAGCGCAGGGAGCAAAGGGCGCTAACCACTCTATTCTCCTTTCTTTCTTCACCTTCTTCACCTAGTTATCTATCCCCTTACTTTCAATACTTATGCGCAAACCACAGTAAAAATCTTCGTTCTTCTCACAACCGTCTTCTCCAATGTCCCACTCATCGCACTGACTTCTTACATTCATCCTTTTTCGTACAGGCAATTTTTCTGTGGAATGCGCTCCCCCTGAATGTCAGGATGGTCTCAACTCGACTAACTTTTAAGCAGAAAGTACGTGAGCTTTTCCTAAAGAGGTTGGCTGAATCATCGCGCTAACTATCCACTGTGTATTAGTAAGCAAGTATATATTTATATATTACGTATATATGTATGTATGTTGGCATATTGTACTCATGTGTAGGTATACATTATAATTAAATTTATTTATGTATGTATATCTCCGAAATATATTAGTTTATCTTTCATTGTTTAATAAAATCACTGCTTGCCTCTTGCACCTACCATTTACTCTTCTCTGCATCACCCAAAGGTCAGACAGGTAGAAAATGCCTGCGGCATTAAGTCCATCTTTTTGTACATTTTGTGCATGAAGCATTTTAAATAAATAAAAAAAATAAATGTGCACCACTGCCTACCCCTTCGGGGATAAAAGGCGTGATGTTATGTCAGATATTGTAATCGGTCGAGTAAGAAAATCCAAAAAGGCATCTCTGGTTCAATTTCTGAGCACAAATACAAATATTATTTACTAGCTGTTGCCCGCGACTTCTACTGCTTGTATACCTCATCAAAATCCGTTCATTAGTTGCAGCATGATGGTCACTAACATCCAAACAAAGAACTTTCACATTTATAATATTAGTGTGTATATAATTTAATCACCGAAAAAGGCCCTAAAATAACATAACCAACAAAACATAACACACCATGATACTGATAATAGCACACAACCTTTGGGAAATAACGAAACGCGAAGTTTTATCATAAATTCGTGTTCGCGAACACCTTGACAGGTAGAAAGTATCTTTACATTATCCGCACAATTCTCCAGCCAGGATCCCAGAGCCGTATTAAGCAAATTACACGTGCCTAGGGCGCCAGGTTATTGGACGGCGAGCGGGCGAGCACGGGTGACTCGCTGCCCGACCAGAACCAGACCCAAACGTACGGCGCGTCGCGACAGATGGGGCAAATACGGCTGATGCCGATACGGAACCGCGGAAGACTTAACGGGTTACCGGGGCTCCGGCTCGAAGTGCAGGAGTAGGAACGGGATGGATTTTAATCAGTAAGAGTCTGACACTTGCTCCCGCCTCATACGGGCGAAAGAAGTGATTGGATGATTTTCCTACCTCAAAAAATAAAATTATTGAGGGGCGCCACAAGACTCGCGTGTCCATAGCACAGTAATATTTATGATATTATTACCGTGTCTATAGTGTGACGGCACCACCAAAAAACAATAGGGGCGCCTTTGATGTGATTGCCTAGGACGCTCTCTAAATTAAATCCGCCTCTGCAGGCTCCTGATGACCTTGGCCGATATGGAGCATTCTCCTTAGAGTTGCCGAGGAGAAAATAACCTTGGACGAATAAGACCTTTCGGGAAATTCGATAAAGGAAGACTTTAGCATAATGATACCGTATTTTTTTAGCGTATCCACTTTAAGTTACGTTCGTGACGATTTCTTTGTTGGTAGGTATAAAAAAGTTTTCGTTGGATGTGTGGTTTAAGATATGACTGTCAAGTACGGCGTTTCGGTAAATATGTTCTAAGATCTAGAGAATTTCAAACTACAGAGTGAAGACCCTTAGGTATACATACCAATTTTTTTTACGTCAAATAACGTAACTTAACTAAACTATAATATCACTAGTTTTAGATCCAGAAAATGATAAAATCTTCCGATCTTAACAATTTAACAGCAAAATTCTAATTTCCTCTCAAATCAACGTCCAATGGCTTACTAAAGAAAAATTACACCAAACAAAAAAGAATTCACACTGCCCTGAAAACAAACAAAGATCACACATGTCATGTACCCAAAATCCAGTCCAATTCTAACCCCTGATTTCGCATTTAACTAGCCAAGCGATTTTGAAGCTTATTTGTACGAAAAGCTCCTCGAAACTGTAGGTCACGTCGCAGACAATCTTGTGACCACGTAGACCTAAGATTATTGTCAAAGGACTTCACGAAAAAGTAAAAAAAAAACTGTCAAGTCGGTGTTGAACTCACGTACGAAAAGTTCCGCAGATAAATAAAAAAAACCGCAAAAAGTACTATTGTTGAATTGGAGCCCCTCCTTAAATGTTTATTGTATTATGTTTTTGTCCTTGTAGTGAGAGCATCATTCATTACCAGCCTATAAATATCCCACTGTTGTGAGTACATTTTTCTTCTCATAAGAAGAAAAGTGGCCATTGCAACAGTAATAGTTACATCATCTTTGAGAATTTTAACAGTCTAACAAACAAACAATAAGAATCAGCCCGGGGACAGATCGACTGGATTATAAGGCCGAGCAGAAGGATCACCTGATAGTAAGCAATTAGTACCGCTCATGGATACTTGCAACACCAGAGGAGCCACAAGGGCTTTACCAGCCTTTTTAAAAGACTCTTCTAGAAGGTTTGAAGGTCGAATCGATTCGGAAATACCGCTAACGACAAATCATTTTACAGTTTTACTGCTCTTACAGTGAATAGTCATCTACCTCTATAGTTCTAATAGGCGACCATTTCTCCTTTTTGATACAGAACCCTAAAAAGCAAAAAAAACAACATGAAGTAAGGTCTACTTTAAGAAACTTTGTGCGCAACGTGACCTCCAAAGGATGTCTTGTGTGCTTTAGTTTTGAAAACGGCTAGCGGTTATAGTGTGTAACGGAGTCTAGAAGTAATAGTGTATTTAATTAAGTGTTATTGATTGGGTTTCTGAGGTCTCTGGGCTCCGGGTCAAAGTTTAGAAGTAGGAACAGGGTGGTGTTTAGTCAGTAAGATTCTGACACTCCCTCTCGCTTTACCCAAGGCGGAAGGAGTCATTAGATGATCTTCCTACTTATAGAATATGTCAAACTTGTAGGAGAAAAATGACAATAAGAAAGTATGCACTACATATACACAGTGGACTATTCGTAGCACTACCAAAGAACTAGGCACTTATTTCGATTCCGGTGTCAAAAGTATTGAAATAGGTTAATGCCCAAGTCCGTATGCACCCAACACACTGGTGACAAACAGACAAACGTTGATCTCGTTTGTTCGAAACGTGACGAGAATCAAGTTTAAGGAAATGCTAATCAGAATATTGGCTTGGAGAAGCGGTAAATCGAAACAAGCTCAGGTGGAAGTTTTCAAAGCATTGCTTAATAAACTGATAGGAGATCGCCTTTTAAAAAGTCGGCAACGCATCTGTAACAACTTTGGTGTTGCGGGTGTCGATGGGCATTATTAACTTATTCGTCTCCTGGTTTGACCCCTATAAAAAGAAAACTACAATTATAGATAACTTAGTTGAATAACTAAAAATAATCTCAAAACGTATGTAGGCACACAACTCTCAAAGGATTGCACAACGAATATTATTATATCTTGTTCTTTATTGTCAAATATCTTTAGCAAACATTTTCTATAGGAAATCTCAGCCAATAAAATCAACACAATCATCATTATCATCAACGCCCGAAGACGTCCACTGCTGGACAAAAGGAGGCCCCTTAGTCTTCCACGTCGAACCGCCTCGAACAGATCAAAATGGCAATAAAAATTTTCCTAACCTGAACTTTTTAATTTGTCATTCGTGATTACCTCAAAGCCAACTCCCAAAACACCGAATTCCTAATCAAACCAGTATTAAAACTAACATCAATGAAAATGTTTCAATACTTTTGTTCGCAAGTCCAAAACTTTTGTCCCTTTAGGCGACAGGGATGATACAAAGAGCTAATCAATAACTGTGACCTTTACCTAGGGCTGTTTGCCAAAGTAGAAGGGACGAGAAAAGTCACTCTTGTTGTATTTTCCAAGAAATAAGAATCTTTGAAGAAGATTTTCTTTAAAGTAGGTAATCTATCGCGAGATTGTTTAAGACTATTTTTCGCCAAATATTTGCGGTATAATAACAATTGGTGGTCTACAGTTTCTGCCTACGCCTACCCCCATGGGAGACAGGCGTGAGGTTAAGTATATGTGCTATGCACGAATGTAATAAGCGAGGAACCCTTTGGACAAAATTCCGAATTCAGAGCAAATTTTGTAATAGAAAAACCCCAATCTGAGGCGTTAGTACGCTGATTGGTTGCTTCATTGGCGCCAGCCAATCACAGTGTCGAACGCGTACTCGTTTCGAATACTTTAAACGTAAATGAAACTCGTACTAAGGCCTCTGTACTAATTAAAACCTAATAACTTTGGAAGCTGATGGAGCTAATTCGAAATGTCTTTTAGCTTCTGATATCTTAGATAGATCTTGAATAAAATTATATTATAAGACATCTAACATCGTCCCTCAACACTAACATCTAGGCTCCAGAGCACCAAGGTGAACCACTAAACAAGAATCTATTTTTGTTTTCTTGAATAGCAACCGCTTTTCCTTTTTAGTTTTGTGGTGACAGTAACCAACAAAAGCAGCAAACTTAACTAACACCTAGGAAATTTATTCATGACACCTATCAGTCGAATGCCACACCAAAAATGATCGCTAAGGCTTTTAAGAGATTTTCCTCACGTCTAAAACAGGAAGAAACCTTTGACATTTGTTTCCTATCGCTGAAAATACACCTAAATGGAAAAATTCAATAACTCCTGGGTTCATCTCGAATTTCCGCAAACGTGGGTAAAATAAAAATATAAAAGGCTTGTCACGTGGAAAAAGTAATACGTAAAAAATATATTTTATGTTAAACTGTTCTTATGAGCTGAATTCTACCAATCAAGTCTTTACGTTTGATATCCATAATGGAGGTAGTTGTGGAAACATTAGAAAATATTGTATGGTCATCAAGATTGTATTATCAAGATGTACCAAATATCAGATCAATCTGTCGTTAGGAAGGGGGTGAAATTACAATTACTAAGTAAAGAGCCAAACAAACAAACGGGACAAGCTAAAACTCTTTAATAATAATAAAAGGGTTTGTCACGTGGAAAAATTTAACGCTAAACTTGTCATTCAGTGAAGGAATTGACAGACATGCTGCTATTTTTAAATGTGTATCTGTGATGTGATTGATGTAGAGTACATTCACTCTTCGCTAGTTATATTAATAACCGCTTCGAGAAGTGATGATTATGGCGGTTCTTCGGAAAATTTTAACTAAAATATCAACAAGTGAAACTGCTGAGCTGAATCGCATTTGGTGATTTTAAAGTGTTTAAGAATTTAGGTACTAATAATTATCATGAATCAGGACATATTCTGAGAGACGAGAGAGAGAGAAATGGGCCAGAATAATAACGGAATGGTACCCTAGAGACCGCAGGAGAAGTAGAGGAAGACAGTATAAACGATGGGAAGACGACATGAAACAAGTAGCAGGGCCAGAATGCTTACGTGTAGCAAAGGAGAGAACCAAGTGGAAATCCTTAGAGGAGGCCTTTGTCGAAAGACAAACTGTTGTAAGAGGAGAGAAACCAACTGAATGATTACAAAGATCAATATTCAATAGAATGCAAATACCGGGAAGAGCAAAGCTTTTCAATTACAAAATATTTACTAACAGTGTACACTCCGACAACGTACGCATACATCATGCATCTATATACTACCTATAAATAAAAACAAAAAAAAATAACGTAACATCATGCCTATTATCCCCGATTCTGTAGGCAGAAGTGGACATTACGGCACTGTACAATGTAACATCCACAATTCACTCAAGACTCCGTGCTACTACTGAGATTAAAAAAACCCTGTAATACTTTGCCTGACCCCAAAATCAAAGCCGAGACCCCTTGCCCGGCAGTCGCACTTGGGACCACTAGACCAACAAGGCACACAACAAAATAAAATCTAGGTATAAAAGTGAAAACGTGGCAACCCTACATCCCCAATAACTTGGGACGAGACAACCAACAAATAAAGTTGTCAGTGTCAGCATTAGGCTGCGGGACTTGGATACCCAATGAATAGTGATATGTGAAACAGAAACTGGTATGAGCTGCCAAATTATAACATTACATAACCCGAGGTCTTGCTTTTATTCGAAGGGTATTCAGATTGCCTTTCTAGTCTGTTATTCTTCATATTTATATACTCTGTATACATGTAATCTCGCCGATTTATCATATACAAAATAACTCGAGAAAAAGTCCAAACCAAATTTCTAATTTAGGAATTGTAATTGATCTACTTTTACCCCCTTTTTGACGACGAATCGATCTGATATGGTATTCTTTTCCACAACTACCTCCATTACGTATATCAAAGGTAAAGGCTTGATTTTTTATGGGATAAGCCGGTAACCAATCAGACGTCTGACCTGATGGTAAGCAATCGGCACCGCAGATGGACACCCGAAACACAAGAGGAGTTACAAGCGCGTTACCGGCCTTTTGGGGATTAGGAATTTGAGGATTGTTTGGAATTCGGAGATTGGGGAGATTGGAAGTAAGTGAGACTCCGGTAACCTCACTCACACGACAAAACATAACGCAAGTGTTCTTTCAGATAGACTCCAGTCGACCCGACCGTTACGTGCCGAAGCATGGCTCTCCCACAATACTTTTGATGGGTAAAATAAAGCTGATTAAAATCATTTAACACAAAAATATAATTCTATGTATTACTTGTCAGCATGTATATTTGTATATTTCTATCCAAAACAGCCCGTACTCAACATTATCGATACCTCGAACGCCGAACTTAGACGCGGAGACAGAGACAAATGTCGGATGTACGTTCCAGAAGACAAGTTTCTTTATATCATGTAGAACTATTACTTCAGTATTACTGAAACTTCAGCTCTGAGACTTCTACTTTTTTACTAACGTGCTGTTAAAACCCTAATAAAGCCCAGAGATAGAGATAGTACACAGCTGAGTTACCCATAATGAGTCGACGGGAAAGAGATCTAATATTAAATGTGACACACGCTTTTAGCCTAGACGATAATAAGTCTAAAATCAAGGCAGTTGAAAAGAAGGTGGACGTAATGTCACTTAAAAATGATTGAAGTACCAAAATGTCAGTCGGTTATTTATGTGTGCGTGTGTAATGGGTTACCAGACTTAAGAAAATGTCAGACGTCCTTCACGACAGTGTGTGTGTTCTGCGTGTAAGTCTATAGTAACCAGGTGCCACAATCGTTGCTTCTACATTTTTATTATCAACGTCCTCGTCTAAAATATTCAAAACTGTACACTATCTGCATAGTAACTAAATCGAAATTAACTATTTTCTGCTAACGGTTTCTGAGCCGATTTTAATTTCAAACATTAAAGATTTCGCACTGAAATTAATAATGTCGGTCGAGACGTCCAAGACGAGGAAGTCTTACTGGAGACCAACAAACAAAATTTCATATTCAACCACCCACTAAGCTATGAAATCAATCATCCATCACTTTCATATCTTACTAATAAATAAGGAACAACAATAGCGAAAGCGATCCTGGAAACCACAAATGTAGATTAAATGGAACGCCACAGATGGAAGCTTTTAGCAGACGAGCGCACTTGGAGTGTATCGGTCGGTGCTTTGTCTCGAATGAATAGTTTGTTGTTGGAAGTAGGCCACTTCTTGTGCGTTTGTTTCTATGTCTTTTGAAGTCTTAGATAGAGTATCGATTGATGGAGAAGTATTTTAGATAGACTCGTTGCGTTCAATCGCAAGTTCTCGAATTTCATAAGTGTCTACAGTAATATTGGAAGTTTCTGCTGAGAAATCCCCAAAGGAGTGGATAAAAGTGCACAATGTGTACCGAACATCTACTTTTCACCACTAGTCCCATGTAATAAGGGATCCTATTGGCATGCCATAATCATCATCAGCTCATGGAGTACACTGCTAGACTATGGATCTCCTTTACCAAAGACAGGTCATACTTAACTGGCAGGTTTGGATCACATGTACTGGACATGATTCTGGACGTGTTATTAGTATTACACATCTAACCCAAGAATGTAACCCAAGATCTATTTGCAGGCATTTGTTGCTGTTTATTTTTATTTTTATTTTATAAGACTTCATGCACACACTAATGTACAAGGTGGGCTTAATGCCTAGGGCATTCTCCTCCAGCCAGACCTTTGGGTGATGCAGAGACAAAAACAATGGTCGATGCAAGAAGCAAGCGTATTTAGGAATCGACAGAAATACATAAAAAAAGGATAGTATAGACTTACATAAAATAAATCCCTATATAAACTTACATGTATATGTCATAACAATAAACTTACACAATTATATTACATATACTACTTATACGTAACATAATTATACATAGTATATTGATAGTTACGATTCTGCCAACCTCCTCAAAAGTAGCTCCCGCACCTTCCGCTTGAATGACAAACGACTGGGCACCATCCTGATATCGGGAGGGAGCGCATTCCACAGAAGAATAGACTGAACAAAAAAGGAGGAATGAAGAAATTTAGTACGATGTGTTGGACATTGGAGGAGGCGATTATTAGAAGAGCGAAGATATTTGCTGTGGTTTGCGCATGTATATTGGAAGTGTAAGGACAGATAATGAGGCGAATGAGGCGAGTCAAGAACAGAGAAAAGAGTGTTTACTAACGAACCAACCAAAGTTACACATCACACATCAACAATCTAATATGGCTGCTGACTAAAGGCAAGAGGCCTTACACGTAGAAAGTTTGAGCATTAATCACCACGCTTGCTCAATGCGGGTTGGCAATTTTAAACTTATAATTGCAAATTATAAGCCCAGGTTTCCTCACAATCTTTTCCTTTACCGTTTGTCAGTAGTGTCTAAATAACCTTAGCTACGAAATTGATACAAAATGAGTAAAACTCCTGAAAATATCGATGACCTATTCGATTTATAATGAAAATAGTTGGCACCTGAAACATATCTGGTCCACATATTCGGATGATGCAGTAATGTTACAGTTTACAGCTGCCAAAAATATCTTTATTGACCAATACTGCCCTGCTAAGCCGAAAGGCGCTATCTCTGAGATACGCCCTTTTAGTTTTTTTTATACCATTCCATAGCTAGAATAATTTCGAATCTAATGGTATAAGCCAAATAGCGATATCTAATTTAAAACATTAAAATAAACCACTAAGAAATTTTTTTATATCTCAATTTTTCTTTAAATTCCGAAGAGATTTGACGGCATGTCTTTTTTATGAAGCCCAATAGCCGTATACCCACGTAGGCTAGAAATGCTTAAAAATGTTAATCAAAAACCTAAGTAAATTTTTAAGCCAATAAGCGGTAAGTTCATGTTTCGAAAAAGTTCCGGAGTTAGCGCTTTTACGCTAAGTAAATGTGAGTATTATTAGTTCGCTAAGGTTTAAGATACGGCTATACCTAAGTATAATAGGTAATTAAAATTGACCTTAATATGTTTAGCAATAAGGATTACACTCACTTACATTTCACAACAGAGCGTGTCGTGACATGAAGATAAACATTAGTAACGTTAGTAAACATTAGTAAACGAAGAAATACGAGCAATAAATACAACACAAAATGACGATATAAATAAAGAAAGTTCAGTTGATTTGATAACGTATACTAAAACAGGGACTATAAGAAAGAGAAAGAAGTATGAAGTGCCATTAAAAGAACGAAAAATATCTAAAATTATAGAAAAAAGGGAGAAACGTAATGTGAAACCCCCTGCTCTTCATCATGCAGGCTTTTATGTATTTCAAACATACCGGAAGAGCAACGAAAGCAATTGAACAATTCGTTTTGGAATTTAAGCGATACAGAAAGAAAAGATTGCATGTTGCACCACACTTCTTCCCAGTCTGTAAAACAAAGAACTGTCATTGAATCTGTTCCAACTAACTACAGAAGACAAACTACTTTCTTCTATTTTCTTAAAAATTCACAAGGTTCATCGTGCAAAGTATGCAAAACTTTCTTTTTAACCTTGGGTTATAATTTATTTATTTATTTATTTAATTATGTTAACACGGCTTTACACCAATTACATTAACATTTAATTATACACTTCAACACAGACTTGAGAGACTTTCACAAAAACTGAGACAAACCTTTTTAATAGATTTAAACTCGTCCATGAATAGGTCACAGTCAGGGTAGGCTTCCACGAGGCTATTGAGCGCGGACAGGATGCGAGGAATGGGGGACGATGCTCGGGCCACGGTACGACTTGGAGGCACGGATAGTAGACGGTGCCTCCGGGCGCGTATGTAGTTATTTGGGGCATACAATCGAATCAGCTCACTGTGGAGATCAGGAGCATCTATGATCCCTCTGCAGATTTTGAGTGTAATGTGAAGTTGATTGTATGCCCTTCTAGTATCCAACATATTAAATCCTAAACATCCTGCAAGGTACTTTGTTGGATACATGTACGGATAGTAACCCAGAGAAAATTTGTAGAGGAACCTCAAGAATTTCTTTTGAACTTTTTCAAGTAGGAGTGAATAAGATGCCTCGTATGGACTCCAAATGCAGGAGCTGGCCTCTAGCTTGCTCCTGACAAGAGTTTTATATAAGAGTCTTATCACGTGTGCATTCTTGAAATCTTTTGAATTTCTTAAGACGAATCCAAGTCTTTTGAATGATTCCTTAGCAACCGTGGCGATATGATCGTGAAATGTCAACTTCTGATCGAAGACGACACCCAGGTCCCTCATACTTGATGATCTGGTTATAGGTGAACCATTTATTTTATAATCAAAGGTGATAGGGTGCCGTCCCCGACCAAAAGTCATGACGTAACACTTAGAAGGATTAAAATCCATTTTATTTGCAACTCCCCAATCATAAACCAGGTCTATGTCCCTCTGAACAGCCTCACAATCCGATATGCTGTTGACACAAGTGTAGAGTTTTAGATCATCAGCATACAGAAGACATTTTGCGTGTTGGGAAACATCTGGGAGATCGTTGATCATGAGAAGGAATAGTAAGGGGCCAAGGATTGAGCCTTGACTTACGCCGGATCGAGTGTGGTAAGTGCTGGACTCGTAAATTCCTAATTTCACATACTGCTGACGGTCACGAAGGTAGTCAGCCAGTAAGCGTAATAGGTTAGGGCAAATACCTATGGCATAAAGTTTCGCGAGCAAGATATCATTGTTGACGCGGTCAAATGCCTTTCGGAAGTCGAAATATAGAACATCAACCTGATGACGTCTATAATGCAGCTAACGACAAGCCTTTAAAGACTGCATTAGGTAATAATAAGGAAGACTCCGTCAGTGCTCCAGTAGACAAAAGATGCACTAACACTCCTCACAACAAAATTGACGATGGTCCTATAAAGGAACACATATTTAGTTTTGAACCCAGCATATCCCATTATAGACGTGAACACGCGCCCAAACGGTTATAGAGGTATTTGCCAAGTGATTTGTCGATTACACATCTACATACAGATTACGTAGAAAAAAATATGGTTTCGATAATGAACCCATTACTGCTAGTATTGTAGGTACAAAGTTCTTAAAATTAGACAAACTTCCATCCCCAACTAAAAAAACAGTACCAGCAGGAATATCTCAAACAAAAAAAAACAATATTTTAAAATCTCTTTCCAGTTTAATACCTGCTAATAGAATGTCTTTTTGGCGGGATCTACCAACTTTTGATTAATTTTAGTTCATAGAAAGCAAATAAATTGCTTTAACTTTTTTTTGTAATTTGCGACTACATTTAATAAAGTTGTTAAAAAAATATTAAATGAAGTTTTATTATGAATTAATTCGGTATTTTCATCAAAAATTAAAAAAACATCGTTTTGTATGGAACTTCCTATGAGCAGAATAAGATTAAAAGCTTTATCTCAATTTTTGAAGCCTTTATTATTAATCAAAATAGCGGTATCTCACAAAATAGGTATAATGGTGCCATTTATGGATAATTTAGGTTTGTCAGTTATATCTAGAGTAAAAAATACGTTTATATAAGTTTTAACAGTTTTAAAAATATTAGTTTTAACCCCCGTTTGAAGGTGGGAAAAATCCATTCACAAAAAGTCGTTTTTCTCAAAACTTACTCTGATTGAGTTAGCGCTTTTCGGCTTATCAGGGCAGAATAGTTATAGTTACTGCATTCTACAAACTGTGGATTACATATCAAGTGCTCAGTTCATGTGGGTTAAAAATTTAATGGTGTTAGTTATTTAAATTGATAACCAACACCGTTTAATTTTTTATTTTAGTAAGGTTTGTAATTAGTACCTATAATGCGTCAAGCGTGTCTTTGCATTGTTCTCACATATAAATACAGTATGGGAATATGTATCAGAGACATTTTAGATCATACTTTTTTAAAAAGAGTAATGAATGGAGTTTATTGCTCGTTCTTCTCCATTCGAATCTACGTTTTGGAATGAGCACCTAGCTTCACCTAGCTTCACTGACGGACAGACTGACAGACTATTATTTATTTTGTATTTGTTGACGTTTCAAAAGTACCAAATTATGGTTTAATTGAAATAAATGCTTTGACTTTGACTTTGATATCACATTTTGATGATACTAACCCTCGCATACTGAAAGTCTACTCATCAATTTTAAATCGCACTTAAGGGACAGAACTATAGTTCTAGTTAAATGACAGAGATAGCACGAGAGATTGAGACAGAGTATGCAGTGCGACATCACCGCGACCGCACACGCTGCTCATCAGGAAGAACCCTCTGTGGTTCGAAACTAGTAAAGCTTTTCTCATTCACGTGAGTAACCCGCCGTTTTTAGGACATTTTTTTTTTAGAAATCGCGGACATAACCGGGGTTCTAATATATCTAATTCTATTGGACGGATTATGTGGAAAGCTTTCAATGCGAGGCGCGTGATTAGTATGGCGATACGGAGATTATATTGTTTTGGAGTAATCTGTCAGGATTTACACTTGTGGATGGTTTCAGGATACCAATTTGGGTGTGGGTTTTTACTTTTTATTACAGATAATAAGCGCTTTTAGAATTAAAGTACTGTAATATTAATTAATGTATATTATGTTTTCGGATTATCTACTCACGTAACTGTTTGACGAGGAACTCAACTACTCCTATCAGTAGCAACGCGACAGTCGCCGTGTCGTGTCGCGAAATGCTGCTCATGAACATGAGCCTCTATCAAGGCTTGAAACTAGTCGAGTTCCTTGTCAAACAGTTACGTGAGTAAGCCGAAAACATGATAATTAATTATGTATGACTCACGAAAGTTTTAATATTAACACTGTAATATTTTAATAAATATTATCCTGATGTGAATTACCCTAAAATGAAGTAAGTGGTATTGATGAAATACTTTCAGTAACGTGTTCGACGACGAAAATCAACTAAATTAACGTCACTAGTTTAATCAATGTTATCGACAGTACTAGCTGTCACATTGAAGATGCCATCTGTCAAATGGGATAAATTAGAAAGTTTACCGCGCAAACAGTGGTAAACAGTGGTAACGCCGACGCGCGATTCTGGTGGGAAGTTTGACGAGCATCACGCTGTGTTCCTGGGTGAGGCGGGAGGGAGTGTCAGACTCTTACTGACTAAAAACCACCCCGTTCCTTCTCCTGCACTTCGAGCCGGAGCCCCGGTAATCCGTTAGATTCTCCGTCCGTATAGAATATTTTTCAGTATTCAAGTATTTAATTAAAAAACGTTACTATGAAGCAAATAGTCTCAGCTTTTATTCACAGGACAATCGACGTACTATTGAGCTGTTCGATTTACAGTTCCAGAAGAATTTTTCAAATCGGGCCAGTTGTTTCTGTGATTAGCGCATTCAAGTAAACAAAAAAACCAACTCTTCAGCTTTATATATCTAACTAATAGTATAAGTATAATCGTATAAGATATGAGATCTTCTGCTAATCTTTTAGCGGAACTAAGATCATCATCATCATCAACAGCTTATAAATGCCCACTGCTGAGCAAAGTGTCTTCTGACACGGAGAAGGTTTGAGCATTATTCACCACGCTTGCTCATTGCGGGTTGGCGATTTCAAACTAATAATTATAAATAATAAGTCCAGGTTTCCTCACAATGTCTCCCTTCATCGTTTGTCGGTGGTGTCTAAATAATTTTAGAAAGTATATATAACTCGAAAATAGTCACATTGGTACTTGCCGTTGGTAGGTTTCGAACCCACACCCTCATGCATGAGAAGCGGGCGTCTTAACCTCCGGGCCACCACGACGATTTTTTTGACAAATTACAAATCACTAAAATTCAATACATCATTCAAAACAACAATGATAAGATCTGAATTATCCTGAAATACGAGTCGACGATTAGATAAGAACATTCTTATCTAATCGTCGACGTATGGTCTATGTCCGTCTGTATTGTTGATGACAACAATGGGTTATGTATGATTGCTAAAATATCGACTTTATCTTGATTGACATAAGAAACACCTGGATTATTAGAATTCTTGGCGGAGGCGTCATGTTTTATAGGTTCTGAGTACCGAACCTTTGTGATCAACTGAGGAGCATTGAAATTTTGGTTTACATACAAATCAATATAAATACTATTATAATTTTACAGACTGCCTCGTTGGCAGAGTGGTCGCAATTGCGACTGCCGGGCAAGTCTCGGGTTCGATTCCCGGGTCGGGCAAAGTATTACTGGGTTTTCAAAAAATTCTCAGTAGTAGCACGGAGTCTGGAACTGTGCCCGGTATATGGCAATAAGCTGACCCCGTATTACATGGGACTCATAACATAAATAGTGAAAAGTGGGTGTTACATTGTATAGTGGTATAATGTGCACCTCTGCCTACCCCTTCGAGGATAAAAAGCCGCGATGTTATGTTATGTTATGTAATTTTAAAGCTAAAGAGTTCGTTTGTGTTTGAACGTGCTAATCTCAAAAACCGATTTGAAAATGAGCAGACGGCAGAGTACAATTTTGTAACCCTCCTGCCAACTAAAGGACTACATATTCGACAAAGACCAGCCAGCTCGTCGTGGTGGCCCAGAGGTTTAATAGGAGCCGAGCAGAGCGGGTGAAACTGCGAGAAAGTTGCGTTGCGAAAGGGAACCCGGATGAAATATGGGACAGGGGTACATTATGGTGTGGAATAACACATAGGCTACTTCTTATCTCACGGAAACGCGCAAAGCAGCTGGCAGAAGCTAGTAATAAATAAAATAGCCCTTTATTCAGATACAATTTATAAATGTTACATAATTTAGAATTGCTTAAAATTTGCATTACTTAGGTCACAAAACATACATAACATCACGCCTTTTATTCACGAAAGGATAGGCAAAGGTGCCATTACGGCGTTCAATGCCACTGTACAATGTAACACCCACTTTTCACTATTTATGTTATGAGTCCCATGTAATTAGAGGAATCGATCCCGGCCCATTATTCCAGTCCCGGGATTTCGGGATTATCTAAAGTGAATCCCGGGATCCCGGGACAGTCACGGGATAGAAAGAAGTAACAGAAAGACAGTAATTTATATATCAAAATCAACTATTAATCATCAGTTCAATCTACAAAAATAATATTTTTTCTAATAAAATAATTAACAAACATAAAAGGAACTTCTTTACATAATTAGTGTAACAGTTTGTTTATTTTGATTCACATAAAATCTTTAAAAAATCCACTTCTAAACACTTGTTTAGATAAACATTAAAAATGACTTAATTCTAAAGAGATCAGTAATACAAGTTACTTAATTATAAATTATTTCTTTAAACTTCGAAAACAAAATCGAAGAAATAGTAAAGCATCCAACGACTCATCAGAGAGCTGACTTCTTAATTTGTTGCACAAATATGAAGAGGCAGAAAAAGCGCGCTCAGGCTCAATGGAAGTTGGGAGGAATCGTCAATAAATTTTTATATGTCTTCTCCAAATTATAACCTTGTGTGGAACTAGCTTCATAAAGATTCATTTCTTGTTTAATGATCTTAGAAAGATCCGTTAGCAATTACAAATGAAATCAGATGTGTAAACAAGATGGCCGTTAAAACTTCCAACGTGCGTTTCGTTTCGTTTCATGCATATTTTTATTCTACATCACAAAAATGAATCTCAAAATGTATTGGTAAGAGCATAAATTCCAATCCCGAACATCCCGGGATACTTAAAAAATAATCCCGAAAATTAGGGGACTGAAATTTGATCGGGATCCCGGGATCCCGGGCTCCGGGATCCTCTACATGTAATAGGGGGTGCCATTGCCATATACCGGGCACAATTCCAGACTCTGTGCCATGACCACTTAGAAAATACCAGTAATACTTTGACCGACTCGGGAGTCGAACCCGAGACCTCTTGCCCGACAGTCGCACTTGCTACCAATCGGCCAACGAGGCAGTCAGATATTTAGGTCTAGTATCTATAACATACCTATTACTGACTTGCTACCACTCGGCCAACGAGGCAGTCAGATATTTAGGTCTAGTATCTATAACATACCTATTACTGATTTTCTGGCGATCTGTTTGCCGGTCGGCAAAGGCCTCCACCAACCTTTTCCATTCATATCGTTCTTGAGCTATTCTGTACCATGTAACCCCTGCCACCTTGAGGTCATCATCCCATCTTTTAAGAGGTCTACCCCTTTTTTTAGGTCCTTCACTGGGGACGATTCTGGATACGATTTTGCTCCACTTCTCTTGCCCTCTGATCATATGCCCTGCCCATCTCTATTTCAGTCTTTTTGTTTTTAACTCGTCGAGTGCCGTCATTATAGACACAATTATAGAACAATAGGTTGCGGTCACAGGTGACCGCTTGGTCTTTGACAGTTTAATGTTACATCTGTGGTTTTTGTTTTGTGTCGTTTACTGTCTCTTCTCCTTTTTCCAAAAGCTAGTGTTTATACAAAAAAATATTCAAGCCACAACTGTATAGATAACCTAGCACACTACCTATGTACTATACATAGCTAATTAGTATTTCAATCCGTATGTAACCACGGTCCTTCCTGCATCAACGCCTTATTCGTACTTCCTATATTTTATACGGTAAACCAGTAGGTGAATTTTTGCTTTGTGTTTATTTATAGGGTTCGGCGGACAATGACCAGGGGCAGGAGTATAATTGTTGTGAGATTTAAAAGGTATGCAGAGAGTTTATTAATAACATACTTGTTGACTTATTGTAAGGACCACTATTTGATTGCGTAATAATGAATATATGTACAGGACGTAATTTATTTTAGACTATCACATAAGTAACTATCTAATTTAGAAATATTGTGACATCAAATTATGTGTTTATCTCTGTAATGCCTCGTTGGCCGAGTGGTCGCAAGTGCGACTGCCGGGTAAGGGGTCTCGGGTTCGATTCCCGGGTCGGGCAAAGTATTACTGGGTTTTTAAAAAAAAAATCTCAGTAGTAGCACGGAGTCTGGAATTGTGCCCGGTATATGGCAATAGGCTCACCCCTATTACATGGGACTTGTAACATGCATAGTGAAAAGTGGGTGTTACATTGTACAGTGGCATAATGTGCACCTCTGCATACCCCTTCGGGGATAAAAGGCGTGATGTTATGGTATGGTATCTCTGTAATGTAATTTAATAATAACTATTATTGTACAGATTGCTGATTTTAATGAAATTACTGAAATTACCACTATTGGCAAAACATGGACGCACAACATATTATTTAACATCTTGCATGTCTGATTACTCGATTTATGTATGTATACGCATGTTTTACAAATAAACAATATTTCTTTCTTTCTTTTTGAATTTGATCGATTTTTGAAGGAAGTCAACTTTTTATTGCTAAAAAATATCCTCTAATATTTTGTCAACTTTGTAGGTCAAGTTCGAGACTTCGTGACCACATAAATATTCTTTATTTTATCTATGTTCGTGACATTCAATCAACGAAGGAGATCATTAACAAAATTCTAGAAAAAAAATCTCATTCTCTTTTAGTAACACCTTGAACGTCACTCTATCATTCTCCTCATCCCATCATCCCTTTTCAATTTCATAAAAAAAACTTGAACAATTATATCCAAAGACTGCCTCGTTGGCCGAGTGTTCGTATGTCCGACTAGGCTAGGGATCTCGTGTTCGTTTTCCCGGGTCGGGCAATGTATTAAGTACTGGGTTTTAAAAAAAAATTCAGTAGTAACACGAAGTCAGGAGTTTTGCCCGGTATATGGAAATAGGCTCACCCCCTATTACATGGGACTCATAACATAAATAGTGAAAAATGGGTGTTACATTGTAGTCACATTAAGTGCCGTAATGTTCACCTCTGCCTACCCTTTCGGGGATAAAAGGCGTGATGTTATGTTATGTTAAAAAAAACTTAACAAAGATATATTTTATCTCGCTCCCAATCCCGCAAACATCTTCATTCACATTGGGAACAAGGTTCTGAAAAAGGTTATCACACTTATGACCCAGTACCGTCTGGATTTTAGGTCAAAATCCAGACCTCCTTAGATCGACCTAAGTTTAAATGAGCTGAGACGTCATATCTAAAACCTTCGCGAGTTGAATGACATATTTGACAGCAATCAAAGTCAAACGTCATTACGTGTGACATAGTTTACGTAAAACCACGTAAAACCGAAACAGTTTTTGCTAAGTTGCTCTTTCGATAGATTAAGATTATTTTTAATAATGGGCCATTGCAAACGTGCAAACTGTCAGAAATAATTTTTAGCTAATAAATAATCTTTGTCTATGTCTTATCAGATCTCTCGCTCGCACTTATGCGGGTTGTGCGGCATTGTGACATTCCTTTGATGTGACAGTCCACACGTTTGTAATGGCTCAATTACAGTAAATAAGTTATTGTAACACAATCAATAACGTGTCTCCTGCAGTAATTCACCGAGGGAAGTGGAAACTATCATTTTTTTTCATATACTGCCTACCCCTTCGGGGATAAAAAGCGTGACGTTATATTATGTCATGTCAAAAATACACTCATTCGACAAGCATGCCAGTGCCTTTAGCCATACGCCACTTTAGCGCTTGTCTACCGAGATAGTAGAAAACTAAATGTATGGGGATGACGCTGACAAGTGTCAAAATTTACGTCAATTCCATATAATTTGGTTTTCTCTACAAGTAGACAAGCGCTAAATAGCATTTGGCTACTGCTGCTGAAGAGATTGATGAATGTAGATGAAGCGAAACTATGCCAAACTCGTAATATTTGGAGTTTCATGGTCTCCATCTTTTCACCGCAATCCGCAATGGATAACAGGCGTCGCGATATATTCCAAGACATCCCATAGGTCATAATAGTGCACTGCGTAAAGTCTTTATTCAAGCACCCATCTAATATTAGTACAGTACTTATTGAGTTTATCTTATCGGCATGTCAACTGTATATGACGTCAATACAATAAGTCTAGTCTAGTCTGCAGTTCCAGACGCGTCTGGAAAAGATCTGGAGCGCGTGACCTATGGTGTGTTGACACTTGAGCCGTGGGCATATTTATTTTTAAACGTCTGGGTGAACATAATGCTTATGACTAGACGATTCGAAGAAGGGTAGCGAGGTCTTTGTCCTGCAGTGGGAGAATCATGGCTAACGACAATTCAAAAATTAGGTAATGAATTAAAATCCCATCATAGAAACCAAAACCCAGTGGAGAGCCCAAACAGTTCATATTGTGACCATAGTCCTCTCAAGCACCAGCATAATTTTTTTTTATGGGATAAGCCGGTAAACGAACTGACGAATCACCTGATGGTAAGCAATCGGCGTCGCCCATGGTCACCTGAAACACCAAAGACGTTACAAGTGCGTTACCGGCCTTTTAGGATTAGGAATTTGAGGATTGTTGGGGATTCAGGGGGGGGGTAATTGGGCATCCGGTAACCTGACTCACACGACGAAATACAACACGACGTTGTTTCACGTCGGTCTTCTGTGAGGCCGTGGTATCACTCCGGTCGAGCCGGGAAATCATACCGAAGTCAATCACACAAAACCTCAACACTCTCCGCATGCCTACATACACTCTTCTCACACTTCAAAAAGCAACCATTTCAACACTTGCCGCATTACAAGAAAGTTCTTAACATCATCTACCTTATATGGAAAGCTTAACGGGTTGCCGGGGCTCCGGCTCGAAGAGCAGGAGTAGGAACGGGGTGGTGTTAAGTCAGTAAGAGTCTGACACTCCCACTCGCCTAACCCAAGAAGAGACAAGTCATTGGATGATTTTTACTCCTCAAAAAAAGAGAGTAATACAGATTATTCGTAGGCCGAGTGGTCGCAAGTGCGACTACCGGGCAAGGGGTCTCGGGTTCGATTCCCGGGTAGGGCAAGTATTGCTGGGTTTTCCCAGTAGTAGCACGGAGTCTGGAATTGTGCCCGGTATATGGCAATAGGCTCACCCCCTATTACATGGGACTCATAAAATAAATAGTGAAAAGTGGGTGTTATATTGTACAGTAGCGTAATGTACACCTCTGCCTATCCCTTCGAGGACAAAAGGCGTGATGTTATGTTAATATACAGAATATTTTTTCGTTTTACAACGCGACTAAAGCCGCGGGAAACAGTTTGTAGATAGTACACGGCGCAGCATGAGTTGAACATGAGTTGGGAACAGTTCCAGTAGCATATTGCAGTTAGTTGGTTGTTTTATTGTTGTTAACATTCAACGCGTTAGTTTGATTTTACGGGCAAGTTATATATGTAACTGTTTTAAGTGTTCTGTCACTGCCTCGTGTGTTGAGAGGTCGGTAAAGATCTTGGGCCAGATTCTGTCGTTGAATACAAAATTTAGCATGATTTTCTAATGGCCTTTAATGAGCATGGGATGAAAAAATGCAGAGAGAATTAGAAGCTATTACTTTTCTTCTCTAAAAATAAACTTCAGATTTATTTCCCTGGGACGCGCCTGATTTCATTGGGGGACGTCCATAAATTACGTGAGGTGTTTTTTTTTTAATTTTCTGAGATTTTATTCAACACTTTCCCCCAATCCCACGTGAGATTTTTGGAAATGTTGGTTTGTCACGTAAACGCGTTGGATTGTTATTGTAAAAAGAAAAAAAAACCATATACATGTCATGTATGAACAATTAAATCTTAAGCATATACAATTTGGATTAAATGAACTAAAATAGTACATACATAGTAGTACAATTTTTTTTTGTCTCAATCATAAAAAAAAGTTACGTGATATTTGCCGAGACCCCCTCTCTCCAACATAAGATTAGATGAGATTTGAGTCTACCCCCTCCCCCCTTTAAACATTTCAAATAATTTACGGACGCCACCTTTTTTCAGTTGTATCCACTATAAATCATGGTGTACAGAAGTCGCAGCCGTTTTGAGAACCCGTGGTCCAAAAAAAGATTCGGACACAACAGAGACCCGTGTTGCAATCGATCCAGTCTTTTTTTTTTTTTTTTTTGAGGGGGGAAAATCATCCAATGACTTCTCCCGACCGGGTGAGGCGGGAGGGAGTGTCAGACTCTTACTGACTAAAAACCACCCCGTTCCTACTCCTGCACTTCGAGCCGGAGCCCCGGCAACCCGTTAAGTCTTCCGCGGCTCCGTATCGGCATTAGCCCTGTTAGGCCCCATCTGTGGTGGTCTGATGGCTCCTTGAGGCGCGTGCGGAACGCGACGCGCCGTACGCTCGGGCCTGGTTCTGGTCGGGCGGCGAGTCACCCGTGCTCGCCGTCCGCAGGCCCGTGCTTACGGTGGCCGGAGATCGTCTCGCGATCCCCGACGCCCGGAGTGTCTCTCGTGACGGCCGGGTCGTGAGGAGGTTCGTTCCCTCACGCGCTCCGCCTCCTCCTTAGCTAGCATGACTGCTTCGCAGAAGGAGGAGACGGCATCCCAGTGCCCCTCGCTCCGTACCATGGTCTGAACCAGAGCCGGACGCGAGAGGTCGCCGTCGCCGATCACATTCCTGAAATGACCCAGTCTGCGTTAAACATGCGGTCAAATAACAAGCTAAGATGACAGCCGGAGAAAAGTAAGATCAAAGATGACTCAATCGTTCAAAAGTATGTATAATATTATTACTCATAGACGGAAGATATGATATCGTGAGAGTTCTCAATGACTAAAACAAAGGAAACGGCTTGTTATTATATTATAGAAGAAGATCTTGGCACATGTAACGTTGTTAACAATTACTGTGTCCTGTCATCTGGAGTGTACTTACGTAATCTCTTATGGTCATAAATTATTATGTTTTCGGCTTACTCACGTTGTAATTCGACGAGGAACTCGACTAGTTTCAAGCCATGCTAGAGGCTCATATTCATGAGCAGCATTTCGCGACTAATACATCTTACGCGACATAATAATATCTTATGGTCATGTTGCTAAATGAGTTTATCTGGACGATATAGGGAAAGGGGCAAAGTCTGAGATTTTCGAAGTTTGTGTTTATTTATTTATTGTGACACAATGTGCTTTCTATTGTGTCTCATATACCGGAATTCAAGAGGTTAATCATGTCAAAACGGCTGAGGAGATTGGGATGAAATTTGGAACAGAGAGATTCTGGTCTGGAATAATACATATTCTATCCTACGGGAACGCGGGCAATACCGCTAGCTAGTTCACTCATTAAGAAATAAGTATATGGAAAAAATGAAGTTTCAATAACATTTAAAGATAAAGATATATTTATTTCTAAGTATATATGGTACACTGAGATCTTACATTAAATATGGAATCACATATACTACCATTTCTGGTGTAGAAATTTTAAATAAGTCAAGTCCATGCAAATTTTAATTCTCATTTGATACAATTATCTTAATTAATCTAAATTTATTGAACAAGAATACATGTTTTGTCCAAATTATTATGTCAAAAATAAGTACAAATAATACCAAAATACAAAAAAATAATACAAAATTATACATACGAAAATTATATTTACGAGAGGAAAGGAAATAACATTGTTCTCTGTAGCTCTCAGCTCAATTCTAAAAGAATTCATTGTAACAAGATCCTATTTTATTGTAAAATATCTACCATAACGATAACAGTCTGCTATTACCTCAAATGACACATTAGGTACTTTGTAAGAAAGAAGCCTGGAAGTAGACCATTTTGAATGCACTGACGCACTTATTGACGCACCTTTGCAATTTTATTGTTATGCATATCGTATAGATATTCATCTGCTATATAACCGGCATGGTAAGTAGCATAATTTTAAATATCCTTTAATATATTTCTTTTCTTTTTAATGTTGCCACACACACACGAGGAAACATGATATGACCATGACGACGACGAGACATGAGATAAGCGTAGTAGAAAAAGAGCAGACGAAAAATCCATTCTGGAAATTTAGATATTGGAAACCCTGCTCTTATCGAGTACCGTCATTATAGACACAATTAAAGAATAATAGGTCGCGGTCACCGGTGAGCTCGCGGTGTTTGACAGTTTAATACATTTAGAAAAAACCAGATACCCGTAGCAGAACATTTCCCGAGGCCTTTTTTTAACGCAAACACTGTTAAATTTTAAGGAACCTCTTGGTTAAGACAGGTGATAATTTTTGTTTTAATCAAAACTTAAGTGACACCTGACTATACAAGTAAAGTAGCTAGTTTAGGTCCCTCATGCTAAGTAAACCCTAGTTAAAAAATATTTCAAACACAAAATTTGTTAATCTAATGATAACCTAGAGCTGTTAGTCTAAATATCCAAACAACCATGTCTTATGTCTTACCCATCCTTTTAAATGCCCTGAAAAAGTCATAATTTAAAATTAAAACTATAATACCTAACATTAACCTTGATCCTATCACCCTATGCGAATCGGCCAGACGGTTGCGTCACTATCGATTAGCAACCAGGGGTGCTCCCCTTGAACATGTCGACGACCCGATGAATGAAACGCGGCACGGTGGCACCCCTGATTCCCCTTGAAATGTGCCTGGATGCGTTATTGGTTGTGGGGCGAATTATATTGATTTTTTCCTTTTTGCTATCCTGTCTCTTCAAATAGAGTGGGGTTTTTACATTTTTATGACTCAACAGTTTCCTGCAGATTGGTTTTACAGTGATAGATAGGGTCGCTCATTATTATTATTTGAGTCTTATAAAGTGGCGAAAAGTGAGTTTTGCTACGTCTAGATCTGGCTAGGTAGATCTGTTAGGGAGTAGTGTGCAAGCGATTCCATTTAACATGGAAGTAATAAAACAATTACATAGGTATATAGTATATATATAACAATGTCGCTTTCCGCCGCTGTCTGTCTTTATGTGTGTTCAGATCTTTAAAACTACGAAACGGATTTTCATGCGGTTTATTTAATAGATAGATTGATCCAATAGGACGGTTTGTATGTATTATTGGTTAATTAAAGTATAGAAATATAAGTCGTTCAGCATGTTTACAATTCCTATGTAACTTCTGAATCAGCAAATATTTAAATCCAAGTTTTTTACTAATCATCTCCCAGTAGTTGGGAATGCCCTGTCAAGTAAAATAGCAACCCCATTTCACAGCCATATCTAGTAGATATACCATTAACATTCCTGTTCTACCCATCCCCAGAGGCGGATTTAACCTTCCTTTTGTCGACGCCGTCACTCTATGTGCAGTTGTGCACGCGCGTCTCGCAGCGCCCCTCTGTAACCTGGCGCCCGGCAGTTGCCTATTTCACCTTAGGTATAATACGGCTCTGCTCACCCCTCTATCAAATTACGACGTTAATATTAAATATTTTCGCGTCATGGAGAATTACTTGAAATGGACGATGGGGACGACATTGCGATTGAATTATAAATACCTGAAGCTTGAGGGGGACTTAAAATTATTTTAATGAAAGAATCGAAAAAAAATTGTCGTTTATCATGTTTGTTGAACTTATCGTCGTAGAGGGCAGAGTAAATACTATGTAATAATAATTACATACACATTTGTCATCAGCACCACATCACTTCCAGCTGGTGTCTTAAACCCCTAATAATCGAGGGCTAGTATTTGTCAGTTAAACATCAAGCCATCGTGTAATGACAGCGGGCAGAATAGAATACATCCTCACTACCGCTTCTCTTCCCGCGGGTCTACCAAGCCCTAAGACAGCCTACTATTTGAATGTACATTCCGCTACATACAAAATTGATCAAAATGTAGTTAATAAGCCTTATAATGTCACACAGTAATTAGGCACACATCAAGCTAAACAAAACCAGTGTATCATGGTCTTCCTTTGTATGCTCTTTCCGTACATTCGACGGTCAGTTTATACTGGTTATACATAACTTGATGCGTGGAGCTATACAGAACCAGTTCATCATGGTCCCTCTTTCTATGACCGTTCCTCAAATTCGATGTTCAGTTTACACTAGTTTATATTTATTTAAGAAATAGAACAATAGTTACCAGCTGTGAGTGTGTGACTAAAGAGTTGACGAGGTCAATAACCTCGTAAGTAATTCATTAGTGTACATATATAAAAAAGATAAATTACGTATTACATAATAACATAACATCACGCCTTTTATCATCACGGTAGGCAGAGGTGCACATTACGGCAGTTAATGCCGCTGTACAATGACTGCCTCGTTGGCCGAGTGGTCGCAAGTGCGACTGCCGAGCAAGGGGTCTCGGGTTCGATTCCCGGGTCGGGCAAAGTATTACTGGGTTTTAAAAAAAACTCAGTAGTAGCACGGAGTCTGGAATTGTGCCCGGTATATGGCAATAGGCTCACCCCATGGGACTCGTAACATAAATAGTGAAAAGTGGGTGTTACATTGTACAGTGGCATAATGTGCACCTCTGCCTACCCCTTCGGGATAAAAGGCGTGATGTTATGTTATGTTATGTTGTCCCATGTGATAGGGGGTGAGCCTATTGCCATATATATACCGGGCACAATTCCAGACTCCGTGCTACTACTGAGAATTTTTTATAAAAAACCCAATAATATTTTGCGTCGCGGAGAACCTAACGGGTACTAACCGGGGCTACGGCTCGAAGTGCAGGAGAAGGAACGGGGTGGTTTTTAGTCAGTAAGAGTCTGACACTCGGATCTGTCATCCGATGATTATCTCCCCTTAAAAAAACCCTGTCATTCTCACTGAAACCTTATTATTTCAGTGGTCGGATACACAACTGTTTAGTTAGACGCGGTCCTAAGTGCGACTCAAAGGACAATATTGTTTTGATTGTTGTTTTGTTTACCGTATTGTTTTAAATTCTGAAATTGTAAAATGGAATCTGTTTGGCTATAACACATAACATAACATCACGCCTTTTATCCCCGAAGGTTACCCCTTCGCAGACCCACTTTTCACTATTTATGTTATGATGACTTATGAGTCCCGTGTAATAGTGGGTGAGCCTATAGCCATATACCGGACACAATTCCAGACTCCGTGCTACTGAGAATTTGTTATGAATGTTTGGCTATTAGAAAACTATTTTATTTGTAAATTACTACGTGAGTAAGCCGAAAACATAATAATTTATTTAGTAACTGTACTACTGACCTCTTTCAACATCTACAACATCGACAGAGCCTATAAATGCCCACTGCTGACCAAAGGCTCTCACACGGAGAAGGTTTGAGCATTAATTACTACGCTTGTTCAATGCGGGTTGGCGATTTTAAACTTATAATTAGAAATTACCCCTCACTCTCTATTCTCACCCCCTATTACATGGGACTCATAACATAAATTAAATAGTGAAAAGTGGGTGTTACATTGTACAGTGGCATTAAGTGCCGAAAAGTGCACCTCTGCCTACCCCTTCGGGGATAAAAAGGCGTGATGTTATGTTATGTTAATTAGAAATTATAAGCTGAGGTTTCCTCTTCCTCTTTATAGTGGTTAACTTACCAGGAAGTAACACAGGCTACTTTTGATTCTCGACTCCTATGGGATGTGGGCAAACACATGAAAATCTCATCTCTTGTACTCATCGAAAAAATGGTCTGTATTCTATTTTCAAACTAGCGACCCGCCCCGGCTTCGCACGGGTTCAATATTCATTTATTATACATATAAACCTTCCTTAAGAATCACTCTATCTATTAAAAAAACCGCATCAAACTTCGTTGCGTAGTTTTAAAGATGTAAGCATACATAGAGACAGACAGACGGCAGATAGTGACTTTGTTTTATACTATGTAGTGATGTACACGAAACCGCCAGTGCAAGATAATGTTTTGTACAATATCTATAACTTATGCCCAAATACTTAAGTGAAAATAGGCAGGACATGTAGCGCGACTAAAAGACCTGAGATGGACTATAAAAATAACAACCTGGAACAGCCCACTAGGCAAGCGAAATATAGGAAGACCCACGACACGTTGGGACGACGATATTAAGAAAATAGCGGGCTCAATGGACTATAGAAGCACAGGATAGAGAAAAGTGGAATGCTTTGGAGGCTTTACCCAATAGGCGTTCTTACAGGATGCAAACTAACCAACACTAACAAAAAATTAACGTTAATAATAAATAAACAAAAATAAATAAATAAAAAAACATTTATTTCAGACCACAAAGTCCATTGACATGGCAATCTTGTTAGTGCAGACAATCTACTTATAACTAATGTTAGTTACAATTGTTACAAATAATTAAATTCAATCAACTTTAAAATTTTAATTATCACTAATAATAGTAATAGCAAGAATATAATGTAAAATTACCTGTAAGAAATAAATGGCTTTTTTATTTTATTTATTTATAATACCTATTACAGATGCTTCAAACAGTAATACTGTCATATTAGAACACAATTTCCATTGAAAAATATACATAATGATAATTTTCAGTTTCGCTTAGATATCAGCACTGTTATTTCAGATAGCAAGCTATAAGGCAGCGTGGCCGAGCGGTCTAAGGCGCTGGTTTTAGGCACCAGTCCGAAAGGGCGTGGGTTCGAATCCCACCGCTGTCAAAATCCTTTTTGTCACTTTTTAGAATTGTTACGGAACTTTTTGTTCAAAAACTTTAGTTCGTTTTTGGATATTTCGGCTGTATCTTCAATTACGTCATCTTTACTTTAATATCGCAATCTGCATTATTCATTTTATGAACATGAAATCATCACTTCTTCAGGTGCGGGGGGGGGATAAGCAGGATAAAATATTTAATTTCGATTTCAAACAAAATTTATTTACTCTGTTTCTTTTGAACATTATTCGAAGTTGCTTTTTTGATTAATCAAATAAGATCCCACTTTAAAAATGACGCACAAAAACCTTAATAATACTTTATCCAATGCTTGCGCAGAACTCCGAACACAATGCTCGGCAGTCACACTAGCGACCACTTACCCAATGAAGCAGTACACAATAAAATAAAAGTCCTACTAATAACTATTATAAATTGTTTGTTTGTTTTTCTTTACATGAAGACGGCTAAAGGATCGCGATGAAATTCAGAACATTCGTAGATCATGGTCCTTTTTTTAAGGGGAGAAAATCATCGAATGACTTCTTTCTTCTTTCTTCCGCCTGGGTAAGACGAGAGGGAGTGTCAGAATCTTACTGACTAAAAACCACCCCGTTCCTTCTCCTGCACGTGGAGCCGGAGCCCCGGTAACCCGTTAGGTACTTTGATGGTCTGGAATAGCACATCACTCCCTCTCGCCTCACCCGGGCAGGAGAAGTCATTGGATGATTTTACCCATCAAAAAAAAAAGCCACTTCCCACAGCAACGCAAGCGATGCCGCTGGCAGAAGATAGTGCGAAGTAAAAAGCAACATTATGAAGATGACGAAGTCACGTTTTAGCTATTTGACTACAATATTATAATATTCAGCAAAATATCAATAACAATGTCTGTACAAAGGTTAATTCTATTATTTTCTATGACATCATATAATCTTGCTTCAGTAGGCAAAAAGTATTAAACCTATCTCCAACTGAAGGACCATTATATTTGTATCTTCAACTAGCTGTACAAGCTAATACGTCTGCGTTTTTTCTAAAAAAAAAGTGGCCTAAGTTACTCCTTAGTAAGTAAGTACATCAGGTGATCAGGTACCTGCTAACAAAAGTCTCGTCAAAATCGGTCCAGCCATTTCAGAGATTACACATTACAAACAAATAAATAAAAATTGTAAAAAGTGTAACTTTGTGTAAATGTATCGATGTATATTCATATGGATGTAGTAAAAAGCGCGGTAATTTCAATATTACCTACAAGCAGATAGTCAGACACTCCAATTTTTTTATCTGTACAGATGTACAAATGTTAAACAAGTAAAGGAGTTTTTTGTTAAAATCAATATACGAGTTTTTTAGCTAATCGCTAAAAAGATCGGTTATTATACATTCTTATTTTCTTCTTTCTTTGAGTGTAAAATAATCCAATGACTTCTCCCGCCTTGAGTAAGGCGAGAGGGAGTGTCAGACTCTTACTGACTAAACACCATCTGTTCCTACTCCTGCTTAGAGCCAGAGACACGGTAATGGTAACCTGTTAGGTCGTCCGCAGCTCTGGATTTGTACTAGTTACTATTTGGTAACGAAACATTGAGTAACTACCTGGATTATGAGCCTCCTCTACATTAGAGAGTTTGCCAAAGCAGGGCGCATCGTAGTTTCAAATGTTCTTTTTTAATATACCACGGTGGTACCTGATGGTATCCGATTACCGTAGCCTACCTACGCTTGCAACACTTGAAACATTACATGCGCCTTGCGGACCCTTAAAAATCCTATTCACTTCCTTCTTGAAGAACCCCATGTTAGAAAGAAATAAAGAAGTAAAAAAGAACTTTATTTCACAAGCTAAACCAGGTGACACATACAGATTATACATAGACAGGTCATAAATACCAATGTCCACAGTCTGCGGTGAAACGGGACCAATTCAGCATGTGCAACACAGGACCTTGCGCTGGTAATCTACTGGCCCCTTAAGTGACTCGTATGTTGTAGTCTTGTAGTATATTTTACAAGAAAGCGCTGCTGCCCGGTCTCTGTCAAATGTGTAGTTGAATTTGCGAAAAAGGTTAGTAAAAAGTACGCAATGATGTTTTATTTTTAGCCTTTCGCTAAACCCATCAGGGTTTAGTTACAAATAGGGAGCAACCCTCGCTACACAGTTCGCTGGGGTGGAAATCGAACGGGTGACCTTTTGATGCGCGTGTACTTAGCTATTGTTAGCTATCCTGTTACACGTTGTTTTGGTGGTATATTATGTTGGAACATTCTTACATGTTTGATAGGCTTAACTTTCTTTATCAAATAAAGAGATTTTGTAAAATAAGGCTGTATACTTTTTTTTCAATCAAAACTCTTTTTCTGGTCCCATTTTAAAATCACATATTACATATTTACGAAACCATTTGAAAAAAATCATTATTTTTAAACAAACACATGCACACACACAGTCCGTATCAAACTCTACATTTTTTTTTTGAGTTTGCCCAATTTACAATGTTCTCATAGGTAGTTAATACGATTTAACTCGTCGAGTACCGTCATTATAGACACAATTATAGAACAATAGGTTGCGGTCACCGGTGACCGTTTGGTGTTTGACAGTTTAAGTCAAAGTTTAACAGTATTTAGCGCAACTTGGCAGTGCCGTATCAGTTCCCATATTTGACTCTCCATATTTACACAGAGAGATAAACTGACCGCATTTTGAGATGTTTATTTTGAGCCAAAATGTCTTTCATTACACAGAAAGAATTTAAATTTTGTGTGCCCTAGTTTCTGTAAATTCGATTTTGTTATAAGACGATTCTTGTGAGTAAAATGTGGTTTAACCTCTTGTCTGTCGATATACGAGACACAATAAAAAAACACTTCACAGGCGGCCACTTCGTGCTCAAGCACTCACTCAAGGCACATTTGAAATGCTAATTAGGAAATCCTAACTGGCCTTAAGAGTTTAGTATTTACTAAGAAAGCAATAACCAAGATAAACTCTAAATAACAATTTTGCCACAGTCGTTTAGAATTTGTCTTCATAATCTCGAGATATTTCAGCACAGCTAAAGGGTCGTCTTGTCCTGAATTAAGACGTTAATCAGAACGAGATTACGTTCCCTAATCTATGCTCAAATGCTGGCCCAAACATTTGCTGTGTGGTATAACTGGTATCAAACTTGGTACAAATGTTTGAACAATATTTTGCTCTAATTTTTTTAAACATTTAATTTTACCGCGTTGTATGGTTGAAACTGCGTGGAGTTGGCGGCGCTCCTAATCTTCTCGATGGTCAAAGTTAAAGTCAAAACCATTTATTTCAATTAGACCAGGAAGGCACTTTTGAACGTCAAAGAAGTGAAGCTAGTTGCTGTTGTTGAAGAGCCAACTAAACGAGTCGTTTGACAGAGACCAGGCAGCAGCGCTCCCTAATAAATCTGTAAGGTAACAACAGAAGTTAAACACAAACTGCGATTTTTAATACGCCTGCTAAATAAGGAGATTGTGTCAAATAATTTCATATTGAGAAAGCCTACAGTTCAGCAGTGTGAGTACACTGCCGAACTGTAGGCTTTCTCAAGGGGTCTTAATGAAAGTTTCACTCCTTGATCATGAATCCTCCCACCTTGGGTAAGGCGAGAGGAGAGGGAGTTACAGACTCTTACTGACTAAAAACCACCCCGTTCCTACTCCTGCTTCCAGCCGTGTTCCGCGGCTCTAGATCAGGTATTAGACCCATTGGGCTTTATCTGTGGTGTTCTGGTGGCTGTTTGAGGCAAGCTTCACACAACTTGGAACACGAACTTTGTAGTCAAATACAAATCCTCTTCAATTGTTTTACCAATCGTTCATCCAGGTTACTTGTCCCGAATATTTGGGCCGAAAGCAAATTAATTCAAAATTACAAGGACAGCGCTTAAGCTGGCAATATCGGCAAAGCTTATTGGATCGTAAAAGTGCTGCCTAATTTTGTTATCTATGGCTTGCTGTGTTTTAGTATCCTTTGGGCTTTGACCTTCGGCTTCTGCGGTGTATCCTTGGTAATCCTACCGTATTTCTAGTAGATTAGGGTTCTGTTACGGGGTGGGTCTAAATAAGCTTTTTAAAAAAAATACTTTTAATAGAACTGGAAAAATATTTAATTAATAAAAAGGTTTACAAAAAAAACCTATTATCCGCGACGACGTTCAAATCCACACTGCTGTACTAAGGTATAATTTCTAAGTTATTGCAAAATGCTGAGTCAATGGAAAAATGTAAAATAAGTACACGTAATGCAGTGGAATACACGTGTTGCAGCGTCAGCTGTTTATTATTATATTCTTATTAATGTTATTTAATATATAACAGCCCCCGGATAAAATGGAGCATCTGGGAGAAAAAGATGCGAAATTGATATAAAATTTATGAGATGAACGTCGTTTCAGATTTACAAACTATAGTCGAAGAATACTACTATAATAGGTAATATTAATGAGATAGAACAAAAATTGAAATAGAAGAACAAAAATTAAACATATCATTTTAACACAAATTATTCTAAATTAATATTAGGTGTTTTAATAATAAGAACAAAGAAATTAAAAAGTTTAAGTTTAAATTCTAATTCACCTTAGATGCTAAAAGATTACGCTTAATTGGGGCTGGCCTTGACACTGATGCATAAACCTCATCGGCCACGCCGGTTTCGTTTAAGACGGATAATTCAACAGTAGGTTGGCGAGTTTCCGTAACTCTCTTAGTATTACATTGGTTAAATATCTGTATACAACAATGATCTTTCGAATTTGGACAAAAATATCTTCTAATTCTATAAAGTAGATATATAAAGAATGCAATGAAAAGTACATAAGATAGAGACATGTAGTGAATGCCATATTTTTGAAAGTGATTAGGATTTTCAAGGCTATCTAAATCCTTTTCGAATGAATCTAAATGCAAGCTAGCCTGCAACAGAGAATCCAGATTATTTGCGTCATTTAACTTTAAGTAAGGTAATCTGGTAAGTGTTTTGTTGACTCTACTTCTATCACAACAATCATCGTCTACTAGATTAAAGTTAGAGATAATCTGTGAACTTACATTGAGAATGGCGTTCGATTGTGGCACAAATTGCAAAGTTTTATAGAACGCTTTACAGGTTTTAGGTATAGATAGTATGCCAGTGCCGAACAAGGTTTCATCGAAATTATTTCCATCATTCTCACAAGAGATATGACACTTGCCTGGCTCAGACAGAACAAAAATCCAATTGTTGTTATTCATTTTGTGGAATACTTGTACTGAGCCTTTTAGTAGCTTAATTTCACAAGAGCTAGGTAACTTACTTACTACTTCAGTAATTAAGATAGTCTCACATATTGGATTAACGACACTCGAAAAAACACTTTCCAATTCACACACATGAAATTTACCCGGAATCACTTTGCACTGATTTACACTACGCAACAATGAATAGAACATATGATCGGTTGTTATTGCTAGGTAAGGATGAGCGGGAGCGATAAGTGCAAACGTGTCAGGTTGCGATACATCATAAGGGACAGGCATTGGGATCACGCGATACAAGGCATATGTTTGTGGAAGGACGAGCGGGATTTTAATGACGATAATTATTTTGTTATTATGAAAATAAGAAATGATTTTAGAAATGTCAATTAGTTCATGGATGTTTTGTAACGATAGGGATACCGGGAGTTCGTAATGCCTTGGCATATTATTCCTATTTTGCTCAAGTTCGTTATATAATTGGTGTGGACTAAGTATAGTCGGATGCAATACGTTAATCTTGCTGAATAAAATCGCATTATTAATGTCTTCTATGTCAAATGATAATGAAATGATAATACTGTCAAGAGCACTTAATAGTGAATTAATATTTGACTTGATTTCTAATTTATCATTAGAGTTGGAAATAACTTGAAGTCCTTTATTGATGACCTCAAGATTTTTATTTAGACGTATTTCGTTCTCGTTTAGTTTAGAGATAGAATTATTGAACGTAGTAATAGTTGATTTAATGACATGGATATTATCTCTCATTAAATGAGCTAATTGTTTTTCATCCATTTGTACTTGGTCGATTGCATCAGAAAATTTCAGAGCATCATCTGCATCAAGAGTACCGAAAAACGTTTTTAGTAAAGATCCACCAGCGTCTATGAGGCCACGTTTGTACCTTTTATTACTATTAACCAAGTACGAGACAGAGGAATACTTTTTAACGTTGTTATTGTGTTGACTTTGTAAAGCTGATAATGCGTTTATACACTCTTGTTGAATTTTAGAAGAGCTATAATCTTTGCAATATGTGTTGACTCTAGAAAATAGCGATTCTACAATAGTAAGGTGAGAATGTATTCTACTAATATCTAGATAAGTTAAGACGTTCCAGTTATCGTTAGTGAATTTTAAATTGCTAATTTTATCGAAATACAGTCCTGCACTTGTAGTTATAGGCGTAACGATCTGATGACACGAAGTTGATGAACCAAAGTGCCTGCAATGATAAAATTAAATTATGTCGTCGTCTGACGCCAACTTTATTTCGTCATAATGATGACGCACGTGTTTACGATTTATTAATAAGGTGACAGTGTGATTACCGTTTAATTTGACTATTTTAAAAGGGCCTTTCCACACGGGGGATAAGGCTTTATTTTGCTTGTGGTGACACCTGAGATAGACTGAGTCACCAACGTTATACGTAACAGGCTTGGCATGAGAGTCGTAGACACGTTTAGATCTTTCTTTAGATAATTGAATGTTTTGTAGTGCTTTTTGCCTACTATAATAAAGTCTGTGATTTAGTATTCGGACGTAGTCAGTGTAAGTGTTATTTTCTAAAGTGTCTATAGATTTAGGGATATGTGGCTTGAAACCGAATAGCAATTCGAATGGCGAATAATTGGTAGTCGAATGAACATTTGAATTGTAAGAAAACATAGCTGTATTGAGGTATAAGTCCCAAGTATGGGCATTTTCGTTCACGAATGGCCTTAAGTATTCCTTAAGGGTAGCATGACTCCTCTCTAGGGCGCCACAAGTTTGTGGATGATGAGACGAAGCTAGGATGTGTTTTATTCCGAATAATTTTGTAAGTTGCTTAATGACCTCGGAGGTAAAATTAGTGCCCTGGTCAGTGACAATCATTTTAGGAATTCCGAGATGAGATATAAAGTGGACTAATTTTTTAGCGGTCTCATCCGATGAGCAGGTTAATAAGGGGTAGGCTTGCGAGTATTTTGTAAGATCATCCTGAATGGTAAGAATAAATTTGTATTTAAATTCATACGTCTCTGGCAGAGGGCCAACGATGTCAAGGAATATTTTTTCGAGCGGTTTTGTTGCGGTGGAAGTAATAATCATAGGTGCACGATGAAGTTGGCGAAGGGGTTTGTTAATCTGGCAGGATTTGCAGTTTTTGACATAATCTTCGACGTCCTGCCGCATATTTTTCCACCAGTACATGGACTTTATCCTTTCAAACATACGTGTTATGCCAGGGTGACCAGCTGTCGGTAGGTCATGATTGTCATGAAGTATCTTTTTAACTTCCTCAGGTGTGGGGAATAGAATGGAGTTTCTATAGATATTTACTTTAATACCAGTATTATGAAATACATAGCCTATTATATTGTAGATTTTAGTATAAGAAAGTTTGGTGAATGGGTCGAAGAAGTCTGAAATTGCAAGTTCCTTCTCCTCTAAGTACCAATATTTAACCATATCTCTATATTCGACTAATAGTCTAAAAATATCCTTATATGACATTTCATCATAGTGATGTACACGTATGAATAAATGGGTGAATAAATGTTTATCATTAGAAGTGCTGTATAAGGTATAAAGTTCACGTTCAATGTCACGAACGCTAGGTTGGCTTGTAGATAAGTCTATAATGTCCTTGCAATAAGGGACAGAGTCATCCAAATCGATTGAGGTAGGATATGCAATTAATTTGCATTTCGCCTTTAATAATGATTCATTGTATTCTTGAATAGTAGTATCGAAACAAAAGTTAAGTTGTTTAGATTGTTTTAGGTATTTCTCATAAGTATCTGACGAGCATGGCGAGGGATTGTCGAGGGGTGAGCTTGGAGAATGCGACTCCGGAGGATTCGGGATATTTGAGTTCGGTGACTCATCCTCGATAGCGCATACTGGGTGATTTAAATTACTATCAGGGTCTTGTTGTAATGGGAAGCGTGACAAAGCGTCTGCGTTGCAATTTAATTTGCCTTGCTTATGGACTATCTCGTAATTGTACTCTTCTAATTTTAGGCGCCAACGTATTAGTCTAGAGCCGGGGTCCTTGACGTTGAATAGCCAAACTAAGGGTTTGTGGTCGGTGACGATTTTGAACTTATATCCGTACAGATAGGGACGAAACGTTTTAACGCCGAAAAGGATGGCCAAGAGCTCTTTCTCGGTTGTTGAGTAGTTGCCCTCGGCTTTGTTTAATGTTCGCGATGCGTATGCGATGGGCTTATCCTTGCCTATTTCGCCTTGAGATAGTATAGCTCCCACGGCGTAGTTGGAAGCGTCAGTGGTCAGCAGAAACGGCTGAGAAAAATCTGGATATTGTAATAGGGGCGCCGTTGTTAACTTTTGTTTTAGAGCATTAAAAGCGTTTTCCTGTTCCGTCGACCATACAAAAGACACGTCTTTTTTTAAAAGGGAGGTTAAGGGTTTTGTAATCTTAGAAAAGTTTTCAATGAATCGTCTATAATAGCCGACCAGGCCCAGGAAGGATTTTATATCTTTCGGATTTTTAGGGATTGGAAATTGAGTGACGGCTTTAATCTTTTCTGGATTAGGACAAACGCCTTTATCGGTAATTATATGACCTAAGTATGCTACTTCGCGCCGTAAGAACTCGCATTTTGCGGGCTGTAATTTGAGATTATATTCACGAAACCTATCGAAGATTAGTTTAAGCTTATCGATATGGGATTGGAGATTTTGGCTATAGATAATGCAGTCATCTAAGTAGATATAACAGTGTAGGCCTTGAAGGCCAGAAAGTACAGTATTCATCAGCTTTTGAAACGTACCCGGAGCATTTTTTAACCCGAAAGGCATTCTTGTGAATTCATAATGCCCGGATATTTCGTTACCCACGACGGTGAAAGCAGTTTTGGATGCGTCCTTTGGGTTTAATTTGATTTGATGAAAACCACTTACGAGGTCCAAAGTGCTAAAATACTTTGAGTGGCCCAGTTGGTCTAGGATGTCTGTGATCAGGGGTATAGGATAAACTTCGGTGACTGTCACGTCATTTAGTTTCCTATAGTCAATGACTAACCTCCATTTCTGTCTACCCGTAGAGTCTACCTTCTTGGGCACTACCCAAATTGGGGCGCTCCAAGGTGACTTGGAAGAACGAATTATATCTTGATCTAGCATATTTTTGATTTGAGATTCGACTTCACCTTTGTGGCACTCGGGAAAACGATAGGATTTGACATGAATCGGAGCAGCGTTACCTGTGTTTATCGAATGCTCAATAGCATTGGTATGTGTCAAAGGCTCACCCTCGAGGTAGAAAATATCAGTGTAGTCTGAACAACACTCTAAGAGCGTTTTCGTCTCTTCGGGATTGAGGTGTTCGGTTCGAATGAGATCTAGCACTTGTTGCGATCTATCGTTTGAGATATTGGAAAGATTATTTATGTTCTGATAACTGTCATTATTAAGAGGCGCAGAGGAAACAACTTTGGTTTCATACGGAAGTAAATGGACATAGTAATCTTTAAATATGATTTCTGACTCGGTAGTATTGAGCACTGAGATGTTGATACAATGATTAGGTTTAATTTTAACGATACAGTTTGCTAGGAAAACTCCCTCTGAGTATGTATGATCGAGGACTAGGGCATCTTTCATGTGCTCTAATTCGTTTAAGGAATTTGAAATAGGACATTCTACTATTATCTCAGATCGAGGTGGAATGACGTAGACTGGGCGGTCGAAGTTTAGAGGTATAAAATGACCTTGAATTAGTAGAGAATTTTGGGAGTATTTTACATCGCAATCGAGTTTCCTTAAGAAGTCATTGCCTAGAATACCATCGTAGTTAAGCCTAACTCTATCGCTGACAGCGTTAAGTATATAGCTAAAATGAAGTTTAGAATTGGTAGGAAAGATATACTCAAAATGGATTTGGAATGACCCCAAAGTCTCGTAATGAGAATCGTCTTCACTTAGACCCTTGAGTTTGATTTTATCATTTGATAAATGTGGGGTTGTAACAAAGTTTTGTAGCTTAACAATACTAACACTGGCTCCAGTGTCAATGAGGAAACAGAGAGGTTTATTCGAATAATTCGTGTTTAGAAACACATAAGGTAGTGCGACATTGTATGTTTTGATTTCATGAATCGGAATGCTTTTATGCTCTTCCGACTGACTCAACGAAGCAGAGATTCCTTGTGGAATATGTTGAGATGAATCACGATGGTGTCGGCCTCCGTTTTGGGGCTGGTTACCCTGTTGTGTGACCGGTAGAGATTGAAATGACCGACCTTCGGTCTGGGGCTGATTACCCTGTTGCATGGTCGGATGTGTAAAGGCAATAGAAAGGTCTTCGTTTTGGGGTTTTTTACCCTGTTGTGTGACCTGTAGAAGTTGAAATGACCGACCTTCGGTTTGGGGCTGATTACCCTTTTGCATGGTCGGATGTATATTCGATTTAGTAAGAGATTTAGTAGATTTGGTAAAGGAATTTGTAGAATTAGTAATTAATGATTTGGTATTGCGAAATTGTAATGCGCCTTTCTCACGGTCGGGCGTAGTACGGCACGAAAACGACACCCGACTTTTTAGTTTAAATCAGCATTTTCCGCTCCGTCCCACGATTCAACGAAGTCGGGTAACACCGCGACGTTATGTTGGGTTGCGGAATTATTGAAATCGGATTGTTTCTTTAGATTGGCATGTTTTCGTTTGTAACATTGTGAAATGTCATGCCCCGGGTTTTTGCAATATCTGCATATTATAACCCCTGGTGGCTTATTAACTTGGTGAGGTTCATTTTTTGGGAATTGAGATTGAGGCTGCGAACTGCGCTTTTTATTTAGGCATTCGCTCTCTAGGTGTCCTGATTTCTTGCAAAATTTGCAATGTTTAGACATTTTTGCAGAAACGTTAAGGGTGAAGTTTCGTATTTTTTCTTCCTCGATAGCTATATTTATAGCCTCATTAAGATTTTTAGGATTGCGGCATCTCACCATGTTACTAAGTCCCGGATTTAGACCGAAGTTGAAAGTATAAAGAGCAAGATCCTCTGTCATAGCAATCCGTCCTGACAAATCTTTCTTAGTAGTAACAGAGTTATGTATCTCGGTTTGCATGTCTGTTAAGCATGTTTCTAAACGTAACGCGAATTGCGATACTGATTCGTTGAGCTGCTGTTTACATGACTGCAGCTCAAAGAATAAGTGGCTGTAATGTTTCTTTTCTCCGAAGTTTTGTCGCAGGAATGATTGCAATGATTCGAAATCTTCAAAAATTTTATTTGAACATGCTATTTGAGCCTTGTCTCGTAATTTAGACAATATGTATTTTAAGATCAACTTTTTTTGGCTCTCTGAGGCAAGATTCAGCGCATTTTGGCAGTTCGTTAAGAATGCAGGTAAAGTTTCACGATCTCCTCGGTATATATCAATAAAGTCACATAAGATTTTAAGAGGATATTGTTCACTGAGTGACACTTCGGTCCTAGACATTTTGAAAAATGGTTAGAGACACGATTAGGTATAAATTAGATATAGATTTTGAGATTGTAGGATTTGGAATTATTTGAAATGGGAATAGGATTAGCAATAACAAGAGATAAGATATTCTACTCACAGCAGCACGGAGAGCAGGAGTGTGGAGTACATCGCAGACTTCGTAGAGGTGACCAGGTAAGTTGAACACACCAGGTACTGGACCAATGACGGCAGCGAGATCGGACGGCAGTGGGGGTCGTGTGGTAAGTAGCTCTAGGACAGGACACGTTGCAGCGCGTCAGCGAGAGCAGGAGAGGCGTCGACGACCCGGTAGCTCAGCAATGGTGGGCTGACAAGACTCACTTTCTAAGTCAGGTAATTTTCAGGTGCCGGAGTTCGATGTGAAGGAGTCACGAAACTGTTCGAGTCAGAGTTCAGAATGTTTCATGTGAAATCGCGGCACAATGGTTAGACACAAGCCGAGTTCTCGAACTTGGCGATATTGATATATCGCTGTACACGAAAGAGTTTGTAGTAGATACAGAGTTCAAGTTATCACTCGCGTAATACGTGTTGAAATACCAGCACATTCAATACTGGTATCCCACTTCTGACACCACTGTTACGGGGTGGGTCTAAATAAGCTTTTTAAAAAAAATACTTTTAATAGAACTGGAAAAATATTTAATTAATAAAAAGGTTTACAAAAAAAACCTATTATCCGCGACGACGTTCAAATCCACACTGCTGTACTAAGGTATAATTTCTAAGTTATTGCAAAATGCTGAGTCAATGGAAAAATGTAAAATAAGTACACGTAATGCAGTGGAATACACGTGTTGCAGCGTCAGCTGTTTATTATTATATTCTTATTAATGTTATTTAATATATAACAGTTCGTTTTAAGCCTTTACGGAGCAATATTTAAAGGGGTCAGTTTTCTGCGCGATATAAGGTTGGTTGATGACGTAACAAAATAGAAAGATGTCCTACTTATGTAATTGTTATTTACATAACATAACATCACGCCTTTTATCCCCGAAGGGGTAGGCAGAGGTTCACATAATGCCACTGTACAATGTAACACCCACTTTTCACTATTTATGTTACGGGGCCTATTGCCATATACCGGGCACAATTAAAGTAATTGTTATTTCTTAGCATGTAACTACCGAACTTTTGGTAAATTGGTTACATTTTTTTTAGTTACTTCGTTTCTATTATTAGAGCAAGGCTTGTATGAAAGTTAAATACGACACATTCAGTAAATTAGGATTAGTAACAGATGTTGTGGGTAATAAATTAATCATACCTATTTGTAGTAAATATGAATTAGTTTATTAACAGAAATGCTAATAATAATTAATTATCAAAAACGTTTTTGACGAATACTTATTCTTTTTAGACAATTTATAAATAGAAAAGTCATTAAAACTTAAATATTACTATTAAAACTGATTTTTCTGCCACATTGGCCACGAGCTGTGAAAAGTATTACTTACTGGGTTTTCTTTTTAATTCTTAGTAGTAGCACGGAGTATGGAATTGTGCCCGATATATCAGGCTCACCCCCTATTACAGTTAGTGAAAAGTGGGTGTTACATTGTACAGTGGCATTAAGTGCCATAATGTGCACCTCTGCCTACTCGATCGGAGATAAAAGGCGTGATGTTCGTTATATTTAATTTCAAGTGTAAACCTATCTATTTATATGTGATAGTTAGTTTATCAGCTCTTCTTCTCCCTGCCCTTATCTCAAGCTACACTAACAATTACCATGTGCCAATACCCTTTCTACTTACCCCAGCCAGAAGCACAAGGCCCCTCTATAATGTTGTTTACACTACACTCTTATCACTTCCGAATGTGATACCCATGGCAATGACCTCTTATCAATATGTCGTCGCGGCTGTCATTTATCAACGCTATCGGTGTTATTGAGAGCCATTAGCCGGCACTCGAACCTTGAACAATGCTTTCAAGGTCTGCATGTTATGGTGAGTTCATGGGTTCATTGTTAGATTAATTTTTTTTTTCTTTTTGGCAACGGAGTCTCATTTTTAGATTAATAGTTTTTGGTCTAATGGCATCAATCTTACTAATATTACAAATGTCAAAGTTTGTGTATGTTACTAAATCACGTCAAATCAAAATGGCTGAAGGGATCGGGATGAAATTTCGAACGGACGAAGTTGCGCGAGGATTTTATAATTTTCTAGCTTTATCAACGCCTAGTAACTATAATGATAGATAGAGCTAATGTTTAATCGTAATTATCATTTACGGTTCATTTATTAAATGGTTTGTGATTTTCAGTGTAAACAATGACAACAAAGTGATAATTTACATGATATTATTTCACTTCCTTGTTATCATTGGTCGTTTGCATTTCATACCTGTCTATAATCAATAGTTTAATTTATATTCATGAGAAAAAGATTTTATATAGCTATTGCGAAGTGCTGAGTGCACGGTTGGTCCCGTGGCTGGGCAATCATATACTGCGCAACCCTTAGCGGGTTCCATTCCCGCACGGAATAACTCTGTTTTGGGTCTGGGTGTCATGTGTATGTGAACTTGTATGTTTGTAACTCATGGCACAGGAGAAAATTCTAGTGCAGGGCAAAGTTAAAAGAAAATTAAATAAAAATAAAGACACATGACAATGGCAGTTGCTGCAGGTAGCTAATGTTCCTAGTAAATTTTTTATTTGTGTAAAAACAACAACCTGTATTTGTAAAAAGGAGGAGGTTCTCAACTCACCCGTACTTCTTTTTTACAGCTATAGATAACAATCTGTCAAATAATATTTTTGTAGTTCAGCTATTAACTCGTCAAGTACCGTCATTAGACTTGGGCATTGTCGTTCACTTAATGGATCTAGTTCATCAAATCTCGTTCCGTGAAGTGAACTCGTTCCGCTAACTCGTTCCACAGTTCACTTCGCTTCGGACTTGACTTGGTAGGTTGGTCAGTCAGTACTACTGAGAGCGAAATGAACTGTAGAATAGACATGTTTTCGACAGAGTCCGGATTTGAAACTTGTTTAGCTATACTTTTTTTTTTTTAATGGAATGGAGGCAAACGAGCAGACGGATCACCTGATGGTAAGCGATCAGCGCCGCCCATGGACACCCGCAACACCAGAAGAGTCACAGGTGCGTTGCCGGCCCTTTAAAAAGGAGTACGCTCTTCACTTGAAGGTTTGAAGGTCGTATCGGTTCGGAAATACCGCCATTTATTCGTTCATAAACTATGAACTATAACAATAAGATACGTCACGTATGAAATTCAGTTATAAAATAGATTCGATTTCCCTTCATACTTTTTTCAGGCTTAGGACTGACAATTAAGGTGACTCATATGAATTAATAAACCTATTTTTCACTTTAAAAATCGACTCTATTTACAATATTTTTTTTCAAAGTCAAAGTAAAATCATTTATTTCAATTAGACCAGGATGGCACTTTTGAACGTCAAACAACAAAAATTTATAAGTGAAGCTAGTTGCTCATTCCAAGCCGTAGATTCCTATGGAGAAGAACGAGCAAGAAACTCCATAGGTTACTCTTTTTCAATCAGGTTTTCAATACAATTCTCTAGTTACATAGTTTTATTGGTTCGATTATGTGAGTGAGAACAATGCAACACCTAAATCCAGTCAGAAAGACTGAAAAAGAAAATAACCTTGAGGATAATAAAATAAAATGATACAGTCTGGAGCTGACCAGTTCCAATCGACGGTGCCCGTTCACGAACATTTGGCGAAACCTAGCACCGCCCAACTCAACCATTTTGTAGGGAATCGAGCGATCCAATGCACGTGCCACCGCCAACGAGATCTTTGAGTGAGCATGACAACTCCAAGCTGACATAAATGCAATCTACTAGTCTAATTTGATTTAATTAATTACAGGGCTCTCACATTTACAATAAATTGTGCAACGTTTTAAACTATAGAGGTACAAATATTTAAGCAGCATGATTATATTATTACACAAATAGAATTCATTGAACATCACTGTGTTTCATGTATTATCCTGCGGAGCCGGACCAGCCTGCCTCCAAGCACTTTCATCCTCTATAGAGGTATAATCATTCAGTTTGTAGTATGCTTGTGTACATAACGTTTTTTTAATACATAGTTTAAATTTTCTTTCATTTAGATGCAGTATTTCTTGGGGGATTTTGTTATAACATTTAACACCGATTCCCATGAACGACTTATGTACTTTTGACAATCTAAAAAACGGCGGACTTAATGTCTAGTTTCATAATTGTGTCTGTCAGACACTTTACTAAATAAATGTAGGTTTTTCCTAACATACCTCTACATAATATTTTCATAAATAAATTGACATGGAACGGTCATAATATTGAACTCCCTAAACCTTTCTCTGAGAGATTCACGACGACCTAGGTTGTATATAGCTCTGACGGTGCGCTTCTGCAAGACAAAGATAGACTCAATGTCAGCAGCGTGTCCCCACAGCAGAATGCCATACGACATGATGCTATGGAAGTAACTGAAGTACACCAGTCTTGCCGTGTCTATATCGGTTAACTGACGGATTTTCCAGACAGCATAAGCTGCAGAGCTTAATCGTCCCGCTAGAGATGTAATATGAGGACCCCATTGTAATTTGTCGTCTACAGTAATTCCCAGGAAAATAGTCTCTTTTACAAATTCCAATTTCTCACTATTCAGTAATATGTCACATTCGTTATTTTTAACGTTTGGCAAAACAAATCTAATGCATTTTGTCTTTTTATCATTCAGCACTAAATTATTTATTGTAAACCAGTTTTGAACCTTCATCAGAGCACTATTTACATCGTCATAATTATTTGTACGTCTATTTATTTTAAAAACCAGTGATGTGTCATCAGCAAATAATACCATCTGTGGTTCATTCCGGAATAAATGCGGCAAGTCATTTATATAAGCCAAAAATAGGAAAGGGCCTAGTATTGATCCCTGCGGTACACCCATAGATATGCTAGCACCCTGTGAATTTACCTTATTTACTTGCACCTTAAGTTGCCTATCCCGAAGGTATGACTTTAATAGATTTAGCGATACCCCTCTAATGCCGTAGTGTTCCAGCTTCAGCAAAAGCGTTTCGTGCTCAACACAGTCAAATGCCTTCGAAAGATCACAGAATATTCCAATTGCATCCTGTGCTTCTTCCCATGAGGCAACAACACGTTTTATCAAAGCTACTCCTGCGTCAGTAGTACAGAGTCCCCTGGTGAACCCGTATTGTTGATCATGAAAGATAGAATTCGTGTTAAAGTGGCGCAGCATCTGAACAAGCATCAGTCTTTCAAACACTTTACTAAGCACTGGTAAAATAGAAACCGGCCTATAGTTATTAGGTTCCGCGCTATCACCGGATTTAAACAATGGAACTACTTTACTGTGCTTCATCAAATCCGGAAAAACCCCTTGATCTATGCTTTTGTTTCTTTTTTTGTTTTCTCTAATCACATGTTTATTAGGAATGAAGTATTAAACCTATTTTTAATGATAAAAGACGTAAGTATTTAAAAATCGACCCTATTTACAATTTTTTTTTTTATTTTAATTCTAAAAATTCTGAAAAAAAAGTAAAAAACTAAAAGTAACCTTTTCATTCGTGTAACCTAAAACTAACAAAAGCAGTTCAAAAATCACCTGACAGGTTACAAAAGTAAACTTGTGGCAACGCTGCTCTCGTTCCTACCTACACACACTGACGCGGGAATCGGGATTATAATGATCCGGTGAACTACAGAGTAAAATACAGGAGCGGTGAACTGTGGAACGATAATTCCGCACAGTACTGAAATAGTTCAGTTCGTTCACTGTGTTTGAGTAGTTCATCGGAACGAATCGCTCCGGAGTTACTCAAGCCTAACCGTCATTATAGACACAATTATAGAACAATAGGTTGCGGTCACCGGTGACAGCTTGGTGTTTGACAGTTTAAAACAAGACTTTATTTCATTAACACTTTCACTCAGTTTAATATAAAGCTAATTAACTGTCACATAGTTGCCGTCAATTTATTGTAATTTACACAATGATTATAACAGAAGTGATGAAATTGTGAGAGAAAGTCTTTATTTCTATTTTTACTTTTTTAACCCTTTGTTTGGTTTTACTGCTTGAGATTGGATCTCACAGTTATATAAAAAAAAACAATATCTTTCCAATGTTAATAATTAATTTTTTATGAAAAGTTGGTAAACGAGCGTTCGGATCACCTGATGGTAAGCAATCGGCACCGTCCATGGAAACCTGGAACACCAGTTACAAGTGGACTGGGCTTTTTGGATTAGGAATTTGAGGATTGTTAGGGATTCATGTATTGGGGAAGGGGGGGGGGGTAATTGGGCCTACAGTTGAGGCTGTGGTATCACTCCAGTCGAGCCGGTTCATAGCGCACAAAATGCATGGCTCGAAGCATGGCTCTCCCACACTTAAAACATATTTATCCATCCCCATAATATATTTAGGTAGCTCATGTATGAAAGTACAGTACTATTTAACAGAAAAAAGAAGAAGAAAAGAAGAGTCTGAGTTTGACTTGTATGTATGTTTGTGCGTAATTATCTTACAATTGACTGAACCGATTTTGATGCGGTTTTCAGAAAAGTGTTTGTTACACTTAATATTATTTAACAGAAAAAAGAAGAAGAAAAGAAGAGTCTGAGTTTGACTTGTATGTATGTTTGTGCGTAATTATCTTACAATTGACTGAACCGATTTTGATGCGGTTTTCAGAAAAGTGTTTGTTACACTTAATATATCGTTTTAGGACATTAATTAACTGACTTAAATAAAGAACGGGTTGAAGTCGGTTTTTTTAAACATAGTTTATAAAAGAATAATTTAAATCAAATTCTTTCACTTAGGTTTAATGTAACATAGCTACAAAAATGTATAGTTCTTAAGTCTTACTTATGTTTATTTAAATTCTATGTAAGTACCTATATCTCTTCCAATCCAACAATTTCAGGTAGGTACACATGCAGATCATCTTCTCGTATTATTTACATAATGAGTTAAAGATATTTTTACTTATTGCAGCAATAAAAATTTAATTACATACACATGGGCATTAAAATATATAATATTGAAATTTTATGATCATGTTAACGGCAGTTTCAGACTCAAATGGCTAATTAGAATAATATTTTATACTTAATAAGGTTCGCAGTAGGTTGCAAATGTTAAAAAGCATATTATATTACTTAAAATGTCTCCTAAAAATATATTTGTATGTTACAGATAATATCTGAATGCACTGTGTCAATTTGTGATTCACAGATTTTAGATTTTTAGAGCTTAAAAAAAATAATTAATATGAAATCTTAGTTATGATAAATGCGAAAGTTTGTTTTTTAAACATGTCAAAGCTGCTGAAGGGATTGTGATGAAATGTAGAACAGGATTAGATTATGGTCAGGAATTACACATAGGCAAATTTTTATAATTAATAATTATGTACTTGGATATCTAAAAATGTGCGTAATGACTGCCTCAAAAAGTTGTAAAAAGTTTTAAGTTTAAATTATCCCAACACGCGATTAACAGTAAAATAAATTTACGGAAAGAATTTTATAGAATCTACCCAACACTGCCAAGAGTTTTACGCTCACAATAAACCAAACAGTTCAGTAGAAAGACAAAACATCGATGCAGGCTAAAAATAAAGCCTAAATAAAACAAATGAATGTTCTCGCAACCGCTGAATCAACGTAATTGACGCTAATTGAACACCAACATTAAAATATTCACTTACAGAAAATAAGACATAATGTATAACGTTTTTTGCCGATGAGTGACTCACTAAACTCACATATTGCAAACAGATGTAGGCTCCGACAAGACTATATCAATTCTTCGTATATAAACAATGAATTAACAATCTTACTTGCACGACACCACAGTTAGCCTGAAGACGGGGAATGTCAAAATCCTTCAAAAAAATACACTCACTCACAAAATATTTGCGAACACAACTATAACAAAGTAATCACTCATTACACCCACGATTAGAACCTTTCACGTCCATTTTGTGCGATAATTTTAATTAATTATTTACATTTGTAATCACATGTTAGACAACACAGGATAAAAACGATTGTATTTTTGTATACGAAACGAAATCAAACGGGCACTAGGCATCACTCGCGACGGAAACCGACGAGTAATTAAATACTTTCAGTTTATACAATAAAGAACAATGACGATAGTTTTACAAAATACAGCGGGCAAAGTGGCGAAGGCGAATAGCGAATACCAAACGCGAAGGGCGAAAAGCTTAGAAAAGTTGAATGAAAGAGAGTGGGGCTGCCAGGGTTTTTGCTATCATTTCTACTGTTCAATAGAGCCTTCCATGGTAGGTTTTGATTGGGTTTTCAGTATAACACGTTGGTATGATTAATGGTTTCAAGCTTAAGAACTAAACCTGATACCTATTAAGATTTCAATTATGTTTTCATCACTCATAAAACCATCAACAGCTAGTAAGAGTTCACTGCTGCTGCTTTTAGACTCCTCTATAAATAAGAGAATTACCGTACGTAATATTTACACTCAGGAGACGACATAAATGTTGCAAATTAAAATGTATCAGAGAGCGTTAGTGCTCGATTTTTGCTGAATATCGACAAGAAACTCATAGAAATTGCGAAGGTGACTAATATATTTACTCTGCTGTAAGTATCACGGGCTGATGTGTTTTAGTTCAACGTTGGATTGGATTGGAACACAGCTGGAAAATCCAAAGGTGAAAAAATGTCATAGAGTATTTTTACCTGCAAAACTCTACAAATTATCAGATTTTTGTGAACTAAAACAGTATCACTAACAATGTTTTATTTTACAGTCCTCAGTTCTAAAGTCGAATCTTGCTACTCAAGATCTTCAGTGAAAGCCAAGATAGGTAAAAATTTTTCAATATTATAAAATAATACATCTTTAGTCCGATGCAAAAAAAGAGAAAGAACACTTCTTTAATAATTACACAGTAAAGTTCTATTTTTCCTGTAAGTGCGAAAACTTTTGATGTTTTCTACCAATTTAGTAGAAAATTTATACGATGACAATCAAAATGGCGCTGCTGTAGCAAAACAAAAAAACTTCAAAAAGAAAGCTTTATACGTTTCATTTCACGCAGGAAGAACAATGTAGAGTCTTTAAGAAAAATAAAATATTAAAGCTTGTTATAAGTTTCATCTAAGATCCAGCGTAACTAAATTTAAAAAATATATTTGCGTCCTAAACAAATATTGAAAATAAAAATGTATCAAAATTGCTGCAGCTGTATTGGATTAAAATATTCTACATTTGCCACATAGTATATCACTATCCTGTATTTCTTTTAATGCCACTCCAGCTGAATAAACAGGGCTTTCCTCACATGTGGCCAGAATGAGTTTTACTCGCTAGTAAAAAAATGCATACTCATAGGACTTTTATTTCGGTGGACTCTAATAATTAATAAATTTACCGCTCTGAGTAGATGGGATTTCTACTGGTACTACTGCTTTTTAAATTGAATATTTAAAAATGTACTAGTATGGTAAATAAATAATAAAGATAATTAAATTAAATTATTGAATATAGATAGATATTACATGTTACTTGGAAAGAGCACAGTGATACCTACCAGATTTCAAACAAAACCACACACACGAAGCGCATCGCATCAAGCTTCCTTATGCATACTGCTAAGGAGTGTAATCTGTGACCTGGGTGTCTTCAAGGCCCGACTGGATAGGTTCAAAGCGGTTCAAAGTCAAAATCATTTATTTCAATTAGACCAGGATGGCACTTTTGAACGTCAAACAACAAAAATTTATAAGTGAAGCTAGTTGCTCATTCCAAGGAGTAGATTCCTATGGAGAAGAAAGAGCAAGAAACTCCATACTTATAGGTTACTCTTTTTCAATCAGGTTTACAATACAATTCTCTAGTTACATAGTTTTATTGGTTCGATTGTGTGAGAACAATGCAACACCTAAATCCAGTCAGAAAGACTGAAAAAGAAAATACTTAACCTTGAGGATAATAAAATAAAATGATACAGTATGGAGCTGACCAGTTCCAATCGACGGTGCCCGTTCACGAACATTTGGCGAACCCTAGCACCGCCCAACTCAATCATTTTGTAGGGAATCGAGCGATCCAATGCACGTGCCACCGCCAACGAAATCTTTGAGTGAGCATGACAACTCCAAGCTGACATAAATGCAATCTACTAGTCTAATTTGATTTAATTAATTACAGGGCTCTCACATTTACAATAAATTGTGCAACGTTTTAAACTATACAAATATTTAAGCAACATGATTATATTATTACACAAATAGAATTCATTGAACATCACTGTGTTTCATGTATTATCCTGCGGAGCCGGACCAGCCTGTCTCCAAGCACTTTTATCCTCTATAGAGGTATAATCATTCAGTTTGTAGTATGCTTGTGTATATAACGTTTTTTTAATACATAGTTTAAATTTTCTTTCATTTAGATGCAGTATTTCTTGAGGGATTTTGTTATAACATGTAACACCGATTCCCATGAACGACTTATGTACTTTTGACAATCTAAAAAACGGCGGACTTAATGTCTAGTTTCATAATTGTGTCTGTCAGACACTTTACTAAATAAATGTAGGTTTTTCCTAACATACCTCTACATAATATTTTCATAAATAAATTGACATGGAACGGTCATAATATTGATCTCCCTAAACCTTTCTCTGAGAGATTCGCGACGACCTAGGTTGTAGGTATATAGCTCTGACGGCGCGCTTCTGCAAGACAAAGATAGACTCAATGTCAGAAGCGTGTCCCTACAGCAGAATGCCATACGACATGATGCTATGGAAGTAACTGAAGTACACCAGTCTTGCCGTGTCTATATCGGTTAACTGACGGATTTTCCAGACAGCATAAGCTGCAGAGCTTAATCGTCCCGCTAGAGATGTAATATGAGGACCCCATTGTAATTTGTCGTCTACAGTAATTCCCAGGAAAATAGTCTCTTTTACAAATTCCAATTTGTCACTATTCAGTAATATGTCACATTCGTTATTTTTAACGTTTGGCAAAACAAATCTAATGCATTTTGTCTTTTTATCATTCAGCACTAAATTATTTATTGTAAACCAGTTTTGAACCTTCACCAGAGCACTATTTACATCGTCATAATTATTTGTACGTCTATTTATTTTAAAAAGCAGTGATGTGTCATCAACAAATAATACCATCTGTGGTTTATTCCGGAATAAATGCGGCAAGTCATTTATATTAAGCCAAAAATAGGAAAGGGCCTAGTATTGAGCCCTGCGGTACACCCATAGATATGCTAGCACCCTGTGAATTTACCTTATTTACTTGCACCTTAAGTTGCCTATCCCGAAGGTATGACTTTAATAGATTTAGCGATACCCTCTAATGCCGTAGTGTTCCAGCTTCAGCAAAAGCGTTTCGTGCTCAACACAGTCAAATGCCTTCGAAAGATCACAGAATATTCCAATTGCATCCTGTGCTTCTTCCCATGAGGCAACAACACGTTTTATCAAAGCTACTCCTGCGTCAGTAGTGCAGCGTCCCCTGGTGAACCCGTATTGTTGATCATGAAAGATAGAATTCGTGTTAAAGTGGCGCAGCATCTGAACAAGCATCAGTCTCTCAAACACTTTACTAAGCACTGGTAAAATAGAAACCGGCCTATAGTTATTAGGTTCCGCGCTATCACCGGATTTAAACAATGGAACTACTTTACTGTGCTTCATCAAATCCGGAAAAAACCCTTGATCTATGCTTTTATTAAAAATGAAAGCTAAATGAGGCGCTATAGTCTCTATAAAAGCCCTACACACCCTAACCGACATTCCCCAGAGATCTTCAGTCGACTTAACTTTGATATCTTTAAACGCTTTAATGACTGCTTGGGGGTTTGTGTACTGAAACCGAAAAACAGAAGGGCATTCTTCAACATTACTTTTAAGAAGCTCCACTGAAAGAGTTGGAGATGATTTCAACGCTTCTGTAGTTTTAAGCGGTATATTTTTAAAGAAATTTTCAAATTCCTGGGCAACTTTCGAATTTGTACTAATGCGTCCATTTTCGGTATTTAAATTAAATTCAGCATTACGTGATTTATTTCTACCTGTCTCGTTATTAATTATATTCCAAGTAGTCTTTATTTTGTTTTCCGCGGTCCTAATTTTGCTGCTAATATGAAGGGCTTTTGCATGTTTACAAACTAATTTGAATATTTTTGAGTACCTATCTGGAGACAGCTGTGAACAGTCTCACTATTATTAAATGGTTTCATACCATAAAGCTCAAACAACTTTCCCCTACTTTTACGAATACCTGGTGTAGCCCAGTCACAGAATACAAATTTACATTTAATGTTTTTACGTTTTAAAGGGAACATTTTATCAAACTGTGTTTTAATAATGGACAATAAGTTGGCATAAATCTCACTTGGGTATTCACTATCACATATTTGGCCGCATAATTCATTACTTAAGTTGTTATTAAATGACTAAATTTTTTTAACCGTGATTTGTCTGAACATAATTTCCCTTTTTTGTATAGTTGGGATAGTGTCAAAATTTACTATTAGCCCACTGTGATCAGATGGTAATATATATACAATGTCTTTATGTAAATAATCACAGTTACAAAAAACATTATCTATACCTACATGTTGCCGAGGTGGAAGTTACTCGGGTGGGTTCCAGAAAAACATTAAACAAATCAAAAGATCTAAAGAGGCTTAACAAGTTAGTACAATTAGAATTTCTTTCCAAGAGATCAATATTGAAATCGCCACATACTATGGTACATTTACTATTGGAGCACGTTTTTTGCAATACTGAACTAAACAAACTGAAAGAAAGAATTCAGATTCTGCAAGTTAGGAGGCCTATAAACACATACTACAATATACCTATCCAGCTCAACACAGGACAACTCAATTGTGTGTTCTATTGATAGGTTGCTTACATATAAATATCAAAATGCTTCATTGTGGACCGTATCATCGCTTCCCACCAGGCGAGATAGTCTGTCTAGTGGTCTATCTAGTAGTGGTAGATTGACCTAATGGTCTATCTGAGATAGACCACTAGGTCAAACATCAGCCCACCAAATATAAATATACATAGGTACTAGCTTGGGAAGCAAAATCTGTACTTTAATTGGTACAAGATGGACAAAATTGTAGTCTATTTGCAAAGAACTGTCAGAACAATTTACTTTGCAAGTAAGAAAATATTGACTCAGTATTGAGACAGTAACCATTATTATATTAAATTTCGCACAGTTTCACATGCTCTGCTCAGCTCCTATTAGTTGTAGCGTGATATTTTATAGCCTATAGCCATCCTCGATAAATGTGCTACCCAACACAAAAAGAATTATTCAAATTAGACTTGAAGTTACGGAGAAAACGAACAGTTAGTAAGAAAAAAACGAAGTCTTCCGCTTTATGTAATAGTATAAAATTACATAGGTACACAGTTATTAACCAAGCCGCATCTCCAGTTACCATCGGGTTCAGTAGTCAACCAATGGTTACTGTCTCTGTACTGAATTTTTATTTTCTTACCTGCATATATACCTGTGCTGACTAGATCAATTTGACAGCAATAAAAGTTATTCAACTTGTTTTAAAGATAGCATTTCTCATCAAATATATCACTTTGCTGTGTGATGTAGAACAGACCTTGCCCCCTTTAAACTGTCAAATACCAAGCGGTCACCGGTGACCGCAACCTATTGTTCTATAATTGTGTCTGCTAAACCGGTACTCGACGAGTTAAACTAACAGATAATAATTATACAGCACTGCAGTGGGATGATCATGGCTGAAAACATAACATAACATAACATCACACCTTTTAATCCCCCAAGGGGTAGGGAGAGGTGCGCATTACGGCACTTAATGCCACTTTACAATGTAACATCCATTTTTTACTATTTATGTTATGAGTCCCATGTAATAGGGGTGAGTCTATTGCCATATACCGAACACAATTCCAGGCTTCGTGCTACCACTGAGATTATAAAATAAATATGTAAATAATGGGTAGGTATAAAAACACTAAAAGAAAGGTTGAATAAAAGACAAATTGTTACCGAAAGCTCACATCGACTTTATTGAGAAGTTTATACTTAAATTAGTATGTACACACGCACTTTGTAGTCCAAAAACACCATAAAATCAACTAAAGAGGTTATGATTTTTATCTTGTAGAAACTGTGGCCTCTTTACGCGCTGCGTCTTGGAGTAACTGGGTGTCGACTTCATCAGCTGGAAGCTGCACGTAACGTACCACAGAACCACGGATAAAGCAGTTCTTCACTGATAACATGTGAGGATATTTCTCAGGATCAATCACGCTGATATCCGACAGTTTTATGTTCAAATACTGGTCAACAGAATGCAATGTACCGCATATACTGAGGTCGTTCTTCAGCTCCACTACTACATCTTTCCCCACCAGCGATTTGAAGAAGGAATAGAACAGCATTTTTGTTTATTTTGATGTAAAACTCGGAAACCGCCTCAGTTCGGCTTACAAACACAAATGTCAAACAAATAGATAGAAATGTCACTCTACTCTAACTTTGTCAAAAAAATGATAACAGATTAAAAATCACAATGGAACTAATATTATTACATGCAATTGTTTTAAATATAATTAGTAGCCAATTATTACTAAAAGTAGTAAAAGTGCATCAATTTTCTCATGACATACAATATATTCTTCTACTAGAAGTTCTTTGGTGCATGCGTAAATAAAGCAAATAACGCAGAGGTAGCTGTCGAATGGCAGTATTTTTTTTTTCATTCAAATAGCAAGTATAATCTATGATTCATTCATTAAATCATTCATTTTCTTTCTTTGATGTGTGGCGTCTGTTGTGTTTCAATAAAATATTTTGTGTTGTATTCTTTTATGTTCATCTTATAATTAATGAATAGTGTATAAAACAGTCATTAATTTACTTTCATAGACCATCATTATTTCGTAGTTCTCATTAATAATATATACTTAACCGACATACCTAACCTACATACGGTTCAAAAATGACAACTGTGGAAGAAAATACTGAAATTGTAAGCTATTATTGAGTTATTATTATTCTAAATACATATAATTAATATAAATAAGTACATAATTACATAATATCACGCCTTCTTTCCCCGAAGGGGTAGGCAGAGGTGCACACAGAAGTAACACCCACTTTTCACTATTTATGTTATGAGTCCCATGTAATAGGGGGTGAGCCTATTACCATATACCGGGCACATTTCCAGACTCTGTGCTACTACTGAGAATTTTTTAAGAACCCAGTAATACTTTGTATAAATATTATATTATAAATACTTTTTATATTATAAATAAGTATTATTAAAATAAATTAATGTAATTAACATAAATAAATTAGTATAAATGTATTGAATACCAACTCGAACTCATAATATCTTTGAAATTTTCTTAGTTTCTATATACATACTCTTCTATTCAAATAATTTAGATTTTCCCCGTTTTTACATTTAATATACTAGAACGAAAACCTTAGTATTATTTTGGTTTCGGTGTCGTTACAACTTCAATTGTTATCCTTTATTTGAGCTTTAATTCTTACTGTACTATAGAACATGTGTACACCCATCCATCTATCTGTCTCCTTCCCATTCCTGATAATTATAATTAATGTAATGACAATAATCTATATAAACTCTAATGTTTTTCTGACTAATGAGGCAGAACACAAACAAATAAATTAAAATAACTTGGTTCCATGATAATGCCACCAATAAACAAAAACTTCTGTGTTTCTAGGACTGGGGCAACGAAAGACTGAGCCGAGCTCAACGTGCCGTCGAAGCCAATACTTACGATGTAGACTCCTGGTCGCTCCTCATCCGTGAGGCCCAAACAAGGCCTATCAATGAAGTGCGTCCCATGTACGAGAAGCTGATTAATGCATTCCCAACTACAGGCCGATACTGGAAGATTTATATTGAACAGGAGGTAAGTTTTATCATTAACCCTCATACTCTTGGATTCTTGTGTTACTTTTCATTGTTATTTCTAACTAAACATTTGCCTGCAGCTTCACCCGCGTTCTGTTGTATAATAAGTAGCCTGTGTTGACTAACCATCACGAGTTACTCTCGTGAATATACTGAGAAACGCTGCTCATATGAAGAACCCCTCTGTGGTTCGAAACTAGTAGCGCGTTTCTCGGTATATTCACGTGAGTAACCCGCGATTTTTAGTTAATTTAGTATGTCTCATGATAGTTAATTATAAAACATCGCCTATATGTATTATTATTCCAGATCATAATCATATACAAATTTCAACACTTCATCTTCATCCCTTCTCCCGTTTTGACTTGATCACATAACAAACATACACACAAACGCGCAAGCTTTCATTTATATATTATTAATGCTATTACTACTAATACTATTTATTTTGTCTCGTTGGCCGTGTGGTCGCAAGTGCGGCTGCCGGGCAAGGGGTCTCGGGTTCGATTCCCGGGTCGGGCAAAGTATTACTGGGTTTTTAAATAATTCTCAGTAGTAGCACGGAGTTTGGAAATGTGCCCGGTATATGGCAATAGGCTCACCCCCTATTACATGGGACTCATAACATAAATAGTGAAAAGTAGGTGTTACTTCTGTTTGCACCTCTGCCTACGCCTTCGGGGATAAAAGGCGTGATGTTATGTTATGTTACTATTTATTTTATATAATTAAATAACCGCGTGTGTCTAAACGCGGATCCGCGCGAGACTATGTATTTTCTACTAGCTACTTCCGCGCGGTTTCACACGCTCTGCTCAGCTCCTATTGGTCGTAGCGTGATTTTTTATAGCCTATAGTTATCCTCGATGAATGTACTATCCAACACAAAAATAATTATTGAAATCAGACTTGTAGTTACTCAGTTTAGCGCGTTTAAATAAACAAACAAAAAAACAAACTCTTCTGCTTTATATAATAGTAATGATTTTTTTTATTTGACTTTCATGTCATACACTGTCTGTCTGTCTTCGTAATATTATTGTTTTATTTTTTTTATTTGTAAGCTTGTTTTTTTTACTGATTTTATTATAAGTTTAATTTATCAATAATTGTAATTGTAATAATTGTATACAACTGTAACTAAATTTAATGTTCCAATAATTCCGTATTTATATAATTAGTAATTGACATCCTAATGTATATTTTTCTTTTCTTTTTGAGATAGATATGCACCCATGGAATCATTTGTTATTTTTCTGTATGTTTTGTTTATCGTTTTATTTTTTGCATGTGGTGTTAACCTATAATTAATTGTTGCACTTGTTAATGTTTCTATAGCTATTTAATCAGTAATGTATATAGTGTAAACAATTGTTGGTTAACCAAAATAAATAAATAAATAATAGTACAAGTTTGTGTTTCATATCGGTGCATTCAAGCATTTAATGTATAAATTACTATTTTTGATTACAGATGAAAGCGAGGAATTTTGAAAAAGTTGAAAAGGTCAGTATTATTGTTTCTGGATAAATCGGTTTAATATTCTAAGCCATTTTCAGTGTTTAAGCTTTTATTATAACTTATGCTATAGTAAATGAGCTGTGATATATTTAATAATAAATAAAGTATTTAGGTTTATTCTTGACGACATATATTTCAAAACTGATAAATATAATGTCAGTTGTATTACTTTGAATGTTATTGTGTGGTCATTTAGGTTTAATATTGCATGTAAAATAATACATCTATTCGATAAAATAGCTGATCAATGCTCAAATACTGAAAGGCTACTCAATATTAACTTTTACTTAAATATCGTGCCGTCTCAGTCATTTTACACAGAATTTGTATTGACTGTTATGTTGGGGGATTGATAAATTATAGTCGGATTTATTTTACTTGGATTTATTATAATAATGTGCAGGGCGCCCGACGTGTACACACAACTGAGTATGACGGGTAGACAGCGGCATTATTGACAAGTGTCCTACCTTATATGATACACTAGCTACTTCCGCGCGGTTTCACTCGCTCTGCTCAACTCCTATTGGTCGTAGCGTGATGTTTTATAGCCTATAGCCATCCTCGATAAATGGGCTATCCAACACAGAAAGAATTTTTCAAATCGGACCAGTAGTTGCGGAGATTAGCGCATTCAAACAAACAAACAATAAAACAAACTCTTCAGCTTTATAATATTAGTATTTTTTTTTTTTAAGGGGGGAAAATCATCGAATGACTGCTCCCGCCTGGGTGAGGCGGGAGGGAGTGTCAGACTCTTACTGACTAAAAACCACCCCGTGCCTTCTCCTGCACGTCGAGCCGGAGCCCCGGTTACCCGTTAGGTTCTCCGCGACTCCGAATCGGCATCGGCCGTATTGGGCCCCATCTGTGGTGGTCTGATGGCTCTTTGAGGCGCGCGCTACACGCTCGGCGCCGTACGCTCGGGTCTGTTTCTGGTCGGACGGGGAGCCACCCATGCTCGCCGTCCGCAGGCCCGCGCTTACGGTGGCCGGAGATCGTCTCGCGATCCCCGACGCCCGGTGTGTCCTTCGCGATGGCTGGGTTGCGAGGAGGCAGCGCTTCGCTGCCTCACGCGTCCCGCCTCCTCCTTAGCTAGCATGACTGCTTCGCAAAAGGAGGAGACGGCATCCCAGTCCCCCTCGCTCCGCATCATGGCCCGCACTAGGCCCGGACGCGAGAGGTCGCCATCGCCGATCACTTCCCTGAGGACACGGCGGTGCTCAGCCCACGAAGGGCATTCTCCCACCGTGTGTTCCACCGTGTCCTCAGGGCGGTCCTCGCAGTGATGACACCCGGGCGTTTCCTCCCGCCTCATCAGACACAGGTACCTCCCGAAACTTCCATGTCCGGTGAGGATCTGCGTCAGGCGATAGGTGAGGACGCCGTAGCGTCTCTCAAGCCACTCCTCAAAGAGGGGACTTACCGCTGCGATGGCAGCGAGCCCAATAATATTAGTATAGATTATAGTGAGGGGGCCACTACTTACTAAATAGTGTTGTTAATACACACATGTAACATCCCCCTTCTTAAGTTTAAAACAATAACATTTTTTTGTCTTTTTTTTCTTCTTTGGCAACCGAGTCTCCAAAACGGTGTTGTCGACTATACTGCCAGTGTCGAGTGGTGACGGCAAAATTAATGAACCGTCGAACTTAACTTTGCGGTAATCTTATTTCATGAATAACCTCTTTGTTGGTCTGACGATACGACCTGAGTTTGTCACGTTAAATTCTGAGGCCTTAGTACGAGTTTCATTTACGTTTAAAGTATTCGTAACGAGTACGCGTTCGGCGCTCTGATTGGCCGGCGCCAATAAAGCAACCAATCACAGCGCCGAACGCGTACTCATTACGATTACTTTAAACGTGGAACAAACTTGTACTAAGGCCTCTAACTGTGGAGATAACTTAAGCGCGACTTTGAATTCAGTGACGTTTGATTATTTCGACATTAATCTCTTGATGACGCAGGAAACCTCTGGAAGTAGCATTTGGACTTGTATATATTTTTCGCCAGGATAGACTCCTACTATGTAACAACTGCTTTTCACCAGTTCCATTAAGAGCCCATGTTATAATGAGTCTTTTCCATACCCCATGGATACGACCAACCTCTATAAGATAAAAAAATCCCCGATAACATCGCCCTACTCAAGGATTGTACTCGGAACTGCTGACTCGGCAGTCACAATTGCAGTCACTTCTTTAATGAGGAACTGAAATCTAGATAACTTGTCCTGTGTCTAAACGCAGTACGAAACAGAATATATTGTGTAAGACACGATAGAAAATATATTGTACCGTCGTTATACCAGCATTCAGCCTACAATAATATTCAAAGTAATATAAACCCTAAGACATTGAAAGAAGACTGATAATTCAAAATTGTCGCAGTAAGTAGTTTTATGTATAAGTAATAATTAAGAAAATAAAAGGGAAATAATAAAATATATGTTTTTTTTTCGGCTAGGGATGATGTGTTCAGACATGTTGGAGGCGAGTTTTTGAGGCAAATTGTCTAGTTTCCTAGGTTTAAAATAAATTGTTTCAACTTTTCTATGCAATAAATAATTAGAAATGAATCATACTCTCAATTGATTTGACAATTTATATACTTTTGGATTTTTTCTCGCTAATTTTAAGGAAATAAGTATGCTATTTGACGCAGAAATATGATGACGTCATAAGTTGCGATACAATACAAAATTCATAGAAAAGTATCAAATCAAATCAAATCATGTTTATTTGCTTAAACATATGTGAAAAGTGCAGTGAAAAAAGTTCGAGACATGTTTGCCGTATACAATGGCGTGCAAATATAGTAGTCACTCATAATAATTGCGAACTAACCGACATCTTTCGAATGTGGAACCTTATTCAATATTAGACATTGATGGAATATTGATAATAATATGTCAGAGTAACCATCATTTTACATTTAAAACAATAGAATAATAGTAATTAAAAAATGATGTCTACTTATTACTGTTACAACAACAACAGTAAAGTATACAATAATGTCAATCAGTAAAAACTAATAAAAATACTATCGTGTCGTTTTTGACATTTCAGTAAAAGTATTGAATTTGACTACCTGTCAACTACCGTATTGTCTATATTCAATATTAGTATTAACTGTTATTACTCAGAGTCATTGAATGGATACTTATACCAGTTGCAAGCAACTCTTTCCCGAACAAAATCGTTACTAATGAAGATTCTCAAGCGGTCACCGGTGACCACTCTGCTCTAACTCTGTTATAGACCATATTTCCGACTTTTTTAATTTTCATATCCTGTCATTATCGCTATTATTGATAAGTACCTAGTACTAATTCCAATCAACTTTATATTTTATGTTACTATTGAAACATTTGCCAATAAAGCTCACTTTTGACATGTATTTACCCTATACATAAATTCCTTTATATTTAATTTAAAATGTCTTAAGTCTATTATGATATATTTTTTGACCTGATTGGGGGGGGGGGGGGTTGAAAGAGGGTATTAGAAGAAATGTAGGATTTATTCAGAAGCACGAGTAGCTATCGCGTTCGTAACGTAAGAGCGCTCTGATTGGCCGGCTCTTATGAACCAACCAATTCAAGCGTCGAACCCGCTCGATACTAATACGTACGAATGCGATAATTATTCGTGCTTAGCACTCAGCTTCTTCCAAGTAATGTCTCCGACACTATTGACGAGTTTTTAATAGAGAAGGAGTTTAAATTGTAATTGGCCTTCCATAGTCTGTGCTTTACCTACATGGAAGACAGGCGTGAAGTTATGTATGTCTAGAAGGAGTTTAAAAAAAAATTCTTATGACAAAATTATTTACTGAAGGCAGAGACTATCGCTATATGACTATGGAAGGAAGAAATCTTTTAAGGTGCTTCCTCACCAGGAGCATTTTCGTTTAAAGTAATCGAAACGAGACGGGCGGCGTTCTGTGCTCAGAGGCCTTAGTACGAGTTTGATTTACGTTTAAAGTATTCGAAACGAGTACGTGTTCGGCACTGTGATTGGCCGGCGCCAATGAAGCAACCAACCAGAGCGCCGAACGCGTATTCGTCACGATTACTTTAAACGTAAAACAAACTCGACTAAGGCCTCTGATTGGTTTGTTCATTGGAGCCGGCCAATCACAGCGCCGAACGCGTACTCGTTACGTTTATTTTAAACGTAAAAGAAACTCGTACTAAGGCCTCTGATTGGTTTGTTCATTGGAGCCGGCCAATCACAGCGCCGAACGCGTACTCGTTACGTTTACTTTAAACGTAAAAGAAACTCGTACTAAGGCCTCTGAGCATTACATCAGTGAAGGAGGAGAACCGAGCATTACAATGCGCACCTTGTAATGATACAATGTGTAATATCTTGATACAACTTGTAACATCAATGTATGACATCTTGCTATGAAATGCTCAGAGTTGCATCTCTATTTTACATTACACGCAAATGCTCGTTAGTCAAGGAGGTATTATTGTAATGTAATGCTCAAAGTCGAATCTATAATGTTACATTACACGTGAATGCTCCCGGTAAGGGAGCACCTTTAAGTCCGAATTAGATTGGCCAAACACAAGAGTAATTTCATGTATTGTTTTGGTTACAAAATCAATAGGTTTTTAATTATCTGACTACATTATTATAAAAATAAAATTTATTTTAAATATATATATAAAAAAACATAAAACAAACACGTACTAAGCCCTCAGGCCTTTAGGACCTACTCCATCGATACACAAATATTTTCGAAATATTTAGGTTAAATTAGGTCACCTTTCTACAATAATTAGGTCATCTACAATATTACATATACCTAAGAACATATATCCCCATCTACAATCTTCTTGCACAATATTTCTATTTGAAAAAATGTGTCGACATGCAATTCATGTCCTATTCAGGTAAGTTATTGATGAATTCATGGAATGGAACCGTAAGTATTATTAGTATTTTTTAAAAACACAAAATCTACTGCTGGATTTAGGGTCCATACTTGATTTATGATGATTTAATGATCGTCGTCGCTGTCAGTCGCTGGTGTGGTAGTAAAAGCAGAGACAGATTGAACTAAGAGAGCGACCTAGGCAAGCATCTCATAGGCGCCCCAACTTTTTCGTCGCCGCCTCCACTCTATGGGCATTTGGACACGCGCGTCTCGCGGCGCCCCTAAGTACCCTGGCGCCCTAGGCACTTACCTAGTTTCATCATCATCATCCTATAAATGCCCACTGCTGAGCAACACCTCTTCCCACATTCGAGAAGGTTTAATCACCACGCTTGCTCAATGCGGATTGGCGATTTCAAACTTACAATTAGAAATTATAAGCCCAGGTTTCCTCACGATGTTTTCCTTCACCGTTTGTCGGTGGTGTCTAAACAATCTTAGAAAGTACATATAACTCGGAAAAAGTCACATTAGTAGGCATTGGTTGCCGTTGGTAGGTTTTGAGCTCGCACCCCAACCATGAGAAGTGGGCGTCTTAAACCTCCTGGCCACCACGACCACTTGCCTAGTATGCCTTTGCCTTAGGAATAATACGGCTCTGAGTGTAAGGTTAGGTAGATAATAAAATAACTAGCTTTCTGCCCACCACGTGGTGAATTAATAAAAAGTAATGGTTTATATCACTCTTTAAGTGTCAGGAATTATGGTGTTGAAAATTGGCAATTTTGTAGATTTTGATGTGCCCATTCTGATTCCTTTCTGAAAACAATTAATTTTACAAAAAGCTGTCTAAACATATTGTAGTAATCGTGCATTGTTTAATTGGTTCTCAAAGTTTTCTCGTAAAATGTACAAGTTTTTTTATGGCATAAGCCGGTAATCTCACTCACGCGACGAAACACAACTGCTTCTGCTCGACCGTGGTATTACTCCGGTCGAGCCGGCCCATTCGTGCCGAAGGATGGCTCTCTCACACTTCAATTTAAGACTTAAGATAAGAGATATTGTAGTATACTGTTTTTGGACGCCATTTTTCTAATATGGCGGTGCACGTACGAGGTTGCAAAATTAAAAATCAGAAACACACCAAAATCTATAAAATAGCCAAAATTTAACACTCCCAGAAAACATTCTAGGCAACCCCCATACATAGCGCCTAATGATAGAACTAAAGCAAGAATTCGTGGATATCTAGGCAGGGACTGAATAACCAGAAAATTAGATTACCTTTAAATTGATGACATCATGACATCACACCGATAAATAAAGCTTTATTTTGGTACCGAAATCATTCGGTACCTTTCGTTATTTTTGGATATCAAAATATAGAAACCGGTGAATTTCGGTACCTTAATAATAAAGGTATAAAAAGTCATTGGCCACGTTACTTCATGTATCTTATTTCTCTCCCTTACAGGCTCACAGGCGCATGCCTACCGGTTGCAGCTATTTCACATTGACAGATATATCATATTAAATAAAAAAACAATTGATATATCTGTGTTCGCACCTTTCGATTTACGTCCCGCAACGATCAAATCTAAGTTTATCGGTACCGATATCGCATAAAGGATAAATGACGGTATAACCTTAATTTCGGTATACTTAGTTTATAACGGTACCGTAACTTTATACCTATAACCACTTTCAGTCCCTGCCATTACCTAATAGTATATTATATTTTAGGTACCTACCTAAAAGATTTCTAGACCACCCACTACACTCATATGTACATATGTACTGCTTAATTATGTGTAAAGCCATATACACAAGTAATGTTTATGAGCCCCTACATGGCGTGAAACTAGTTGAGTTTATGCTAGAGTAAACCGCATTTTGGAGTTAGTTCGTTTAATACTGGAACTACCTGCGTCATCTTTTTAATAAATATCTAGTACCTTATGTAGCTTTAGGAAGCACCCTAAATCCAGCAGTGTTACTTGTTAATAGTATAGCCTCAATAATCATTGTTTCACCAATGCAGCTGTTCCAGCGGTGTTTAATGAAGATTCTGAACATAGAATTGTGGCGATTGTACCTAAACTACGTTAAGGAGACCAAATGCATGCTGCCTACTTACAAGTACGTATTATTTACTTTACCAGAAGATATTATTATTAAGAGAATATAATAAACTAACATAAGATAAAATCACGCCTTTTATCTCCGAAGGGGTAGGCAGAGGTGTATATTACGGCACGTAATGCCACTGTACAATGTAACACCCACTTTTCACTATTTATGTTATGAGTCCCATGTAATAGGGGGTGAGCCTATTGCCATATACCGGGCACAATTCTAGACCCCGTGTTACTAGGTACTGAGATTTTTTAAAAAAGCCCATTAATATTTTGCCCGACACCGGACTCGAACCCGAGACCCCTTGCCCAGCAGTCGCACTTGCGACCATTTGGCCAATGAGACAGTCTATAATAAACTACCTCTACGTTTATAAAAACTGACTTCAACCAACCCTCTCTTTTTGAAGTTGATTAATTATTGTACTAATACCTTCTCCTATGTAAGTGTAACAATCACATTTCTGAAAACCATACCAAAAGCTATTTGCGATATAATCGCGCACCTGAATACAGGTCAAACTGCGAACCTCTTTTTTTCTGAAGTCGGTTAGAAAGACCTTGGGATCGAAACTCAAGTTGTCCAAGGTCTTTATGAATGAATTAACTTCTGCCCGCAGCTTCGTTCGCAAACCCGTGGTTTAAAAAGTAGCCTATGTATGTGTTGTTCCAGACCATAATCTACCTCTGCTTCAAATTTCATCCCGATCCCTACAGCCGTTTTGACGTGATAGAGTAACAAACATACACAAAATTTCGTAAAAATCGCGGGTTACTCACGTGAATATACTGAGAAAAGCTAAACTATACTCGGAATTTTAATTCGATTCCAGATTTGACAATGTCAGTGTTGCAACGTTATGACAAGTACTAAATAGTGACGTTGCGAAATTATTCGATATGGAAATGCAATATTACTGGATCGATTCTTCTCGTTTATAATTTTACTCTCGTGAACTAAGTGTATCAGGAAATTAAATATTCTGAACCGATATTTTAGTTTTGACGATTAATTAACGATCTAAGACCTTTCTTTTGTGTGTGAAATAAATAAAAAAATGTAATCATGAAGGACAAATAAAACAGATAGATGTATTATGGTAATAAGTTATTTTATAAATTGTCGCCGTCATCGCTATCCTGTCACTTTCTGTAACATTTATTATAAAACACACACACTGATTGTTTATCGATATTTGTGTTCATCACTACACTATTATATGTGGTATCATTATTTCACAAAACGACAGTAGCTATTGTCAAATCTGGAATCTAATTAAAATTCTGACTATAGTTTCACGATTTTTAGTTTATTTACATACTAGTTCTCTCACGATAGTTATTATAAAAACACAAAATCTTGCTTTTATAATATTAGTGAGACATAAGATTAGTTAGATATTCAGCAGCTGTAGCCAAATGCCATTTAGCGCTTGTCTACATGTAGAGTAGAAAACCAAATTAAATGGAATTGACGTAAATTTTGACACTTGTCAGTGTCATCCACATACATTTTGATTTCTACTCTCTCTGTACTACTCTGTAGACAAGCGCTAAAGAGGCGTTTGGCTAAAGGCACAGTTTACAGAGGGGCGCCGCGAGACACGCGGGCACAACTGCCCATAGAGTGACGGCGGCGCCAAAAAGTTTACGGGCGCCTATGAGGTGCTGGCCTAGGGCGCTCTTTAGGTTTAATCCGCTTTGCTTTAGCGATAATACAGCTCTGGGTTTGGAATATAAAATACTTGAAGTTTAATCCCATAATCCTTTAAATTAATTGAATTATTTCCTCAGGGAAAAAATGGCTCAAGCTTACGACTTCGCGCTGGACAAGATCGGCCTGGACATCCACGCTTACCCGATTTGGAATGATTACATCACGTTTTTGAAGAGTGTGGAGGCTGTGGGATCTTACGCTGAAAACCAGAAGATCTCTGCTGTTAGAAAGGTAAGGAATGGGGTAGATGCCTAATTTTTATTTTAATGCCCGTTTTGTAGATTATTTTAAATCATTAGACACGTATTTTTTATTTTCTTACAGAAACGAATACTTTCGACGATATATTGATTTGAAATGTCGCGTGACGTCACTTCTATGTACATTTTATACGTAGAAATGACGTTTTAGCCCCCATTTCTAAACTTTGATTCGTTTTATGAAAGTATTATTCTATTATACGACAAAATAAAAAAATACGTGTCTAATATTTTTGCATTACCTAACTTACGGACTAATTATATTTTTAATTTTCATACCCTGTCAGCATCCCAATTTTATGTATATGGTTTTAATCTTTAACTGCCTCGTTGGCCGATTGGTCTCGGGTTCGATTCCCGGGTCGGGCAAATTATTACTGGGTTTTTAAAAAAATCTCAGTAGTAGCACGGAGTCTGGAATTGTGCCCGGTATATAGCAATAAGCTCACCCCCTATTACATGGAACTCATAACATAAATAGTGAAAAGTGGGTGTTACATTGTACAGTGGCATAATGTACACCTCTGCCTACCCCTTCGAGGATAAAAGGCGTGATGTTATGTATGTTATGTATGGTTTTAACCTTAACGTATTAATTATTTTTTCTCATTTTACAGGTGTACCAGAGGGCAGTAATCACGCCCATAATAGGTATCGAGACTCTGTGGAAGGATTACATTGCGTTTGAACAGAGCATTAACACTATCATTGGTAAGATATTATTTTTCATTTTCCTTTATCAAATAAATCAGCTTATTTAGTCCCATTTTTACCTTCTTACATTAATTACCTGTTGAAGAAGCTAGCAGAGGCGGATTTAACCTAGTGAGCGCCCTGAGCGAGCACCTCATAGGCGCCCTTATTTTTTTTGTCGCCGCCGTCACTCTATGCACAGTAGGGCACGCGCGTGAGTCGCGGAGAACCTAACGGGTAACCGTGGCTCCGGCTCGACGTGCAGGAGAAGGAACGGGGTTGTTTTTAGTCAGTAAGAGTCTGACACTCCCTCCCGCCTCACCCAGGCGAGAGCAGTCATTCGATGATTTTCCCCCCTTAAAAAAAAAGGGGCACGCGCGTAACCTTGCGCCCTAGGCACTTGCCTAGTTTGCCTTTAAGGATAATACGCACCTGGAAACCAGTAAAGATAATTAACCAATGTCCAAATACTCAAACGCCACTTTGTTTTTACGTCGCGTTTAAGTATAGTTCTGTCTCTACAAGTTCTATGTAAAATGAAAGAGATGGCACAATATTTAAGTAAAACTTAAATTTTTGTAGTCTTAGTATTCAGGCGTAAGTAACGCTTTTTTTTAAACGTTGCCCTATACTAGGATTTTCTTTTGTGTCGTGGGTGCGTTTACGAAGATACAAGTTCACATACACATGACACCTAGACCCGAAACAACAATTTGTGGATCACACAAAGTGTTATTCCGTGCGGGAATCGACACGTTTGCATAGCGTGTACGGAGATCTTTTATATATCTGGATAAATACTCAAGTCTTCGAAGAGTTTTTACTTTATTTATTAATACTTCATCATTATTATCTCAGATAGAAGACGATCATTGTTAAATAAGATTCGGAACGTCTACCCGCTAAAATTCATATTCTAAATCACTTTATAACCTTTTAACTATAACCTTAGCTGAAAGAATGTCGATGGAGCGTTCTCGCGAATACATGAACGCGAAACGAGTGGCCAAGGAGTTGGAGACAGTGACTAGAGGTCTGAATAGGAACATGCCTGCTACGCCACCGACCGCTGACAGGGAGGAGATGAAACAGGTATTTAATGATTCTAGCAAACGTAGTTATATGTTTGCGCAAGTTAACGCAAGTTAGCGCAAGTTGTGATATAAACATTTTCATATTAAATTAAGTAAAAACGCGGGTTACTCACGTGAATATACTGAGAAAAGCTCTACTAGTTTCGAACCACAGAGAGGTTCTTCCTCATGAGCAGCGTGCGCGGTCGCGACGACATCGCGCAACTCACTGAGTAAGTTTTTACTTAATTTAGTATGTCTCACGATAGTTATTATAAAAACATTTTCATATTACCCTTAAAATATTGCATGTCATTTATAAGTGATCGCAATATATTACACTTATATACAATATATTACACAATAGGATTTTTATAGGACACTTTCAACAAGAGCAATCTCATTTTGCGCAAGAAATCACTTAATAAGCGCATTGTTTAGCGCAATAAAGTTAAAATTTAAACTTAACACTTTCAGAACACACATCAATAGCGGGTGATAGTCCACTGCTAGATTATGTTGAACTATGTTAGTGAGCGCTACTGCCGGATCTTTATTTACGACACGATTTTTTTATGGGATAAGCCGGTAAAGGAGCTAACGGATCACCTGATGGTAAGCAATCAGCGTCGCCTTTTGGCTATTAGAAATTTGAGGATTGAGGGGATTGGGGAGATCGCGGAGGGTGGTAATTAGGCTTCCGGTAACCTCACTCACTCGACGAAACATAACGCAAGCGTTGTTTCACGTCGGTTGTCTGCTCAGCCATGGTATTACTCCGGTCAAACCGGCCCATTGGTACCGAAGCATGGCTTTCCCACATTTTGAAAGAAATAAGAAACGTTTATTATGCCACGACACACAACAAGAATACAGGTACACACAGAAAGCCCATGGTGCGTCACGTCGCAAAAGGCTAGAGATCAGCTTAATACCGTGGCCCTATACTGTTTTAAACTTGAACGATCTCCTCAGATGATGGTAACAAATGTACTCTATGATCACACAAACCAACTGCAATATCCTCTCTTACAGGTGGAACTATGGAAAAAGTACATAACATGGGAGCGTTCCAACCCCCTCCGGTCAGAAGACACAGCGCTGGTAGCTCGGCGGGTGATGTTCGCGATAGAGCAGTGCTTGCTCTGCCTGGCACACCATCCTGACGTCTGGCACCAGGCCGCGCAGTTCCTCGACCATTCCGCCAAGCTGCTGCAGGAGAAAGGGGTGAGTTATATCAATATGTAGCTAGCTTCACTGACGGACTGACTGACAGACTATTATTTATTTTGTATTTGTTGACATTGCAAAAATACCAAATTATGGTTTAATGGATGGATTTAACTGGCAGCGTAATCTCAATGGGGGGTACTTTTACTTTTTAGTCTGATGTCGCAAATGTAGCCAGATAGTTTTTTGTCCAATTACAAAACAATCTGCTAAGCATCACCGATGGTAGATGTCCTACCCACACGCACGAACCGATTCGCATCAAGCTTCCTTGCGCGTACTGCTAAGGACTGGAATTCTTTACTAGTCTGCATTTTTTGAAGGAGATATAACCTGGTTGTCTTCAAGGCCCGAGTGAATAGGTTGCTTATGGGTCGACGTGCTCCATCGTAGACCGCATCATCGTGCACCATCACGCGAGATAGTGGTCAAACGTCGGCCCACCAAATATAAAATAAAATATATAAAATAGAGACAAAATAAAGTCTTTATTTTATCCACACACGTTATCCAGAAACAAACCGTCTAATACTGCACTGACTCTGTTAACCGACTGCCGCTCAACGTGCAGTGGGTTCGATTCCCGCACGGAGCAACTCTTTGTGTGATCCACAGATTGTTGTTCCGGGTCTGGGTGTCATGTGTACGTGAACTTGGATATTTGTAAACGCACACACGACACAGGAGAAAATACGAATAGGGGGCAACGTTTTAAAAAAAAAGAATACTATTAGTACTTATTACTTCGCACAGGACTCGAATGCGGCGCGTCTGTTCTCGGACGAAGCAGCTGCAGTGTATGAGAGGGCCACCAGTGGACCTCTGAAACAGTCCACATTATTACACTTTGCCCACGCCGACTATGAGGAGAGTAGACTGCATTATAATAAGGTAAGGTTTTTGAAATATTGTAAAATTATTTTATGATCGTTTCATAACATGACATCACGCCTTTTGCCCCCGAAGCGGTAGCCAGAGGTGCACATTACGGCACTTAATGTACAATGTAACACTCACTTCTCACTATTTATGTTATGAGTCCCGTGTAATAAAGGTGAGCCTAGCGCCATATATCGGGCACAATTCCAGACTCACTGCTACAAATGAGATTTTTAAAAAAACCATTAATACATTGCCTGACCCATGATTCGATCCCGAGGCCCTTGCCCGACAGTCCCATTTGCGACCGCTCGGCCAACGAGGCAGTCATAATCGATTCACGTTTTTTATTTTCTGAAAATCTACGAATTATACTTTTAACGGTAAAACATAAAGTGAAATTATATTTTGAAATTAAAATCTAAGTATTTAATTTTATTTGTTCATCAATACGAGTTAATTATTGATAATATTTATTTTATATTTTCTGCAAAATAAAAACTAGCGTAAAATGTGTAGATGACTAATTTTTATTTTAATGTCCGACTGGTAGATATTTTTAAATCATTAGACACGTATTTTTTATTTTCTTACAGAAACGAATACTTTCGACTATATATTGATTTGAAAAGTCGCGTGACGTCACTTCTATGTACATTTTATACGTAGAAATGACGTTTTAGCCCTTACTCCTTTTTTATGTAAGCTTTGATTCATTTTATCTAAGTAGGTATTGTTTTATTATACAATAAAATAAAAAAATACGTGTCTAATATTTTTTCATTACCTAACTGACGGACTAATTAGATTTATAATTTTCATTCCCTGTCATCATCCCTATTATGTAAGATGTATCCCAATTCAATGTTAATTTTTGTAAACATACATAAAACATGTACTGATCACTAGTAACTTAAGATAAAGAAAGTGATCTAAATTCAATTAAATTTTACTTCTTACACAAACACTCGACTACTTTCGAACCAAACCGGGGCTCATAAATCCTTTCTCGAAAGTATACAGTCAACTATATAATTATAATTTCACACCCAGGTACATCAAGTATACACCCGTTACTTGGACATGGAGGACATTGACCCCACCCTGGCGTATGTGCAATATATGAAGTTCGCCAGGCGAGCTGAAGGCATCAAGTCTGCCAGGACTGTCTTTAAACGGGCCAGGGAGGACCCTAGGTATGTTTTTTTTTTCTTTTATGGCATAAGCCGGTAAACGAGCAGACGGATCACCTGATGGTAAGCAATCGGCGTCGCCCATAGACGCCTGGAACACCAATAAGTGCGTTACCCACCTTTTGGGGATTAGGAGTTTGAGGATCGTTGGGGATTCAGGAATTGGGGAGATTGGGGAAGGGGAGGGTAATTGGTAATAAAACTTCGATTTTTAAATATTTTTTTATTTAGCTTGCACCGTTTTGGGTCAAATTTAGTAATTGGAAATTCACCCCCTTCCTGACGACAGATCGATCTAATATTTGGTACACACTCCTAATCTTAATGACCATACAATATTATCTAATGTTTCCACAACTACCTCCATTATGGATATCAAACTTAAAGGCTTGATTGGTAGAATAGGATCATTGAAACCGTTGAATAAACATAAAAATATTTTTATGTTATCATCATCTTCATCATCAACAGCCTATAAGTGGCCACTGCTGATTATAGGCCCCTTCTCACACGGAGAAGGTTTGAGCATTAATCACCACGCTTGCTCAAGGTAGCGACTTGAAAGTTATAATTGGAAATTATGAGTCCAGAGGCCTTAGTACGAGTTAGTTTTATGGTTGGTTCATTGGCCAATCAGAGTGTCGAACGCGTACTCGTTTCGAATACTTTAAACGTAAATGAAACTCGTATTATGGAGTTTCTTGCTCGTTCTTCTCCACTCGGATTGACATTTTGGAACGAGCGCCTAGCTTCACTGACGGACAGACTGACAGACTATTATATATCTCATATTTGTTGACGTTTCAAAAGTACCAAATTATGGTTTAATTGAAATAAATGCTTTTGAGTTGAGTTGAGTTGAGTATTAGGGCCTCTGGTTTCCTCACGATGTTTCCCTTCACCATTTATCAGTGGTGTCTAAATAATCTTAGAAAGTACATATAACTCGGAAAAAGTCACATTGGTACTTACCGTCGGCAGGCAGGCGAAACCGCACGCTCATGAATAAGAAGCCTTAAGTCTTAACCTCCGGGACACCACCACACCATTTTTATATATGACGTGTTTCTTCTTCCCCCCCCCCCAGGTCCCGCTACCACGTGTTTGTGGCGGCGGCGCTGATGGAGTACTACTGCTCTAAAGACAAAAACATTGCCTTCCGTATCTTCGAGCTTGGACTCAAGAAGTTCTCACATATACCTGAATATGTGCTCTGCTATATCGACTACCTGTCGCATTTGAATGGTGAGTTTTTTAGTAGTAACCCCGCAATAGAATTTGATGAGCTTTGGCATAGTAACCATAGCATGGCTTTGGCTGTGATAGCTTTCAAACAGAAGTAGTCTAAATTAACTACAGATCGTAGGTTACTCACTTAAAAATACTGACAAGAGCTCTACTAGTTTCGAGGTTCTTCCTCATGAAGTAGGCTGCGCGACATCGCTGCGACCACGCACGCTGCTCATGAGGAAGAGCCCCTCTGTGGTTCGAATCTAGTAGAGCTTTTCTCAGCACTTTCACGTGAATAACCCACGATGTTTAGTTAATTTAGTATGTCTCACGATAGTTATTATAAAACCAGAAGTAGTTTAATCTGTGGCAGATATGCTTGCGCCGCCCGTACATGTAAAGAACTTACAGCTCAATCTAACCTGGGTGTCTTCAAGGCCCGAGTGAATAGGTTGCTTATGGGACGACGTGCTCCATGGTAGAGGCGAGATAGAGGTCAAACGTCGGGCTATCAAATGTAAAAGAAAATCTAACATAACATCATAACATCACGCCTTTTTATCCCCGAAGGTGTAGGCAGAGGTGCACATTACGGCACTTAATGCCACTGTACAATGTAACACCCACTTTCACTATTTATGTTATGAGTCCCATGTAATAGGGGTGAGCCTATTGCCATATACCGGACACATTTGCTAGACTAGACTCCGTGCGTCCGTATTAGGTACTGAGATTTTTAAAAACCCTGTAATACTTTGCCCGACCCGGGAATCGAACCCGAGACCCCTTGCCCGGTAGTCGCACATGAGACCACTCGGCAAACGAGGCAGTTAAGAAAATCTAAGTTAAACGAAATAAAGACTTTATGGTTACATCGCGGACTGGTATCCAAAAGCTACTATTATCCTTCCGTACCTTCTAAAAAATGTAATAAATAAATAATAATTTCCAGAGGACAATAACACCCGTGTTCTCTTCGAGCGAGTCCTATCCTCAGGGAGCCTCAAACCGGAGAGTCAGGTCGATATATGGAACCGGTTCCTGGAGTTCGAGTCCAATATTGGAGACCTTGTCAGTATCGTCAAGGTCGAGAAGAGGAGACAGGCTGTGCTGGAAAAGGTAGGTTTGGAAATAACAAATGCTTTTTTTGATATTTGATGGGCCGCTATCCACTATCTCTAAAAAACAAATTTACTAGTCTATGGCCATGTCGCGGAGAACCTAATGGGTAACCGGGGCTCCGGCTCGACGTGCAGGAGAAGGAACGGGGTGGTTTTTAGTCAGTAAGAGTCTGACACTCCCTCCCGCCTCACCCAGGCGGGAGCAGTCATGCGATGATTTTCGGTCCTTAAAAAAATCTATACCATAATAGGCGAGTTATCCAACATATGTTTACAAATGATTACTTTTATTATATCAGTAACTGTTTGACGAGGAACTCGACTAGTTTCAAGCCTTTCTAGAGGCTCATATGCATGAGCAGTATTCCGCGACACACGGTGCGGCGACTGACTCTAGCATGGCTTGATACTAATCGAGTTCGTCGCCAAACGGTTACATGTGTTAGTCGAAAACAAAGTAATTAATTTATTTTATTAATGAAGAGAATATGCGACGAAACCGTAACATATCTGAAGAATAAAAAAAAAGCATTTTTTTGCACTGTATCAAAAATGAAATAAGAAAGATTGTCTAAAAAAAACAACAATGTACGCGGTGCAAAAAGATCAGTGCTTAGCTAAAATACCCGAACCCGAGCGTGATTCATTTTCATCTCTTTCTTAGCTACGTGGCCGTGACATCCTCGCTACATGTTCGCTGCGTTATCATGATACGGAACAGTAATCACTGTTTCATTCATTGTGTTTACAGATCAAGGAGTTTGAAGGCAAGGAGACGGCGCAGCTAGTGGACCGCTACAAGTTCCTCGACCTCTACCCGTGTAGCATCGCTGAACTCAAGTCTATCGGGTACACCGAGGTCAGTATAAAAAATATATTTTTTCCTCTATTTATTACTAGCTTTTACCCGCGGCTTCGCTCGCGTCACAAAAGGATAAAAAGTAGCTTAACCGTCTGCAGCTGACGTGTAGTCCCACAGACACCGCGAAATACAAAATCACGTGTTATACTGTCATTTTTCAAATACGAGCATCACTGCTGCGAGTACCTTACTGTATAGTGTTCGCTATACTTTAATTCTACAAAAATATTTGCTGTTCAAATGGTGTCTGGTATAATATACATTGATATTGTAACAATTTAACCACGTCAGTTGCAGAGGGTTAAATGACATAATTATACCAATACAAACAGCGCCATCTATACCAATAATTTCGTTTTCCCTCGAGAATATCAAATTTTTCCGGGATAAAAAGTTCCCTATTATTTAATTCAGACTTCTAACTTTACGTCTGCAAACCAATCGGTTTAGTAGTTACGGCGTGAAAGCGGAACAAACAAACAAACAAACTCACTTTCCGATTTATAATATTAGTAAGATTTGATGGACATACGTTTCACCACTATCTCGCCTGATGGTAAGCGATGATGCGGTCTACGATGGAGCACGTCGTCCCATAAGCAACCTATTCACTCGGGCCTTGAAGACACCCAGGTTGTACCCTTCAGGAAATAGACTCTGGCAAAGAATTCCACTCCTTAGCAGTACGCACAAGAAAGCTTGATGCGAAGCGCTTCGTGCGTGTCGGTGGGACATCTACCATGAACCAGTGACGCTTGTCGTTGCGTCAACAAATATAAAATAAATAATATTCTGTCAGTCTGTCCGTCAGTGAAGCTAAGTGCTCGTTGCAAAATGTAGATTCGAATGGAGAAGTACGAACGAAAAACTCCATTCGTTACTCTTTTAAATGAAACAAAGCAATAATAATATTTTTAGTATTGCATCCACTTTAATAGTTAATGAAATCGGGAATAAAGCCTTAATACACTTAGTAATCGGATGTCATTAAAATGTCAGTTATATTAAAAATTATATATTTGTATTATCACAGGTGGCCTCAATGTCGAACAAGTCGTGGGCACTGGGAGGCCCTCTAGCGGGGATATCACCCGAACTGGCAGCCGTTATACTCGGACAGAAGTAAGTTACCTCCCCCTCCCCCAACTTCCTATTTCCAATCGCTGCCTTAATCCCCCCACCCCCTCCCTCTCTCTCTCTCTCAATTTTATCTTATTCTCTATTTGTCATCTCTCTCTTTTACAGGGACAATGACCCAAACAAGGACATAGCTCGGCCGGACACCAGTCAGATGATACCGTACAAGCCTAAAGTCAATCCATTGCCTGGTGAACATCCTATTCCAGGTATATTGTACCTATTGAGGTATAATCATGTGATATTTGAAACTTTAACGTTTAGAGACTGCCCCGTTGGCCGAGTGGTCGCAGGTGCGACTGCCAGACAAGGGAGGTCTCGGGTTAATTTTGAAGTACGTGTTTTTTCGTAAAATGCATAGGAACCTGTTATATCCGCCAATTTTCCAAGATTGTGTCGTGAACGGCACGCGTACGAGGTTGCAAGATGGAAATTTGGCAAGAGCACATTCAAATCTATAAAATTTTCAACACTTCCAAGTGAAAGTGAAACAAGTGAATTTATTTCTGCAAATAGGCTACAAGGCAGCACTTTTACACGTCAATTTTATCAAGCGAACGATGAGGCCGACATTTCCTAACTGACTACTCTGAGAAGAAATGCCGAAACAAACTCAGAGGTCCGTCTCTTTTTCCGGGAAAACATTCCAGGCAACCCCCATACATCCGCCCCAATAGGTCGCCCTGTAACGAACTATGTAACAAAATCTAAGAATTTGAATTACACACACTTCTAACTGTTGTATCATCATGGAACTTGACAATTGTATGTAGATTAGATGACAATACAATATGATGGTACCATCGAGCTAGTTTGATCATGGAATTGGAAGTTAGTTGATGGAACCTTGGACTGTCTACAAGTAAACTTATCTAGTTTGGTCTCATTAGATATATTAATTTGTCCTGATGATGAGGACAAATATTTTTAGATTTTCTTCTACTTTTTCAAGCTGTAAACATAATAATTAATTTTAAACTGTCAAACACCGCTCGGTCACCGGTGACCGCAACCTATTGAGCTGGTTTGATGGTGGAATTGGAAGGTGGCTGATGGAACCTTGGACTACTAGTAAACTTGTCCAGTTTGGGGTCGGTTTCTCTTGATGACATATGATTAAAAGCGTGCTTTTAGTGTTATTAACTAAATATTTGTTTTCCAGGTGGAACATTCCCCCTGCCGCCCGCGGCTGCGCAGCTCTGTACAATGATGCCGCCCCCCTCCAGTTACCGCGGACCCTTCGTTGCCATCGATAGACTCATGCAACTCTTCAATAGAATCTCTCTACCGGACAAACGTGAGTATATTGTAATATTATACTTCTTATACTGTCGCGGAGAACCTAACGGGTTACCGGGGCTTCGGCTCGACGTGCAGGAGAAGGAACGGGGTGGTTTTTAGTCAGTAAGACTGACACTCCCTCCCGCCCCACCCAGGCGGGAGCAGTCATTCGATGATTTTCCCCCCTTAAAAGAAAAATACTTCTTATACTATTATATAAAGCGGAAGAATTTGTTTTTTGTTTGTTTGTTTGAACGCGCTAATCTCCGTAACTACAAGTCTGATTTGAATAATTCTTTTTGTGTCGGATAGCGCATTTATCGAGGATGGTTATAGGCTATAAAACATCACGCTACGACCAATAGGAGCTGAGCAGAGCGTGCGAAACTGCGCGGAAGTAGCTAGTATATTTATATATTCAGTCTGATTGTGCATACAGACAGACAGACAGACAGGTGGTTTTTCTATCCCTCTAATAATAACTTCTGATTTATTACGATAATTTTTATATACATACTAGCTTTTACCCGCGGCTTCGCTCGCGTCACAAAAGGATAAAAAGTAGCCTGTGTGACATATACGAATACACACAGCGCCATCTATACCAATCATTTTCCCTCGGGAATTTCAAATTTTTCCGGGATAAAAAGTACCCTATAATTCAATCCGGACTTCGAACTTTACGTCTGCAAAAATTCAAAGCAATCGGTTTAGTAGTTACGGCGTGAAAGCGGAACAAACAAACAAACTCACTTTCCGATTTATAATATTAGTAAGGATTTGATAGGCCGACGTTTGACCACTATCTCGCCTGGTGGTGCACGATGATGCGGTCTACGATGAAGCACGTCGTCCCATAAGCAACCTATTCACTCAGGCCTTGAAGACTCCCAGGTTATACCCTTCATGAAATACAGACTTTGGCAAAGAATTCCATTCCTTAGCAGTATCCACAAATAAGCTTGATGCGAAGCGCTTCGTGATCGGTGACGCTTGTCGTTGCGGGATCCAAGTCAGTCATTCATGTCCTTGAGGCGTTGGACTTCAGTGTTCCGGTGTTTGTGTGGTTGTATCTACTGTAGATCCTGGTGTACAGGAGTTGCAGCGGTTTTAGGAGGCCGTGGCAGGCTTATCCCAATAACAGAAACAATATTTGACCTTATTACTTTGAACTAACTGAACTGAAAGTCGCTGAGTAAAGCCAATATTCATATCTTGTAGCTGATATAGTGATGAACCCATAATAAATAATATATTTCCCCAACAGCGCCTGCGCCTACAATGGAGAACGGCTGCGACACCAAACTGTTCGACCTGGCGCGCTCTGTGCACTGGATCGTTGATGATGAGGGCATCACCACCGTATCCAGCAAGGTTAGTAATCTTACTAATATTATAAATGACTAGCAGCCCGTCCGGGCTTCGCACGGGGTAGACAATTATTTATTTTTTGGAAATTTGGATTGTTGTAGTGACATAACTACAATAGTTGGACATTATGATGGTCTTCAATATTGTTGTACATTATTTTGTTCTATCGCTAATAGTTTCCGCAGCGCATTCGACGAAAGACATTTTAAGACTTATTTTTCTACACCTTCGGTTACATTGTTCAAATTTTACCAAGGATCCCTAATTTTTTTCAAAATGAAATGTAGCCTATGTCAAATTGAAAGAATGTAGCATTCTATTGGTGAAAGAATTTTTTAAATCGGCCCAGTACCTTTTGAGCCTATTCATTACAAACATACAAAAATAGGTACAAATCTTTTCTCTTTATAATATTAGTATAGATAAACTTTGTGAGTTATATGAATGTTTGTTACTCAATCATGTCAAAACGGCTGAAGGGATCGGGATGAAATTTACAACATGGACAGATTATTGTTTGGAATAACACATAGGCTACTTTTCACCGACTTCTTTATCCCACGGGAGAGCGGGTGGAGACGCCGGCCGAAGTCGTAGTTTCCTCACGATCATCCAGAGTTGCAGATAAAGCGCAATAAGTTGCTCAGAGGATTCAATTCCCAGGTCGAGCAAAGTTTTATTGGGTTTTTAAAAATCTCAGTAGCTGCACAGAGTCTGGAATTGTGCCCGGTATATGGCACTAGGCTCACCCCCTATTACATGGGACTCATAACATAAATAGTGAAAACTGGGTATTACATTGTACAGTGGCATTGAGTGTCGTAATGTGCACCTCTGCCTCCTTTAGGGATAAAAACCTATCGCAACTACTGAACATAAACCTAATATGTAATTTTATTCCACCAGGCACGGCGACGGAAAGCGGGTGAAGATTCTGATGATGATGAGCTAGGAGTCGCGCCGCCAGCTAACGACATCTATCGCCAGAGACAACAAAAACGAGTTAAATAGAACTAACATAATATTGTAATCAATAATGTTTGTATTATTAAAATCTCATGACACATTTTGTATGTGCAGATAATGAGATTTTTTTAAACAAATAAATGAATTTAAAATTGGTATATTTGGTTTGATTTTACATAGCATATGAGAAGTTTTGTATGTGTAAAAGATATAATATGAAACTTTTATAAATAAAGAATAAACAATAATATTAATTGAGCCGTTTTATTTTGTCACTACAACTACCACTTGCCTTGAGAAGTTGAAAATCGCCGTTCCCGTATTAACCTTTCAACTGGCAGGCAGATTTATTGTCTGCGTCAAAAAATAGCGTAACTGGGAGGTAGACATAATAATATGTCTGTTTACCAATGCTCCCAATTTTGGGGCCTCAATAAATGTAACCCCGTCAGTGCGGTGCTGACATCCCGTAGGGAGGGTGTGCGTTACCCAGGCCAGATGTTGTCGAAAATGGTCATTTGACTCTTATAGATAATTAGTTGTGTGGCTTCTGTAATTGTTGCGCACATTTTTAAATTTGTTGCCATGGGCGTGGCCACACTGGGGCAAGCTGGGGCACTTGCCCCACCCTGGGCCCTGGCTCTGACCCATAAGGTGTCTGACTAAACAATGTTTTTTTACTAACTCTAACTATCAACATCAACAATCATACTATCCGTAAGTTATTGCACAAAAAAAAAAAATTGTCGATTTTGAAAAGAGCGCGATCAAAACAAAATGCACGCTCGAGTTCCCGAACGTGCGCGGTGCGCGCGTCATTTGAAAGCGAGCCGTATTCCCTAAAAGAATAGGTACTATGTGGCTTTTTATTTTAAGGGGGGAAAATCATCGAATGACTGCTCCCGCCTGGGTGAGGCGGGAGGGAGTGTCAGACTCCTCAGACTCTTACTTACTAAAAACAACCCCGTTCCTTCTCCTGCACGTCGAGCCGGAGCCCCGGTTACTCGTTAGGTTCCCCGTGACTCCGAATCGGCATCGGCCTTGTTAGGCCCCATCTGTGGTGGTGTGATGGCTCTTTGAGGCGCGCGCGAAACGCGACGCGCCGTACGCTCGGGTCTATTTCTGGTCGGACGGGGAGCCACCCATGCTCGCCACCCACATGCCCGCGCTTACGGTGGCCGGAGATCGTCCCGCGATCCCCGACGTCCGGTGTGTCCTTCGCGATGGCTGGTTTGCGAGGAGGCAGCGCTTTGCTGCTGCCTCACGCGTCCCGCCTGCCTTGTGGCGTAGTGAGCCGAGCCATTCATCACCGTGCGGTCACTCATCCCTGCTCGCGCCCCGCGAAGCGCAGACTAAAATCTTCTATGGCTCGTGGCGCGATTTGTATTGTTTGCTTGTTTTGTCCTCAACTCGACTGTAATTTTTTTTTATGTTTGTTACTCGATTTCTCGAAGACGCCTGGACCGATTTCAAAAATTCTTTTTTTGTTTGAAAGGGTAGGTTTGTCATTTGGTCCCATTGTCATGAAGTCAGGATCTGATGATTGAATCCCAGGGAAACCGAGGGGAACTTTTAAAAATTATAGGGGCTACTAGTGCATTTGTTAATTTTTTCGTTGAGTATTTAAAACCACTACAATCTGATAAAGGTCTGGAGCTGATCTGATGATGGAGCCGATAGGCAGTCGAGGGAACTCCTCAACGAACGGTTAACAGTAGCTACATTGTGTTTGGGTTTGATTAATTTGTATGGTATGTGATTGCCAATAAGGGTCTGATGATGAAGTAGTATCATAGTTGAGGGAACTCCTTAGCGGTTACCAATAGCTATCTTGTGTTTTGTTTTAATTTTTGTAAATTAAGTGATACTTTCCAAAGCGAGGCTTAGATGTGTTATAATTTATGGGAATAAAAAAATACGGACTTTAATGCTTTGAAGGAGATGGAACTGGTAGATGTGTGCAAAATTTCGGAATAGCCGAAAATTTCGGAATTGAAATTATGGATTTCGCCGAAACCGATCTCCTGGGGACCTTCTTGCATATGCCACCCACATCTGGAGCGAGGCCATCGAGAAACACGAGGAAGCGTTAGCTGTATCGCTCGATGTCTCGAAGGCCTTCGACAGAGTCTGGCACGATAGTCTTGTTGGCAAGCTATTAAGCATATGGACTCCCCACTGGTTTGTGCAGATGGATAACAGACGAGGGATCGATCGATCGGAGTGGTCATTGATGGCTGCTCATCCAATCCACATGATATTAATGCCGGGGTTCCTCAGGGGTCAGTACTCTCTGCAACACTTTTTTTGTTGCACATTAATGACCTGCTCCAGCCCGGTATCTTTGGGTACGCAGATGACAGCACCGTTGTTGAGAGGTAGGTATGTGTCCGATGCGCGAACCAGTGCAACTCAAATCCAGTCTCTGAGAGAATCTATGGTAAATCGTCTGAACCTGTCCTTGCAGGCGTTCTCCGATTGGGGTGACGCCAATCTGGTCAGGTTCAATGCCAGAAAAACCCAGGCGTGTCTATTTTCCGCTAAACGGAGTCGGTTCCCACTGACTCCTACTTTCCGAGGTGTGTCCGTTCCGATGGGTGACCGTCTCGAGCTTCTCGGCGTAACTCTGACGCCCACTCTCAATTTTGGCTCATATATCGAGACAAAGGCGCAACTGGCTGGTAGAAAGTTGGGTGTCCTGTCGAGGGTGAGACGGTGCTTCGCGCCGGAGCAGTTGCTCACTCTTTACCAAACACAAGTTCGGTCGTGTATGGAGAATGGAGCACTGCTCCCATCTTTAGGATGGCTCGGCGAAATTCCAGTTAGAAGCCCTCGAATCCATCGAGAGGCGTGCCAAGAAGCTCATCAATGACGATTTGCTTGTGGAGGCTCGGCTACAAAGCCTTGAACACAGGCGCAAAGTCGCAAGCCTTTCGGTCTTCAATCGGATACATTTCGGTGAGTGTGCGTGAGAATTGCACAAACTTATTCCCCCTAGTCCATTTCACCACCGTACCACCAGACGAACGGCGGGGCGCCACCCTTATACGGTGGACATTCCACCCATTCGCACAAAGCGTTTCGCGTCAAGTAATTTCTTGCCAGAGGCTGTTTCCCGTCAAATATGACTTAGGTGTCTTCAGGTCCCGAGTGAACAGGTTGCTCATAGGTAGGCGTGCTCCATCTTCGGCCACATCATCGCTTACCATCAGGCGAGATGGTGGTCAAACGTCAACCTATAAAGTGTAAAAAAGAAATGCAATTTTATCCTAGTCTAAAAACCGCGCTCGCTATTTTGCTTGCCCAGCCCTGTACGACCTGTACAATAGAGGTAGAACGATCGTTTAGCACATTACGGCGGGTCAAAACGTGGCTTCAACCATGAGCGAAAATTGTTTAAGCGGCCTGTGTATGTTAAGTGTGCACAGAACAAGGGTTTCAGAATCGAAAAATATTTTTTTAGAAGAAAAGATAATTTTTAATAGGTTCTGCCAGAACACACGCCGTCTTCTCTTGAAGTAATATTACTCATACATATACTCAGTTAAAACTTTAATTTATAAAAACCGAGTATTCATAAATTAAACTATAAAATCTGTCCTGTGTGTGATTGTTTATTTTCTGTACCTGAAAATATAAACCTCTCAAATTAAGAGATTAACAAGTTTGAGATTAACCGCTCAAGGTACAAAATATCGGAGGGCCACCGCCCTCCCCCGGGGGATAGGTTGACTGCTGCCCCACCCTGAGCCCAAAGCTGGCTACGCCCATGTTTGTTGCGCTTGTAGTATTTAATTATTTCACAAAAACATTTCCTGCTGGGGTAACGTTATCCCAGCCAGACCTTTTTCTTTCTAATTGGAATATTAAAATAATTACTAGCTATAAAATTAGTTGTCTAGATGAAGTAAATGTTGTGCCTTGTTTTGTATTTTTTCTTGCATCAGTTGCGAAGTTATTCGAGATTTTGCTGGGGTAACGTTTTTGATTTTGCTAGATCTTTGAAATGGTTAAGCGGATTCTTATCATATTTTGTACATGGTTTCTTTAAGAATTAGTTTATATTTGTTATTTCATTAAATAGGTCACTTATAGGTAACACTTCAATTGGTCCCAGCACTCTCAATAAGAGCTTTAAAGACTTACGTCATTTTAAAGCTTGTAACTCAACTTTTAAACTAAAGCACTGCCTTCAAATGTATGTGAAGTTTCATTAGTATCCTGTGAGTATATAACAAGTTATGATGATATTGAGTTCTTCACGAGCACGGTCTTGATGCTCGCGGTGTTATTTGGCCACTGGATTGGATATACTTATGAACTACATGTTATGTCAATAATTAGTTGTTTAGTTCAGTTGTATATCAGTCAAATTTCAGCTCAGTATATTGGGTAATTAATGAGATAATACGATTACGAGGGCCGCCAGTTTAACCCTTTTCTTCTTATGTATGCATAATATCCTTGATATAGAACAGGCTTATGGTCATGGAATTTGCATTTTATGGTTCTTCAATAGAGGTAGAGTCGAAATCCAGAAGAGGACTGAGGCACACAAACACAGGCCTACTGTGTTTAGCAGTGGACGTCTTCAGGATGAATGCTGATGGCAAATGTTTGTAATCGCTTTGTTTATTTTTAACCGAGTCTAAAAATAAAAAAGTTGTTCTCAGTTTGACCAAGTTTAACCTGAAACCTGTATATATGAATGTTTGTGCGTGCTTATCTCACCATTGGCTGTACCGATTTCGATGTATTTTCAGAAAAGTGTTTGTTACACTTAAGAGAAGGTTTTGACCTACTTCAAACAAGAGAGGGTTGTTGTCGGCTTTTTTAACGTAATTTATAAAAGACTAGCTTTTCTCCCGTTATCTTCGGATTTTCAGGATGTTTTTAAGTCATAAGAACCTTCTCCTATTAATAACAAATACAACAAAAAATGAATTAGTGAAATCGGTCCAGCCATTTATGTCGTGACCAAGGAAAAAAGGGATTCATATTTTTTTATAAAACTTTTATTACACTTTTGTGTCCATTGATTAAAAGCCATGATGCCAAGTTGTGTCTGACAGTGTGCGAGATGTTTGACGTATGAGATCCTTTATACGCAGAGTACATGATAAACGCACTTCCAGATTTTTTAATCGACCAATTTAACAAATAATTAGATATTATAAACAATGTTTAATAATATTGTATTATCTATCAATCTACAATTTAAACTTTCACATTTCATACGTTAATAGCTAATTTTTTTAGACGTTGATCAATAAACTTTCTGTCAAAATGATGACATGTCCCAGTCTCGTTCATTCGGTTCATTTCAGAAATGTTTTAGAACGGAACGCAGTCCCGTCAAAAATGGCCTCTATGTTCAGTGTTTTGCTGCGAAAATCCGCAAATTTGGGCCAAACAGCGGCCTTAACAAAGAATTTACCAGCCCTTTATAATGTGAAGTGAGTGCTTATTATCATAAAACATCGATTTTAAATATAACTGTGGTGTAATTGTGATTTAAAAATTATGTAACATTTGAGGTTAAAAACCTAACAAATATTACATATTTTGCTGATAAAGCTTAATAATGTTGGTGCTTTTAACTGATTAATTGAATAATGTAGAGTTAAAGTCGTGATTTGAAACGCTTCATGCGTCACTACACTTGTTCTGCAATTCAACAAAACAAACTTCATTGATAGGTCAATAACACTTGGTTCCAATGGGAGGACCTATCAGCTGGGTATCAGTTAATCTTTTTCTACTTAGAATATAACAGAATAGAATTATTATGAAAACTTGAGTATACAGTTAATATGTGAAAGATCTTAAAATGTCCATATAAATCCATTAATTCTTTATAATTTTATCAAAATTATCTTTTATGCTCATTTATAAATAAAAGACATAAGAGTACAGGACAAATTATCATTTACAACATTAACTCGTCGAGTACCGTCATTATAGACGTTATGTTACATGTTGTATAATTAATTAACCCATAAATCGACACCAGTGGAAAGCGGTCACCGGTGACCGCTTTCCACTAATATTACATTACATTATAGACCTTATTTCTAATGTTTAGAGAATACTTTTGTATGACCAAATTTTGGGGATGGATATCAACGGGTTAAATATAATTTAATTGACGAAGACACAAACTCAGCTTTGTAGCGCCATTGGGACAGCTGGAGACTGGTGAATAAATTGTAATGACGTCTCTCTCCACAGCAGCCAACGTAATGCACATAGATGGATGCCCGATGCGGAGTACGTGAAGCAGTTCGAGGGGGCCGTCATGTACCCTGACGATGTCACCTCACTGCTGAAACATCCACCTTACCATGGTGAGTGGTTTTTTAATTTACTGTGAATAATTAATTGTACACTAGCTAAGTGCTTCGTTGGCTGAGTGGTAGCAAGTGCGACTGGCAAGTAAAACAAGTGAATTTATTTCTGCAAATAGGCTACAAGGCAGCACTTTTACACGTCAATTTTATCAAGCAAACGATGAGGTCGACATTTCCTAACTGACAAGGTGTCTCGGGCTCGATTCCCGGGACGAGCAAAGTATTACTGGGTCTTTTAAAAAAAATTCAGTAGTAGCAAAGCATGAAGTTTGGAAATGTGCCTGGTATGTGGCAATAGGCTCACTCTTATTACGTGGGACTAATAACATGAATAGTGAAAAGTAGGTGTCACATAGTAAAGTGGCATTAAGTACCGTAATTCGCATCTCTGCCTACCCCGTCGGGGATAAACGGCGTCATGTTATGTATATGGATGTAAATACTACCTAATCAGTAGTTGAAATTTTGAACTTTCGAACATCGCACATACATACAATTAATTCAGTCCAGCGTCTCCGACTTGTTGTTAATGTCAATATCCTCTGCCCACAGGTGTGGTGGCTCCCGGAGAGAAGCAAGTCAAGAACATGGTCCTCAACTTCGGACCTCAACATCCGGCCGCTCACGGAGTGTTGCGATTGGTGCTTGAGCTGGACGGAGAAGTGAGTAGCAACTGTACATAATTCTTTGTTAAACAGCTGCCGTATCAGGCACATGTTTCGCGCGTTTCTTGTACACACGGGTGTACGAGAGTGACTTGAACCGATTGGAAACTTTTTCTGTGATGTATAAATTTCAAGTCGGAACCCGTTCTTTATTTCATTGAACAGAATAGTTCATTCACTTTCTATTAAACCCGTGTACGAGACGCGCGAGGGGATACTCTGCTTTTATAATAATTATCGTGAGACATACTAAATTAATTAAAACTCGCGGGTTACTGTACTGAGCAAAGCGTGAATATACTGAGAAAAGCTCTACTAGTTTCGAGCCACAGAGGGGCTCTTCGCGGGGATGTCGCGCAGCCTACTTGCTTAGATCTTTTCTCAATATGGGCGAGTAATCCGCGATTTTTAATTAATCGTATACTCAATATTACACACTAGCAACCTCCACGCGGTTATACCCACTCTGCTCCGTGCCTATTGATCGTAGCTTGATGTTTTATAGCCTATAGCCATCCTCGATAAATGGGCTATCCAACACAAAAATAATTATTTAAATCGGACTAGTAGTTTCGAGGATTAGGGCGCTCAAACAAATAGACAATCTCTTCAGCGTTATACCAGAGGTATAATAAAAGATTTATTATTATTCTTAATCCCCAGACGGTCCGCGCAGCAGACCCTCATATCGGCCTCCTACACCGGGGCACGGAGAAGCTGATAGAATACAAGACGTACACCCAGGCGCTGCCTTACTTCGACCGACTGGACTATGTGTCCATGATGTGCAATGAACAATGCTACAGCTTGGCCGTTGAGAAGTTGCTCAACATTGATATACCGCTGAGAGCTAAATATATTCGAAGTAAGTACTGTAGCTATTCAAGAACAAGTAATTTATAAAAAATATAATTATGTTCATTGTGAAACGGTTTGAATAAGCTCTTCGCGGAGAACCTAACGGGTAACCGGGGCTCCGGCTCGACATGCAGGAGTAGGAACGGGGTGGTTTTTAGTCAGTAAGAGTCTGACACTCCCTCCCGCCTCACCCAGGCGGGAGCAGTCATTCGATGATTTTCCGCCCTTAAAAAAAATACTATCTCCGGCCACCGTAAGTGCGGGTCTGCGGATGGCAAGCATGGGTAGCTCGGCGCTCGACCAGAACCTCAAAGACCCATCAGACCACCACGGATGGGGCCCAATAGGGCTAATTCCGATACGGAGCCGTGGAGAACCTAACGGGTTACCGGGGCTCCGGCTCGAAGTGCAGGAGTGGGAACGGGGTAGTTCTTAGTGAATAAGAGTCTGTACACTCGCTCTCGCCTAACGCCTAGGCGGGAGATGACATTGGGTAAGTTCCCCCTTCAAAAAAAACCTATAGAAAAATAATAGAAGTTGTTTTACATATTTACTCTTATTTTACAGCTCTCTTCGCTGAAATAACTCGTCTATTAAACCACATCATGGCAGTTGGTACCCACGCGCTTGACGTGGGTGCTCTCACTCCTTTCTTCTGGCTGTTCGAGGAGCGAGAGAAGATGATGGAGTTTTACGAAAGAGTCAGCGGAGCCAGGATGCACGCTGCCTATATCAGACCGGGAGGAGTTTCCCTTGTAAGTAGTTCTGGAGTAAAATACATTTGTCACCAGCCCTGCTCTTCCCGCGGGTGTTGTACCCCGATTAAAGGACTACCCATTTGATAGACTGTCCTGGAATTGATGTCCTGTCCTATATCTATACCTTTCTACTAACAACTTGCCCCATATAAGCATATAAATGGTTTGAATTCAAATTCTATATGATATTCGTTACGTATTTTTTTATGTCCTAGACTCCAGCATGCATGTATTTATTTAACTTAACGCAAAGGCGTAATAATTACTATTTTTTTGAAATTTCACCTACCTAGCCCAATGACTGACAAACTATACTTTTCCGCATAGGACATGCCATTAGGTCTTATGGATGACATCTACGAGTTTTCATCCAAATTCGCGGAGCGTTTGGATGAGGTGGAAGATGTTCTGACAACCAACAGGATCTGGGTGCAGAGGACTAAGGATATCGGTGTCGTCACCGCCCAGGATGCTCTCAATTACGGCTTCAGGTAACCGCCCATTCTGTTAAGTTATTTTTTTGATTGAAATAAAGCTTTGTTCCACACTAGGATTTCCTCTTGTATGCATTTACAAATGTACAAGTTCATATATCTATCACTCTTTGGAACAACCATCTGTGGATCACACAAAGAGTTGCTCCAAGATTTAACTTCAGCATTTTCAGCTCTACCCACTTACCTATTGAGGTAAATGGCTGAGACTAGGGCACTAGTTTTTATATGTACGTGTATCTATTTTATTTGCTCTATTAAATAGTTGCTTGCTTCTTACTCACACCATTAACTCTACTCTGCATCACCCAAAGGTCGGACTGGGAGAAAATGCCTGCAGCATTAAGTCCACCTTATTTTATTTATTTATTTATTTATCTATTTATGCACAACACACAGACAGTACACAGTAGAACACATATATAAATAAATTGGAGGTACATAGGTACTACATATTCCCGAAGGAATCTCTTCCTGCAGTCCTTCGACAGGAAAAACGGTAAAAACAGAGACACTGTGCGTAACATGACATAAAATGTATTAAATAAATAGATCACAATAAAATACATAAACCTATACATACATATGATAGATACATATCAAATAATACACATATTAGAGTATATTACAAATAAACATATTATACATACCTATATATATATATATATATATATATGACACTAATTTGAACAAGATGAGGAAAGGTAGTGCTCCCTTACGAGTCTTTTAAAGATTGGGATGGATTTAGAGTCACGGATATTAGGTGGTAGGGAATTCCAAAGTCGCACTGCATGAACAGTGAAGGAATAGGTGTAAAAATCAGTATTGTGTGAGATAACAGAAAGATTAGATTTAAGATGAGATCGGGAAAGACCCTCAGGAGGGCGGGCAAAGGAAAAACGTTCGCGAAGGTAAGAGGGATAATGGGGATTAAAAAGTATATTGAAAAGAAGACATAAGATGCGAGTGTTCCTGTGAAGTCGGATTGGGAGCCACTTGAGCCTTTTGCGAAATTCAGAGATATGATCGTACTTTTTTAAACCAAAGGCAAAGCGTATACAGACATTTTGCAAGCGCTCAAGTTTATTTAGAAGCTCCACCGTGGCATCCAAATAGCAAGCATCAGCGTAGTCGATCAATGGACGGATCAGAGAGTGCATAAGGTTGATCCTCGTTTTCAGAGGTAGATGAGACTGGAGACGCTTCAGCGAATGCAAAGAGAAATGAACTTTACGACTGATCTCGTTCACCTGTTCACCCCACGAAAGGTTAGAGTTAATAAACACGCCCAGATTCTTGGCAACATCAGTGTAAGCTACAACCTTATGTACATTTTGTGCATGAAGCTTTAAAATAAATAAATAAAATAGTTTAGCAATACATGATGAACAAGGTTTCTTTGTTGTGTATACCCAACCGTGGCACTTTTGAAGGTTAAAAACAGGTTCTACCATAAATAACCATTTATTGATTTAACTCGTCGAGTACCGGTTTTGTAGACACAATTATAGAACAATAGGTTGCGGTCACCGGTGACCGCTTGGTGTTTGACACTTTAAATTGATTACAATTAATATAGTGTAACATTACAGTCATTAAATTCAACCAAGGAATTTCAAATCCTGCCTCGTTGGCCGAGTGACTGCCTCGTTGGCCGAGTGACTGCCTCGTTGGCCGAGTGGTCGCAAGTGCGACTGCCGAGCAAGGGGTCTCGGGTTCGATTCCCGGGTCGGGCAAAGTATTACTGGGTTTTAAAAAAAAAACTCAGTAGTAGCACGGAGTCTGGAATTGTGCCCGGTATATGGCAATAGGCTCACCCCCTATTACATGGGACTCGTAACATAAATAGTGAAAAGTGGGTGTTACATTGTACAGTGGCATAATATGCACCTCTGCCTACGGTGAAGAAGTAAAGGCGTGATGTTATGATGATGATGATGAATTTCAAATCCAAATAGACAAAGGGAGAAAATAAATCCTTAATTGACAGATTCATTAATAACAATAAATATAATTTATTTTTCTTCCACGAAGGTGTCCTATTACATACATATCTTATAACTACAATAACTATACTCGGAATTTTAATTCGATTCCAGATTTGACAATTTGAGTGTTGCAACGTTATGACATGTACTAAATAGTGACGTTGCGAAATTATTCGATATGGAAATGCAATATTTCTGGATCGATTCTTCTCGTTTATAATTTTACTCCCGTAAACTAAGTATATCAGGAAATTAAATATTTCTGAACCGATAATTTAGTTTTGACGATTAATTAACGATCTGAGACTTTTCTTTTATAATTGTGTGTGAAATAATTAAAAAATGTAATCATGGAGGAACATGAGAAATAAAACAGATAGATGTATTATGGTAATAAGTTATTTTATAAATTGTCGCCGTCATCGCTATCGCTATCTTGTCACTTTCTGTAACATTTATTATAAAACACACACACTGATTGTGTGTTCATGACTACGCTATTATATGTGGTATCATTATTTCACAAAATGACAGTAGCTATTGTCAAATCTGGAGTCTAATTAAAATTCTGACTATAGGTATTGGTTTTTATTTTAACTTTTGTGGGAGACTGGTATCTGCAATACCCACCAATTTGTACACTGGGTTTATATTAATATATGATATGGTAATTTCCAAATATGAATATGATATGGTAAATGAAAAATAAATCAAACTTTTATACAGATGAAGGAATTATAAAAAAATAAAGAAAAAGTACAAAGTTACAAACTATTTACATTGTCTCCAGCGGTGTGATGCTCCGCGGGTCGGGCATCAAATGGGACCTGCGCAAGTCGCAGCCGTACGACGCGTACCATCTGGTAGACTTCGACGTACCTATTGGTACCAACGGGGATTGCTATGACAGGTAAATATAATACATTTTTTATAACACAGACATTTTTTATGTTTAACGGTTTTAATGAGCTCTATACCAACTAGCTGTGCTCGCGACTTTGTCCGCGTGGAAGAGTGATCCACAGCTCCTCTCCCGTAGTTAGTTAGTTAGTCCCGGTGTTAGCGTGATAATATATAGCCTATATGTTGACCCGATCTATCAATAATATTCATGCAAAATTTATGGTAAATTCGTGCAGCACCTTATGAGTTCATCCCGGACATACATACAGACAAACAGACAAAAATTCTAATAACCATATTTTTGATTTTGGTATCGACTGTAGATCACGCCCCAAGCATTCTTTTATTAACCGTCTGCAGCTGACGTGTAGTCCCACAGACACCGCGAAATACAAAATCACGAGTTATACTGTCATTTTTCAAATACGAGCATCACTGCTGCGAGTACCTTACTGTATAGTGCTCGCTATACTTTAATTCTACAAAAATATTTGCTGTTGAAATGGTGTCTGGTATAATATACACCTCAGTTGAATTGTAACAATTTAACCACGTCAGTTGCAGAGGGTTAAAAATATATTCGATGTACAGTTGTCACTTTCCTACGATATTATTATACATATGTATAGATAATAAGCCTTTCGTTTAATATCAATAATGGAGGTAGTTGTGGAAAAAATTAGATAATATTGTACCGTCATCAAGATTAAGAGTGTGTACCAAATATGAGATCGATCTATCGTCAGAAAGGGGGTGACATTACAATTACTAAATTTGACCCAAACAATCAAACGAGGCAAACTAAATAAAACTGTTTCAAAATATTTATAACTAGCTTTTACCCGCGGCTTCGCTCGCGTCACAAAAGGATAAAAAGTAGCCAATGTGACATATATACCAATACACACAGCGCCATCTATACCAATACTTTTGTTTTCCCTCGGGCATATCAAATTTTTCCGAGATAAAAAGTACCCTATTATTTAATCCGGACTTCGAACTTTACGTCTGCAAAAATTCAAAGCAATCGGTTTAGTAGTTACGGTGTGAAAGCGGAACGAACAAACAAACAAACAAACTCACTTTCCGATTTATAATATTAGTAAGGATTTCACATTACAGTCTGTTTTCATCTGTGAATTCCATACTTTTTTATACTTGATAGGTCGGGTATATACGTCTACCTATCCTATTTTGAAATAAAACCACTCAATATTCCAGATACCTGTGCCGCGTGGAAGAGATGCGTCAGTCGCTCCGCATCATCGACCAGTGCCTCAACCAGATGCCCCCCGGGGAGGTCAAGACGGACGATGCCAAGCTTACGCCACCCTCGCGCGAGGAGATGAAGGTATGCCTTCAGATTTATGATGATATAATATTAAATCTGGATGGCTGAAAACTGAATAGAGTTGATTAATTTATTTGACTTGCATTGTAATATGTATGTATATATCTATGTATGTATGAATGAATGAATGAATGTATGTACGTATGTCTTTATTAATGAGAGTGAGTGGAGCCCACTCAACGTCAGTAGACGTCGCGGCAGGCCCAAAAGGAGATGGCGGGACGAACTAGCCATCTACGACAAGGATTGGCCGCAAAAAGCTGTTACATAGAGAGGAGTGGAAGGAGGGTAGGGAGGTCTTTGTCCTGCAGTGGGACGATCATAGCTGAAAATAAAATAAATAAATAATGTCTTTATTAAGCGATTTAAAAAAAAGTAGGTTCTCAGTTTATATGACGTATGTATACATGTTTGTATGTTTGCCCGTGATTATCTTGCGATTGGTTGAACCAATTTTGATGCGGTTTTCAGAACAGGGTTTTTTACACTTACGAGAAGGCTTTAGTATATTAATTAACGTATAAAAAAGGGGGGGAGGGAGAGTTGAAGTCGACGTTATTTAACCTAGTTTATAGAATACCTAATTGAAATTATATTTTCTCATTCTAGACGTCAATGGAGGCCCTCATCCACCACTTCAAGTTGTTCACGCAAGGCTACCAGGTGCCCCCAGGGTCCACATACACTGCTGTAGAGGCTCCGAAGGGAGAGTTCGGGATCTACCTCGTCTCTGACGGAGGATCCAAGCCCTACAGGTAATAAGACATTTTTCTGAAGGTAACTTCCACGATGGGCCGTCTCTGACCGGAGTGATAGCACCAACTCACAGTGACACATAGCACAGTGGAGGTCAATCCTTCCCCTCTCCAATTTCCAATGATCCAATCCCCAATTACTATATCCCCTATATACTGTTTTTAAAAAGAGTAACGAATGGAGTTTCTTGCTCGTTCTTCTTCATTCGAATCTACGTTTTGGAACGAGCACCTAGCTTCACCTAATTTCACTGACGGACTGACTGACAGACTATTATTTATTTTGTATTTGTTGACGTTTCAAAAGTACCAAACTATGGTTTAATTGAAATAAATGCTTTGACTTTGACTTTATCCCCCCAAAAAACCGACGATATATATGTAAGTCCTCTAGTATTGCGAGTGTTGAAGGGCGAAGCTGATTGCTTATCATCAGGTGATCCGTCTATAAAAATAAATAACACGTAATACTTTTTTTTGTCCACAGATGCAAGATCAAGGCGCCCGGCTTCGCTCACCTGGCTGCTCTAGAGAAAGTCGGCAAAAACTCCATGTTAGCAGATATCGTTGCTATCATCGGCACCCTCGACGTGGTCTTCGGAGAAATTGACCGATAAACACCGATTTTTAGTACAAAATACCGGTTTAATCTGAAAATACCGAATTTCGTAAATGTACCGGAGTTAATAATTTGGTGCTAAGTTACGGTTATTTATCATCATAATCTATACTAATATTATAAAGCTGAAGAGTTTGTTTGTCTGCGCTAAGCTACTTAAATACTAGTTTAAATTGAATAATTCTTTTCGTGTTGCACAGCCCATTTACTGAGGAAGGCTATAAATAAAACACCAAGCAAATAAACTTTTTCGCATTTATAATATTCGTTGTGATTTACGTTTTAAAATGGTGGTCAAGTGTTTAAATGAACTGTGGGAGTGAGATGCAGACATCTTGTTGTCTCACTCGTACATGTGGACTTTGTAAATAATAAATCATATTATTATTTATTTCTGTAAATGGGTAACAAAGTAACACTTTTACATGTCATTCTTTAAATTACTAGATTTCTGCATTTCCTATCGGACTACTCTGAGAAGAAGCCGAAACTAACTCGGAGGTCATAATCTTATTATAAAGGCGATGATGATCTTACAAGATATATCTAAATTATGTATATTTGTGGTAGAATTCGTTTTGTTTTTTTCGAAAATCATCGATGTTTTGTTAATTTACGATTTTCGGTATTTTCCGTAAAAACCGAATTTTAGCTAAGAGAAACTTTAATAGTGTAAAATGTCAACGTAGATTCCCATGTACATTTCTTTTTTTTTTAATTTTTAAGCAATAAATTATTGTTAAATAATTTTGAAGCTTATTTCTCAGTGTGTTTTTGTAATTTAAATCATCTATAAAAGATACAGGAATTTTAGTAATAATCTCAGAACCTAAAAAATATTTACGATAAAAATGAATTGACTAGAACAGGAAACAACAGTAAACAAGTTTGGAAATACATACCTCTATATTAAAACGTCACTTATCCATATAAGTGATGTTTTAATAGCTTTTTTCCATAAAAAAACGTGAATATAATTCGAGTTTAAGTACTGCTTGTTAATCCGTCACCTCTTTCATCAGCTAACCATGTCAATCATTTTTCTTTTTATATAAATGTTGCGAAAACTCGCCGAACAGATTCCAACACATGACTATGTCCAAGGACCTTCGCTTGATTTTAGAAACAGGTGATGCAAGTCTTTTGGCTTATTGGATATAGACGAAGACGAAGTTACTCGAACCCTTTTTTGAACTAAAACACGACTCTGCGGTAGGATGTGATAATATTAGCAATAAGATCCTTAAAAATCATAACCTTGTTCCGCCTTTGACGCACATTATTCGTATCTCCATTTTCCGAAGAAAATTTTCCTAGATGTCTGAAAAAAGCAATTGTAAGAATTCCCGGTTTAGGGATCGTAGTTAGGAGGATCCCTAATTGAGCACTGCCTCTTCTAGTCGTGGGGTGCAGAGGGTTGAGAGAAACAACGGTGTTCAGATACCGGATATATTTCACGTAAGCCCCCAGATAGAACCGTTCACTCGGACCAGTGCGCAGTAACTGTCCGTGCCTCGCATACTTCACGCTCACACAAGTTTTTGCTTACCTTGCACTCTACCATACATAGTTACATGTGTCCCTACACCGGTTTTTAAATCTATAAACAAAGAATTAGTACCTAAATAATTTTTAGTATGTAGTGTATTCTTATTTAAATTCACTTGACTCCAGAATAGTTAATATTGTTCTAAGAAATACACAATTCACAACTAATCTATTACAAAATATTACTGGTTAACACCAAAGCTGGGAGACAGAGACGACTGGCGTGCTAACGGTATGGGGTGGCAGGCGCAGCTAAGCACTTGAGAACACATAAAAAATGTCAACACATTAATGTCTCCACAAATGTGGCACTCAGTCTGTCAGTGAAGCTAACGCGCTCGTTCCAAAATGTAAATTCGAACGGAGAAGAACGAGCAAGAAACTCCATTTGTTACTCTTTTAACATAATTATATTCAACCATATTAATAATATATGATTGTTATGGCTTAGCTCACGAAGTTGTGGAAATGTGGAGCGTGAATTCGGCTATCATTGTGTCGATAGTCGTGTCGGCCAATGGATTAATCCCTAAAAGCCTTGACATTCATCTTAGGACGCTGGCGTTAGGTGGATGGATCCAGGGCCTTCTGTATGAAGGCAGTTTTCCTAGAAACGGCACGTATCTTGAGGAGGTTTCTGTCTCTGGAGCCCTGACCACCGGTAGCTTTAGCTTGGACCATGCTCCTGCTACTGGTCGGCCATTTTAAATACATATATGTCATATTAAACGGATCACATATTAAACATACATTAACATTTATCCTTCATGACGTAAACCCACAGGAAAATGTAGTGGATAAATATTTTCTACATAAATAAATCGATATGACCCATCTTTGACTGCAATTTGTAGTCATAACTCATAATATTACAGTTCAATACAAATCATCATCAGATGTTTTCGGTGTAACTATCGAATAAATATATTCGATTTGAAGTGAACAATAAAACCTAAATAGTTTAATAAATATGTGTCTATAAACTCAGAACACGAGAACGGCTGCACACAATTCGAAAAACTTATTATTGTTATCCGTGATAGGCAAAATAAAAATAAACAGTGTTCGTCTGGGAATGATATCTGTGTGGAACGTATAATCTGATACATATAATTTTTTTTCAATATTTAGAATGAAATTAATTGATACGGTTTTGGTTTTTTTTGGATTCATGGCAGCTAGTAGTGATATTCCGAACAATTCTGCTATTGAAAGCAGTGAGTATATCTTTACCTATTATAAAAGAACTTGTACGTGTGTGAAAGTGTATTTTTGTGTATACGTTTGTTTTACAATCACGCCAAAACGGCTAAAGACAGCATCATCATCATCATCAAGAGATGATGTTTGGAACAGAGGAAGATTATGGAATAACAGCTAGGTAGGCGACTTTTGACCCTTGGAAACGCGGGCGGAGCCACTGGCAGAAACTAGTCAACAAATAAACAAATATGAGCCTTTAGTTACGTTAGTATGCCGAAAACATACATAAGTACATGCATAACCTCACGGCTGTCTCCCATAAGGGTAGGCGGAACCTAAAGAATGCCAATTGCAACGATTCTTACATACATCTTTCGCTTCATACAGTCATCAGTCATTTCATGCCTTCTCGTTGGTTAAGCCGAAAACATAATTATTAATTTAGTAGATTAGATATAAAACAACCTATATAAGCTATATATTATTTTGGTTTTTTTATTGCAGAACAAATTTAAACTAATTCCTAAGAAGTTATGTACAAAATATGATAATAATCCGCTTAACCATTTCTAAGATCTAGCAAAACCAGAAACATTACCCCAGCAAAATCAATAGAACAAATACAATAAGGCACAACATTTATTTCATCTACACAACTAATTTTATAGCTAGTAATTACTTAAATATTCCCATTAGAAAGAAAAAGGTCTGGCTGGGGTAACGTTACCCCAGCAGGAAATGTTTTTCTGAAATAATTAAAATACTATAAGCGCAACAAATTTAAAAATGTGCGCAACTAATTATCTATAAGATTCAAATGACCATTTTCAACAACACCTGGCTTGCGTAACGCAAACGACCGTCACAATCACAACTTCACAAGGCTCTATCACTAACTGCTTTTCAAATCTTTTCATACCATTTAGGTAGTCGTTTGTAATAAAAACATTCATCAACAGCCTATAAATGCCCACTGCTGAGCAAAGCCTCTTCTCACACGGAGAAGGTTAGAGCATTAATCACCACGCTTGCTCAATGCGGGTTGGCGATTTCAAACTTATAATTAGAAATTATAAGTCCAGGTTTCCTCACGATGTTTTTCCTTCACCGTTTGTCAGTGGTGTCTAAATAATCTCAGAAAGTACATATAACTCGGAAAAAGTCACATTGGTACTTGCCGTTGGTAGGTTTCGAACCCGCACCCTCATGCATGAGAAGTGGGCGTCTTAAACCTCCGGGCCACCACGACGTTACGGCCACCACGACATAGTAGATTAAATCGACATAAAAACATTAGTTTAAATAAAAGTAGTGCATAATTACCTATGCTAAATAAAAATATACCAATGAATTATTCGGCCAAATGAATAATTTTACGAAATGACTTTATTGCAACTGAAATTCGATGAAGTGATGTTCGACGAAACATTGTTCGACCAAACAAGGGTGGACCGTTGGTCAGCAATGGCCACTTATAGGCTAACAATGTGATGTTAAGATGATGAAATACTCGATTTAATTGGGATGATACAGGGTATGGATATTAAATATATAATTAGTCCTTAAGTTAGGTACCTAATGAAAAAATATTAGACACGTATTTTTTTATTTTGTTGTTTAATAAAACAATACTTAGATAAAACGAATGAAATTTTAGGAGTGGGGGCTAAAACGTCATCTACGTATAAAATGTACATAGAAGTGACGTCACGCCGCACGCGACATTTCAAACCAATATATCGTCGAAAGTATTCGATTCTGTAAGAAATTAATAACAATGCATCTAATGATTTAAAGTAATCTACCAGACGGACATTAAAATAAAAATTAGGCATTTACCCAATTATTAGCTACTAGCTGTTACCCGCGGCTTCGCTCGCGGCACAAAAGGATAAAGTACCATATGTAACAAATACACACAGCGCCATCTATACCAATGATTTCGTTTTTCCTCGAGAATATTAAATTTTTCCGGAATAAAAAGTACCCTATTATTTAATCCAGACTTCTAACTTTACGTCTGCAAAAATTCAAAGCAATCGGTTTGGTAGTTACGGCGTGAAAGCGGAACAAATAAACAAACAAACTCACTTTCCGATTTATAATATTAGTAAGGATAATATTATTAAGTACCTAAAAGCTTCATACATTATTTCAGGTTTCATAGTTGGCTACGACAAGCCGTATGAATTTACGTACAACGCGCGAAATAAGCTAAATATGACAATTAACTTTATTAATTGTCCACCAAACGTCACTGAGCTGAGTTACAAATTCCAATCAGGTTTGTTATTATTCATATTTTCTAAACTAACACCTAAGGTAGGAGACCAGGGTGCTTACTCTTGAATCCAATTCCGATCGATCGACATTGGTATTGTGAAATTTCGTACTCTTGAGTTGCAACACTGGCGCCCATTGCATTCATATTGCGTGGATATTTAATGAACTAAATGTTATTGAGTTTGTCTTTATATTCCGTACTCTAAATGCTATTTTAACTGCTACGCTAGGGGTATAGTTTTGACATTGAATAAATTATTGAGATTTTATTGGATTAAAATTGCATTAAAATTGAGATTAGTTTCAAGAGTAAGCCCACTGTTTGGTTATTCTGTTACTTTTTTTTCTGGGATAAGCCGATAAAAACTAGTCGACGAATCATCTGATGGTAAGCAATCGGCGCCGCCCTTCGACAATTGGACACCTGGAACACCTGGAAAGGCGTTAAAAGTGCGTTACCGGCCTTTTGGGGATTAGGAGTTTGAGGATTGTTAGGGATTCAGGAATTGGGGAGATTGGGCAAGGGGGGGGGGTGATTGCAACAAAATCCAACGCAAGTGTCACGTCGGTTTTCTGTGAGCCGACCCATTCGTGTTATTATTATTATACTCGGAATTTTAATTCGATTCCAGATTTGACAATTTCAGTGTTGCAACGTTATGACAAGTACTAAATAGTGACGTTGCGAAATTATTCGATATGGAAATGCAATATTTCTGGATCGTTTATAATTTTACTCCCGTAAACTAAGTATATCAGGAAATTAAATATTTCTGAACCGATAATTTAGTTTTGTCGATTAATTAACGATCTGAGACTTTTCTTTTATAATAGTGTGAGTAATAAATAAAAAAATGTAATCATGAAGAAACATGACAAATAAAACTGATAGATGTATTATGGTAATAAGTTATTTTATAAATTGTCGCCGTCATCACTATCGCTATCTTGTCACTTTCTTTCTTCTTTTCTTTCTTACTTTCTGTAACTTTTATTATAAAACACACACACTGATTGTTTATCGATTTTTGTGTGCATTACTACACTATTATAATGTGGTATCATTATTTCACAAAATGACAGTAGCTATTGTCAAATCTGGAATCTCATTAAAATTCTGACTATAGTATGCTCATTTCGGGCAAGCTGGCGTTCGATTTTTGAACATGCTTAATATAACGCTTTTAAGCATGCTATTTTATTTATATGTTATGTATTTAATTACTGTCTCGTTAGCCGAGTGGTCGCAAGTGCGACTGCAGCAAGCGGACTCGGGTTCGATTTCCGGGTCGGGCAAAGTATTACTAGTTTTTTTTTTTATTCTCAGTAGTAGCACGGAGTCTGGAATTGTGCCCGGTATAGGGCAATAGGCTCACCCACTATTACATGGGAATCATTACATAGTTAAATAGTGAAAAGTGTGTGTTACATTGTACAGTGGCATAATGTGCACCTCTGCCTAATAAATGGCGGGGATAAAAGGCGTGATGGATTGTTTAATTATTTTCAGGTTCTGTACCGGACATGAAGAAGAATACAATTGATTTAAAAAAACCGACAATACATATCCAAACTCGTTTAATGCAGCTCAAAGCATCAGTGTCCGTCGACTTGAGGACTTTAAACGGAAGTTGCAGTTTTATGGTTGCAAATGGAAATGATATTTCTACCATATTAAATAGACCACAGACCAGGTTGTCATCAAGTAAGTATTTGCTATATTATTATAAATATACCCTTCCTCGATCAATGCACTATCCTACACAAAAATAATAATTAAATTTTGTAAAACGTCTTTTCAATTAGTTCATTCTCTTGGCGCTAGTGGGTTAGTCTCTCATTTTCGAATTTCGAAATTTTACTCACACCGCGGACTCCGAGGTGACTTAGCAAATGACGGGTTCCTATGTTACGCCGTCGAAATATTAGGTACAGCTTGGCAAAAAAAGTCAGTCTTAGTCAAGAATTTGGAACAATAGAGGTCGACATTTTGGAACGAGCGCCTAGCTTCACTGACGGACAGACTGACAGACTATTATATATTTCATATTTGTTGACGTTTCAAAAGTACCAAATTATGGTTTAATTGAAATAAATGCTTTTGAGTTTGAGTTTGAGTCGCTAGTATCGTACCTGTGGCAACCTGGTACATTGCGACTCAACTGTTATTTTTATCGGATTTAAAAAGAGCTGGTATAGTACCTACCTAATGTTCGTATGATCGGCCTCGTTGGCCGAGTGGTCGCAAGTGCGGCTGCCGTGCAAGGGGTCTCGGGTTCGATTCCCGGGTCGGGCAAAGTATTACTAGGTTTTTAAAAAAATCTCAGTAGTAGCACGGAGTCTGGAAATGTGCCCGGTATATGGCAATAGGCTCACCCCCTATTACATGGGACTCATAACATAAATAGTGATAAGTGGGTGTTACTTACTTCTGTGTGCACCTCTGCCTACCCCTTCGGGGATAAAAGGCGTGATGTTATTATTTATTTATGGGATATAGTCCGAAGTGAGTGATTCAGTCCAAGTCAATATTAGCTCTAGCTGTCACCGCGTCAAACTGATTTTTGCCAAGCTGTACCTACTGTAGAATTATGAAAATTGAACCCTAGTTTAATGACTAAATAGTATCTGTACTTTAATTCTTTGCGGAGCTAAAAAACCAACCTGGAGCGTTTGAATTGCCGAGTTTGGTATTTCTAATGAGTAACATACCTGGGGGCTTACTCTTGAATATAATTCCGATCGATTGACATTGGTATTGTGAAATTTCGTACTCATGAGTTGCACGATAGCGCCCATTGCATCCGTATTGCGTGGATATTGAATGAACTAAATGGTATTGAGTTTGTCTTTATATTCCGTACTCTGAATGCTATTTCAACAGTTACGATAGGGGTAGTATAATGTTGACATTGAATAATAATTGACATTTTATTGGATTGAAATAGCATTGACATTGACATTGGTTTCAAGAGTAAGCACCCTGTAGGTACCTACTGACACATAGTTTGAAATTTTTGCAGAACCCTGCACTTGTTGCAGTCCGAACTGGTGTATACTCACGGTGGATTTCTCCAAAGGATTTACAAGTAATTAATTATTTTCGCTTAAATATGGGGTAACAAGTGGGGGTAGTAATCTCCAAGCATGGCAGTCAGGTTGGAGAGTGCAGTGTAAAAGGTTCAGGTTTGTTGGAGAGCGCTCCTATCTATAGATCCTATCTTTCTATACGGTTTATGTTAAAGCAGTTCCTTCATCAACAGCCTATAAATCCCCACTGCTAAGCAAAGCCTCTTCTCACACGGAGAAGGTTAGAGCGTTAATCACCACGCTTGCTCAATGCAGGTTGGCGATTTCAAACTTATAATTAGAAATTATAAGTCCAGGTTTCCTCACGATGTTTTTCCTTCACCGTTTGTCAGTGGTGTCTAAATAATCTTAGAAAGTACATATAACTCGGAAAAAGTCACATTGGTACTTGCCGTTGGTAGGTTTCGAACCCGCACCCTCATGCATGAGAAGTGGGCGTCTTACACCTCCGGGCCACCAGTTCCTTAGTCGGGTCATAGTCACAGGAAGAGGTGGGGACAATTGACAAAATGGTTCCTTGTCTTCCGTTCCAACATGGTTAAAACCTAACAACCTACACTTGGGTGCAAAAAATTGAACCACTCCCGTTTTCCTTCACTTTTTTAATAAATATTTTCTGACACAAGACTTTTTTATGGGATGAGCCGGTAAACAGCACTGCAGAATAACACATTATTAATAATTAAAGTTAGATACAGTTTGTAAATCAAATTATCCTTATTTTTAGATACTAATATCCTCGTAGGTACCAATAATAAATAGCATTATCCCCGATAAATTGACATTTCAAAAGTATCACATTATCAGACATTATGGTTATATAATTTTGATTTTAAGATACTTTTTCTTGATGGGATACTAAAATATATATGTAGATATATAGATACTTCTTTATGGTAAACGAGCTGACGAATCACCTGATGGTAAGCAATCGGCGTCGCCCATCGACACCTGAAACACCAGAGGCGTTACCGGCCTTTGGGAATTGGGAATTTGAGGATTGTGGGGGATTTGTAGATTGCGGTGACTGACGAGAGGGGTTAAACTGTCAAACACCAAGCGGTCACCGGTGACCGCAACCTATTGTTCTATAATTGTGTCTATAATGACGGCACTCGACGATTTGATTAGGCCTCCGTTAACCTTACTTACACGACGAAACACGCAAGTATTGTTTCACGTTCGTTTTCTGTAAGGCCGTGGAATCGCTCCGGTCGAGCCGGCCCATTCGTGCCGAAGCATGGCTCTCCCAAACTTAAAGTATTAGATTAATAATTTGGTCACGTATGTCGTATATAACACAAATTGGTTACCCATTGAAATAAAATCACTTTTAAAGTTATTGAGCGTTTGATAAAATTAAAAAACGCAAATGGTTCCGTTTCTTTTGCGTCCAAGTGTACATCTTCTTTACAAAGATATTGTAAGGAGGATGGTTGACACTTCAGATGATCGAAGGGCTGGCTTCTAACTTGGACAAAGGTTAAGCATTGCCATTCAACGTGGTAATGCTGCCAGTCTTTTGGGCACCCTACCTCACGATAATGATCAGGAAAAATTTTTTTTTGATGCCTTATTATAGCTTATTTATTTATTATTTTTTTTAAGGTGTAAATATTTTAGTTCATAGTTATTTATATTTTAAGTTGTATATATTTTCATTTAGTAATATTTTGCATTGCAGATCTATTTAAAAAGACGTACGCTTCAGTAACTAAGCAGAAAGCAAAGCATCGATTACAATTATCAACAAAACCTAACAGTCAGTATTTAATGCAAAGTTTTTAACACAGCTTTACTTACGATTATCTTTATGTAGTTTGTGTTTTTAAAGAAGTTTTTGAGCCGACATTTGGCCAATATCTCGCCAGGTGGTAAGCGATAATGCGGTTTACGATGGAACACGTCGTCCCATAAGTAATCTATTCACTCGGGCCTTGAAGACACCCAAGTCCACCCACCCTTCAGGAAATATACTTATTATTTAGTAAAAAACGTAATGCAAAGTCAGTAAGTACATCATAAACATCGTCTTATTGCTCACCAGATGGAGCTAACACCATCTCGTATTTTTGTCCAATAGGGAATGCGCTAGTGTCACAGTATTGGTCATTTAATTTCTGACAGCTACAGTGATTGGACAAAAAGCTTTCTGCTACATCAGTGTTCGAAAACCCGTATCCCTAGCACGCCATGGCAAGCCCGCCACAACCTCCCAAAACCATCGCAACTCCTGTAAGCCAGGATCTACAGTAGATTCAACCATGAAAACACCGGAACACTGAAGTCCAACGTCCCAGGAACATCAATAACTGTCTTGGTTCCCGCAACGAAGTGAATCAGAAGATATTAAGTATAAGAGGAGAAGAAAAAAACGATAGTTTCCACTTACCTGGGTGAATTACTGCAGGAGATAGAATGAAGTAGTCTAAAGGCACAAAAAATAAACTTTACAACTGGGTGAAGCCCAGCACGCCATGAGTAGCACATAGGTGCATACAAATTTCTATTTTTAATAGGTTATTATTATCTATTAATTACAGACACATGGCGCATATCACATGCCTCTACGACATCGCGCACTGTCATAAATTTTACAAAATATACCCCAGTTACCACTCCAGCACCGATTACTGAAGATCCAAGTAGTAAGTACTTCATGGCATGGTAAATATATAAAAAAAATTAAAAACAGTTTACATTGTTATTGTTGACACACAATACACTAAATTTAAACTAATATTAATATTATAAATATAAATGACTACCTCGTTGGCCAAGTGGTCGCAAGTGCGACTGCCGGGCAACGGGTTTTGGGTTCGATTCCCGGGTCGGGCAAAGTAATACTGGGTTTTAAAAAAAAATCTTAGTAGTAGCACGGAGTGAATTGTGCCCGGTATATGGCAATAGGCTCACCCCCTATTATAACTTATAACATAAATAGTGAAAAGTGGGTGTTACATTGTACAGTAGCATTAAGTGCCGTAATGTGCACCTCTTCCTACCCTTTCGGGTCGTGATGTCGTGATGTTATAAACTAAAATATTAACACCTTAAAAAATTATACGCAATAAAATTGTCAGCGTAACCCATCAAAAAAATATACTATACATATCATTGTCATGAATTCTAACGTCAAAATACTCATCTGGCGGATTTCTCCTCACTCCCATCGTCACCTGGTGGCGCTAGTATCGAATTGAAACTCACAATCTCACCGCGGATTCAGAAGTTACTTTGCAAAATTAACTTTCAGAATAGTACGGCTAACCTGTCTGTGTTATTAAAGAGACTATACATAGGTATTTATTTTATTCTGTATTTATGTCAAATATTTGTCTGGATACAGTATGTAAATGAAATTATCCTTATTATTAGATACTAATATACTCGCAGGAACCAATAATAAATTCATAATAGAAAATAATTAATTTTATTGAGGAAACATCTCTATTTATGTCATTTTTCGATATTGTAGCATTATCCTGGTTAAGATACCATAAGCCGGTAAACGAGCCGACGAACCATTTAATGTTAGCAATCGGCGTCACTCATGGACACCTGGATGGAGAGGCGTTACAAGTGCGTTACCGGCCATTTAGGGATTAGGCATTTGAGGATTATTCAGAGATTGGGGAAGGGAGGGGTAATTGGGCCTCCGGTAACCTAGCTCACAACGCAAGCGTTGTTTCACGTCGGTTTTCTGTGAGGCCGTGGTATCACTCCCTTTCGTGCCGAAGTATAGTCCTCCCACACTTACCCTGACCAAGATCAGCTTATTCTGTAAGTAAATGTCAACTTTCGAAGTGAGCTTGGTCGCCTTCTCGCTCGTTATTGTACGATATTATCTTCACAACGGATAATATTGCAGACAGCAATCGATTTCATTTCGATCTTTCGAATTGAAACTTATAGAATAGCGTAGTAGGAATGGGTAGGTACCATCTATCTCCCACTATCCTTAAACCATCTCTTAACTAAGAACTACTTACTTACAAACGACCAAGAGAAACCTTTACTTCTAAGGTGACACTAAAATGTCGTCTATCCAACTTTAAGCATTAATAACATAACATCACGCCTTTACCCCTGAAGGGGTAGGCAGAGGTGCACATTACGGCACTTAATGCCACTGTACAACGTAACACCCACTTTTCACTATTTAAGTTATGAGTCCCATGTAACAGGGGGCGAGCCGATTGCCATATACCGGGATATACCATATGCCACAATTCCAGACTCCGCCATTAGTAGCAACTAATGAGAATTTTTAAAAACCCAATTATACTTTACCTACCCGACCACTCGCCCAACGAGGCAGTCTGAGCTTAAGTAGGGGTTCCTTAAATTTTAAGCGAATTAGGTAGAATCGGTTATTAAATTCGAAAATCACATAGTCTACATATAAAACAAAGAGGCTATCCGCCGTCTGTCTGTCTCTATTTATGCTTAGATCTTTAAAACTACGCAACGGATTTTGATGCGGTTTTATTTAATAGATAGAGTGATTCTTAAGGAAGGTTTATATGTATAATATATGTATATTGCATCCGGGCGATGCCAGGGCGAGTCGCTAGTATGTAATATAATTTTTGTTCCTTTCAGAGAATTTTTATGAGACTCCTGAAGCCGTGGTTTCCATAGAACACAATTTCCTGTATTATGTTCTGCCGGCCTCCATATGTGTAGTGTTGGTCAGTGTGATTGTATGTCTGTGGTTGCGTATAATGAAACACAGGCGGACGTGCTCTGCAACTCTGATTACCACTAATGTGAGTAATTCATCTATTAGCATTACTTTAGACTTATTTGGGTTCTGAACAAAATGGCTTTAGGACTGGGAGGCCTGTGGAACCTGCTCACCCTTGTGGACTACATATCTTCCAGACTGGATAATCGATACCAAGTATGTGTTCTGTATTTTGATTATAGGAAAGCATTCGCTACCTACAGTGAACAATGACATTTTACTGTAAAAACTTAGTCGTTTGGGATTTTCCCCAAAACTCTTGAGGTTTTTTGCTGACTACCTCCGTGATCGTCAACAATTCGTTAGATGGGGCATCTACAATTAAAATCCGTACCATACGCGCTCTGGAGTTCGTCAGGCATCAATCCTCGGACCCCTGCTGTTTTTGCTCATGATAAATGATCTTCCCTTAGTGCTCAAACATTCCAAATGTCTCCTGTACGCCGACGACTTAAAAATATTAGCTGTATTTAAACCTGAATCAGATTGTATGGCTCTTCAGGATGACATTGACGCGATATCTTAATGGGGTAGGGAAAATAAAATGGAATTCAATCTGAGCATGTGTGGACTGGTGACGTTTGGTCGAATGCGGCGGCTTATTAACACTGATTAGAAACTAGGCGATAAGTGCATCCGCAAGGTGGACAACGACCTCATTAAGTTCGCAGGGAACCGCTGGATGCAGGACGCTTCCAACCGGCCTATCTGGAAGTCATTGGGGGAGGCCTACGTTCAGCAGTGGACGTCCTGTGGCTGATAGATGATGATGATGAAACCTCATCCTTGGCAGCTGCATTGTCATTCTCAACCACTCGAATCAACCGACAAGGCACTTATTTTTATTTATTTTTTTCCGTTTTCAGACTACAGGGAACGAAGTATTATATGCTGACCTAGAATTAAAAGGAACAAATAATTTCCAGCGAAGATGTAACGAGGAATCTCCATACGCTCAAATACAAGTATCACAATAGGGATGATGACAGGGTATGACCATTAAAAATCTAATTAGTCCGTCAGTTAGGTAATGAAAAAATTTTAGACACGTATTTCATATACGAAATTTTGTCGTATATGAAAATATTACTTAGATAAAACGAATCAAAGTTTAGGAGTGGGAGTAAAAACGTCACTTCTACGTATAAAATGAAACGTCTCTAGAAGTGACGTCACGCGACATTTCAAATCAAATATCGTCGAAAGTATTTGTTTATGCAAGGAAATAAAAAATACGTGTCTAATGTTTTAAAACAATCTACCAGACGGACATTAAAATAAAAATTAGTCATCTACCCTATAGACATGAGAAGCGTATATTTATTTTCATATAACACACTTTAATAAGACGAACTATGTAACAAAATCTAAGAATCAGAATTACACACACTTCTAACTGTTGTATCATCATGGAACTTGAGAATTGTATGTAGATTAGATGACAATACAATATGATGGTACCATCGAGCTGGTTTGATGATGGAATTGGAAGGTGGTTGATGAAACCTTGGACTGTCTACAAGTAAACTTATCTAGTTTGGTCTCATTAGATATATTAATTTATCCTAATACATATAATATAATATATAATAATAATATCTTTATTTCAGACGTAGGTCCATACACTTTTAGAAAAATAAAAGTTATAAAATAAGTTAATTGAATTTGTTAGTATGGTTGTTAGTACCTACTGCACACAAAAATACAAAATATCAAGTGTTAGTAATTTGTTAGTAAACAAACTAAAAAGAAGTAATAAAAAAATAAAAATAAATACAGTAAATTAATAATTCGGAACAGGAGTCTATTTCTTATTTCTAAACAAGTGTACACTGGCCCAGTACACAATAAACGGACTGTCTATTTTGTAAGCCAACGTTCTGAGGACAGCATTGGCGCTGGAACGTACCCTGCTCATCCTTGATGCAGTTCTTTTTCGAATGATGCAGAAGAAATCATCGATGGAAGCATCCGCAAACATTGCGGAAGCACTGCAGCACCTGGGTTTCCTCAACACTGCCCTCAGTGCATTATAAGCCCACCTCTAATGATGAGGACAAATATTTTTAGATTTTCTTCTACTTTTTTAAGCTATAAAAATAATAATTAATTTTAAATAAGAATTGTACTATCCTAGGTTAAGATGTATATTATCCAGTTCACTGTAGTTATGAATGAAATAAAACAAATTCAAACCATATACTTGTACAATCATTTAATTCATTAACAAACTAATTGTTAAGTTAAAATTATCTATATGTTAACAGTGTTAACACGAAACCTCGAGTTCGACAAGTCACTCAAGTATTATATTTTCCAAAAATTTCAACACCATGAGGATTGTTGGGGATTCAGTTGTGGGGAGATCGGGGAAGGGGGGAGTATTGGTCCTCCGGTAACCGTACTCACTTGACAAACATTTTTTAAAATGTGCCCATCTACCATCAAAATTCCTTGCCAGGGTCTGTGTTTCCTGAAGGGTATTACAACCTGGGTGTCTTCTTCTTCTTCTTCTTCTTCAAATGAATAGGTTGCTTATGTAGGGATGCTTCATCGTAAGCCGCATCATTGATTACCACCAGGCGAGATAGTGAACAAACATAGACCCAGCTACATAATCATAACATAACATCACGCCTTTTTATCCCCGAAGGGGTAGGCAGAGATGCACATTACGGCACATAATGCCACTGTACAATGTAACACCAACTTTTCACTATTTACGTTATGAGTCCCATGTAACAGGGGGTGAGCCTATTGCCATATACCGGGCACAATTCCAGACTCCGTGCTACCACTGAGATTTTTGAACAATCCCAGTAATACTTTGCCCAACCCGGGAATCGAACCCGAGACCCCTTGCCCGGCAGTCGCACTTGCGACCACTCGGCCGACGAGGCAGTCTACCCAGCTACATAAATAAGTATGAACTTCTGTTGTCTAGCTAAAACTAGACAACGGTTGAATCGATTTGACTAATTTTGGTCTTGAAATTACCGTGGAAGTCCAGGGAAGGCTTAAAAGATGAGAAAACAGTCGGATAAAACAAATTTGAGGCAGTATAAAGCTTGCCAGGTCAGCTAGTCATATAAAAAGGTCCTATATAACAGATCGGCGTCCCTCTAGTTAGGTAGTAGGCAAAGAGGTGGTTTGTTATGGGAAAGAGGTAAACGAGCAGACAGTTCACCTGATGGTAAGCAATCAATAGAGGAGTTACAACTGCGTTGCCAGATTTTAGTGATTGTGAATACCCAATAGGGAATGATATCTAATAGGGGGATTTGTGTATAGGGGGTGAGGGGGTATTGGGTTTTGGTTACGCAAATGTAACACTAGACGAGTTACAAATGCGTTGCCGGCCCTTTAGTTTGGATATTGGGGGTATGGGGATGGGGGGATGGGGGATGGGGGAAGGGGGATTGTGTCTCGAAAGGCTGCATACAACGCAAGTGTTGTTTTATTTCTGTTTCCTAAGTCTCTTTCTCCACAATTTCAGGAAGATCTCTGTCACTAGTCTGGTCGTAATAATCTTCAGGTATCACGTAATTTTCAGGGGGACGCATTGGACCATACATTTTTGTTTTTGTACTCTTTTCTTCTCTTAATCCCTCTTCTACGCTAGGATCTCCTTTCTCTTGTTCATTTCTATTTACTTCTCTGTCATTCTTGCTTTCTCCTTCTGTATTTAATTTCTTTTCTTCTGTTTGGTGATTATTTGATGAATGTTCATCATCAGCATCATCATCATCGTCCATTTCTTCAACGAATTCGGATTCTTCTTGTTTGATATCTCTTCTGACTTTGACTTTCTTCTCTGTGTCATCTTTCAGTATTAATCTGAGAAGGAAAAAGCATATTTACGTTTTGTTAAAATTTACACTCTATTTTTAGGGCACTCGGGTGGGTTGTCACATAGACGGAATTAACGTAAACAACATAAGCTATGCCGACGATATGGTGCTGCTGAGTGCCTCGGTGTGTGGCATTAAGAGACTGCTGACTGTCTGTGGGGCATATGCCCAGGAACACGGATTAAAATATAATCCAATAAAAAGTGAAGTCATGGTCTTCGAGGCCCGAGGAAACAGTACGGGTGGGGTGTTTCCTGGTATTATGCTTAATGGTACAGCTTTGCGTAGGGTATCTAAAGTTAAATACTTGGGACAATGATGACAATGAAAGGGAACGAAGGGCGCTGGCAGTGCGGGCGAACATGATAGCTCGCAGGTTTGCACGTTGTTCGACAGATGTCAAAATTACACTGTTTAGATCTTATTGCACTTCCTTCTATACGTGCAGCCTGTGGGCTGACTACACACAAAAGTCTTACGGTGCCCTTCGAGTTCAATTTAATAATGCGTTTAGGATGCTGATGGGGCTGGGACGATTCTGTAGTGCATCAGGGATGTTTGCTGAACATCGGGTGGACTGCTTCTACGCTACGATGCGTAAGAGATGCGCATCTCTGGTGCGTAGAGTGCGATGCAGCGCCGACAGCGTCCTCAACATGATCGCGAGTCGGCTGGACTGTGTCTACATCAGTCATTGTTCCGCCATTTCTCACGGAATGGCGCAATAGTGATTGTTGGGATGAATCATTTATTTTGTTTTGTTGTGGGTAATTTTAAGTATCACTAACACTAGTCTATAAGAACATTGTTACGAACAATTTGGACACAGTGGTCTGAAATAAAAGTATTATTCTTATTATTATTGTAAGGACATAAGAACATCTTTTGTAACTCAAGGTTGATTGAGAAACAATAAGGTACGTTGCGCTTAATCAGCGGTTTAGTGTTGTATGGTTATTGAATATAAGGAAATTTTGTAATAATAAATCAGACTTATTGGAAGCAACACGTCTTTGAATTTACGACCCCTAAGGAGATATTGCATTATATTATTATTATAAGTGGCCACTGGTGACCAAAGGCGTCTTCTCACACTTGCTCAGATTTCAAAGTTATAATTTAAGAATTATAAGTCCAGGTTTCGTAGGTGTCCCGTAGGTTAAGACGACTGCTCCTCACGCATGAAGGTACTGTGTATCGGTTCGAAACCTGACAAGTACCAATGTGGCATTTTCCTTACATATACTTTCTAAGATTAATTTATTATATGGGATTATTACATGGGACTCATAACATAAATAGTGAAAAGTGGGTGTTAGATTGTAGTGGCATTAGGTGTCCTAATGTGCATCTCTGCCTACACCTATGGGGATAAAAGGCGTGATGTTATGTTATGTCTAAGATTAATTAGACACTACTGACAAACGGCGTGGAAAAACATCATGAGGAATCCTGGGCTTATAATTTCTAATTATAAGTTTGTAATCGCCAACCCGCATTGAGCAAGCGTGGTGGTTAATGCTCTAACCTTCTCCGTGTGAGAAGAGGCTTTGCTCAGCAGTGGGCATTTTTAGGCTGTTGATGATAATGACAAAATCTCACCTTTTTCCATATACAGCGGAGTTGCTGGCTTGTTTAATGTGTATCTTGGAGTCTTTCTTGACGAGTGGAGGAAGGTGCGCCGGCCGAGCTAGCTCAGCCAGGCGCTGTGTCTTTGACAGATCCGCCTTCAACTTCTGAATGGTCATCTGTTGAAGAATATAGTGGTAATATGGTCAAATTAAAGACTGCCTCGTTGGCCGAGTGGTCGCAATTGCGACTGCCGAGCACGGGGTCTCGGGTTCGGTTTCCGGGTCAGGCAAAGTATTACTGGGCTTTTTTAAAAAAAATCAGTAGTAGCACGGAGTCTGGAATTGTGCCCGGTATATGACAATAGGCTCAACCCCTATTACATAGGACTCATAACATAAATAGTGGAAAGTAGGTGTTACAATGTACAGTGGCATTGAGTGCCGTACTGTACACCTCTGCCTACCCCTTCGGGGATAAAAGGCGTGATGTTATATTATGACTATTTGAAAAATACCACATTAAACCTTACCTTAGTCCTAGATATCTCAGCTTTAGTAGCCATACTTTGTCCCTGCTTGCTCAAACTGTTCATGTATTGTTCTAACTCGTCCACATCCTCACTGCTCTGCTGACCCACTGTGAAACTACTCCGCAATGTTGACAGGTTCTTCTCTTCTATTTCTATTTTCTTTTCAATTTCTGCTATTTCTTTTAACTGTGAATTGAGAAGAGTAATTATAATATTGCAGGTTTTGACTTGGTGCGCAATGGTCTCGCACTGCACCCAGGGGTTCTAGGTGGCATCGTCGGGGCTCCGGGGCTGGTGTACTAAGATGACTCCGTGCCTCCTTCAGGTGCAGATGGTGGCCACCGGGGACATGGGCGTAGCCAGCCATGGGCTATATGTAGCCGTGGAGGACATAACGGGTTGCCGGGGCTCCGACTCGAAGGGCAGGAATAGGAACGGGGAGGTATTGAATGATATTCCAATTAAAAATTAATAATCATACTAGCTACTTCAGCGCGATTTTATCCTCTTTACTCAGTCGGAAAATCATCTAATGACTTCTCCCGCCCGGATGAGGCGGAAGGGAGTGTCAGACTCTTACTGATTAAAAACCACACCATTCCTACTCCTGCATTTCGAGCCGGAGCCCCGGTAACCCGTTAAGTCCTTCGCGGCTCCGTATCAACATCAGCCCTATTGGGCCCTGCATCAGCCCAGCATCCGTGGTGGTCTGATGGCTCTTTGTGTCGCGCGCGGCCCGCTGGCGCCGTCCGCTCGCGTCTGTCTCCGGTCGGAGGGGACCACGCATGCTGTACGTCGGCCGGCCGCTGCCGGTGGCCGGAGATGGTCTCGCGATCCCCGACGCCCGGAGTGTCCTTCGCGATGGCTGGGTTGCGAGGACGCGTCCAGCCTCCTCCATAGCTATGTATAGGCTATCTAATATTAGTCTAGACTCACCAATTCATCATAAGTCCTAGGTTTCTCGTCCTCCACGGGTGCGGCTCCATGCTTCTGCATGCGAAGCTTCCGTTTCCTCTCGACGCTGCCGGTGCGGTCCAGGAAGGTGTCATCATCGGAGTCGTAGTAGTCATCCGCCGACCAATCGCGCTCCTTGCGTTTGCGAGATTCTAAAACATAAGGAGTATTCGTTATGTTTTCTTGTAGGTTTACACCTACAAGAAAAGTTTAAGGAGAAAACTTGGTATTTATTTTAGACCAGCTGTTCCCGCGACTTCTTCCGCGTAGAATATTCATTTTAGGACGTCGGAGTAACTTTTTTTTAACTTTCCAAAATAAAACTACTTATGTTATTCATTAATACATCAGGTACCTAATCACACGTAGAGAGGTGGTGTTAGTCATCATCATCAACAGTATATAAATGGCCACTGCTGAGCTAAGCCTCTTCTCGCAGCCTACGTAGGCTGCGCGACATCGCTGCGACCGCTCATGAGGAAGAACCTCTCTTTGGTTCGAAACTAGTAGAGATTTTCTCAGTATATTCACGTGAGTAACCCGCGATTTTTAGTTAATTTAGTAAGTCTCTCGATAGTTATTATAAAAACTAAGCCTCTTCTAATACGGACAAGGTTGGAACAGTTGGAGATAATACTCACCATGTTTAGACTGCCTCAGCAGCCCGGCTCTGTCCAATATCCGACACGCCTCCAACGCGCAAGCTATCACAGCCTCTTTCTTCTTGCCTTTGTGGATGACTTCAGCTATCACTGGATTACCACGAGCATCGTCTATTGGGAGTTCCACCCTGAAAATTTAAGAAATAGATATATATATAGAGCATAAGCCCTTAAACGAGCAGACGGATCACCTGATGGTAAGCAATCGGCGTCGCCCATGGACACCTAAAACACCAGAAGCGTTACAAGTGCGTTACCGGCCTTTTGGGGATTAGGAGTTTGAGGATCGTTGGGGTTTCGGGGATTGGAGAGATTGGGGAAGGGGAGGGTAATTGTGCCTCCGGTAACGTCACTCACACGACGAAACACAACGCAAGCGTTGCTTCACGTCGGTTTTCTGCTCGGCCGTGGTATCACTCCGGTCGAGCCGGCCCAGCAGTGCCGAAGCATGGCTCTCCCACACTTAAAAACTAATTAAGACTAACCTGAAAGAACATAACATAACATCACGTCTTTATCCCAGAAGGGGTAGGCAGAGGTGCACATTATGCCACTGTACAATGTAACACCCACTTTTCACTATTTATGTTATGAGTCCCATGTAATAGGGGGTGAGCCTATTGCCATATACCGGGCACAATTTCAGACTGCGTGCTACTACTGAATATTTTTAAAAACCCAGTAATATTTTGCCCGACAGTCGCACGAACCCGAGACTACTTGCCCGGCAGTCGCACTTGCGACCACAGGGACAATGAGGCAGTATTGTACTTAGAAATAAATATGTATAAAACGGAAAAAAAAATGGAAGAAAGATATGTATGTATGTACGAACCTACAAACAAACTGTCCTATGCCCTTCTCATCACAATTATAGTTGAGTTCATGTCCCTCTCTCTCGAAGTATCCTCTGAGGGTCTTCTTAGGATCCTCCAGATACAGTTCCTCGTTGGCTGTGACCGCATAAGGATTGTCTGCTAAGTCCGGCTCCTCTTCAGCGTCTTCTCCTGTGGGTTAAAAGAAAGAAATATAAAAACTAGTTTACGAAAACCCTAATAAAATAGACATGATTTTTTTTAAGGGGGGAAAATCATCGAATTTGTTCTCCCGCCTGGGTGAGGCGGGAGGGAAGACTCTTACTGACTAAAAACCACCCCGTTCCTTCTCCTGCACGTCGAGCCGGAGCCCCGGTTACCCGTTAGGTTCTCCGCGACAAAATAGATATGATAAAACATTAGACACGTATTTAAGTAGTAAAATAGTTTTAAGTAATATGTCCGAGTCGTTAGCAATAAGGTCGATGTTTCAACAATAAGTGTAAATTTTAACTCACCCATCCCCCAATCGATGCCCATCTCATCTCTCCGTCGCTCCTCCTCCTTTCGCTCCCTCTCTCTCTGTTCTATAGCATCTTGTATCATTCTGTCTCGTTCTTCCTTCATAGTATTGGCTCGCTGCTTTATTTCTGTTACACTCAATTCTGATTCGCCTTCTGTGTCGAAGTCCGGACCCTGAAAGAGTTTTCAGACGTAAAATAATATTAAATCACTGTATAAGTAAGTAAATTGTAACACAGAAGTGGACTATTCCTATAGAACGACTTAGGTAAGCGCCTCATAAGCGCCTCTAATATTTTTTGGCGCCGCCGTCCCTGAATGCATGAAAAGATTGATAACTGATGATGAAACGAAAGAGGTATTTAGGAATTGTAGCTATTTGCGTTCCATAGTCTCTGCCTACCCCCATGGAAAATAGGCGTGACGTTATGTATGTATGTATGGTGTAAAAGGCTACCTTTGAAGGGCGTGATCCAATTGCCATAAATATTGCATAGACTACATGTTATTGCTAATCGACGGATCACCTAATGGTAACCAATCGGCGCCGCCCATGGACACCCGAAACATCAAGGCGTTACAAGTGCGTTACCGGCCTTTTGGGAATTGGGAATTTGAGGATTGTGAAGGATACGGGGATTCGGGAGATTAGGGAATTGGGCCTTCGGTAACCTCACTCACACGACGAAACACAACGCAAGCGTTGTTTCACGTCGGTTTTCTGCTCGGCCGTGGTATCACTCCGGTCTAGCCGGCCCATTCGTGCCGAAGCATGGCTCTCCCACACTTAAATGTATAAACTTACCAACAAAATATAAGTCCGAGTGCTATTCCCAAACTTGATCTGATGTCCGACCCTGACTCTGGTGTAGTGGCTGACCTTCACCCTGTCTTTATTGAGGAAGGTGCCGTGTGTACTGCCCAGGTCATACAGGTACCAGCCACAGGGAGGCTCGCCTTCTTCAGCGAACGCTTTGTATTGGAGGACGCAGTGGTACCTGAGGAGTAGCAGTTTATTGAATATTGTTTAATATTGTCTGTTGTATCTGTCGTGTCGGTCGGATTTGTCGTGTCGGTCGGATTTGTCGTATCTGTCGTATCTGTCGTGTCGGTCGGATTTGTCGTGTCGGTCGGATTTGTTGTGTCGGTCGTATTTGTTGTGTCGGTCGGTTTTGTCATATCGGTCGGATTTGTCGTGTCGGTCGGATTTGTCGTGTCGGTCGGATTTGTCGTATCGATCGTATCTGTCGTGTCTGTCGTGTCGGTCGGATATGTCGTGTCGGTCGGATTTGTCGTATCGATCGTATCTGTCGTGTCGGTCGGATATGTCGTGTCGGTCGGATTTGTTGTGTCGGTCGGTTTTGTCGTATCGGTCGTATCTGTCGCATCTATCGTGTCGGTCGGATTTGTCGTGGCGGTCGGATTTGTCGTGTCGTTCGGATTTGTCGTATCTGTCGTGTCGGTCGGATTTGTCGTGTCGGTCGGATTTGTCGTATCTGTCGTGTCGGTCGGATTTGTCGTGTCGGCCGGATTTGTTGTGTCGGTCGTATTTGTTGTGTCGGTCGGTTTTGTCGTATCTGTCGTATCTGTCGCATCTGTCGTGTCGGTCGGATTTGTCGTGTCGGTCGGATTTGTCGTATTAGTCGTATCTGTCGTGTCGGTCGGATATGTCGTGTCGGTCGGATTTGTCGTATCGATCGTATCTATCGTGTCTGTCGTGTCGGTCGGATTTGTCGTGTCGGTCGGATTTGTCGTATCTGTCGTATCTGTCGTGTCGGTCGGATTTGTCGTATCGGTCGTATCTGTCGTGTCGGTCGGATTTGTCGTGTCGGTCGGATTTGTCGTGTTGGACGGATTTGTCGTATCTGTCGCATCTGTCGTATCGGTCGGATTTGTCGTATTAGTCGTATCTGTCGTGTCGGTCGGATATGTCGTGTCTGTCGTGTCGGTCGGATTTGTCGTGTCGGTCGGATTTGTCGCATCTGTCGTATCTGTCGTGTCGGTCGGATTTGTTGTATCGGTCGTATCTGTCGTGTCTGTCGGATTTGTCGTGTCGGTCGGATTTGTCGTATCGGTCGGATTTGTCGTGTCGGTCGGATTTGTCGTATCTGTCGTGTCGGTCGGATTTGTCGTGTCGGCCGGATTTGTTGTGTCGGTCGTATTTGTTGTGTCGGTCGGTTTTGTCGTATCTGTCGCATCTGTCGTGTCGGTCGGATTTGTCGTGTCGGTCGGATTTGTCGTATTAGTCGTATCTGTCGTGTCGGTCGGATATGTCGTGTCGGTCGGATTTGTCGTATCGATCGTATCTATCGTGTCTGTCGTGTCGGTCGGATTTGTCGTGTCGGTCGGATTTGTCGTATCTGTCGTGTCGGTCGGATTTGTCGTATCGGTCGTATCTGTCGTGTCGGTCGGATTTGTCGTGTCGGTCGGATTTGTCGTGTTGGACGGATTTGTCGTATCTGTCGCATCTGTCGTATCGGTCGGATTTGTCGTATTAGTCGTATCTGTCGTGTCGGTCGGATATGTCGTGTCTGTCGTGTCGGTCGGATTTGTCGTGTCGGTCGGATTTGTCGCATCTGTCGTATCTGTCGTGTCGGTCGGATTTGTCGTATCGGTCGTATCTGTCGTATCGGTCGGATTTGTCGTGTCGGTCGGATTTGTCGTGTCGGTCGGATTTGTCGTATCGATCGTATCTGTCGTGTCTGTCGGATCGGTCGGATTTGTCGTATCGATCGTATCAGTCGTGTCGGTCGGATTTGTCGTGTCTGTCGGATTTGTCGTGTCGGTCAGATTTGTCGTGTCGGACGGATTTGTCGTATCTGTCGCATCTGTCGTATCGGTCGGATTTGTCGTATTAGTCGTATCTGTCGTGTCGGACGGATATGTCGTGTCTGTCGTGTCGGTCGGAATTGTCGTGTCGGTCGGATTTGTCGTATCTGTCGTGTCGGTCGGATTTGTCGTATCGGTCGTATCTGTCGTGTCTGTCGGATTTGTCGTGTCGGTCGGTTTTGTCGTGTCGGTCGGATTTGTCGTATCGATCGTATCTGTCGTGTCTGTCGGATCGGTCGGATTGGTCGTATCGATCGTATCTGTCGTGTCTGTCGTGTCGGTCGGATTTGTCGTGTCGGACGGATTTGTCGTATCTGTCGTATCTGTCGTGTCGGTCGGATTTGTCGTGTCGGTCGGATTTGTTGTGTCGGTCGGTTTTGTCGTATCGGTCGTGTCGGTCGGATTTGTCGTGTCGGTCGGATCTTTTTTTTTTTTTTAAACAAATTTATTCATTGAAATTTTACATAGGTATTGCCTTAAATCTAAACTCGCCAAACTTTAACGTTTGATGGCGAGAGACGCTCATTTTTCAAACTGTTTCTATTATTATCATAATCATGATGATGAAGGGAGTCTTTTTTTTTGCCTTAACATATAGGTAGGTACACTATAACCCAAGCAGGACATAGCAAGTATGTGTTATACCACCTGCATTGCTTATATTGAATAGAAACAAAAAACAATACTGACACAATAACAAACTCTTTTTACTGAAAACACTAAGTAGTTAAAAAAAAAAAGAAAAAATATACATATGAAAAATCGAAAATCCCAAACAAAATCCTAGTTTACCTCCAATATAATTATTTTTAATTTTGACTTTATAAGTCCCTTACTATATTTTTTTCCATCTTCTCTTAATATGTCTATTTGGTTAAATACTTTAGGTACTAAGTAGGCGGATGTTCTCTTCCCATAATAATTTTTTATATTTGGTACAGTAAATTTGTTTTCTCTAACCCTACGTGTGTTGTATTGGTTGGTTACATTATTTTTATATTCATCATTATAATAATATTCTAAGCTAATTAAATAATCTATTTTTTTATCTATGGGTATGATTTTACAAATAGGAAACAATTTGTCGTACTCTCTATTGCACTTATCTTTAACTTTTCTACTTACTAGGAACTTCATCAGTCTTATTTGTAAATCTCTAATATCTTTTAAATAAGTAATAAATGTTCGACCATACACAATAAGTCCATAACTCAACAATGAATCTGCAAGTGCGAAGTAAACTAATCTTAAAGTCTTTTTGTTTAATACATCTTTTAGCTGGTAAAACTTACTTAGCACAGCCCTTAGTCTATTACAAATATCGTTAACATGTAGTTTCCAACTGAAATTTTTATCTATCGTTAGGCCTAAATATCTAAATTGTTGTACATATTCTAGTTTGCTACAATAACAGTTATATTTATTTTTATGTAAACATTTATACGTATGCCCTATTATAGCTATAGATTCACTATTTATGGATTTAGCATTCCGATTATATGGCGAGTGTATATGCATGCATTTAGTTTTTATATGGTTTAATATAATTCCATTGTCATGCGCCCATTTACTGATGTTTTCAAAGTCATTCTGTATACACTTCTGAGATTCGGCTATATCTTTGGATGCATATACAAGGCACATATCATCAGCATACATAAACACCTTACAATTCTCCACAACATTTGACACACTATTTACATGCATTATGTATCCTACTGGCCCGTACACGGATCCAGTGGGCACACCTAAATCTACAACCGCCTCTTTCCCAGACTTGCCAGATATAATGGTACCTATCTTTCTATTGGTCAAGTAGTCTTTGAACCATTTATTAGTAGGACCGCGTATTCCACATTCATCCATTGCCTGTAATAATATGTCATGATCTAATGTGTCAAATGCCTTTTTGTAATCTATGAAAAGTGCTATAATCTGTTTCCCGGAGTCTAGAGACTCATTAATGTAATCAGAGAAACCCAACAGAGCTGAGACCGTGTTACGCCCTCTGCGGAAACCATGTTGAGTGTCACAAAGTATTTTATGTTGTTCAAGAAATTCGCTGATTTGACCTACAATTATTTTTTCAGTTATCTTATCTATGACTGACAATATTGCGATGGGCCTGTAATTTGCGTAATCCAAATGGCTGCCTGATTTGTATATAGGACGGATAATTGCCTTTTTTAATTGTTCAGGATAAGTACCACTTTTTAAGGATATGTTTACAAACAATGCTAGAACCGGACTTATTCGCTTTTGTATACATATTACGTCTTGCGCTCGTATTGCATCGAAACCGGGTGATTTTTCAGAGGACAAGTTCCTTACAATCTGTCGTGTCGGTCGTATTTGTTGTGTCGGGCCGTTTTGTCGTATCGGTCGGATTTGTTGTGTCGGTCGTATTTGTTGTGTCGGTCGGTTTTGTCGTATCGGTCGTATCTGTCGTGTCGGTCGGATCTGTCGTGTCGGTCGGATTTGTCGTGTCGGTCGGATTTGTCGTATCTGTCGCATCTGTCGTGTCGATCGTATCTGTCGTGTCGGCCGGATTTGTTTGGTGATACGTGTGTCGGACTTTTATTTACACCACAAAATACCCGACCATAAGACTACTCATCTAACAACCAAACTGGTGACCAAAGGTCGTATCTGTCGTATGTCGTATCTGTCGTGTCGGACGTGCCTATTGCAATATACCGGGCACAATTACAAACTCCGTGCTACTTCTGATATTTTTTTTAATAACCCTGTAATATTTTGCCCGAACTGGGAATAAAATGAAACTGAAAAAATGAACTCGAGATCCGTTACCTGGCCAGACTTACGACCACTGCGCAAACGAGGCAGTCTAGAAAAGAATATCAACAACAGTGTAGAATATTTAATTTCTATTATCTTCTCTATTCAAAGTCAAAGTTAAAGCATTTATTTCAATTAAACCATAGTTTGGTACTTTTGAAACGTCAACAAATAGGAGTGTACTCTTTGGAAAGAGTTTACAGAAGCTCAAGCATAGAAGTTTTTATTTTTTAACTTATTGACACGGAAAAATTTTTTTCTCACTTTTGAAACCTTTCCTGGACTTCCAAGAACATTTCAATACCAAAATTAGGCAAATCGGTTCAGCCGTACTTGAGATTTAGCGAGATTAACTAACGGAAATTCATTTTTATAAATATAGATTAATCAAATTCTAGAAGTGCCTTATCATTAGTCTCACGGCCTAATAGCAAAAGGACACAAAATTCTAAGTTGTACTTAAATATCGTGCCACCTCAGTTCAAAAATAATTACAACATGGAAAGGACCGATAGGAAAAAGAAAAAGAGGAAGACCGCACACACGATGGGATGACGATATCCTACGTGTGGCTGGAGTACGCTCGCTAGATACAGCAAAATATCGAGAAAGATGGCAGTCTCTGGAGGAGGCCTTCACCTTAGGGGTTCCCTAAGCGCGCGCCTCAAAGAGCCATCAGACCACCACAGATGGGGCCCAATAGGGCCGATGCCGATTCGGAGTCGCGGAGAACCTAACGGGTAACCGGGGCTCCGGCTCGACGTGCAGGAGAAGGAACGGGGTGGTTTTTAGTCAGTAAGAGTCTGACACTCCCTTCCGCCTCACCCAGGCGGGAGCAGTCATTCGACGATTTTCCCCCCTTAAAAAAAAAAAGGGGTTCCCTAAAACTAAACTTAATATACCTCATAATAATATGTTTTTTGGAAATGTACATTTCTTCCAAATTGGGAAATATAAGGCTTTTTTTATTTATTTTATTATTTATTTATTATCGTGCCACCTCAGTCATTTTACAACGAATTTGTAGAGACTGAAGTACCTATATTTAAACATGACTTCAAATTGAGTGACATTTCAGTATTTCAGTGTTAATAACATAAATGATTCAACTTTGGCTGTTACCTGGATATAGTAGGGTGTGCCATCATCACATCGCAATTATTTAATCGTCCAAACACATAGAATGCTCTCTTCGTCAAATCTGTCTTGTCAACGATCATCCCGGACTTTAATACCTCCAGGGAATAGTCTGTACCTGTAAAATACATAATGATATTGTCAGTGACAAGATCTCTATTGCTGAACATACGTCCGGCACTAAATCTCAGTTGGCCAGTGAAGAGCCGATTTTTCAATCATCACTTAATTCTTAACTATTTTATTTTTAGCCATGGTTGTCCCACTGCAGGGCAAAGGCTACTCCTTCCACTCATCTCTTCTTAAAGCTTTCTGTAACCAATCCCTTACATATAATCATCACAAAGGCGTCAAGTTCATTCCGTCATCAATAGTGAGTTTTGTCCACTGCTCGTCTGATATGCGGCAGACATGACCAGTTCAGTTCCACTATAAGCTAGCGGCTTTATGACCTACGTCAGCAATTTGAGTTTTGGAGCGCAGTATGGACTTTCTTATTCTGTCCGATAATCAGACTCCTAAGATACTGCGCTCCATTGCCCGTGTGCAAATCCTGAGAGTGGACTTTAGATGTTTTGTCAAAGATCTTTTTTTTTTTAAGCGGGGAAAATCATCGAATGACTGCTCCCGCCTGGGTGAGGCGGGAGGGAGTGTCAGACTCTTACTGACTAAAAACCACCCCGTTCCTTCTTGTGCACGTCGAGTCAGAGCCCCAGTTACCCATTAGGTTCTCCGCAACTCCGATTGTCAAAGACCATTAAGGTGAGGATGGGCAGAATACACATTTTTTTTTGTTTTTTAAAAAAAACGTTGCCCCACATTAGGATTTTCTCCTGTGTCGTGGGTGCGTTTACAAACATACAAGTTCACATACACAATGACACCCAGACCCGAAACAACAATTTGTGGATCACACAAAGTGTTGTTCCGTGCGGGAATCGAACCCGCGACACGTTGCACGGCAGCCGGTTGCCCAGCCACCGCACCAACCGTGCAGTCGAACACATGTCCATAAGCTTTGTTTTGAGTGCTAATGGAAGAGTGGCCCAGGTAGATGTATTCTTGGACGTATGCAATTTCTGTTCCATGTCCTTCTAACCTATATTTCAAGCTGTTTGTCATTAGTTTGGTCTTCGACATGTTCATCTTCAATCCAACCTCAGGGCTTGCTCCAGTGAGTTTGTTGATCATAGTTCTGATGCTGAAGAGGAGAAGAGCATAATGTCATCGGCGAAATGGAGGTTTGTTAGTTTGAGATGAAAAATAGCCTGAAATTCTCTAAATAGTGAACTTTCGGAAGAATGTTCATATCAGTTCAGAAGTTATGCAGCTAATTCAAACAAACAATTAAAAAGGTGTGCTTGCACCCTCTGGATATATATGGCTTTTATGTATCGTAACAGACCAGTCTGTTTGAGTTACATTTCATTTATAGTGAAGTCTAACAGGTCACTAGACCCTCCCTTCCGCCTCACCCAGGCGGGAGCAGTCGAATTCGATGATTTTCCCCCCTTAAAAAAAAAAAAAAAAAAAAGGCCACTCTTTTCCACTCTTCGCAAGCCCTCCAAAAAACTTAGTGGTCCCGTGTGTGAAAAATTACTTCTAATACTTACCGTCAGGGCAAATTCCAGACCATTTTGGTTCCTTATAAGGTATTGGCATTGATAACACATCGTTGGGTACTATCATAGGCGAATCTTTCCCTCTTTCATTTGATCGCGATGTTTTCGAACTGTTTTGCTCCTGTTGCTGATTTTCATTGTCTGTCGCCTCTTCAGATTCATTCTTGACCTTTTTCGGCAGTTTTCCAATACGACCGAAGAGTACAGGCTTTTTAAACACGATTTTTTCTTCGGTATTATGCTTATCACTGGCTTCCTCCATATTTTAGGTTATGTTTCGTATTTTTTATTCCTAAATACGCACGATAAGTTTAGTTTATAGATTAAGAGCTAAACATTAGTATTAAGACTAACAATTGTACAATATTAGCAATAAATTACAGAAAACTTTAATATTATCATCAGACGTAAACAAACTGGTTTACAATGTCAATAAAGTTATTTACTATAGCTAGTTGTTGAGCATAATGCTTGCTATCCTGTTCTGTTTCTTCGTAGAAAAAGGGACAACATGATAGTGTTTTTTTAAATCTCCAGGAACACTTCTACTGTCTGACTCATTTCAGCATTGAATAGTGATTACTCATGCACGTTTGCTTATCTTTATTATATCAGTCAATCACATAAATATAGAAATAATTTGAGAAACAATAAAGCACAATGAAATAAGTTTTATTTGTAACAGTATTAATGCTAACATAAAACGCGTTCAAATAACTCATTCGTTCTATCTATTTTGCTTAATCTGTGACTCGTATATTCAAAAACTCACTCACGAATGAACTATTCTAATATGAATGGAACAACTAAATCAATCAATTCAAAAGAATTTCGTGACGATTGCCAACCGATCGAATAAACAATATTAAAACGAACTCTCGATTTCGTAGTGTATATTGCTCAAACTGTGTTGCGTGCGTGTTTGTTTGTTCATTTTTTACACATCAGCTGTAAATATCACATGAGCAACTGTGCCGCGGTGACCATATTGTGTGCCTGTACTCGCGGACCCTCGCAACAAAGATCGTAACAATATTTACTTTTATCAAAACCTTATCGTAATTCAGGTTGTTTAAGTGATTTCATAGCATTGCTGACGTCCGTTCGCGCGTAATTAACTCAGGTAAGTGTAAAGTTAAGTTAGAAAAAACTATAAAAAGAATGTCAAAAACTTGTTCGTTTTTTGTGGTATACACATTAACAATTTTGAAGATAACAATCGAATTTGGCAACCGGTGAAAGTATATTTCACCGAAATTCTATCTTGTATAATGGTTCTATTGTTTTGATACATTTCTTTCGATTATTTCCCAAAGAATCGTGCCGTATCGCTGAAGGAAAGGTTTCGTTCTAGGAATTCTAAAACTGGTTTTTGTTTAGTCAGAATTTTATGTCAAATGCTCTTAAAACAGTAACTCCTATGTCAATGTCTGTGAAATATTGTGAAAGAGTAGTATTTGTTAGTTCAGAACTGCTATTAAAATTGTTTAAAACGGTTAAGGTCTTATTGGTTAGGTCAGTTTGAAGGATGGGTGGGTCAGAATCTAATTTGAATGATATCATATTATAAGAATTGACTTCAAATCCAACACGAATGATAGAATAAAATATTTATTACATTTTTCGTAAAAATAAGACAAGCAAAATACATATACTATAACAACTTTTTTATTTTTTTATGGTATGAAAAATAATAAACAAAATGTTTCCTTGTGGGTTTTACCCGCATACTTTTTGCCTAAATGTCAAAAAAAAAATACATAAAATATTAATATCAGTTCAGTACATAAATATGAATCTATCTGGTATAGTCAGAAACAGATTAAAACATTAAATAATGAACTGTACTGGTTAAATATTAGTAATGTTTGGTTTTGCTCAGCAGTGGGCATTTATAGGCTGTTGATGATGATGATGATGAATGTTTGGTTTAAAATTACTTCTATACCTAGTCCTAAAATTACTGGCACCTAAGTCTAGTCCAGTTTTGCAACTTGCCTTGCAAGAAGGCACAAACATCTCATCATCATCAACAGTCTGTAAGTGTCCACTGCTGAGCAAAGCCTTTTCTCACACGAAGTAGGTTTGAGCATTAACCACCACGTTTGGTCAATGTGGGCTGGCGATTTTCAAATTATAATTAGAAATTATAAGCCCAGGTTTCTGCACGATGTTTTCCTTAACCAATTGCCTGTGGTGTCTATTAATAATCTTAGAAAGTACATATAACTCGGAAAAAGTTACATTAATACTTATTGTTGGTAGGTTTCGGACCTGCACCCCAATGCTGGATAAGCAGGCATCTTAACCTCTAGGCCAACACAACATTAGTATATCTATATTTTATCCTAATTATGTAGGTCAAAATATTACTAAATTACTATTATCCTTCCTTATAACTTGTTGTGTTATTACCTTATTATTCCTAAGTGCTAACTAGGTACTAAATTGTTTATAACAAATGTAATTAGCACACTGTGTGTACATATTTGTTACAAGCTACTTCCGCGCGGTTTCACTCGCTCTGCTTGCGCCTATTAATCGTAGCGTGATATTTTATAGCCTATAGCCTTCCTCGATAAATGGGCTATCCAACACAGAAAGAATTTTTCAAATCGGACCAGTAGTTTCGGAGATTAGTGTGTTCAAACAAACAAACAAAAAACAAACTCTTCAGCTTTTAGTAGCAATTAGTATAGATTCAATATCAAGAATTTGGGACATAATCATCGAATGACTGCTCCCGCCTGGGTGAGGCGGGAGGGAGTGTCAGACTCTTACTGACTAAAAACCACCCCGTTCCTTCTCCTGCACGTCGAGCCGGAGCCCCGGTTACCCGTTAGGTTCTCCGCGACTAGATTGTGATCTGGAATTACATATAGGTTACTTTTTACCTCAAAGAAACATTGGCTAAGCCACTGGCAGAAATTGGTTTCAAAATAATAATAAAGTTACAGATGTGTGCGATGCCTAATGGCTAATTAATTTTTATTTTAATGTCCGTCTGGTATATTATTTTAAATGAATAGACACGTATTTTTTATTTTCTTACGGAAACGAATACTTTCGACTATATATCTATTTGAAATGTCGCGTGAAGTCACTTCTATGTACATTTTATACGTAGAAATGACGTTTTAGCCCCCACTCCTAAACTTTGATTCGTTTTATCTAAGTATTGTTTTATTGTACGACAAAATAAAAAAATACGTGTCTAATATTTTTTCATTACCTAACTTACGGACTAATTAGATTTTTAATTTTCATACCCTGTCATCATCCCAATTATTGCTATATAAAGAAAATAGATTTATTATGTGTTGATTGTTTTCATATATTATTTTACAAATGAAATCGTTTTTCTTTTGTTTTACCGCTTGTAGTAAATTAATAATTGCTTACGGTCCAGTGAATACAAGTTTGATATTTATTCGTTCTTTTATTGATATAATGTTATGTAAGTGTATATCTTTGACTAGTTCTGCTCGGTTCCTATTATTTGTAGCGTGATGGTATGGAGCCAATACCCTATCTCGATAAATGCACTATCCAACACATTGTGTGTAGGTGGACTTGTATGCTTGTAAACGCACACATGACACAGGAAAAAATCCTAGTGTAGGGCAACATTAAAAATAAATAGAGAATTATACAAAACGGATCAGTAGTTCTTGAGGTTAGCCCAAACAAACAAACTCATTAGCTTTATATAATAGTATCTTTTTTTGAGGGGATATCATCGAATGACTTCTACCACCTGGGTGAGACGGGAGGGAGTGTCAGACTCTTACGGACTAAACACCACCCCGTTCCTACTCCTGTTCTTCGAACCGGAGCCTCGGCATCCCGTTAGGCCTTCCGCAGCTCCATATCGGGCATCAACCCTAGTGGGCACCATCTGTAGTGGTTATATAATAGTAGGTACTAGCTTCTGCCCGCGACTTCGTACGCGCAATCCCGTTTTCTCCCGTTCCCGTAGGATTTTCAGGACATTTTCTGTATTGTGAACCTTCTCCTAACTCCTTAGAGGTATAATAACAAAAAAAAAAGTATTAATGAAACCGGTCCACCCATTCACGCGTGATGCCGTGCCGTGACCAAGGGAAAAAGGGATTCATTTTGATATAAAGTCAAAGTCAGAATCATTTATTTCAATCAGGTTCACAATACAATTTACTAGTTACATAGTTTTGCTGTTTGGATTGTGTGAGAACAATGTAACACTAAAATCCAGTCAAAGTGATCAAAAAAGAAAATAACCTTAAGGACAATAATAGTCTGGAGCTGTATAACTATCGACCCGCCCCGGCTTTGCACGGGTGCAATATGCATGTATTATACATATAAACCTTCCTTAAGAATCACTCTATCTATTAAAAAATCCGCATCAAAATCCGTTGCGTAGTTTTAAAGATCTAAGCATACATAGGGACAGACAGACGGTGGATAGCGACTTTGTCATATACTATGTAGTGATAATGGTATGAGAAATGTATACAATAAAGTCATGGACGAAAGCTATTAACAATACTTATCGACTTGTGTTTATTAATTTTGGTATTAATTAACTGATTTCTTACGTAACTCAGCGTTCAAATCATCTTTCATATGTAAGTTTTCATATAAGTTTAGAGATTACTTTTATTGCTTAATTAAATAAGGTGTTTTGATAGAAAAGAAAGTTTATTCAATATTATGCAGTCAATAGTAATGTTTATCTAAATACTAGCTACTTTCCGCGCGGTTTCACCCGCTCTGTTGAGCTCCTATTGATGCCAGCGTGACGTTTCAATCCAATTTGAATAATTCTTTTGTTCTGGATAGTCCATATATCGAAGAAGGCTATAAAACATCGCGCGGACATAGACGTAGTATTTAATTACATTTTACTAGCGACCCGCCCCGGCTTCGCACGGGTGCAATATGCATGTTTTATACATATAAACCTTCCTTAAGAATCTATCTATTAAAAAAACAGCATCAAAATGCGTTGCGTAGTTTTAAAGATCTAAGCATACATAGGGACAGACAGACGGCGGATAGCGACTTTGTTTTATACTATGTAGTGATGTAACAGGTGTGTCTGCGGTATCGATAGATTCACGTGGCGGCTTATCTATATTACGAGTATTTGTAATTTGTAGCAACTATCGAACTATAGACTATCTTTTACAATGAAAAACTATTATGAATCGTAGATAACAGTCATGTTACTGTTTTCCGGGCTAGAAGTACTCTCTGTGGTCTTTCTGTGTCGTGGTGGCCCGCAGGTTTAAGACTCTTTCTTCTCATGTATGAGTGTACTGGTTCGAAACCCACCAACGGTACAGTACCAATGTGACTTTATCCGAGTTATATGTACTTTTTAAGATTATTCAGACACCACTGACAAACGTAGAAGGAAAAACGTCGTGAAGAAACCTAGGCTCATAATTTCTAACTATAAGTTTGAAATCGCCAACCCGCATTGAGCAAGCGTGGTGATTAATGCTCTAATCTTCTCTATGTGAGAAGAGGCTTTGCTCAGCAGTGGACTTTTATAGGCCGTTGATGATGATGATGAAGTATTTACTTTCTAAGATTATTTAGACGTCAGTGACAGCCAAGGAAACATAGTGAGGAAACCACGGCTTATAATTTCTAATTATAAGTTTCAAATCGCTAACCCACATTGAGTGATTAATGCTCAAACCTTCTCCGTCTGAGAATAGGCTTTAGCTCAGCAGTGGCCACTTATAAGCATATGCATATTTGTAGCACCTCAGCAGCTGTAGCCAAATGTCATTTAGCGCTTGTCTACATGTAGAATAGAAAACCAAATTATATGGAATTGACGTAAATTTTGACACTTGTCAACGTCATCCCCATACATTTTGATTTCTACTCTCTCTGTAGAAAAGCGCTAAAGCGTGGCGTTTGGCTAAAGGCCCTGGTGTTGCAGGTTTTCAAAGGCGATGTCGATTGCCCACCATTTGGTGATTCGTCACCTCATTTACTGACCTATACCGTAAAAATAATATTTCTTTTTTTAAGTTTATTCATTGAAATTTTACATAGGTGTGGCCTTAAATCTAAACTCGCCAAACTTTGACGTTTGATGACGAGAGACGATCATTAAACAAACAATTCAATTTTTTTTGTTGCCCTTTACTAGGGTTTTCTCCTGTGTCATAGGTGCGTTTACCAACATACAATTTCACGTACACATGACACCTAGACCCAGAACAACAACCTGTGGATTACAAAAATAGTTATTCCGTGCGGGAATCGGACACGCGACACATTGTGCGGCAGCCAGTTGCCCAGCCATTGCGCTAACCGTGCAGTCTTATTCTATTTATTATTATTCTGATATATAGTTATAATTGCAATGTTTTTTTTTCTTAATAACTACATTACATTAAGCATATGTGCACCTTTGACTAAAAGCGTGTTACGCTTAACTCGTCGAGTACTGTCATTATAGACACAATTAAAGAACAAGGTTGCGGTCACCGGTGTCCTCGCCGTGTTTGACAGTATAAACTAGTAAAATCTACGTGTTATCGTTCATAATGAAAGTACCAAATGTTTGAGGGGGAAAATCATCAAATGACTTCTCCCGCCCGGTTGAGACGAGAGGGAGTGTCAGACTCTTACTGACTAAGAACCACCCTGTTCCTACTCCTAGTAAAATGTACGTGTTATCGTTAATAAAGAATGTACGATTAGCTACCTACAATTTAAATATAGATATAAAAAGTTGTTTATTAAATCAGATAATTTTAAATTCATATGAGGCAGTTATCATTTACATTGGCATCCTAAACCTTATATAATAATACGATTACCTCTAATATTATGTAAATGGTAGTCAAAATTATGTACGGATTAATATTATATAGTTTTAAGAGATCCGTAGCTAAAGTGTATGAACGGGAATAGATAAGCTACCCCCCGCTCGCGGAGAACCTAACAGGTTACCGGGGCTCCGACTCGACGTGCAGGAGAAGGAACGGGCTGGTTTTTAGTCAGTAAGAGTCTGACACTCCCTCCCGCCTCACCCAGGCGGGAGCAGCCATTCGATGATTTTCCCCACTTAAAAAAAAAATAGAATTATGCGGGTAGCGAAGCGGCGGCGGCGGCGATATTGTAGACCTCTCATAGGTGTCGCGGAGAACCTAATGGGTAACCGAGGCTCCGGCTCGAGTGAGTAGTGCAGGAGAAGGAACGGGGTGGTTTTTAGTCAGTAAGAGTCTGACACTCCCTCCCGCCTCACCCAGGCGGGAGCAGTCATTCGATGATTGTCCCCCCTTAAAAAAAAAAAGGACCTCTCATAGGTCTCGTAAATCAACCGCCAGTTACTCTAACAGAGACATAATCAATTGTTTCTTAAAGAAAGGAAAATCATCAAATTACTCCTGTTGGAGTAAGGCCGGAGGGAGTTAAGGGAGTGTCAGACTATTTTCTTCAACTAGGAATAACTTAAAATGTATATTATAGAAAGTGCCCCCTTATTGGAATGATCGAAAATCTTCAAACGATTCCTCGCGTTCTGGCTAAGGTGAGAGGGAGTGTCCGACTCTTACTGACTAAACACCACTCCGTTCCTACTTTGTAGAAATTACTCATAACCGACTAATTAGGTGTTATAATTATAGCTAAATACTTAAACGATAAACAGTGTGTAATAATTGTAGATGTAGATAGCACTCAGTGATTACTGCCTGTCTTTAAAGACATAGGTTAAAAACGTGAGTATATGCGTAAAAAGAATGAATGCGTAAAATGCGTACGAGGAAAATCGAGAGATGCATATGATTTGTGTGATTAGATTCTGATCTATGATAAAAGTACATAGTATCTTATTATAAAGATAAAATGAAATCAGTTATTCATCTTAAATTTTTAAGCATTGTTATTTTTTCTTTTTGTACTGTTTGTTAGGGAGACTGGGCATCACGACACCGGGAATCCTAGTGTGAGGTCCAGGATACAACTAATTTTTAAAACTTTTTTGAAATAAATCTTATTCTTAATTTGAAACGGAATATTTAATAGTCATTGACTAGCTCATGCCAAGGTTTGATTTAGTGAAATCTTCATCGTTGATCATTTTATTTTTCACAGATGTTTTTATATTATTAAACGGGAATCGTCAACTTAACGCACACTAGAAAGAAACAAAGAAAAACGGTTTATATACTACGCCACGACATGCGACACACATGCAGACAATATAAGAACACACAAAAGTAAGTTAATGGTGCGTCGCAGCGCAAAAGGCTGGAGCTCAGCTTGACGCTATGGCCCGGGCAGGAAGGCTCGAGCCACGGCGCTGATTTTCAGCACCAGTCTGTGTAATAGAGTTACGTAATGAGGTCGACCGTTCCTCCACTCTCCAGAAGGCGATAGCGTTAACGTCTCGTTCTTCGTCCAATATTTAACAGCTGCCGTGATTGGACAAAAAAGCCTCCCCCCACACCTGCACCACCCACTATACGCCTACGGTCTGCGGTGACTCTGCTCGGAGCACAGCATAGGAATAATAGCAATGAAAAAAAAGAAGAAAAAAAAAAGAAAGTAATACAAATAAAAGAAAGAACAACTTAAAAAAAATTAGCAACACCAAGGAGTCTTAAAGTATTGAGAATAGTCACCGATCTACTAACTAGGTACTGTAGTTTATCATTTTTGCTTTATTGTCATTATCATAGGCTCATGTCATTGCCCCATGTCTACAGAGCCAATTCTAGTCCTACCTCTACAAAAATGTCGCGGAGAACCTAAAGGGTTATCGGGGCTCCGGCTCGACGTGCAGGAGAAGGAACGGGGTGGTTTTTAATCAGTAAGAGTCTGACACTCCCTCGGAGCCTCACCCAGACAGGAGCAGTCATTCGATGATTTTCCCCCCTTAGAAAAAAAAAGTTCTACAAAAATAATGAACCCGAACAAACACAAAGTTCGATTTGATCGTGTTTCGTGGACAAATTGATTGCAATTTGTCTTGATGCAAGCGAAACATGAAAAGTCAGTTGTCAATAAGTCATCTTTGCAAACTATGGATGACCTAGTCCTACTATAATAATGAAATGCAAGCAATTACTTTAATGTCAACCATGTTTTCCATCGAGCAAATAGTGTTATTTCATCAATACTGCTGATGTTTACTTGAAACTTAATTTGTGGTGTCATCACAATCATGTAAACGGCAGCTCATGTAGTGTAGATGTCCAGTCAACAAGGATGTAGCGAGGTTGACTGTCCAGGCGACACACGTACTTAGGTATCGTCTTGAGCTAATGTTCACATGTAAATAGCAGCTCATGTAGTGTAGATGTCCAGTCAACAAGGATGTAGCGAGGTTGACTGTCCAGGCGACACACGTACTTAGGTATCGTCTTGAGCTAATGTTCACATGTAAATAGCAGCTCATGTAGTGTAGATGTCCAGTCAACAAGGATGTAGCGAGGTTGACTGTCCAGGCGACACACGTACTTAGGTATCGTCTTGAGCTAATGTTCACATGTAAATAGCAGCTCATGTAGTGTAGATGTCCAGTCAACAAGGATGTAGCGAGGTTGACTGTCCAGGCGACACACGTACTTAGGTATCGTCTTGAGCTAATGTTCACATGTAAATAGCAGCTCATGTAGTGTAGATGTCCAGTCAACAAGGATGTAGCGAGGTTGACTGTCCAGGCGACACACGTACTTAGGTATCGTCTTGAGCTAATGTTCACATGTAAATAGCAGCTCATGTAGTGTAGATGTCCAGTCAACAAGGATGTAGCGAGGTTGACTGTCCAGGCGACACACGTACTTAGGTATCGTCTTGAGCTAATGTTCACATGTAAATAGCAGCTCATGTAGTGTAGATGTCCAGTCAACAAGGATGTAGCGAGGTTGACTGTCCAGGCGACACACGTACCTAGGTATCGTCTTGAGCTAATGTTCACATGTAAATAGCAGCTCATGTAGTGTAGATGTCCAATCAACAAGGATGTAGCGAGGTTGACTGTCCAGGCGACACACGTACTTAGGTATCGTCTTGAGCTAATGTTCACATGTAAATAGCAGCTCATGTACTGTAGATGTCCAGTCAACAAGGATGTAGCGAGGTTGACTGTCCAGGCGACACACGTACTTAGGTATCGTCATGAGCTAATATTCACATGTAAACAACAGCTCATGTAGTGTAGATGTCCAGCCAACAAGGATGTAGCGAGGTTGACAGTCCAGGCGACACACGTACTTAGGTATCATCATGAGCTAATTTTAATAAACTGCCTGAACTGCTGAACTTCCTAGTCTTAACAGTTGACCCTTTATCAAGTTCATTGGTCAAATTTTTCAGTTGTTATCAGATAAAAGTTGTGATAAAAATCAAGACACTTGACTTTAAACGTTGCACTCAAAAACATAAGTAAACATAGCATCACCGTTAGATAAAGATTTATCAGGGACATAGTTATTATTTGTACGTGTACCTGGAATGGTGACGACACAATATAACGAAATAGAACTAATAACTGTCTCTTTATCGAGTCGCAATTATGACTGTCTAGCAAGTACTCTTGGACTCGATTTCATGTTAAGGGTTATTGGAATTTTTCGGTATTATGTATAAAATTCTGAATAAAAGCGCAAACTGTGGAATAATGCCCGTTCGGGTTATTCGATGTTTCAAACCGGCTGGACACTTTGGCAATGCGTAGACATGTAGCTTCGTTGTGCATTTTCTATCGGTTATACCACGGGGAGTGCTCTGAGGAATTGTTTGACCTGATACCTGCCGCATCTTTTCGCTATCGACCTTCACGATCAAGATATGCATCCCCATCATATAGATGATTGGTACTTGGCAGGCCACAACTGTGCGCTTACGCGCTTACGTAGCTTTCTGCCTCGCACAGCAAAACTGCGGAATGATTTGTCGTCGGCGGTATTTCCGAACCGATACGACCTTCAATTTAAAAGGCTTGTAACGCACCTGTGACTCATCTGGTGTTTTTTTTTTAAGGGGGGAAAATCATCGAATGACTGCCTGGGTGAGGCGGAAGGGAGTGTCAGACTCTTACTGACTAAAAACCACCCTGTTCCTTCTCCTGCACATCGAGCCGGAGCCCCGGTTACCCGTTAGGTTCTCCGCGACATGCGGATGTCCATGGGCGGCGTTGATCGCTTACCATCAGGTGATCCGTCTGCTCGTTTGCCTCCTATTCCATAATTGAAATAGATTGAGGAAGGGGCGGGCACACGACGAAACACAACGCAAGCGTTGCTTCACGTCGGTTTTTTGTGAGGCCGTGGTATCACTCCGGTCGAGCCAGCCCATTCGTGCCGAAGCATGGCTCTCCCACACTTAAATCCTTGGAGGACCTTAAGTTTAATCTTATGTTAATAAGAAAACTAGCAAAATCGACATTATTATAATTCATTTAATCAACAATTTTCAACAGATTGTTTCATATTATCAATGTCAAATCATGTTGACGTCACACTACAGACACTAATTACGATTTAATTGACATAGTCATGGTAAAATCGGAAAACATATGATAAAGTGGGCTTGTAGAAGTGTATTTATTAACATTATACAATATTGAGGGTACCTTGAAAATGTTGGTGATGCCGGCTGGTGACCTTGAACGTTAGTGCAGAAAAATGCCGTATGCGTATATTTTGAAGCAAAACTGATTTTTTAAGTTAACATTTATGGTAAGTAGACCAAAAGGCCTTTTTTACAAAATTAATGTTGAAGTGTGTAGAAGTGGAAAGACTGGCAGTTCTGTCAAAATTAAGACAAACCAAATTTTTGTTAACAAGCCCCAATTGTAGAGGTATAGACTGAAAAAAAAAAGAATCCGAAGAGTTTAAAATAAGCTTATGATATTATTACTTGTGAATTAGTAGGAGATAAAAGTTAAAAATGGAGGAGTCGAGGAAATCGACTAGTTTCAAGCCATGCTAGAGGCTCATAGTTATGAGCAGACTCGAGCTGCCAGTAGCAGAACGTCCGTCACATGTCGCGAAATGCTGCTCACTGAAACTAGTCGAGTTCCTCGTCAAACAGTTATGTGAGTCAGCCGAAAACATAATAATGAAGTTAAAGATATTAAAGCTACTGCTATTGATTTCAACCTGGTTTCGAAAAGGGCAAACTAAAATGAATCCTCGGTAGCTATGTCACACTCCCTAGTCTTTTATCCACAAAAAGCTGGGCGCCTTTTGAAGGTTTGAAGGTTTTCATCCAAAAAAGTAATGCCTAGAGAAATCAAGATTATCATGTGTGTGGTTCATAAATCAACATACCTATCTGTACCTACCTAGAACCCCACGAATTTTGCGATATTAACTTTACGTAATCGTTCAAAATAATGATCTTATCAGTATGATAGGTGTCTTACATTTATCAATTGTTAAATAATGATTAAATGCTATATATGACAGTAGTCATTGCGCATAATTTTTGTGTTTCTCGCGTCGACCTTGTGTCATCAACTCATCGCCCCTTTTGTCATTGATTAGTTCATCTATTGTTCTATCTTGTGTGCGGACGTAGACTTCTTTAACTCAATACTTATCTTGACATGTGCAAATGTACCTAGCCGTTATGCCTAGTGGAAATTCATGGTTTCTTCATCTACTCCTGAACATAGGCCTCCTCACTACCTATCTACAGTACATCCCTTAACTCGATCTTGTATTGTTGTCTGCATGTGTGTCGTGGCGTAATAAACGATTGTTCAAATTCAAAATTCTTTATTATCTTAAGAATTACAATATCTGTCTAACATTGAGGCAGTCCCAGTAAGTTCCTTCTTTCTTTTTCCATCTTTAGCTCTTTACATCTCCAGTCTCTAGCAACCACACAGAGGATATCATCACTTCATTCACTTGACCTTTCGCTGCGGCAAAGGTACTGATATATACTGGCTGATTGTCGTACAATATTAAAGTTTAGAATGCTAATCACACATCACTAGTTCGTTACAGTACACTGTTAGACTGTGGGCCTCCTCTTCTCTACATAAGAAGGGTTTGCCCATAATATCGCACTTTAAATGGTCCTGGTATATCAGAGAGTGCTGCTGCCCGGTATTATCCATTTCAAACTAGCTTTTACCCGCGGCTTCGCTCGCGTCACAAACACAAGCCTATGTGACATATATTATAATATATACCAATACACACAGCGCCATCTATACCAATACTTTAGTTTTCCCTCGGGAATATCAATTTTTTCCGGGATAAAAAGTACTCTATTATTTAATCCGGACTTCTAACTTTACGTCTGCAAAAATTCAAAGCAATCGGTTTAGTTGTTACGGCGTGAAAGCGGAACAAACAAACTCACTTTCCAATTTATAATATTAGTAAGGATAAGGATATCCAGTCACTTAGCTCTTATGATTAACGCTAATACTAATACAAAAATTCGATACATGACTTGGAAATATATTTTAACGTGGTTAAATGTAATTTAAACTGTCAAACACCAAGCGGCCACCGGTGACCGCAACCTATTGTTCTATAATTGTGTCTACAAAACCGGTACTCGACGAGTTAAATAGTACGGCTTCCAGCTTGATACCAGTTTGTTACGTAAAGTCGATCGAGCCGAAACCTAAGCAAGGTCGACGTCAAGGAGCTTATGAAGCGATGTTTTGCTTATGTAAGTTCAAGTCTCGAGTCGTGACATGTGAAGGAAATATTTCAAGATGTTGATATAGGTGTCTTTTCGACAATTGTAGAGGTATAATGAAATTCATGTTATGTATAAGCCTATTGACATACATTTGTCAGTGATTGACTGGCTACTGGTACTTTGGTACCCTAGAAATAGAAAAAGAAAACGACGCAGGCAGTTCAGAAGATGGGAAGACGATATAAGAACAATAGCAGGAAAAACATGGACTGTTTTTGTCATGTTTTTGTTTGTTTGTTTGAACGCGCTAATCTCCGTAACTACAAGTCTGATTTCAATAATAATTATTTTTGTTTTGACAAGCGCATTTATCGAGGGTACGCTATAACACATCACGCTACAACCAATAGGAGCTGAGCAGAGCGTATGAAACCGCGCGGAAGTAGCTAGTTTATAATATTGCCATACTTGTGTACATACTGCAATATCTCCTGCGCAGTCGACGTTGCGTCATGACCTTATGATTGACTATCGGATAGTCACTTTAGTTTTGTATTGCTGACCATATTACTAGACAATCAGGTATTATGAAGCCTACAAGGTGTGGTGACTAGTGATACAGTGAGACGTCAGCCTAGCGTCAGTATTACACAATAGGAGTTAATCAATCCATTGTGACGCTTATAAAGACAGGAAGGGCTGGTAGATTGTGCCACTGGATATGGTGCTCGGATGCAAAGGCGCACGTACTCCCGCCGAGTGGTATTGTAGACTTCAGCATAGTAGCTGAGAACTTCGGATCTGGGAATTTATTATTTGCCTACTGTTGGACTATGGGGCGTGGGTATCTCTACGTTTGTCATAATGTTCATGATTGACAAGTATTTCGAATTGAAAAAGAGCAATTAGTCCCACGGATGGGGCCCAGTAGGGCTGACGAAGCCGCGGAAGACTTAACGTGTAGCCGGGGCGCCGGCTCGAAGAGCTGAAGTAGGAACAGATTGGTTTTTAGTCAGAAATAGTTTGACACTCCCTCTCGCCTCACCCGGGCAGGAGAAAAAATTGGATGACTTTCTCTCATCAAAACAAAAAAAAACCTTTTTTCTATCTTGTCCTTTCTATTCAGACCGTAAAAAGTTTGTGTAAAAATTAAGTGTGGAAGAGTCATGCTTAGGAACGAATGCGCCAGCTCGACCGGAGTGATACCACGGCCTCCGGAAAACCTACATGAAACAGCACTTGCGTTGTGTTTCGTCGTGTGAGTGAAGTTTGCAGAGGCCCAATTACCTCCTTCCCCAATCTCCCCAATCCTTGAATCCCCAACAATCCTCAAATTTCTAATCCCCAATAGGCCGGTTAGGCACTCGTAACGCCTCTGGTGTGTCATGCTCATGGGCGGCGCCGATTGTTTACTATCAGGTGATCCGTCTGCTCGTTCATAGGCTTTGGCAAAAGCCACAACGCAGTATAATTACTATTACAATCCTCGACTTGCACAATCCGTATCTTGTTTCACTGCAGATACAGCTTATATTTGCATTCAATGAATGAACATCCTTTGTTCGTGGAAGGATGACTGACGGAATGTTGCGTCGGCTGCTGACACGCTCCGGTTGTATACAACACATAACATAACATAACATCACGCCTTTTAACCCCGAAGGGGTGGGCAGAGGTGCACACAGAAGTAACACCCACTTTTCACTATTTATGTTATGAGTCGCATGTAATAGGGGGTGAACCTATTGCCATATACCGGGCACATTTCCAGACTCCGTGCTACTACTGAGATTTTTTTTAAAAACCCAGTAATACTTTGCCCGACCCGGGAATCGAACCCGAGACCCCTTGCCCGGTAGTCGCACTTGCGACCACTCGGCCAACGAGGCAGTCAATATAATTGTATGTATAATTGTCTAGGTAATACGTTTTAGTGCCTCTGCGGTCAAGTAGTCGTTGTGTGTGCAATTGGGATGATGACGGGGTATGAAAATTAAAAATCTATTTAGTCCGTAAGTTAGGTAATGAAAAAATATTAGACACGTATATTTTTATTTTGTCATATAATAAAACAATACTTAGATAAAATGAATCAAAGTTTAGGAGTGGGGGCTAATACGTCATTTCTACGTATAAAATGTACACAAAACACCGTTAATTAGTTCGCAGCGCTACACATCGACACTAGTATGACTCCACAATATACATGTGTGGGTAATTTCATACAATAGATATCTATAGAAACATTCGTCTATCACACACATCTTGGTATTTAAATATCATTTTTGTGTCGGTATACGTAATTATTTAGTAAATAAGTTTAAATAAAAACGAGGGTAAAGATAAAAATAACTTATAACAAACTTTGAACAAATCGAAATCAAATAATGAGCAATCGAGCTATACCTCTACAATACCCATATAAATATAGTGTTTTCTCATCGTATTTTTATGTTACCGAATGGTATACAATATTTCGATGATCTCATTCACAGCGCGTTTGGCGTAATGGGTATCACCTCCAGTAAAGTGCCGCCGGATCGATTCCAGCATTCACAAGTTGTTTCTAGAATTCATTAATCAAATATTTAAAATTTGAAACAATGTTTTAATCTTTTCTTTTTTTTCTATCCTATTTTTCTAAATCTTCTTATGTTAATTTTAAAAGTATATGCTTTATCGCATGATATTTCCCAATTCGACTATAAGGTTTATTGGCATATTGATTAATTATTATTTAACTCGTCGAGTACCGGTTTAGCAGACACAATTATAGAACAATAGGTTGCGGTCACCGGTGACCGCTTGGTATTTGACAGTTTAAAGAACTTTAAGAACTTAACTGTGGTATGATAATTAATTATTATAAATATTGAATATAAAACCACTTATTTGTATAATAAATAAATTAATTGTAATAAAATATAGTATTGTTTTATTTACCGACTTATCTGCTTCTTTTATAGCCTGATTTAATATTTCAAAAAACAAAAAAAAATAAGAAAAACTACATAGTAAAATAAAAAAAGAATCTTTCAGCTGGAATAGAATTCACATCATCATTGATCATTGAAAGACGATAAAAGCGTGCTCATTAACCAGTCGACCACGAACACTACGTTAATACCCGTCAAAATGTTGGGCCATATCAATGATAGTAAATAGTTTTAACCTTACCCGTGAATTAAATTATAAAAATACATATACCGATACAAGAATGAAAATACCAATGTGAATGTGGTGGACGAATATTTTTATACACAGTAATATGAAATTACCCACACATGTTCACTGTGTAAAAGATAGTAGTGTCGATGTGTGGCGCTGCTAACTAATTAGCGGTGTTTTGTGTACATAGAATTGACGTCATGCGACATTTCAAATCAATATATCGTCGAAAGTATTCGTTTCTGTAAGAAAATAAAAAATACGTATCTAATGATTTAAAATAATGTACCAGACGGACATTAAAAATAAAAATTAGGCATCTACCCTATTGCCGGGCAAGGAGTCGAGTATTACTGGGTTTTTAAAAAAATTCACAGCAGTAGCACGGAGTCTGGAATGGTGCCCGGTATATGGCAATAGACTCACCCCCTATTACATGAGACTCGTAACATAAATAGTGAAAAATTGGTGTTACATTGGATATGGCATTAGGCCGTAATGTGCACTTCTGCCTACCCCTTTGGGGATTAAAGGCGTGATGTATGTTTGTGCACGATTATCTTACGATTGACTGAACCGATTTGTATGGGGTTTTCAAACTCAATGATACTTTGCCCGGCCTGGAAATCGAACCTGATACCTCTCCACTGCAATCAACTTACTCAAATACAAAACCGGTAAAACAAAAAACTAAAATAAGTATTTAACTATAAAGCAATGGTGTCGCGTAGTATTTATAGTAACGGTTTTAGTGACGAAAACACCTACAAACATACTGACATATTGACTGTGCCGTTGTAGTGTGAGAATTGTTTGTTAATAGATAGTGGATAATTTACATACATACATACATACATACATACGCGCCTGTCTCCCATCGCGGTAGGCAGAGATTATGGACCGTCAATAGGGATGATGACAGAGTATGAAAATTAAAAATATAATAAGTCCGTCATTTAGGTAATGAAAAAATATTAGACACGTATTTTTTTTTATTTTGTCGTATAAGAAACCAATACTTAGATAAAACGTATCAAAGTTTAGGTAGTTACGTCATTTTAGAGTATAAATCGTACTCAAAAGTGACGTCATGCGATATTGCAAATCAATCCATCTTCGAAACTTCGTTTCCCTTAGAAAAAAAAATAATTATAATAATTATCGTGAGACATACTAAATTAACTAAAAATCATGGGTTACTCACGTGAATATACTGAGAAAAGCTCTACTAGTGTGCGTGGTCGCTGCGTAGTAGGATGCGCGACATCGCTGCGACTGCGCACGCTGCTCATGTGGAAGAGCCCCTCTGTGGGTCGAAACTAGTAGAGCTTTTCTTAGTATATTCACGGGAGTAACCCGCGGTTTTTACTTAAGATGTTTTTTTGTGTTTTGTGTTGTAATTTGTATAATGCGTCAAGCATGTCTTTGCATTGTTCTTACATACCTCTATACGTACAGTATTGGAATATGTATCAGAGACATTGTAGAACATACTTTTGTTAAAAGAGTAACGAATGGAGTTTCTTGCTCGTTCTTCTCCATTCGAATCGACATTTTGGAATGAGCACCTAGCTTCACCTAGCTTCACTGACTGACTGACTGACTGACTGACTGACTGACAGATTTATGTTGTATTTGTTGACGTTTCAAAAGTACCAAATTATGGTTTAATTGAAATAAATGCTTTGACTTTGACTTTGAAGCATGACACTACCACAAGAACGCATAAACTAACAAAACGATTTATAGTTAATCCTATTAGCAATTAACACTGGTACTAAGCATAACCAATTTACTTAACGGTAAACAAATACTTGGAGTCCTGCTTACCTCCCATAGGGACGAGCGTGCAGATAATTAAGCATGTAAATATTTAAAGTGCGTTCAGTATTAACATGGGCTGGACAACATGGACACCCATTTTAAGTTTGTCTTGTAGTGAGAGCTATGATAATCTATATACATATCGTAGGTAAGTGAAAACAGTACATTGAATATATTTATAAAAGAATGAATCGGGGCGCGCCGTATCGATTGTACCTCTATATCACGATATACAATCGATACTGAAGCCAAAAATATGGTTTTTAGAATTTTTGTCTGTATTTGTCCGGAATGAACTCATAAAGTGCTGCACGGATTTACCTCAAATTTTGCATGAATATTACTGATAGGTCGGGTCAACATATAGGCTACATATTATCACGCTATCGCATACGGGAGAGGAGCTGCGAATCAGTCTTCCATGCGGACGAAGTCGCGGGCACAGCTAGTATGCAATGTATACATATGTATGTACAGAATACAGGCTGTAAACGGGACGCTATCGAAAAACTAGCGACCCGCCCCGGCTTCGCACGGGCGCGATATGCATGTATTATACGTATTTTTTTTTTAAGGGGCAAAATCATCAAATGACTGCTCCCGCCTGGGTGAGGCGGGAGGGAGTGTCAGACTCGTACTGACTAAAAACCACCCCGTTCCTTCTCCTGCACGTCGAGTCGGAGCCCCGGTTACCCGTTAGGTTCTCCGCGACTCCGAATCGGCATCGGCCGTATTGGGCCCCATCTGTGGTGGTCTGATGGCTCTTTGAGGCGCGCGCGGAAAGCGACGCGCCGTACGCTCGGATGTATTATACGTATAAACATTCCTTAAGAACCACTCTATCTATTAAAAATTGGGTTGGCGATTTCAAACTTATAATTAGAAATTATAAGCCCAGGTTTCCTTACAGTGTTTTCCTTTATCGTTTGTCAGTGATGTCTAAATAACATTGGTACTTGCCGTTGGTTGACTTCGAACCTGCATTCTCATGCATGAAATGCTGGCTTGTTGTTCGTGTCGTGAACTCGTGATATATAGTCTAGCAGCATATTTTGATAACTAAATTCTCGGCACTTGGACATTGCGTTTCTAGCTTTTCCTAGACGAAAAATTGCCATACTAAAAACGCCAGCCTCCACCTTAAGGGAGATAACAAACGAAAACATACGGTTATATTAACTTCTTGTTTATGCCCAAGCAAGCTAGACTATACAAATTCTACTTCAAAGCTATAAACTGAGCCCCAGGATTGAGGATAAAGTGCAATAAGTTACCGCGGCGCCGTCTCTTTGCAGGAGTAGGAACGGGGTTGTTTGTCTAGTCACTTAAGGGGCCAGTGGAATACCAGCGCAAGGCCCTGTCTTGCACGTGCTGAGGCCTTAGTACGGGTTTGTTTTACGTTTAAAGTAATCGTAACGAGTACGCGTTCGGCGCTGTGATTGGTTGCTTCATTGGCGCCGGCCAATCAGAGTGCCGAACGCATACTCGTTTCGAATACTTTAAACGTAAATCAAACTCGTACTAAGGCCTCTGAACTAGTCCCGTTTAACGGTAGACTCGGGACATGAACATGTATCCATCAATACCAACTAATAGAATAACAAATGTACATATGTCACTTGTTTTTTAGCGTGTGAAATAAAGTATTTTTTCTTTTTATCTTTCTTCTTTCTAGTCAATAAGGTTGACAATTCCTCTCGCCTCAGCCATGAAGGGATATCGACCGGACGGGCTATCTATAACTAATAAGTATTGTACTAATAAGTATTGTAACTGCACGGTTGGTGCGGTGGCTGGGCAACCGGCTGCCGTGCAACGTGTCGCGGGTTCGATTCCCGCACGGAACAAGGCTTTGTATGATCCACAAATTGTTGTTTCGGGTCTGGGTGTCATTGTGTACGTGAACTTGTATGTTTGTAAACTCACCCACAACACAGGAGAAAATCCCAGTGTGGGACGACGTTTTTAAAAAAAACTTTAGAGGTATAGATACTTAAAAAATACGTGTCAAATATTTTTTTATTATCTAACTGACGGACTAATTAGATTTTTAACTTTCATTCCCTGGCAACTACCCTATTCAAAAGCCTACATTCTGCCAGAAGTCATTCAGCGCGGACAAAGTTGCGGGCACAACTAGTAATATTATAAAGCTAAGTTTGAGCGCGCTAATATCTGAAACTACTGCTCTAAATTGAATAATCGTTATTGTATTGGGTAGTCCATTTATCGAGGAAGGCTATAGGCCATGGACAGGCTATAAAACATCACGCCATGACCAATAGGAGCCGAGCATTGCTAAGCTATAAACACATCGCACATATCCTCCAGTGTGCACTAAACTCAATACATATATTAAAAATTCACCACAACGTTACCACGGCGCGCCCATGTTTGTCCGTCTGTTGATTTGTAGTGTGCATACGTAATGTTTTGTTCAAATATACTAGGATTTTACTCGTGGTTTCACTTGTGTGTTGTATGTTTTGTACTTGCGTAGGTTTTTGTGGTAAGTCGATAGTGTTAAGCACCAATCTATGGCATGTATTCTGAGACGCGTATCTGTATTTAAAATTAGAATTTGAAATGTAAGTTATTGTGACTAGCTTCTGCCAGTGACTTCTCACACCTTCCCGTGGGATATAAAGTAGCCTGTTTTATTCCAGACTATAATCTATCCCTGTTCCAAATTTCGTCCAGATCCCTTCAGCCGTTTTGACGCGATTGAGTAGTAAACATACAGACAAACTGACATTGTTTCGGATTTATATTATTAGTTAGTTCCGGAGACAATTGTTCTCAACGGGTCGCCTCTCGAAGTCGTTCAGGAATACATCTACCTAGGACAAACCCTGCAGTTTGATAGGAACAGCTTCGAAAAGGAGGCCCGTAGAAGGATACAGCTTGGCTGGGCAGCATATAGAAAACTTAATCAAGTCTTCTCGTCTCAGATACCGCAAAGCCTGAAGACAAAAGTCTTCAACGAGTGCGTCCTTCCAGTAATAACATACGGAGCCGATACGTGGACACTGACAGTGCGACTGGTCCACCAATTTAAGGTCGCTATGGAGAGGACTATGCTCGGAGTCTCTTTGAAGGATCGAATACGAAACGAAGTGATCCGACAGAGAACCAAAGTTATCGACATAGCCCAAAGGATCAGTAAGCTGAAGTGGCAGTGGGCCGGTCACATTTGTCGAAGAACCGATAACCGTTGGGGTAAACGTGTTCTAGAGTGGAGACCGCGGCTAGGCAAGCGCAGTGTAGGGCGCCCTCCAGCTAGGTGGCTGGCAGTGGTTGGATGAGAAGAGCTGAAAACCGAGCTCAGTGGCGTGCCATAGGAGAGGCCTATGTCCAGCAGTGGACGAATACAGGCTGATGATGATGATTATTAGTTAGATTAATACTAATCTCCAGGTAAGGGCGCACCTTTAGATACCTAAAGGTAAACCTAAGATAATCTACCAGACGGACATTAAAATATGCCATCTACCCTATTCTCATGTCTTAGTTCCAAATCACACTTGACCGTATTTGGTTCTTAAAATGCAATGTTTGTTAAAATGTATCTTTGTGCGATTTCTTTTGGCTATTTTGATCATGCTAATATTGAATGTGAAAGTGATTTTAGCATGTTTTAAATTAATATTTAAAGCCAATTCTCTCTGAAATACTGGTTCTTAGTTGTCTAAGAATCAGTGGAACTTAATACATTTGTATAACATAGCCTAGATAGTAATGTACAACATAACATAACGCCACGCCTTTTATCTCCGAAATGGTAGACAGAAGTGCACATTACAGCACTTAATGCCACTGTACAATGTAACACCCACTTTTCATATTTATGTTATGAGCCCCATATGATAGGGGTGAGCCTATTGCTATGTACCGGGCACATTTCCAGACTCCGTGCTACTACTGAGATTGTGGTGCTCCATGGGCGGCGCCGATTGCTTACCATCAGGTGATCCATCTGCTCGTTGACCGGCTAATCCCATAAATAAACCCCTCTTTGTTTGTCCACTCGAAAGTTTTTACAAATAGTAGTTCATTTAATTTCAAACCGAACCTTTCACTACAGTTTAATTTTACGCTAAATCTTTCAATTTCGATGTAACACTTTCGTCGAGCTCTCATTAGGGCTAGGCCTAAATCCTTACTTTCGTTTTTAGCCGATTGCGGAAGAAAGAGGGCTATGTTTTTATCTATATCTTTGATACAGTATCCAGTTCCCATTTCTCGCGCTCTCCGGTGACGGCATCGTAAAATGCATTTGACAGATACCGGGCATTAGCGCCCTCTGATAAACCTGAACCTTTTAAACTGTGATCTTCATCTCGAACACTACATCACACATCAACAGCCAATAATGCCTACTGCTGAGCAAAGCGTCTTCTCACACGGAGAAGGTTTGAACATTAATCAGAACGCTTGCTCAATTCGGGATGCAATTTCAAACTTATAATTTGGATGATGACAGGGTATGAAAATTAAAAAAGTAATTAGTCCCTCAGTTAGGTAATGAAAAAACATTAGACACTTATTTTTTCGTATAATAAAACAATACTTAGATAAAACGAATCAAAATATAGGAGTGGGGGCTGAAACGTCATTTCTACATTACATATAAAATGTACATAGAAGTGACGTCACGCGATATTTCAAATCAATATATCGTCGAAAGTATTCGTTTCTGTAAGAAAATAAAAATACGTGTTTAATGATTTAAAATACTTCCAGATGGAGATTAAAATTAATTATTTACTCTATTTTCATGTTCTAATTCTGATAATAGCAAAGAGATTCAAATTTCAAGTACTTCCGCTGCATAGAGGTAATAAATCATTTATAATCTACACTTCTAAGAGAAAAGATATTTCTGTTTGTATGTCTGTTTATACCGAATAGAACATTGAGAGTCGCTCACAATTAGAAGGCTTATTTTGCTGATGGTAACATAGACAATTTTATACCGATAGTCATACAGGATACGAATCTTCTATTCTTGATAAAACACGGTCGAAAATGCTATAAAAAGATTTTTTTTATTTGTCCCGAACATCCTCTTGAACTACTAAACCGATTTCGAACAATATTTCGCTATTAAAAAAAACACTTTTCAAGGTGTCAGTGTCGGTCAATTCAGTCTTTTCATCCCAGCATGCCTCGAAAGATAGCTAAATTTAACTCGGACGAAGTCACGAGCTAAAATATAGCAATGATAAATAATTCCATTCCCTTGTCTACGTCGATCGATAGTGTAGCGTCAAAACGTCTCCGTTCCACCAGGTCAATGCACTCCAGCCATGGCTGTGATGTTGTTACCTGGTACGAAGTGATGGCAGAAGGTCAAATCTTTAAAAAATTTAGTCAAAATTTTCGCTAATGATTTTTATAGTATTAGCCGTTTCTTAAACGACACGCTTCACTGACGGACGGACGGACAATTCAATTTTGACGTTTCTAAAGTGCCTAAATGCTTTGACTTTGACTTTTTTGGGTCAAATTTTAATAATTGGAGTTTTACCCTCTTGACTGGCGACAGATCGATCGGATATTTTGTACACACACTCTTAATCTTGATGACCATACAATATTATCTAATTTTTTCCACAACTTATTTAAACCGTTTTTAACCGACTTCAAAGAAAGGATCTCAGTTTGATCTGTATCTGGATCTGCTGATCCGATTTTGATTTGGTTTTCAGAAAAGTGTTTGATACACTTTTTTTTTGAGGCGGGAACATCATCCAATGACTTCTCCCGCCCGGGTTAGGGCGAGGGCGAGTATCAGACTCATACTGACTAAAAACCACCTCATTCCTACTCCTGCATTTCGAGCCGGAGCCCCGGTAAGTCGTCAGGTTCTCTGCGGTGTTTCATACACATAGAAGGTAATATTATTTAACCGACTTCAGAAAAGAGGGTGTTTTAGTTGGACTCTTAATGAAGTTTATAAAAGAAATTGTTGTCTTTATATACTTGTACTTCTTTCGTCTACCTGTTTATTGTGCCTCAATGAAAACCGACAAAGGTTTTTATACGTAACTGCAATGCGAATTTTTTATCGTCCGTCATTTCTATGAATTTTACTAGATTATAATATGCCCTATATACGTTTATTTGTTATTTTGTCACGTGTAATTGCGTTTACGGTTAGTTATTTAAACTGTTCTGTGTTGTCGTCGGCCTAGTGGTTATAATAATAGGGTAGATGACTAATTTTTAATTTAAAGTGTGTCTGGTAGATTATTTAAAAACATTAGACACGTATTATTTTTTTACAGAAACGAATAGTTTCGAAGATATATTGATTTGAAATGTCGCGTGACGTCACTTCTATGTAGGTTTTATACGTAGAAATGACGTTTTAGCCTCCACTCATAAACTTTGATTCGTTATATCTACGTATTATTTTATTACACAAGAAAATAAAAAAATACATGTCTAATATTTTTTAATTACCTAACTGACGGACTAATTACATTTTTAATTTTCATACCCTGTTATCATCCCTATTATGTCCAAGTAGCTTCTGACAGCGGCTTCGCCCGTGGTCTGGGATAAAAATTAGCCTATGTATTCCTGACCGTAATCTACCCCTGCTCCAAATGTCAACTCGTTCCATTCAGCTGTTTTTGTGTTTTTTTTTTCAAGGCATAAATTCATTGAATGACTGCTCCCGCCTGGGTGAGGCGGGAGGGAGTGTGAGACTCTTACTGACTAAAAACCACCCTGTTCCTACTCCTGCACTTCGAGCCGGAGTCCCGGTAACCCATTAAGTTCTTCGCGGCTCCGAATCGACATCAACCCTATTGAGTCCCATCCGTGGTGGTCTGATGGCTCTTTGAGGCGCACGCAGAATGCGACGCGCCTCCGTAGCTGTTTTTGTGTAAAGGAGTAACATAGAAACTTTCGACATTTATAATATTAGTAGGATATGAAGTTCTTAGTTTTAGGGACGATTGTGAGTAAATTTTTAGAACGGCCAACATGTTTTAAATCGCCAACCCGCATACGCAAGCGTAGTGATTATGGTTAAACCTTCTCCTTCTGAGAAAAGGCTTCTGTTCAGCAGTGGGCTGTTGATGATGATGTACTTAGATTAGTGTATTCTTTCTCTTTCTACATTTTGTATACAAAGCGTGTTGCTAAGCTATAAATAAATAGACTTCCTTTTCACTGTGACGTTTTGCCTGTTTTGATAGTCGATTATGGCCGATGCAAAGATGGTACCAGGCACCTATAACTACAGGAAAGTTTTTACAAAATGGCCTAGTTGGTAGCCGTACACATTAAGCTATGGAAACCAGTATAAGTTGACCCTTGAGTGTACAGAAAGATTATACAAAGCTAGACCATGATAAACTGGTTTTGTATAGCTTGTTATGTAGCCATGTGTACCTTGGCCAATAGCTCATGGATTGATGGCAATTTTGTTGTTATTGTTTCCTTGTTTGTGTCACATATTTTTTTTTTCCTTTAGGTGTTTTTGTTTCCTTTAGGAATGTGGTTATCGGAGCCCTAATTCCATTATGCGTTAGGCTGACACGCACTTGTAAATCCTCTAGTGTTGCGTATGTCCATGGGCGGCGCTGATTGCTTCATCAACAGCCGAAAGACGTCCACTGGATAAAGGCCTCCCTCTTGGTCTTCCACGTCGAACGACAACTCGACACCTGCATCCACTGGCTCCCCGCAACTCTGGCGATGTCGTCGGTCCACCTAGCGGGAGGCCTGCCCGTACTTCGTCTTCCGGTCCGTGGTCTCCACTCAATGACTTTCCTGGCCCATCTGCCGTCAGTCCGTCGAGCGACATGGCCTGCCCATTGCCACTTCAGTTTGCAGTTTCTCGAGCTACGTTGGTAACTGTAGTTCTTTATTGAGACGTCTTATGAACCTCTGCCTGCCCGTTTTCAGCGACTAACAGACTTGCGTATATAGAGGTACAGTTTCAAAGCTCAACTGAGCTGACTGTAAACTGACACATGCGTTACTGCCTTCAGTACGGGGCCGCTCAAACTGTGCAACTACAGAAAAAACTTGAACGATTCTCACACATAATCTTTTATACATATTTATCTGTACTTTAAAAGAGACGGACCTCTGAGTTTGTTTCGGCATTTCTTCTCAGAGTAGTCAGTTAGGTAATGTCGACCTCATCGTTCGCTTGATAAAATTGACGTGTAAAAGTGCTGCCTTGTAGCCTATTTGCGGAAATAAATTCACTTGTTTCACAAGGATGAGTCATTGGCTGTCCAATCTTAGAATCTTGAAAGATATAATTGCTAAATCTGTCTTTCAGTACTAACTGACTGAAAACTCTAAATTCAGCATGTTATGTGTCTATGACAGGTTTAGTCATAAACATGACATTAATACTGGTACATGTAAAGTAATGTCATGCTATAACAATGATACTTTAAAAGCTCATTAAAAAGTTAAGTAAACTATACCGACAAACAACCAAATATCACCCTTATTCCCCATGTCTTTGAGTTTAAAATCCTATGTGCTATCGGTAATGGGATCAACGAAAACAATTTTGTTATGCGCTCCAACTAAACGAATTTGTCAAAGGAAAAGCTGTCTTATGTATGCTCTTAGTTTGTATAGGCTTTTTACAGTCTAATCACTGAGTGCATTAAGGTTTAAAATGCAATGCGGCATGTGAATACACGGATGGCGGAGTTTGAAATTTGACAAGCAATTTTGTGCTTAATTTGTGTGGTGGTAAGGTGCAATTTTCTTTAAATATCCATCCTCAATAGGGTTAGCAAACCAAAGTTGATAGTTCAATGAAAATTTCAATTTGTTAGCAGTATGTTAAGTTAGCAGGGATGCGTAAGGACCGTATTGTGGGTTGGCAGCCTTCCAAACGGTGTTAGTCACGTTTGTATCGACGGATTGTAATGAACTTCGTCATGCTATTTATTTACTGACAACCCTAGTTATGCGTCAATCGCGGTTTTCGATCCTGTGAAGTTTGTTAGTGTATTTTTTTTCTTTTTAAGACAGTATTCTGTGATGATGATAAGCCTGGCGGATTCAAAACTACCATCTGCAATTACAAACTTATAATTAAAAATTATAGGCCCAGGTTTCCTCACGATGTTTTCCTTCACCGTCTGAACTCGAACTCCTTGCCCGGTAGTCGCACTTGTGCCAATTCGGCCAACGAGGTAGTCTAAAACAAAAAACGACAAAGTCTTCTGGTCTAAAATACATTTTCTTTGTAGTTTGTCAGTGGTGTCTAGATAAACTTAAAAAGTACATATAACTCGGAAAAAGTGACATTGGTACTTACCGTTGGTAGGTTTCGAACCCGCACCCTCATGCATGAGAAGCGGGCGTCTTAAACCTCCATGGGCTGCCATGACCCACCTGCCTGCTAAGCGAAGAGTTTATGCCAATTGTCGTATGTAGAAAAGCATAATGAGGCATGAGTTATTGATAAACTGCGTAGCGAACCCACACCAAGTCCTTTATGAAGCTTGCAAATTATGCAAACCCACCTCTAAACTGAGATGGCTTTGTTCAAGATTATACAAACGGTGAAGGAAAACAATTTGAGGAAACCTGGAAAGAAAGCTAATCACCAACCCGCATTGAGCAAGCGTGCTGATTAATGCTCAAACCTTCTCGGTGTGAGAAGATGCTTCTGGTCAGCAGTGGCCACTTATAGGCTTTTGATGTGTGATGTGAAGCAGTTAGTTCAGTTTGACACAGAATTCCAGCTTCTCTGCCTACCGTTTTAAAGGAAAATTCTAATGTCACACACATTTATCTACAACGAATCGGTTATTCTAATCGGTTATTCTGGTATTCTATACCAGAGATGGTGAACCAGTGGTGGGCACATCACTGATGATAGTTACGGCCGGCTACATACTTGTGATGCCTCTGGTGTTGCAGATGTACGTCATCATCATCATCATCAGCCTTTTTTTGTTTTTTTATAAGGGGGGAAAATAATAATAATAATAACCTTTATTGTACACCTTAAATAAATGGAATATACATTAACGTTATAATAAAAAATAGTAGGGTACAAAGACGGCCTTATCACTAATAGCGATCTCTACCAGGCAACCTTTGGGTGAATGGAGCACTGTTCAATGAAAGTGGAGGTTGTTCTTGGTGTACTCAGGTACTTATAAATTATTTTTACAAGTAAAATATATATTCTCTAAATAAATAGTAAATAGGAAAATCATCGAATGACTGCTCCCGCCTGGGTGAGGCGGGAGGGAGTGTCAGACTCTTACTGACTAAAAACCACCCCGTTCCTTCTCCTGCACGTCGACCTGGAGCCCCGGTAATCCGTTAGGTTCTCCGCGACTCCGAATCGGCATCGGCCCTGTTGGCTCCATCTGCGGTGGTCTGATGACTCTGATGGCTCTTTGAGGCGCGCGCGATCATCATCAGCCTACGCTTACTCAATGCGGGTTCGCGATTACAAACTTATAATTAGAAATTATAATCCCAAGTTTCCTCACGATGTTTTCCTTCACCGTTTGTTTGTCAGTGGTGTCTAAATAATCTTTGATAGTAGATAAAGAATATATTAAAGCACATTTGTGACTTTATTAAACGTTACAAAATGCACGTTGATATGAAAAGGTTTCTCTACCCTGGTCTATACCATAGTGTTCAGAATCATTCTGCTACGGATAATTTGGTATAGCTACAGTCATATTGTTTGTTCCACGCTCTACTTCTCCTAATAGATTAGTTATCGAAAATATATAATTTATACCAGGGGGTGTGGCTTCGTAGCTAACAAAGGAGGTTTTATAGATGCATTGTTATTTGAAATTAGATTATCTTAATGCCAATAGGATTACTTATTGAGTTCGGGCGAGGATGGTTTCTTGTTTCGCCAGTCAAGTATAAAAAAATTCGTTACTAAACACCGCTCGACCTCTGCCTATTCCCTTGAACTTGATACTGGTGTAAATATAATCGTGTTCCTCGGCTACTCCCGCTGCTCTTGTCAGTCGATTGTTAATCGGAGCGTGGTAAAGTGGACAGTCTCCGTTTCGATGCTTAAGTCCCGTCAATGATAATGTATTTGATACCATTTTTGAGTAAAAATACTGGAAGGCTATTCACATTTAAGTTGTACTGTTATATCGTGCTATCTCTGTCATATTCCAAAGAATTTCTAGCGACAATTATAGTTAAGCGCGACTTAAATTAACAAAATAAATGAAGAGATAAAACAGCACAACCGGGTAGTTACATATCATATATTAAATAAGTATTGTATTGCCCATTACTATTAATTATGAAGACTCACTCCATCACAATTAAACTAATAATATCACTGTTACTAACAACTCAAGTCAAAGCTTTTTGACATTTATTCACATCATTTTAATTTTAAAATGTAATTTATTCCAGTAAGTCGGTTCACCGCAGCTGTTGAAAAGTTTATCCAGTTCAAAGCTGTTTATCCCTCGTCCAATTTGTGGGATGAAAGTTTGAGCTTTAGCTGACTATTTGTGGATTTAAAACGTTGAAGTTAATTTTGTCGTCTCTGACTGTATGAAATTGAGAGGATTACGGCTACACATCGAGCTTTACATAACCATATAAACTGAACGTTAAATGTGCGGAAAGATGATGCGACGCGACACCAGAATAAACTGGTTTTGTGTATCTCTAGATTGATGTGTTTTTTTATGGGGGGACAATCATCGATTTACTGCTACCGCCTGGTTGAGGCGGGAGGGAGTGTCAGACTCTTACTGACTAAAAACCACCCCGTTCCTACTCTTGCAGGTCCAGCCGGAGCCCCGGTAACCCGTTAGGTTCTCCGCGACTCCGAGATTGATGTGTGGCCGTGTGTACAATTGTAAAGTCGCTAATATTAAAAAATGAAAATGCTTGCTTCACAATGTTTGACTCAGTTGTGACGATACATTTAAAAAATACTGCCTCGTTGGGCGAAGGTCGCAACGTCGCAAGTGCGACTGCCGGGCAAGGGGTCTCGGGTTCGATACCCAGGGCGGGCAAAGTACCTATTACTGGGTTTAAAAAAAAATCTCAGTGGTAGCACGGAGTCTGGAATTGTGCCCGGTATATGGCAATAGGCTCACCTCATATTACATGGGTCTACTTAATAACATAAATAGTGAAAAGTGGGTGTTACATTGTATAGTGGCATTAATTGCTGCAATGTGCACCTCTGCCTATCCCTTCGGGGATAAAAGGCGTGATTTTATGTTATTTCGAAAAATAAGTATAATTTTCTGTCAGAATCACATGATCTCAGTCGGACAATGTAAATCAGGCTCTAAATATAATTTAAGTAAGGAAAAACCTTACATTGCTCTCTGTGACCTTCTAAATAATGAAATAATGAAGTCTTGAACCCTGAACTACAACGTAAAGAGCGATTTGTCAAGAATCAACAGACATTTTAAGTTAAACTTTTGACCGCTGTTCAGCCATTGTTGTTGCACTGTTCTAACGGCTGCACTTCAAGTTACTCTGAACACAATACACAACGGGTTCAACTTTATTTTTGAGGTTGTATAGGTCAAAGACATACTTAAGAAACTCATTGGAAATGGGTCGGCGTCAATCTTGCCTGATGGTGCACGATGATGCGGCCTACGATGGAACACGCCCACAAAAGCAACCTAATCACTCGGGATTTGATGACACCATTTAACCCCTCAGGAATAAAATAAAGTAATATATTTATTTGATAATTTAGAGATACGATACATAGACTACTATTCATCGTTTTATAGAAAATTAGCTATCCGCCCCGGCTTCGCACGGGTGCAATATACATGTATCATACATATAACAATCTTCCTTTAAGAATCACTCTATCTATTAAAGAAAACCGTATCAACATCCGTTGCGTAGTTTTCAAGATCTAAACATACATAGGGACAGACAGACAGCGGATAGCGACTTTGTTTTATACTATGTAGTGATTTCGCCAGATAATAAAAAAATATACCAACCGAAAAAGGTTGATACATCTACTGAGATCTCACTTGAAAGTAACACTCGCAATCTCCCACCAGTAGATTCATTATCTACATCAAAACAAGTATTTATCAAAAAATCTGTCCCGGTTTCATAAGAACCTGTTTTTCTTATGTTTTTCTTTAATATTGGAGTGATGCCAGGAATACTTATTAGATCTATTTCGCTTGGGGATCCCATCTTAGGTCTGTACTCGTTAGCAAATACTGCAGAGCTGAGCCTACTTCAATATTTGGAGTAACTGCATACTGGCAGATCTGGAAGTCATCGGGGTATGTTATAATGTTCAGCAGTGGACCTTTTTGTGGGTATTGCGATGGTGATTATAGGTAGGTCCTTTTCGGCCTAGCCTTATTCCGTTTTCTTTAGCGTGAACTCCTTCCAAAAATTTGCTGGTCATCTACGCGGTACGCCTGAATTAATTGTTATTGATAGCAGCAGTCAGTGGCAACAGCTTAGTGAAAGGTAGACTTTACCAATGGGTTGTTCAAAATCAAAATGTTACCATTCATAAGTTCTTATTGGCAATAAAAGTTTAACGGCTGGTCTGATTGGTAAATCATAGGTTAAAAATACCAGAATTGGTATCAACAGTCAAAACTGTAGGTAATCACACCCGCTTTTTGTTATTCAAGTACTTTATACAACACATATTTGACCAACAGGCCTAAATCTCGTCTGATTACGTATACGCAACACGTACAGATGCTCATTCAAAACGTACCCATTGACAAAAAACAAAGGTATTTCTTACTGTGACCGTTACAGAATCTCGAATATGTAAATTAATGTAAATACATTGGTTGTCATCATTGACCATCGAGCTCTGAGCATTGAGGTGTCCAGTCATTTCAATTCTATGACCTTCAACTATCAGGAGTGTCATAATGGTGGATATAGGCAAGGAATCTTCAAAATTTTCTATGTTTTAAAGGACTTAGTACACTGACAGGACTTAACTCGCCTGTGGCGCCATCTAAGGAGAAGAAATACTTCTCTTTATGGTCGCTAGAGGTGTGTTTGTTATGTGAAAACATAAGATATTGTGTTGTTAATAATATCGTATCGTCTAAGTAGATTTTTGGTAGATAACAGTCATCCGAATGTGGTTTCAACTGTTTAGATACTAATGACCCTAGAATTATTTGAATAAAGATAATAAAGAGAAAGAAGGTTGACTATCTCATCTTTGTGCCAGGCAGATGTCCCTGGACATCCTTAGAAATGATTGAAGCACCAAAATTTCTGTGGGTATGGAGTGTGCGTGTGTAATGGGTTACCAGACTTAAGAAAATGACAGATGTCCTTCGTGTCAACGTGTTTATGTTTTGCTATAGTAGCCGAGTGCCGCAGTCGTTGTTTTAAGACACCGTGTCCGCCATTTTCAACGTCCTTGTCGCTACCGTACGTAACGTACAAGCTACCCAAAAATAAATTACCTCTTACTAAAAGAACCGTATAAAACTCCCATCAATTTCTTCTTCGTACAAAAACAAATATCGACTTAAAAGTGACATGCTTCACACACAATTTGAATAATTCAATTAATCACATGAACGACGTGCAGGAAAACGTTAAGGAAACTTACTGTATGCAAAACAATAAATAAATACTTAATACGCAGACTACACAACAAGCTAAACAAAACCAGTATAAATTGACCCTCGAATTTACGGCAAGATCATACAAAGCTAGACCATAATAAATTGGTTTTGGCAGCTCCATGCATCAAACTATGCAAAACCAGTATAATCAGACCCTCGCATGTGCGGAAAGATAATACAAACGGAGACCAAGATAAATGGTTTTGTACAGCTTGTGTGAATTATGTATGCACGGTCACGTCCAGCTCGGGACTGAAGATTTTAATTTTAACATGACAGTGTTGTAATTGGTATTACTTTAATATAAGGTAACGTCACGACTTTTTTGTTCCACGAAGGGATAAGGTGAGGCTTGAATGTTCAATGTCTAATATGTCTATTAAGCGCTTTGTAATAGGTAGTTAATCTACAGTCGGAGGTGGCATTACTAGTCTCCACGACATTTCTGATTATTTCCAAAATCCCGCCTCACCCAGGCGGGAGCAGCCATTCGATGATTTCCCGGACCCCTTAAAAAAATACGTATCGAAAATAAAAATCGTAGGAAAGTCAAAACTGTACATTTAATATTTTTTTAAAATAATACGTGGAGCGTGATTTACTATCGATACCGAAGCCAAATGTATAGATTTTGGAATTTTTGTCTGTTTGTCTGTTTGTCTGTATGTATGTCCGGGTTGATTTCAACCGCATGGATTTACTTCAAATTTTGCATGAATATTACTAACAGGTCGGGTTAACATATAGACTACATATTATCACGCTATCATCTCTCCTCCTCCTCGCCGCTTACTAGGTACTTAATCAATTCTGACGACATTTGTTACCGTAGAATATCCTTTGATAAAGACATATTCAAAAGCATAAATTCTGCCAAAGTCATTTTTCTACGCGGACGAAGTCGCGGGCAACAGCTAGTCCATAATAAAATAAATAACATCTTATTAAATCCAAACAGCATCCAATGCGGTCTCCTTATCGACAATTCATACCGATTCGATCATTCGATGCGCGTCGCTAGCTACAAGTCTAATAATCGATTCATTGATTGTATCTGTCTTTATCGAGATATTATTATAAAATGTTCTTTGTTAACAAATGACTCGTGTTTAAATGGTTTCGTATATAATATTACTTGTTTTGTCTTAGTGTACTCTGTTTTTAGGGATGGATTATACTTACATCTTTCATAATTTTACCTGTTGAACTAGTTTTAGGGTCAATCGTTCAAATTCGGTTGATTTTCTGAGGCCTTAGTATGAGTTTGATATAAGTTTAAAGTATTCGAAACGAGTAAGGTTCGGCACTCTAATTGGCCGGCGCCAATGAAGCAACCAATCACAGCGCCGAACGCGTACTCGTTACTATTACTCGTACTAAGGCCTCTGAGATAGAGAAACTAACGTTTGCCCTCTACAACCTGCTAAGTAATATTCATTTACATAATTGTATCCTTGTCCTCTATTATCTCATCTTTTAATCTTCTGACTAGTCCGAAAGTCTGTCATAGAAGTTCCTCTGATAACCTCCTTCGTCTTCATATGGATGTCAATAATTTGACTGGCGAAAGCTTGTCAAAGTCAAAGGAAGGCACTTTTGAACGGCAACAAAAAAAATTGATCATTCCAAGTTGTAGATTCCTGTGCAGTAGAACGAGCGAGAAATTCAATAGGTTACCTACTCTTTTCAATCGGGTTTACAATACAATTCTCTAGAGGTAGTTACACAGTTTTGTTGGTTCGATTGTACGAGAACAATGTTACACCAAAATCCAGTCAAAGAAAGTCAAAAGGCCGGCAACGTACCTGTGACTCCTCTTGTGTTGCGGGTGTCCATGGGCGGCGCTGATCGCTTACCATCAGGTGATCCGTCTGCTCGTTTGCCTTCTATTCCATAAAAAAAGAGATTGCTGGTTATACTACAACCCGTCAGGCAAATAACAAGCGTAATATTTTCTTGCTATTCTGTGGAGCCTCTGTGTCTAAACAACATCTACATAAAACACTTACTCGGTCGATATGTAATGAGTACAAGGTCCTTGGTCTGACCTCTCGGGTCGGGCAAAAACTAGGTAATGTTGGATTTTGAAATCCTCATAAGCAATTTGAAGCTGACCATGTCCAAAGTATGGCAGTTGTAGCCAATAATACTTATATCTCCTCATCTGCAGAAGTTCGTACTCTTAAATGAGAAATAGATTTAAGTGTGGGAGGGCCGGCTCGACCGGAGTGATTCCACGGTCTCACTGAACACGGTCGGTAAACAACGACATGTTGTAAACATCGACTGCAGCGCCATCTGCCGGGCTGATTTGTGAATCTAAACCATTCCCAGATCCCCTTAAACACACAAAATTTCATCAAAATCGGTCCAGTCGTTTCAGAGAAGTTCAGTGACATACACACTCACAGAAGAGTTATATATATAAAGATATAGATTTTCTCGATAATATCAAGTCTGTTTTCATTGTTTTCATTGCAACAACTTTTTTGTTTGACATTTGACATGTCTATACCGTTCAATAAGTTACGTTAGGCGTGAATAACACATATTATGTTATCTTAACCGTTTCGCAAAAGACTTTGGGTCTGTGAGCACATAGTGTAATTTTTTCTAGCGCCGTAAATCATTATGTAATATAATATGGTTTGACGGTTTGTTCAAATCGTGAGTGGTGCTAGGAATAATGTCAATTGTATGCGTTCGTGTAATAGTTTTTCAATCAAAGTAAAAACAGTCAAAATCGTTTATTTCAATTAGACCAGAAAGACGCTTTTGAATATCAACAAAAAAAAAAATTAAAGTGAATCTATTTGCTCATTCCAAGGTGTAGATTCCTTTGGAGAAGAACGAGCAAGAAACTCCATATGTTACTCTATTTCAATCAGGTTTACAATACAATTCTCTAGTTACATACTTGCACTGCACTGCAATGCACTTGTAACGCCTCTGGTGTTCCGGGCGCGCAAATTGCTTACCATCAGGTGATCCGTCAGCTCGTTTACCGGTTATCCCATAAAAAAAATGCGAGATCTCATGCTCAGCGGTCACGCTTGCGACCAATTACCAAGAAGCGACGAAATAAAAATGAAATAAATAAATTTATTTACAATGGAGATCTAACGAACATTAAGTAATTATAAAAATACAAAAACACGTGTATTATTTTTAGACTCGTTTTTTTATAATATTTACTTGTTTATCGGCTTTTTGTGTTAATTGTATCGACAAGTATTAAAATACCTGAATACAAATTGAACATTGACCTTTTAAAATGTACTCGATAAGTTTTAAGTACTTGGGAACAGTTCAAAATTAATTAACACGTTCATTTTATAGTGACTGTCTTGATGGTCGAGTCAAGAATCGCAAGCAAGTCGTTTCTATCCTAGACTCCCGCGCGGTTTCACTCGCTCTGCTCGACTCCTATTAATCATAGCGCGTTCATACAAATAAACAAACATTTTAGCTTTAAACAATAGTATAAGATACAATATTAAAATCAAATAAGTATTATTGTCTAATTTTTTATGGTATAAGCCGGTAAACGAGCAGACGGATCACCTGATGGTAAGCATTCGGCACCGCCCATGGACAGCCCATTTATCTAGGAAGGCTATAGGATTGGGTACACCATGTTACGATCAATAGGCGTCGAGCAGAGCGAGTGAAACCGCGCTATAGATACCTAGCTATAATGTTATAATTTACAAAATGAAGCCCGATAATCATCGAAATAAAATTAAAAAAATGTTGGCACATAAAAATGAAAAATCACGTTCCGATCGATTCATTAATAGAAAAACGTCTGTTTTTATCGATATCTACGCAAAAACGTAAATACATTGTTATAATCTTTTCCTATTTCCTATATTTGTGCGAAAATTCTCAATATGATAATTATCATGGCCTTGAATGATAACATTCAGAATGAGGTGAGAAGAGGTGCCTTTGATGGTTCGTGGTCGCACGTTTTGGCAGCCATGATTGTTTTTTGTTTTTTTTTTATTGTTGTGGTCATAGATAGGTGCGATATTACGCTATTCGTCCTATTATTAAAATAGGTTGTGTTTAATTTGCTTGGTTTTTCAATGATAAATCATAAATCACCAAGCGGTCACCGGTGACCGCTTTCCACTAATATTACATTACATTATAGACCTTATTTCTAATGTTTAGAGAATACTTTTGTATGACCAAATTTTGGGGATGGATATCAACGGGTGCATGTTTTTGTGAGGTTACTTTGTTTGTAAATATTGTGTAAGATATTTTCGATAGATTTCAAAATGTTATGTAGCTTAAAGTTTACGTACATTTTTGAACTTTGTAAAGTATTACAATGCCAGTAATTATGAATTCTACCCTACATGTTTATTGAAGTGGAACCTGTCGTAGGTATTATGTTGTTCTCTCATTAATTAACTCACCTATTCCTTTCTCTCTTTCACAGATATGGCAATGAGCGAGACAACGCTATCCAAATGTCACAAAAATTTCAACCGTCGACCCGCCGACTTGTGTACAATGTGATTTTCTAAAATAAGTTCAAAAATTAACTAAGTTCTGTAAATGTAAGTGTGAAATAGTGTCTGTAAGTGTCAAAAAACGCATTCCGTTCATATTTCGTGCTCAAAATCGTGTAAAAATCTCTGTGCTGTGCTCAAAACATCCAGTTCCTTGAAAATGGCTAGTGACTCAAAATACGTCCATTATTGCATACAGTGAATTGAATAAGTGCTTTCTTAGTGCAAAATAGTGTTTTCAAATTAGTTTTCTACTAATAATTCTAACGAGAAATTGGCGCGTGTGAATAGTGTTAACCAACACCATCTATTGTGCAATGGATTGAGTGATTTATCGTGGAGTTGTGTACAACGCCATCTGTTATTGAGTAGCGGCAATGTTTAGTACCTGATATTGCCATGGAGGCCGGTTTCATACCGGTTAGCGCCGGCAATGGCGGTAATGCGTCGCAAGTTAATTCCGTGGTGGCGCCACCGGCTAATGTTATTCGCGCGCCGGGTTTGAAGCGCGGGAAAATGGAAGAAGCTATATCGGATCGGGTAAGTGAATTTAACTTTATATAAAGTTGGTTTAAAGATGAAAATAATTCTAAATAAATGTAATGACAACGCCTGCTAACATACGTTAGTAATCTTTGTATGAAAAATGATTTCGTCACGAAGTATTCTAAAAATGGCGCGTGTAAACAGTTAGCGAGTCGTGTCCGGAATACTTATATAATACTTATGCAAAACATAATAAAGCTAGACTGTCATTCGTCATCAATGTCAATATTATGGATATTTGAACCTTAATACACGTGCCTAGGCTACTGTGATGATAATTTGTTAAAGTTGGTTGATAGACTTCTTTCTCTTTAGCAATTGCGATGTTTCAAGATTGTTCTTCTACGACTTCTATAATCGTTATAGATGTTAAACAATGTACTGTTGAATTGATTATTTACACTATTTTATGTCATGGAGTTTCATGTAATAGGAGGTGAGCCTATTGCCATATACTGGGCACATTTCCAGATTCCGTGCTACTACTGCAATTTTCTTTTAAACCCAGTAATACTTGAACGCTCTATCTACTCAAACACATTTTGTTTAACTCCTGAAAATATGTATATGTCTATTTATAAAATATTGTATTAATATATTTATTCTATAGGTATTTATGTGTTTGGTATACATATTACATAACTTTTTTTTTATTTTTTGATTGTGTTCTGGCTTCGCAACCACTTCATTTCTCTGCACTTCCCTATGGTTGACTGTAAGAGAATGCCTTAAGGCATTAAGTCCGCCAATCACTGTATTTTGTGAAGAAGAAATAAATAAATAAATAAATAAAATATTATATCCCCTTTATAATTTTTCTCAATAAATAAAACTTCACAAAAAACTAGACATTATAATTTCCTTTCTAAAACATCTCGCATTCTTGAAATAATGGAATGCACCAGCTGTGTAGTCGGCATCGCTTGAAACGAACTGAGCGAAAAATTGGCGGTCCACTGCACTGCTGGACCGAATTGCATTATAGTACGACGACTGATCTGCATATCTTGATGAATTTGGTTTATTCTTTGCTAAAGATTTGTGGTTTTAAATTCACAGACGAATTTAACGTAAGTTTGTGGATACATAAAGTTTTCTTCCCCAGCACATACTCTTTGTCTACAATTGGGGTACGCAGAGACAATAGAACGCTAAATAGCACAATTCTATCATATTTCTTTCGCTTTATCTACATTCATCAATGTCTTAATGCATGCTCGTCGAACGTGTTCTCTTCCGTGGTCTCCTCTGATTCTCTGCTTGTGAAGAAACAGCAATTCCACATCGATGTCACACCCAGAATAAAAAAAATTCGAGTAACATAATAATATTAATGATTTTGTTTTTCGACTTTCTTACGTAATTGTTTGACGAGGAATTTGACTAGTTTCAAGCCATTCTAGAGGCTCATATTCATGAACAGCATTCCGCGACACACGACGCCGTGACTGTCGCGCTACTACTCAAACAGATACGTGAGCAAGCTGAAAACAAAATAATTATGAAAAATATTGCTTGAATTTTATCTAAGTACTTTCTAGCCTAAAAAAACCTACGCCCTTAATTACCATAAGTCTGTCCGTTCCAAATAATCTCAAGATTTTCCTGACATCCATATTTTTTCGAGATGTAGGCCCTTTGCCTCTGAGGGCCCTCAAGCCTCTCAAAACGGTCGTGGGTCGTCACAGTTCGTCTTTACGTTTTCCCTTTTTATTTCGCAGCCATTTTGAAAAATGTTTTCTTTAAATATAACTCCGATATTTTTACTTTCTGTTAGGAGTTAGTCCCATCATAAGTACACAAGTCACTGCAAGGCATTCGAGAACGATAACTAGCCTCATTATAGCATTATAGCCCTGGGACCCTACAAGGAGTCGTGAATTTTTTGGGAAAAATTAACTAATCGGGCCTTTTTAAATTATTTCAAATCGATGTCACGAAGTCATCTATTAGATTCTAACTCTAAGTAACTGCGTCATCATCCTGCAAATGTCTCGTTATAGGTAGTGGTATCTTCAAATACAAAAGATATTTTAACAGATTTACTTATCATTAAATCGTAACCCGTAACCATCAAATCCTTTAAAAGAAGAAGCAAGAAATATACACAAAAACACCCAGTTCTGTCCATATATGCAAAGACTTAATCGTATCCATTGGCTCTGAAGTCATTCATTAAAGTTTTAAAACATACATCGGCTTGTCATTAATGTTCTAAATGTTCTATACCATCACTTGGTCTTCAAACTTGGACTGCTGATTTTTGCATCATTCCGGTCTGGCGAGCGCAAAAAATTGCCGTTCAAGTTGCTTGGTCGAACGCTGCAAACTTGGAAATTAGACCAGGAAGGCACTTTAGAACGGCAAAACAAAGTATTGAAATATTAAATAAAATATGTCAGTTTGTCGATCAGTCCTCTTGTGAAGCTATTTGCTGCAGTTTGTAATGTTCTATCCATGCTTATTAACTTATTTATAACCTAATTGGTTATGCGAAAGTAAACTTGAATGATAAATTGTACTATTAATAATATAAAAATAATAAATTTATTGAATCAAGAAAGAGTTTACACAATTTTGTTTTACATAATGCCTATCATATAATATCATGAAAACAATTTTAGCATCTGTTGCTGAAATAGGTCTTAAGCCTGTGCTTCAGCTCGCAGCGAAATTAATATTCTTATCAATTTTTTCCCGTAAATCAATTGGTGAAGTTAGTCTTGTTGTCTCACTTAAATTAAACATTATTTCATTCTTCGTCTCTTAACGATAACTATATCTTCTTAAATCCGGGTTGTACAATAACCAGCAGATCAAGATACTGTCAAATTTATTAATTGGTTTTTCGACTTAAAGTTTAAGATTAATTATAGAGATATTGATAGAAAACGATGAGTAGTCCAGCTGGCCAGCGTACCACTGTTTATCCTGGTGTACAGGAGTTGCAGTTATTGGACACGTATCGTGAACTCATGACCGTACATGGTTATCCCATTCTAGTTTGTCTGGACTTCAAAAGATGAAGAGACGCTAACCTCGTTAAGCTTAGTTATTTTTTGAGTTGACGTTCAAAGTATACTCAGAAGTCCATGACTGATTTATCATTAATCATTAACTCAATAAAAAAGCCGTTTTGTACAGCCAGAATAGGCCTCAACCTCTCGATCGAAGCCACTAGCCTACTTCGAAAGGAAACGACACTGATTCTAAGAATTCTGCTCACCTCCGATTAATGTTTCGATAGCCGCGTCTCTAATTATTATCAAGTATTTTAAAAGTTTTGCTAATGTGTCTTCTATCTGTACATGGGCGGTTGATTACAGATGTTCAATTTAAACTAGGTATATAGATTTTTGTTAAATCCGTGTCATAAATGTTAATTTGTGTTTTACCTACTAGCTTCTGAATGGGGTAGACGACTAATTTTTATTTTAATGTCCGTCTGGTAGATTATTTAAAAACATTAGACACGTATTTTTTATTTTCTTACGGAAACGAATAGTTTCGAAGATATATTGATTTGAAATGTCGCGTGACGTCACTTCTCAGTACATTTTATACTAAGAAATGACGTTTTAGCCCCCACTCCTAAACTTTGATTCGTTTTATCTAAGTATTGTTTTATTATACAACAAAATAAAAAAATACGTGTCTAATATTTTTTTATTACCTAAGTTACGGACTAATTATATTTTTAATTTTCATACCCTGTCATCATCCCCATTTTCGCGGAGAACCTAACGGGTAACCGGGGCGCGGGGCTCCGGCTCGACGTGTAGGAGAAGGAACGGGGTGGTTCTTAGTCAGTAAGAGTCTGACACTCCCTCCCGCCTCACCCAGGCGGGAGCAGGCATTCGATGATTTTCCCCCCTTTAAAAAATAAACTTCTAAATTTCCGTTCGTTATCCTCTCTAAAACTCGAAAACGGCTCAACCGATTTGGATAATTTTGGTCTTGAAAATCCAGGGAAGGTTTAAAATCTGAGTAGATAGTAGAGAAGTTTGCCGGGACAGCTAAATATTAAAATTATCTTTTGTAGCTCTAGTTGGTAGAGACATTTGAAACGCAATCACATAACATATAACATTACATCACGCGTTTTTATCCCCGAAGGGGTAGGCAGAGGTGCACATTACGGCACTTAATGCCACTGTACAATGTAACACCCACTTTTCACTATTTATGTTACGAGTCCCATGTAATAGGGGGTGAGCCTATTGCCATATACCGGGCACATTTTCATACTCCGTGCTACTACTGAGATTTTTAAAAACCCAGTAATACTTTGCCCGACCCGGGAATCGAACCCGAGACCCCTTGCCCGGCAGTCGCACTTGCGACCACTCGGCCAACGAGGCAGTCACACAAATCTATTATTCCTAGTTTGGCCATGGAAATTGGACCCTCTTGATATCACCTCACGAACCTCTGCGTGATATCAATATTTGGTAGGGGGAAAATCATCCAATGACTTTTCCCGCCTGGGTGAGGCGGAAGGGAGTGTCAGACTTACTCCTGCTTTTCGAGCCGAAGCCAGCGGCTTAGTTTAGTTCATTACTCAATAGTATTCCCATATCATATTGTTTATTGTTCAATATGTTTATGTCAAATTATATCTGTTTGTTATGTCAAATTATATATGTTGCTCGTATCATGTAATATGATCGCCTTGGTTAATCTATATTGTATGTAGTGTACCATGTACGTCTGTACTAAATATCGTTACTAATGTCATACATTCGTTTGTCTGTCTTTCATTAGAAATGCTGGTGTACTCACGTAAATATACTGAGAAAAGCTCTACTAGTTTCGAGTTATAGTGGGATTCTTCCTCATGAGCAGCGTGTCTCACGATATTATTATTCATATATATATCGTTTTAACATAGCAACAGAAATTTCGCCATATTATGCAATGGTATTCTAAAGAAGAGGTTCAATTGTTTATTTGTTAGTTTGCATAGAAGAATCTCCGAAAGGACAATGTCCAAAATGACCCTGTGTAATAAAGGGTATCAGAATATACGATAATTAATCCCCTATTTTATTATATAACTTGCAAATACTTCTGTATCACGGACTAACTGTATTCCAAAATTTACTTTTAATAGAATTTAACGCGATTAATAACATTAGATCGCCATCTTCGACTAATGTCAAATGCCTTCGCCTAATGTAATTAATAATAATCGAGTAACAATAATTTATGAAGTAATCAAAACTTCTTTACTTCTATACAATCATTCAAACATTCAACATTCGTTCAAATATTCATTGTTATGGTTAGATTATAACCTCAAAATCTGATATTTTTTTTTAAATATATATCTTTTCTGCAGCTAGTTCGCTATAAAAACAAGATTTTCCTGGAGTCTACAAATGATAGGGAATACAATACATAATTATCCAATACTCTTGGCTCCAGGGCCAACAATGTATGGACGCAGAGCAATGTCCTTACTTGGCCGATTTGAAAAATTTCTTTAATATTAGAACTCTTACTTTTCAAGGAGTAATATAGGCTAGTTTTTCTATGTATGTCTGATATTTCTGGTCACAGTCGGGACCTACTTGAGGGAATCTTAAACTGTAAGCAGGCGAAACCGAAGGCAGAAACTAGAATGGTAATACATACTAACATCAAATCTGCATGTTATTCTGGCCGTATTAGATAATGTGTGTCAGATATTAATATCATGTTTTATGTCTACATAATTCTTAGTTTGATTTCTGCTTTGGGGACAAACTGCTTGTCGGTTCAGCAGCTGTAGCCAAATGCCATCCAGCGCTTGTCTACATGTAGAATAGAAATCCAAATTATATGGAATTGACGTAAATGTTGACACTTGTTAGTGTCATCCCCATATATTTAGTATTCTACTCCCTCTGTAGACAAGCGCTAAAGTGGCGTTTGGCTAAAGGCACAGAGATCGTATATTTGACTGCTAAACTAAGTTCATACTTCATAGTCTTCATAGTCTCGGGTTATTTTGCGTAAGGACTGGCTAAGTAATGCCTCATTGGCCGAGTGGTCGCAAGTTCGACTGCCGGGCAAGGGGTATCGGGTTCGATTCCAGGGTCGGGCAAGGTATTACTGGGTTTTTAAAAAATCTAAGTAGTAGCACGGAGTCTGGAAATGTGCCCGGTATATGGCAATAGACTCACCCCCTATTACATGGGACTCGTAACATAAATAGTGAAAAGTGGGTGTTACATTGTACAGTAACTCTGTTATGTTATATGTGTTTTAGTATCGGATGTTGAGGTCTTTTTACATCTAAATGGCATGTTGGATTCTTTTTAAACGTTGCCCACCACTAGGATTTTCTCCTGTGTCATGGGTGGCTCCGTGGCAGCCGGTAGTTCAGCCACCTCTAAGCGTGCAGTCAAAACTGCAAGTCTCGGTTTTGATCCCAGCTAAATCAAACAAGGTGCATTGACATTTAACTTAACAAAAAAGTATTGTGAATAATGTTTTAAACCAAACAAAGGCAAATTTGTCACATTCGTAAATCACAATATCGGTACACAGAAGCAAGATTCATGACACGAAAGGCACGTTCCTTCAAATCGAAGATTTCGTCTTTAGGTGACGAGGAAATTGGTTAATTGGCCAAGAAAATCGAGATATAAACGGTGATCTGATGACGAAGATGTCTTCAATGCTGTATAGGAACTAGAATTCTATTGATGGATCATGAGACCCTGGTAGAACTGGAAAGAAAACGAAAGCATGCTGCAAGTTTATAGCTTATAAAAAAATCATTTAAAAAATATTGTATTTTCTTTGACCTTTTTTTTAAGGGATTTTTTTTTTTTTTTTAAGGGGGGAAAATCATCGAATGACTTCTCCCGCCTGGGTGAGGCGGGAGGGAGTGTCAGACTCTTACTGACTAAAAACCACCCCGTTCCTTCTCCTGCACGTCGAGCCGGAGCCCCGGTTACCCGTTAGGTTCTCCGCGACTTTTTTAAGGGATAAGCCCGCCACAACCTCCCAAAACCGCTGCAACTCCTGTAAGCCAGGATCTACAGTATCATTTTCTTTGACCTAAGTTCCTTGCGGTGTTAATACTAGTATATACTAATAATTATCTAGGTACTTTCTTTTCGAAAATACCTCTGCGTACACATCTATAACCAAAAATGTAATTAAGTGATATTATCTTCATAAATACGAAGTTTCATCAATCATTTTTTGCATAAGAACTGTCAAAAATATCAAAGTAACAGAATTTTGTTCTTATTGAATTGAAAAGATTATTTTCAATGTTTAGCAATGACCCCAAGGTTAAAGATCCAGTTGGAGGACGTCTGAAATGATATGAAAACATATTATAAGTTATACATTTAAGTACCAATTAGAAGGCTCATGACAAAATCTGGTGTTGCTTGGTGTCCATGGACGCCTAACATCAGGTAATCCGTCTGCTCGTTTGCCTACTATTCCATAAAAAAAATTGGTAAGAAATGATTCATCAATTTAACTTTACTTTGTACCTCTGTAGCTACATCTATAATCCCTATGTAAATGTCTTACAATAAGATAATATCAATATAATATCCACGATATCAAAACCCGATTAAAAACTAAAAAATACGTGTTTTATGAATCTATGTTCGTCTCTATTCTAGGAACTAAAACCATTCAACCCTTACTAGCGCTTAGTTGATGAAATTCCATGGTGTTCCATGGCAGATATTTCCCATGTAAGTATCGTCGAAAGTCCGAACACGTACGTAACGCAAACATCCGTCGTATAATTCTAATGACACATTAACGTGTGATTCGTACGAGTTGTTGGGTTGCCAGCGCAGCGTAGGAATATTTCATAAATTGTACGTATTTTTGGTGGTTCCTCTTTTTGGGGTTAGTAAACGCTATATTTCAACGGGTAACATCATATCACATCACATCATACAGTGCTATAGTAATTAGTGGTGGCTCGACAAGTGTGGATACGCAACCAGTAGCATGCTGTGCTGGCATCCAAACTGGTCACGCCACCAGATTGGTTGTGCAACCCAGCGATCATCTGGTGAGTGACTATAGAGCTGCATACATTTTGTTGGTGGTGGCGACTGATTGCGCTGCCATGGTTTCCCAGTTAAATATAGGCTACGGGTTTGATGATTTTGAGAAAGCATGTTTTGTTCTGTGCTGTAAGGCTTTTACTGTATGACATGGGGTTATAACTCGTTAATAAGAAAATGAATTAAATTAATGTATTCCTAGTTATTTTTTTTATTACAGAAAACTCAGCAGGTTATTTAGTAAATGCTACATGTGTAATAATGACTAGGCATAGAAACTTTAAGCCAATAACAGAGTTCCTCAGCATGCGTTAGGTAAAGTAACAGTTTTTTACCTAACGCAGTTTATATGACAGATTTTAGTCAGTAAGAGTCTGGTAGTCCCTTTAGGTAGTCGCTCCGGGTGAGCGGGGCGGGAGAAGTCATAGGATGATTTTTCCCCACTCAAAGAACAAAAAAGTCATATGACAGATGTTTAAGATACGTCTTATTTTTTGACAAATAAATAAATATGTATGTATTAATACGTCTCTTTAATATTAGCAATAACTATCAACGTAAATAGCTACGTAACAAATCAAAAATCACATCAAATTACCTTGAAAAAACACTAGTATTCGCACTCAGACTGTTTGTGCTTACCAATTAAAATATTTCCTTCATAAAATCAACATCACAAAACATGTCTTGAGTATATGAAACAACTTCTGTAATAAATATACACTAACAATTAACTAACTAACCATGTCTAATTATAATAAATATGGCTGTAAACTGCACAGAAATAATTACGAACATATATTAAACCATAACATCTAAATGGAAACTATCAATAAAAACTTAGAAAGTAGATTTCAATATTTTATTGCGTATAATTAAATACGTACAAACTACCCACTAAGATCATAAAATTGTACGTATTACATTTCTAAGTGTGGCAACCCGGCCGTATGGTACCTTTACCCAGTGCGGGTTGACGTTCCGACGTGCACGGACGCGTTTTGCCGTCGCTCGTTTTTTCAAAAGCCGAAAGTTCTTATCCCTCGAATACCTTAAATTTTTATTCGATTAATATACCACATTTGTTCGTGAAATGGGCCAGTGTACAGTGCTTGTGAAGTGATATTTTAGTGTCGTTTCTAACGAGTTGATGTTTTAGAAAGGTGCTAATAATGCAAGTATGTGGAATGCAATCGTATTTAGGTTTAAAATCTGGGTCTTGTTTTGTAATTGTTGTGCCGGGATACGTTGACAGTTGACGTTATATAGGTTGTTTATATTTTAAGGTTGAAGTGAAAGGGTGATGCTTTTTTAAAGAATGTATTTTTTTTATGGGATGCGTAGATTTTTATCTGTACAATTGTTACCGCATTGTTACGTACTTTTCAATAGTAAAGTGTTAATTTGATTTCGTAATATCGTAATACGATGTTTGTGAGACAACAGATTTAACGTTTAAGTACTTTCCAATAGTTTCAATCAAGTTGTCTTACAATGTTTGAAGATAATTATTTGGTCGTAAAATATTTCCATGCTTCAAAGAACACGTATTTTGTCAATGTTGTCGTATCATACGGACATGTATGTATGTATGTATATAATATGACAGTCGTTCTGTTTGTCAGTTGTTAAAAGATCTGGCAACGTGTCTAATCTAACTAAAGATGACTGATGGCAAAGGATAGATGCAAAAGCAGGTTTTTTTGTTAATAATAATTAATTGAATTTCTCCACGGACTTGTGCCCGTGCCCTTGTAGGTACATTGTTTTCCTGCTCAAATAATTGTTATAAAGCTCTTACATGCTACGCCAACCACTAATATCACTACACAAAGTACTTGATGTTTAAAAGCAGGTTAATCCTTTGAGTACCGTCATTTTAGACACAATTAAAGGACAATAGGTTGCGGTCACCGGTGTCCTCGCGGTGTTTCACAGTTTAAGATCAAGTAGTAATTGGAATCTCGCCCTCTTCCTGACGACAGATCGATCTGATATTTGGTACACACATTTAATCTTGATGACCATACAATATTATCTTATTTTTTATTTTCTTCACAACTATCTCCGTTACGGATATCAAACGTAAGGCTTGATTGGTAGAATAGAGCTCATTCAAACAGTTAGACTTTTTTTTTATTGCTCAAGAGTGTTTTAGCTTTTCTCTGAATATTGTGAGTATCATACATAATCGAATAACAAACGGGACCGATAACTTCATGAACAGCCTGTAAATGCCCACTGCTGAGCAAAGCTTCTTCTCACACGGAGAAGGTTTGAGCATTAATCACCACGCTTGCGATTACAAACTTATAATTATAAATTATAAGCCCAGGATTCCTCACGATGTTTTCCTTAACCGTTTGTCAGTGGTGTTTAGATAATCTTAAAAAGTACATATAACTGGAAAAAAGTAACATTGGTACTTGCCGTTGGTAGGTTTCGAACCCGCACCCTCATGCATGAGAAGCGGACCTCTTAAACCTCCGGGCCACCACGACGCATATCTTAACATGCTTTAAAGAAATCAAAGAAAGCTATGATGAGACTCGAGATACATCCGATCTGGACCCGCAGAAGACTTAACGGTTGGGAGAAGTCATTGGATGATTTGCCCCCCTCAAAAGAAAAAGGTATCTGGCTCTATGCAGGAGTAGGAACCGATGGTTAGTCAGTAAGAGTCTGACACTCCCTCTCGCCTCAAACAGGACGGGAGCAAATTGAATCATTTTATTTATCCCGTTCGAAAAATAAAGACTAAGTGCTCTTACTGCAGTATAGAGTGCAGCGATTGTTATCTGTTAATTAATTTTAATCGAGGGTAAAGGTTTAATTACTTGTTGACTACGGATTAGTCGGTCACACGTAGGTTACGTGATAATACATACGATAAACTTTATCAGTAGCCTAGTTGGCCGAGTGGTTGCAAGTGCGACTACCGGGCAAGGGGTTTTCGATTCCCGGGTCGGGCAAAGTATTACTGGGTTTGTTAAAACGTCAGTAGTAGCACGGAGTCTGGAATTGCGCCCGGTATATGGCAATAGACTCACCCCCTATTACATGGGACTCATAACATAAATAGTGAAAAGTGGGTGTTACACTGTACAGTATAATGTGCACTTATGTTATGTTATATAATGAATCTAAATTAATCTACGAGATTAACTTTTATTCAAATGAAAAACTTTAATTAAAACTAACTATTACTTAAATAAAATTATAATTAAATATTACTAAATTAAATATATACAACTAAAGATTAACGCCGGTAAACTAACACTGGAAATTTTGCGGACGCCTAGACCACCAAAACGAATTGGTAGTGTGGCTTGAAGCCAAACACGATCGTCCATATCTAAATTAATTGAAAACAGGCACTTTGAAACGTCAATAGACTTTACATAGGTACATCTTTGGCTACCCTTCGACAGACAGAGATCAGTACGAATCATAACACATAACAGTAAAGATCAAGGTTTGACCTTTTTGCCCATAATTATATAACAGCTACACGGTATCTCAAACTAACTATATAAATATATATATATACATACATAGAAGTAAATAACAGAGTATATTTTACGATATTTTATTATACATAACGCATGGTATTGTGTGAAGCGAATCGATTTATTTATAGTTATTATAATAATATAATAGTATGGTACAAGACTAGGTTTTTTTATGGCATAAGCCGGTAAACGAGCAGACGGATAACCTGATAGTAAGCAATCGGCGTCGCCCATGGACATCTGGAACACCAGAGGCGTTACAAGTGTGTTACCGGCCTTTTGGGGATTAGGAGTTTGAGGATCGTTGGGGATTCAGGGATTGGGGAGATTGAGGAAGGGGAGGGTGATTGGGCCTCCTGACTAGTTATTCAAATGTGGGAGAGCCATGCTTCGGCACGAATGGACCGGCTCGACCGGAGATACCACGGCCGAGCAGAAAACCGACGTCAAACAAACATAACGTTGTGTTTCGTCATGTGAGTGAAACCTCATGCCTGAGTGACCTATGGGTCTGGTCCAATTTTCCCAATCGCCGAACGCCCAACAATCGTCATATTCCTAATCCCCAAAAGGCCGGTAACGCACTTGTAACGCCTCTGGTGTTCCAGGTGTACATGGGTGACGCCGATTGCTTACCATCAGGTGATGCGTCTGCTCGTTTACCGGCTTATGCCAAAAAACAATCAGCTGTATGCTGTATGTGTATTTGATAAGTCAAAAGTTAGGGTTGTGTTAATATTTTTTCAGGTCATAACAGGCGTAATTTTATCTGATAATTGACCTTCCCCAATGACCCCTTCAATGATATCAGTCTGTCCGTCAGTGACGTTAGGTGTTCGTTTCAAAATTTAGATTCGTGTGGAGAAAAACTAATAAGATACTCCAATCTTTAACGTTAATTTTTAAATGTAGAATAATATTTACATTTGACAGTGTAGTATAGACTAACTGTCAAATATTCAAAGTTATCCCTCAGCTAAAATATATCTGGCGTTGGAAAAATCAGCCTATTGGACCCAGACCTAAAAATCGAACCATATATTAACTTACTATACTAAACATCTGTTTTTGTTATTAACTCGTCGAGTACCGGTTTTGTAGACACAATTATAGAACAATAGGTTGCGGTCACCGGTGACCGCTTGGTGTTTGACAGTTTAAACCCTTCCTCTAATCGTCAATTCTACAGACACACACACCGCATATCAACCGCAATCGATTTACAACCTTACATTTAAAAAATTAAGTCGAAAATCAATCAACAAACGTATAGTATAACTTAATCTGCTGACATCTATAAAATGGGCTGATTTTCAACTTTATATCTAAGTGATAAAGTCGCTATTAGGGATAGCTTCATCGTCCTTTACCCTCCCGACCTCTAAAGTACGCGTAGGATCGCCACATGGTCTGAATGTCCGTCCCACAATGAATGAATGAAATTTCTTAACCAGTGGGTAGGCAGACCTCTAGTTGCAAGGTCGAATAATTGACACATAACTAGCTAACTGGTTTTATTTTCGAATTGTGATGTAATGAATACGGGGTACAGTCAGTGTGTAAAGTGAGGATGGGTGACGATTTTTTGAGGTTAGTTTTTTTGTTCTTATGTTATGTTGGTGGTTTCTGCTGGTTGATGAGCGTTGTCTCTCACTTAAGACAGAGATCATTCGAGATAAAAATCGTTGAATTGTGGTACAGAGTATGGATAAAATGTAACCGAGTCTTCTGGTAATTCGGTTTCTTTTTTTGGTTTTACAGAATGTCGTTTACCTAATCAATTTAGGTATTTCTTAAAAGACTGTCTGATGATTTTTTGCAATGTGGAAAATCTAGTGTAAATCTCGAAAACAACTTTTTTTATAGTTGATGGGCTGACTTTGACCACAATCTCGCCTGTTGGCAAGCCACGATGCGGTCTACGAATACGATGGAACACGCTATCCCATAATCAACCTATTCACTCGGACCTTAAAGACTCCCAGGTTATTTCCCTGCAGGAATTACAGCGTCTAACTGAATGTTTTACGATAGTGCATTTATTAAAAGTGTTTTTTACTGTTTAATAAAAAAAAGTAAGATGATTGTGACTAACTATTTTGCTCTCGACTGTACAAGCATTTTTGTACAATAGAACCGGTCTTAGTAATTGATATTTTTAGGCGTCACTATATTATTTTAATGAGTGTTTGTTTGTAGTGTCGTAGTCTATTCTTCCAGGTTAAGTAGTTCATTAATAGAGGTATAGTATTAGTGAGTCATATAGATTATGAACAGCTTTTTATTACTATTTATATAATAACTATCGTGAGACATACTAAATTAACTAAAAATCGCGAGTTACTCATGTGAAAATACAGAGACTGAAAAGCTCTACTAATTTCGAGCCACAGAAGGGTATTGTCGCGCACGCTGCTCATGAGGAAGAGCCCCTCTGTGGCTTGAAACAAGTAGAGCTTTTCATAGTATTTTCACGTGAGTAACCCGCGATTTTTAGTTAAGCTTTTTATTACGTCGTATTTTAATTTTTTTTAAGAAATTATTAGTATGGTTAGGTGTTTATCATGTTTACGTGGCGATAACACAGTACATAATACATTGCCATAATATACATAATACAGTATACAGTATATAATACAAATAACATAATACGTGACATAAAAAAAAATTGTGACTGGTCGTTTCACGGGTGTCGTCTCGCTATTTAGCTCTCTAATAAACCTGAACCATTTAAACTACAATTTTCGATTGTACTTCGATTGTAATTGGTAAGCAGAGGTGCACATTACGGCATTAATGCCACTGTACAATGTAATGTAAGTGTAGGAGAGCCATGCTTCGGCACTAATGGGCCGTCTCGACCGGAGTGATACCACCGCCGAGCAGAAAACTGACGTCAAGCAACGCTTGCGTTGTGTTTCGTCGTGTGAGTGAGGTTACCGGAGGCCCAATTACCTTCCCCTTCCCCAATCTCTCCAATCCCTGAATCCTCAACGATCCTCAAACTCCTAATCCCCAAAAGGCCGGTAACGCACTCGTAATGCCTTTGGTGTTCCAGGTATCCATGGGCGACGTCGTTTGCTTACCATCAGGTGATCCGTCTGCTCGTTTACCGGCTTAAAAAAAAACACCAAGTTTTCACTATTATTTATGTTATGAGTCCCCTGTAACAGGGGGTGAGCCTGTTGCCATATATCGGCCACATTTTCAGACTACGTGCTACCACTGAGATTTTTATTGAAAATCCAGTAATATTTTGCATTACCCGGGAATCGAACCCGAGACCCCTCGCCCACTTGCACTTGCGACCACTCGGCTAACGAGGCAGTCATTATTTATCATTTTAGGTACTCAGTAACTAACTAAGAAAGTTAGATTTAAAAGCTGCATAGTTATGATTCATTATTTAATTTCTTAGTATTTTAAAACCAACTGTTTTAATAATAAACAGATTATTCTTGTTCACTAGAAATTCGTATTATTATCTACCTTTTAGTTGGTTCGTTAGGTCAAATGTTTATTTTGCAAGATAAACTTAAGACTCCAGTCACCGAGATAAGTTTATTTTACTTCTATTTGTAGTTATTATTATACATGTTATGATTATTATTACTGAGAAGACTTTATTTAGTATATTATCTAATTTTTGCTAATAATAATGTTTCTTTTTTCTTAAAAAAAGAGTCTAATTTACATTTCAAAAAATTGAGACTCATCGTATGTGTTCTCATTAAATTCGAAAACTACATTTTTTTGAGGGAGGAAAATCATCGAATGACTTCTCCCACCCGAGTGAGGCGAGAGGGAGTGTCAGACTCTTACTGACTAAAACCCACCCCATTCCTACTTCTGCACTTCGAGCCGGAGCCCCGGCAACCCGTTAAGTCTTCCGCGGCTCCGTATCGGCATCAGCCCTGTTGGGTCCCACGTGTGCTGGTCTGATGGCTCCTTAAAGCGCGCGCGGAACGCAACGCGCCATACGCTCGGGCCTGGTTCTGGTCGGGCGGCGAGTCACCCGTGCTCAAATTCGAAAACTACTGAGCAGTTTTCTATGCGGGTTTTATTAGTACATAAAGTGGTTCTTGAGAAAAAGATTCTGGTGCACAGGAGTTGCAGTTATTTGGCGGTTTTAAACTGCCTTCCACCTCGCAGCAAACGATCAATCGGTTCACCTGATGGTAAGCGATCAACACCAGAATAGTCGCAGGTGCGTTACCGGCCTTTGAAGAAGGTACGATCTTTTCTTGAAGAGATATTTAAAGGCATCAATTCAAAACAGTTATAAATAACATAGCTATAATATATCTATATAACACAACAACAATCACGGTATAACAGCTCAAGGTGACATAGATTAATATGCGAACCATTGTGTTTTTGATAGAGTTTGCAACTTAAACGTCTAGGTATAGAAATAGGTCCTCCTATACAGTCTGTAAGTTCTGACATTATGTTGGTTAATGCTGGGTCACGATTAAGTCTTTCATTTAGTGTTAGAAACTGTCTTGCGACTTTCGGTATGTTCTTGCTTAAAGCTATTAGAAGTTTTTGCCTTTAAAGTAGACAAGGCCTACTGTCTACGTACGTCGTTCGGCGAATGCATGCATTCGTCAAAAATTATAGGCGGTTCTAACGTTGCCGCTTCGTGGACAGTTTTCATTGTTTCTCAGCAAGATGCATTTGTCATTTGTAGGTCGCCTATTGCAAGGGTGCAAGCATTTATCATTTGTAGGCCGCTTTTTGTTTTTGAAGGATACATGCGTTCGTCCTGACGCAACGTGGACAATTACCCTAAGGTATAATGGATGTCGCGGAGAACCTAACGGATTACCGGAGCTCCGGCTCGACGTGCAGGAGAAAGAACGGGGTGGTTTTTAGTCAGTAAGAGTCTGACACTCCCTCCCGCCTCACCCAGGCGGGAGCAGTCATTCGATGATTTTCCCCCCTTAAAAAAAAAGGTATAATGGATTAAATGCCTTCTTTTCGAATTTAAACAGTTTTGTAAATGAGTGTGACTGCTTGGAAGGGGTTTCAAGTTTGGGATTCCAGAGTTGGTGCATTTTGGGGTTTATCAAAATATTAGCCTGGGTTTCTGATCTATTAATGGCAATGGGCCCTTGGCAAAAATAAAGTCTATAACTATAATAGTTTTTCATATTTTGGACTAGAACAAGAATGAGTAGCTGCCTGCTATACTTAGTCTAAAACAGACACAAACAACTGTCCATGTAGCACAGAAATTGTCTACCAAACCCATCACTCAATTCACATGAAAAACCCACAAATAACCAAACCTTGGCACATAATGAACCTTCTACGCGGTCACAATGTCCTACAATACCTTCACAATATGATTTATTACTTCGAACATATCTTAAGTACTATTTAATAGTCGTTCTTATGCACATTCACATACATGTCAAGGTTGTATGCACTTTTGTTGAAGATGCACTGTACACACTATGTTGTCTGGTGATGTTCACATCACATCATGAGAGAGAACAGAGAGTACACTTGTATTAACTCATACTTAAGTATTTTAATATCTTCTATGGACTATATCTAACCGATACTGCCAATTGACCAAAATGAAGATATTCCTGTGTACTCCAAAAGGCTCTTTGAAAATCTTCTAATGAAGTTTCTCCATTTTGTCAATTTTTAATCTTCGATTCCAAAAATAGGGGTAATATTCTTATAAGTTTGACATCGTTGTCTGTCTATTTGTAGCATCAGCTCTCATCAGTGAATGGATGAACCGATTTCTATACAGTGGAGTCCACAAAGTTTTTTAAACTTCAAAATCCCACAATAGATTTAGGTCCACGATCAGTTTCATCAACAACAGTTTCGAAGTTAGCCTTCAAATAGTTTTGGCACAAGGTCATGGTCGAACACTAAATATAGAAATGCCTAAATCCGAAATATTAAGCCTAAGAATGTAGGTCACATATCCAGACGCCATTTCATTATGAATGCCTGCTAATTTTCGTCTTCACCCTGGTGACCTATTTTATGAATTTCATGTGCTAATGAGGTATTATGCTTTTGCATAAGTACTGCTTAATGTTTTATACCAATAGTGCTCATAATATGCTTTTTTTAAGGGGGAAAATCATCTATTGACTCTCCTAAACCTGGCCCTTTTCAATTACTATCTCCCACCAGCTAAGCGTAGGCGATGGTGCGGTCTAGAATGGAGCATGTCGTTTTATAAGCAACCTATCCATTCGGGCTTTGAAGACACCCAGGAAATACAGACTGGCAAAGAATTCCACTTCTTAGCAGTACGCACAAGGAAGCTTGATGGGAAGCGCTTCGTGCGTGTGGGTGAGGGTGAGACATCTGACATCTACATCACGAATCGGTGATGCTTCGCCGATTGTCTTGTGGTCCGATGATGAAAAGGGCTAGGGGCAATCAAGTTGTGCAATTCCCCCGCACACTCACCGAGATGTATCCCGTAGAAAACCGAAAGGCTTGCAACCTTACGCCTGTGTTCGAGGCTTATGTAGATAGAGGAGACTCATTGCCTAGTAGAAGACTATCATGAGATACTCTAAAAGAGTTTTTATTTTTTAAGTTATTGGTACTGCGTCTAGCGATCTAAGTAGCGTTTCTACCTCTACTTACCTAAGTACCTAGTTATACTTACAAATGCAATTATGCATTCAAATGAGACAATGTTTACATACAAAGATATATCTGTTTTTCCTGTTTCTAATCTTATACATTATTTACATAATATCTGATTATCTGTAAGGTTACATGTAGGTAGAACGACAACAAGCTAAAAAAAAGGCGTGCAAGCGCAACATGAACTGTGACGTCATCGCTGCATTTGTGATTTGAGTAATAATACTATTTGTTATATCTACTACAGTCAGCATACCTCGGATCTTAGCTGCGACTGTCGATCAGGTACTATTGCTATTTTTGAATATGTTCAATAGTTTCACAAAGTGATACTCTATAAAACATCTATAATGGTAACCAGTATCGGATGCATAGGATTCATCTTGACTATATGTTTTGATGAACGTAAGGCGGGCGTGTACCTAATGTTTTCTAAGTTGGAATATAGGTGCAAAATCTATAATCTTTCTACACTCACACTGACAGTAAACCTAATTTCCATAGTAATCGTTTCAGCCGGATATAGCCCACATTTCAGCCGAAGAAATGAGCAAACAACGCCTAATCATCGCACAAACAAACTGAAACAAATATCCTTTGAATGAGATGACTAAATTCAAAACAGAAGGTGTATAAAATACATTCTGATAGTTCAGAAAGATTTTTGCTCTTCATAGGTGGCAGCACTGTCGATTATTGTCCATTTATATAGGAAATTAGGAAAGTAATTATTTAATGTTTTTGTCTCATATAAAGTATGGGACATAGTAAAGTATTTACTAATTTGGGGTATGTGTTCATTATTATGGAGGCCAGGATATACGCCAGTGATTAAGAAATGGTCGCTGGAGTCGAAACCAGCATGGAAGGATTGTTCATAGTTATTTATATAAAAAAGACTCGCATTTCTGTTTTCTTCATTCACTTTATTATAGTTCAAGTTCACGCTCAATGACACTGTAAGCATAAGTGATATAAAGCAAGCAATTTAGATCTCAAATTGTTTAGAAAAGGTCTAGAAAACAAAAATCAAACAAATCTAAAATAAATTCTAGTAGTCTGCCTTCTGTTAGAAAATAATTGTCTCTCCACTTCACGGTGCTCAAACTTAGCTATGATCTAACTGTTCTGCTGATCCACTTATCTTAATTTGCGGTCTGACGTCATCGTTTATAGTTGATAGTAGGTACACACGGCTGCACGTCAAGCTATATTAACCAGTTGATCATGGACTCGCTTCGTACCATCTTTTCGCATATTCCACGGTCAGTTTATACTGGTTTTCTATGTGTGTAGCTGTGTGTATTTTGCGGTGTTTTATTACTGTTTTGAAGCGGTAACAAATGTGCGCGCGTGTGTGTATGATATTCTTTTACTTAGATAACGAATTAGGTTTTTTAATGTTAAATTAGTTATCTTTTACGCTAGTTTTCGTCTGCATTGTTTGTACTCATTAACTGATAGGTACAGACAGATTTTTTAAGAGATTGTCAACCTTATTCATTTGGAAGATAGTTTTAAATTTGTATGAATTATCTTCTGCCAACGGCTTCGTCCGCGTTCCACTGGGGTTAAAAAGTAAGCAATGTGTTTGTCGCCACAAACACATTGCTTACTTTTACACATGTCACAAATCAACGGGTGACGTCATAAAATCCTACATCGCACATGCGAAGTTTACATTCGATTTAACACGGATAGAAAATCCCAACGAACAATTGTTGGGCAGAAAGCCCGCCAGACACGACCACCTCGCCTGGTCGGAGGATCCTCCTTTTCCGATCTTAGGGAACTATACTCTCTGTTCCCTAAATGTTATTCCATAATAGGTGATTTTAGTTATTTATTTCTTCTTCACAAAAGATAACAGTGAATGGCGGACTTAATGCCTTAAGGTATTTTCTGACAGTCAACCATAAGGAAGTACAGAGAAATGAAGAGGTTGATGCAACACTAGAACACAATTAAAAAAAGTGTTAAATAATATGTATACTACACACATAAAAACCTATGGAGTAAATATATTAATAAATTGATTTTATCAAATCAAATCATTTAAACATTTGTAAACGTAGGTGATATTTAATATACAAGATCTTAAAAGACTTACCTTAAGTACGCTATGTCTTGTCAATAGGGATGATAACAGGGTATGAAAATTAAAAATCTAATTAGTCCGTAAGTTAGGTAATGAAAAAATATTAGACACGTATATTTTTATTTTGTCGTATAATAAAACAATACTTAGATAAAACGAATCAAAGTTTAGGAGTGGGGGCTAAAACGTCATTTCGACGTATAAAATGTACATAGAAGTGACGTCACCCGACTATTCAAATAAACATATCGTCGAAAGTATTCGTTCCTGTAAGAAAATAAAAAAGACGTGTCTATGATTTAAAATAATCTATCTACAAGACGGACATAAAAATAAAAATTAGTCATCTACCCAATTGACATACAAATTATTAGAGAGAAATCATGCCATAAAATTAATACATCTTTCTTTCATTAGTTAATTACAATGTAAAATGACATTATTGTTATAAATCTTAATAGACGTACATAATCTACCCCTGTTTCAAATTTCATCCCTATTCTTGTAGCCTTTCTGACGTGATTGACCAAAAAACATTCGCACAAACTATATATCGCATCTATAGAGGTATATTAGTAAGATTGTTTGGGGTAGTTTGTTGTAGGTTTTTAATTTATTTAAAGCTATCTGGAGTTGTCAGGAAATTAATGTTTAAGTAGGAATTGTAGCATTATCAAATCTGCCATTTTGAGAACGTAGAATACGTCCTGAGTCACCTTTCGTCCAATTTTGGCATCATTGGTTTATATTTAGATCTTTTAGATACCATTTGTCTGACCTTTATTTAGTTGTATCATTATATCAATGGTAAGGTGTTATTTTCTTTCAGTTCATTTAAGGGCTAAAATTATCGCATCTATTTTTCCTTTTAACTCGTCGAGTACCGTCATTATAGACACAATTATAGAACAATAGGTTGCGGTCACCGGTGACCGCTTGGTGTTTGACAGTTTAAGGAACAGGTTCTGTTGGTACCTTTTCTAATTATTTCATATCCATAGTATGGCGAACTGCCCTGTTGGTCGAGTGGTCGCAAGTGCGACTGCCGGGCAAGGGGTCTCGGGTTCGATTCCCGGGTCGGGCAAAGTATTACTGGGATTTTCAAAAAATCGCAATAGTAGCACGGAGTCTGGAATTGTGCCCGGTATATGGCAATAGGCTCACCCCCTATTACATGGGACTCATAACATAAATAGTGAAAAGTGAGTGTTCCTTCTTTGTGCACCTCTGCCCACCCCTTCGGGGATAAAAGGCGTGTTATGTTAGTATGGCGAATCTTACACTATTTAAATAAAAATGACTGTTGTTCAACAGTGCCTAAAAACTTGGAACGTTTTTCAAAGGGTCTACCCTCTTTGTGGTGTCTCTATAAGACTATGAGCATTACGGTCACCATCAGTAGCTCCTACAGCCCACTACTAGATTATATGATCCTTCTTTGCGTACGAGGGTTTGCCATATTAACCACAGTTGACTGCCCGGTCTCTGTTAACTGTGTAGTCCTCAACTAGGCTTTTATAAACACCCTTGATAGGATCAGGGACAAGAGTAGCATTAAGCTGAATAACTGAACTAAAATCTTCTCTTCCTGTTTGCCAAAAATAGTGTCTATTCTCGTTATCATACAGTCGGTAACTCACTAATTTACTTAGACACATCATTTGTCCTTGAGACTGTATCGCCAGCCGAGCATGACTGTAGCGTCTGCCCGCATCACTGTCTGTATAATAAACCTGCGCTGTAGTTACATCATTTTGATTAACTTAAGTTTTGACTTAGGTAATTTTGTTGTTTTACTTAAGTTTGTTTGAACCGACATAACATGATGAATATTGTTATTAAGAAAATATACCTTCGTTCAGTCCGTCAGTCCCTTAGTGAATTCAATGATGTCATAAGTCGTTGGATGCAAATAACTTCCAAGTCGTCTATCTGGAAGTTTATGTTAAGAAATGGACGACTTGTAAATGATTATGATGATTATGAAGATAGGTCTTTATGATCCACCATCATATTAGTAAAAATTTCAGTGAAACACAAGCAGTTATGTGCAGTTAGTGATTAATTGGTCGGCTGGTGCTGAAAATCAGCGCTGTGGACTCGAGCCTTCGTGCCCGGGCCATAGCATTAAGCTGAGCACTAGCCTTTTGCATTGCGACACACTTTAAACTTCCTTTGGTTTTGTACACTCTGTTTTTTGTTCACTTGTGTATCATAGCGCAATAAACGATTTTTCCTTCTTTCTTTCTTTCTATTTAAGTGTGGGAGAGCCATGCTTCGGCACGAATGGACCGGCTCGACCGGAGTGATACCACGGCCTCACAGAAAACCGACGTGAAGCAACGCTTGCGTTGTGTTCCGTCGTGTGAGTGAGGTTACCGGAGGCCCAATTACCTTCCCTTTCCCCAATCTTCCCAATCCCTGAATCCCCAACGATCCTCAAACTCCTAATCCCCAAAAAGCCGGTAACGCACTTGTAACGTCTCTGGTGTTGCAGGTGTCCATGGGCGACGCCGATTGCTTACCATCAGGTGATCCGTACGCTCGTTTACCGGCTTATGTTTAAAAAAAATATATTAGTAATCTATCTTGAGTATTGAACAGAATAGCATTCACAATACTTTCAAATCCTCGACTTATAAAAGTAAAGACCCTACTAGTACTTGAACAAAACCATTGAATTTGACAGACACGCACTTAGACACGATCTCAAACAAGTAACTCTTCAAATAGGTGGTAGCCTCAATATACAATCGCTTATGTAAGCCGTAGATTGTGAAGCGGTTTTTGTAAAGATTAGCATGTTCAAGTATTTGCATATAAGTAAGCGTTCAACTTTTTCGGTTGTTGCCAACTACCTGTAATGTGAGTAATAAATTAGTGGGGACTTGCTTTAAAGTTATTTGCTTGTTAAATTACTTGTTATGGCTTCCTTCGTGGTGGATTAGCAGATCTCAGGAACTTCTTTTTTCTCTTCTATTAATAGATTCTGATTTATTTCGTTCGAGAAGTGGCCATTGCTGACCAAATGCCTCTTCTCAAACGGAGAAGGTTTGAACATTAATCACCACGCTTGCTCAATGCGGGTTATCGATTTTAAATGTATAATTAGAAATTACAAGTCCAGGTTTCCTCACAATGTTTTTCCTTCACCGTTTGTCATCACTGTCTAAATAATCTTAAATAGTACAAATAACTTGGAAAAAATCACATTGGTACTTGCTGTTGGTAGATTTTGAAATAGCACCACTATGCATGAAAAGCGGGTCTTAGACCTTGGAGCCGCTACGATATTTTTGAGATGATGACAATATAAGACAATACTTTTCCAAATCACATCATCAATTCACAAAGTGACTGCATAGTTGGTGCGGTGCGGTGGCTGGGCAACCGGCTGCCGTGCAACGTGTCGCGGGTTCGATTCCCGCACGGATTTTGTGTGATCCACAAATTGTTGTTCCAGGTCTGGGTGTCATATGTATGTGAACTTGTATGTTTGTAAACGCACCCACGACACAGGAGATAATCCTAGTATGGGGTAAAGTTTTAAGTGTGGGAGAGACATGCTTCGGCACGAATGGGCCGGCTTGACCGGAGTGATACCACGGCCTCACAGAAAACCGACGTGAAGAAACGCTTGCGTTGTGTTTCGTCGTGTGAGTGAGGTTACCGGAGGCCCAATTAGCCTCCCCTTCCCCAATCTCCCCAATTCCTGAATCCCCAACGATCCTCAAACTCCTAATCCCCAAAAGGCCAGTAACGCATTTGTAATGCCTTTGGTGTTCCAGGTGTCTATGGGCGACGCCGATGGCTTACCATCAGGTGAGCCGTCTGCTCGTTTACCGGCCTATGCCATAAAAAAAGTTTTTTTTTAAATCCTTATAAATCTCTCAACAACTATTGCGTTCCACACGTTTAGTGATGCAAAATAAATCATAATGCTATAATTTGCATAACGCGCCCGCATGCAATGTGTCGTGTTTATTGTTTAAACTGGTTTTATCATACCGTCTCTAATCACGTGTGCGCTGCTAATTTGCGACCAGGTACCTAATTAGACAATGAGTTAATTAATATAACATAGCTACTAGCTACAGACAGGTACTAAAGAATCTTATACATCACTACATAGTATAAAACAAAGTCGCTATCCGCCGTCTGTCTGTCCCTATGTATGCTTATAACTTTAAAATTACGCAATGAAATTTGATGCGGTTTTCTTTAATAGATAGAGTGATTCTTAAGGAAGGTTTATAAGTATAATACATGGATTTTTCACCCGTGCGAAGCCGGGGCGGGTCGCTAAAGGTGAAAAGAGTTCTTACCGATTTGAAAAACTCTTCTTGTGTTAGCCCATTTGTCGAGGAAGGCTATACAACATCTCGCTGCGATCAATAGACGTCGAGCCAAACGGGTAAAACCGCGAGGGTTTAGTTAGTATCTACTAAATAATCTTACAAGAGCCTGTGAGTCTGTGTTTCCTGAAGAGTCTAACTTGGGTGTCTTCAAGATCCCAGTGAATTATTCAATTATTTTTAGCTATGGTTGTCCCACTGCAGGGCAAAGGCCTCGCTACCCTCCATCCACTCGTCTCTTCTTAAAGCTTTTTGTGGCCAATCCTTTTCATAGGCGTTAAGTTCATTCCGATAAAAAAATTATGCAAATACGCATATGAAACACAAGAAGTAAATTTGTAGACACTATTCGTATCGCACGTGCCACCCGACGAGAAATACCTCTTCGACAATTACATGACGTGATGTTTTGATAGTACTATGAGTTCGTATGCGCTTTCGAAGTTTGCTTTTTGCAATGGTTCACCAGTTAATTTTTGTTTCAAACATTTTATTTCTTTGTAAAACTATTGTATTACCGAGACAGAACCATTTTACTTCGGGACGAAAACGAAATAGATTTCACGGTTTAAATAAACTACGGCGCATTTTGTGCTATTCTTTGCATACCTCTATAATATTGTTATATTCCAATATTTCCAATGAAGTAGTGGGTGACTTTAGTCAATAATGATAATATAACCGTTCTGTCATCACTTAACGCTTCTATTACGTATTACGACGGTCCAGAGGCCTTAGTACGAGTTTGACTTACGTTAAAAGTATTCGCAAAGAGCACGCGTTCGGCGCTCTGATTGGCCGGCTCCTATAAACCAACCAATCAGAGCGCCGAACGTGTAGTCTTTACGATTACCTTTAAACGTAAAACAAACTTGTACTAAGGCCTCTGCCCAGTCCTTGAAGAGTCAAAAGTTCGGGCGATGTTGTAAACATGTTTTACGACCTTATAATCTAACAACATGTGTAGACATGGCTGCACATCAAGGTATACATAACTAGTTTATCATGACCCTTCTTTGTATGATCGTTCTGCATATACAACGGTCAGCTTATACTGGTTTCTATAGCTTATAGTGTGTACCTAATCGATATCTTGACACCTGCGCCCAACGACCCACATACGAAGATAAATATTATACGCATCAACTTATTCTATGAATATGCACAGAATGCAAAAAAGCTATGCAAATGCGATTACGTATAACAGTGGGTGAAGAAAATCGTAATTGCGTCTGCGTAATTGTTGCATTGCAATTTGCATTATTTATTTAATGAAAGTTCTTCTGTATGTTTGTGCGAACGTTGGCTCGTTGCGACGCAACGCTTAGTTAGTAAATTATGGGTGTTGCGGAAATCCTTGATCAAGGTATCGATTAACTTCGATACTTTTTTTTTTTTGACGCGGGAAAATCATCCAATGACTTCTCCCCCAATAACTCCATCTAACTGAAATGAACTAAAACGTAACAAAACAACTAATAACAAAGAGTTCACAGATTCTGTAGAGGATATAAACGAGTGAACTCGCAAGTTAAACATAAGTGTAAACTTATTATGCAGCCAGCAATTAGCTTGACGAATGAAAGTATCGAAACGTTTATTGCAATGAATAATTTCTTCATGCACACTGCGTTTTTGGGTCTTGGTAGTGTAAAGGAATTGTATTTATTATCCCAGAAATGTTTTATTATTGAGCTCGTTAGAGATCATTACTAGAACATCGTTACCGTAGGTGTTGAATTGGGTACTTGCCAACTAGTCAAATTCAATACTTTTTTCGAACTGTCAAAAACGACAGTTTTCTATGAATTATGTACGAGATTGTGTATTGTGACGTCACGTTTTTTTAGCATCAAACACCATGCTTATTTCTTAAAAGTTTGCTGGAAAAATACTAAGATTAAGTTGGTCATAAAATCAATTAATGAAAGTGTGATTATGTTTTAATATTTTAATGTATTGAATACTAGCTTTTACCCGCGGCTTCGCTTGCGTCACAAAAGGATAAAAGTAGCCTATACCAATACACACAGCGCCATCTATACTAATTCTTTTGTTTTCCCTCGGGAATACCAAAATTTTCCGGGATAAAAAGTAACCTATTATTTAATTCGGACTTCTAATTTTACGTCTGCAAAAATTCAAAGCAATCGGTTTAGAAGTTACGGCGTGAAAGCGGAACAAACAAACAAACAAACAAACTCACTTTCCTATTTATAATAGTAAGGATTAGAGGGTTGAAAGCAACATTCTACAAATAATGCAATTTTTTCTGCATTTCCTAACATAACATCACGCCTTTTATCCCCGAAGGGGTAGGCAGAGGTGCACATTATGCCACTGTACGATGTAACACCCACTTTTCGCTATTCATGTTATGAGTCCCATGTAATAGGGGGTGAACCTATTGTCATATATCGGGCACAATTCCAGACTCCGTGCTACTACTGAGATTTTTTCTAAAACCCAGCAATACATTGCCCGACCCGAGTCGCATGCGACCACTCGGCCAACGAGGCAATTTTTCTGCGTTTCCTCTACAAATAATAAATACAAAAATACCATTTTGTGAGGACATTATGTTATGGATTCACACGAGTTCAAATCAACAAACCGGTAACATATTGAGGGGGTGTTCATAGATGCGTAAAACATCACATTTTGACATATTTATCGAGTAATATTTTAAATATAATTTTATGCGCCATTGGTTTTTTGTGTTTGTACTAATAGGGTGATCGTACTGCTTTGAATTTATTTATTTATTTTACATAAGTACAGATACAGACGACAGATTGAAATCATACACAACAATCTTATTTATAAATAGTGAGCGAACCTGAAGTCCAATTACAGCTGTACATAATCCATTTATATCAAATTACATAAACAATTCCCAAATGTTAATCCATTTTACTGTAATAAATTTAGTTCAATTTTTGAAAACTAAAAATTACTAAAAAGCGGCCATACAAGAAATCAAAGGTAACAAAAGGTACAAAGGGAACAACTAAATGAGTGAACAACAAACCCGAAACAATGGCGTAACGACACATATCATGCCCATCGAGCTTCGCTGTGACGCAGAAGGAATTTTTTTTGCCATGCTATGTATGGCAATAGGCTTCAAATTCTATTAAATGGGTGGAACTGATAACATAACTAGTTATAAAATATCTAGTGCAAATATTTACAAACGGAATAGTTGTCCCTATAATTTCAGAAGTTCCCCTTGGTTTCTCTAGGATCCCATGCTCAGATCCTGACCTAGACCTGGCCTTGACAATGGGACCACCTCGGAATTGTAATTCCAGATAGGCCAGTTGAAAGCAACCTGCATCCAGCGACGCCCTGCGACCTTAATTAAGTCGTCCGTTAACTAACTCTTCTTGAGTACAAGGAAACAAGTAATACAATTTTTAAGTGTCAGAGAGCCATGTTTCGGCACGAAACGGCTGGTTCGACCGCAGTGATACCACGGCCGAGCAGAAAACCGACGTGAAATAACAGTAGCGTTGTGTCGGGTGAGAGGTTACCGGAGGCCCGATTACCCCCCTTCCCCAATCTTCCCAATCCATGAATCCTCAAATTCATAATCCCCAAAAGACTGGTGGTAACACACTTGTAACGCCTCTGGTGTGCCGGATGTCCATGGGCGACGCCGATTGCTTATCATCTGATCAGGTGACCGGTCTACTCGTTTAATGCCTTAATTATCTCATAAAAAACATAACATTTTTTTTATGTTGATTACATCAATCAAACACTTTCGTTCGGTGACCGTAATTGAAGTGATAGTGCATATAAAACTATTGCATGGACATCAAGATTAAGAGTGTGTACCAACTATCAGATCGATCTGTCGTCAGGTGGAGAATGAAATTCCAATTACTTGCTCCTAACAAACAAGCGTAGCAAGCTAAATAAAACCGTTTAATATAATTCCATGTTTCTGGCCAAATTTTCTAGAAACTCCAGCCCACCTGGTTATCATCGTGACCTTGATTCGAACGCAATTGGATAATAAAGTGTATGACATGAAGTCATATCCTTGTTACCGTGGTCTCTAACATGTGGGTAAGCAGTGATCCTTTGTCATTCACTCCCACTACACATTATAATGTGAACGTCGTTTAAGTAAGACAATTATTTTATTCAAAGTGTAAAAGGATGTTTTTGATGTCTCCTTCTGCATGATAAATTGGGTTTCTTGAAGAACTCATTAAGAAATTGTCCTCGATTTCTGGTAAAAAGTTCTTTATTGTACACTAACGGCCCGCCCCGGCTTCGCACGGGTGCAATATGCATGTATAATACATATAAACCTTCCTTAAGAATCACTCTATTTATTAAAAAATACCGCATCAAAATTCGTTGCGTAGTTTTAAAGATCTAAGCATACATAGGAACAGACAGACGGCGGATTTTTTTTTTTTAAGGGGGCAAAATCATCGAATGACTGCTCCCGCCTGGGTGAGGCGGGAGGGAGTGTCAGACTCTTACTGACTAAAAACCACCCCGTTCCTTCTCCTGCACGTCGAGCCGGAGCCCCGGTTACCCGTTAGGTTCTCCGCGACTCCGAATCGGCATCGGCCGTATTGAGCCACCCATGCTCGCCGTCCGCACTCCCGCGCTTACGGTGGCCGGAGATCGTCCCGCGATCCCCGACGCCCGGTGTGTCCTTCGCGATGGCTGGGTTGCGAGGAGGCAGCGCTTCGCTCCGCATCATGGCCTGCACTAGGCCCGGACGCGAGAGGTCGCCATCGCCGATCACTTCCCTGAGGGCACGGCGGTGCTCAGCCCACGCAGGGCATTCCGCTACAGTGTGTTCCACCGTGTGCTCAGGGCGGTCCTCGCAATGATACAGACGGCGGATAGCGACTTTGTTTTATACTATGTAGTGATGCCTAATGTTTTTACGAACGGCGCTAATCGCTTACCATCATCTGAGGCCTTAGTACGAGTGTGTTGTACGTTTAAAGTAATCGAAACGAGATCCCGTTCGTCGCTCTGATTGGCCCACTCCAATGAACCAACCAATCACAGTATCGAACGCAGCCTTGTTACGTTTACTTTAAATGTATTGTCAACTACATTTTTGTAAACTTTATATATCAGTTTAAAAAAAGAGTAAATACTTGAATTAATGACAACTAGAAGTAATGAAAAATGGTTTACAATTAAATACTCAATTATTTTCAGTTCATAAACTTCAATCTAGATTTTCTCCAACATTCTATGTCTAACATTCTAACTGGAATGAGATCAATATCAGTTGCCTATAAATTTAATTCTAACTACAGCACTATACTATAAACTAAGTCCATACTAATATTATAAACGTGAATGGGTGTATGTCTGTCTATTTGTCCGTCTTTCACGGCTAAACGGAGCGACGAGTTGGCGTGAGTTTTGAAGTGGAGGAGGGAATGGATGGAGAGTGACATGAGCTACTTTATGTCACTTTCGAACTCCTCTCTGAAGTGGAAGGTGGGAGTTTGTCTCCGAAAATTTTAAGGTAGAATGCCGAATATTGATATACGGACTATTTATGAGTACCTACACACACACACTTCAAAAAGCGCGGGCGAAGTCGCGGGCAGATACCTGTTTTGCGTATAAATTTAATTCAGACTATGGCACTATACCATAAACTAAATCTCAGTATAAACCGCACAGAACAACTTTCCATAGACGAGCTAGGTACGGTAGTTTTATGTGAACCACAAATCCAATATGGCGGTATGATTTCCCGCGCTTGTTTCCGCTTTGTGACAGAAATGGCGGAGCTTCCGGTAAGCCCTCTAGCGGCATTCCCGTATACGGGAAGGCGGTTAACTGTTGTTTTTTTGTATTGTTTTGTTTATTTATAGTTCTTTTGCTAAGGTTTGACTAGAAGGAAATGGTATGATTTATTTTATGACTGTATTAGAAATAGCAGGACACGGTGATGTCATACATCATCATGTTAGTTCGTCATGTGTTGTTGATGTTTCATAAATTTAATATATTTCATAATTGAATAAAATTCGGTTAACACGTTAAACGCCATGGGGGTCACCGGTGACCGGCGTTAGCGGAGGATTTACCTTCAACAGGTTTTTATTGGCAGTTAAAGTCTTAAGAAAATGGGACATAGGTAGAAAGAAAGAAAGAAAGAAAAACCATTTATTTTGCTACGACACACAACAAGAATTTAGAAACACCGAAAAAAAGCCCATAGTGCGTCGCAGCGCAAAAGGCTGGAGCTCAGCTTAATACCGTGGACCGGGCACAGAGGCTCGAGCCCACGGCGCTGATGTTCAGCACCAGCCCGTTATAATACGTACTAGCTCTACATTAACGCTGCTCGGAGTACAGCATGATGTATAATACAGTTATAAATTCTCCATAATTTTCCGGTTAATTTTATCACCATATTTTTACTTATAGTACTTTGTGACGGTGTGCAAATAAACAATTTTTCTTTCTTTCTTACTAAAGCTATAGCTAAATCTCTGTTCAAGATGTTCACACCAAAGACCACATTTTCAAGAATAAAACAAAACCGGTTTCCACCGGATATATCCAGTTAATCATACGAAGAAAAGTCTTCACTTCCTTGCATACCGATGCGGAAACGTTGCACGCTCGCGCACACGAGATGAAAGTTGTGCATTTATATAGTTTTTAATTGATTTCGTTATGTACTCATTCATTTAAAACGTTTTCCCCTGAGGGGGTATCTGTTACGATGACAGTTTAATATTATAAATGAGTTTTTATAATAACTATAGTGAGACATACTAACTATTACTGCGTGCGCGACATCGCCGCGACCGCGCACGCTGCTCATGAGAAAGAACCTCTCTGTGGTTCGAAACTAGTAGAGCTTTTCTCAATATACCTCTATTCACGTGAGTAACCCGCGATTTTTAGTTAATTATAAATGAGATTGTCTTATTTGTTGAGTTCAAAGCATATATGCTGACCAAATTGTTTTTATCAACGTTTTTTTTTAACTTAACCTGTTTGTTTGTTTGAATAATTGAAATTTCACTCCCTTTCTGACGAGAGGTAAAGAACGCTTAATTTTGGTGGCCACATAATATTATAATCTAATTCTGGTTAAAGTCATCAAGATTAAGAGTATGAACCAAATATTACTTCGGTCTGTCATCAGCAAGGGGGTTTAATTATATTTTTTTTTCATTTATTTTTTTGTGTGGATCGAACACAGAAAGATAAAGTGTTTAAAGAGACATCCGGCGTCAAGGATTTTAGACCAGCTCCTTGAGCACTGGTTTCCTGCCTAGATATCTACCACTTTCGACTCAAACAAACCGAGTAAGCTAAATTAAAAAAAAACCTATTTTCAAATGCCGGCCACGACTATCTCCTCTAAACAGTCTAGACCCTGTTCAAACACTTTCCCTTTAAACAAAAATGTTATCCGCCAGCTATTTTGACCATATACAGCGTATTTCGAAAGTACGGGTCACTTGTCTATGTCGCTTGCGGCCATGACATGTTTTAGGTGAGGTCCGATTGCGAATCAGTCATTTTTTAGTACAGCTTTGTTTACAAAGCTTTGTTTACAAAGCTGTATTGGAGTATTAAGTACTCCAATATTATGGAAATTTTTTAGATGCATTACAAGATGTTACATGAACCATGTTATACCAATCAAAGCAATTATTATACCTCAATTGGGTAGTTTACAGGGTAAGAAAATTAAAAATCTAATTAGTCAGTCAGTTAGATAATGAAAAAATATTAGACACGTATTTTTTTATTTTCTAGTATAAAGTTACAATACTTAGATAAAATGGTGTTTAGGTTTAAGTTTAGTTAAAGTTTAGGAGTGGGAGGTCGTTACAAAATGTAGCACATTGTGACGTGACACGACATTTGAGATCAATATATCATCGATAGCATTTAAATTTGTGAGAAAAGAAAAAATATGTGTCTAATGCTTTAAAAATATCTACCAGACGGACATAAAAATAAAATTTAGGAAACTAGCCTATTATAATCGACGACTTCTAGATTAGAGCAATTTTATTATTTATCAATTTAGTCAACAATTTACAAGTTATCTAATAAAAATTTTAGTTAATACAGACATACAATAAACACAACTCCTCGCTCAGTTCTGGATATTGCCGCACTGTCCAGCTTAAAGAATTCATGACTTCGTGACTGTACCACACGCGGTAACCAGACCATGCTCCCACCCAGCACATGAACCTACACCAATTTTCAACTTTATCTTTATATAATAAAGTCCAGAATGGTTCTGCACTGTACATATTATTATGTTCTATAATAATGATACTGAAAGTGAATTGTGTATTCGTTATATATTATGCTTGGACCTCACGATTGGACCTTTTTGTCTAATGGTGACTAAGTCTTTTGAGATTAATTTTATAATTGGAAATAATAATCGTAATGGGTTTGTTGAAGGCAGCCTCCTATTATTTATTGTCCTTAAGGTTATTTTCTTTTTCGATCTCTTTGACTGGATTTTGGTGTTACATTGTTCTCGCACAATCGAACCAACAAAACTATGTAACTAGAGAATTGTATTGTGAACCTGATTGAAAAAGAGTAACCTATAGAGTTTCTTTCTCGTTTTTCTCAATGGGAATGAGCAAATAGCTTTTAATTTTTTATTGACGTTCAAAAGTGCTTTTGTGATCTAATTGAAATAAATGATTTTGACTTTGACTCTAAATATCTTTTGCTGCACCTTTAGGACTATATTTAACTAGTCGTGGCCACCAACAAAATGTATGCAGCTCTATAGGCAGTATAGTCACCTGGTGTCCGTTTGGTTGCGCAGCCAATTTGCAGAGCCGTATACATTTTGTTGTTGCGACTGGTTGCGCCGCCATAGTGTCCCGGTGTAACATAACCCTTACAATACATGCCGATTGTGTCGATTGTTAATATCTATGATAGTTTATATTGTATAATCGTTTCACACTTCAATTCTTCAACTTTAAACACAATAGGTTCATTCCCCTTCCCTATTACACGGGACCCATCACATATTTGATGAAAATTGTCGACCTATGCTGACCCTTTCAGGGATTCAAAGGCGTGACGGTATGTTTGTATCTCTTCAAGCTATCAGACTGAGACGCTTTACCCTTTTTCTTATAAAGAAATATAGTCTTAAAGTAAGGGTGAACGAAATCGCACGGCACACGCACGATTTCGTCAATTGACGTATGCTTGCAACTTGCGTAGAAACAAAACTCTATCCACGTTGCGGTAACGTCGCGTCAACGGCACCTCATGCGTAACCAATAATAAATACTTATGCAAAATCCTGCATTATTTGAAGGTTGCATGCATTCGTCAGTAGACAGTCAGACAGTAACCATAATATTTTTGTCTGTCGAAGTACTATGCTACTCTGAATAGCTTAACTTCTGTTTTATAAGTCTGGGATAAGACTGTAATATGATACCTACCACAATTAATTTAGCAATACCAAAACCAGTTCACACACGCAATACTACAAACATGAATGAATACAATCAATATTCTCAATCAAGACAATAGTGATATGATACCGTGTAACTTGATACATGAATGTAATGTAATACAACCTTCTTGCTATGTCGTGGACCGTTGCGAGAAAGCGGTCGTAATTGTACGGAGGACAGTTATATGGACATAGAACCTAACGGGTTACCGGGGCTCCGGTTCGACGTGCAGGAGAAGGAACGGGGTGGTTTTTAGTCATTACTGTTTCAAATTTTATCCCGATCCCTTCAGCCGTTTTGATAGGATTGAGTAACAAACACACAAACTTTAGCTTTTTTTGGAAAGAGCACCTAGCTTCACTGACGGGCTGATTGACAGACTATTATCTATCTTGTATTTGTTAACGTTTCAAAAATACTAAATTATGGTTTAATTGAAATAAATGCTTTGACTTTGACTTCTGCCCGCGATCCTATGTCCATCTTCTCGTTCTAAGCTATATCCTCACCAATTTTCATCTAAATCGATTTAGCCGTTCTGAGTTATAAATATTGTAACTAACACGAATTTCTTTTATATTATATAGATGGGATAATAAGAGGTTTTTGTTTGACAAGATTATATTTTATAGTTATAAGTTAAAGTGTCAATCCATTCTTGGAGTATGGGCCTCCTCAACTTAAGATCGTTCGCCATAATCTCTAAGGTAGGTTGTTGTCTTGTCATCTACTTGTTTGCCCCTCATCCCGTAAAATAAAGTTCAAGTTTATCAGAGCGCTAACGTCTCTGTAACATAAAATATGTAACCCCTTAGTCGATTGACTGACACCCGCGGGAAGAGTAGGGTTGGTGTCAAATTACAATGTTTTTCTATTCTGCCATCGTCACACAATAATCTATGTCTATATTATGCTGTCTAGAGTTCTATAAACCTTCCCTTAAAACAAATCAAACCACATTTCAAGTCCTCGACCTCTAGAAGTTGGCAGACCTCTCAAAACCACTCGAAAGTCTTTAGAATCCAGTGTACCGAGTTGCGGTATTGTTTCGAATCGCTCCGAAAGTGTCTCGACTTTAAGTACAAGGTGACAGAGCTGCTGCTCTGTCACGTTGCTACTTTGCGTTTGAAACCAGTAGCTCCATGATTGATGCGTTTGTTTTGACAATTTGACAGTGACAGTATTAAAATACTCAACAAATGTTTTAAGACGTTTAAAAATATCTTCCGCAAAAAGAGGTGTGGTCAGTGGTGTGTGATTCGTAATTTCATAAACTGTATTACTGACAATTTATGATTTACTAGCTACTTCCGCGCGGTTTCACTCGCTCTGCTCGGCGCCTATTAATCGTAGCGTGGTATTTTACAGCTTATAGCTTTCCTCGATAAATGGGCTATCCAACACAGAAATAATTTTTCAAATCGGACCAGTAGTTTTGGAGATTTGCGCGTTCAAACAAACAAACAAAATAAACCTTTTCAGCTTTATAATATTAGTATAGATTTAGATAAGTGTAAGTACTTGAGAACTTTTTATATTATGGCTATCCATCATGAGATCGGTATAACCCTTTTGGCTTCGCCGTAATCGGGTAAAATTACAGTTACCTTAAAATTAAATTAAATGACGCTCAACATCTCGGTTATCGCGCATGCTGCTCGCGATTATGGGCTCCAGCTTAGCTTGAAACTAATCGAGTAACTTTAATACTTCAAAGTCTTGAGCCTTGATTAATGAAAACAGTTTCTTTTTATAACATTTAATGACTTCAGGTGGCGTGTTATGACGTCTTAAAGCCTAAGTATAGCTCTGTTTCTTTCCCACAATGTAATCATTCTGACTTTTGAACGTCATAATAACCCCCCTGATCTTGTTTTGGTTATTCTTTCAAGATGGAAAAGAAAAGCCTCTGCCTCGTTGGCCGAGTGGTCGCAAGTGCGACTGCCGGGCAAGGGGTCTCGGGTTCGATTCCCGGGTCGGGCAAAGTATTACTGGGTTTTAAAAAAAATCTCAGTAGTAGCACGTAGTCTGGAATTGTGCCCGGTATATGGCAATAGGCTCACCCCCTATTATATAGGACTCATAACATAAATAGTGAAAAGCGTGTGTTACATTGTACAGTGGCATAATTTGCACCCCTGCCTACCCCTTCGGGGATAAAAGGCGTGATGTTATGTTATGGAAAAGAAAAGTTTACAAAAATATTTACAGAAATTAAATATCATGATACCACAAAAGAGGCCGGATAAATCCACTCTGTGGTATAAAATCTTTGAAACGGTTAATGTACGAGCGAGGTCAATAGGTTCGACTCTCGTGTGTGGCATTGTTAATAGGTGACAAGTACTTTTGATGTAGTGGCTATGTGTGAAAATTTACTGTTTTGGAAGTGACTTGAATTTATAAACGGCGTCAAGAATGTGTGAATTAATTTAGTAGAATCTAGTTGAGTGTCTTACGTCCAATTTCAATTAATCTATCTATCTTTAGATTTGCTTAATAAAGATAGAATTTTGACACTTCTTGTTTGGAGCTCATGTCGAAATTCTATCTCTAGTAAGCAAATCTACAGATAGATAGGTTATTGAAACTGGCTGAGTAAGAAGGCAGGGTTAGATTTTTGTGTATGGGATGGGAAAATTTTTAGGTGGTTTGTCGGTTTTGAAATTGTCCAAAACCTGATGGTCTGGAGTTGTTTTTTCTGTTTGACTATGATCTGGTCTCTTGTAATATCAGATACACATAATAGGATTTCCTTCCTATTTCTGAATTGAAGGAAAAGGTTCTTTGAAGTAAAACTGTGTAATATTTTACAAATACGCTTTTTTATAATAACTATCGTGAGACATATTAAATTAACTAAAATCGCGGGTTACTCACGTAAATATACTGAGAAAAACGTATGAGAAAAGCGTGCGTGCGCGGTCGCAGCGACGCCGCTGCTCATGAGGAAGAACCCCTCTGTGGTTCGAAACTAATAGAGCTTTTCTCAGTATATTCACGTGTGTAATCCGCGATTTTAGTTAATTTAATACGTTTTTTATTTGTGAGACCAAAGTTCCAATCTAGCAGTATTATTAATGACGTATGTACACGACTATAGATTAAAATAATATAACTCGATTCATAACAAGACAAGACTTTTTGACAACGTTCCGGTTCATAAAAACAAGAGCAGTTGATTTTAATACATCAAGAATGACTTCTGACTCTTGTGTTATTTTACTGATAATTTACAAATCAAAATATAAAATAATCTATACTAATATTACCTTATAAAGCTGAAGAGTTTGTTTGCTCCGCTTGAACGCGCTAATCTCCGACACTACTGGTCCGATTTGAAAAATTCTTTCTGTGTTGGATAGCCCATTTATCGAGGAAGGCTATAGGCTATAAAATATCACGCTATGATTAATAGGCGCCGAGCAGAGTGAGTGAAACCACGCGGAAGTAGCTAGTGTCTTATAATTATGATTTTGTAATCGAACTTGAAACTACGTTCTCAATAGTCTTACCAACCGCTCAACTTACAATCTACAATCATAACCGAGGAAATACAATGTTTGCGACCGTTATATCAATAATTCTGCTGACCACAATAATGGCTCGTTAGCCAGCCTACAGCCAAGCTCGTTGGAGCACTAGTCTATTTTCTGACACTACAATTCTAATGGATCTAGGTAACTGTTGTTTAGTCAAGTAATATTCCCATATATTTATTTTAAATAGTACTTAAATAATATTTAAATATATGAAAATAGGAGCCAACTAGTAGCGGGAGCATGGTCCTAGCTACCGGTGGTTTGGGCTCTATGGGTTAGGGTGGGGATGCCCAATTTTTATTTAATGTCCGTCTTATACATTAAATAATTATTGAGATTTTATTGGATTGAAATTGCATTGACATTGACATTGGTTTCATGAGTAACTACCTAAGGTTTCCTCACAATGTTTTCGTACAATGTGCGAATAAAATCTACGTCATGGTTTTACAGCATTTGATTGTCAAATTACTCCCCGAAGTATTCAAACATAAGATGATATAAATATAATTTTTGTACAAAAATGTTATCCGTTACAAATGTAGGTATTTACTTTAATTCCTAGATTCCCTAGGCGTATACTAGATCGAGTAAAGGCGAATTCTGTATCTACCCTTCCACTTGCCACGCTTTCTCTCAAGAGAAAACTGCTGTGATTGTTGCACAGTGAAAGATAGGCGAGGCTATGCAGGAAATTATTTTATGTCCGCATTTTGATATAATATGTTAGAGAAACTGGTTTCAATGGTATAGTTATTGTAGGTTGTATTTTTCTTTGAAAAAAGATGAAAATATGGATAAATTGTTTGAAGATTCATGTTAAGGAAAGGGGAGTAGGTATGTAGAGGTAATGTCATATGTCAGTACATCCATTGCTGGACTATTGGGCCTCCTATTCACGAGAGGGTTTGTCACATTATTGCTTAGCAGGCTGGGTTAAGTTTGCAGTCTTACTGAGAATTATTTATTTATTTATTTAATAATTCATGTACACACAATCAGCACAGAGGATATTATTTATTTATTTTCTGCCATGATCATTGTTTTTTAAGTGTGGGAGAGCCATGCTTCGGCACGAACGGGCCGGCTCGACCGGAGTGATACCACGGCCTCACAGAAAACCGACGTGAAGCAACGCTTACGTTGTGTTTCGTCGTGTGAGTGAGGTTAGCGGAGGCCCAATTACCTTCCCCGTCCACAATCTCCCCAATCCCTGAATCCCCAACGATCCTCAAACTCCTAATCTCCAAAAAGCCGGTGACGCACTTGTAACGCCTCTGGTGTTCCAGGTGTCCATGGGCGACGCCGATTGCTTACTATCAGGTGATCCGTCTGCTGGTTTACCGGCTTATGTATGTATGCCATAAAAAAAAATGATCGTCCCACTGCAGAGCAAAGGCCTCCCACTTCCACTCCTCTCTACGTAAATCTTTTTGATCTTTGACACAAGGTTTGCCGGCGGGCCATGGAGCGCAGTATCTTATTGGACAGAATTAGGAACACCACGCTACGATCCACGATTAAAATCGTTGACTTTGGTCATAAAGCCGCAGACTTGTGGAACTGGGCTGGTCATTTCTGCCGCATGACAAACGAGCGGTGGGCAAAACTTACTAATCAATAGACGAGACGTCGCGGTAGGCCCAAAAGGAGATGGCGGGACGAATTATATATGTATGACAGAGGATAACACATATATAAAATTAGATTACATACATTATGTTACCACATGGCTTACCATCGCTTAGCATCGCTAAAACTACTTTAAACACCTTATCCGTATAATTGGTGATTGCTTTCTCTGCTCGACGGGAGACTATCAGCGGAGTACTGAGCAATGCTTTATGTTAGCTCTAGATGATGTTAGGGGGGTAAGCAGACGTGTCTGCCAGGTATACATGACGGGAGTGTAATGGGTATCTTGTCTAGGCTAGATCCTGGAGTAAGTTTAATTTGTTTTGTGAGTTTGAAGGTGTTGTTTGTTGTTCTAGATTGAAAGTTTCATATTTATGTAGGGAAGGTTAGCAGACCTATGTATATGCTTAAATTGATAAGTATCTTTTCATAGACATATGCGTCTAAAGATTTAGAAAATTACCATGAGTCTCAAATAGATTAGTCTGCTGCTGCACTCTTTTATATTCAGTAAATATCAGCAATAGTCATGATAATTTCATACAAAATTGTTAAACATTTATAAAACTTAATTGCCTTGTTTAAATTATATATAACTATAGACCAGCTTCCAATTACATTAACAATACTAAATAACAAGCGACAAAAACGAATATTATTTACATCACATAGTAACATAATTATAATAATCAGCACAAAGGTTTAATTTAAAAATTAAAATCGGCAAAAAACTATTTAAAAAACTTACTTACTTATTTAATGTTATTACTTATCGTTACTTAGTTTTTGCACTTAATATTGTAATGAAAATCTCGATTATATTGACCTTGTTGTTTGTAGGAATATTTTGAACCTGTTCAGGTCATAAATGACCGTTAATGAAGCTAGGAAGGTATTAGACCTTCGTTGTTTCCGTTCTTAAGATTATGGTGTTTTTTTATTAGATAAGCCGGTAGACGAGCATACGGATCACCTGATTGTTAGTAATCGGCCCATAGACACCTGAAACACCAGAGGCGTTACAAGTGCGTTACTGGCCTTTTGGGAATTGGCAATTAGAGGATTGTTGGGGATTGGGTAGACTGGAGAGGGGGGGGGGTAACTGGTCCTCTGGGCCTCCGGTAACCTCTTTGACAAGACGAACCACAACGCAAGCGTTGTTTCACGTCGGTTTTCTGTAAGGCCATGGTATCGCTCCAGTCGAGCCGGTCCACTCGTGCTTCAGCACGACCTCTCCCATCATTCTCCTATCCATATTCGGTGTTGCAACGTCTTCATTCTGATTATGTCGATATGGTATCTGGCCATTAAAAAGGGTATCTTTATGTCTTTTTCTTGTTTTTTTTTGAGGTGGGTAAAATCATTGCCATGGAATCTCCCGCCTTGCGTGGCGAGAGGTAGTGTCAGCTTTTATTGACTAAATATCACCCCGTTCCTACTCCTGCTTCGAGCCGGAGCTCCGGCAACCCAATTTGAGCCATGGTTATGGGGTTCGATTTCTTTGATTATTTGTGGTCAAAATGATACAATTTGAGACTGTCAACATATCCTTCAGCACAATATCCATTACAAAACTTAAAATATCTTTTTAGCTACGATTTTGAAAGTACACAAGTGAGAAATAAATAAAATAACAGTGATACGTTAATAACATGTGTTATAACATGTGTTGTGTGTAAATAACAACATTAATTTAGTTATTCAACAGTTATTGAGTTATTGTTATTCATATATGTTGCTAAAATGTGAACATGGCGTTTATTGGGCCGAGGAACAGTGCTCCTGTCATCAGGGATAGCCTGCATACCCCGGCGTATGAGGTAAGTTTTAAATTGAAAACATTCTGCACCTTAGAGGCAAAAGGACCAAAGTGCTAACTTGCTAAAGTGCCCTTATGATCTCTAAGGTGCAGATTTTTATGTTAAATATTGTGGTTTCCAATTGGTACTTACTGCTGAAGATTTCTTTAAACTTATTGTAAAACAAAATCCGTGCAACGTCTATTTGTCTATCTGCAATGAATTAAAAAACTACTGAACATATTTTCATACTGTTTTCATCAATCTATAGGAAATATTAATATTCGTGAAGTGTTGCTAGTAAAAGTTCTATTATATGTACTACATTTGAAGAAGATGAGAATTTAAATGGCTAAAGGGATCGGGATGAAACTTGGTACAGGTGTAGACTATGGTTATAGGCTACGGCAAAGCCGCTGGCAGAAGAGAATCATAAATAATGATGCTATATCTACAATTCGTCATAACACAATTTACTCAAACTCGTCATTTGCACAAAAAAGATCACGGAAACTCCAACCAGATTAAACTGAAATTACAATATTATTGTAATTAATGTAATATCTTATTACCTCCACAACGTAGTAGGAAACAAAGTAATATACTTTTTGTTTTAATTCATTACATTTTTTTATGAAAAAATGGTCATCAGTATCAGGCTTTGATTTGCACTACAGTTTTATCCAGGTGATTGTTCTGGTCTCCTTTGGTCGGTATGGTGTGAGATCACCTATTTTAGGATTTGAAGCTGGTATTAGATTAAGGGCATCCACAAATACTTACCATCAGTCTTTCATCCTCTTGATCCTCAGGCCCGTTGGAAGTGTAACAAAATCTTCGGCTCACCATCTTTTACAAATTACCTGTCTATGGCAGTTCACTGCTGGGCTAGTGGCCTCAAAGTCGAAGCATTTATTTCAATTAATCTTTAATTAGGGACTTTTGAACCATCAACATTTAGTTTATCCGTCGATTGACGTACAGGCAGACTGACCAGTCTTCCTGTGTGCTCGGTTCTTGTAGGATCTCCACATATATGTAGGAGGTTTTGCCATAATCTTCTCTCATAGCAGCTGAGTTGGAGGCAACTATTTAAAGGTTCAGGTTTATCAGAGAGCTCTGGAGCTGCAGTCCTTGTGCAAATGTTGTCTCCTCTCATAGCAGCTGGGTTGGAGGCAACTATTTTTAAACGTTCAGGTTTATCAGAGAGCTCTGGAGCTTCAGTCCTTGTGCAAATAATGTCTCCTCTCATAGCAGCTGGGTTGGAGGCAACTATTTAAAGGTTCAGGTTTATTAGAGAGCTTTGGAGTTTCAGTCCTTGTGCAAATCCCTTATTCGACTCATACGATACCCGCGGGAAGAATAGGACTCTTCTATTACAAATTCTAATCAAATAATCAACACAATATAATTCCACACGTTCACTTCACAAAGTAGGTATTAAACAACCGCACCGCAGTACTGCAGCAGTTACCCAATAATTACTTAATACCACACAATGACTTGACTTACTTAGACAATCGTGACTTGAATATTTCTTATTTAAAGTCGCTGATATAATGAGTATATCTCCATATGATAATATAAATATGAGTTTGTATGTTTGTGTGTGGTGTGTGTGGTAATGTTCGGATTATTGATGTTAGTTTTTACACCACTGAGGTAGATAACTGAGCAAATAAGGTTGCAGCTTACGTTGTACCTGATGGCAAACAGTTACAGGAGCCTGGAAACCTTTAGGATATCTTCTGCTAAAGAAAAACCCCCCGTTTAGAGAAAATTAACACCCAATTTTCTCCAACAATGCGCACTAATAGTCGTACATCGGAATTATTCTAACTTCATCATTGTACTACAAGACAATCGGCGAATCTTCACCGATTCATGATGGATGTCCCACCCATACGCAAGAAGCGTTTCGCATCAAGCTTCCTTGTCCGTATTGCTAAGGAGTGAAATTCTTTGCCATTCTGTGTTTCCTGTGTAACCTGGGTGTCATCAAGTCCCGAATGAATAGGTTGTTTATGGGACGACGTGGCAGAGTTTACCACAAGGTGAGATAGTGGCCAAATGTCGGCTCATGCAAAAACCTCCGTGCGAGTACTAATGATAATTTTCGAAATCCTGAAGTGCATTCGAAACCGTTACTTGTTAATTATGCTTGCTTTGCTTACAAGACTAACTTAGAAGAACACCACAACTGTGCGTTTCTCACGTAGCTTTCTGCCTCGCACAGCAAAACTATGGAATGATCTGTCGTCGGCGGTATTTTCGAACCGATACGACCTTCAAACCTTGAAGAAAAGAACGTATTCCTTTTTAAAAGGCCGGCAATGCACCGCACCTTCTGCTGCACCTTCTGCTCGTTTGCCTCCTATTCCATACAATAAAAAGACAGTCAAACTGTCTCCACTTATAGTTAATCATGCTTGAGAGATTGGGCTGCCATTACCGAAATCCAGTCAGAACACTATTGTTATACTATTAAGAATGTAGGTAGAAATGCAATCAGGTTTTAAACCGGTTCTGAAGACAAAAATGTGTATCAAACAAAAGTGAAAGCCTTTGACCCGATGTCGATGTGGTTCACGCTTCTGCCCTTTAGCGGGTTAGCAGTACAGCATTAATATTGGCCTACAAATTACGATTCGTATTTAATGTTTTCGGTTGAACTTTGTAGGACTGGTGACTAAAATTTGAAATTGTATGTAGTCTAGAATTGGGTCTTTCTGAATTAGCATTATGTTGCAATGGAACCAATAACTTGCACAGTATTATGTGTACGTGGTCGTGTACACGGTACAACACACTACAGAAAATGCAGTAATTTATTTAATTTTAGTTATTGGTAAGTAAGCCAGTCACTAATTACTTAATTGCAATTCTAGATTCCAGAGTTCGTTTAATAAGAAAGTTAAAAATAACCCAGACATTGACCTTTCTTTGAGGGGATAATTTATCAAATGACCTGCTCCTGGTTTCGATGAAGCGAGAGGGAGTGTCAGATACTTACTGATTAAAACCCTGCCTACCCTGTTCCTACTCCTGCTTCAAGCCGGAGCCCCGATAAGTGGTCCGCATCTCCGGGCCGGGCATCAACCCTGCTGGGCCCCATTTAGTCCTGAGTCCCTGAGCTGTCAACTAACACGCAACAAAATAGTCCTTTGCACACACTTTCAAGTTTCAGGCAACAATAAACCACATTATATTTACTTTTCCAACCAAAACGTAAATGTAGAATCTCGCGTTACCGTTGAAATTTTTTGATACCACTTTCGGTTTCCATCAAAACCGGTTTGGTTTTGATTTTCCAATGGTGTAACAGCGTCTGGCTGCCATGGCCCACTCGTTATGGGTGTCTCGAGACGATTTATGAGTCTGTTCGTACCATTCCTATGGTAATTTTATGGTGTTTGGTATGTGGTGATGGACTAAACTTTAGATCGTTATGTCCTTTTATAGATTTTTTATTTTCAACTCTATTGAGATGTTTTTGATTTAGATTCTTTGAGGTAGGTTAGGGAGATAGGTAAAAAGGTTTTCTTTTTGCAAAATGTTACTCTTGTTGTATCTTATTGCTCCGTGTGTTTCGTTTAATTTCATTGTTTATGGTAGTTCCAGAAATTAATGGTAATTTATGTCACTCTCATTTTTATCCGACTGAAGGAAGGTAATTGTTTTTTTTTTGGGTTTTTTCTTATCCATTCTTATCTTTAAGACGAGAATTCAAGAATTTTTTTTTAATTCTCCTATAAAAGATATCATCAGATCATCTGTCCCTATTATTTCATGGCACTTCTCACTTATTGACATCTAATGCTGTAGATTTCTATATTCTACCACCAAGCGATGCCTCAGATCATTTAGGTACCCCCTATCTCTTTAAAATGCTTTTCTCTGCCCCTCCTTCTTTTCATTTAAATTCAGTGAGAGATATTACAATCGACACATGTAAAATAGTTAACAATTTACATACAATCTACTCCTACACCATTTGAGTGGTTACATAATACGTTATGTCATGTATTCTGACCGCCAATTGTATATACTTGAGTATGTAATACATAGTGTTTATTTAACTTAGTGATTGGAGAGTTATTACGATTCAAAATTGAATGACTTGGTCGATGATAGAAAAATTTTTTCTTCTTGTATTAGTTTAACATAACTCACGCTTTTTATCCCCGAAGGGGTAGGTTAGGTGCACTTAATGGCACTGTACAATGTAACACCCACTTATACTTTGGCAAATCTCGTATTAGAGCATAGTTTAGTTACTATAATTATCTTCTGCGCAGTGGGCTAGTCTAGTTACACAGATTGGCCTCCGGATCGGGAGAATTTATAGTGTTGAGATTGTGATTGTCCTTTTTGTCAAAAAGCTTGTTACGCGTGATACGTAATAGCTAGAGAATGTCTTTGTCTATCCCTTCTGGAAAGGACAACGTGTTTGCGGCTTCCACACCCCATCAGGAATTACTGTAGAATCACTTTAACTCTTTCAGTCACACTTTTAACTGGTTACGAATATATTTTATTGAATTATACTAAAATGCTTAAAAACAAATACAAACAAATTTGAAGCATGCTTCAAAAATTTTATTTCTAAGAAAAGGTACTACAGTGACCACCAAGACTGAAAGAGTTAAATGTATTTATAGAAAGTGCTTCCTTATTGGAATGATCGAAAATCTTCAAACGATTTCTCGCGCTCTGGCTGAGATGAGAGGGAGTGTCAGACTCATACTGACTAAACACCACCCCGTTCTTACTCCTGCATAGAGCTGGAGCCCCGGTGACCCGCAGTTGTCCGCAGCCCCAGCTGGGGACGAAATTACCCTAGAATCCTTTTCTGACGGGTTTACCTGTTAAACTGAAATTTATGTCGCGCAGAACCTAACGGGTTACCGGGGCTCCGGTTCGACGTGCAGGAGAAGGAATGGGGTGGTTTTTACTCAGTCAGAGTCTGACACTCCCTCCCGCTGATGATGCTGATGATTTTCCCCCCATTAAAAATCACTGTAATTTATACTAAAATACAAAATAACTTCTTCCTATATTCCTATTCAAGTTGTATAAGTGGTCGGTACAAGTGACTGCAGTCAATGTCCATCGCCAACGCACATGCCTTCGCCATATTTGTCGAAACGTTTGTCATCAACAACCGAGAACCGAGGCTTGTTTAGGTACTTGGAGTGCTAACTGATTACGTCTTGTAATAGATTACTTTAGTTTTGTTGTTTACGGAAAACATAACATAACATCACGCCTTTTATCCCCGAAGGGATAGGCAGAGGTTCAAATTACGGCACTTAATGCGACTGTACAATGTAACACCCACTTTTCACTATTTATGTTACGAGTCCCATGTAATCGGGGGTGAGCCTATTGCCATACACCGGGCACAATTCCAGGCTCCATACTACATAACATAACATCACGCCTTTTATCCTCGACGGGGTAGGCAGAGGTGCACATTATACCACTGTAACACCCACGTTTCATTATTTATATTATGAGTCCCATGTAATAGGGGGTGAGCCTATTCCATATTACTACTAAGATTTTTTAAAAACCCAGTAATGCTTTGCCCGACCCGGGAATCAAACCGGAGACCCCTTGCCCGGCAGCCGGCAGCTAATTAAATACAACTTCGACTGACTGCTTACAAATTCCAACTACGTTTGGTATGTACAACACTGCAGTCGTGTTTGTGTTGAAATGTCGAATAGTTTCACCGGCTACACCAACACGCATCGTCTCGGGTTCTATTCCGCCCACGACACGACGGCTGACGTTAAGAATGTAGATTTGATGTCTCTGTTCTGATTGGATTTTGTGTATTGTCTTGTCTTTTGTTGGTATAATATAATTTTGTGTATTGATAGTGGATTTTTTTTACTTACTACCAAATTTACATTCAACAGAGAAGGAAGGATTCTAAACGTAACGTAACATCACCCGAAGGGGTAGGCAGAGGTACGCAATACGGCACTTAATGCTACTGTACAATGTAACACCCACTTTTCACTATTTATGTTACGAGTCCCATGTAATAGGGCACACCCTATTGTTATATACCGGGCACAATTCCGAACTCCGTGCTACTACTGAGAATTTTAAAAACCCCAGTAATACATTGTCCGACTCGGGATTTGAACCCTTGACCCCTTGCCCGGCAGTCGCACTTGCGACCACTCGGCTAATGAGGCAGTCGTTAAAACTACTCGAGAAATATATTTCAAACAGTTACATTGCTTATCTGTTACTTTGAACCCTATTTTCGTATGGACATAAAGCTTAATTTTCAATGGCTTGGATTGGACTATGGTTGTATATTTATTTACATACTTTTTTTAAAAGAGTAACGAATGGAGTTTCTTGCTCGTTCTTCTCCATTCGAATCTACGTTTTGGAATGAGCACCTAGCTTCACCTAATTTCACTGACGGACTGACTGACAGACTATTATTTATTTTGTATTTGTTGACGTTTCAAAAGTACCAAACAATGGTTTAATTGAAATAAATGCTTTGACTTTGACTTTATTATGTTAAACGGAAATTTCTCTAGAATGGAAATATTATGAAAAATACATAGAATTTAGTTCAGGTTTTTCTTTACAAGATCCGGGAAACGAAGTCATAACACCGTGTCCAACAATGGAGCATTCTTTATGAACTGGCTAATGATTCGTGTTTATAATCAATACATAGAATTTTTCGTTTGTTTGTTCCTTCGACTCTGAACCCGTCGAGCGTCCGCGTTCCCTATGATCCAAAGGGTGCACACGTGACATTTGGAGAAAGAAAATGCATTTATTTGCCCATTGGCACACGAAAACAAGGATCATTACAATAGAAATAAAACAAATACAGTCAAAATGAAAACAAATCATCCGTACTGCTCTACGGGTGCGAGACGTGGAAGGTCACGAAAGACATCTCCCGCCAAATCCAAGTTTTCGTCAACCGATGCTTACGTCGCATTCTCGGTATTTTCTCGCCCGAGACCATCTCCAATGTAGACCTATTGGAGAGATGCCGCGAAACTCCGATCGACCATCAGATCAAACGTCGCAAGTGGGGATGGATAGGCCATACGCTCCGAAGGGGTCCCGACCATATTTCCAAGCAAGCGCTGGATTGGAATCCCCAGGGAAAAAGGAAGCGTGGCCGCCCTCGGCAAACCTGGCGTCGTACTGTGATAGCAGAGGCGGCGAGCATCGGAATGACGTGGAGCGAGGTGAAGCGAGAAGCTCAAGATCGATCGAGATGGAGAACCTCTGTGGACGCCCTCTGCCCCATCTAGGGGACATAGGACTATAAGTAAGTTGTTCCTTCGACTCTGAACCCGTCGAGCGTCCGCGTTCCTTATGATCCAACGGGTGCACACGTGACATTTGGAGAAAGAAAATGCATTTATTTGGCCATTGGCACACGAAAACAAGGATCATTACAATAGAAATAAAACAAATACAGTCAAAATGAAAACAAAACATTAATAATATATTTTATAAAAGAGAAAGCAGCATGGAGCATTTTTTCTTATGATCCACCGGGTGCTCATAAGGACGCTCGAGGGGCATATATCGAGGAGCAAATCTAGAAAACGCGTAGTTACTTTAACTGCCTCGTTAGCTGTATGGTCGCAAGTGCGGTCGGGCAAAGTACCTAATATTGGGAATTTACAAAAAGAAATTAAAAAAAATTGAGAGTTTTAAATAAAAATTAGGTAGTAGCACGGAGTAAAATATTTGATATGTATTACTTGTTAAACTAACGGCAAGTATAACAATGTGATTTTTTCCGAGTTATACTTTCTCAGGTTATTTAGACACCACTGACAAACGGTGAAGGAAAACATCGTGAGGAAACCTGAGCTTATAATTTCTAATTATAAGTTTAAATTGCCAACCTGTATTGAGCAAGCGTGGTGATTAGTACTCAAACCTTCTCTTTGTGAGAAGAGGTTTCGCTCAACAGAATTAGTCCGAGTAGTGCATAGTTTTCTCAATTCAGGAACTTTGCTCGGAATACAAATGATTTGATTTTACTTGACTTTGACTTGTGAATTATTTCAGGAGACCAGGTTTTCGTCAACTTTACTATACTGCCTACACTTAAAATCTACAAACGTGTTTTTTTTTAAGATGGGAAAATAATCGAATGACTGCTCCCGCCTGGGTGAGGCGGGAGGGAGTGTCAGACTTTTACTAACTAAAATCCACCCCGTTCCTTCTCCTGCACGTCGAGCCGGAGCCCCGGTAACCAGTTAGGTTCTCCGCGACTCCGAATCGATATCGGCCCTGTTGGGCCCCATCCGTGGGCAAATGTGATATTATCTACTCAATTCAACTCTACTCCATATTAGTACGAGTACCAGTTTAAAGAGGTCTTGCTAACTATCGCCTCCGGGCACTATAAGTAACGAGTGGTTTCAATTAGGCCCAGCGTGGGATGAACAACCGACATTCTCTATATTTCTTACTAGATAACAGACAAGTTCAGTAGCATTGTTACTTGAAGTATGGTGTAAGAGGAGTATCGATTTTGCGGTGTCTAGATGGCGCCACTGTGGTTTTAAGTCCGATAGGTGATTTTTTGTCGTTGTTTCATATTTGACTGCGTCCGTTACTTTCACCGATTATAATTGTTCAGCTACAATTTCAAAATAGTCAATGTAACCTAACGGGTAATCGGGGCTCTGGCTCGACGTGCAGGAGAAGGAACGGGGTGGTTTTTAGTCAGTAAGAGTCTGACACTCCCTCCCGCCTCACCCAGGCGGGAACTGTAACTGGATGGTTTCCCCCCTTAAAAAAAAACATGAAATTGTGTCCTGTGCCCATATTATTGTAAATAGTAATGCTAAAAACTTTGGGTCTATCATGAAATTCCGGAAGATTTCGCAATTAGGCTAGCGAGAATCTGGTAAATTTGGCTGAATTACATGTAGCAACTAATATTGAGGTACTGATCAGATTTGACTCTATACATTCGACCATGAGTAAAGACTCGTATTAAAAAAAATCCTTGTCTATAAAACTCATTCTAACTATTCTGTCTGAAGCACTTTATAATTCATAAATGTCCAAGCTTATGAAATACCACAGCATCTTGGCAGCCATGCCATCCGAACTTTGGTGATATGGTTCTAAGAAAAACGTTTTTAATCAACCTAATGCCTCATCGAGTGATATAAATCGATCGATCCAGTGAAAGTATAAGCCTTCACTATTAATTTTTATTGAAATAGAAAGCTCTGAGTAATTACTATGTCAATATCTTATAAGGTTTTGTTTTATTAAGATGGTAGTTATTAGTTTTGATTTTTTTAACATCAACATCTTGTGAGAATTCATTCCTGGACTATTATCATCGTCATCATCCTCATATCATCCAGAGGATGTCCAGCTGAACATACGCCTCCCCCAATGACTTCCAGTCAGCCCGGTTGGGAGCGACATGCATTCAGCGGCACCCTGCGATCTTCATCAGGTCGACCTGGACTATTCGCTCTCTACATTTACATCAGTCAGCTCTAATTCGGGACCAGTGTTGGAGATGGCATATTAAAAGGTTCAGGTTTACTAGAGAGCTCTGCTGCCCGACCTCTGACAATTAAATATGAAGTACCTTAGTTTGCAACACCTGCAGAAAGAGCAGAGGTGGTGAGTCATTTGTCATTACACTCATCACTGATGACGATTGTGCTGTTGGATCCTTCATTTTGTGTTCTATAAATAGTTAGTTAATTTTGTAGTATTGATATGCGGCAGTCTATCGTAGTGGTCGTATTTAGAAAAGATATCAACATTCCATGAACATAATTAATTGTCACAGTCCTTTATGCTGTTTCTCAGTAAGCCATCACTACAAACTGATATTGATACAAAATCTATTCTTAGTTTTATAATAACACTATCAAGTCATCCATGTGTAAATGAAACAAACAACTGGACAAATGTGACCGAGCTTGCATACGAATGGTCTACCTTTAAAAGACTGTAAAGTCTCGTTTACTGTATGGGAGTCGTAGATGTACGAGTAGGAGTAGCCAAGATGCACAATAGCAAATACTCGTAATTTTATACGTGAACCTGGCCTTGCGACCACTCAACATCCTCCATAGATCATACAAAAAAAAAACAAAACCTTAACCACACACAACTGGCTGAATGAAGACGCCAGAGATACAAAAAAAAGAAAAAACCGAATCGGGAATTCCACGTACGAATTCCGCGCGCTGTCAAGGTCGTTTGACACTTGATCTAAGATGGCGGACCGGGCGTCCTTGTTGCGGACGCAAGGATGCACATAGCGCACATCAGAGCCTGTTTTCAGCCTTGTAAGTCAAGGTTAACCGGTATATTGTGTCCTCAGTGTGTTTATAGTATATAAAATTGTATTCTGTCATTGTCTTTATTATGTTCACATGTTAGTGATATCTTAGTTGTAAGTGTTAGCTTGTCATTTATTTTGACCCCCGACGCAAAAAGAGGGTGTTACAACCGATTCGGTTTTGGTTTTTTTTAATCGAAAGCTTTGTTTCTGGCTTTGGTTCTTGGCTAGTTTTACGTTAAGTTGTCGTCGGTGGTATTCCCGAACCGATACAACCTTCAAACTTTCAAGAAAAGAGTGTATTCCTTTTTAAAAGGCCGGCCACGCACCCGTGGCTCCTCTGGTGTTTCGGATGACGCTTACCATCAGGTGATCCGTCTGCTCGTTTGCCTATTATTATTCCATAAAAAATCGGATCAACAGTTTAAGAGCTACAAGCACTTTGCTACTACAAGCTAGGAGTGCTTGCTGATGCTTTTTAAATATTTGGTATATGCTTGTAAACAAATAAGCTGATTTGGATCGAGTTAGTTTTAATCGATAGAATTCTCTAAGATCAATTTGAAATGAATTTCTCATTTCTCTGTTCGAGAGTCGGGAGATTCTTATTAGTTTTTATTACGTCGTCCTTGATATCGTTAACTTCCATTACATTCATACATTCTGGTAATACAAACATGCTGTTAAGGAGTACTTCACGCCTGCCTTTTTTAGTACCTAATTATATTGTAATGAACGCCCACAAATTAATTATAAACTCTTATTTGTTAATCTAATTTGTTTGATTAATATTTATGTTTAGCTTAGTCTTTTATTTATGTATGAAGTTGACTCATGACTCGTGTGTTTCATTATGGTATTTCGAATCGTAAGTTCTCTTAGGTAAGGATTTTTGTTCGTCATCATCACTATCATATCAGCCACTGGACGGCTACTGCTGAGCATAGGCTTCCTCCTGACTTCCAGATAGGCCGTTATTTGTTAGTCTACTTCAAATAGACAGAGGTCCAATGAGATCTTGTGTAGTTTTATTGCCTTTTCTCTCAACTAGTCTCTGCCAAAGTCTTCGCTCGTGTTTCTGTGGGATAAAAAGTGGCCTATGTGTTATTCCAAACCATAATCTACCTCTGTTACAAATTCCATCACGATCCCTTCAGCCGTTTTGACGTGATTGAGTAACAAACATACAGACAAACACACAAACCATTTTTTTTATGGCATAAGCCGGTAAACGAGCAGTCGGATCACCTGATGGTAAGCAATCGGCGATTCATCTTGCCCATGGACGAGGCGTTACAAGTACGTTACCGGCCTTTTGGGGATTAAGAGTTTGAGGATCATTGGGATTCAGGAATCAGGGAGATTGGGGAAGGGGAGGATAATTGGGCTTCCTGTCCACTTACACGACCAAACACAACGCAAGCGTTGCTTCACGTCGGTTTTCTGCTCGGCCGTGATATCACTCCGGTCGAGCCGGCCCATTCGGCTCTTCCACACTTAAAACCTTTGCCGAACATTTCGTTGTCTTTCTAACATCCATCTTTAAACAAAGCTTTATCTAATACAGCCAAGGTTTACGATATATTTGCACAACTAGCACAACCTTGCTGCCTTGTATAGTCAAATATTAGTTAACTAGCGTCTAGCCCACGGGTTTACACGAGTTTGCCAGAAATGAACCTGTTTATTGTTGTAGAAGGCAGTTTGATTGATAATATTATGTGTCTATATGATATCCGCCCCTTAAAAAAATAAAAAAATCAGAATAGCCTAGCTGCTTCGAGATGGAGCCCTAGTAATCCGTAAAGTTGTTCGCAGCTCCGGAAAAATAATGTCACCCTGAAAACAAAATTTGAATTTATATTACATAATTTTAATCTACCACAAACAAACGGAAAATCCAATTTCTTTTTATATCGCTATAAATTATTTACGCGAAGATTATGACTTTTAAGGTTCGTAGTACATTATGTAAATAATTTCGTAAGTATACTCCGTTTGGGTACACGACATTGAGAATTTTAGATAAGTGATATTTGGTTTATTTTATACTATCGTGGGTTGACAGTACCTTAACAGTTTATGCAGAAAATTCTAGATTTATTACTGTGTTATAAAAATGTGAGGATTTATGGTTTAAAACTTGTCTCTGTTTTTAAATATTGCATTACATAATCTTCTATCGCTTAATACGTACTGGTCTCAAGTCTATGCGTGCATTAATTGTGCCAACTGACCAGAGCCGTATTATCCCTAAGACAAACTAGGCACTTGCCTAGGGCGCCAGGTTACAGAGAAGCGCCGCAAGATGCGTGCGCCCAACTGCCCATATAGTGGCAAAAATAATAGGCGCCCCCTATGGTTCTTGACTAGGACACTCTCTACCTCTATAATCCACCCATCCAGCTGAAAACTGTATTTTTTTTTATCTTGCAAGCATTGTACTGATCATGACGACAAGTCGAATTTGGTGCAGTCATTCGGGAGTTAAGCACTTGCAAACATTACAGTGATTTATTTTACTCAACATTTGGTCTCAGTATTATATATTTTTTTATGAATCTCTCTTTTCTCTCTATTCATAAGGGTTATAGAGGTGTATCCTAAAATAGCATGGTTTAACCTCTTGAGTGCCGGTAAATGAAAATACGTTGTCTCGCGTAGATCTACGTTCCGGCATACCACGGGTTAAGGGCACCATTTTGCCTCCATCCTCTAATTCATTATGATTCGTAAAATCAACTGTTGTTTTCTTTTGCCTACAGATAAAGTTGGAGAGCGTCCTTGGATTGACGGTTGGCAGTAACGCTGCTCTCGACTGCGATCCGAACACAGAACTTGTTGCATATCCGGCAGGGTAAGTTCTCTTTTCTTCTCATATCTTCTTTCTGAACCTTCCAATGATATCTTTTGATGCCATCAACGAAATAGAATAGGAATGATTACAGGGTAATTACATCCTTACTAATATTATAAATCGGAAAGTGTGTTTGTTTGTTCCGCTTTCAAGCCGCAACTACTGAACCGATTGCTTTGAATTTTTGCAGACGTAAAGTTAGAAGTCTGGATTTAATTATAGGGTACTTTTTATCCCGGAAAATTTGATATTCGCGAGGGAAAACGAAATTATTGGTATAGATGGCGCTGTGTGTATTGGTATATGTCACGTAGGCTACTTTTTATCCTTTTGTGATGCGAGCGAAGCCGCGGTTAAAAGCTAGTATTTAATATTTCCTATTTTCAAATAAGTCTCCTACACCAGAAAAACTAGAGTAAATCCAATATTAGCTCAGTATTTTCGTTAAAACTTCACTAACGATGCGATCTCAACAGGAATAAAAAGTTTTCGCCAACGACCTTCATCGATTTTTAACTAGGTCATTGGGTCAAGGATTCAACCCTGGATGACTATTACTTCTTTATTGGGTTCTGAGCTAGATTGGAACTTTGGTCTAGATTCTAAAAGTAGTAAATGGAGCGAGAAGTTTTGTTTTTAATCTCCGAAGTATTTTTTATCGGAAAAACCGGTAAGCGAGCAGACGGATCATCTGATGGTAAGCACCAGCCTTTTGTGGATTAGGAATTTGAGGATTGTATTGTATTCAGGAATTAATTAGATTGCGAAGGGGTAATTGGAACCCCGGTAACCTCACTTACACGACGAAACACTACATAAGCGTTGTATCACGTCGGTTTTCTGCTCGGCCGTGGTATGACTCCGGTCGAGCCGGCCCATTCGTGCCGAAGCATGGCTCTCCCACAGTTGAGCTTGTCCAGTAGCTTATTATTATTCATCATTATCATTATTCACAGCCGGTGGCAGTTCACTACTTGCCTATGAGCTTCCTTCCCCTAAGAGGATATACTATCTATAATCTCCGCTTCTGCTGGGTGGGATAGGGATCGCAGTATAATAGGTTCAGTATAGTTTATCAGAGAGCTTTGCTGCGAGGTTTCTGTCTAATGTGTTTTCTATAGAAATGGTGATTTATATTTAATTCTACCAATACCATACGGCACAGAATGTAATTTACTTCTTTAACATTTTTTAAATTCTACTCCAAAACCATCAAAGATGAAAATGTATAATCTGCCTCCGTATTTGGCGTTACCAACTCGAAAATACGCCGCTCGTTTCATATCCAGTGATATTTTAGCTCATCTCGGTTTCACGGTGAGGTGAATTCGATTTTGCGGTCACCGCCCGCCCTCTGGCGGTTAGCAAACCGAATTACCGAAGCGGTCTGGTCTAAATCTAGAAATTTAATGGTCTATCTGGTTTTGTGCCTACCTTTTACCTAATTGACAATCTTGTAGATGGATAGATGACCTAATTTTAATAGTAAATGCGAAATTCCACACAGCCATTCCAACAACCACAGGTTCAGTTTAGCGTCAGGCACTAGATGTCTGGCTTGATGCTGAACTGGACCTATTTGGGTGCAGCTGTCGGTCACATACCTAACTATTATTGTTAGTGTTTTAACTGTTAAGGGTATTTTTATTTCGACCCTTTGAAATATCGCCAATCGAGTCGATAAATAAAAATTAAAAGTACCCTTAACCGACGGGCATGCATGAAAAGACTGATGACTGTTGATGAAACGAAAGAGGTATGTAATGAATCGTAGCAATTGGCGTTCCATAGTCTCTGTCTGTTAATTTTTGTATATACCTGCAGTCTGTATCTGTTTTGTGTACCTTTTTTCCCTTATTTCTGCTTTGCGTGTGTTGTGGCTTTCTACCAAATAGATTATTTTTCTTTTTTTCTTTCAAATTGTGTTTTATAGTGAGGGTGATTTTCGTGGGGGGGAGGTCATGCTTCGACACGATTGGATTGGTTTGACCGGAGTTTTACCCACGGCTTTACAGAAAACGGGCGTGAAACGACGCCATCGTTGTGTTTCACAGTGTGGGTGTGGGTGAAGTATGGAGGCTCTAAACACCATCAATGCACTTCTAATAGAGAATTAGTCCTTAAGCATTTGGTTAAGTGAAATCCATAGTTCAAGTTTCTGTAACTTCTAATAGTTAAAATCTGAAAGTTTTTATGTAGCATTTTGACAAAAATTAACTTTGAGAAGGTCAAAAATAGAGTAGGATTCTATTTCTATCAATCTCTGTCTATCTCTTCATTGAAAGGCTATCGTGCGTGATGGTGATAGTCCTACTAATAATATTATATTATAAATGGGAAAGCTTGGGAGGATGTATGTGTGCGTGTGCGTGTATGTTTGTTAGTCTATTACGCAGATACTACTAATCGAATTTGGATGGAATTTGGAACAGGTCTACCTCTGTACCATGATCTATTATGGTGTTGAATAACACATAGGCTATTTCTTATCCCACTTATAGTATCTTATACTTATTAATTATTCACCAAAAAGTACTGTATCAATCTTTCTTCTATGGCATACACATAGCTTGTATAATGAAAGTAGGCAGATATGGGTAAAAGCAATTTCCTTAATATACATCACTACCGCTCAAATGACGGAAATAGTAACAAAATGGAGTGTCTGGGTTGCTATATTATGTATAATAGACTAGCTTTCCGCCTGCGGGTTGGCTCGCATTGGAATTTCGATTTCTATAAAGTATGTCTCGATTTTCGATTATAAGTAACCCGAAAAGTTACCTTTCTATAAGTGGGATTTTTAATGATGAATTGTCAATGCAAACAATCAGAATGTTGAACGATCAAATCGTTTATTAATCTTCTACTGTCGTATTAGCTTTTTGCTTAAAATAACAATGCATAACATTACGCCTTTTATCCACGAAAGGGTAGGCAGAGGTGCACATTACTGCACTCATTGCCACTGTACAATATAACACCCACTTTTCACTATTTATGTTATGAGCCTCATGTAATAGGAGTTATAGCCATATACTGGGCACAGTTCCGGACTTCGTGCTACCACTAAGAATAACCCAGTAATACATTGCCCGACTCGGGTATCGAACCCGAGACTCCTTGCCCGGAAGTCGCACTTGCGACCACTCGGCCAATGAGGCATAACATGATAGTATTAAATTTCATTTTGCAACATCATGACCCGCTGCGGAAAAACACTACGCTACTGCTCGACCCTTAGTGGCTAGTCGCAGTTCTAGGACTGAAGTCTTTTCCTTCCTTCTCTATTTTCAGTGTCACTGATTCTTTAACTATAAATCACTTTGCACGCACTAACAGTTATATGGACATCGGCCGGACACTATTGACGGTCGCTTGTCGGTCAAATCGGGCGATATTACGTCATTATTATGCGCAAGAGTTGTGAGCGGAATATTAATGATAAATATATTGATCTCTTTATTATTATTATTACTTTGGTTAAGCAGGTGTTATCGTATTGAAGTTTTATGATTGATTGATTGAAAATTTATACTGCTATATAGCTGACAAGGGTTCGTACCTATATCTTGGAGCCAATATCACGCATCAGAGTAGGAGATCAAGAGTGGGAGAGCCATGCTACACCATGAATGGGCCGGCTCGACCGACCACGGCCTCACAGAAGACCGACGTGAAACAACGCTTGCGTTGTGTTTCGTCCTGTGAGTGAGGTTACCGGAGGCCCAATGTAATAGGGGGTGAACATATTATAAAATTACATCTCAAGGTTTAACCGTCCTAGAAATTATAATACCCATATCAATGTAACGGCAACGAACCCGCAGTAATAAGTAACAAAGCTCAAGGGTAAACTCGGTTAGACAGGCGGGGAGCGGTATGGCCGCACCCTTAGATCGATAGTGTGCACTCACCTTTATTAGCAAGGCGCGCGCCGCGGGCCTGTCTGTTCACTTATTTATTAAATTGTATTAGGTTGCCATGTGCGATGTGCAATAGTGGGGTAGGTTTTATGATGGCACTGCAAGTTGGTGCAGTGCTATTTCGTATTTCTTTTTTTTTGATGGGCCAACGTATGACTCCTTTCTCACTCCTATCTCGCCTGGTGGTAAGCGATGATCGATCCATTAGTAACCTATTCACTCGGACCTAGAAGACACCCAGGTTATACTCTTCAGGAAACACAGACTCTGACAAAGAATGAAACATTTTTATTTTAATGTCCGTCTGGTAGATTATTTTAAACATTAGACACGTATTTTTTATTTTCTTACGGAAACAAATACCTTCGGCAATATATTGATTTAAATTATCGCGTGACGTCACTTCTAAGGGTCGTTTTATACGTAGAAATGACGTTTTTACTCTCACTCCTAAACTTTGATTCGTTGTATCTAAGTACTGTTTTCTTAGGTAGGTATACAACAATATAAAAAAATACGTGCCTAATATTTTTTCATTACCTAACTTACGGACCAATCAGATTTTCAATTGTTTTCTTGGGTATACGACAAAAAAAATACGAATTTTTTCACTACCCAACTGACGGACTAAATAGATTTTTAATATTCATACCCTGTCGTCATCCCTATGTAACTCTACAATTTCAAGGGCTTAAGGTGCTCCCACACAGCAGTTTTATAACGTTAGAGACTAAGTTAACATTTGTTTTTAAACCAATTACAACAAATTTGTAGTAGTATCTTGACATGTTGTACCTAGAGTATGTTACAAATGGGATATAACGTTATACAACTGCTGTGTGGGAGCACCTTTACTATCATAACACTATGTTATGTCAACTATACAGTAAAACATATATATTCGTGTGTAATTAGCGTACACACATAAATAGTGATCTAGTCATATAGGTGTGTCTAGTACCTAACTACCTACTGCCTGTTTGAAGGCAGTTAGCGAAGCGCTGCCTCCTCGCAACCCAGCCATCGCGAAGGACACACCGGGCGTCGGGGATCGCGAGACGATCTCCGGCCACCGTAAGCGCGGGCCTGCGGACGGCGAGCATGGGTGGCTCCCCGTCCGACCAGAAACAGACCCGAGCGTACGGCGCGCGCCTCAAAGAGCCATCAGACCACCACAGATGGGGCCCAATACGGCCGATGCCGATTCGGAGTCGCGGAGAACCTAACGGGTAACCGGGGCTCCGGCTCGACGTGCAGGAGAAGGAACGGGGTGGTTTTTAGTCAGTAAGAGTCTGACACTCCCTCCCGCCTCACCCAGGCGGGGACAGTCATTCGATGATTTTCCCCCCTTAAAAAAAAAAAATCACGCTTCTATATTGAACGCACGCAACTTAAATTCTATACTGATATAGTATACTATAGTTAGTTTTTAGTTAAACTTCCGTGGTGCTTGGCGACTGGCGACCGTGCGGGGCTTCTCCCAGACGTACAGTGTCTTTTTGTGCATAACACAAATCATTACATTACGCCTTTTACCCCCGGAGGGGTAGGCAGAGGTGCACGTTACGGCACTTCATGCCACTGTGCAATGTAATACCCATTTTTTCACTATTTATGTTATAAGTCCCTCCGGATTCCGTGCTATACTGAGATTTATTTTAAAAACCCAGTAATATTTGCCCGACCCGGCAATCGAACCCGAGACCCCTTGCCCGTTAGCTTGCGATATGTTTCGTCGTGTGAGTGAGGTTACTGGATACCAAATTACCCCCCCCCCACATCTCAACATTCCTCAAATTCCTAATCCCCAAAAGGCCGGTAACGCACTTGTAACGCTTCCGGGTGTCGATGGACGGCGCCGATTGCTTACCATCAGGTGATTCGTCAGCTCGTTTACAGGCTTATCCCATAAAACAGTCGGTCTATTTAATCTCATTAAGAACTCAGTACACCGTCTCAAGTGGCGCGGTCAAGTAAGAAAAGCCTCACACCAAGGTATGTATAACCAGTATAAGCTGACCGTTGAATGTACGGAACGGTCATACGAAGCGAGGTCACGATAGACTGGTTTTGTATAGCTCCATGTATGAAGCTATTATGAATAACCAGTATAAGCTGACTGTCGAATGTACGGAACAGTCATACGAAGCGAGGTCACGATAAACTGGTTTGGTATAGCTCCATGTATGAAGCTATTATGAATAACCAGTATAAGCTGACTGTCGAATGTACGGAACGGTCATACGAAGCGAGGTCACGATAAACTGGTTTTGTATAGCTCCACGCATCAAGGTATGTAAAACCAATATAGCTGACCGTCGAATGTACGGAACGGTCATACAAAGCGGGACCATAATAAACTGGTTCTGTATAGTTCCACGCATCAAGCTTTTTAAACCAGTATAAGCTGACCGTCGAATGTACGGAACGGTCATACGAAGCGAGGTCACGATAAACTGGTTTTTGCATAGCTTGGTCTGTAGCCGTGTGTACAACCGAGTGCAATGACTCCGACTGGTCAACTGTACTCACTTCCGTTTCCGCATAACGTTCCGATTTAAATGTCGAAACTGTTTTGATTGGTCGTTTTGTAGACTGTCGTAGGTTATGGTGACAGGTGATTGTTTATCTTTGTTTTTTATGGGTGCTAGAATTAGTTAAATTTTATTATTTTTCTCGTCTTTTTCCTTCTTTGAAAATACTTTGCCCTACACTAGGATATTCTCCTTTACGTTTACAAACATATCGACTATAACTTAAAAAACCGACTCACAAATTCACGCAAATGTTCTTTAGGTTGGTATTGTTCGTCGAATCAGTCAGCCTCAGTAATGTCTGTATGTATGTATGTAAAGATGATGGACTAACACAGGGCGGTATGTGCGATGGCCGTGAGAAAGGCCGCATCCACGCCGCGTGTGCGCCTGCGCACCAATCATACCAATAACTAGTGTCTAGTGTTGCTCTGTTATAGTGCTATAAGGAGCGATTGTTCAAAACGCTGTCGCTAATGTATCATAATACACACACATAACATCACGCCTTTTATCTCCGAAGCGGTAGGCAAAGGTGCGCATTACGGCAGTATAATGTAATAGCCTATTGTTATATACCGGGCACATTTCCAGAATCCGTGAGATTTTTTTCTTAAAAACCCATTAATACTTTGTTGGATAGCGCATTTATCGAGGATGGCTATAGCCATCCATTCATCCATGTTTTGTAGCCTATAGGCTATAAAACATCACGCTACGGCCAATAGGAGCTGAGCAGAGCGTGTGAAACCGCGCGGAAGTAGCTAGTTTTTTATACATGTGGTTAAAGGGTCAAACGAGCATACGTATCATTCGATGGCAATAGATTCACTCTGCTAATGAAAAAAAAAACACAATACTGCACTTGGGTGTTTCTTCAAAAAACTTTAAGTTTTATTTAACAATCATTATCCCCCCCCCCCGTTAGTCGCGGAGAACCTAACGGGTAACCGGGGCTCCGGCTCGACGTCCAGCAGAAGGAACGGGGTGGTTTTTAGTCAGTAAGAGTCTGACACTCCCTCCCGCCTCACCCATGCGGGAGTAGTCATTCGATGATTTTCCCCCCTTAAAAAAAATCCCCCGCGGTGTTAAGAATAGCAGTAGCTTATATTAGCATCTGTATTTTATTGGATTGGGTGAGAACAGTGACACTGCTCAATTTTTTGAAACTAAACTTTGTATTTCAATCTGCAGAATTGTTAACTTTGGCTTGAGGATAATGACGCCGTTGATTTTTTGGATTTTTTTTTTGTAGAATTAACCACTTGCATAATATTGTTATTAGCATCGTAACCTGGGTGTGGCAATTACATCCATTTGACAATAACATAGTCTCCACCCCTGACAACAAACAGGGTGATTGCATGACTAAGTTAATCAATTAAAGACATAAATGGGGATGTACCCCTGCATTTAAAAATTGTATCTCTATTTACTAAGAGGAATTGGGGGAGTGACCGCCCTTAAAAGCCCCACCTTGAAGTTAATGCATTTATAAACTCATATTTTTTTGTATTAAACATAGGTAGATGATATTCATGTTATTTATGTCACTAAGATGATGCCCGACCAATTTCGAGCTAAAACTGGAGCCCGTAAACGAGTGGCGATGGTGACGTCAAGTGGCAAAGTAGCTAGACAGCCTCGTAATATAATGGGCGTAATTAATCTTATTAGTAATATGTCGCTGTTAACTACTGAATGCAAGATCAATAAGGAAACGTCTAAGCCTCTTCACTTACTTTAACTTTGACTGCACGGATAGTGCGGTGGCTAGGCAACTGGCTGCCGCGCAACGTGTCGCGGGTACGATTCCCTCACGTACCAACTCTGTGTGATCCACAGATTGTTGTTCTGGGTCTGGGTGTCATGTGTATGTGAACTTGTATGTTTGTAAACGTACACACGACACGGGAGAAAATTCTAGTTTGGGGCAACGTTTTTAAAAAAGAATAAAAAAAAACATCGGTCAACCTCATCATTATTATTTAAGTTTACTAGAAATATGTCACCCAATTTATAGGTTATGAAAAGTAACTCTTGGTGTCGCAGTGTCTTTTGAATGATTTTTATATAAAGGAAAATTGCTATCACAATGCCGATGTCGCAATAATTAGCATTTATTTGATAGATAAAACCTACAAATCAGCACGTAAATATATTCTGCTTTCGTCAAATACAAATCGCTACCGTCTATCACTAAAAAGCACATCTCTTCCGCTGACGCGTCCCTGTTAGCTGAATAACAAACACTTATCCACATGGTTTAGAATAGGTCACACTGTTACCGGGACCCATCGTCAGGAGCTCATGTTCACATGTAAACTGCAGCTCATGTAGTGTAGATGTCCAGTCAACAAGGATGTAGCGAGGTTGACTGTCCAGGCGACACACATACTTAGGTATCGTCATGAGCTAATGTTCCCATGTAAACTGCAGCTCATGTAGTGTAGATGTCCAGTCAACAAGGATGTAGCGAGGTTGACTGTCCAGGCGACACACATACTTAGGTATCGTCATGAGCTAATGTTCACATGTAAACAGCAGCTCATGTAGTGTAGATGTCCAGTCAACAAGGATGTAGCGAGGTTGACTGTCCAGGCGATACACGTACTTAGGTATCGTCATGAGCTAGTTCACATGTAAACAGCTGAGCACATCTATGTAGTTTGGTTCAGTGGTTAAAAGTATGACCGTCATACTATGACGCTCTAGGGACAATAATAATATATTTTTGACTACCATTAAATGTTTAATCTGAAGTGCCGCTCTCACAAACACCACGCCTCATCTAATATGATTCCACACGCGTCGTCTGTCAGTCCGATTATGGCAAGCCAATGAATGGAATGTTTTAACAGCTAATCCTATGTTAATGTAAGGGAACAGACAGGTATCGTGCACTTGTTTATATTATAGTCAAGTATTCAAAGTAGATAGGGCTTAGTCATCGTTTCTGTGGTTCTTTATATTGCTTTACATCTTTGTCTTCATGACCTCATGGTTTACAGAAAGTACAACTTATTAAGATCCTTATATCTTTCTTTAGCTTCCATTAGATGAATGATGGAAGCTAAAGAAAGCTTTAGCTTCCATCATTCATCACAGTCGTACTAAAAGTTCTTTATAGTCTCTTGGCTGATTCTCGGTATTTGATTACGAGTATGAAGTTAACAATTCTTTCATAACTTAAAAAAAAAACGTTGCCCGCACACTAGGATTTTTCTCCAGTGTCGTGGGTGCGTTTACAAACATACAAGTTCAGATACACATGACACCCAAACCCGGAACAACAATCTGTGGATTACATAAAGAGTTGTTCCGTGCGGCAATCGAACCCACGACACGTTGTACGGCAGTCAGTTGCCCATCCACCGCGCCAACCGTGCAACTACGTTTAAGATAATCGACTTAACCCCCTCTTTTTTGAAGTCGGTTAAACACTTTTCTTAAAACCGCTTCAAAATCGGTTCAGCCAGTCGCGAGATTATCACGCACAAACATACATACAGGTCAAACCCTCTTTTTTGAAGTCGGTTAAACACTTTTAAAACCGCTTCAAAATCGGTTCAGCCAGTCGCGAGATTATCACGCACAAACATACATACAGGTCAAACTGAGAACTTCCTTTTTTATCATTTTGAAGTCGGTTAAACACGTCACTTCGGTTCATTTCCCAATACGTATATATATGTATGTATCCAAAGTCCAATCGTATAAAAATTTCATATTATTTTACCTCATCAATTTCAAGTTCTTTTACCTAACCAAATTCAGTATCTTTAAATCAGTAATCATGCTTACCAGACTGAGATACAGCAAAGCTTCCTTAACTAAATAATTAACGTTGTATCCCTATTTATTTATAACACACCGAACCAGAGTGCAGCGACGGATTATACCTAGTGAGCGCCCTAGGCAAGCACCTCATAGGCGCTACTAATTTTTTTGGCGCCGCCGTCACTCCGTATTCGCAGTTGTGCACGCACGTCTCGCGGCGCCCCTCTCTAACCTGGCGCCCTAAGCAGTTGCCTAATACGGCTCTGCAAGGTTTATCTATAATACCTACTTACAAAAACTTTCCCAATGCATAAACATATTCTACTCTAATTAAAAAACTTTGCCCATTCGTTATATACTTTGGTTAATGCTACAGTAATTGTAATAGATGTTGTGTTTGTTTTATTAATTGAGTAAGTTTTGGTCAAAGATATAGGTATGCAAACAAAGATTTAGTGGTCATGGAACTTGGAATATTTGTTTACAAAATTGAGAAAAAAGTCTTATCAACCGCTTGAATGTCGGTATATGAGATACAAAACACATTGTGTTTCCGTAGATCTGTGTTCTGACATACCACGTGTTAATACTGTTTTGGGTCGCTAACCAAAACAAATAACTGATATTAGAGAAGTTGGAAATCATCATTGGTAAGCAGGGACTGTAACTATATACTTGTTCTTAACATTACGCCTTTTATCTCCGAAGGAGTAGGCAGAGGTGTATTGCATTACGGCAATTAATGCCATTATACTTTTTTTTAATTAACTCGTCGAGTACCGGTTTTGTAGACACAATTATAGAACAATAGGTTGCGGTCACCGGTGACCGCTTGGTGTTTGACAGTTTAAAACGTTGCCACTCTAAAATTTTCTCCAGTGTCGTGGGTGCGTTTAGAAACATACAAGTTCACATACACATGACACCCTGATCCGAAACAACAATCTGTGGATCACACAAAGGGAGGTTCCGTGCGGGAATCGAACCCGCAACACGTTGCGCGGCAGTCAGTTGCCCAACCACCACACCAATCGTGCAGTATGTAACACCCACTTTTCACTTATGAGTCCCATGTAATAGGGGGTGAGCCTATTGCCATATACCGGGCGCAACTCTAGACTTCTTGCTACAGTCACTGAGAACTATATACTTTTATCATTAAAATAAATATCGATTCGAATGGGCCGCCTCACAGATACCACGGCACAGAAAACCGAAATGAAATGCTTGTATCATGTTAGTGGAGGTCACAAATAGCCCCATCTCCGATCTCTAAACATACAACATCGCACTTGCAACTCTAGGGTTTCAGATATCAATGGGCGGCGTCGATCCCTTACCATCAGGTGTTCCGTCTGCTCGTACGTCAGGATAATAGTAATGGGAGGATTGTCAGGATAATAATAATAATGGCGCCGTCAATTGGGACTGGCCAGCTCCAGACTGTATGATTTTATGGTCCTCAAGGTTATTTTCTTTTTCAATCTTTTTGACTGCATTTAGATGTTGCATTGTTCTCACACAATCGAACCAACAAAACTATATAACTAGAGAATTGTATTGTAAACCTGATTGAAAAAGCTAACCTAACCTAACCTATGGAGTTTCTTGCTCGTTCTTCTCCATAGGAATCTACACCTTGGAATGAGCAACTAGCTTCACTTCTAATTTTTTTTTGTTGTTGACGTCCATTAGTGCCCTCCTGGTCTAATTGAAATAAATGATTTTGACTTTGACTTTGAATTCCTTTTCTCTCATTTCCAGATGCACCGTGGTCCTGTACAATGTCAGGAAGAACAGGCAGTCGCACGTGTTGAACGCGTGCCGCAAGAGTGTCACCTGCGTGGCGTTCTCCCCCGACGGACGGTACCTCGCTACGGGGGAGTGCGGACATGCCCCCGCCGTCAGGGTGTGGGATCTACAGGTCGGTATTTTGAGGGACTGCACCTCTAGCTAAAGTTCAGTATCAATGATCGTTAGCACGAAACAAATGTTTGATAATATTTGATAGCTGTACTGTTGATCTTCTGACTTATTATCGATGACCGCATGAAATCTAATATGAAATCTATATACCACCATAGAGGCGTCTCTATGTTGGTGCTTTATAGACTAGATTGTTGTTATTTGTGAAATATATTCTATTGTTTGGTTTTGTAACACTGTTTATGTTTATAAACAGTAGACAGGTGTGCTAGCTAGACAAGTGAGTTTCTTCTCATTGTAGTCTATTTGCATCCCAAAAGGCTTTCGGCCAGGTAGCTTAATTATTTTAATGAATTTTCGTTTTAATTTAGCTTGAAAAGAGTTCTTGTTTCTTCAAAAATTGCAATGCGACGCAATGCTACTGCGTGATGCTATGAAATTATTTATCAAACCACTAGCGCCATCTAGTGACGAGTAGCCGCAACTTTGGTATCAGTTGATAGTTCCTAAGAATATAATACTGGTAACGCCATCTATTGACAAGTAGCATAAAAGTTTCTGACTATTATAACTTTTTTTGAACAATGTTATTTTGTCTGAAATTGTTTATTTATGTGTTTATACTATATTTTCAGGATCCCACGGCATCTGGAGCGGTACAGATAGCGGAGTTCATTGGACACACTCATGGCGTTAGTTGTGTTGTGAGTAATTTACTTATAATTATTCCTGTCATAATTAATGATTAATTAAAATACCAGACAGCGGTATCTGTTAATACACAGCTACTCATTTATTGATCGAGCAATATGCTGATCCGCAGATTTGCAAAGTGTTCTTAAGTGCCGGGCGCCAGGTTACAGAGGGCGCTGCGAGCCCCGCCTGCACAACTGTCCATAGTGTCGGCGGCGACAATAAAATTACGGGGGCGCTTGCCTAGGATGCTCACTAGGATTAATCCGCCTCTGGGTGTTGACAGTTGTATATCAGAGTACCTAGTGCTCGTTTGTTTTCAAAATCAAAGCCAGCTACAAAATTATTAAATAATCCTATTCAACAACCAAATCAACAATTTGATGAAATTGAAATTAAAATTCTAAGCCATAAAAATATATTAGAATTTATATATTTATATGTTTGGACAACTAACAGCTGTACAATTTGATTAAATAGAATGTGGTGGTATGCAACAAAAAGCCAATTACTGGTGTCCACGATTAGTAACAGAAAATAGAAACGACAATATAATTGGGATGATGACGGGGTATGAAAATTAAAAATGTAATTGGTCCGTAAGTTAGATAAAACGAATCAAAGTTTAGGAGTGGGGGCTAAAACGTCATTTCTACGTATAAAATGTACATAGAAGTGACGTCACGCAACATTTCAAATCAACATATCGTCGAAAGTATTCCTTTCTGTAAGAAAATAAAAAATACGTGTCTTATGATTTAAAATAATCTACCAGACAAATACATTATATGTATATTTTAAATAAATTATATCTTTAAAATAAGAAATTATAATTTCTTTAAATAATTAAAAATGAAATGATTATATTGTAGTGCATAATAAACCTTTTGAACAATTTGTTTTACAGGCATTCTCGACGTCATCGAAGTACTTGGTGTCGATAGGATCGCAGCATGACATGATCGTCAACGTGTGGGACTGGCGGGCTAATCTCAAGCTGGCTAGCAATAAGGTATGTGTTATGTATACTATTTTATCATTGAAACACCACTGATATAATTATGATGAACAAAACATCGTGAGGAAACCGGGGCTTATAATTTTTTGTTATAAGTTTGGATTCGCCAACCCGAAAAAGCTTTTCCTCAGCAGTGGCCACTTATATGCAGATGATTTGTGTAATGAGCACAAAAGTCCCGCTCGACTAACTCGCAGTGATACCACGGTCTCACGGTATACTGGCGTGACACAAGTCTTTCGTAGTATTGCACCATGTGAGTGAAGGGAGAGGAGGCCCTATCCTCAATCATCCAATGACTTCTCCTGCACTTCGAGCCGGAGCTACGGTAACCATTTAAGTTGTGTTTTCCGCGACTCCTTGCTCACCCCATCCTTAATTTACAAATTGTCGAATCCTCAAATCACCAATCGCAAAAGGCCGACAACAAAGTCAAAGTCAAAGCATTTATTTCAATTAAACCATAGTTTGGTACTTTTGAAACGTCAACGCACTTATAACTCCTCTGAGGCCTTAGTACGCGTTTCTTTTACGTTTATAGTAATCGAAACGCGACCGCGTTCGGCGCTCTGATTGGTTGGCTCCAGTCAACGTTTCGGTAAAACAAACTCGTACTAAGGCCTAATGTTTCATCTGCTCGTTTATCCGACCCCATGTATAAAAGATACATTGTTCATTATTTTTTTCTATATTTTTATATAATGTTTCCAGGTGTCGTCTCGTGTGAAAGCAGTGAGTTTCTCCGAGAACGGCAACTACTTCGTGACGGTCGGCTTCAGGCACGTCAAGTTCTGGTATCTCGAGTACTCCAGGAATGCGAAGGTGAGCTCAATTACTTATATTGATTTATTATATAATTTAGAGATTGATTATTATAATATATAATTGTACTCTAAAAAAAAAATAAACTTGTCCAGTGAAAAAGTGAAAAGCCATATTCAGGATTCATAATCTTGAGCTTTAGACGTTATGCAGTATGCAGTTAATTTTAGTTTCTATTTTGTGGTTTTATAGCATTATAGAATTTGTTCTGATAGGTAATTTATAACTTATTGCACCGACCACGCTCTCAATGCATCACTTAAAGGTTGGCTAGTAAGAATGCCCATGGCATTAAGCCCGCCTATCTACTCTTGTTGTATAAAGTTAAATAAATAAATAAAAATAAATAGATTTAAAAATAAGTGTTACGTAATATGGTATTCTTGTAAATATTACCTCTATTTTCTTTCTTTTTCTTTTTTAAAAACGTTGCCCCACTCTAGGATTATCTCCTGTGTCGTGGGTGTGTTTACAAACATACAAATTCACATACACATGACACCCAGATCTGAAACAACAATTTGTGGATCACACAAAGTGTTGTTCCGTGCGGGAATCGAACCCGCGACACGTTGCACGGCAGCCGGTTGCTCAGCCACCGCACCAACCGTGTAGTCAAGTCAATTTTAATTTTGACAAATAATGCTCTACAAACCATTTTTTGAAAAGATTAATTGAAATTTCGTAATTCTTAATACATTACATTACTTATATTACTATTCTCTATCCGCAGTTCAAAGAGCCCGTCCCACTAATGGGTCGTTCAGCGATCCTGGGCGAGCAGAAGGACAATGAGTTCTGTGACGTGGTCTGCGGGCGGGGGGCCGCCGGGGACAGCACCTACTGCATCACTCGGGGCGGCCTGCTCTGTGAGTTCAACAGTAGGAGGCTCCTTGATAAGTGGGTGGAGTTGAGGGTGAGTCTACTATTTATTTTTAGTGTTTTTCTGTGTGTAAGTTTTACCCCCGAAGCAATGATATAATGAGTAAGAAGGCCTAGATAGGATATCAGGTGAAGTGAATAGGTTCTTAAATATTATAATTTTTACACCACGGCCTCACAGAAAACCGACGTGAAGCAACACTTGCGTTGTGTTTCGTCGTGTGAGTGTGGTTACCTGATGCCCCATAAGGTGTTATAAGGGGTTACCTCCCCAATCTCCCCAATCCCTTAATCCCTAACAATCCTCATATTACTAATCCCTAAAAGGTCGGTAACACACTTGTAATGCCTTCGGTGTTCTAGTTATCCATGGGCAACGCCGATTGCTTACCATCAGGTGATCCGTCTGCTCGTTTACCGGCTTATACCATAAAAAAGTAATTTTAGTAAAGTATTAATAATAATAATAAATAATAATAAAATTTTATTCATAATTCAAAAATGCAAAATACAAAATATGTTTCAAGTAAGTGAAATTGATCTCATAAAGTTAGATGCCTGCACTAGGACAATCCTGTATCGCAGGCGAAAGGAGCTCTATACATTACTTTTGTAGGAAGACATCTTATTTCTAAAAACGTAACTACATACTTATCATTATGCAACAGTAAACAATATTATTATTTTAATAAACATACATACATACAAAATAAAACCTCATACTCTATATTCTCATAAGAGATAGGCAGAGGTGCATTTTTATACATAAAATATACCTACTTACATAACAATAAATCCCCGAAGGGATAGGCAAAAATATTGCAACATTATCTATACCTAACATTAACATTTATTCAGAATTACAACATATCAAACATCAGCAGGAATATAAACTAGGTTACAATACATTCGGTCATTTTCTAATTACAATAATATGAAATTAATTGCTTAGGTAGCAATAATGCTATTATGTTGTGTAACTGTTATTCAGGGCACAGGTTAACCAACTCGGAAAGACCTAGAGTGTGATGCGTTTTTATGCGCCCTCATAGTCGATTGAGTTGATGTACCGATATTCCGCTATCTTCCTGGCGGGACACTCAACGTCTCCAGTTTTATGCTGGCTGGGTTTGTTAAACCGAGAACAAGTTGCGCATTTAAGGGACTCCACTTTCTTAGTACACGCAGATGTTAAATGTCCCACTTCTCCACAGTGGCCACACGATGGGGAGAGCTCCCGGCACGTTTTTGCTGCGTGACCATACTGCTGACATTTGTAGCATCTGGTGACGAGCGTAAAATCTCTGACAGGGCAAGAAGTCCAGTTTATGTAAAGCCTTTCTTGGGATATAAGGGCTTTACGTATCTTTGCTGGAAACTCTACTATGAAGTTACAGGTCGATGCATCCTTTTTTCCAGATTTGTGACTTATTTTAACAGCCGTTAAAAAGGACTCTAATGACATATCTGGGAACTTGTCAGTTATGTTCTGCTCGTATATGCATTTAATTACGTCAGCATCGTTCATGGACGTCGGCACTCCTATAATCGTGAGTCGTGGTTGGCGCTTTTTGGGTTCATCAGCAAAGAGTCCAGACAACGATATGCCTACTGCATCCTTGACTTTGACGGCATCTTCTTTGGTTTCTGTGCTAATTATAACACCTCCATTTTGAGTTCGACGGACTCCGCGCACATGTAGCTTCAATTCTTCAGGACTTATAATTTTTTGCACAATCGATTTAGTTTCATCACTAGACTTCTGTTTATTTATTGGATAAATAGCAACAGAGCACAAGTTGTTAGGTCGCACGAAACTTTTACCTTTCTTTTAATAATTCACTATTATTCTAATACCTAATCTTTTTCTCTTCCAGACTACGTCAGCAAACTGCATGGCGATAGGTTCGAACTACATATTCGTGGGGTGCGCCGAGGGCATCGTGCGGTGCTTCGCCCCCGACACGCTGCAGTACATCACCACGCTGCCCCGGACGCACTACCTGGGGGTCGACGTCGCGCTGGGGACTAATATTAGGTGAGCTTCATTTTTATGGCATTAAACGGCAAACGAGGAGACTGATCACCTGATAGTAAGCAATCGGTCCTACGTACCGTATTTTTGCACACCATATGGCGTTAGTGTACCCTCCCGTTCTTCGTCCAATAGGGAATTAGCTAGTGTCGCGCCTTCGTACGTTCAATATTTAACAGCTGCTGTGATTGGTCAAACCCAAAATACCGCTTCCTACATTTGCGCCATTGGCCGGTACCAAGTTTGACTGCCAGTATTGGTATTAATAAATATGTATTGATGTATTGACAACGAATTAAAACTAAAATCACTTAAATCAAACCGGCGGTTTTTTATTTATTGATCTTTTTGTAGTTCGATCAGGATTTATTCACCAAACCGAAAATGTTGAATATCTGAGAAACTAGCCACTTTCGGACGAGAGACCTCAGGGTTGATTTTGTAGGAAATTGGTTGTATTATCACCTCCCGAGAGGAATAAATCGATTTACAATTCACCCTGTATAATAAAATATTTAAAAATATAGTAACCAAGTAAAGAATATAGATAAAGAAGAATGTTTTTACATATATATGTGTATGTCTGGTCCCAGCCACATGTTCTCGCAGCCCCCGAGCGCGCGCTACCCGGACGCCGTGGCGCTGACGTACGACGGACGGAACCACAAGCTCACGTGTGTCTACAACGACCACAGTCTGTACGTCTGGGACGTCAGGGACATTAAGAGGGTTTGTATACCAATCATATATCGTTTTCACCCTTTATCTTTTTAAATAAAGAAACAATAATTTGCGTACAGGGAGATATATATTTGGTGGCAGCAGAGGCAGTCAAATAAAACGATGTTTAACTTTATGATAGTTATAATAAAAATTACATTAATTATATCTAATTAGTATTTATAAGTATAATAAGACAAAGTATTACTGGGTTTTAAAACTAATTCTCAGTAGTAGCACGGAGTCTGGAAATGTGCCCGGTATATGGCAATAGGCTCACCCCCTATTACATGGGACTCATATCATAAATAGTGAAAAGTGGGTATTACTTCTGTGTGCATCTCTGCCTACCCCTTCGGGGATAAGAGGCGATGTTATATAGTATTCATAAGTCGACGATTGACCAAAGAATGCTTATTGGAATCTACCCGTGGCGCAATCACACAGTTCCCGTAAACGGACACCGTTTACGGGAACAATTGTCAGGGCGTACAGCGATATACCGCGGCTATGCCTGCGTAACAAGGGTGTAAACGAAACACTCACGTAACGCTGACAAAAATAAATTATAATAACTGTTTATTTATTTTTATATGGGATTGCAATTTTGTAGATTAAAAAAAAACTTCGTTTGTTTTATCTCATTGTTTTAATAGCACTCATCACCGTATAAAATTACCATAGGCTATAAAAAAGAAGAAAAATACAATATTCATTGTGGACTGTGTTATACTGATAGTCTCGTTAGTGTAATTGATTTGAGCTACTGATATTCTAACTAAACTACTGACTTCAAATAAAAGAGGTTTCCTATTTGATCTGAGACCATAGTACGAGTTTAATTTACGTTTTTAAGTAATCGTAACGAGTACCTACCCATTCGGCGCTCTGATTGGTTGCTTCATTGGTGCTGGCCAATCAGAGTGCCGAACGCGCACTCGTTTCGAATACTTCAAACGTAAAACAAACCCGTACTAAGGCCTCTGTATGTACGTTTGTGTGCAATTAAAACCCGATTGTTTGAACCGATTTTGGTATTCAGAAAACTATTTGTTACTTAGGAGAACGTTTTAGAGGTAGTATATTAGTCAACTGACTCCAAAATCAAAGGGGGTTGAAGTCGGTTTTTTTTGAAACGTATTTGCATGGTTGTCGCGCTGGCTGGACAACTGGCTGCCGTGCAATGTGTCCTGGGTTCGATTCCCGCACGGAACAACTCTTTGTGTGATCCACAGATTGTTGTTCCGGGTCTGTATGTGATGTGTATGTGAACTTGTATGTTTGTAAACGCACACACGACACAAGAGAAAATCCTAGAGTGGGGCAACGTTATTTTTTAAGCTATGAAATAATTATTAACTTTATACTCGTAATCAAACACCGAGAATCAGTCAGGAGACGATACTGAACTGCCAATATGACTGTGATTAATGATGGAAGCTAAAGAAAGATATAAGGATCTTAATAAGTTGGACTTTCTGTACTTTTTGTTTCAAACGAAAGGCTTGATTGGTAGTGTAGGGAACAGAGAGTATAGTTCCTTAAGATCGGAAAAGGAGGATCCTCCGACCAGGCGAGGTGATCGTGCCTAGCTAGCTTTCTGCCCAACAGTTGTTCGTTGGGATTTTCTACTCGTTTTAATTCGATTGTAAACTTCGCATGTGCGATGTAGGATTTTATGACCTCATCCGTTGACGTATGACATGTGTCGCCACAGTAGAATAGAGCTCATTAATCATTAATCCGTTTTAATATAAAATTATAATTTATTACTTGTATAATAGTGTATTAACATTGTACATTGACATTTCATCTATTTTACTATGACATTTCTTAAATAAGTATAATCTTTTGACATTGTACCTATATTTTGTTAATGCGACTATTGTAATTTCTGTAATCAATTTAATAAGTACGTAGCATAATCTTGATTGTATTTTATATAATTATTTTTTTTTAATAATCTGTTAATTCATATTTGCATGCCTCCTGGTAAAATATGGTTGAGCTCGCAATGCACCTAAACACCATATAATGTATTACCCATATTTGCAAATAAAGTATCTTTATCTGTAATGATTGTCCCCCACAGGTGGGCAAGTCCCACTCGGCGCTGTACCACTCGGCGTGTATCTGGGGCGTGGACATGGAGGGCGGCGCCTTCCTGTCGTGCTCCAGCGACGACACCGTCCGCAGGTGGCAACTGGCTCCCACCGCGCCCAATATTTATAGTAATGTAAGTATTTGGTGTTATTATTATTATTTCATGTATTTATTTATAATAAAAGACTTCTAAAGTTACACATATTAAAAATATGAATCGATTAGTAGCGGGAGAATAATCCAAGCTACCGGTGTTTAGGGCTTCAAAGACAACACCTCACGATACGTGGCGTTACTAAAACTTCACCATAAACGGCGCCGGGGTCTCTGAATAGAATCAATTTCATTTCGAATCTACTAATAATTAATATTTCTGCCTGCCTCATTGGCCGAGTAGTCGCAAGTGCGACTGCCGGGCAAGGGGTCTCGGGTTCGATTCCCGGGTCGGGCAAAGTATTACTGGGTTTTTTAAAATTCTCAGTAGTAGCACGGAGTCTGGAAATGTGCCCGGTATATGGCAATAGGCTCACCCCCTATTACATGGGACTCATAACAACTAGTGAAAAGTGGGTGTTACATTGTACTGTGGTAGAATGTGCACCTCTGCCTACCCCTTCGGGGATAAAAGGCGTGATGTTATGTATGTTATGTTAATATTTTTGGTATATATTTTCAGGAGCTGAACAAAGTATTCTACATAGACCCCGAACTGAAATTCCTGAAAGACGTAGATTTAACGGCCACCAATGATAAGGACAAGTCTAAATCGTATGATGACAAGACTGGAGTGAGGTATGTATGTTTTAAATATATATATTAACTACTAGCTTGTGCTGAATGAGATTTTTTTTAAGATCCCAAATTTTGCACGGCCAACGAGCCAGTCTAATAGGGTAGATGACTAATTTTTATTTTAATATCCGTCTGGTAGACTATTTAAAAACATTAGACACGTATTTTTTATTTTCTTACGGAAACGAATAGTTTCGAAGATATATTGATTTGAAATATCGCATGACGTTACTTTTTAAGTGCGATATATACTCAAAAATGACGTAGCTACCTCCCACTGCTAAACTTTGATTTGGTTTATCTAAGTACTGTTTTCTTATACGACAAAAAAAACGTGTAAAATATTTTTTCACGGACGGACTAATTACATTTTTAATTTTCATACCCTGTCATCATCCCTATTAGTCGTCTAGTTGCTTGTCAGTGTATATCAGACTAGTGAGACTAATCGTGGATATGAACAGCGATGATAACCGGCCACCCAGGTTCATGGCAGATTAAAACCCTTCATCTAGGATTAAGATAATATTATGCTTCATCATTATCATAAATTATTTATTTATTTACACTTTATTTTACACCATAAAAACATAAAAAAAAATGTATACAATGGGGGATCTTATCGCAGAATACGATTTCTTATAGACAAGCTTTGGATGAAGCCAGTAATCAGGAAGCCAGAATTGTATAATTTAGAGAGTAACTACTGTTTTGAGCTATTTGGTGAGGAAACACTTGGACCTTGGGGTCCCAGGGCATAAAGAAATCGCCCCCGGTGACCAGGGGGCTGGCTATTTCTTTCGACAGAAAATAAGCATTGCCATTCAACGTGGCAATGCTGTCAGTCTTCCGGAAACGTTCCCCAGTGGCAGTCATAGGGACGAATTTTTTGACGCCTAAGTGATGGAATTTTTTTATAGGGTTTTATCTTTTTTTATCCACTGTTTTAGTTTCATTTCAATTTTAACTTGTATACATAAATTTATTCATAAGTAGCTGACCGGGCAAACTTCGCATCGCCTATAACTTTTTCCCGTGTTTTGTAGACAATCTAGTTTCCTTATGGCATCGAGCATTTCTTTCTTTATTGAAACAAAGAGTTTCCTTTTTCTTGTATAGAAGCATATATATATTTTTGAATATTTATATTTGTATGGATTGTCAGTATGCATATGTGAGCACCATGTTAGACTATAAGATATTTTTATTTTATTTTAGTAAGTTTGTAATTAGTATATTGCGTCAAGCGTGTCTTTGTATTGTTCTCACATATACGTACAGTATTAGAATATGTATTAAAAAGAGTAACGATTTTGACGTTTCAAAAGGTATATTCCAAATTATGGTATAATTGGGATGGAGACAGGGTATGAAAATTAACAAAATTAACAATCTAATTAGTCCATAAGTTAGGTAATGAAAAAATATTAAACACGTAATTTTTTATTCTGTCGTATAACAAAACAATACTTAGATAAAACGAATCAAAGTTTAGGAGTGGGGGCTAAAACGTCATTTCTACGTATACAATGTACATAGAAGTGACGTCACGGGACATTTCAAATCAATATATGGACGAAAGTATTCATTTGTATAAAAAAATAAAAATAACGTGTCTAATGATTTAAAATAATCTACCAGACCACAGTATAAAAAACATATAGTAGGACGACGCCTTTGATCTCGTGAAAAATGCCGACATCGTCTAGACAGTAACGTATCGGCTAGGGTTGTCAAAAATATGAGCATATGGCACCGACTAGACGTCGGTCAGTGGGTGAGTAACTCATCAGTACTACTTAGACTTGCTTTATATTTGTTTTTAGTTTTTAGGTTTTTTGAGAAGTCTGTTTTTTAAACACAGTTTTTATTTTCTCATTTTATAATTTTTAGTGTAAAACTACATAGACCCATTTTGCCACTTATATTCCACATAGGTGCAAAGTTCTAATCTATACAAACCCAAACACACGGTATTTACTGTACACCATTGGAAAGTTACATTTCGACAGCACCATCGTACCTTACCACCTTTGAAGTCTGTGAAAACGATACCCATGACGGTAAATTGAAAATTTCGTGCAGTGACCATCTTGTGTTTACATTTTGACAGCACCATCGGTTTTACCACCCTCGAAAACTATGAAAACAACACCCATGACGATAAATTGAAAATTTTGTGCAGCCGCCATCTTGGATTTACATTTTGACAGCACCATCGGTTTTATCACCCTCGAAAACCATGAAAACGACACCCATGACGATAAATTGAAAATTTTGTGCAGCCGCCATCTTGGATTTACATTTTGACAGCACCATCGGTTTTATCACCCTCGAAAACCATGAAAACGATACCCATGACGATAAATTGAAAATTTTGTGCAGTCGCCATCTTGGATTTACATTTTGACAGCACCATCGGTTTTACCACCCTCGAAAACCATGAAAATGATACCCATGACGATAAATTGAAAATTTCGTGCAGCGGCCATCTTGGATTTACATTTTGACAGCATCATCGGTTTTACCACCCTCGAAAACCATGAAAATGACACTCATGACTAAATGTTGAACATTTCAGGCAGCGGCCATCTTGAATTTACATTTTGACAGCACCATCATTTTAACCCTCCCTTTAAAAACCATAAAACGACACCCATGACGATAATTTGTAAATGTCATGCAACGACAAACATACATAAAAAAGAAACAATCATTTGAACATAGTGCCTCCTTCTGTTTTTGAAGTCTGTAAAAACAAATACGTGTTAGCCCTGAATAATATATCCCGAGCTACTAACATCGTTTTGTTCGCAGCTCGGGATCGGCCTACCCGCGTCTCGCCCTTCACACCCCGCACGATTGCCCTGTCTAGACGTCTCGTTGGATGACTGTATAGACTGTGGCTAGACGGACATTAAAATAAAAATTAGGCATCAACCCTATTGAAATAAATGCTTTGACTTTTCCAGATGCGTGCGCGTGTCCCCGGACGGGCAACACATCGCGTGCGGCGACCGCGCGGGCAACGTCTGGGTGCACGCCGCCGCCGGGACACTACTCCACACCCTGGAGGCGCACGACGCCGAGGTGCTGTGTCTGGAGTACAGCGCGCGGCCCCGCCTGCTGGCCTCCGCCTCCAGGGACAGGCTCATACACGTCTTCCAAGTGGACCGGGTAAGTCTGGGTGCACGCCGCCGGGACACTACTCCACACCCTGGAGGCGCACGACGCCGAGGTGCTGTGTCTGGAGTACAGCGCGCGGCCCCGCCTGCTGGCCTCCGCCTCCAGGGACAGGCTCATACACGTCTTCCAAGTGGACCGGGTAAGTCTGGGTGCACGCCGCCGGGACACTACTCCACACCCTGGAGGCGCACGACGCCGAGGTGCTGTGTCTGGAGTACAGCGCGCGGCCCCGCCTGCTGGCCTCCGCCTCCAGGGACAGGCTCATACACGTCTTCCAAGTGGACCGGGTAAGTCTGGGTGCACGCCGCCGGGACACTACTCCACACCCTGGAGGCGCACGACGCCGAGGTGCTGTGTCTGGAGTACAGCGCGCGGCCCCGCCTGCTGGCCTCCGCCTCCAGGGACAGGCTCATACACGTCTTCCAAGTGGACCGGGTAACTTTGTACCACTTTACTGCTGGACTATGAAGAGAACCGGCAGACCAACCTTCTCTAATCTGTCAAATTTATTCATTAGATTTTCGACTCTTTATGTCAATATTATAAAGTTGTTAGAAGATGTAATTGATAAATTTGGCAGAAAAGGATAGATTTATCTGCTGACCACCGCACATAATAGGGCCAAAGAATAGTATGGTCATTTATAGTTACTCAATTGGGTACTTGCCTCAAAAATAAATTATTTCGACTGTTCCATACAATAGCATGTCAAAAAATATTCACACTTTCATTAATTGATTTTATGACCAACTTAATTTTAGTATTTTGCCAGCAAATTTTTAAGAAATAAGTATGCTGTTTGACGCTAATAAAACGATGACGTCACAATACACAATGCACAAAACTCATAGAATACTGTCGTTTTTGACAGTTCGAAAAAGTATTGAATTTGACTAATTGGCCAGTACCGTATTAGCCGGCTCCATAGAGCAACCAATCAGGGCGCCGGTCTCGTTTCGATTACTTTAAACTTGTTCTAAGGCCACAATTTCACGAAGACACTCGACGACTTTCAAGTCTCCTTCGTAACGCATATTTTAAACTACCTCGTAAACACGAGTAAGCTGTAAAATATATGTAAGTCAACTAATCAATATTAGTCAATACTTTTCCCTATTTCCAGGGTTACCAAATAATGCAGACACTGGACGAACACTCGTCCTCTATCACAGCAGTTCGGTTCCTCAGCTCTGGAGCTGGGTTACAGATGGTATCCTGTGGCGCTGACAAAACTATACTCTTTAGGCAGCTCAGACATGTAAGTATCAGTTTAACATACATTAAAAGTATAGTTTAATTTGTGTATTGGCAGATTTGCGCAACATTAGTAAGAACTATTTAAGTGACCGCACCACGGCTATGCAGGATCGATTGTACTATGGATTTTTTGTGTTTTTTTTTATAAGTCGGTAAACGAGCAGACGGATCACCGGTAAGCAATCGGCGTCGCCTATGGACACCTGGAACACCAGAAGTATTGCAAGTGCGTTACCGGCCTTTTGGGATTAGGAATTTGAGGATTGTTGGGGGGATAATTGGGCCACCGGTAAACTCACTCATCATGCCATTTTACAATGTAACACCCACTTTTCACTATTTATGTTATGAGTCCCATGTAATAGAGGGTGAGCCTATTGCCATATACCGGGCACAATTCCAGTTTCCGTGCTACAACTGAGAATTTCTTAAAAAGCTTAGTAATACTTTGTCGACCCTGGAATCGAACCACTTGCCCAGCAGTCGCACTTACAACGAGGTAGTCAAATATAATAATGTGAGTAACATATAATTTTCCAGTCGCAGGACGGCGGCTACCAGTTCCAGCGCGGCCAGAACGTGTCGGGGCGGACCACGCTGTACGACATGGAGGTGGACGCGGGCGGGCGCCACGTGCTGACGGCGTGCCAGGACCGCAACGTGCGCGTCTACAGCGCCGCGCACGGACGACACACCAAGACCTTCCGCGGGACCACCGCCGAGGACGGCACGCTCATCAAGGTACGTCTATTTATTGATATATCACGTCACGCGGGCGGGCGCCACGTGCTGACGGCGTGCCAGGACCGCAACGTGCGCGTCTACAGCGCCGCGCACGGACGTCCTGTCCTACTCAACTTGTACAGGCGAAAGTTTTGTCGTTTTTGTCAAGAAAATTTAAAGAATTCCGTAATATATTGTCACGGTGCTACTCGTAAATTATGAATGAATGAGGAGAGATTCATCCTCTAGTATGAATTAAAACCGTCGGCCTTTCTCGTCATCGAGTTTAAGTGTAACCCGAAAAACTTAATTATAAATGACAATGACCAAATTTGTATGGAGCGTGGTGCCTTTTCATTTTTTCGCGGCAGTTGATCGGAAGTGGAAAAACTGATGCAGAATAACATTACAAACAAAAAATATATGGGGCCTTATATCAAAAACACAGTCCAAACCGGGTTAAATCAGTTCAAAGGTGTGAAAATACTGCTATATTATTCCTGTTATTTTGTTGATGATGACCGTACACAACGCATATTTCTTCATTTACTTGTCAGAAATATTTTGTAATAAATGATTATAAACGATTTCAAGGAATATAATCAAGCTTATTGTGGGCTTTTTTACTTACTTTTTTTTTAATAAAGCCAAGGAATTAGAACTGAATGAACCATTAACTGGCTACTGCTAAGGTAAAAAAAAACATTTTGCTTGATTGGCTAGCGCGTTCACTTTATATAGATACGGTTTATGGCTTATAATAGATTTTCATGATCAATTTCGTTTCAGTCAAAAACCCGCGAAATACTTTACTGAGCCCTAGCATGAAATGTTATGTTTGTCAGCTGCGGCGTCAATAGCGGATTAAGTAGCGGCAGTCGTCAAAAAACGAAAAAAAACATTTTTCTGTCTCCTTCTCTCGACTTAAGTAGTCCCGATTAGTAACTAATCTAACTACAATTAATACTCTAATCTATAGCTAGCATACGATTCTGTAAAAAGATATCGTCATTCAGTAACAAGGTGTTAGATTATATTTCGACTAATCACATTATGTAGTCCATCTGACGTGTAGTCCATCACTTTACAAAGTCGACGGTTTCCTTTGTTCAAAAGATTATGTTGACTATAAAGTAGATGGGTCACCCACCAGAAGTCAACGGTAAAAAAGAATACTTTATTAGATGTTTGGACGGCTACCACTACTCAATCCACCACTGGTACCTCATCTGACGCTCATGAAACTTCACGACACAACTCTTAGAAGCATCCTACAAGTTATCGACTGAGAGAAAATAGGTAATAAAATTAGTGCCTGGCAATATGGATATCAATATATCCACAAATGGTGTAATATGGTGTTCTTCTACCCGGCGTACAGTGGCGCGCAATTTGAAGATAGGGATTGTGACAAAAATATGAATAATTTGAATAAAAAACCAAAGTAAAATGTTCGACTCCAGCTCCTTTCAATGCTAATAACTCAGTCCAGACTGAGATTTCCATATATGAGCCCATAGACAATTTCGTTTGTAATGTCATTCTAGATAATATTTTCCATAAATCATCCACTGCCGCCAGAAAAAAGAAAGGCACCAATTTTAGTCAATGCCCTTTAGTAAATCTCTCGAAGCGGCGACTGTTACTACTGAGACTTTTACACTTTAAATGACATGAAGGACACCGATGACCGACGTTAGCTAAGGATTTGTCTTTAACAGTTTTCTATTGGCAGTCAAAACCTTAATATGAATAAAATTATGGTTTTTCTGTGGCAGGTGGCCCTGGACAACAGTGGTATATACCTGGCCACGTCGAGCACGGACAAGATACTCAGCGTCTACGACTACTACTCCGGCGAGTGCATGGCCACTATGTACGGACACTCCGAGATTGTCACCGGACTCAAGTACGTATTTAAAATTTTTTTATGTTTTTATAATAACTATCTTGAGACATACTCACGTGAGTAACCCGCGATTTTTAGTTTATAATTTTTATATTTAAAAAACAGCAAAAATATTTACATAGAGAGGAATGGAAGGAGGTTAGGAAGCAAAGACCTCCCTGCAGTGGGACGATCATGGCTGAAAATAGATAAAAATAAATAAATTTCAAAACGAAAGGACTAAGTAGTATACCTACCTATTTATTTAATAAGTATAAATAAATAAATAAATAACATTACGCCTTTTATCCTCGAAGGGGTGGGTGCACAAGGAGTAACATAGGTTTCTTTTTATTTTAGAAAAACGCAGACAAACAACTAGATCACAGAATTACTGAAATCGAACCCACTACTCGTTAGATGGTAGCCGGTTGTTCAGCCACCATGTCAACCATGCTACTATTAATACCACCATGTCATAGAACTGACAAAATAAGTGACGAAGAGTCAGTGTACTTAAAATATGATAATATTTGTTCCAGGTTCACTCCAGACTGTCAGCACTTGATCTCAGCGTCAGGAGACGGCTGCATCTTCGTGTGGAGAGTGCCCCATGACATGGTGGTCACCATGAGAGCCAGGCTCGCTCAGCAAGCTATACGTCAGGGGAAGTTAGTATGCAAATTATATTAATATCTCTAAACATTAGAAGATTTTGGTTTGATAACCGGTCAGCCAAAATTTTGTCGAGTTTTTTTGATTAATTATAGCCATTTTCACCAACCATCTCTTAACTAAGCGTTACTTAGCTTGCGGAAACAACTATACCAAACCCTTATCATCATCGATAAGTTGTTAAGTGTCACTTAGGTTAGAGTTCCTTAAACTTTAAAATAAGTTGGTGACTACTACTAGCTACTTCCGCGCGGTTTCACACACTCTGCTTAGTTCCTATTGGTTGTAGCGTGATGTTTTGTAACCTATAGCCATCCTCGATAAATGCGCTATCCAACATAAAAATAATTATTCAAATCAAACTTGTAGTTACGGAGATTAGCGCGATCAAACAAACAAACAAAAAAACAAACTCTTTCGCTTTATATAATAGTATAAGATATAAGATATACTATAATAACAATCAAAAGAAGTACAATCATGATTTACTGATTTTCTCCAAATATTTCCAGGAAAGTATCAACAGCGAGTAACGGAATGTCAGGTCTGGACAGTGAGAGCGACTCCCACTTCGGCTCCCCCCCTCGGGAGCTGCCCTACGAGGAGAACAAGTTCGGTACCCCGGTCGTGCCTGATTACACGTGAGTACACTTTGAACATTATTAGCTGGTGATTGGCAGAGTAGAAAATGGTTTTTCACCACCCTTGCTCTTCTCGTGGGTTTTATAAGATTAAGGGCTCACACATTTGTTAGTAGAGACTTCACAGTAATGGTCTGTGATATAATCAATAAGTAAAATAATAATTCTTTCAGAAACTATGTTTAAAAGTACCCCATGTTTACTTGAAGTCGATAAATTAATGTAGTGATTAGAGTAGATTAATAAAGTGTAACAAACACTTTTCTGAAAAGCGAATCACAATAGGTTCAGACAATCGCGAGATAATCGCGCACATATGTACATACATATATACAGGTCACACTGAGAACCTCCCTTTTCTAATCGAAACTGCAAACTGTATTCTTCATACAAAATAATATATTGTGTGTGATTTAAGTTAAAACCTTCAGGAAAAGAGCGTATTCCTTTTTAAAATTGCGTCGCGGAGAACCTAACGGGTAACCGGGGCTCCGGCTCGACGTGCAGGAGAAGGAATGGGGTGGTTTTTAGTCAGTAAGAGTCTGACACTCCCTCCCGCCTCACCCAGGCGGGAGCAGTCATTCGATGATATTCCCCCCTTAAAAAAAAACAATTTTTAAAAGGCCGGCAATGCACCTGTGACTCCTCTGGTGGTGCGGGTGTCGATCGCTTACCATCAGGTGATCCGCTTGCTCGTTTACCTCCTATTTCATAAAAAAAAATGTCTATTCCAGTCTCCGCATCGGCCGCCTGCCGACCTGGGCCAAGAAGAGTCTGGGAGATGACGCCAGTGCCGGGGACACGCCCGCCCCCGACCCGCCCGCCCGCGGCAAGTGGGCCACTAGGATCAATCCTAATACTGGTAAGTCTATTGTCTTACTTACTTCCCACTTAGATTTTAGTCAAATTTCCTTGGTGCTTGGCGACTGGGCTTCACCCAGTTGTACACTCTCTTTTTTTTGTGCCTTTAGGTTTAATTCATTCTGTCTCCTGCAGTAATTCACCGAGGGAAGTGGAAACTATCGTTTTTTTCTTCTCCTCTTATAATATCTTTTGATTCACTTCGTTGCGGGAACCAAGACAATTACTCATGTCCCTGGGACGCGCCGGACTTCAAAGTTCCGGTGTTTTCATGGTTGTATCTACTGTAGATCCTGGCTTACAGGAGTTGCAGCGGTTTTGGAAGGGTGTGGCGAGCTTGTCCCAATTAAAAAAAAAAGTATTGTCTAGCTAGACTTTTTGCCATACATATTATTGGAAGCAAGTATAACAGCTCACTGAAATTTAATGTCGTGGTGGGATTGAGGCTTAAGACGCCCGCTTCTCATGCATGAAACCTACCAACAGAAAGTACCAATGTGACCTTTTCCGAGTTATATGTACTTTCTAAGATTGTTTAGACACTACTGACAAACGGTGAAGGTTAACATCGCGCGGAAACGTGGGCTTATAATTTCTAATTATAAGTTTGAAATCGCCAACCCTCATTGAGCAAGCGTGGTGGTTAATGCTCAAACCTTTTCCGTGTGAGAAGAGGCCTATATACAGCAGTGGCCACTTATAGGCTGTTAATAATGATGATGTAATGGCATTAGACTTATTATCAGGTCATCCGTCTGCTCGTTTACCAACTTATTCCACGAAAAACAAATCTAACTTCCTTGTGCGTACAGCTATGGAGTGGAATTCATTGCCAGAGTATAATTCCTGAAGGGTATATATAGTATGTTAGGTTAAACGAGGGACATATTCAAACCCATAATAGTGTATACTCACATGAACCTAACAAACATATAAACGAAACGAAAACACTAATAAATAACAGACAGAACCATAAAAACGCTTCCGCTTACGCTTACGGGTTACGGCTTAGCGGGCTTAAGCGCGCTCTATTCTTTTTGGCAAGATCGGCGCATGTTTTGCAACGCGACTTACTTTATGTAAGTACTGTTTCTGTTTACAAGTTCACTTGTTGCGCGCTCAGTGTTCATGATGATGTATTTTATTAGACAATTACCTCAAAAATTTTGGTTATAGGTTTTTTACATATTCGGGACGAGAATCGAATACTGAATACCCTCCCTCAATAAGTCCCTCGTGCTCCATCATAGACAGCATCATCGCTTACCACCTGGCGAGATAGTGGTCAAACGTCAGTCCCATATAATATAAAAAAAAAACAATTCTATGTTTTTTTTACAGAAAAACGTGGCGACTCAGACGGATCTAAAGACAGTTCGTTGGACAGCGGTACCGACACTAGATACATAGACAAACGGAAAGATCAGACTGGAATCAAACAGGTTAGTTATATATATATAACATATGTATACATGTATGTTTGTAGATGTAGTGTAGAGATTTGTAGCCAAGTGATGTAGAGTGGATGGAGTTTTCTTTAAATGAATTGAAGTAGTGTTTCGGTATTACTGTTCGAGCGTGCTCGTATAGTTTCGAGTTACATTGGGACTCATAGGTATAAACTACTTTCATTAATTGAAAATACTTTAACATAACATAACATCACGCCTTTTTATCCCCGAAGGGGTAGGCAGAGGTGCACATTACGGCACTTAATGCCACTGTACAATGTAACACCCACTTTTCACTATTTATGTTACGAGTCCCATGTAATAGGGGGTGAGCCTATTGCCATATACCGGGCACATTTCCAGACTCCGTGCTACTACTGAGAATGTTTTAAAAACCCAGTAATACTTTGCCCGACCCGGGAATCGAACCCGAGACCCCTTGCCCGGCAGTCGCACTTGCGACCACTCGGCCGACGAGGCAGCAAAATACTTTAATAGATTTATATCAGATATATTATCGGTTTGTACGACAATTTAAGTTGTTTACGAATCGTGTCGAAAGAAACATCCATACACATCTCTACTCTGGCTACTTATCTTTAAAATAGTGACTATGAAACGAAAATAAATCTTTGAATTATTCACGTACTAAAAAAATATAAATTTTTAATTTCAATATTGTTTACATAGTCACTATATATTTATGTGAGACACACGCTAAATATACATTGAGGTTCTTATAGACGGGTTTGATTTTTGAACAACATTTTTTTTTTTTTTTAAACGTTGCCCCACACTAGGATTTTCTCCTGTGTCGTGGGTGCGTTTACAAACATACAAGTTCACATACACAATGACACCCAGACCCGAAACAACAATTTGTGGAATCACACAAAGTGTTGTCCCGTGCGGGAATCGAACCCGCGACACGTTGCACGGCAGCCGGTTGCCCAGCCACCGCACCAACCGTGCAGTCATTGGCAAATAAATGCATAGATAATACCGAAAATATTTGCATAAATGAACGGGATATGAGTTGCTAATCCCCAATCCCTCAAAAGGCCCGCAAAGCACCTGTAACGCCTCTGGTATTGCGGGTGTCCATGGGCGGCGCCGACTGCTTACCATCAGAGTGCCAACCACGAATAATGATCGCATTCATAATGTAATAGTTTCGAGCGCGTTCGGCTCTGAGGACTTACTACGAGTTTCTTTTACGTTTAAAGTAATCGAAACGAGAACACGTTCGGCGCACTGATTGGCCGGCGCCAATGAACCAACCAATCAGAGGCCTTAGTACGAGTTTGATTTACGTTTAAAGTATTCGAAACGAGTATGCGTTCGGCACTCTGATTGGCCGGCGCCAATGAAGCAACCAATCACAGCGCCGAACGCGTACTCGTTACGATTACTTTAAACGTAAAACAAACCCGTACTAAGGCCTCAGAGTGCCGAACGCGTACTCGTTACGATTACTTTAAACGTAAAAGAAACTCGTACTAAGGCCTCAGATCGGCCGGCTTCAGAGAACCAACCAGTGAAAAGTGAAGTGAATAAGTTAAGTTGAGTAAAAATCCATGAAAAGTGTAACACTAATCAATAAACGAATGATTGAAAATGAACATTATCAACACAATTCAATCTTTGTCGTCATTAACTCAAAGTCGCGAGTTACTCACGTGAATATACTGAGAAAAGCGCTATTAGTTTCGAACCACAGAGGGGACTCAGTAGGCCTGCGCGACATCGCCGCGACACCCCTGCTGATGAGGACGAACCCCTCTGTGGTTCGAAAAGAGCTTTTGTCAGTATATTCACGTGAGTAATCCACGATTTTTAGTTAATTTAGTATGTAAATAAATAAATAAATAAATAAATCTTTATTAGGCATTCCAGTGTTTACAGTAAAAATTTTCAATGACAGCCGCACTAGGCAAAGCCTGTATCGCGGCTATCAACAATACGATTTCCTTAGGACTAATGCGATCAAAATACTAATACAAAAAAAAAAAAAAAAAAATTAAGTAAAATATAACCAAAAGACAATTAATGTATGAAGGGTATGTGTGTGAGTGTGTGAGTGTGTAAGGGTGAGTGAGGGTGTGTGTGTTATGCGCAAGAGTATTTTCAGCATCTTACTGTGTGGGTTTTAATAGCTGTTCTACTTCGTTGTATGTTAAATTATTTAAATACCCTGCAACTTTTGTCTGCATTACGTGCACCGTATCTTCTTTAGATTTACAGTTTTTACAGATTTTGTTGTACAAATAAGGAAATAGAAAATTAGCAAATCTTTGTGCAAAGGAAGTATTGACTGTGGGTACCGGGATTCTAAATATTCGATTAGTCAGCATTTGATTGTAAAATTCAGATTTCAATATTTGTTTATGTGTAAGACAGACGACAGACTGCAGCTTTTATGTAAAGGCGGCGAATACTTAGCAAGTTCGTCTCATTGTAAATATGTGCTGTGGAATACCTTATGGGCTTCTTTAGCATAACCTTTATCACGGACCGCTGAGCTCTCTCCAATGAGATTAAATGTGACGCAGCTACGCCCCCCCAAGTACTGATACAATACGTTAGAATCGATTGGCAAAGAGAGATGTAAATATATTTAGCTAGATCTGGGTTTGCTACGTCTCTTATTTGTTTCATAACATAAATCATCTTTCTAACCCTAGCTGATAAAGCTGCTGTGTGATCACTGAATGTAAGTTTTTCGTCAATATTGACTCCTAGATATTTTATGGTATGAATTCGTTGTATGAAGTTACAATTACAGGATAGTTCCTGTAATTGTAGCCACCTAATGCTAGTGCATTAGGTGGCTTATTGCAAGTACTCTCATGAATCTTGATATCAGATGTGACCAACGGGGATGAAACTGCGGTTTTATGAAAACATACGTATTTCGTTTTTGCAGTGTTTAACGTTAATAAATTGTCAGATAGCCACCCAAAGACTTTCGTCATTCCGTATTCCACACTTCTAAAACATTCACTCCAATCTGCTTCATGGAACACGATTGCGGTATCATCGGCATAGCAAATAATCTCAGCATTTTGCAATGAGAACGACGCAAGATCATTTAAATATATTAAAAATAACGTAGGACCAAGAACACTGCCCTGAGGTACCCCAAAGGACAGTCCTCTGGAGGAACTAACCCAGGAATCAATTTTTAAACATTGCTGTCTTCCAGTGAGATAACTCTGGAACCAATCAAGGGCAATGCCTCTGACACCGATGCTTTCCAGTCGTCTCTCGATAGTTATTATAAAAACTTTTTCGTCATCATGTATACGTTAAAAATTCAATGAATACTTTTAAAACGTTGTTTAATGAATAATAAGATGTTTTACACAATGCAATGTACATACGAGAAAATGTTAGTCAACCAAACCAAAATTTTATTCTATCCCTTATAAATTAAGGTCGAAAATTCCTAAACATTATGAATATGTAACAAAATCATTATATATAGTATATTTAGTGTGTGTTTAGTAAATAACAATAATATTAAAGTACGTGTATCACTCATACGGTGTGCGGTGTGGTGGTAGTTTGTTTGTCACATATATGTTTTATATATATATATGTACTGTTAATGGCAAAAGTTGAGTTAAATTTTAATAGATACATATATTTTTTTTGTAATAATTTCGATGGTAATTACCGGGGCTCCGGCTCTATGCAGGAGTATGTCGTGTGAGTGAAGTTACCGGAGGCCCAATTACCCATAACGTGTTCACAGTAATAGGTGAGTTGCTTATTACAGTGGGACAAATAAAATGTTATGTTGTAAAATTAAAAAATGTTTCTAATGGCTTTTGCTATTGACAGTACTATTTATTTTATGTTAATATTCTTAAGAAATATGGTGAAGTTTCTTTTGTGTATTGTTTTTACATATAAATGTAGTATTCATCAAAGTCATACATTTATATTTTTATCACAATTTTGCAGTTAATGTATTCCTAAATGAAACTCCATCATTATTATTTTTTTCCTTTTTAAACTTTTTTATTCTTTTTGTATGTTTTTGGTGAATGGTGTACTGGTGTCTTTTTTCTTTATTTTTACCCTACTCCTGATTTTTTTATTACTAAAATTTTGATTTTAACTCTTGTATAAAATTTTAAGATTTGGTTTTTCCTGGTTTTGGTTTTTTATTTACAAATGAAGTATGTAACTTTAGTTTTTGGTTTTTATCGAAATATTAATATAAATAACCAATATTTCAATAGATTTATGAGACCGTAGTTTTTTGAGGCCCTCATAGAAAAAATATCTGACATCGATATTAATATAGACATTTTGGCTGTCATCTACGTAGGTGTACTCAGAACGCGATAGCTTTATTTTTTTATATAATGAAAATTTTTAATTATGCGTTCGGCTTCCTCACGTAACTGTTTGACGAGGAACTCGACTAGTTTCTAGCCACGCTAGAGACACTCGCCGCGTCGTGCCGCGGAATGCTACTCGTGAATATGAGCCTCTATAATGGCTTGAAACTAATCGAGTTCCTCGTCAAACAGTTACGCAAGTAAGCTGTAAACATAATAATTAATTTAGTATGTCTTACGAAGGTTATAATAATAATAATAGTTCATGTTTTTTAAGTCTTATATAACCTTTTACAATTATCAAAATTTCTTAAAAATGGGTAAAAATAAACAAAAAATCGAACCATACCATTTAATCCTGGTGTTGGTTGCAATAGAGGCCGAAATCCCTCAACTTGTCACAACTGCCTCGTGTCGAAGCTTTATTCCGAAATTTCGACGCGACCATGAGAAAAACCTACGATATTCTTACCATATCGCCAAGGGTTGAAAAGGTTTTTTTTTCAGTTTTTTTTCGCTTTTTTGTGATGTTTTTTTGTTGATTAGTTTCATTATTTAAATATAATTTATTTTGTCTTGCAATGTCATTCGTATTGTCTTGCAGTGTCATTATAAAGTTCATATTTGCTCGTCATCTTTTTTTTCTTTGTTTTGTATGTATCGTGCATATATGTAATGTCTTGCATTGTCACATGTATTGTACTGAATATAAAGTTCATTATCGCTCGTCATCCTTAGAGATGTTTTTTTATTCATTTTTGCATATATTTTTTATTATGTATCGTGCATATTGTAATGAATATAAGACTTATTTTCGCTCGACGATAATTGTAATGCTGCTCTTTTGTTGTATGTCATAGTCTTATCAAGTTTGGCTTATGTGATGTTGTCATTTTCATGCATTTTGGTTATACTTAGTATCTAAATAGGATTGTATGGACTTTTTTTATGGTATAGACTGGCAATCGAGCAGACGGATCACCTGATGGTAAGCAATGGGCGCCGCCCATGGACACCTGCAACACTAGAAACGTTGCCAGCCTTTTTATTAGGAAATTAAATTGTAGTCATAATTTTTAGACCCTGAATTAGGCTTGAAGGTAGGTCTTTCATACGAGTTCAACAGTTATGTTGTAACTGACTGTTACCCACAGCTTCGTCTTCGTAGGTATAGTAAAAAAAGTAGCCTATATCAATTCTCCAATTTTTTACCGGCATACTAAAATAGCTCCATTGTCACGTGACTGAAGTACTTAAGGTTCAGCTCACATCGAGACGCGACGCGCTGGACTCAAAATACACTTTATTTTCTACACGAAAAGGTACACATTTTATGCGATGTGTTTCCTCCTGTTGCGTCGCGGCTCGGTCTGAATTGACCATAAAAAAGTAACAAAAAAAAACACATTTTAAAAATCATCGTGTTCATTAAATATGGTGAAACATAAAAATTAGTACTTTCCGTGGTAGAAAAACACGAAATTTTTCATATTTTTTTCAGCACCTGCATGGTATTTGCATGTAATTTCAGGCTTTTGTGTTTGCTTGCTTATGTGCTTGTCTGTATGTCTGCTAATACATAATGTGTGTTGTTAACATCAATGATTCCGTTAATAAATTTAAATTAAAAGTTAGTAACTATTTATTTTATTTATTTATTTCAACTTCATACAACAAGTGTGTACAGGTGGACTTAATGCCTTGGGCATTGTCTCCCAGTCAACCTTTAAGCAGTGCAGAGATGAAAGTAGCAGGTGATTTAAACCTTTATAAATAGGCAATGTACCAGTGTAATAAATAACAAATCTCACAATCAGAATATTCAATAAACACTAAACATATAGGTATATTTGAAAATTTATACATACTTACATATAACAATAATTATGTATACAATATTAAAGTAAATATATAAATAAAAAATATTTTTTTTTTTTTTTTTCATTTTAATTTTTTTGGGTGGATCGAACACATATAGAAAGATAAAGTGTTTAAAGAGACATCCGGCGTCAAGGATTTAAGACCAGCTCCTTGATCACTGGTTTCCTGCCTAGATAACTACCACCTAATGAATATATATATAGAAATATATATGTACATTATAAAATATAATACAAAATATTAAATTAAAAGAGGAACTATTCCAACTTGATGTTAGGTAGCTTACACCTTTCTTGAACAATAGAAGTTTTAGATGGAGAAAGAATTATTCCTCACTAGCTTCTGCCAGTGGCTTCGGCAGCATTCCCGTGGGATGAAAAGTAGCCTATGTGTTATTTCAGACAATAATCTACCCCTGATCCTATGCAGTGGCTAGCTATTTCTGCGTGCGGTCGTAGCGTGATGTTTTATAGCGCTATCCAACACAAAAAGAATTATTCGAATCAGACTTGTAGTTACGGATATTAGCGCGTTCAAACAAACAAACAAAAAAACCAACTCTCCTGCTTTATACCTCTATATTAGTATAAGATTGATCCCTGATCCTGACGAAATTTCATACCGATCAATTCAATAAAAATCACGGGTTACTCACTGAGTCTAAGCCTTCTCAGTAGGCTGTGCGACATCGCCACGACCACGCACGCTGCTCATGAGGAAGAACCCCTCTATGGTTCGTGTAAACTAGTACAGCTTCTATCAGTATTTTAACGTGAGTAACCCGTGTTTTTAGTTAATTTAGTAATTCATCCCGACTTTAGCCGTTTAGTCGTGATTGAGTAATAAACAAACATACACGCTTTGGTATTTATAATATAACTAGCTTTTACCCGCAGCTTCGCCCGCGTCACAAAAGGATAAAACGTAGCCTATGTGACATATACCAATACACACAGCGCCATCTATACCAATACTTTTGTTTTCCCTCGAGAATATCAAATTTTTCCGGGATAAAAAGTACCCTATTATTTAATCCAGACTTCTAACTTTACGTCTGCAAAAATTCAAAGCAATCGGTTTAGTAGTTACGGCGTGAAATCGGAACAAACAAACAAACAAACAAACTCACTTTCCAATTTATAATATTTTATTATATATATATATATATGGATAATGATAAGGATAAGGATATATAATATATAATATATATAGTAAGGATAGAAGGATTTTATACTATGTAGTGATTGTTTTTGACCTTATATATTTACTAACGGAATCATTTCGTATTTTGCTTATTTTTTCGCAATTTTACATGCATGTCTGTTGTTGAAGTATAATAATGTTTTTGATAGATTCTCTAGTTTAGCGATTTTCAATAGCGCATCTTGCCACCAAACGATAAAGTTTGGCGAGAATAAAAAAAAAGTTAAAGTTTAACATGGCTAACTCTAATCGGACAAAATAGTTCGGAGTGTTGGTTTTCGAAACCATCACTGCTGATTACCAAAAACACATTTCTACTGAGAAGATTACTACCGAAAAATCAGAAAACTGTTTTTACCTTATGTGAGATAAATCTAAGGTCGCGGACGCACTAGGGCGGAACACCTACCCCCCTTTTTAATAGTACTGAAAAACAGGTGCAGGTCGAAACCGTATAGAGGTATATTCGGTTTCTTGGTTCACAAATTGCGCGGATTAAAAACCGCCGCAGTTTGTGGTGCTGCTGTCCTGGGACCTAAGGCCTCTTGTTCAGTAATTATATTATTACTCATCTAATTTGTAATCAATTCGACGAATGTCAATCGGTTTCCACCTAAATAGTAATGGTGATTATCTATCAATCTATCAAATATCAGCAAATCTATCTATCAAGAACATAATTATACTTATTTTTTTTTAAATATTTTCTTTTATTTAAGTTTTGTTTTTTTTTTTGTTTTGTCAACATTAGGTTACGATTAATTTGTCGAAAAGTCGCACGCCTGAGGCGCGGACGCGACACCACACCGACGATTCTTCGCTTGGCAGTTTTAAATATGAGGTGTGCTATTTGTTTTTTATATGTTTGACTGGTTTGTGTATTAATTTTATTAATTGTTTTGTTATTAACTCAGTGTAGTTAACTAAGGCATCGAATTTAAGATGAACATGTGTAAATTTGTTTTACTTAGTAATCGAAATGAGACCGCGTTCGTCGCTCTGATTGGCCGGCTCCAATGAGCCAACCAATCAGAACGTCGAACGAAAAAAACTTGAGAATGAATATCAAGCATAAGAGCTCATAAAAATTGCTTGCCATCAAGAAATGGAAGTACCTACCCTATAGTACCCTATAGTATATGCAAACTTGGGGCAGATTTTTCTTTGATTCTAAATTGCTACATCAAATATGACAAGTTTGTGACAATTGGTCCCGTATACATAAGGCAACCCATTATCTCTTTCTACTTCGATGAGAAACTGGCGTGACGATGTCAGCCGATGACTAGAAACCGGCCTAAACATTTTTTTTAATAGAGTAACGAATTGAGTTTCTTGCTCGTCTCGAGCTCTCGTCTACATTCGAATCTACATTTTGGAACGAGCACCTTCGTTCACTGTCGGACAGACTGACAAACTATTGTTTATATTATAATTTGTTGACGTTTGAAAAGTACCCAATTATGGTTTAATAAATGCTTTGACTTTGTTTGGAATTCACTGTCGGAGGCCTATGTTCTGTAGGATATCTTGTAGTGATGACAGTAATAATTTTAATACCTTTTTATCACTTTTATTTTGTTCTGATGCAGGATCAGGAGTCAACGGAGCACGACGGTGACATCGAGGACATATCTGACGGAGAGAGGACCTCGTCCTCGGAGCGAGGGAACAGACCTACCTACTATCCTGGCAACAATGATGATGAGACGCCTGGGTGAGTTGTGATGTGCAAATAATGACTTTTAGATTTTTACTTTTATATTAGTAGGTACTTTTTTATGGAGAATTTGTTTTAACCCGTTGTGTGTAGTAACGCAGATCCACGCGAGACATAATGCATTTTCTGTTGTTTTATTTTTCATGTGACTGCCTCGTTGGCCGAGTGGTCGAAAGGGGTCTCGGGTTCGATTCCCGGGTCGGGCAAAATATTATTGGTTTTTTTTTAATTCTCTGTAGTAGCACGGAGTCTGGAATTGTGCCCGGCCATATGGCAATAGGCTCACCCCCTATTACATGGGACTCATAACATAAATAGTGAAAAGTGGGTGTTACATTGTACAGTGGCATAATGTGCATCTCTGCCTACCCCTTCGGGAATAAAAAGCGTGTTATGTTATGTTCTTTTTTATATTTGATGGGCCGACGTTTGACCAGTATCTCGCCTGGTGGTAAGCGCTGATGCCGCCTATGATGGAGCACGTCGTCCCATTAGTGTCTTATACATATACCGGCAGTCAAGAGGTCAAATGGATTTCTATCGGCAGTGAAATACATAAACGACACTGCACGTTTGTGCGCGATGGCTGGGCGGGCTAGATTCCCGCACGGAACAACTCTTTGTGTGATCCACAGATTGTTGTTCCGGGTCTGGGTGTCATGTGTATGTGAACTTGGATATTTGTAAACGCATCAAGAACTTATTTGTTTATTTAAATAAATGCTTAAACTGTCAAACACCGCGAGGACACCGGTGACCGCAACCTATTGTTCTTTAATTGTGTCTATAATGACGGTACTCAACGAGTTAAAATAAAAAGAATATAACGGAATTTTCATAGGGCCACTTTTTAGTTTGATCTTAGAAGCAATGTAAATTTGTTTTTCTTCCGAAACTACTCGTTTGATTTGAATATTTCTTTTTGTGTTGCATGGTTGTGACCGTGATGCGTGATGTTTTATAGCCTGTCACGCTATGATGATGTGTACGATGTGTAGGATGATGTTATAGCCTGTAGGCTATAAAACATCATGCTATGACCGATAAGAGCCGAGCAGCAAGTGACATTTTAATTTAAACTCCATTTTGACCTTGCAGAGAGTTCATGGTGAATGCAATGGACGCGGACGAGCTCCGAGAGTCCATGCGTCGCTCCAAGCGATGGACGGGCGAGACCAGACTGGAACTGCCACCGCCACACGCCAAGCTTACTGGAACTCCACAGGACTCTGATGATGACGAGGTAATTTGAACTTTAGTGCGGTTGGTATAAGGTTGAGATTGGTCTGTCATTAAAGTCGGTAATTGATCTTAGTGGTACACCGCAGAACTCCGAGGATGATGAGGTAATTTGGACCTTAGCGTGGTTGGATGGAAGGGGGATATTGATTTGTGCTTTGAGCCAGTATTCGGTTTCACTGGTATGCTACAAGCCTCTGATGATGATGAAGTAATTTGGGTTTTTTGTTGATGAGTTGATGAAGGAATTTAAACTTTATGGCGTTGTAGATGCACAAGTTATTTGGTAAATATTGGCTTTCATGGTTTCAAAACCTGATAAGTACCAATGTGACTTCTTCCAAGCTATATGTACTTTCTAAGATTATTCAGACACCACTGACAAACGGTGAAGGAAAACATCGTGAGGAAACCTGGGCTTATAATTTCTAATTATTGGTTTGAAATCGCCAATCTGCCTTGAGCAAGCGTGGTGATTAATGCTCAATCGCTAGTCGATCTTCCTGGCACGCTACAGGATTTGGATGTTACAGGTTGACCTTACAGGTTACCGTGGCTCTGGCTCTATGCAGGAGTAGGAACGGGGTGGTATCTAGTCAGTAAGAGACTGATGTCGGAATACTGAAACGGCACTCAATTTTAAGTCGTGCTTAAGTATAGTTCTGTCTCCACAAATTCTTTGTAAAATGACAGAGACGGCACGATATTTGAGCACGACTTAAAATTGATTAACGTTTCAGTATTCCGGTATAACACTTTTTTTCGCCTCACTAAAGGTGGGAACAGACATTCCATAGTTTGATGATAAAGCTAATATAATGTCCCCCAGGTATCAACTCCATCAGGCGACAATACGGAACGCAATCCATTATCCGGTTCATGTGAATCCCTGGACACGGCGGGGCGGCGCGAGAAATATATCAAGTCTGCCTTCGACAGTCTCAGCGCGGCTGACATGGATGCTACTCTCACTGGGGGTAAGCAGACAACATGTAAGATACTTTTGACTTTTGTTTTTATGTTAAACGAGCTGATGGGTCACCTGATGGTAAGCATTCAGCGCCGCCCATGAGCGCACGAAATAGTACTGTGTATGTATATGGACCTCTGAGTTTGTTTCGGCATTTCTTTTCAGTAGAGTAGTCAGTTAGGAGATGTCGGCCTCATCGTTCGCTTGATAAAATTGACGTGTAAAAGTGCTGCCTTGTAGCCTATTTGCAGAAATAAATTCATTTGTCACTTGTATATTATTTTAATGTAATGACTACTCGACCATCGAGCAATCTCTTATTTACTTTTCTTTTAACTAGTTTTAATTTGTTTACCTGGTTCCAGGCAATACGTCCCTGTCGTCCCAGCACCTGTCCCGCGCGCCGCCGGTCCGTCCGTGCCCCGCGCCGCGCACCCCGTCCAAGATGGTGGACCCTGAAGCCGCCAGGAGGAGGGAGGAACTCAACAGGAGGATACTAGAGACTAGAAGGCAACTGGAGAGTGTACGTATCCATAACATATACTTAAAAAACTAAAAACCCGCTTCTAATTATACAGAGTGTAACTGAAATTCCCCTGAAACGCTGAAAAAAGATATTGTTTTTAAAATTCTATTCGTACATGAAAAAAAAATAAAGTCGCGCTTCAGTATCGTTCTGTCAGTACAATCAATCAATAAAATCGGCTGTTTGCAACGCGCATAGAAGAGTAATATCTTCTTATTAACAAATTAGCAATAAGTTATTTACGAAGATCCATGGCAGAGACACATCTATCCACAATAAAAAAATCACGACGAACTGGTTACCGTACCGAACGACAACAAAACGCTCTTATTCACGACGCCGCAACGCCGCAACGCAAACTGCCGATTTTAGCGTTGCAGCGACGCAACCCGGTTATGTGTTTCGGCCCTAACAGACACCATTTTTAAATACAATTTATAATTGAGCAGTGTTTCAGTATTTGAGCGTGAGAATCTCACTTTTATACATTACAACATTGTGTATGATTATATCATTTTTATTTTTACGCTAAATTCTAAATAAATATAAGGCGTAACGTAATTTTTCTCTCAAACCTAATCTTTTTCAATTCTCCCACCAGGTGGCGTTCAGATCGAACTTAAAATCGAGTCAGTCGACCACAGACCTCTCCTACATTCCGGAAAAGGATAGTTCTCGTCGCAATCGTCCTGTCTCCATGGCCATCCCATCCAATTCCAGACCTTACGGTAAGCTGCTTAACTTTGTTAGTATGCCAGTATGTGTTTGAGAGATTGAGCATTCGTGTTTTGTTGAAATAACGAATGGTGCGATAGTTAGGCAATTGGCTGCCGCGCAACGTGTCGCGAGTTCGATTCCCGCACGGAACAACTCTTTTTGTCATCCACAGATTGTTGTTCCGTGTCTGTGTGTGATGTGTATGTGAACTTGTATGTTTGTAAACGCACACAAGAGAAAATCCTAGTGTGGGGCAACGGTTTTTTTTAATAACCCAAGGATCGCCCAAAGCAAGCACCTCATAGACGCCCCTAATTTGTTTTGTCGCCGCCGCCACTATGGGCAGTAGTGCCCGCGCGTCTCGCGGCCCCCCTTTTAAACCTGGCGCCCGGCACTTGTCTAGTTTGTCTTAGGTATAATACGACTCTGGAGTACCAGTTCAGATAAAGCTAAATACCTAAGTTTTCATCTGTTTTCAATTATATTATATTGTTAAAGTAGTGAATATATTTTTTGCAAAACGACTGCTCAATTTCTGTATTAACTATGGTCAAAGATGTCTTTTGAATTATTTAGGTAAATCAACACGTTCAATGCTTAAATCGTTGTTTAATACCTTATTTAATTTCAACAACATTTAAACTTAATTTTAAAAGTGAGTGAGATAGAAATATATTGCTCTTTCACATAATCTTTGACCATAAATACTTTGTGTGACATCACTAACCTGTGACCTTCATAATAATATTTATAAACGCTTTTCCAAATTACCAAAAAAAAACTAACCCATCCAATTTCCAACCTCGACAAGTGTTGCTTACCATCACAAATTCAATGAAAACTCAACCTTATAATACATGAAAATAAAATTAATATTACAAAAGCGTTTATAAATATATACATAGCAAAAAATCATCGCTATATACTAACAAACACAAAATTTTCTTCAACGCTGACCAAGGAATTTTGCCGTGTCCGGAAGAGAACCTGGACAGTCTTAATTCTAATTACTATGACAGTCTGAACCCTTATCTCGATTATAGGAACAAGAACCCTTATGCAATACCAGCTAATTTAAACCATAAGATCATACCAGACTACTTAGATAATGTAGTTCCTTATATACCTCCCCATGCAAATATACCTACAACACACAACGATAAAAGAAACCCCCATTTTACCCCCTACGACGCAAAACCATTAGTGTTCAAAGAACAGTTGCCTCAAAAACCTCTAGCGTTCACCATAGACATGTCCAAACCTGTGCAATCCAAGGTCTTTAACCGTCTCTTCCCAGAAAAAGAGCCCAAGCCCCGAAATTTCACTCTCAATCTAACTAAAAATGAGGATAAACCAGCTGTTCCCAAGTCTGTGAAACCAGCTAGAAGTATCTTTAAAAATTACAAGTCTTGCCCTGTATCTCCCGTGTCCGAGGAATGTAAATGGTCTGACAAAGCGAATCAAAAATGCCAGAAACCTGACACTAACTCCTTAGACCCTAAAAAGAGAAATTCATTAAGCTTCTTCGTCGGTTTTGATAAAAAAAATCTAAAAGATAACGGCAAAAGTATAGTAGATACTATAAAGTCTGATACGGAAAAGATGATTGCAGAAATCACAAAGAAATATGGCGATTTAGACCAGTATGATGTTGCTAGGGGACAGGATGACCTTGATATGAAACCTACTAAAGAAAGAGACGATGGCAATTTCTCATCAGATTCTTTAGAAGACTGTAGTTTGAGCCAAGATGCTAGCTGTAAGAACAAATTATACTCTAAAAAGGTTTGTAAGAAACACACCAAGACTCAACCAAGGAGATCTGTGTCTAACTATGAAATTTACGGCAGTGAAAAGCCTGTAGTACCTGCCAAACCAGCTTACATAGCTAACCAAAAAAGTTCGACTCTACCGCGGAATATGCCGTCAAATCTGGACGATATTGTTGAAGACTCCCTTAAATATAACTCTAATATGTACAGATGTCAAAGTGTTCTAACTAAAAGATGCGTTACAAGGTCAAACGAATCAGTTCTCAGCGATAATTCCAATTGTTCAAGCATTTCGAATGAAATATTCTTAAAATACGGCAATGAAGTTGCTTTCCAACAAGCGAAATTCGACGGTAGTCGGTACAATTTGAATGATTCGCAAAATTGTTCGTACGAAAATATACACGATACGGAGTATTTAGAAAATCACAGACACAGCAGCGCTAGTTTCTTTTTAAACCAAAAGAAATATATGAAAAACAGTTGTAGTCAGGAATCTGTTTTATCGGACGATTTTCTAGACAACGAGAATCCATTATGTAGAACGAATTGTAATTCATTGGAGAGTGTGCTCTCCGATGATTCAGAATGCACTAAAAGTGCTCCATTAGAAATGTTATTTGAAGGTGCAAAACCAAAGAAACAACAGAAAAATACAAGCATACCCCGAAACAGTAAAAGCTGTTATGAATTTGACAATACTTCCAAAAGCTACGGCTCTAGTCCTAACAACGCTTATTTCGGCTACATGTACAACAATTACTTAGGCGAAGCATCGAGTCCTAATTACAAAGAGCCTAAACCGACTCCAATAATAAGTAACCCAAAACCACCAACTACCAAAGTGTATGGTTTCGACGTCCCAATAGACGGCCATAAAACAGTGACTAGATCTAAAAGTCTATACGATTCAACTTCGAAACAACCACCTCCAGCTAAGAATATTGCGTATTATTTCGACGGAAATAATATACAGCAGTACAATAAAGAGAAAAAACTATGCGATGAAATTCCAAGGCTTAATAAAACTGATCATATGAGCACTATGAAGTCTCTTCAGCCGAAATTCGCTGATAAGTACAAGAGTGAGATGGAAGGCTGTGAAACTAAGGCTATGGTTAAATCTAAAAGCTGCAGTTTTGAGGTAGTCTTAGAACCAGCGTCCAAACCGAATCCTTTGAAGAATTTGATGGAGAAACGAAATTCTCATGTCCAAAAGAATTTGGAAAAATTCGAAGAGCAGATACGGAAAAACACACAAACTAAAGTTAGCAAAAACCAATTAAATAAAGAAAAGTCTAGCGGTAAATATAATAATGCAACCAAAAGCCTTGAAAGAGGGTCTGGACAGAAGAATAACAATACAAAAATAACAATGGAGTTTGTTCCACATAAACCTCCGAAACCGATCAAAAGGACTTCATCAGTTAAGATGAACAACAGACTCAAGGCAGGCATAGAAAAATCTGGTCTAACGTCATCAATATCTTCACAATATAAAGCCAAATTAGACGGACTACATAACAAAAATTATCTAACAAACAAAAAGCCAGAAGATGCGAACTCTAACATAGAAACAGACAGCACTGAAAAACATTTCGACGTATTCGTTAAAGAAAAAGACGTTAATGAGAATAAATCTGAAATACAGATGGATAGCTTAGAAGTTTACGCTATGCGACGCATGGAGAGACTGAAGCAAGTTAGCATGGATTCGCTAGACGTGGATCCAAACGATTTCGCCAAAGATTCCCTTGATTACTACGCGGAACAGGATAATAAACTATACGCTAGAACTTCTAAAGATCAACTCAATTTAAAACTCGCTAGAAATGACCTTTCAAAACCATCCCACAGCAGACAGAGTGACACAAAAGAAAATATGTCTCCAGAAATCAGCGAAGAAATTAAAAAGTACAAAAACATAGAAAGAAAGATAGAAATTATTAACAAATTAGTCGAAATGGAAGAAAAACGGATTCTACAAGAGAAGATACTTAAGGAATGGAGAATGAGACCTTTGAAAGCTAACATAAACGATGGGAAAGGCGTAGTCAAGTTATTATCTAGAAAATTCGAAAAACTAGCGACAAAGCAATCATCTACCGTTCACAATTTCGCGTCTTTAACCCTAGAAGAAGCTGATACGGATACAGACACGGCATCAGAAAATAAAGAAATTAAAAGAAACCTAAGTCTACCAGACATTTTAGACTCAGATCAAATCGGTGGCTTAGTTACAGTTGGTATAGATATAACGAACGAAGCTGGTAACACAGGTGCCATAGAAGACGTGAAATTAAACAATGCATTTCAGCCAGAAATAGGCACCGCACCAAGAAGTCTAAAACAGAGAGTGTACAACGAAATGGTAATACCGAAAACCGATGTCCATTTAGACAGTGAAAATTACGAATCTTCGACAACCAGCTCGAGTTGCACGAACTCGCCAAAAAGACTGTCTTTTTACGGCTTCAGTAGACCGAAAACCCCTTTTCGGAAGATTATAAGGGTTCCAACGCCACGGTTGTGTATGGAAAACCGACTTTTTTCTCAGAAAATTAGACCTGTGTTGTATAGTTCGCCTAGGGGTTCTTGTTTAGCGAAAAGGGTTCTGATACAAAATCCAGTTTTGCCGTCAAAATTCGCGCCGACACCAGGTTTGGGACTGCATGACTGTGATATTTCGATGTCGATATGGTCCCTTTCAGTTGCGGTTTTTTTTTAAAGTGGGTGTAGTTTTTGGATTTTTGTTTGTTTGGTTTTGGATGTTGCATTGACTGTATAATTAGTAATGAAAAATTATATTGGCTCTGGTTGTTACAAAATTTATTATTACCAGTGTCTGGCACTGTTTCTTGGCCAGACACCGAGGTTTCAGTTACATTCTTTTTTAAATAAATAAAATTGATGCCATAACAATTATGCAATCTAGATACGAATGATTTTTTTTATGGCATAAGACGGTAAACGAGCAGACGGATCACCTGAGGCCTTAGTACGAGTTTCATTTACGTTTGAAGTATTCGTAACGAGTACGCGTTCGGCACTCTGATTGGCCGGTGCCAATGAACCAACCAATCAGAGCGCCGAACGCGTACTCGTTACGATTACTTTAAACGTAAAACCAACTCGTACTAAGGCCTCTGATGGTAAGCAATCGGCGTCGCCCATGGACACCTAGAACACCAGAGGCGTTTCAAGTGCGTTACCGGCCTTTTGAGGATTAGGAGTTTGAGGATCGTTGGGGATTTGGGAGATTGGGGAAGGGGAGGGTAATTGGGCCTCCGGTAACCTCACTCACACGACAAAACACAACGCAAGCGTTGCTTCACGTCGATTTTCTGCTCGGCCGTGGTATCACTCCGGTCGAGCCGGCCTATTCGTGCCGAAGCATGGCTCTCCCACACTTATTATCAGGTTTTATTCTACTTTGCCACCTTTTTAGGTAATCGGGAAAAATGAATAGAGTGGTTAATTTACTTACAGATTCAATGCTCCTTCTAAAAACCAAAGAAACAAAAATTCAAAAAATGTCTACTCGACACGAAAAATAAATTGTGATATTTTGTGAATTCGCCCTAAAAATTCAATCGGCCATTAATTTATTATATTGAATGAGCAATTATTTTAAATATATATTTGTATCAGCACGGCAGATTCACGACATATCACTTTTCATCGCTTCTTTATGTATTTTTTCAGGTTTTTTTACAGCATGCATGATTAGAGAATATTTGCTGAAATTTTTTATACATTTTGCGTGCATGCATATTTGTGTTTTTATGTTTGTGCGCTTTATTATAGCGATCTGAATGGTATATTTATTTATTTGATGATAGTTATAATTTATTAGAGAAAGGGCAGTTGTTATTACATAATCACTGGTCGTTTTCTTTAGTATATTAAGTATAATAATTTATTTATGTAGATACTTCTAAATTCTACGTTTTACATTAAATTATACATTTTTAATTCCTACATAGTAATTGTGTTAACACAGTATTAGGTTAGATTCCTACAATTATCAATATGTAAAATGAAAACTGGCAATTATGACGAAAAAGAACAAAATTGGAAAATTTAGGAAGAACTCAAACCATTCAAATTATTATAAATATCATTTTAAATCTTTAAAAACGTTCAGATCGCTATAACAGCATGTTAAATATAAGTAATCGTGTTGCCAGCGAATCGCTCGCAACAGTCGGCTTCCGACCGCGAGGAGGAGGGTTCAGGCATGAGAAGGGCGATCTCCCTATCGGACCTCGCTGCCAAACCCATGCCGGCGCCAAGGACACCACAAGGTGCGTCTGGTGGTGGGGTTTTAGCATTGAAACCGGGTTTTAACCATTGACAACGGTGTCTGGCAGGTTTATTATGTGTCTGGGGTCTTTCATTAGAACTAAGAATAGGGTATTTTATCTATCTAATTTTATTGTGTACTGTGCGCTTCTCACTTAGTTTCCTGCCTCGCACAGCAAAACTTAAGAATGATCTGTCGTCGGCGGTATTTCCGAACCGATACGACCTTTAAACCTTCAAGAAAAGAGTGTATTCCTTTTTAAAAGGCCGGCAACGCACCTGTGACTCCTCTTGTGCTGCGGGTGTCCATGGGCAGCGCTGATCGTTTACCATCAGGTGATCCGTCTGCTCGTTTGCCTCTTGTTCCATAAAAAAAATTAAGTGATTTCCATTCGGCATTAAGTCTTTCTTGTATTAATCTCTCTCATCGCCCAACTTTGGGTAATTTTCTGTCACTTTCTTCTTTCTTCACTTAGTTAATCTTTCTTTAGTCTTCTGATCACCTCTATAATGGCATACTTACCTCATATTATTCTCTTATAAAACTCGAATTGATCAAGTTTAAAAAATGTTTTATTTATGGCATAAGCCGGTAAACGAGCAGACGGATCACCTGATGGTAAGCAATCGGCGTCGCTCATGGACACCTGGAACACCGCAGGCGTTACAAGTGCGTTACCGGCCTTTTGAGGATTAGGAGTTTGAGGATCGTTGGGAATTCAGGGATTGGGGAGATTGGAGAAGGGGAGGGTAATTGGGCCTCCGGTAACCTCACTTACACGACGAAACACAACGCAAGCGTTGCTTTACGGTTTTCTGCTCGGCCGTGGTATCAGTCCGGTCGAGCCGGCCCATTCGTGCCGAAGCATGGCTCGCCCACACTTAAGATCTTACCGATATTTCGGCTCTTGCAAGCGTCATAACCACGTAAACACATGAGGAATCTGTTCTTAGTTCTAATGTTAGTTAAGAAAAATGTTCTCGTATAATGAATAATAATACTGGTTTAATATAGAGGTATATTGGTGTATGTACGGTTTAATGGTGTCTGGGCTTTTTGTTAACTGTGTCTGGGTGGTAATTTTTAAAAGACTATAATATTATACACCGTGAAGTCTATTTCGTTTTCGTCCCGCAGCAAAAAAACTTGCCATAAGGAGTACTTTCGATGTATGAAGAAAAAACAAAAAATAAAAATGTTATTTTTTTAGTTTAAATAATCTGACTGCCTCGTTTTCCGAGTGGTCGCAAGTACGACTGCCGGGCAAGGGGTCTCGGGTTCGAATCCCGGGCCGGGCAAAGTATTACTGGGTTTTTAAAAAATTCTCAGTAGTAGCACGGAGTTTGGAATTGTGCCCGGTATATGGTAATTGCTCACCCCCATTACATGGGACTCATAACATAAATAGTGAAAAGTGGGTGTTACATTGTATAGTGGCATAATGTGCACCTATGCCTACCTCTTCGGGGATAAAAGGCGTGATGTTATGTTTAAAAAAAATCTAATGGAAAAACACACATGAAACACTAGTCGTATATTTTTGTAGACACTATTCGCATCGAACGTGCTACCCGACGAGAAATACTTCTTCGACAATTACATGGCGTGATGTTTTGATAATGTACTATGAGTTCGTATGCGCTTTCGAAACATGACTGGTTCACCAGTTATTTTTTGTTTTAAACATTTTATTTCTTTTTAAAACTATTGTATTACCGAGACAGAACCATTTTACTTCGGGATGAAAACGAAATAGATTTCACATTGTATTGTTACAGTTAGGTATGGCTAAATACATCATGTGTGATTAAAGTGCACATAATTGTATTGTGTTTTAATTGTAGTCGTCAAATTCTGCCCTTTGAGCAAACAGTGATTAATGCTCAAACCTTCACCGTGTGGGAACAGGCCTGTGGTCAGCACACTTTATATTGATGATATCTGGTCTTTTCTTAATTTCTTAATTCACTAAAAATCGCGGGTTACTCACGTGTAAATACTGAGAAAAGCTCTACGCAGTACGCGCAGCCGCGCGACATCGCCGCGAGCGCGCACGCTGCTCATGAGGAAGAACCCCTCTGTGGTCCCAAACTATACTCGGAATTTTAATTCGATTCCAGATTTGACAATTTCAGTGTTGCAACGTTATGACAAGTACTAAATAGTGACGTTGCGAAATTATTCGATATGGAAATGCAGTATTACTGGATCGATTCTTCTCGTTTATAATTTTACTCTCGTGAACTAAGTATATCAAGAAATTAAATATTTCTGAACCGATAATTTAGTTTTGACGATTATTTACCGTTCTGAGACTTTTCTTTTATAATTGTGTGTGAAATAAATAAAATAATGTAATCATGAAGGAACATGACAAATAAAACAGATGGATGTATTATGGTAATAAGTTATTTTATAAATTGTCGCCGTCATCGCTATCGCTATCCTGTCTCTCTGTAACCTTTAATATAAAACACACACTGATTGTTTATAGATTTTTGTGTTCATCACTACACTATTATATGTGGTATCATTATTTCACAAAATGACAGTAGCTATTGTCAAATCTGGAATCTAATTAAAATTCTGACTATAGTAGAGCTTTTCTCAGTATATTCACGTGAGTAACCCACGTTGTTTAGTTAATTTAGTATGTCTCACGATAGTTATTGTAAAAAGATTTCTTAACATTAATTAATAAAAGTAAGATTGCTAGCGCAGTGCTAATTGATTTTAATATTAATTGGTTTTCAAAGTTATACTTTTTTATATTTAATGGCATGCTTTTTTGTATGAGTATTTTTTATTTAGATCTATTTATATATAATTTAGTTTAACAACTAAAATTATTTAGTAGTATGGCTTTGTACATATGTCTTTATTTATTTAAAGATTAAAATTAAATTGTTTTTAGATATTAAATGTTAATTTAAATAATCTTGATTATTGATTAATCCATCGAATAATGCAAGTAAAACACAAATAATAAAAAGTAGTTACATTTCTGTGAACCCCTTTAATGAATAATGTACGTGATGTTATGATATAGGAACTTGTTGTATATTAAACTAATTTAAATTATTATTTATCGTGGGTTCAATTCCTGCATAGAATTATACTAGTAATAGTTGGGCTAAGTTTAAAAAAACAGATTTTTTCGTTTGTATATCCTGGCAAGTACCAATGTGACTTCTCCGAGTTATATGTACTTTCTAAGATTATTTAGACACCACTGATAAACGGTGAAGGAAAACCTCGCGGTAATTAATGCTCAAACCTTCTCCATGTGAGAATATGCCTTTGCTTAGCACTGACCATGATGCTAACACTCCTGATCATGTACAGGTCAAACCTCGAAGCCTTCGACTCCTCAGAATGTTTCCAACTCCAAGTCACCTGGAAACTTCGTGAGACCAGCTCCTAGGTATACCAATAAATCCAATATGACCAGAAGTTCCAGTGTTGGTGTGCTGAATCAGGTGAGAATGTGTATAATAAATTTTTATTTTTTACTAGCGACTCGCCCCGGCTTCGCACGGGGGCAATATGCATGTATTATACATATAAACCTTTCTTAAGAATCACTCTATCTAGAAAAAAAAACTACATCAAAATCCGTTGCTCAGTTTTAAAGATCTAAGCGTATATAGGGACAGACATGTTTTATACTACATATGTAGTGATTTAGGTTCTGTTCTATAGCTATCAATTAGGTACCTTATTATAACTCAAAATCTTGACTCCACAGAGCGACTCAGAATCCGACCCCCAACCCTCACGGCAGCAACCGAACAGGTCACAAGGCCTCATGAGGCCAACGATATCTTCATTAAACAAGGTCGCAGCCAACACGGCCAGGAGACGTGGCCTCGCCAACGCTTACAGTGCAGGTAACGCGGAGCTCAAGTTATATTGGTTGGTGCGAGTAGTTTAAAGTAATACGTAGTTAGAAGCACTTTGTACTAAAGTCACTTTACTGAGGAATTTATATTGACTGTGTATAGATAATTTTCCATTGTGCCCAATTTTCCATTGTGCCCAAAAATACATACATAACTTCACGCCTGTCTCCCATGGGGGTAGGCAGAGACTATGGAGCGCCAATTGCTACGATTCCTACATACCTCTTACGCTTCATTAATACTGAGTAAATAATAACTTAAATTGTGTCCCTTATATTTTAAACTCCCTTACCACTGTGTTTTAAACCATCTCAGTAGTAGCACGGAGTCTGGAATTGTGCCCCGTATATGGCAGTCGACTCACCTCCTATTACATGGGACTCATAACATAAATAGTGAAAAGTGGGTTATACATTGTACAGTGGCATTGAATTCCGTAATGTGCACCTCTGCCTACCTCTGGCTGGATAAAAGGCGTGATGTTATGTTATGTTATGTTAATGATTAAACCTAGAGAGCGCCCTAGACAAGCACCTCATTGGCGCCCCTAATTTCTTTTGTCGCCGCTGCCGCACTATGTGCAGTAGTGCGCGCGTCTCGCGGCGCCCTCTGTAACCTGGCGCTCGGCACTTGTCTAGTTTACCTTAGGGATAATTCGGCTCTGCAAATACTCCAATATAACCTATCACAAAGCACCTCTCAATTAACCCACGTATTAACAGTGAGCCTTGCGACGGGCGCTCACGAGGAGTCCAGCTCGGAGGCCGAAGACAGGAACAATGGAGACGGCACCGCTCCACCGAGACCCAGGGCCTCCTCCGTCGACCATAACCAGAGGAGGATAGGTGAGTAATCAATTGCAAGCAGTTTTTCAGGATTTAAATATATATCGTTATTCAATTGGATACTTGCCTTAATCAAAAATAAATGATTTCGACTGTTCAATACAATAGAATGTTAGAAAATATTCACACTTTCATTCATTGATTTTATGACCAACTTAATTTTAGTATTTTTCCAGCAAATGTTTAAGAAATAAGTATGCTGTTTGACGCTAAAAAAACGTGACGTCACAATACACAATCTCGTACAAAATTCATAGGAAACTGTCAAGTTGGCAAGTACCCAATTCGTATCGTACACTGTTTTTCTTAGAGAACATTTTGTCAAAACGACTCACGAAACGAATCACGTCAAAACGACTGAAGGGATCGGGATTATTTTTGGAACAGGAGAAGATTATGGTCTGGATTAACACATAGGTTCTTTACACGCCGCGGGTATGCGGGCCAAGCCTCTGGCACAAGCTAGTATCAGTGTTGCGGGGAACCTAACGGGTAACCGGGGCTCCGCCTCGACGTGCAGGAGAAGGAACGGGGTGGTTTTTAGTCAGTAAGAGTCTGACACTCCCTCCCGCCTCACCCAGGCGGGAGCAGTCATTCGATGATTTTCCCCCCTTAAAAAAAGCTAGTAATCAGTATTCAATAAAGTAAAGCGTGTGTTGTCTTGCATGTAAATTAAATGTTTTAACCGACTACAAAAAAGGAAGAAGGTTCTCTGTTTAGATAGGTATGTATTATGTGGGACTGCCATGCTTCAGTACGAATGGGCCGGCTCGTCCGGAGTCGAGTCCCCACGGCATCACAGAAAACCGACGTGAAGCAACGCTTGCGTTATGTTTCGTCGTGTGAGTGTCGTTACCGGAGGCCCAATTACCCCTTCCCTAATCTCCCCAATCCCTGAATCCAAACGATAGTTTTGATAGCGGTCAAACGTCGCCCCATGAAATATAAAAAAAATCCCCAACGATCCTCGAACTCCTAATCCCCAAAAGGCCGGTAACGCACTTGTAACGCCTCTGGTGTTCCGTCTGCTTGTTTACCGGCTTATGCAAAAAAATGTATGTTTGCGCGCAATTAGGTGAACCGATTTGCGATACGGTTTTCAGAAAAGTATTTGTTACTCTTAGTATTAATATACCTTAATAATACTAGAAAGGCTGAGAATCGAAATGACCCAGCGGCAATTCTAGGTAAATCATTATTTTATTTTTTAAATATTATTCTTTTTCAACTGAAAACAGTTATAATTATTAAAATACAATAAATAAAATGTCGTGGTGGCCCGGAGGTTTAAGACGGCTTCTTATGCATGAGGGTGCGGGTTCGAAACCTACCAACGGCAAGTACCAATGTGACTTTTTCCGAGTTATATGTACTTTCTAAGATTATTCAGACACCACTGTCAAACGGTGAAGGAAAACATCGTGAGGAAACCTGAGCTTATGATTTCTTATTATAAGTTTGTAATCTCCAACCCGCATTGAGTAAGCGTGGTGGTTAATGCTCAAACCTTCTCCGTGTGAGAAGAGGCTTTGGTCAGCAGTGGACATTTATAGGTTGTTGATGATGTATAAATAAAAGTCAAAAAGTTTCACCTAACTTTAGAAATAAGAAAAATATCAATTATAAATCTTTCAAATGGGACAAATATGGGACGGCGGCCTTTCTAGTGTTAATAAATCGACCTCAAAAAGAGAGGGGTTGAAAACGGTTTTTTTTTAAAGTAGAGTGTAATCCCAACACATAACACATTTGTCTGGACTTTAAAAGAGACAGACCTCTGAGTTTGTTTCGGCATTTCTTCTCAGAGTAGTCAGTTAGAAAATGTCGACCTCATCGTTCGCTTGATAAAATTGACGTGTAAAAGTGCTGCCTTGTAGCCTATTTGCAGAAATAAATTCACTTGTTTCACAATCTCACTAATCCGGCACTATTGAAAACCAGAGGGTGCTGGAATTGGAATGTTCGGACTACTGGGTTGTACAGAAAAAGTCATAGTTAATAAATAAAGTAAAGCATTTCATAGGGAGATTAGTGAGATTATACTGTAGTTTATAATAGAAATATTCTTGATTTCTATTTGTTTTTATGACGTATGTAATGTAATGTACGTATTCCAGGTCGCAGCGGCAGCGAACGAGATCTTTCAGCGAAGGCTCGCGAGGTTACAGCCAGACTTACAGCGAACACAAGGCAGAGACCGAAACAGGAACCGCCTGCTGAAGCCAACTGTAAGTTATAATATACATGTACTTTTTTTATTGGATAAGCCGATAAACGAGCAGACGGATCACCTGATGGTAAGCAATCGGCGTCGCCCATGGACACCTGGAACACCAGAGGCGTTACAAGTGCGTTATCGGCCTTTAGGGATTAGGAATTTGAAGATTGTTTGACAGGGATTGGGGAGATTGAAAGGGAGGGGGGGGGGGATTGTGTCTCCGGCAACTTCTCTCACACGACGTGGCACGTCGGTTTTCTGCTCGGCCATGGTATTACTCCGGTCGAGCCGGCCCAGCAGTAATTTGAGTGGGGAAATAAATAATTAATTGAATTATTAAAAAAAAAAATTGAAAGTAAATTATTTAAATGGTGGTTAAAGTACTTTTATAGAAAAAAAATATTAATCTATAGTAAATTAGTATTATGAAAGAATTTTGAAATAATGAAAAAAAAATTGTTAAACGTATATTTAATTTATTATATCTTGCGTATGTAAAATTCTCGAATTTAAAAGGGATTTTTAGAAATTTAGAATTTAAAAGAGAGTAGAGATTTTCTCAGTGTATTCACGTGAGTAACCCGCGATTTTTTAGTTAGTTTAGTATGTCTCACGATAGTTATTATAAAATAAAAACAAAAACATACAAGTAGATCGAAACATTCAACATTTAAAAAAATCACTATTCTTTTTTTTTTTTTTTTTCTTTTCTTTTCTTTTTTTTTTTTTTAAAAAAACGTTGCCCCACTCTAGGATTTTCTCCTGTGTCGTGGGTGCGTTTACAAACATACAAGTTCACATACACAATGACACCCAGACCCGAAACAACAATTTGTGGATCACACAAAGTGTTGTTCCGTGCGGGAATCGAACCCGCGACACGTTGCACGGCAGCCGGTTGCCCAGCCACCGCACCAACCGTGCAGTCAAATTGTCTTTAGCAAATGAATCAATGACACCTAATTCTATACTCGTGGTTAAATCTAAACGAAACTACTGAAAACATTAATAAAAATGTCGTTTGTTCCAGTGACATCGTCCCAGCTGTGCTCTGCGCTGACGGAGCAACTGACGAAGACTGCCAGCAAGGTGGTGCAGTTGTACGCCAGCCTGCAACGAGAACCCAACGCTGCGGCCGACATTAGCGGTGAGATACTCTGACTATACTATTATAGATAGACTCGTTGGAGGCATGGCTGGCGACTCCCGGGCAAGGGGTCTCGGGTTCCCGGGTCGGGCAAAGTATTACTGGGTTTTTTCACAGTAGTAGCACGGAGTCTGGAATCTTTAAGATATGAATTTTGTAGGATTTATTTACAAAAACTGCCTCGTTGGCCGAGTAGTCGCAAGTGCGACTGCCGGGCAAGGGGTGTCAAGTTCGATACCCATGTCAGGCAAAGTACTACTGGGTTTTAAAAAATTCTCAATGGTAGCATGGAGTCTGGAATTAAGCCCGGTATATGGCAATAGGCTCACCCCTTATTACATGGGACTCATACAATAAATAGTGAAAAGTGGGTGTTACATTGTACAGTGGCATAATGTACACCTCTGCCTACCCCTTCGGGGATAAAAGGCGTGATGTTATGTTATATTTATCTACTACAATTTGTATCCTTATTTATTGTCGTATAAGACAACAATGCTCCGATAACCTCACTCACACGACGAAACATAACGCTGTTGTTGTTTCACGTCGGTGTCCAGGGTGCTTACTCTTGAAACCAATCTGAATGTCAATGCAATTTCAATCCAATAAAATGTCAATAATTATTCAATGTCAAAACTATACAACCCCAATCGTAGCTGTTACAATAGCAATCACAGTACGGAATATAAAGACAAACTCAATACTATTTAGTTCATTCAATATACTTAACAGTACGAAAGTTCACAATGTCAATGTCAATCGATCGGAATTGGATTCAAGAGTAAGTTTCCTGCTCGGCCGTGGTATCACTCCTGTCGAGCCGGCCCAGCAGTGCCGAGGCCTGGCTCTCCCACACTTAAAATATGACAACAACAATTCGTTGGCAGGTTCATACTTCACAATTAATATAACAAGTATTTTCCCCACCCAGGTCTTGAAGCAGCAATCCTAGAGACTCAGAAAGTGTTGCGTAGCGCGGTCAGCCGGGCACAGAATGGAGACCAAGCACTCAGCAGCCTGTCCTCTACTGACGGGGACTATAGACTACAGCCACCTCTAGACCATCTCGTTGCTAAAGGTAAACAAGTAATACATTAACTAAAAATCGCGGGTTACTCACGTGAATATACTGAGAAAAGACATATGTACAAAGCCATACTACTAAATAATTTTAGTTGTTAAACTAGATTATAAATAAATAGATCTAAATAAAAAATATTGATACAAAAAAGCATGCCATAAATATAAAAAAGTATAACTTTGGAAACCAATTAATATTATAATCAAGTAAAAGATCATTATCTAACACAGATTCAATAGAGTAACTGCTACCGCATATCCGTATGTATGTATGTATGTATCTGATTTTGTGTATGTATGTGTATGTATATATATATATATATACATATATATATATATATGAGTATGTAGGCATGTATGTATGTGTGTACATATTGTATGTATGTATCTAAACTGTTCTGTCATATCCATTGTATTTAATTCAACACTATGAACTACCCACATGGTATCTGCTCTCACGGTTATTTATCCATCCTAAGGTTGCCTGGAAGAGATTGCTGTAAGCGATAAGGCCGCCCATTGTACAACATGCCAAAACTATTTATTTTTTTTACCTACCTACTATTTTCTTGTTCGTGTCTTTTGTAAGTGGTGTACAATAAAGTGTTTATTATTATAATCAATTAGCACTGCGCTAGCAATATTACTTTTATTAATTAATGTTAAGAAATCTTTTTATAATAACTATCGTGAGACATACTAAATTAACTAAATATCGCGGGTTACTCACTGAATATACTGAGAAAATCTACTAGTTTCTAACCACAGAGGGTTCTTCCTCATGAGCAGCGTGCGCCACATCGATAGCGATCGAAACTAGTAGAGCTTTTCTCAGTATATTCACGTGAGTAACCCGCGATTTTTACTTAATTTAGTATGTCTCACGATATAGTTGTGGAAACAATCACGAGGTAGTTGTGGAAACAATTATATAATATTGTATGGTCATCAAGATTAAGAGTGTGTACCAAATATCAGATCGATCTGTCGTCAGGAAGGGGGTGGAATTAAAATTCTGACTCAAACAAACAGGGTAGACCCGTTTTTAAATGAGAAACTTACCCATTGCACAAACTTACCAGCTATAAAAGTATAAAATATCTTTAACTCGTTGAGTACCGTGATTATAGACACAATTATAGAACAATAGGTTGCGGTCACCGGTGACCGCTCGGTGTTTGACAGTTTAAGATATGGATTTTGTAGGATTTATTTACAAAAACTGCCTCGTTGGCCGAGTAGTCGCAAGTGCGACTGCCGGGCAAGGGGTGTCGGATTCGATTCCCAGGTCGGTCACCCGGGCGGGAGAAGTCATAGGATGATTTCCTACCCCTCAAAAAAAATAAGGTCGGGCAAAGTAGTACTGGGTTTAAAAAAAAAAATCAGTGATAGCACGGAGTCTGGAATTATGCCCGGTATATGGCGATATAGGCTCACCCCTATTACATGGGACTCATAACATAAATAATGAAAAGAAGGTGTTACATTGTACAGTGGCATTAAGTGCCATGATGTACACCTCTGCCTACTCCTTCGAGGATAAAAGACGTGATGTTATGTTTATGTTATTTTAAAAAAATATGGTATAATCTTCTTGGTGGTTGAATCGTGTAAAGCGTTGAAGGCTCGATTCCTGAGTCAATATTTTTGTTATTTAAACATAAAATATATTCTTAAATCCAAAGTCAAAGTCAAAATCATTTATTTCAATTAGACCAGGAAGGCACTTTTGAACATCAAAACAAAATATTTAAACATGAAATAATAAGAAAAAATGTCAGTCTGTAGGTCAGTCCTCTAGTGAAGCTATTTTCTTGTTCCAAGGTGTAGATTCCTATGGAGAAGAACAAGCAAGAAACTCCATAGGTTACTCTTTTTCAATCATGTTCACAATACAATTTTTGTTCATAATAATATATTAACCTTCACAATAGGGTAATATCACAAAATGGTATTTTAATGTCCGTGTGGTACATTAATTTAAAACATTAGACACGTAGTTTTTGTTTCCTCACAAAATTAAATACTTTCGACGATATATTAATTTGAAATACCGTGTGACGTCACAGCGTGCCACATTTCGTAGCACGTTATGACGTAACGACCTAACTCCTAAACTTAGCGCCATTTTATCTAAGTATAGCAACTTAATACGAGAAAATAAATAAATACGTGTCTAATATTTTTTCATTATCTAATTAGACGGACTAATTAGATTTTCAATTTTGATACCCTGGAAACTACCCAATTATCAAAAAACTAACTACAAAATTTTTATTCACAGACGCAGCGAACTCCAGCAACCCAGCCATGTCGCTGATAGAACAATACTCAGACATCCTACTAAATATGATGCAGACGAAAATGGTGAGCCAATTTAACCAGCCACAGAGCCTACCGCCAAACACGAGGGATCCCGCAGGAGAAAGCTAGTGAAAAACCCAAGTGTAGTGACTATGAACTGTGAAAATGTGACTTTTTGTGTGAAATAAGTGTTAAAACTGTGTGATGAAGTGTGAAATGTGATTTAACTGTGGATTGTCGGAAGGTGGGTGTATTTTTGGTGTCTTAGTTAAAAATTTTCGATGTGTGTTTAACCAGAGCCGTATTATATCTAAGGCAGACTAGACAAGGCGCTGCGAGACTCGCATGTATAACTTGTACATAGAGTGACGAGGGCGCCAGAAGTAATTTGGGGCACCAATGAGGTGCTTCCCTAGGGGGCTGTGTTTGTTTCCCTTTTGAAACAAAAACCAATAATGATATTACTTTACAATCTACAGTTAAATCACATTTCGACATAAAAGTTGATGTTAACTTAACTAAATTAAATAAAAAGTTAAAAATGTTAACTTTGACCTCTAGTTACGGGGGTAATTTTTAACCAAAATATTGTTAAAACTACTTAATATTAATGAAATTGTAAGTCAGACATCGATCATTAATAGTTCTGTCCATATAATGATATTAATCGAGTTGTCGATTCGATAAAAATAACGAGTATAAATAATAAGACAAGTTTTTTGAAAAAAAGTGATATTTAAGTATATTGTAATGTGTTAAAATGTTTAATAATGGTACTTTAGAATTCCTATAAACACCAGTTCATGTAGTGTAGATGTCCAGTCAACAAGGATGTAGCGAGGTTGACTGTCCAGGCGACACACGTACTTAGGTATCGTCATGAGCTAATGTTCACATGTAAACTACCTTTTACCGCATTTGCTGAGCGAAAATAAACTTTATTCCCATCAACATAAAGATTTCTATAGTACCATATGTTAATATTACAGAAAACATCGGAAATTCACACGTGAGAATGTAAATAACGATTTTTAAAAATTAATTAATAATAAATTAGGTACATTTGTCAATTTGTATCTTTAGATGTCCAACAAAAGTCGTTAAAATATAAAATAATCGAGAATGCTGCCATTGTTATTAAGATCAACGCCATCAATGTTCTGTCATACGAACTATTGGTGCAGACAATTGGATTTTACAACAATTATTCGTCTATTTATTGAAATTTTTGTGTTCACGCGCTTGTATCTTTTGTATTTATGAATTATGACTATTTTTATATTAGCATTCCGCCCAGTTTCATCTGGTTCTGAAAGTCCATATCTCAATCTATGTAAATGCCAAATTGTATCTCAATCCGTTTAGTAGGTTATATGTTAAACACAAATTCTCAAACTTTATCGTTTCGAAATATTAAATAACTATTTATTTGAAATATACCATATTCATTGAAAGAAAATACTTAGAGGAAAAAATGTTCTAACACTATGTTCTTCTTCCATACTTTCCTATCAGTCATAACATCACATAATCTTTGTTCTTTCGCATCACGCCTAAAAATATATTTCTTACTAGATTCTGCCAGCGGTTTCGCCCGCGTTAAAAGTAGGCTCTATATTACCAGATCATAATCTACTTCTGTTACAAATTTCAACCCGATCTACCCCAACAGACATCGGTTATTTGACAAATGTGACGGTCTACACAGAGCCGTATTATCCCTAAGGCAAACTAGGCAAGTGCCGGGCGCCAGGTTACAGAAGGCGCCGCGAGACGCGCGTGACCTTCTGACCATAGCGTGATGGAGGCGACAAAAAACATTAGGGGTGCCTATGAGATGCTTGCTTAGGGCGCTCATTAGGTTTAATCCGCCCCTGGGCCCACTGTCTTTCCAAATTATTGTATTTGAATATTTTTCTATTGATGACGGGGTCAACCTGACACTGTTGCCTAGGGTTTTTGGGGAGAAAGACTAAGAGCGTGTGGGATTCGTACCTCACTAAAACCACCCCGATGATCACCCTCAGCACCTGTAAGGGGCACCGGGTCCTCTGAAGAGACCGACTCCGGAGGCCACACGGTGCAATGCTTGTTACAGCACATCTCTAAGGATCTATCATCTCTGTCAGACCTGATCATTCATACTTTTTTACAAGGAGTATTTTTGACAGAACTTTTTTTAATGAAAAAAGTGTCTTGTTGAATACTGTTTTGTATAAATAAAGCAAATTTTTGAAATTATTAATATCTGACATCATGCCCCTTTTAAGGGAAATTGTCCATTATTATCTTATTGCATTTAATTTAATCATTCCAAATATTAGTTAATTTATTAATAAGCTAGCGGACCCGACAGACGTTGTCCTGCATATCCACTTGAATGTATAAACAAAAATTCATTTAAATTAGTTCATGACTGTAGCGCTATCTGCCGGGCTGATTTGTGAATCGAAACCATCCAGGACGCCATTCAAACGCATACTGAAAAATTCATTTAAATCGGTCAAGCCGTTTAGGAGGAGTTCAATGACATACACGTACAGCAGAATTATATATATAAAGATATACATTATTTGTAAATAAATTGGATATAAAATTACCAATATAATAGTTTCTATCGTATGAAATTTCAAGTATATGGCAATTGACTCACCCCCTATTACATGGGACTCATAACATAAATAGCGAACAGTGTCCGAGTACTATATTTCATATGTACATCTTAACCTATTATGTTTTGTATACCTACGTTTATGTATTCAATAAAAAATTAATATAAAAATTCTGATTCAAGTCGAGTCCAACTACCGACGTCGAGGCTTCAATTCTGTCTCCTATTCTATTTATACTGAATAAATCCTCCCGATCGTTAGATCATGGTGGCAAGTCTAACTAGACTTGTCCACTACGCACGAGATATTACTGTGCACAAATGTGTGCACAAACACAAATGTACTCTCTGTTCCCTCACTCTCATTTGCTCTATTTGAGTAGGATATCTATTTTATTTCCAAATAAAAGTTCTATGACTGAAAATAATATTATTCCTTATATGATCTAGAAAAGAAACTATAACTGCAGCAGATATATCTGAAACTCCATTTTTTGAACCTAAATTCCTTCTAATAAGTCCCTGATAGATTATTCTGGCAGATAAAATACTATGTTTCCATCTAAATTAAGTAAAAGTGTAAATGTACCGATTATGTCACAAAATAATTGTTTAATACAAGTCATTGTTATTGTAACTATTATAATAAGTGAAATTAAATCAACGACAAAAGTACTGTTATTGTACATTTGTGAAATATTCAGTTACTTTTAATGAAATCTGAATTTGCAATCACATCAACAGCCTATAAGCGTCCACTGCTGATCAAAGGCCTCATCTCACACGGAGAAGGTTTGAGCATTAACCACCACGCTTGCTCAATGCGGGTTGGCGATTTCAAACTTATAAATAGAAATTATAAGCCCAGGTTTCCTCACGATGTTTTCCTTCACCGTTGGTCAGTGGTGTCTAAATAACCTTAGAAAGTACATATAACTCGGGGAAGTCACCTCTACCTATCCTCAACACGATCTTGTAACTTACAATACGGTAGATGCCTAATTTTTATTTTAATGTCCGTCTGGTAGATTATTTTAAATCATTAGACTCGTATTTTTATTTTCTTACGGAAACGAATACTTTCGACGATTATATTGATTTGAAATGTCGCGTGACGTCACTTCTATGTAGGTACATTTCATACGTAGAAATGACGTTTTAGCCCCCACTCCTAAACTTTGATTCGTTTTATCTAATCTAAGTATTGTTTTATTATACGACAAAATAAAAAATACGTGTCTATTTTTTTTTCATTACCTAACTTACGGACTAATTATATTTTTAATTTTCATACCCTGTCATCATCCCTATTGTTCGCAACCGCTCAATGTTTGTTGTGATAACCTGGGCGTCTTCAAGTCCCGAGTGAATAGGTTGCTTATGTAGGCGTGCTCCATCGTAGGCCGCATCATCGTGCATCACCAGGCGAGATAGTGGAAAAACATAGACTCATTTTCAATTAAAAAAAATTCCTTATTAAAATAGTTATACTGAATATAAAAATCTGAAATGTTACGCTTAAAATTGTGAATTATCACAATAATCGTTATCATGTATTTTGTTGCTTTTGTATGAGAATAAATATCATTATTATGTTTTTATTTAAGTGTGTGGTTCTTCAAAAACTATGATTTAGTTCATCGACTCTGATAGTCTATTGCTGGGTTATAGGCCTTGTTAACACATGTTCCCTTAATCTCCACACTTGGGTAATTGGGTTGGAGATTGCTTAGTATCATATAAACTGAGCCTTGTTTAGTTACTCATATTGGATCATTTTGACCACATATGTGGTTAAAATTTGATCTCAATACTTGGCATCGGGTTGGAGATTGTTTAACATGGTAATAAATGATGCTGGAAACAAATACGAGGTCATGTTTTTTAAGAATCACCATTTTAATGTAAGATATACAAATCTTTATGAATCCTGCGACTCATTGATACCCAAAGAAATATGTACTTGTAATAAATTGGTCGAATTTCAGCAATTTTTTGAGTTCAAATGTCTAAGTCTCTAAGTCACGGGTCAATTCCGGGGCTAGCAAAGTGTTATTACATTTTCATAATAGTTCATAATTGTATGGAATCCATAATATATAGGAGATCTTTGGCGAAAAGGTGAATTGTAATATTATGTCAAGGCATCTGCCTGTCTCTTACATGAAAAGAATATCAAATTATTTCTCGAAATAAAGACATTTGGTTTCATCAATTTTGTAGCTAATTCGATCGATTCAAAGATCACAGTCGCTTATAAGAAATATCGTGTTTTGTAAATAAATGAAATGTATGACTCAATTTTTGTTAAAAATGTATGTAGTACCAATATAATAGGTAAAACCGGCGTTGATTGTCATAGAGGTTATAATTCACAACTTAACTAACGAAATATAAATCCATAATCCCCAATCCCCCAAATACCCCATCCCCCCACCCCCAAACCCCTCAATATACAATCCCTAAATGGCCGGCATCGCACTTGTAATGCCTATAGTGTTCCAGGTGTCCAAGGGCGACGCTGATTGCTTACCATCAGGTGATTCGTCTACTCGTTTGCCGGCCCATATCGTCGAAAAAAAAACATTGATAATATTCTTTGAAAAGATACATTCGCGATTACTCGCTGAAATTAATAACTGGTTTAATCCAAAATCTCTGTAACAAAACTATTTTTTTTAATGTCAAAATCCCGCCTCCACCCCCAAACCGCTGCAACTCGTGTAAGCCAGGATCTATAGTAGATACAACCATGAAAACACCAGAACACTGAAGTCCCAGTGACATTAACAACTGTCTTGGATCCCGCAACGAAATGAATCAGAAGATATTATAAGAGGAAAAGAAAAATATATATAAAACTTACCTATGACGAAAATCATTAGTCCACAGATTTGTGGATAGTTCGCTTATAAAACGTCAGTCGTTAGACAATCAGCCCCGGTTTTCTCTATTCCTTATTGAATAATTCAATTTAATTTGCCATGTATGTAAAAAACTAATTTTAATATCCTTATGTACTAGATAATATAATAATTCCTAAGTTTATTCATATAAATAATGATTTTTCTAGTTTTTTAGTTGATCGACCTTGTATTTTATGTTGTATAGCTCAGCACACTAATTTTTAATGTAGGCGGAATAAAAATTTGAAATTTATATTTTGGTTATTTTCTTTTTTATTTTCCTTTATGTTGTTTTTTTAAACGCCTATATTTAGCTTGCCACGTTTGTTTATTTGGGTCGAGTTTAGTAATTTAAATTTCACCCCCTTCCTGACGACAGATCGATCTGATATTTGGTACACACTCTTAATCTTGATGACCATACAATATTATCTAATTAAAAACTGTTTAACATTAAATATATTTTTTTGATTTGGTCTTATACTAAAAGGCTACTAGATTTCTATTAAATACTAAAAATAATGACGTTTGTGTGCCAACCCCCTCAAATTCATATTTATTTGTGAAGGAAACAGAAACACCATCTGTATGTAAAATTTTGAAGTGACTGGATACCACGGTTCATGAGATACCGCCTGGTATTAAAGGGCCTGGCCACAGCTTCTAGCGGTGCGGTGCGCGGTGCGACGGGAGGCGCGGCGGGTGTGTCTTGAGACTAATGCGTTTTTAGCTCAAGATATCATTAACTCTAAAATTGGAACGCACCCAGTTAATGAAAAAAGGAAAAACCTTGGCGAATTTCACACGCTTCATCACGAATATAGGAACTATCCAGAAATTTTTTTTGAATATACGAGGACAAGCATAGAAGCCTTCGATTACATACTCGGCCACATAAAAGAAAATTTGACAGCTACAGTTAATTTTAAGAAAATTGTTTCACCTCCAGAACAACTGTTTCTTACTTTATGGTTACTACATCGTTTATATAATGAAAGAGTCAACTTATTTATAAAAAAGTATTTTTATTCATATTTAACATTGATACATTTAGGAAAATATAATCAGCCTATTCCGATCAGGCCTATTCAATATCTCACTAATAAGTTTTTCGGTATCCATTTGATGCGGAGCGAAATTTTCAAAACGATTTATTCAGTTCGCGCGAACACAAATACGTTCCCTCGCTGCCGCTGCATACGCCGCTCTGGCTGTGGCCGCCTCGATACTCCCGAGTGCATTTGTTTCACTCGCACACCGCACCGCCCGTCGCCGCCGCATGCCGCGCGACGCTCTCCGCGCCGCAGGTCGCTCCGCAATTCGCGTCGCCGTTAGCTGTGGCATACTTCATACGTTGTCTACCATTTGTTTTCCCCGCTCACCGCTTGTCGTGACGCATTTCGCGCCGCAATCCGCGCCGCGCTTGGCTGTGGCCAGGGGGTAAAGCCTAAGGGTAACTGTCCACGTCGCGTCATTTGCCCAATCGGAAAGGTCTTAGTTAAGGGGCCCTTTAAAATTTAAGAGAGGTTTGTGAAAACGTGCATATAAGTTTTTTTTTTGGATTTGTAGGGTTCTGTATTGAAATGGACTGAACCCTGTTACTAAGGGCTACGGTTCAAGTTCCGTCATTTGCCCAATGCATGCATCCTTCACGAACAAGGTGGCCTTTGACCGGGGAAAAACATCAAATGAGTTCTCCCGCCATGGGTTAGGCGAGCGAGAGGGAGTGTCAGACTATTACTGACTAAAAATCACCCCGTTCCTACTCCTGCACTTTGAATCGGAGAGGCAGCCTACAAATGACAAATGCATCTTGCTTAGACACAATGAAAACTGTCCATGAAGCGGCAACGTTAAAATCGTCTATCGTTTGTGAAGGATGCATGCATTCGTTAAATGACGGAACTTGAACCGTAGCCTTTAGTAACAGAGTTCAGTCCATTTCAATACAGAACCCTACAAATCCAAAAAATAAACGTATATGCACGTTTTCACAAACCTCTCTTAAATTTTAAAGGGCCCCTTAACTAAGACCTTTTCGTTTTCACTTACCTAAGTGACACCCAACAATACAAGTAGTGGGTTAGTTTATGTGCTTTCTCACGCTAAGTAGTTCTTAGTAAAGAGACGGTTTAGGAGTGGTTGGTGAAAACGGTCATCGGTGTTGTACCCGATAGTCGATAGATGACATCACTAGACTTATGCGCAAGAGCACTTTATTATAAGTGATATAATCCGGAATTGAATAAAATACAAGCGATAGTTAAATCTATATTGTTCACTAAATATTATATTCAAGTAGTTGAATAAATCTCGTTCTGTCGAATTTCTTTATTACATTTTTAGCTTTATAAATTTGATATAAAGTCCAAAATCTAATTGAATAATGCAGACAAAACAGATTGGAGTACTTACATTCTCTATTGCAATCAAGGTCGTTGAAAAGAATCCAGACATAAAGTCACTTAGTTATGATTGAAGCACCAAAATGTCAGTGGGTTATTTATGTGTGCGTGTGTACGCTACCAGACTTAACAAAATGACAGATGCCCTTCGTGTCAATGTGTGTGTGTTCTGCGTGTAAGTCTATAGTAACCTGCAGCTGTAGCCAAATGCCATTTAGCGCTTGTCTACATGTAGAATAGAAAACCAAATTATATGGAATTGACGTAAATTTTGACATTTGTCAGTGTCATCCCCATACATTTCGTTTTCTACTCTCTCTGTAGACAAGCGCTAAAGTGACGTTTGACTTGCCCTGGGCCTGGGCTGGACAAGTATCAAAATTTTCGTCAATCCCATATAATTTGGTTTTCTATTCTACGTGTAGACAAGCGCAAAATGGAATTTGGCTACAGTTGCTGGTGCGACAGTCGTTTCAAGGGACTGTGTCCGCCTATTTTCAACGTTCTTGGCTGCGATTAACAATCAGTTTCAATACGTATCTATCTGTAAATATGCTTACTCACACAATTTTGACATAAGGTTTAAAAAAAGTGTCAAAATTGTGTATAGAGTAAGTAGATCTACCCGTATTATACCTAAGGCAAACTATGCAAGTGCCGGGCGCCAGGTTACAGAGGGCGCCGCGAAACGCACGCACTACTGCCCATAGAGTGGCGGCGGTGTTAAAAAAATTACGGGCGCCTAAGAGGTGCTTGCCTAGGGCGCTCAATAGGTTTAATCCGCCCTTGAATCCAGGTTATTGAGATTGCCTATATATCTGTCACTATTTCTAAGAGTAATTAGGTATTACATAATTATATAATTAAATTAGATTAGTTCGCATAAAAGTCACGGTCATACTCAGTTTTAAGGTACAATATAAATAAAAACAATATTTTCATAGTAACCAGTTGATTTTTATAACTATCTACATAATTAACAATTATACATAAGCTTTAGACAGCAAAGGACATTATAATCAATTAAAATAAATATATACACGCTTCGCTATTTTCGAAATAATGTAATTAACAAAATGGCCGCTGGTTTTGGCGGGATTTCTTGTTTTTAGGTTATGTTTAGATGTACAGTAGTCAGTCGAGAAGTTTTTATGAGAAACAATAAAATGAAATTTAAAAAAAAATGGTGTGTTTTATTGTACATTTTTAATCCCATCATCTAATTCAATTTTTATATTAATCGGCTGTTGTGCAGCATGTTGCGGATTCGATTTCCACACGATACAATTTATCAGGTGTTGTTTGTTCCTGCCCTGGGTATGATGTGCATATGATATTAATATTAATTGTCCCAACGACATAAGAATAAAAAATAAATCAACAATAATGCTTAAAACGAAAATAAAAACACTACGTTTCTAAAAATGATGTTTCCAGATGGGAATTAAAAACAAAAAATATCTGACCTCCTTATTTTGTTTACAAGCTTTAAAATAGAAAAAGTAATTACTACCTAGGTTCATCATCACATTCTTCAATAACATTATAATCATAGTTCCTCTTGATGATGCCGGCTCTAACCAGCAGCTCGAATACAGGGCGACGTCGCGCGAAGCGTTGCCGGTATGAGGTTGAACGGACTCCTGCAATGTTAAGTATATAATCATCATCATCATCATCAATGTCTAATCGAGTCGGGCCATTGGTACCAAAGCAACATATTTTTTTATGGACACCCTCAACACCAGAGTAGTCACAGGTGCGTTGCCGGCCTTTTAAAAAGGAATAAGCTGCTGAAGGTTTGAAGGTCGTGTCGGTTCGGAAATACTGCCGACGACAGATCATTCCACAGTTATATACAATATACTAAAACAGCTAATATTTTTCTCCTAAACTTAAACTCAAAAGCATTTATTTCAATTAAACCATAAATTGGTACTTTTGAAACGTCATTAAATAAAAAATACATAATAGTCTGTCAGTCTGTCCGTCAGTGACGCTAGGCGCAATATACTAGGTGTACAATATACTACACGCCTAGGTGCAATATACTTAAACAGCTAATATTTTTCAAAAACTGCCTCGTCGGCCGAGTGGTCGCAAGTGCGACTGCCGGGCAAGGGGTCTCGGGTTCGATTCCCGGGTCGGGCAAAGTATTACTGGGTTCTTAAAAAATTCTCAGTAGTAGCACGGAGTCTGGAAATGTGCCCGGTATATGGCAATAGGCTCACCCCCTATTACATGGGACTCTTAACATAAATAGTGAAAAGTGGGTGTTACATTGTACAGTGGCATTAAGTGCCGTAATGTGCACCTCTGCCTACCCCTTCGGGGATAAAAAGGCGTGATGTTATGTTATGTTATTTTTCAAAACAAGAAATATCTCGAAAACTAGACGTCGTTGCTCAAAAATAAGCTTGCTAAGAGCTGGGATTATACAATACTGCTAGACCCCCTCATAAGAAGAAAACCCATGTCCAGCAGTAAAATAACAGAAACTGATAGATGATGCAATTAACTTTTTCGTTAAGAATACTTCCTTCCTTTCCTTAAAATTAATTCATAGTTACGGTAGGTACTATAAGAGTCGGATTAAACCCAGAGCCTAGGCAAGCACCTTATTAGCGCCCTATTTTTTCTGGCGCCACCGCCGCAGTATGTCTTGCGGCGCCCCTCTTTAACCTGGCGCCCGGCACTTGTCTTAGGATAATACAGCTCTGGGTACCATGTATTACTTACGTGAAGATTGCAGAGGTTTAGTTACAAGTTGGGGTCCAAATTCGTAAAGAATTTGAAAGTCCGCATGATTGCCGAGACGGAAGCCGAAACCGAAACGGTGGTCGTTGCCTAGAATGGAAATAAAATATGAAATCATTCTTCCTCGTTCTTTTACATAGGAATTTACACTTTGGGACGAGCAAACAGTTTCACTAGTTGACTACCGATATACCGACCGACAGACTAAAGGTCGTCGTACATCTAATACGCACGACTCCAACCCGGCAATTGAGTCGTCATTTAAATATGAACTTTAAATCGTATGTCGTATGACTCGTATGATAAATGTCATACCATCAATACAAAAAGCCGAAGGCGGGTGGTCAGCGCGCGGTCCCACCATGCGCCAACAAAACAAAGTCGCATCGAAGGTCGACCGCGCGTTTCTCGTAAGTTTGAAGCGCGCTCTCTCTTCGGTGACGCCGTGCTGGAGCCGTACTTTTTAGATGAGCGTTGAGCTCTCGCGCAGTCGGCACACGTATAGTCAAAAATACCTACCTACGATGCGACGTTGTTTCGCTGGCGCCTAGTGCGCTGCTCGTCGTCAACTCGCCGACGCCGCGCCGTAAGCACGCGGGCGCCTCGACCACACTTCGAGTGGACGCGCGCGCGCGCGCTGACCACCCGCCGTCGGCTTTTTGAATTGACGTTATGAAGTATATCATACGACACACGATTTAATGTTCATATTTAAATAGCAACTTTATTGCTGGGTTGAAGGCGTGCTTATTAAATCTTCGATGACATTAACGTTTTATTACCTATAAAAAATCTTTTAAAATTTTAATTTAAAATAAAAAATTAAATGTTTAATAATTTAACGATCAATAGTGTCCATTAGCTGTTGTTGTGTTTAACTTATCTTACCTTTATGTAGGGGTGGCGCAAATCCATAAATAGCTGCTAAACCCGCTGGAACGTCTTCTGGGATCACTACCAGCACTATTGTAGCGATTGGAAGACCTGGATGATACGTAATTTCAAGGTTTTTAATCCCCAAAAGAGTAAAGAGAGAGATAACATAACATAACACCACGCCTTTATTCCCCGAAGGGGTAGGCAGAGGTGTAAGTACATTATGACACTGTACAATGTAACACCCACTTTTCACTATTAATGTTATGAGTCCCATGTAATAGAGGGTGAGCCTATTGCCATATACCGGGCACATTTCCAGACTGTACTACTATTGAGAATTTTAAAAAAAACTCATTACCTACATAATACTTTTCCCGACACGGGATTCGAACCCGAGACCCCATGCCCGGCAGCCAAAGAAGCAGCCAAGGCAGTAAGGAAGACATCTACCTATAATAAAGTAATCTTGACTTATTTTATCGTCTACTGGGTGATTTTTAATTTTTTGTGGTAGGAAAATTATCCAATGACTTCTTGGGAACCTTGGGTGAGGCGGGAGGGAGTGTCAGACTCTTACTGGCTAAAATCCACGTCGTTCTTACTCCTACTCTTCGATCCGGAGCTTCAGCAACCCGTTTTGCCTTCCGCAGCTCCACATCGGGAATTAGCCCCACCCGTGGTCTAATGGTATATTGAGGCGCGCGCGTTATGGGACGCACCGTAGTCTATCATGTCACTAGTAAGCCCATTTGCCTTTTTTTTAATTATCGGCTACATTCTATTATGTAGGTAAATACTCAGAATTGTTAAAATCAATATTTCCCACCCGGGTATGGAAACTGAGACTCGTTTCTCGGTAGTTGTACCTAATAGTTAAAAAATCCTAACAAATACAGAACTGACCAGAATTATAGTTACGATAAAGTACCTACTGTCTTGTATTTTTTTTCCGGACTGAGAATGGAACCCAAAACCCGTAGTTCGAAAGCTGTACTTACACACATTTGAGACAGCAATAAAAGACTATTTTATGCTTTCACTAATCATTTAACTAAAATAATAAATGAAAAACATATTACAATTATGTAGACTTTTTTTTAAGGGGGAAAATCATCGAATTACTGCTCCCGCCTGGGTGAGGCGGGAGGGAGTGTCAGACTCTAACTGACTAAAAACCACCTCGTTCCTACTCCTGCAAGTCGAGCCGGAGCCCCGGTTACCCATTAGGTTCTCCGCGACACAATTGTGTAGACTAAATACCTACTTACATTTGATAACCACGAAGACAAATACAATACACAAATTATTATACATTTCCACAATACAAAATATTTAACCAATAACTTCACTCGAACAGTGTTGAGGTATGAATGCTAAGAACAATACCTTTTATGACTAAATTATCATTTACTTATACAGCCACTAAAACCTATGTATTGTCTTTAAATTCCCACAGCAATCAGTAATTATTAAATCTATTGGCTTAATGTACATACATTTTAACAAGAAAATAACATTAGCTTGCCTTTGTCCCATGGTATACAGAAACCACAGAGCGCCACCTACTACGCTCCTTACATAATTCTTTAGCTCCCATCACATTCATACATCTCATGGTATACAGAAACCACAGAGCGCCACCTACTACGCTCCTTACATAATTCTTTAGCTCCCATCACATTCATACATCTCATGGTATACAGAAACCACAGAGCGCCACCTACTACGCTCCTTACATAATTCTTTAGCTCCCATCACATTCATACATCTCATGGTATACAGAAACTACAGAGCGCCACCTACTACGCTCCTTACATACTTCTTTAGCTTCCATCACATTCATACATCTGATGGTATACAGAAACTACAGAGCGCCACCTACTACGCTCCTTACATACTTCTTTAGCTTCCATCACATTCATACATCTGATGGTATACAGAAACTACAGAGCGCCACCTACTACGCTCCTTACATACTTCTTTAGCTTCCATCACATTCATACATCTGATGGTATAAAGAAACTACAGAGTGCCACCTACTACGCTCCTTACATACTTCTTTAGCTTCCATCACATTCATACATCTGATAGTATACAGAAACTACAGAGTGCCACCTACTACGCTCCTTACATACTTCTTTAGCTTCCATCATATTCATACATCTGATGGTATACAGAAACTACAGAGTGCCACCTACTACGCTCCTTACATACTTCTTTAGCTTCCATCATATTCATACATCTGATGGTATACAGAAACTACAGAGTGCCACCTACTACGCTCCTTACATACTTCTTTACCTTCCATCACATTCATACATCTGATGGTATACAGAAACTACAGAGTGCCACCTACTACGCTCCTTACATACTTCTTTAGCTTCCATCATATTCATACATCTGATGGTATACAGAAACTACAGAGTGCCACCTACTACGCTCCTTACACACTTCTTTAGCTTCCGTCACATTCATACATCTGATGGTATACAGAAACTACAGAGCGCAACCTACTACGCTCCTTACATACTTCTTTAACATATAAAATAAAACAAAAATGCTATGAAGAGCCCCATTTATTACATAACTACTTAAATACAAAAATATACAAAAAAGACTCAATCAAGGTCCACATTGGACAAATCTTCTGTTATCTTCTTAACTTCCTCCTCGCTTCGTTTTGTGCCACCCATCTTTTTCGCGGCCTCGCTTTTTAGCTTGTATAGCTTCTTTAGATCTTCTAGAATGTTCTGTGGCAAGTTCCCGGGTTTCGGTTGATGTATTTCATACTCTCCCTTCTCGTTCTTTATGAGTTCCACCATGGAGTCTTCTAAGTTTGGCACATCGCCGGGTTTCTGAACATTTTGAGTTTGCTTTTGGGGGAATTTCATCTTCTGAGCCCAATTTTGGAGGTATTTGCTCGCGTCTGAGTGGTACTGGAAAAAGTAATTACATGTTAGTAAAATACACAGTCTGATTTTTTTACTATTGTCTACAACCTGCGTACCAATAGGGTAGATGCCTAATTTTTATTTTAATGTCCGTCTGGTAGATTACTTTAAATCATTAGACACGTATTTTTTATTTTCTTACAGAAACGAATACTTTCGACGATATATTGATTTGAAATCTCGTGTGACGTCACAATACGCTACATTATGTAGCACTTAGTGACGTAACGACCTCCCACTCCTAAACTTAGCGCCATTTTATCTAAGTATTGCAACTTTATAGTAACTAACACGAGAAAATAAAAAAAATACGTGTCTAATATTTTTTCATTATCTAACTGACGGACTAATTAGATTTTTAATTTTCATTCCCTTGCAACTACCCTATTGTGGAGATCATGATTAATGAAGGAGGAACATGATTCAGCAGTGAAAGTACTGTTACGGGCTATTTTTGATGATCAGTTGATGATTTTTAGTTATTTATATTACAACTTTCGTGAGAGATACTAAATTGAGTGCACGGTTGACGCGGTGGCTGGGCAACTGGATGCCGCGCAACGTGTCGCGGGTTCGTTTCCGTTCCGTGTGGGACGGAACAACTCTTTGTGTGATACACAGATCTTTGTTCCGGGTCTGGGTGTCATGTGTATGTGAACTTGTATGTTTGTAAACGCACCCACGACACAAGAGAAAACGAGGAATTCGACTAGTTTCAAGTCATGCTAGAGGCTGACATTCATGCGCAGCATTCCTTGACACGTGACGCGGAGACTATCGCGCCTCTACAGTCATGAATATGAGCTTCTAGCATAGTTTGAAACTAGTCGAGTACCTCGTTAAACAGTTATGGGAATAACCTGAAAACATAATAATTAAGGCATTGTTAGTTATGCCTGCTAGTTTTGAGGTCGATATCTTCGATTTACGACGGATACGTCCATTGCTAAACACAAGGCTCGGCTTTTAGAGCGGATTTATCGTAATGCTGTTTTTATTAAGGGGGGTAAAATCATCGAATAACTTCTCGAGCCTGAGTGAGGCGGAAGTGTCAGACCGTTACTGACTAAAAACCACCCCGTTTCTACTACTGCACTTCGAGCCGGAGCCCCGGTAACCCGTTAAGTCTTCAGCGGCTCATCTTTACGCTTGCCAGTTAGTTAGGGGATCGTAATCAGTACACTAAAAGATGAAGAAACATGATTGAATGACTTCTCCCGCCCTGGGTGAGGCCAGACCGTGATAGATAGTGTTAAACGCTTACTGACTAAACTCTATTCCTACTTCTGTTTCGAGCTGGAGCCCCGGTACCTGCAAGGTCGTCCACAAGCCCGGTATCGAAAGAACCGACTGACATTGTCTTGCGGCAGACAATGTCAGTCGGTTGCATTGTAGTTTTTAGAAGGTTCAGGTTCATCAGAGAGCGCTGCTGCCCAGTCTCTGTCAAATGTTTAGTCCTTTAGTCGGGTATACGACACCCACGGAAGGAGGAGGCCTGGTGACAAAATGTATTCTAATCTTGCATCAAAAAATTGGGATGTAAGGGAGGACAACACCATCTAAGTACCCCAACCAACCTCACTTGCTAGTGGTACATCCTGCCGATTAACGGACGAGGCTCTGGTGACCGGCACATGGTAAGAAGTGTTCTGTAGTGGAGACCGCGTCTAGGCAAACGTAGTGTAGGGCGCCCTCCAGCTAGGTGGAGTGACGATATACGTAAAGTGGCTGGTCGTGGTTGGATGCGTAGAGCTGAAGACCGAGCTCAGTGGCGTGCCATTGGAGAGGCTTATGTCCAGCAGTGGACTAATACAGGCTGATGATGATAAAAATAAATATTATGTACCTTTTCTTTATTTTTCTGTAGTTTCGTTGGCGGTGGCGAATTGACTTGTCGTTTGGCATTCGAAGATGTTGATTGAAAACCTTGACCATCTGTGAAAAAAGTAAATATAACTAATATTTTTAACACAACATTTTAACTTTTATAGGGGTAGACAGGCGTCCACCATATACAACATACAGGCCCATGTAATAGGGACTGATTCTATTACCAGAAAACCCTTTATCCGATTCTCAAATCGAGTTCAAACTTTATTTTAATTTATTAATTCTCAAACTAGCGACCCGTCCCGGTTTCGCACGGGTGCAATATGCATGTATTACACATATAAACCTTCCTTAAGAATCAGTCTATTTATTAAAAAAACCCGTTGCGTAGTTTTAAAAGATCTAAGTATACATAGGGACAGACAGACGGCGGATAGTGACTTTGTTTTATACTGTGTAGTGAAGAACAAGTAATATAAGGAGTGGAATTCTTTGTTAGAATCTGTGTCTCCTGAAGGGTGGGTGTCTTCAAGTCTCAAGTGAATAGGTTGCTTTGCTTATGGGCCGACGTGCTCCATCGTAGACCGCATCATCGTGCACCACCAGACGAGATAGTTGGTCAAACATAGAGGACCTAATGATTCGATTTGAAAAAATATTTTTGTAGTGTATAGTACAGTTATCGAGGAAGGCTATAGCCGTGAAACATCACGATACGGTCAATAGGAGCCGAGCACATGGCACTTGCGGCTACTTAAGCAAAACCTTCAATGTCGTGTTAACTATCGTGAGATATACTATATTGACTAAAATCGCGAGTTACTCACGTGAATATATTGAGAAAAGCTCTGCTAGAAGCAGTACAATAGGGTAGTTGTCTAATTTTTATTTCAATGTCCGTCGGTACATTAATTTAAAACTTTAGACACGTATTTTTTCTTTTCTCACAAAATTAAATGCTTTCGACGATATATTAATTTGAAATATTGTGTGACATATGCGCATAGTGACGTATCGACCTCCCACTCATTTCATTTCATTTATTTATTCATGAACAATTATTACATTGTGTTTGAATTTGTACAATACACCTATATTCTAAAAATTATACATGCAATAATTAGCCATTATAATTAATAAAGTTAAATGTCATTCCCTGTACTTGTCAATTCATAATTAATTATAACAAAAATAAAACAATAATATACAAAATATAATTAAATATAGTCATGTCATCCATAAAATACCAAAAAAATCACACAACAACAATTCTAATAAATTACGTTATAATTCGTCAACATGATAAAGACACTTATTCAACAAGAACTGTCTAAGCTTATTCCGAAACTCGCCTTTATAAATAAGACCTTTTATTTCCGTCGGCAGTTTATTAAACAGCTTTAACGACTTGTGGTAGGAACTATGCTTTGCAATGTTCAGGTGAGTCACTTGCTTCAACTGAAGATCTTTCCTTCTTGTGCTCTCCCTTCTTTGTCTTTCATCCTCAGTCTCATATTCAAAGATGTACCTAGACAGATGGGTAAGCAGGACCAAAATGTATAAACTTGGGACTGTCAGTATATTCAATTCATTGAAATGAGGCTTACATGATTCTTGCTGCTGTATTCCAACCATAGTCCTGACTGCTCTTTTTTGTATTACAAATGCTTTCTGTATATTGTAGTCATAGCTTCCACCCCAGAAAAGTATGCTGTATCTTAACCTTGACTCCACCAATGCGTAATACACCATTTTTAAATATTTTATTGTCACATCGTTTCTGAGACTTCTAAGCACGTAACAGGCAGGGCTAATCACTTTCTCAAGGTATTTTAGCTCCTCCTTCCACCTCAACTGGCTATCAATATAAACTCCCAGAAACTTAACCACCTCTACCACGTTTACTTTTTCTCCATTAATGGCACAGTTAATGCTATCCTTATTTTTGGAAGTAGATCGAAACAGCATGACATTAGTTTTACTGGCATTAATTTTGAGACCGTTGACAGCAAACCAACTGTGGAAGATATCTAAGACTTGATTAACAATGCAATCAAGAGTGCGTATACTGTCAGCCGAAACAACAGCGTTAGTATCATCGGCAAACACAAGCTGTATAGATCCTGCAGCATTCTCCATCATATGTTGTATCAGGTCATCAACAAACATGATAAAGAATATCGGACCCAGTATGGAGCCCTGTGGTACGCCAGTGTGCACAGGTGACAATTTAGATCTGTATGTTTCTTCAGTTAGACAGTTATTGCCTGAGGAATTTGTCCCTAACATCTCTGCTTTGATCTCTACGAACATCTTCCTGTTCTTTAAGTATGATGAAAGAAGAGCCAGCACCTTACCCCTGACACCGTAGTGTTCAAGTTTTTCTAGCAATAGTTTATGATCCACTGTATCAAATGCTGAACTTAAATCTAAGAAAAGCCCAGCTACTTTCTGTTTATTATCTAATCTACTCACTACGTCCTTAATCAGAGTCGATATTGCGTCTTGTGTCCCGACGTTTTTCTGATAACCAAATTGTTTTCTATTTATCACCCCATTTTGGTAGAAATGTTTAAGTAATCTAGACTTAATTAGCTTTTCAAAAATTTTTGAGTGAGTAGGTAGTAATGAAATTGGTCTGTACATCTTTGGATCCGCTTTAGAACCTTTTTTGTGTACAGGTATTATTTTGGCTATCTTCAGTTGATCTGGAAAAATTCCTTCATCAAAACATTTGTTGTAAAAAATGCTTAAAGGTACCGCCAGTATATCTATATTATCCTTTATTACTGATATGTTTATGTCATCATAGCCGCAAGATTTTTTGTCGTCCATATTTTTCGTTATTTTAAATATCTCATGGGGAGTGACAGGGTCAAAAATCAGGTCATTAGTTACTCTTTTTGCACTCCTATGCAGAATATCCATGGCAGCTCCTGAGCTTGCGGTGGCTGATGAATTAATTTGGAACTGTTGAGACAAGATGTTTACAATATCTGATGGTTCTGACACAATTTTATTGTTGGATTTTAAGATAATTTTTTTATTGTTCTTTACATTCTTATTCCTATGTTTGTTTACCACTTTCCAAATATCCCTTGAAATGTTCGTCGACTTTGATAATTCATATTGTACTGATAACTTTTTGGCCATATTTATCACTTTTCTGTACAGAACTATGTATTTTTGTCGATAGTCCATCACAGTGTCACTTTGCCCATTCCCTTTGCCAGTACATAGAAATCGTTTCATCTTGCTTGAAACCTTCACACCCTTTGTGACCCAACGTAGTTGCGCTTTACGCGTCAAGCGCACCTGCATTTTTCTTTTCTTAAAACAGCGTGTAAACATTTCTTCGAATTGTTTCAAAAATGAGTTTATTCCGAAATCACTCCAGTCATGATTTAGTAGCAAATTTCTAAACTTATTTCTTGTATTTACACTGAAAATACGCTTGGTTATTTGAATATTACTAGTCTTTTTATTCCTACATAGTTCCTTAGATCTGAAAGCTGTATTGCAAAGCAGTCCCGCATGTCCATCTGCCAATCCGTTATGATCGACATCACAACTTATCACACATTCATCTGACAAATTAGTAAAGACATTGTCAATACAAGATTGTGAGTCATTTCGAAAAAACGTGGTCAACTTAATTAAAGGTCTGAAGTTATAACATGTCAATAGATTTAATAAGTCATTCCTTTTTTTATTGTCAGTTAATAAGTCAATATTGAAATCACCACAGATAACACAGTTCTTGTTAAAGAAATGTTCTAATAATTTTTCAAGACTATCCATAAAATTGTCTAGGTTTTTATCATAAGGAGTACGATAACAGCAACACACAGACACGCCAGTCAAAATATCTTTAACACAGCATATTTCAAAACTATCCATTTTGTACAATTTTTTGCCTATGGGTAGCTCATCATATTCCCTATCCGATTCTACTAGGATTATAGTACCACCTCTTAGCTTATTTACTCTGGTATTATATGATGCAACATTATATTTTGTAAGATTTAGTAATTGAACTAATTCTGCGTTAAGAAAATGCTCACTAATACACAAATAATGTGAAGGGTTTCTCAGACTATCTAAATACATTTCCAATTCATCTTTCTTATTATTTAGGCCACACATATTTTGATGAAAGATATTTAAACAATTGCACAGTGAATTTTCTGCTGATTCGTTTAGATTTACTATATTTTTAACGTGGTTATTTACGAAAAAATGTATTTCTATCCAACATTATCTTCTTTTTAAAGTAGTAAGGAATGGTACCAGGTTGTAACTGTATTTTAGTAATTTTAGTAGTTGTTTCAGTACAAGATCGTTCATTATTTACTATTGGCTGTTTTGTGAAAGTTGATGTGTGGTGTGTGTCTGTTTGCATAGATTTTTCATCGTTAAATGTGCCGTATATCTTTATATCGATTTTTATATTCTCCATGATATTGTTGTACAAAGTTTTTATACCTTTTGTATTAATCTGGCCGGTTTTACTTGTGAACATATCATAAGCTATCTAACTGTTTGAGTCAAAGTAATATGCATAGCTGTTTTCTTTCTGTAAGTCTTGATATAAGAGATTATTGAATAGTTCAACCTTATAATTGTAAATGGGTGCACCACAAATGTAGGTGGGACTGCATATTATAATATTTGTGTTTGTTATGTGCTGCAAAGATTTCCTCATTACTTTTACAAATTCTATATAGTTAGACGATGTTTTTATGTCTGTATTTCCCAACATAATAATACAATAGTCATTGATATTATAATTAAGTAACTTATTGCTAATATTATTTAACAGGCGTTCTATGCTACAGTTAGTCAACAAATAACGACAGCACTCGAAATGATTGCCGAATATTTCTTCGATAGCTCTGTTGGAGCAATTTCGATCACAATTGGTAAGGATACAGAGTTTATTTCTTTTTTGAACTATTGGATACACAGTATTCACATTGTTGTCACGAGGAATGATACTAGCAGAAGTGGCCGACAAAATAACATCACTTCGATTACCTAGAGAAACTTGCTGCAGGATGTGAATCTGTTTGTTTAGTGTGGCTATTTCTAACTTAGCTTCTGCCAATTGTTGTTCTGAATTTGAAATGGCCTGTTGCATTGATAATACAGTTTCATTATGTATTATCTCAGTTTCGTAGTCTTCTTTCCTTGTGTTAGGCGGTTCATTTATTAATTGTTCACAATTCGCATCTCCTTCCTTTTGATCAATAGTATTACACGTTTGTGTGATTTGTTCCATAATTTTAAAAGGCGTTAAATTTTTATTTGCGGTTTTTATCTTACGTTTACGTCCCGTAAGCGGTGTCATATTTATAATTTCTGTGGAATTGATTTTCTTATATGTGTCTATTATATTTCTACATTTCTGTAAGTCAGATTTCAGTTGCGTGTTCTCGGCATTCAGGTTATCTATCTCAGCATGAGCACTTTCAATGTTATTTGACATCTCCTGTAGTTTTTCGTGTAGTTCTAGGACAGTTTGACTTGCGTTAATTGAGGAGTCTCGCAAGCTTAACATAGTTGTGTCAAATAACGTACAATTGTCTGCAGATATATCATTCAGTGAGCTAGTTCTACGATATTTTCGAATAGTTATATTGTCATCCATTCTTTAGAAATGAAAAACAAAATAATATAATAATTATTTATAAACTATTTTTGAAGATATTTCTAGTAGCGCCACCTGTTGTTACGGAGCGGCAACCACTTGCAGTTATTCCGCTTCACTTAGGATCAATCAATGGTTGCATGCTGATTAGCTTAGTAGTACCGCTACTCGTCACTAGATGGCGGTAGTCTCAAAAGGTATTAGTGTTTCTATCCTCCGCAGTTGCGCTAGTTTGTATGTCATCAATTCAAAATATTTTTCTTAACGGTTTCACTTATTCAGTAAATGTTCACTTTGCAATTTTTTTTAGAGAATTTATGTATAGGTAATGTGACATTAGTGCATACCTTAATTATTTGCTATTCGTAGTGTAAAGAGTAGGTTTTATATGGTTGTTACAATATTATTTCTTCACGTTATACGTCATAGATTTCGTCACTAATCTTGTACAGATTCGGTAGATAACATTTCAGCACAATATTTGCACAGTTATATCACTACTATATTGTTCAAACTCACATTTTATTAGATAAATTTATTTTAAATAATTATTATCACGAGCAGTCACAATCCAGTGTTTACTTGAGCAGCGCCATCTGGCGGATGAAGCCTAAACTTAACTCCATTTTATCTATTAAGTATTGTAACTTTATACGAGAAAACAAAAAATACGTGTCTAATATTTTTTCATTATCTAACTGACGGACGAATTAGATTTTTAATTTTGATCCACTGGCAATTACCCTATAGGCTACAACGAAATCATCGCGACCGCAAACGGTGCTCCTGAGGAAGAACTCCTCTGTAGTTCGTTACTAGTAGAGCTTTTTTCAGTACAGCCAAGTCAGTAACCCGCGATTATTAGTTAATAATAATAATAATAATATATGCTTTATTGTACACCACACAATTGTAATACAGGACAATATTTCCTAAAACAAAATAGTGTACAATGGGCGGTCTTATCGCACAAGGCGATTTCTTACAGACAACCTTTGGATGGAGCAGCAACAGGAGTCTGAAATGGGTCGTCAAGTGTACATTAATTAATATCCGTATAAAATACTATACATACATACATACAAGAATACTAAAAAATAAATAATATATATAAAAAACAATATGATACATATATTACAAAATGGTGTGTGTTGGTGTATGTGTGTGTGTAGGTGTCTGGTTAAGATAGGAAATAAAGTTATAAAGAGAGGTAATGCTCTTTAAGAAGTTTTTTAAATTGCGATATAGTTTGAGCTCGCCTCACTGTTATCGGTAAAGCATTCCACAACCGAGCTGCTTGTACTGTAAAGGATTTGTCGAAAAAGGAAGTGGAATGCAAACAAATATTTAATTTCAGACTTTCCGATGATCTCAAAAACTTCGAATGTGTGTCGCCAAGGTACGTAAAACGATGTTTTAGATAAATAGGGGTAGTGGGATTAAAGAGTATATTGTACAAAACTGAAAGAATATGAGTATTCCGGCGAAGACGAATAGGCAGCCATTTGAGCTTGTTGCGGAACTCGGATACGTGGTCATATTTGCGCAAACCAAATACAAACCTGATAGAAAGATTTTGAAGTCGCTCAAGCTTGTCTAATTGTTCTTGGGTGAGATCAAGATAGCTGGCATCAGCATAGTCGAGAATTGGTAGAAGTAGGGATTGTGCTAATGCAATTTTTGTAGTAGTGGGCAAGAAATTCCGAAGACGCCTCAAGGAGCCCGCCGAGGCAAACACCCTGCGGCTGACCTCCTGCATCTGTTTAGACCAAGACAGAGTGCTATCAATGTAAATCCCCAAGTTCTTAACCTCACTGGAAAAAGGTATCTTGGTGTTAAGTAGACATGCTTGGGGAAGAGTGGACCAGTCTATTTTACAGACAGTCCTTGAACTGCCGACAACCGTCACTTGCGTTTTTGATGGATTGATACGCAGCCCGAACTTCATGCTCCAGTCACTAATTCGCTCCATGTCACGGTTGACCAGTGCAACAGCATCGGGTAATTCATGCAGCGAAGCATGTGTGTAGATCTGTAGATCATCGGCATAAAGGTGGAAGGAAGAAGAGAGTTCATTAGAAATAGAGCTGATAAATAGCGTAAAGAGTAAAGGAGATAGAACACCTCCCTGTGGCACACCGGAAGCAGTACAACACCATGGAGAATAACGATCCTCACAATGAATACGCTGCCGGCGACCAAATAAGTAGCTACGAAACCAGTCAATCACTGATGGGGATATGTTAAAAGTGCTGAGCACGCCAAGCAATATTTCGAAGTCGACGGTATTAAATGCATTACTAAAATCGAGCAGGACAAGTACCGTCAACTTCCCCATCTCCATGCCTGACCTAATGTCATCAGTAATATTTACGAGAGCCGTGGTGGTGCTGTGACCCGGACGAAAACCAGATTGGAAGGGGCTGAGGAGATTATGCTTGGTAAGGAAAGAACTGAGTTGATAATGGATTAGTTTTTCTAGAATTTTGGACGTTAATTTAGTAATCAATGTCGTTAAAAAGTATTAAACTAATTATAAAGTACCTAAATGGTAAAATAATAACCACTTGAATGGTAGTTGACCATGTACTTTTCCGGTTGAAGTAAAGTAACTGTGTTTTAGAGGTCAAAACCATAAATAAAGTGCAAAATTAAAAAGTAAAGGTGTTATTAAATTTTTTTTTTTATTTTTAACATCAGGCCTTTTAGTCTCTGACATGGTAAGAAGGGCACAATGTCTTACTATTTATTAAATCGTTTATTCACTTATAGATACATGAATTTAACTTATTACTAAGTATCACCAAACTGTGTGCTTACTCTTGAAACCAATCTCAATGTCAATGCAATTTTAATCCAATAAAATCTCAATAATTATTCAATGTCAAAACTATACCCCTATCGTAGCTGTTAAAATAGCATTCAGAGTACGGAATTTATAGACAAACTCAATACCATTTAGTTCATTCAATATCCACGCAATACGGATGCAATGGGCGCTAGTGTTGCAACGCAAGAGTACGAATATTCACAATACCAATATCGATCGATCGGAATTGGATTCAAGAGTAATTCCTATTACTAATATAATAGTTTCCTATTATTAATATAATAATTTCCTATTATTTAATATAATAATTTTTCTTGTTTCTGTGATTATAATTTATGAGTTTGTGTGTTTGTTAGTTAGTCAATCACGTCAAAACGGCTGAAGGGATTAGAATGAAATTTCGTACAGGGGTAGATTATGTTCTGGCTTCTTCTTCTGGCTATAACAACCAATTTTCTAGTGAGGGTGAGTCTATTGCTATACATCGGGCTTTTAGATCCCATACGCTATTACTAAATACATCATCATCACGCCTTTTATCCCCGGAGGGGTAGACAGAGGTGCACACAGAAGCAACATCCACTTTTCACTATTTATGTTATGAGTCCCATGTAATAGGGGGTGAGCCTATTGCCATATACCGGGCACAATTCCAGTTTTTTTTAATTCCAGTACCTAATACTTTTCCCGGCAGTCGAACTTGCGACCACTCGGCCATCGAGGCAGTCATTACTAAAGAAAAATCTCTAATAACACTTTGACCGACCTGGAAAACCTAAGGACTCGTCTATTGATGCACGATGATGCGGTCTACGATGGAACACGTCTACATAAGCAACCTATTCACTCGGGCCTTGAATACACCCAGGTTATACCCTTCAGGGTACATAGAATCTATCAAGGTCAAAGTCAAAGCATTTATTTCAATTAAACCATAACTTTGTACGTTTGAAACGTCAACAAATACAAAATAAATAATAGTCTGTCAGTCAGCTCGTCAGTGAAGCTAGGTAAAGCTAGGTGCTCATTCCAAAATGTAGATTCGAATGGAGAAGAACGAGCAAGTAACTCCATTCGTTACTCTTTTTAAAAAAGTATGTTCTACAATGTCTCTGATTCATATTCCAATACTGTAGGTACGTATATGTGAGAACAATGCAAAGACACGCTTGACGCATTATACTAATTACAAACCTTAAAACCCACAGATATATTATGGAAGAAGATTTTTTTTTAATATTTCTAAGGTAAAAAAACCTGTGGCAAGGAATTCCACTCCTAGATCCGAATAGAGTTTTAAAAGTAACTTACTCAGAGCCTGTGTATTCGTCTGAGGTCCCAACTCGAACATGACTTGGAAGTCAGCATGGTTGCCAAATGCGAAGCCGAAACCAACACGTGAGTCCGTCCCTGAAATAATATCAAAATTGATTTTAACACGTCTCTTTTAAATTATTATGTTGTCGGCTTACTCGCGTAATAATTTGACGAGGAACTCGTCAAATTAAAGTAAGACGAAAACATATAAATTTATTTAGTATGTCTAACGAAAGTTACAATACAAACATCTCTTTTAGGTCGACCTGTAACGAACTATATAACAAAATCTAAGAATCAGACTTACACACACTTCTAACTGTTGTATCATCATGGAACTTGGCAATTGCATGTAGATTAGATGACAATACAATATTATGGTGCCATCGAGCTGGTTTGATGATGGAATTGGAAGGTGGCTGATGGAACCTTGGGTTGCCCACAAGTAAAGGGTTTGTTTTGGCTAATTAGGGCTCATTTTTTTTGTAAGGGGGGAAATCATCGAATGACTTCTCTCGCCCCAGTGAGGCGGGAGGCAGTGTCAGATTCTTACTGACTAAAAACCACCCCGTTCCTTCTCCTGCACGTCGAGCCGAAGCCCCGGTAACCCCTTAGGTTCTCCGCGACAATTAGGGCTCAATAAACATTTTTTTCTTATGATGACGAAGAAATATGGTTCAAATCATAATTTACATAGCAATAAATAGCAATCGGCATCGCTCATGGACAATTGGACACCCGCAACAACAGAGAAGCCAGAAATACATTGCCGGCCTTTTAAAAAGGAATAATAATATATATTTTTTATACAACGACGGTGGCAAAAAAGCACATGGTCCACCTGATGGTAAGCGGTTACCGTGGCCTATGTACGCCTGCAACACTTGGGGCATTACATGCGTCTTGTCGACCCTTAAGAAACCTATTCACTCCCCTCTTGAAGAACCCCATGTTGTAACCCACAGGCAGGGGCGGATTAAACCCAGAGAGCGCCCTTTATTTATTTTTTTTAAGGGGGGAAAATCTTCGAATTTCTGGTCCCGCCTGGGTGAGGCGGGAGGGAGTGTCAGACTCTTACTGACTAAAAACCAGCCCGTTCCTTCTCCTGCACGTCAAGCCGGAGCCCCGGTTACCCGTTAGGTTCTCCGCGACAAAGTTTACGTAATTCTCAGTGAGATTAGAACTCAAGGCTTGTTGATCCAAGCAGTTTTCTGGATGCACTAACCACTAAGCCATATTGCCAGCCTAGGCAATCACTAACTTTTTCGTTGCTGCCGCCACTCTATGGGCAGTTGTGCGCGCTCGTCTCGCGGAGCCCCTCTGTAACTTGGCGCCTTAGGCACTTGTCTAGTTAGCCTAATGCGCCTAGTAGACTATGCTCCTTGTGCCGCTCATCGTTATGCTCCTCGCACTGCCGTGATTTGCCGCGATTTTGCCCTCTGTGCCCACACTTAAAGTGTGGGAGAACCATGCTTCGGCACGAATGGGTCGGCTCGACCAGAGTGATACCACGGCCTAGCAGAAAACCGACGTGAAACAACGCTTGCGTTGTGTTTCGTCGTGCGAGTGAGGTTACCGGAGGCCCAATTACCCCCTCCCTAGTCTCCCGAATCCCCGAATCCTCTACAATCCTCAAATTTCCAATTCCCAAAAGGCCGGTAACGCACTTGTAACGCGTTAGTGTTTCGGGTGTCCATGGGCGGCGCCGATTGCTTACCATCAGGTGATCCGTCTGCTCGTTTACCGGCTTACGCTATAAAAAAACACTGCTTTACTCGCGCAATTAATCACGACGCTCCTATTGCCAAGTCGGTCCTCGTTGCCTCCTCGTATTGCCGGTCTTTTGACTCGCGCGCAAAAATCGACAAAATAGGGAGCAGTGGGCACCACGAGGAGAATGACGAGTAATGGTGCAACACTATGTCTCTCCTTACTTTACTCGTTACGCCCCATACAACTCGTCGAGTGTGTGGCAGGCCCATTAGGGATAATAGTAATACGGCTCTGCTTGGAAATGTGAAATATTGATTATTATGATTGTGAATCTTACCTTTTTTAATGGGCGGTATATTTGAGTACGCCACTGAAAGTAGAGATGGCAGCTCTTCAGGAATGATCACTGAAGCGAATGACTGGGATACTGGAAAATAAAACATATTGCTATTAGAATAAAAACTATATTTACATAACAAAGTCACAATCACAAGGCAATCTTTCATAATCCTACTAATCATATCAAAACGGCTGAAGGAACAGGGGGGGGAAATTACAGGCTACTTTTTATTCCACAGAAAGACGGGTGAAGTCGGAGGCTGAAGCTAAATTAACCGATGTAATGTTAAGGAAAATAATCGTAAGATCTAACTAAGAGAATGTTTCTTCAAAAAACTTTTATTTTACATTATTTTATTTATATTTGCTACTTTATTTTATATAGGTATATTAAAAAAATGTTTATTGAACACATCATTATTCTGCCGCGTTGTTAAGCACTATAGTAACTTATTGGCATCGGATTTTTTCAGTCAATTTTAAAGTCAATGTCGTGATGTCCCGGAGGTTTAAGACGTCTTCTCATGCATGAGGGTGCGGGTTCGCAACCTATCAACTCCAAGTACCAAACTTTATCCGAGTAATATGTACTTTTGAATATGATTTAGATTAAACACCACTGACAAACGGTGAAGGAAAACATCGTGAGGTAACCTGGGCTTATAATTTACAATGATAAGTTTAAAATCGCTAACCCGCATTGAGCAAGCATGGTGATGAATGCTCAAACCTTCTCCGTGTGAGAAGAGGCATTTGGTCAGCAGTGGACGCTTATAGGCTGTTGATGTATGTGTGTATGATGTGCTTGCCCAGGGCACTCTCTAGGTTTAGTTCGCCTCTGCATTTAATGTTTTTTTTAGAGACAAGCCCGCCACAACCTCCCAAAACCGCTGTAACTCCTGTAAGCCAGGATCTATAGTACAATCTATACAACCATGAAAACACCGGGACACTGAAGTCCGGCGCGACCCAGGGACATGAGTAACTTTAAAAGCAAATTGTTCTCATTTACTTATTGATTCACCATGGTGCCAATGTTCGACCGCGAAGCTGCAATACGAGCAGTCCGCCCATCACATGGGAGTGTGATCTCTGGCAGTATGAACGTAACACTATGTTAAATAATTCATTTCGTCAAGTGTAGCTTATTATACGGACCTTGTGGAAACTAGAACATATTTGCGTGCGTTTAGGCGCTTTTACCATACCTATTATTGGAAGCAAGTATAACAGCTCTCACATAGGACCCACTTAGTTTTTCGTCAAATTTCCGTGGTGCTTGGCGACTGGGCTTCACCCAGTTGTACAGTCTCTTTTGCGCCTTTAGGGCTTAATTCATTCTGTTTCCTGCAGTTATTCACCGAGGGAAGTGGAAACTATCGTTTTTTTTTCTTCTCCTCTATATAATTCTTCTGATTCACTTCGTTGCATTTAATGGTTACTTAACACAGTCTTTAGTAATTGTTTTCGGAACCACAATCGTCACTAAGGAATAGTTTCAAATTATTTTTTAATGTGTCTGAGCACGGCAGTTACTTATTGTACTAAATAGGTGCTTAGCTAAAGATCTCATAAGTTAAGTGGTAATAATTGCATCTGCATAATAATTGCAAGGGATATCAAATTCGGTTTCAGCGTCATTAATGTGGGGCTTCGGACACCATGGTCTTTCATGCTGCAGAAGTTCAGGCCGTATAGCTCGCTATGCCAGCATCAATTACATCATTCGTCGTGCTCTTGCCTCACCCGGTGTTCCAGCAGTACTAGAACCTAAAGGTTTGGTACGTGATGATGGCAAGAGACCAGATGGTATGTATGTCATTGCTGCCAAGATGGGTAGGCCTTTGGTGTGGGACGCGACGTGTGTAGACACCCTTGTGCCATCACATCTTCTAACTCTTCTAAGTACTACATGCGCTGGTGCGGCGGCAATCGCGGCAGAGAAAACGGCAAATGGAGTAAAGTAGCGCCTACTGGATTTCAATATTAATAGGTACAATGTTTTGAGCCGTTTGGTGTCTTCTAACACTTGGGTCATGGCCATGGGGTCCCAGTGCACATTCGGTTTATAAAGAAATTGCCCGTAGGCAACTCTATAGTTCTTCGGACAGAAAATAAGCATTGCCTTTCAACATGGCAATGTTGATCTTCTGGGAACGTTCCTTCGTGATAGTGATTTTTTAAGGGGGTAAAATCATCTGATGTCTTGTGGAGTGTCAGACTCTTACTGACTAAAAACCACTCCGTTCCTACTCCTGCCCTTCGAGCCGGAGCCCCACCTACCGTTAAGTCCTCTGCGGCTCCGTATCGGCAGTGACAGTGATGCGGATTCTTTGACGCCTAATTTGTATTTAGGTTTGTTTTAGTATTAGTACACACGGCCTCACATCAATCTATACAAAACCAGTTTATCCTGGTGTCGCGTCGCATCATCTTTCCGCACATTTAACGTTCAGTTTATACTGGTTATGTAAAGCTCGATGTGTAGCCCTGTGTACATTTTAAGTTGTATGTATTTTTCATAATTTTTCTATGTGAATAATATATACCTACAAACTAACTAGAAGTATTAATAAAATATAACTAAAAACTAAAATATTATGAGGCGAGTAATGGCGCCGTGTTTAAAGAATGGTAAAATTTTACATGGAAATCACAATTTACCTGGAAAAGAGGATATTACAATATCTTATACCCTTTTTATCCACCTCTCCTAAACTAAAATAGGTGGCACTTAACGTAATATTTCTTTTCATTAACCTATACGTGCCACCTAACTTACTAACTTTTAAATTGTGGGAGAGCCATGCTTCGGCACGAATGGGCCGGCTCAACCGGAGTGATACCATGGCCGAGCAGAAAACCAACGTGAAGCAACGCTTGCGTTGTGTTTCGTCGTGTGAGTGAGGTTACCGGAGGCCTAATTACCCTCTCCTTCCCCAATCTCCGCAATTCCTGAATCCCCAACGACCCTCAAACTCCTAATCCCCAAAAGCCGACTGCTTACCATCAGACCTGCTCAAAAAAAACAGTAAAAGTAAGGGTTTAGTTTAAGTGCTACCTGACGCTAAGTAACTCTTACTTAAGTGACAGTTTGGGGTAAATGATGGAAACGGCCATTAATCCTTGACCCATCATTCTCAGACGTTAATAAGTGACAAAATACATTCTTACCTATACATCGTTCGCGAGATTGCAACCAGTGACACACATACATACAAGGTTAGGTTAGGTAATGTATTCGACGCTGGTGAGAATAAATCACAGACTTATGTATCTTATTTAAATACTGCCGCGCAGTTACACCCGCTCTGCTCGGCTCCTTATAGGCTTAATGTGATGTTTCATACCCTATAGCTTTCTTAGATAAATGCACTATCCAACACAAAAAGAATTATTGAAATCGGATCAGTAAGTAGTTTCGGAGATTAGCACGCAATAACAAACAAACAAACCCGGAACACCAAATAAGTTAAAAATGCGTTGCCGGGAGTTATGAGATTCTGGGGATAGAGGGGGAAGGGGGGATGAGCTGGGCAGCAGTGCTGAAGCATGGCTCTTGGCTCTCCCTTGAGTAGTTATTCTTACATCTGACTCATACAAAGTCAATAACACTAAGGCTCTAAACAAGTGGTTCCCAACCAGTGGTCCGCAGAAGACAAATAATGGTACGGGCAATGCAAAAAAACAAATAAGACTAGTCTATACAATAAATGACTCCCTTGAACTTGAAATTAAATTTTAACATAAATCAAAGGAGAAAACAATGAGGTTCAATTGATTTCAAAAATCTAAGTCACTACTTTTATGGATGAATGATAAGATCTTAGTGTAGGACCACATGTCGCAGAGAACCTAACGGGTTACCGGGACTCCGGCTCGGCGTGCAGGAGAAGGAACGGAGTGGTTTTTAGTCAGTGGTCCCAGGCGGGAAAAGACATTCGATGATTTTTCCCGCTTAAACTGTCAAACACCAAGCGGTCACCGGTGACCGCAACCTATTGTTCTTTAAAACTGTCAAACACCAAGCGTTCTTTAATTGTGTCTATAATGATGGTACTCAGGCCCAGGTACGGAGGCCCAATTACCTTCCCCTTCCCCAATTTCCCCAATCCCTGAATCCCCAACGATCCTCAAACTCCTAATCCCCAAAAAGCCGGTGACGCACTTGTAACGCCTCTGGTGTTCCAGATGTCCATGGGCGACACCGATTGCTTACCATCAGGTGATCCGTCTGCTCGTTTACCGACTTATGGCATAAAAAAAAAAAAACTCAACGAACGAACGAACTCAAAAAAAAAGTGTAGGACCACATGAAAAAAGTAAATTAAAAAGAATTATCAAAGTGGTCCTGGAAACCCCTGCTCTACAGAGACTAACTACATTTCAATTGCAATCCAACTGCAAATTACAGTTCGGATGCAATCTGAACGCAGTTGATACGACTGCAATAGGTTTTTTTTATATTTGATGGGACTGACGTTTGACCACTACCTCGCCTGATAGTAAGCGATGATGCGGGCTACGATGGAGCACGTCGTCCCATAAGCAACCTATTCACTCGAGCCTTGAAGACACCCAGGTTGTACCCGGAAATACAGACTCTGGCAAAGAATTGCAATCGGACTGCACGTTTGGCTTGCAGTTCAATTGCGTACTTGCCAATTAGTAATGAATACTTTTTCGAACTGTCAAAAACGACAGTTTACTATGAATTTTGTATGAGATTGTGAATGGTGACGTCACGTCTTTTTAGCGTCAAACAGCATACTACTTATTGGTTACAAAATTTGCTGGAAAAATATTAAAATGAAGTTGGTCATAAAATCAATTATTGAAAGTGTGATTATTTTTTAATATTTCATTGTAGGTATTGAAGAGCTGAAATAATTAATTTTTGATTAAGGCAAGTACCCCAAGCATTCGAACTGCAATTTGCGGCTGCAGTTGAAATGCATTCCGTCTGTCTAGAGCCTTAGCTGGTAAAACCACTTTAATAACGTAGCCTTTATTTAAGGAGAGAAAATCATCGAATGACTGCTCCCGTCTGGGTGAGGTGGGAGCGAGAGGGAGTGTCAGACTCTTACTGACTATAAAAGCACCCCGTTCCTTCTCCTGCGCTTCGAGCCGGAGCCCCGGTAACCAGTTAGGTTCACCGCGACTCCGAATCGGCATCAGCCCTGTTGGGCCACATCCGTGGTGATCTGATGGCTCTTTGAGGCGCGCGCGGATAATTACATAGCCTATCTTGCGCTAAATGGGCAAAGCAGAGGTGTAATATAATTAATTATTAATAATTTAGATTTAAAATGGTCAATAGGTTGCCCTTTGTTCTAACATCGGTCATAAGTTTTGTTAATAACTAGCTGAACGGGCAATCTTCGTAGCCGTACCGTCTAAGAAGTCTATGTTTCTCTTTTAAACCTTCCCTAGACTTCCACGAACCTATCAAGACCAAAATTAGCAAAATCGGTTCAGTCATTCTCGAGTTTTAGCGAGAGTAACGAACGGAAATTCATTTTTATTTATAGAGGTATAGAAGATAGATAGATAGTCAAAAGAGAAAAAATATCTCATAAATGATTGACCCGAGGATCGAACTGTAGCGATGTTACTCAGCAGTCGTAGTTACGACCAATCAACGAGTTAGTATTACAAGTCTTTCGTGCTCTTACGTGACCTACGATCGTGTATCTTTACTGCCTATTGTGTAACGAACTATTAGGTAACGAAAATACAAATAAATTATAACTTTCTTATATCTTTGAATTTAATTTAAAACAATATTAATTATAAACGTTTCTTTACAAGTTTACACATATTCCTAACAAACGATGTCGCAATTTATTGCTTAGAATTAGCGAAATTATCGGTATTTTTTAAATCCATAGACAAGTTTACAAAACTTTATTTGAATAATCAAAACTTACCTAAAGAAAGTAGGAAGAAACACACACACCGTTCCATAATCATTTTTGTTAATTTCTTTTAAATTTAACACACGACACTTGGATAGAAATCAAGAAATAAACACGAAAATATCAAACTAAAAACATTTCAATGACTACCACAGCCCGCCATTTTTTTAAACTGGTCTATAAAAAAAATAAAAACGTCAACCACGGAGCGGTTTTGCCGCCAAACTAAAATACGAACAAGGAACGAATTTCAACTTTCACTGCCGTAAAAACGTCATAAGTACACGTCATTAGCATTCGAATTACGACTCTACCATTACGTAATAAAGTGTAGATTTTTTTGCAATTAGTCAAGTTTCTTGTGGTTTTTTGTAATTGCTGGGCGTCCCATGTGTTTGTCATTTCATTTCATGACTTTTGAATTAAGTACTCAAGGACTTTTGATTTAAATACTACTTTCTCCCATTGATTTAGAGTCTATATTTGAGTGATTAATAAACTCGTATTCCGAATGTGTCAGTTCCCATTCACTTCTTAGATTCCCTTACCCTTGAGACCTAGATGGGGTAATTGATTCAGTCAATAATGTACCTTACAGTTCAACGTTGAAGGTAGAATTTCGATTTATAGTAAATTGCACTTAGAACTTTATGTAGTAATCGGTTCATTACTTTCATATTCCGTGAAAACATTGAGTAATAGTGTGTGGAGAGATTGCAGATTTTTTTATCGATATCGGTAAAAATATTGTTAAACAAATACAGTAAAGTACCTACTTAAATTAAAATGATGACACTTTTTTCATTAGAGTTATTATTTCGTAAGAGAAAGTTGAACTTAAAAATTCGTTAATTTATAAATCACATCATTACATAATGACATTCATAATCATTTGACTGCCTGGTTGGCTCAGTGGTTAACAAAACGACTCTGAAACAATTAAGTACTGGGTTTACTTTTCTATCTGTGCCTTAAATTAAGTATGGGTTCAGCTATAGGTATAGGAGTGAAAGCAAAACTAATAAGCAAATGAAATGAATACGAATGATGACAAAATATAATGAAAAAATAATAGACACGTATTTTTTTTATTTTGTCGTATAAGAAAACAGTACTTAGATAAAACGAATCAAAGTTTAGGAGTAGTCGAGTAGGAGATACCTACGTCATTTTAGAGTAGGTAAGTATACATCGCTCTCGAAAGTGACGTCATGCGATATTTTAAATCAATAAAATAAAATAAAATACATTTATTTCAGGTGATCATAACCCATATTATTACATTGTTAATCAGATAGGTAAAATATATTAATAAGTAAAGAAACAATTATTCTATTTAGGAAATTTATAAGGACATGTCATTAAGTAACCATATAATTAAATGAAAATAGATAAAAATAAAATTAAAATAATTGATGAAATAAAATTATAATTATACAAATAAAATAAAAAAACCATGTAAAAAGGGTGCGTCACTACGTATGAAGCGAGTCCCTTTTTATAGTTTTTGCAAGTTATTGATTATCAATGGTGAGATAAAAAATACACTAAGTTATGTTTGATTTATGAATATATTAAATTCTACAAAAATGAAGGTTTAATTGGTTAATACTAAAAGATGATTTGATTTGATTTGTACGAGTAGACCAGCGATTGCGTACCTACATATGTTGTATATTCGAAACTATTCGTTTCCGTAAGAAAATAAAAAATATGTGTGTAATGTTTTTAAATAATCTTCCAGATAAACATTAAAATAAAAATTAGTCATCTATCCTATTCGTTGTTATTAATTATATCACTTACTTTTGATTCATTACTTGACCAAGGCCTGAAATTTTGGCGATTTTTAACCCCCATGGTTCAGCGAGCTGTCACAGTCACTTCTAGCGGGCTTTGTACTTATGGAGGACAGGACGGATGTCAACTGGCTGCAGTTGACATCCGGCATCATGGACAATAATATTGATACAGGAGCTAGGCGACACAGTACCAACAACCTAGTTGGACCAAGGCCAGGAGCAGTGCCGGATTAAACAAGCGCGGGGCCTGTAGAAAATTTTGTCAAGGGGCCCTTGGTTTGCCATCGGTTCTCATTTAGGCATTGACTAAAATTGGTGCCTTTCTTTTTTCTGGCGGCAGTCGATAATTTATGGAAAATATTGTCTAAAATGACATTACAAACGAAATTGTCTATGGGCTCATGTATGGAAATCTCAGTCTGGACTGAGTTATGAGCGTTGAAAGGAGCTGAAGTCAAACATTTTACTTTGGTTTTTTTATTCAAATTATTCATATTTTTGTCACAATTCCCAACTTTAAATTGCGCGCAACTGTACGTCGGGCACAGGAACACCATATCATATATTCATATTCCCAGGCACAAATTTTTATTGCCTATTTTCTCGCAGTCGATAACTTGTGGGATGCTTCTAGGAGTTGTGTCATGAAGCTTCATGTGCCTCAGCTATTAGGGTTGAGTGGTGGTAGCCGTGTGAACATCTAATAAAGTATATTTTGTTTTGCCATTGACTCCTGGAGGGAGACTCATCTACTTTATAGTTCGCATAATCTTTTGAAGAAAGGAAACCGTCGACTTTGTAAAGTGATATACCTACGTCAGATGAGCGTATAATTTTTTTTCATATAATGTGATCAGTCGAAATATAATCCATCACTTTGTGACTGAATGACGATATCTTTGTACAGAATCTTATGCTAGCTGTAGATTAGAGTATTAACTGTAGTTAAATTAGTGACTAATCGGGAGTAAGTCGGGAGAAGTAGACGGAAAAAACATTTTTTCGTGTTTTGACGATTGTCACTGCTCAATTCGCTACCGACGCCGCAGCTGACAAACATAGCATTTCGTGATAAAGTATTTTGCGGGTTTTCGACTGAGAAGATATTGAAACTTACATGAAAACCTGTCATAGGCCATAAACCGTATACATAGGTATAAAGTGAACAAGCTAGCCAAGCAAGCAAAATGTTTTCTGTTTTTACTTGAGCAGTGGCCAGTTAATGTTTGACTCTGTTATGATTCCGTGGCCTTATTAAAAAAAGATAAAGAAGTCCACTATAAGCTTTACTATATTCCTTGAAATCGTTTATAAACATTTATTACAAAATATTTCTGACAAGTAAATGAAGAAATATGCGTTGTGTACGGTCAACATCAACAAAATAAAAGGAATTATAATAGCACTATTTTCACATCTTTGAACTGATTTAACTCGGTTTGGACTGTGTTTTTGATATAAGACCCCATATATTTTTTTGTTTGTAATTTTATTCTGCATCAGTTTTTCACACATCCAATAAACTGCCGCGAAAAAATAAAAAGGCACCACGCTCCACACAAATTTGGTCTTGTCGTTATTTAGGGTATTACATAAAACAAAACTGTTACAAATAAACTTTTCTGGATTTGTTATGGGCAAATTTAGCGATTACACTTTCAATATCGACTTCTTTAAGCAAGTCATGCTCTATATTCAATATTGTGAGATGATTAAGACGTTCTTGGCCCATAGTCTTCCTTAATTCATTTTTAATTCGTTTAAATCGAGGTTGGTTCGCCCGCCAATGGCACCAACCAAACGCACAAATACTAACTTTCCTTTTCTTACACATACAAAATACCGACTATTTGTCAAAAAAAAATCAAATTACTTGTAGGTTGATAGTAGTTTTGTAAACAAAACATTTTCTTCATAAGTCTTGCTGTTGAAGTGGTGTAATTACGAAATACCTATTTGAGCGCGGGGCCCTCCAATTCGCGGGGCCCGTAGCATTTGCTACCCTTGCTACGTGGCTAATCCGGCACTGGCCAGGAGAAAGGATTTATAAAATGAACGTAATGAACTTGGGTTACCCCTTACCCACGGATAATTTTATCGACATTAGTGGTTTCCTTCACTATTCTAAAAGTTTTCCTATACCTAGCGGAAGAAAGTCCATATTTTTGCATAGCATTTAATGTACCTACACAAAATATTTACATAATAATATTAAGCATTAGCTCAAGACGATAACTAATAATTATTTACGTGTGTCGCCTGGACAGTCAACCTCGCTACATGCTTGTTGACTGGACATCTATACTACATGAGCTGCTGTTTACATGTGAATATTAGCTCATGACGATACCTAAGTACGTGTGTCGCCTGGACAGTCAACCTCGCTACATCCTTGTTGACTGGACATCTACACTACATGAGCTGCTGTTTACATGTGAACATTAGCTCATGACGATACCTAAGTACGTGTGTCGCCTGGACAGTCAACCTCGCTATATCCTTGTTGACTGGACATCTACACTACATGAGCTGCTGTTTACATGTGAACATTAGCTCATGACGATACCTAAGTACGTGTGTCGCCTGGACAGTCAACCTCGCTACATCTTTGTTGACTGGACATCTACACTACATGAGCTGATGTTTACATGTGAACATTAGCTCATGACGATACCTAAGTACGTGTGTCGCCTGGACAGTCAACCTCGCTACATCCTTGTTGACTGGACATCTACACTACATGAGCTGCTGTTTACATGTGAACGTTTGCGCATGACGATACTAAAGATAGTTAACCTCGCTACATCCTTGTTAACTTTGTTTTTGCTGATTGTACAGTGACGACAATTTGTTTGTCAACGCCATCTATAGTTCTGATCTTGAACTACCACGACGAACTTTATTGATCATCATTGGTGAATGGTGACAGTCATTTGTCACTATGTGTTGTAACTTGCTCAATAGATGTCGTTACGTGCACGGACATATTTTTTGTATTTCTTTTTGTTGATCAAGCCAGTTTTTTTTGCAAGCTTACTACGTGTTAACATTAATTATTAACACTTTATTTATACAAGTATTGCGATATCGGCAACAACGAAGCTTATGGTTGTCACGGGTCGTACTAATCGTAAGCGGACACCACTAGCAATACTAGAAGAATCACGAGTGTGTTGCTAACCATGTAGGAAACATTAAAACCATCAATTCAACGGCTCTTTTAAAAAGTCATGAAAATTATGACGCACTTATCAAAAATGTAATAATGTTTTGGCATCCGGAACTCTCACTTACCAGACACCAGGCAAACATAGCCTTGTGAATATAATTGTGTGAGAGCTAAGCTTCGGAATGAGTTGATTTTGATTGGCTTGACCGGACCCACCACCAGAGCCACACAGATATAACCAGCGTGAAACAAGGCTTGTGTAGTGTTTATAAGAAGCCCAATCTTCTCTCCCATCTCCAAATCCCCTAATCCGAAAATTTCTAACCGCCAAGAAGCAAGCGCACTTGTTTTTATTGCAATAAATAATCTTACCACCAGGTGGTCCGTCTGACCATTAGAAAAATTAGATAATATTGTATGGGCGTCAAGATGAAGAGTGTGTACCAAATATCAGATCGATCTGTCGTCAGGAAGGGGGTGAAATTACATAAGACCCATTTTGGAATTTCACATCAATAAACAAACGAACGAATGGGGCAAGCTAAATAAAACCGTTAATTAAAAAATTAGTCCGGAGCTGATCTTTTCAGAGGACCCGGTGCCTCTTCTAGGTGCTGATGGTGGCCACCATAGTGGTTTTAGCGAAGTTAGAGTCCTACACACTCGCCTACCTTTGTACCTATGTACCCAAAAGCTAGACCATTTGGATTCAATTTAAAGAACGCCCTAGGTGAGCACCTTCCGATACGGAGCCGCGGAAGGCCTAACAGGTTGCCGGGGTTCCTGGAAGAGCAGGACTAGGAACAGGTGGTGTTTAGTCAGTAAGAGCCTGACACTCCCTGCCTCCTCACCCCTTAAAAAAAGGCGAGCACCTTATTGGCGCCACAAATTGTTTTTTGTCCCCGCTGTCACTCTATGTGTAGTTGTGCACGCGCGTCTCGCGGCGCCCTCTGTAACCTGGCGCCCGGCACTTGTCTAGTTTGCCTTAGGGATAATACAGCTCTGACTTACATACTTACAAAGTCATCATCATCAAGGAGAACGTTTGAGCATCAATCCCCACGCTTGCTCAATGCGGGTTGGCGATTTCAAACTTATAATTGGAAATTAGAGGTATAAGTCTAGGTTTCCTCACGACCTTTTCATTCACCGTTTATCAGAGGTGTATAAGTATAAGTAACTCGGAAAAAGTCACATTGATACTTACCGTTGGTAGGTTTCGAACTAGCACTCATATGCATGAAAAGCGTCTTAACCTTCGGGCCACCACGATTACTTTCAAAGTGGTAATTTCCTTACTACTTTTTAAAACTGTCTCGTTGGCCGAGTGGTCGCAAGTGCGACTGCCGGGTAAGGGGTCTCGGTTTCGATTCCTGGGTCGGGTAAACTATTACTGGGTTTTAAAAAATCTAAGTGGTAGCACGGAGTCTGGAATTGTACCCGGTATATGGCAATAGGTTCATCCCCTATTACATGGGACTCATAACATAAATAGTGAAAAGTGGGTGTTACATTGCGCAGTGGCATAATGTGCACCTCTGCCTACCCCTTCGGGAATAAAAGGCGTGTTAAAATAATAAAAATGTCTTGCATATAAATAGTAACTGTTAAACGACAATACATCGGTATTTTCCTTAGATTAAACTTAAAGCGAATAAATAATTTAGTTTCAATGGAAAGGTCAGCCATTATCGCGCGAGTGAATACTTAATATAGATCTAAATTGTAAATATATTACGTTTAATTAAGTACAAAGTTCAAGTGACAGGTACTATATACGAATATCTTTCAATTCTATACTTTCCTATTTAAATTGTAAGCTAAATAATACTCTTACTAAAAGAAAAGCACTGGGAATCCAACTGAGGAAAATGTAATAGATGCTCAGCGGAAAATGGCAGCTATCACTCGGAAACATCTGGACTTACGGAATCCAACTCTGGGGCACAGCCTCAAATTCTAATATAGAAATACTCCAGAGGTTCCAGTCCAAAATGCTGAGGATTATTACTAATGCTCAGAAATCAGAAATAATTTATTTGCCAAAAATGTAGTAACAGATATGTTGTTTTATAACTTATGGAGAATCCCGGGTACATTTTGCCACTAGGCAAAATGTACTCGTATCTCACTCTCGTACTAACGAGAGATGACGACCATAGCAATATTTTGTCTCATAGCAATACGGCGAAAACCGCATCAAATCGATAGATACGATTATCCTGAACTGGAAAATACCAATATCAGACATTTTTCGCGTAGCGTTTGATCTGACCGAATTTTCAAAATTGTCAAACAATTTTACCGAACTACATCATACCAATATGTCTTATTCGCAGACTGTAGTTGAATGATAGTTCTGAGATACCGGAAACATATTTTCAGACGTTAGTGGTGTAGTGCAAACCCGTAAAATCACTTAAAAAAATTCAAAATTAGACAAAAAAAATGTCTTATGTAAAATGTAAATTTTGGTTATTTGATGCGAATAAAACAATTTTGAAACGGAAATGTGAACGCATTAAATTTTGAGACCGTTTTGAAAATGTTAACAAATTTTACCGATCGGTATCATGGCAATATGTCTGAAAATTGTTGGACATGATAAAATAAGTTGTCCACATGTGCAAAAAATTTTTATCATACAAAATAAGTGTAGCACCTTCTCTATCAGACAACTTTTCGATACTCAGATATTTTTGACACAGCAGAAATGGCCTCCCACGCAGTTGCTACACTTTAGACCGTTACTACACACCTAGTCGGGTTCAGAAGCATACAATCTAACGATTTTATAGGGGTTTGCAGTATTGCTATGAGACATGGTTTTGGTCATCATCTCTCGTACTATACGGCATGCAAAATTATTGAATTAATTAAATAAAATTGTTATATAAAATATTTAAATTTAAACAAAACAAAATTAACTAATAACAATCAATTCATTCAGAATTAGGCACAACACAAGTTATACAAAAATACTTATAGGTAAAAGAACATCAGAAATGTAGATTTACATAAACTTTCATCATCAAAAAAATCTTTAAGCGAGTCGTAACACTTGTCTAACAATCACTTTGTCAGCTGCTTTTTAAATACTGTAATGGGTAATTCTTTTAAATGTATAGATAATCTATTATATATGGTTTATAACTAACCAACAATTACACCATGACAATAAATCAGAACGGTCCAAGAAGAGATAAAACAGTCTATGATATCCTACAGAAAAAGGTTCAACAACCATCGAAACATTCTAGCAATGTACTTAATTGATATGAACTCAACATTTAAAACTATGTGTGTCCGAATATTTAATAAATTGCCGATAACATTAAAAACACTCAACCTCAGACTATTTAAAATTAAATTATATGTATGGTTGAATGAAAATAATTTTTATAGCATTAAGGAATTTTTTGAACATAAATAATAATGTACCTATAACTTATAACTTTTTTTTGTTTTGTTTTTTAAGGGGGAAAATCATCGAATGACTGCTCCCGCCTGGGTGAGGCGGAAGGGAGTGTCAGACTCTTACTGACTAAAAACCACCCCGTTCCTTCTCCTGCACGTCGAGCCGGAGCCCCGGTTACCCGTTAGGTTCTCCGCGACTCCGAATCGGCATCGGTCCTATTGGGCCCCATCTGTGGTGGTCTGATAGCTCTTTGAGGCGCGCGCCGTCTGTTTCTAGTCGGACGGGGAGCCACCCATGCTCGCCGTCCGCAGGCCCGCGCTTACGGTGGCCGGAGATCGTCTCGCTATCCCCGACGCCCGGTGTGTCCTTCGCGATGGCTGGGTTGCGAGGAGGCAGCGCTTCGCTGCCTCACGCGTCCCGCCTCCTCCTTAGCTAGCATGACTGCTTCGCAAAAGGAGGAGACGGCATCCCAATCCCCCTCGCTCCGCATCATGGCCCGCACTAGGCCCGGACGCGAGAGGTCGCCATCGCCGATCACTTCCCTGAGGGCACGGCGGTGCTCAGCCCACGCAGTGCATTCTCCCACTGTGTGTTCCACCGTGTCCTCAGGGCGGTCCTCGCAGTGATGACACCCGGGCGTTTCCTCCCGCCCCATCAGACACAGGTACCTCCCGAAACTTCCATGTCCGGTGAGGACCTGCGTCAGGCGGTAGGTGAGGACGGCGTAGCGTCTCTCAAGCCACTCCTCAAAGAGGGGACTTACCGCTGCAATGGCAGCGAGCCCAATAACTTATAACTACGAGTGTAAGTTAGTTAAAATAAGTGCACGCTCAATTTATTAAGCAAAACATGATGATCTATATTAAGTAAAAACGCGGGTTACTCACGTGAATATACTGAGAAAAGCTCTACTAGTTTCGAACCACAGAGGGGTTCTTCCTCATGAGCAGCGTGCGCGGTCGCTTCGGTTTACTTAATTTAGTATGTCTCACGATAGTTATTATAAAAACATGATCTATTATATTGTAATTATAACATCTTTGTATACCATGTTTTTATCTTTATCTTTAAGGCTAAAACGAAAAGCCCCTGGAGACCTGTAAGGGATGAATTGTAAAGGGTCCACGTCGCTGGACTGGTGACCCTACAAGACAAATTAAACTCATGACCATGTGCTGAATGTTGGTTAGAGACAGACTGCAGGATAATATTTATACAAAAAAATGTAAGTTAACAAGTATTTGCCAGCGGTTTCGCCCGCATTCCTAAAAGTGGACTATGTATTCCTATCTACCCCTGTTCCAAACCCTCCCCTTCCCCAATCTCTCCCTGAATCCCCAACGATCCTCAAACTTCTAATCCTCAAAAGGCCGGTAACGCACTTGTAACGCCTCTAGTTCCAGGTGTCCATGGGCGACGCCGATTGCTTACCATCAGGTGATCCGTCAGCTCGTTTACCGGCTAATGCTTTAAAAAATATAATGTTTTTAAGTAATTTTCTAAATCTATACTGATAAACAGAATTGGAGTGTCTGTTTGTAATAATATTACAAACAGACACTCCAATTCTGTTTTGTTAATATTATTAAAATAACCGCTTTTTACTACATGCGTATGAATATACATACGATACACATACCAACATAACGTTTTTTTACAATTTTTGTCTGTCTCTCTGTCTGTTTGTACTTGGCTAATCTCTGGAATGGCTGGACCGATTCTGCAAGACTTTTATTGGCAGGTAGCTGATGTACTAAGGATTAACATAGGCTACTTTTATTTTGGAAACATAACATAACATCACGCCTTTTATCCCCGATGGGGTAGGCAGAGGTGTACATTATACCACTGTACAATTTAACTATTTATGTTACATTTCCAGACTCCGTGCTACTACTGAGAATATTTAAAAACCCAGTAATACTTTGCTCGACCCTGAAATCGAACCCGAGACCCCTTGCCGGCGGTCGTACTTACGACCACTCCGCCAACCAGGCAGTCAACAGTTATTTTGGAAAATTGAAACAAAAATAAAGTTAATTATGTTCTAAATTACATACTCTACTCGGACGAAGCCGTGGGCGACAGCTAGTTCAGTATATAAGTGTATATTTCCGCGATCAATCCTACACAAGTAACATTATATTTTTACTACGCCCTGTTTTGCATGTTAAATTCTTGTTTTCGTGTAAAATTATAGTCACTTATGTCGCTGGCATGTTGTTGAAATTCGAATTTAGCTTCTGCCCGCGACTTTATACGCGCAATCCCATTTTTTCCCGGTCCCGCTCATGATTTTGACTGACTGACATGACATGACGACTGCACGGTTGGTGCGGTGGCTGGGCAACCGGCCGCCGTGCAACGTGTCGCGGGTTCGATTCCCGCACGGGACAACACTTTGTGTGATCCACAAAGTGTTGTTTCGGGTCTGGGTGTCATTGTGTATGTGAACTTGTATGTTTGTAAACGCACCCACGACACAGGAGAAAATCCTAGTGTGGGGCAACGTTTTAAAAAAAAAAAAAATTCGGTAAAAAGTAAAAAAGAAATTGGATAAAATATATCCTATGTCCCTGGTTCTTAGCTAACTAGCTAAGTAGCGCGGCGAGGAGCATGGGTGACTCGTGGCCCCGTCCAAACAGAAACAGACCCGAGCGTACGCGACACAAAGAGCCGTCAGGGCGTCAGACCACCACAGATGGGGCCCAATAGGGATCGGCCCTATTCGGAGTCGCAGAGAACCTAACGGCTAACCGGGGCTCCGGCTCGACGTGCAGGAGAAGGAACGGGGTGGTTTTTAGTCAGTAAGAGTCTGACACTCCCTCCCGCCTCACCCAGGCGGGAGCAGTTATTCGATGATTTTCCCCATTAAAAAAAAATAGGTTGGAAAGGCGCATATATTGCCCCAAGTGTTGCAAGCTTAGTGCTTACATAGGCCACGGTAACTGCTTACCATCAGGTGGGCCGTGTGCTTTACTTGTCTACGTCGTGGTATATAAAAATCAACATTACTTAACTGTTTTCTTTGAACTGATAATTGGTAACTATTCTTCAGACTAGACTCGATGGAATACAATTCGGTCTCATGCGAATTCGTTTGACCGAGCCCATTATTTTCAATTGTGTATAGTTCTCCATGTCATTTTCCAGCTACAACATGAAATAAATTACACGAAACACTATAAAACATAACCTATAAAATATTAGTTTTGTAATGACAAGAATTTATTTTCACATGTTTATATGAGCTATTAAACTGCATACTTACATCGAAATGATCCTCACATAAATAGTATTCCGTTTTTGTGGACAATGACTTTGGATCTCTTCGTGCTAATTTCAACCACGTACTTATTTCTCATTTTTAAATCTGTTGGCACTTGTATCCATATAACTTTTATCCATATAACTTTTCCGGTGTTTTAACACTTGTATTCTTACATTCAGACACAAGACACCAATGATAAGGACTATAGCCACTAGAACTCATTATTTATTTCGAAAATATGTTTATTTCTTTCAGCGAAGCGTAATGTTTACAATGCCCGTGACGTCACAGACATGGCGGCCTGAGAATTGGCGTTTTCGCGCCCAAATTTGAATTGTAAAATTAAAACACGTTTTTATGAAATAATTGGAATAAAAAAAATGTATTTATATTTTTTTGTGGTATTTTATCAATAACAGATTAAACTGTCAAATACCAAGCGGTCACCGGTGACCGCAACCTATTGTTCTATAATTGTGTCTGCAAAACCGGTACTCGACGAGTTAAATTAAAACACTTTTTGAATTAGACTGTAATACCCTATTAGACATTAATAAAAACATATTTTTCCTTTCTCTTTAAGGAAAGGTCAGCGGAAGGTTTGTAAACTACTTTTTATATCACGCTATGTCTTTTCAATATTACAAAACCATTTTCTTTGTGCTGATAATAGATAACAACTATTCTTCTGACTGGGGTCGTGGTGGCTCGGAGGTTTAAGATGCAAGAGAATGCGGGTTCCAAACCTACCAACGGCAAGTACCAATGTGACTTTTTCCGAGTTATATGTACTTTCTAAGATTATCTAGACACCACTGACAAACAGAGACGGAAAAATATTGTAAAGGAAACCTGGGCTTATAATTTCTAATTATAAGTTTGAAATCGCCAACCCACATTGAGCAAGCGTGGTGGTTAATGATCAAACCTTCTCCGTGTGAGAAAAGGCTTTGCTCAGCAGTGGGCATTTATAGGTTGTTGATGGAAAATACTTTTTCATCACGCTATTTATTTTCAAAACTTTTGTAAAGAAGGTCCATTGTCCAGTTTGGAGGAGGGTTGTGCTTCAAGTGACGCGTGCACCAGACTAGACACGACCTTCAGTAATGAAGAAAACCACTAGGAAGAAGAAGAATTGTCCAGTAGAGGACTTTTTTTAAGTGGGGAAAATCATCGAAGACTGCTCCCGCTTGGCCAATAGAGGACTAGGACTGCTATGGGCTGTTGGTGGCCGGCAAACGAGCAGACGGATCACCTGATGGTAACCTGACTTCATTAGACCTTACTTGATAGGATCATTTTATAGCTCTTCTCGAGAATTTCACAATAAACAATCAGCGCCCTCCAAGGACACCTGAGGAGTTACAAACGCGTTGCCAGCTATTTGGGGTTGAGATATTAGGGATCTGGGATACACAGATAGGGGATGAGGGTTTCCAGTAACGAATACTGCTGCACACAAGGCAAGCGTTGTTTCACGTTGGTTTTCTGTGAGGCCGTGGTATCAATCCGGTCGAGCTGACACAGCAGTGCTGAAGCATGGTTCTCCCACACTTATGACTTACACACGGCCACATATCAGTCTATACAAAACCAGTTTATCCTGGTGTCGCGTCGTATCATCTTTCCGCACATTTAACGTCCAGTTTATACTGGTTATGTAAAGCTCGATGTGTAGCCGTGTGTACACATCAACCTATAATTAACCAGTTTATCATGACCTCGCTTCGTATCACCGTTCCACACGTTCGACGGTCAGTTTATACTGGTTAGATATAATAGTTTCATACATGGAGCTATACAAAACCAATTTATCGTGACCTTGCTTCGTATGACCGTTCGACGCATTTGACGGTCAGTTTATACGGGTTATCATACCTTGATGCGTGGAACTGTATAAAAAACCAATTTATTGTGACCTCGCTTCGTATGACCGTTCCGTACATTCGACGGTCAGCTTATACTGGTTTTGTATAGCTTTACGCGTGTAGTATAATTAAATTATAAATATATCTAGAAAAATCACAAAAAGTCAAGTATTTAAATTGTACAATAACAGAAGTGTATGTTTGTGTCGTATATCGTATGTGGTGTGGTATCTAGAGTGTGGTGACGTCACACAAAATTGTCGCGGGTCGTGCGCAGGCGCAGAGGTGTTGCACATTCGGACCTCGATCTTTAAGTATAACAAGAAAAAGATGTATAATGACGTTTCTTATGGACCTACTTTAAATGGAACAATTTTTTTATTTTGCTTATTCAAATCAATTGTGAGAACAGTCGAAAGATTTTAAAACAATTTTTCGATGTGATTTATTAAAAGCAGTTATTTTTATAACAAAATATTTTGCAATATACCTAGGTGAGCTTAAGAAAACATGGCTCCACACTAGGCTTTCTCCTGTGTCGTGTGTGCGTTTACAAATATACAAGTTCACACACCTGACACATGACACCCAGACCCGGCACAGCAATCTGTAGACCACACAAAGAGATGTTTGAAACTAGTTGTAGAAAACATAGATAATATTGTAAGGTCATCAAGATTAAGAGTGTGTACCAAATATCAGATCGATCTCTCATCAGGAAGGGGGTGAAATTCTAATTATTACAAATTATAAGTTTCAAATCGCCAACCAGCATTGAGCAAGACTGGTGATTAATGTATAAATCTTCTCCGTGTGAGAAAAGGCTTTGCTCAGCAGTGGGCATTAAAGAAGAACTAGTTGAAGAAAACATAGATAATATTGTATGGTCATCAAGATTATGAGTGTGTACCAAATATCAGATCGATCTGTCGTCAGGAAGGGGATGAAATTTCAATGACAAAATTTGACACAAACCAACAAATGGGGTACCTAAGCTAAATAAAACCGTTTAAAATTTGACGGTCTTTGGGGACTAGCCAATGGTTGCGCGCACCTGGCCTTTATGCCATAATCCTTATTCGACAGTTTCTTGCGCGTACGCAGCCTAGTACTGAGCCATCCTTCATGGCAAGCTGACGAGTGTTACACAAACAATAATAATTATTTAATAAAATAATTAATTATTATTAAATAAAAGTACGCAAGTACATCTTGTAGTGATTAGAAAAATCAAGAATATTGTGAAAGAAAAAATTCGTAAGGTAAGTCTTTATTTTTTTTTATATTTTTCGGAAAAAAATATAGAAAAAAATTTTTTTTTTCTTATAGGTTCCGTTACAATATTTATTTATAACTAGGTAATTCCCTTAAAACAAAACAAAAGTGTTTTTGAATGACAATGACACCTATAAATTCACCTTTATACAACAAATATAGTATCAGTCTGACCGTCAGTCTAGTTGCTCTATTTGCTCGTTCCAAGGTGTAGATTCCTATGGAGAAGAACTAGCAAGAAACTCCATAGGTTACTCTTATTCAACAATCTCTATATTTTAAAGTACATATACATAATTATATATTTTTTATAATAGGCCCACCCCCTGTTACATGGGACTCATAACATAAATATTGAAAAGTGGGTGTTACATTGTACAGTGGCATTAAGTGCCGTAATGTGCACCTCTGCCTACCCCTTCGGGGATAAAAAGGCGTGATGTTATGTCATGTTATATACATATTTTACAGTACACGTTTTAAAGTGTAATTAATATTTATTATTTTATCAATATTATTGATATTTTTATATTTTACTAACATAATTTAACTAACTCCTTTTACCTCCCAGAAGGGGTAGACAGAGGTGTGTGGTATGTACATCCTACTAATAATATAAATGCGAAGGTGTGTTTGTTAATTTGTTTATTAGGTTTCTCATTCACGTCAATACCGCTGAAGGGTTCGAGGTCACTAAGTAACTCTTAGTTAAGAGGTGATTTAGGGGTGGTTCGTGTAAATAGCTAATATTTACTATTTTAAAGTATAGTTTTGTAATAAAATCAAATTCTAAGATCTACTTCTAAAATCCTCTATTTTTAGCGTAGCGTGATAATATAACCGTATCATAGAAATGTCTAACCGTCTTACTGTATGGATCTCAGTAACCAGTTCTCGTTGAAAAACTAGTTTCATCTTTATTTAGGTATTATGTGGTTATAGGTATGTATCTTTCTCAGTATTATAATTTAATATTCGCTATTTACGCGCGATTTCACCCACTCTGCTCAGCGCCTTTTGATCGTAGCTTGATGTTTTATAGCCTATAGTCTTCCTCGATAAATGTACTATCCAACACAAAAATAATTATTCAAATCGGACCAGTAGTTCTGGTGTTTAGCGCGTTCAAACAAACAGACAAAAAAGCAAAAAAACTTTTTAAGCTTTGTATAATAAGTATAAGATACTATTTTACTACTTGGCTTATACATTATTGTGTTTTCGGCTTACTCACGTAGTAATTTGACGAGGAACTCGACTAGTTTCAAGCCATGCTAGAGGCTCGTATTCATGAGCAGCATAATTCGCGACCCGCGACGCGGCGACTGTCGCGCTACTACTGTAGCTGCTGCTGAGTAAGCCGAAAACATAATAATTTATTTAGTATGTCTCACGAAAGTTACAATACAAATACTTAGCTTATATCAGATAACTTAACTTGTTCCATATAATTTGGTACACAGATAGAAATAACATAACATCACGCCTTTTATCCCCGAAGGGGTAGGCAGAGGTGCACATAGAAGTAACACCCACTTTTCACTATTTATGTTATGAGTCCCATGTAATAGGGGGTGAGCCTATTGCCATATACCGGGCACATTTCCAGACTCCGTGCTACTACTGAGATTTTTTTAAAAACCCAGTAATACTTTGCCCGACCCGGGAATCGAAAGATAGAAATAGTCCGAAATAATACATAATACGGGTTTATTTAACAATTTTTTGTCAAGTAATGATAATATTTAATAATAGTAAGTAATATGATAATAGAAGCAATAATTGTGTGTGTCCATTACATTTAGATTAAAGTTGTCTAAAGGGCCTCTGCGTAGTTCGCTTTGGCTCCTCGAATGCCCCTCCGTGACGTGGGTACCTGGTACCACCACAATCACGGGTCCACAGGTTCTTGATCAAGTAGTAGTACTAGTAATAGTTGTTTTTTTTTATTGAATAAGTCGGTAAATGAGCAGACTGATCACCTGATGGTAAGCAATCGGCGTCGCCCATGGACACCTAGAACACCAGAGGCGTAACAAGTGCGTTACCGGCCTTTTGGGGATTAGGAGTTTGAGGATCGTTGGGGATTCAGGGATTGTGGAGATTGGGAATGGGGAGGAAAATTGGGCCTCCGGTAACCTCACTCACACGACGAAACACAACGCAAGCGTTGCTTCACGTCGGTTATCTGTGAGGCCGTGGTATCACTCCGGTCGAGCATGGCTCTCCCACACTTAATTAAACAACGTAATTTTAGAGAATTGTAGAGTAGTTCTAGAAGTATCTTTAACCTTGAGTGTTCAGGAAATCTATTTCTATCAAAAACATGACAACGAATATTAAAAAATACAAAATTGTACCTAATTACTATGGGCCATAAAATTAAAAATACGATAATTAAGGCAACAGATTATATTTATTCTATGTTCTAGAATAATATTGTAAATATTGTCACAATGTAACATTGAGACAGCAGGCTTTTAATCACACAATCAGGCAGAAGTCCATTGAATTATAACCAACTGTTTTTCATTTATGTTATGTCATCCCACGTAATAGGGGGTGAGCCTATTGCCATAAACGAACATCAACAATATTTCATGCCATTATTGTAAAATCTATAAATATATATCTTTATATATATATATAATTCTGCTGTGCGTGTGTCATTGAACTCCTACTAAACGGCTTGACGTTGACTGATTTAAATGAATTTTTTCGGTATGCGTTTGAGTGGCGCTCTCGATGGTTTAGATTCACAAATCAGCCGGGAAGATGGCGCTGCAGTCGATGTTTAGGTTATTTATCCTAAACAGCTGAACTAATTTGAATTAATTTTTGTTTATACATTCAAGTGGATATGCAGGACAACGTCTGTCGGGTCCGCTAGTATTTTAATATAAAAATGAAACCCGTATCCCGTTGTCACGCCATAACTTGAGAACGGCTAGACCGATTTGGCTGATTTTTTTTGTTGTGTTTGTTATTGTCAGGAGAAGGTTCTTAAGACAGATAAAATTCCTGAAAATCCTACTGGAACGGGAGAAAAGGGGATTGCGCGTACGAAGTCGCGGGCAGAAGCTAGTAAACAATATAATGTCACAAAATACTGGGGTCAGTATTTTGTGACTAGAGTTGGGTAACTCGAGTATCAAACTGCAACCCTCACATACGACCATTAACATGTTCAACCAACAATTTCATATAATTATTTACAGTATATATAGTAACAGTTTTAAATTAATTATTCACAGAAAAACAATGTCACTTGCCGGGTCTCGAACTTGTAACCTCGCAGTTAATGAGCCCAACAAGCACAATTGAAAAATTTAAATTCAAATCGATCGACTTAAGTATTGTAATAAATTATCGAATCGTGCGCATGTAACGGTATATTTTGAATTCGGAATTTGGAACCACATGTTTAACTTTATTATAAATTAATAGTATAGTTGAAAAAACTAAAACTAAGCTTTAAACCAGTTCTCATTATTATAAAAAAACTAGCGGACCCAACAGGCGTTGTCCTGCATATCCACTTGAATGTATAAACAAAAATTCATTCATATTAGTTCAGCTGTTTAGGATAAATAACCTAAACATCGACTGCAGCGCCATCTGCCGGGCTGATTTGTGAATCTAAACCATTCCCAGATCCCCTTGAACACACACCAAAAATTTCATCAAAATCGGTCCAGTCGTTTGAGAGAAGTTCAGTGACATACACACTTACAGAAGAATTATATATGTAAAGATATTGATATATTTAATGAGCCCAAACCCAGTAACTTTTACCAGTAGACAGTCTAAGGTTTCATCAGCCACCTTCCAATTCCATCATCAAACCAGCTCGATAGCACCATAATATTGTATTGTCATCTAATCTACATACAATTGGGTAGTTTCACGATGATACAACAGTTAGAAATGTGTGTAATTCAGATTCTTAGATTTTGTTACATAGTTCTTTACAGGTCGACCATCTGATGGTATATATAAACTACAGAGCGCCACCTACTACGCTCTTTACATACTTCTTTAGCTTCCATCACATTCATACATCTGATGGTATACAGAAACTACAGAGCGCCACCTACTACGCTCCTTACATACTTCTTTAGCTTCCATCACATTCATACATCTGATGGTATACAGAAACTACAGAGCGCCACCTACTACGCTCCTTACATACTTCTTTAGCTTCCATCACATTCATACATCTGATGGTATACAGAAACTACAGAGCGCCACCTACTACGCTCCTTACATACTTCTTTAGCTTCCATCACATTCATACATCTGATGGTATACAGAAACTACAGAGCGCCACCTACTACGCTCCTTACATACTTCTTTAGCTTCCATCACATTCATACATCTGATGGTATACAGAAACTACAGAGCGCCACCTACTACGCTCCTTACATACTTCTGTAGCTTCCATCATATTCATACATTTGATGGTATACAGAAACTACAGAGCGCCACCTACTACGCTCCTTACACACTTCTTTAGCTTCCATCACATTCATGAAGTTGTCAAGACTAGATAAGAATCAAATTTAGATTTTATGTTCTACTACATATTTGTAATTATAATAATAAATGAATGCCTACAATTATATTCGGTTACTTTTTAACAATTCATGGTCAAACTGAAAGGTTTCCGGACATTGTGAAATACAGTTATTAACATTCTAGTTTAAATTATTACTTTTGTAACAATTTGCAAGGCTACATAAAATACCGCAAAGTATACTCCTCTTCCCGTGGGTGTCGTGTACCCGACTAAGGGACTACATTTTGACAGAGACCAGGCAGCAGCGCTCTCTGATAAACCTGAACGTTTTAAACTGCCATCTTTTGAACGCCTGCTAACCGTGGATGGCAAACCCATTATTATGTAATTTTCACGTATTTTATAAATACTTTCGACTATATTATTATATTGATTTGAAACATCGTGTGTTTAATAGTTCAGGAGTGGGAAATAGCTACGTCACCGCTCCCACTCCTGAACTTAAATCCATTATATCATACGTATTGTAACAATTTACGATAAAATAAAAAAATACGTGTCTAATATTATTTCATTATCTAGCTTTAGGACTAATACAATTTTGAATTGTCATAACCTATTTCAGATTCCGTGCTATCATTAAATTGAATATGAAAAAGTTAAAAAAAATAATAATGTCTCAATAAAGACTCAAACCGCTGACTTCTAACTCCAATTCTTAAGTAAAATGCTTGTCAAAATCGAATCCACGACAAGTTGCACGGCAGCCAGTTTGCCAACCGTGCAGTCAAGTCCAATGATATCATTTTCCATTTCATACCCGACCAGGGAATCGATCGAACTAAGACTACGACCCTTTATCAATTACGTCATTCGGTTCACTGCTCGTTTTTGTCAAAAGCTGTAGTCATTATAATGTAGACTCACGGTCAAATCCAACTTGAAATGTTTTTTTATAAAACCGGTTCTTGTAGACACAATCATGATACCAGTTTGATCAAAAACTTTTCCGGATTTTTTGATAAAAACGACAAATACATTATTAAACTGTCAAACACCGCGAGGTCACCGGTGACCGCAACCTATTGTTCTTTAATTGTGTCTATAATGACGATACTCAACGTGTTAATCGCGTTAATTATTCCAAAATATCTACTATCTCAGACCCGTCTGCCTTCGTAGTCGATTCCTCCACTGCTGAGGATCGTTACTCCCTCTGATATTGCTCACTATGTCGCCACTTATCTCGTTTCGTTGCTTGGTGCATTGCAATATTCATGGGTATCTCCAGGTCTTTGGATATTTTGTCAGAGCATCGTATGGAAGTCCGGGCTCTCCCGTGACGAGTGTTGAGATTATAGCATACTGTCTTTACCTATATTTTTATATTAACTATCGTTAGTAAGTAACCCGCGATTTTTAGTTAATTTAGTATGTCTATATTAACTAACTACTCACGTGAACATAGTAGGTAACCTACCTAGTGGTAGATTGCGTGACATCGCCGCGATCGCGGACGCTGCTCATGAGGAAGAACCCTTCTGTGGTTCGAAACTAGTAGAGCTTTTCTCATTGTTTTCACGTAGTAGTAACCCGCAATTTTTAGTTATTTTTTGTCTATATCTACTAACATTCTTACATACTTCTTTAGCTTCCATCATATCTAGAGCCGTATTATCCCTAAGGCAATTTAGGCGAGTGCCGGGCGCCAGGTTACAGATTCGCGAGATGCGCGTACCCAACTGAGGCATTTGGAGCTCTAATTGGCCGGCGCTAATGAACCAACCAATCAGAGCAACGTACTTATCGTTTCGATTACTTTTAAGACAAACTTGTACTAAGCCCTCTGCTCATAAGAGTGACGGCGACAATAAAATTAAGGGCGCCAATAAGGTCCTTGCATAGGGCGCTCATGAGATCCAATTCGCCTCTAATCATTTACATACACACGCCGGTTAAAAATAGCAAAAAATGTCTACAAAAACAGTTAGATTAGTTACGCACAAGTATAAATATACTATCTATAACATAGGATTTTCCATAACTGACAAGCCAATAATCAAGTCGATAGACGATTTTTGTGAAAAACCCGCGACGGACTAGTATTAAAAACAATGTGCTATTAAAAAAATTGAAATTCCGCAATATCTGTGTCTGTATTTCCCCGAAGATACAGCCAAGATATATATATATATCAGTGGTCTATTATTATTTTTTATTAAACCCGTTTGTTTGTTTATTTGTGTCAAATTTAGTAATTGTAATTCCACCCCCTTCCTGACGACAGATCGATCTGATATTTGGTACACACTCTTAATCTTGATGACCATACAATATTATCTAATTATTTCCACAATAACCTCCATTATGGATATCAAACGTAAGGACTTGATTGGTAGAATAGAGCTCATTAAACCGGTTTAACATAAAAAATATTTTTTATGTATTATTCGTTTTGTTTATCACTACAGTATTGAGAACAATCCTATTTGAAAACGCATTTATGACTCCTCTGGTGTTATGGGTGTCTATATGCAGTGATTGATTATTAACCATCAGGTGATCCGTCAACTCATTTACTTCTGACTCCATAAAATGGTGCCGATCCTGATTATAGGAGATTGAGGGAGTACACTGAAAAGTTAAATCTTATTGATAGTATAAATACGAAAGATTGTGAATGACTTTGTGTGTGTGTGTGCGTGTATGTGTATGTGTAAGTATTTGTGTTAATAAATGTTTCAAACGTACTGCTAAGGAGTGGAATTCTGTGCTAGAGTCTGTACCACAAGACAATCGGCATAGCGTCACCGATTCATGGTAGATGTCCCACCCACACGCACGAAGCGCTTCGCATCAAGTTTCCTTGTGCGTACTGCTAAGGAGTGGAATTCTTTGCCAGAGCTTGTATTTCCTGAAGGGATTTTTTTAAGGGCCGATAATGATCGAATTACTGCGCCCGCCTGAGTGAGGCGGGAGGGAGTGTCAGACTCTTACTGACTAAAACCCACCCTGTTCCTTCTCCTGCACGTCGAACCGGAGCCCCGGTAACCCGTCAGGTTCTCCGCGACTTCCTGAAGGGTATACCTGGGTGTTTTCAAGACCCGAGTGAATAGGTTGCTTATAGGACGATGTGCTCCATCGTAGACAACATCATCGCTTACCACGAAGCGAGATAGAAGTCAAACGTCGGCCCTTCAAATATATATAAAAAAGTCTAAACACGCAATTTTTATACCACAGTATTGCAGGCAATATCGCTGGCAGAAACTAGCGAACAAATATATTCTTTATCAAGGCAAACGGAGCGATACAAGAATAGCTGTATTTTGATATGTCTTGTTTTAATTTTAATTCAAATTGATTTCCGTACGGAATATACAAACAAGATAAAATAATTAATGTGAGTTCCTGTATTTTAATTTTGATTAAACTTGATTACAATGATTTAAAATATGTACATATCTGCTAAAGAATTACAATTACCTCGGTAAAGAATTACAATAAGGTAATCTTGTATCTTATTGTATCTTATTTTTAATATACATATAATCATATATCTCTTGTTCATCTGACTGAACACTTCACCTAGAACCCACAAAATTAAAACGAAGTTTTTGTATATATGTGGACTGCAAGTATGTGTTGCTCTCGTCCGTGGGTCACTGCAGGGGTGCCAACTGAAAATCAGTGTTGGGTGCTCATTGTGCCCAGCTTTATACTGAGTTGGTGACCCGTTCGGTTTGGGCATGTCCGCCAACACCGCGCACCCGAATTATTGGCTTGTTTTAGTTTTAGTTTTATAATTTACCTTTTATCTCTTAATTTTTCTGTTTATACACTTTTTTATATTTATATGTCGTTTCTGGCGTGCATGTCTTATGCCGAATAAACGTATTTCATTTCATTTATTGTAGTCACGCCTTTATCCGCTAAATAAATAGGCAATGAACAAGAATATATTATAATATATTACAATATTAGCGTCTGTCAGCGCAAACTCACAATTCATAAACTTTCGCATTTATATATATATTGGCTGAACCCGCAACTTCGTCTACGTTTTTCCTAAATAAGTAGCCTATATTACTCCTTAGTACATTAACTACCTGCCAATAAAAGTTCTGTCAAAATAGGTCCAGCATTTTGGTTTATGTATCGTATGTATATACAATATATTCATATAGAAGTAGTAAAAAGCTGAAGCTCAATATTACAAACAGACAATCCAATTTTATTTATCTATATAACTAGATCAGTAAGATGTTCAGATAGGGATTATAAAGCGCATACCGTAAAATGGTGTGGATAGGGATCGAGAGGTGAATGGAGACAGAAGAGGGAATCGATATTGGGAAATTATTCATGGTAGTAGCACGGAGTCTGGAATTGTGCCCGGTATATGGCAATAGGCTCACCCCCTATTACATGGGACTCATAACATAAAGTGGGTGTTACTTCCGTGTGCACCTCTGCCTACCCCTTCGGGGATAAAAAGGCGTGATGTTACGTTGTTATATGTTATTCATGGTATCAATTCACCCCTCTTCTGTCCCTATTCACATCTCGATCCCTATTCACCTCATTTTACTGTTAGCTACTTTATACTCATCACCATCAAGGTCACCAACGGCGGGTGACAGTCCACTTAAACTTCTCTACACGAAAAGAGTTCGTTATAACCTACACGCTTGACCGACGGGTTGGAGATCACAGTTCGAAAGGCTTATAGAGAGTGTGCCGTCCGATCTCTGTTAAATGTGTAGTTCCCTTGTATGGTATATGACACCCGCGGGAAGAATAGCGGTGGTGAATAATGAAATATACTGCTGACAAGCTGGAGTTGTGGACGATTTAGTGGGTTGCTTCGGTTCGTAACAGAAGTAGGATCGAGGTGGTGTTTAGTCAGTAAGAGTCTGACACTCCCTCTCGCCTCAAACAGGACGGGAGAAGTCATTGATAATTTTCTCCCCTCAATAGAAAAATACCGGCAAAAACCGGTCTGTATTGAACTGGGTGGTCTAACTGTATTTAAAAGAAAACAATGAGATAAGTATTTAATATTCAAATAGCATAGTTAAGTATTTAACCTTAGCAGTTTAGTAAGAGTAAAATCGACAGTAAACAATCAGTTCAGTGACCATTTTTAACTAGAGGTACATGAACATGACTCATATTTAATTTTAATCGACGTTACTATTGGGTAGTGTCCTGGTTCAAAACTAAATGAAGTAATTTGATTTTTCAGTCCAATTAAATATTGGAAAATAGTTACACTTTCATTAATTGATTTGTCGATATACTTAATTTTCGACGCGTCGCAATTATTGACGCGAAAATATGATGACGTCATAAGATGGTATTTCGTACAAAATTCATAGAACAGTATCGTTTTTGACGTTTCGATAAAAGAATTGAATTAGACTAGTTATCATTATCAACTACCATATACTGTACTGTAAGTCGTATGAGCTCGGAGTTTAAGATACCCGATTCTCATGCATCAGCATTCGAAATCTGGCAAAGGAGGCAGATTAAACCTAGAAAACGTTCTAGGCAAGCACGGCATAGACGTCCCTAATTTCTTTTGTCACTCTATGGACAGTGGTGCGCGCGTGATGTGCCCTCTGTAACCTGGCACCCTCTTTTTTTCGAGCAGGGAAAATCATCCAATGACTTCTCCCGCCCGGGTGAGGCGAGAGGGAGTGTCAGACTCTTACTGACTAAAAACCACCCCGTTCCTACTCCTGCACTTCGAGCCGGAGCCCCAGCAACCCGTTAAGTCTTCCACGGACTTGTCTAGTTTGCTTTAGGGATAATACGATTATGTAACCTGGCAAATTCCAATGTGACTTTTCCGAGTTATATGTACTTTCTTAGATTATTTAGACACCACTGACAAACGGTGAAGGAAAACATCGCGAGGAAACCTGAACTTATAATTTCTAATTATAAGTTTGAAATCGCTAACCCGCTTTGAGTTAGTGTGGTGATTAATGCTCAAATCTTATCCGTGTGAGGAGAGCCCTTTGGTCAGCAGTGGCCACTTATAGGCTGTTGATATGATGTGGTATGAAGTTAGTCTCATAGGTACATTGAACTCGCGACCTCGTGTTCAGCAGTCTTGTTTGTAGCCACTATGTCAATAAACAGTTTGTCAACATAATAAATTGTTTGTCTACTACAATGACAAACTACTTATTTCATAATTAGCTGGCGACGTTATTTTTTCTATTTCCCTATTACTCAAGTTTGTTTCCTTTTGTATAAAACTAGTTTTGTTCGTACGGCTTCGTTCACATGGCGTTTTGATTTCTCTCGAGTAAGCAACGATCCTGTATGTACATATGTACCTCTACCTCTATAATGTATATGGGGATAAAAATAGCCTATGTTTATCCTTGAAAAGTCAGCTTTCCAATGGTGATAGAACTTTCATAATCGGTCCAGTAGTTTCGGAATTTATTCAATGCAAACAAACAATCTAATCGTTTTTCATAATATTTTTTTTATACCTCTATATTATTATGCTCTTTATAGAAAAACCTTGACGGAGGTTATTATACATAGCTATGCCTTTTATATACTTATACTAATATTACGTATGTAAACCTCGTTGGCCCAGTGGTTGCAAGCGCGATTTACGGACAAAGGGTCTCGAGATCGAATCACGGGTCGGGCCAAGTATTACTAGGATTTTTTCATAAAATCTCAGTTTTAGCACGGAGCCTGGAAATGTGCCCAGTATATGGCAATAGGCTCTATTACAGTGGACTCATAACATAAATAGTGAAAAGTTAGTGTTGCATTGTACAGTGGCAGTAAGTGCCGTAATATGCACCTCTGCCTACCCCTTCGGGGGTAAAAGGCATGAGGTAATACTATGTCATGTTTTGTCTGAAAAGCCCCAATCAAAAATACTAGTAGGGCACTTGTAACCAGAGCCGTATTATTCCTAAGGCAAACTAGGCAAGTGCCGGGCGCCAGGCTATAGAGGGCGCCGCGAGACGCGCGTGCACAACTGTACAAATAAGGGGCGCCAATGAGGTGCTTACCTAGGGCGCTCACTAGGTTCAATTCGCCTCTACTTTTATAAGAAAGAAAGACAGAAAAAAGAGGAGATAACCTCCAGTGTTGCGGGTATCCATCGGCGACGCTGATTGCTTATCATCAGGTGACCCATCAGCTCGTTTTCTCCCATAAATAAATGAATTATTTACGTAGCAATGATTGTCATTGTACAAACGTAACGGAAAATAATATTAAACAATAGATTACGAGACATGCTTACTAAAATACCTGTATAATAAACAAAGGTAATTACTTTGCAATGGTTTTTCAATTATATTGACGGCTGGTCTAGAAATTCCTATTTTAATCGGGTATACTTGACAATAGACATCCTATCCCGACATAACATGTCGCGGAGAACCTAACGGGTTACCAAGGCTCCGGCTCGACGTGCAGGAGAAGGAACGGGGTGGTTTTTAGTCAGTAAGAGTCTGACACTCCCTCCCGCTTCACCCAGACGGGAGCAGTCATTCGATGATTTTCCCCCCCTTAAACAAAATCCTGACATAACATAACTTCACGCCTTTTATTAGTATGTAGGCAGAGGTGCACATTACGGCACTTAATGCTACTGTACAATGTAACACCCACTTTTCACTATTTATGTTATGAGCCCCATGTAACAGGGGGTGAGCATATTGCCATATACCGGGCACAATAGGCGTGTCGACAGGGTAAAAAAACAAAAAAGTAATTAGTCCGTCATTAAGATCGCACGAAAATATCAGACACGTATTTTTTGTTTTATCAAATTAACAGAAGAATACGTAGTTATTCCGCATTAAAGTTAGGGAGTGGGGGGTGTTGACGTCACACTTACGGAGAAATCGTACCTAATTGTGACGTCACGCGTCATTTTAACTCAAAATATCTACATGTTTTTTTGGATACGAGAAAAAAGAAAAAATACGTATCGAAGATTTTTAAAATATCTAAAAGACGGACAAAAAATTAAAAAATAGTCGCCATGCCTATTCCACACTCCGTGCTACTACTGAGAATTATTTTTAAAAACATCCTATCCTGCTAATATTATAAACTTGCTGTTGCCTGCGAATTTGTCCACGTAGAATATGATTCCTGATTTATCCCATGGTAGCATTCAATCACGTTCCGCGCGCGCCTCAAAGAGCTATCAGCCCACTACGGATGGGGCCCAATGGGGCTGATGCCGATACGGAGTCGCAGAGAACCCAACGTGTTACCGGGTCTCCGGCTCGAAGTGCAGGAGTTGGAACGGGGTGGTTTTTAGTCAGTAAGAGTCTGACACTCCCTCCCGCATCACCCAAGCGGGAGAAGTCATTCGATGATATCCCCCCCTTAAAAAAGGTCTATATTAAAAATAAAACTACAGACACTTTTTATAAACCAGAGCAAAAACCATCACTTTAAAACTACATAGGACCCACTAGACCCGCATAAAACCTCATGGAACAGGACTCAAACCTGTTAAACTTGCACTACATACATACATACTTAATTATATTAGGTATATCTATAATGCTGTTTACGCATAGCCACATTACACGGCTACTCATCAAGCCATACGGAACCAGTATAAAATGACCGTCGTTTGGGTAGAAAGTTCATACAACGAGAGACCATGATATACTGGATTTATTAGCTCGATGTGTTCCTAAAGTATGGTTATTAATAACCAGTATAAGCTGACCGTCCAATGTACGGAATGATCATACAAAGCTAGACCATGATACACTGGTTTTGAATAGCTCTACGCATCCAGGTATGTTTAACCAGTATAAGCTGACCGTCGAATGTATGGTACGGTCATACGACGCTAGACCATGATATACTGGTTCTGTATAGTTTGATGTGTTACCGTAAATGCAACGAGCATGGTCAGTGAACTTGACATGACTTGAGTGCAATACAAATGAGGAATGATGCGCAATAACGTTCAGTACATTACCTTGATACAAGCTATTAGACCTGTGTTACAGTACCTACTCAGCAATAAAATATCGACCTGTGGATTTGATAATAATCGTTCAAGTCACCGCTAACGAGTAGAATTCTTTGCCAGAGTCTGTGTGTCCTGAAGTTAAAGATAAAGAAAAATGATTCAGTATCAAATTATAACAACTGTAAATCGATAAATCCTTAGATTCGACTATTCTAAGAATTTATCTATGCATATTTATAAAATTGTTGTGTATCTGTGGTATATACTCTATGGTCAAAGTATAGTCTATGGTGATAGATTATCTATGTACGTGGTTGAGCCCGCGAATTTGTAAAAAAAAACAGCAGACGTCTTATTTAAAACAGTATGTCGATAGCCTCCACTCGTCTAACTTTTATTTTGTTGGCGAATAACATACTTAACAATGATTGAATACAAGATGTTGTTTTAAAGCCGCGTCATTTTCTAGGAGGTAACTCGGATATCGATTCTGAGTTCGAAACAATAAAAAAATTGTAGGTAAATATTTTTAAGAAATTACGGAAATCCGAAGTGCGACATACACGCCGCCGTCTTGTAACTGGCTTTATAACTCGGCTTAACACACACAAACTCAAACACGTAATTAATATTATTCCTAATTCCATAAAACTCTAATAAGAAACATTGCTGTCGCTTATTCTGAAATACTGTCGAACTTAAACGATTTATTATAGCCGTATTTTTAACTATTGGCCCGAAACTTTCTCTTACATTGAATCTTTATGACTTCTGTGACATGCTCCTGAGAAATGACACGGTTTCAAAACTACACATGTATGTAGTTATTCTGACTTGAAGATAGAAAATAGAACAATATTTTATAGACAGTATAAATCTGTAATTTTTAAAATGTTCTATAAAGATTTTCCATGAAAGTGACTATACTGTCATGTCATGAATCGTTTTGGCAGGATTTGAGCCACAGTTTTCTTGGAAAACATCCCCAACATAATATGATTGTACGGATGCGTTTCTTCTCAAAATAAGAAATGGAACTCTTTGCCAGAGTCTGTATTTCCTGAAGGGTGTCTTCAAGGCCCGAGTGAATAGGTTACTTATGGGACAACGTGCTCCATCGTAGGCAGCATCATCGTGATTGCACCACAATTATCACAAACGGCTAAAGGGATCGGGATGAGATTTGGAACATGAGCAGATCTAGGTTATAGGCGACTGTCGCCGCGTCACGGGTCGCGGAATGCTGCTCATGAATTTGAGACTAGCATGGCTTGAAACTAGTCGAGTTCCTCGTCAAACAGTTACGTGAGTAAACCGAAAACATGATAATTAAATTAGTATCTGTTTTTAAAGATATCGCCCGTAGGCTAATCGACTTTACACGTGACCAGAGGGCTGGCTATTTCTTCGGACAGAAAATAAGCATTGCCATTCAACGTGGCAATGCTGCCAGTCTCCTGGGAACGTTCCCCTGTGATAGTGATGCGGACGAATACTTTGACGCCTAAATTGAGGGTATAATTTTTGTTGTTTCCTTTTTTTTACTTTCATTTTATTTTATAGTTTAGTTGTATTTAATTGTAAGTTGTCAATATTTATGTAGTTATAAACAATTAAATTTAGTACCTAAATATAAATACCTAATTGGTAAAACCGCATAGAAATAGCTAGTTTAAAATACACCTCTATATATGCCTTTGGGGATTAAAAACCGTGATATTATGTTGCTATATAGTGTATAGGTAGTACGCAAAAGATATATACGGATATATACGACTTCAATAAACAGGTTATATATTTTAGGATGCTGTATAATGAATTAGCATACTTACATACTTTTAAAATTGATTCGTATCGATACGTTCGCCGAGTAAAAACTGATGTTCTAATATATATTGTTTAATACATATATTAAGTGTTTTTGATACCGTTACTGTTATCAATAGGGTAGATGCCTAATTTTTATTTTAATGTCCGTCTGATAGATTTGTTTTAAATCATTAGACACGTATTTTTTGCTTTCCACGATATATTGATTTGAAATGTCGCGTGACGTCACTTCTATGTACATTTTATACGTAGAAATGACGTTTTAGCCTCCACTTCTAAACTTTGATTCGTTTTATCTAAGTACCTATTGTTTTATTATACTACAAAATAAAAAAAATATGTGTCTAATATTTTTTCATTACCTTACTGACGGACTAATTATATTTTTAATTTTCATACCCCGTCGTCATTCCAATTATCGTGTTAAAATACGCTTTCTGTTGTCTGTCCAGATGTTAGCTATCTATAAAATAACACAACAGATTTTGATGTGGTTCTGTAACTGCAGAACCATTGGACGAAATTTAATGATCTTTAGAAATAGCTATTAAACTATAGGATATACAAAAGTATTATGAGTGTCATCTGCCAGGGTTTTTTAAGGGGGAAAAATCATCGAATGTCTGCTCCTGTCTGGGTGAGGGAGGCGGGAGAGAGTGTCAGACTCTTACTGGCTAAAAACCACCCCATTCCTACTCCTGCACGTCGAGCCGGAGCCCCGGTAACCCGTTAAGTTCTCCGCGGCTCCGCATCGGCATCAGCCCTATTGGGCCCCATCTGTGGTGGTCTGATGGCTCCTTGAGGCGCGAGCGGAACGCTGACGCCGTACGCTCGGGTCTGTGTCTGGTCGGGTGGCGAGCCACCCATGCTCGCCGTCCGCAGGCCCGCGCTTACGGTGGCCGGAGATCGTCCCGCGATCATCTGGCAGGGTAGAATACATTTGGACCACGCTACCATTCCCGTGGGTGTCGTATACCCATCATTTAGGTATATCACAATAGTTTCATCATGTCGCACGTACGGTGCAATATCGTCACTTATGCAACTTTTGTCAAACCTTAACTGATGAAAGAGTACTCCAAATTCACCTATTTACTTGGTGCGTTATTTATTGTCATTTGTGTAGTAAGCAAACTGACATTGTGAGGGCATTACTGTCGTTACGGTTTTGGCGCTAATCTGGACGGCACTAGGAAAAACAACGTTTCATTGTTCAGTTGCGCGCAGGACCCCGCAATACATAAGTGACGGTATAGCACCGGAGGTACGATGTGATGTCGTACAATATGGCCTCTAGATACTTATTATCCAATATATAACTATGTACTTACCTTCAATATAAACAAGCGAGGTACGTAATTACATCTACGACTCAAGTATTGTCAATTTTTTACGATTACCAAGCAAAATCTCAGTTTCTTGACTGTCTCACGTATGTCAACATAAGAATGCATATTATATTTGACAAGGAAGTAAATATTGTAAAAGATTTTTCTAGAATTGAATAACATAACCATAACATCACGCCTTTTATCCCCGAAGGGGTAGGCAGAGGTCGCGAAGAACCTAACGGGTACCCGGGGCTCCGACTCAACGTGCAGGAGAAGGAACGGGGTGGTTTTAGTCAGTAAGAGTCTGACACTCCCTCCCGCCTCACCCAGGAGGGAGCAATCATTCGATGATTTCCCCCCCTTAAAAAAAAGCAGAGGTGCACATTATGCCACTGTACAATATAACACCCACTTTTCACTATATATGTTATGAGTCCCATGTAATAGGGGGTGAGCCTATTGCCCTATACCGGGCACAATTCCAGACTCCGTGCTACTACTGATAATTTTTTAAAAACCCAGTATTACTTTGCCCGACCCGGGAATCGAACCCGAGACCCCTTGCCCGTTTTGAATTCAATGGTTGGATGTTATCTACGACAAGGACGTAGAAAACAGACGGACGGAGATGTCACTTGGAATTTTTGAAGCACCTAAATGTCAGTGGTGTATTCATCTGTGCGTGTACTTGTAATAGGCGAATTTAGAGGAAACCAGATCACGAGGCAGATCGCCTATGCGCTGGACTGATCAAGTCAAATCGGCAACGGGAAACCCAGTGTCAGACTGCGCCAGACAATCCACAAACAAAACCCACGTCACCAAAAGGTTTAGTACGGGAAATCAGACAACTGGATACTAGAAAGCTCCTGGTTTTGACCTAATCACTCCTACAGTTCTGAGAAATCTCCCCAGAAAATGCATAATTTAGATTTTTATAATATCTAACTATAGTGAGACATACTAAATTAACTAAAAATCGCGGGTTTCTCACGTGAATATACTGAGAAAAACTCTACTAGTGAGCAGCGTGCGCGGTCGTGGCGATGTCGCGCAGCCTACATGACGAAGAACCCATCTGTGGTTCGAAACTAGTAGAGCTTTTCTCAGTATATTCACGTGAGTAACCCGCGATTTTTAGTTAATTTAGTAAACTATACTGCTCGGCGGCATTCTTGGATGTACAGCAAGCACAAGGGTCTACTGTGCAAAGTGAAAGAGAGACTGTCACAACTTTTCTATTCGATCATTAAATCTTATCTCGACCTCGTCGTCTTCCAATCAAGAGTCCACTCAACTTATCTGCTCTGTCTTGCGACTGATTGCCGATCTTAAGCAAATAAAATTATACTACGTAGTGATATGTGATCGAAGTATGAATTAGCACCTCGGTAGGTACATTAGTTACGGATATCAGTACTTACACACATACCAACACATATATTCATCGAGATATATACAAACCAGTATATCATGGCCTCGCATTGTATAATCTTTCTGTATATGCGAGGGTCAGTTTATACTGGTTCTGTGTGTTGCCGCATGTAGCTATGATGTTTTGTTTACTTTTAAAATTGACACAGCGTGTCGTTCGGTATCGTGGAATAGGCATAATGAGGTACAAGTCAAGTACCTAGATTATGCAAGGTCGGGGCTACAAAGTCAAAGTCAAAATCAAACCATACACATGTACTTTAGAAACGTCAACATATACAGAAATAAATAATAGTTTGTCGGTCTGTACGTCAGTGAAGCTCGGTGCTCGTTCTAAAATATAGACAACTGCGGACAATGTCGAGCACCCAAAGTTATTCCACCTTTTTACTAGGGCCAAAAAACGTTTCAGTCATGGCATACCGGACCGGACCGGGCTCCAAGCGAAAAACATTACTAAACATCACGCTTTTTTAATATCCCCAAAGGGGTAGGCAGAGGTGCACATTACGGCCCTTAATCCCACTGTACAATGTAATACCCACTTTTCACTATTTATGTTATGAGTCCCATGTAATAGGGGGTGAGCCAATTGCCATATACCGGGTATAATTCTAGACTGCGTGCTACTACTGAGATTAAAAAAAACAGTAGTACTTTGTCCGACCCGGGAATCGAATCCGACCCTTGCAGGGTAGCCGCACTTGCGACCACTCAGCCAACGAGGCAGTCCAAGCGAGAAATCACGAGCGATCAGACCACCACAGATGAGGCCCTATAGGGCTGACGCCGATACGGAGTCGCGGAGGGCTTAACAGGTTGCCAGGGCTCCGACTCGAAGAGCAGGAGTAGGAACGCGGTGGTGTTTAGTCAGTCAGAGTCTGACACTCCCTCTCGGCTCGCCTCACCGGAAAATCATCAAATGACTTCTCTCGCATTCCAACAAAATTAATAATTTGATTCGCTATTAAATCTGTTGTTTTGTTGTAATTTAATTATACCTAAATAATTACTATATATTATTTATTATACACATCTAGGTGTGTGTATGTGTATAATTTAATCATAATTAAAAATAATTATTGCCAAATCGACATCACAGTCATCAACTTTAATAACCGCTTTGTTTGAAACAAAATATATAATAACTAGTTTTTTTGAGGTCTTTAGATAAATAGGCCGTTATTGTCCACTGACTCTGCCATATACACAACGCTTTACAGACGGGGGTTTTTTAAAGGGGGGAATAACATCAAATATCTTCTTGGCGAGAGGGAGTGTCAGACTCTTTTTGACTGAAACCAACCCCGTTACTTCTCCTGCACTTCGAGCCGAAGCCTGTTACATTCTCCGCTGTTCCGTATCGGCAATAATCCTATTGGGCCCTATTTATGGTGGTCTAATGGCTCTTTGAGGTGCGCACGGAACGCGACGCGCCGTAAGCTCGTGTCTGGTTCTGCAGCTGTAGCCAAATGCCATTTAGCGCTTGTCTACATGTAGAATAGAAAACCAAATTATATGGAATTGACGTAAATTTTGACGCTTGTCAATATCATCCCCATATATTTAGATTTCTACTCTCTCTATAGACAAGCGCTAAAATGGTGTTTGTCTAAAGGCACTGGTCAGGCGGCAAGCTACCCATGCTCGCCGTCTGCAGGCCCGTGCTTACGGTGGCCGAAGATCGTCTTGCTAGGTAGGTGCTAGGTTTATCAAAGACCCGGTACCAGGGTCTGTCAAATGAACAGTACAAACACAAGTATTCTGGTGCAATGACAAAAAATCAAGTTCTTTTTACAATTATTTTCACAACCGGACCTTAAAAAAATGCGTTCACTTTCAAAATGCAATATTTCAAGGTATTCATTTTAACAAAAATGCACTCGGTATTTACGTAAGCAAGTATAATGACTGCACGGTTGGTGCGGTGGCTGGGCAACCGGCTGCCGTGCAACGTGTCGCGGGTTCAATTCCCGCACGGAACACAACTTTGTGTGATCCACAAATTGTTGTTTCGGGTCTGGGTGTCATTGTGTATGTGAACTTGTATTTTTGTAAACGCACACACGACACAGGAGAAAATCGTAATGTGGGGCAACGTTTTTTTAAAAAAATGAAAAAAATAATGATTAACACGTTATCCGCCGCGTAGGTCACCGGTGACCACAGTGATACCACGGCCTCACAGAAAATCGACGTGAAACAACGCTTCCGTTGTGTTTCGTCGTGTAAGTGAGGTTACTGGAGGCCCATTAATAATTACCCCCTCCTAATCCCCGAATCCTGAATAATCCTCAAATTCCTAATCCCCAAAAAGCTGGGAACGAACTTATAATAGCTCTGGTGTTGCGGGTGTCTGTGGGCGGCGCCGATTGCTTACCATCAGGTGATCCGTCTGCTCGTTTACCGACTTGTTCCATATAAAAATAAATGAAAGGTGCATCTCTACCGACCCTGTCGGGAAGTATGTCTCGGTATTACTAAATACCAAGTGACGTCATAACATTTTCTTTTATTTGTATAAACACCAGTAAAGTACCTATATTTCTTAATTCACGTTCGCCCTTTAAAACATTGCATTATTTATTTTTAAAACCTGTCAAGTATTACTCGATTATATAACCTGGATTCCGCACAACGTTCAGTTTTAAAAAAGGTATAATAACGGGCGCTGTACTTATATTTTTAAACCTACGGTCACAGTAAGTGTGGGAGAGCCATGCTTCGGCACGAATGGGCCGGCTCGACCGGAGTGATACCACGGCCGCAGCAGAAAACCGACGTGAAGCAACGCTTGCGTTGTGTTTCGTCGTGTGAGTGAGGTTACCGGAGGCCCAATTACCCTCCCCTTCTCCAATCTCCCCAATCCCTGAATCCCCAACGATCCTCAAACTCCTTATCCCCAAAATGCCGGTAACGCACTTGTAACGCCTCTGGTGTTCCAGGTGTCCATGGGCGACACCGATTGCTTACTATCAGATGATCCGTCTGCTCGTTTACCGGCTTATGCCATAAAAAAACCGCGTGGAAGAAATCCCTTTGCTTAAAAGACTGTGTTTCTTCCACTTTGGTTAAGCCCCTGCTTCTCTTCGCACAACGAATGAGATAAGGTTGCTAGCCTTTCGGTTTTCTATAGGATAGTGTGACCGGTGATTGAGGAATTGCACAACTTTTATTACTCTAGTCCTTTCCATCATCGTACCACAAGACAAGTGTCACCGATTCATGGTATATGTCCCACCCACACGCACGAAGCGCTTCGCATCAAGCGTCCTTGTGTGTACTACTAAGGAGTCGAATTCTTTGCCAGAGTCTTTATTTTTTTAAAACATACGCCGGTTAACAAACGGATCGCCTGATGGTAAGCAATCGGCGTCGCCCATTGACACCTTGAACACCAGAGGTGTTACAAGTGCGTTACCGGTCTTTTGGGGATTAGGAGTTTGAGGATCGTTGGGGATTCAGGAATTGGGGAGATTTCCTGAAGGGTAAATATAACCTGGGTGTCTTCAAGGCCCGAGTGAATAGGTTGCTTATGGGACGACGTGCTCCATCGTAGACCGCATTATCGTGCACCACCAGGCGAGATAGTGGACAAACGATGACCCATTGCGAATAAACCAAGGAACCCTAAAACCAAAACTTTCACTTGGCCCAACGCAATGAAACTGGTTTTTTGAAATGCATGTTGCACATTATATCGTCTTAACATGTATTCCCCGAATGGGTAGGCAAAGTGCATAAGCCTATGAATAATTTGTGGGTGGTATTTAATACTTTAACTGTAAATTCCCTTTTTTCAATCAAAATATTCGAAATTACCACCAAAAATACTGAATTGCACATTAAATTTGCTCATCAAATAAATCAATTATACTACCTCTATACTGTTAGATCTAGCGAGGGGCACTGGGATGCCGTCTCCTCCTTTTGCGAAGCAGTCATGCTAGCTAACGAAAAGCGTGGTTTGCTTTAATTTCTAAATAGGGGTACACCTCTATCATATTTTACTGCAGTAAAAAATTTAGATTCAGAAGGCTGAAGGGGTCAGGAATTCAGGATGAAATTTGGAACAGAGTTATAAAGTTGTTTTTTATGATAATTACTTCTCCGCCTTGGGTGAGGCGAGAGGGAGTGTCAGACTCTTACTGACTAAAAATCACCTCGTTCCTTCTCCTGCTCTCCGAGCCCCAGAAGCCCGTTAGAGGCCTTTCGCAGCTCGCGTATCGGGCATCCGCTCTACTAGGCTATTTCTATGGTGGTCTGATGGCTCTTCGAGGTACGCATGGGTCTGGTGGTCGGGCGACGAGTTACCTTTGCTGGTCTTAAATAACATTAAGGCTACTTTTTACGCGGGCGGAGCCACTGGCTGAGCTAGTAAGACACACGTCTTTATCTATCAGTTAGATAGAAATTTGATCAAATAGGTAAATTATGTTATGATAGATAAATACTATTAATTCTGACTTTATCTTTAAAATATGATCTTGATGTATTGCAAAATCATACAAAATTGTAACCTACATATATTTAATGCATATCTTGATCATTTTGTCAATTAGACTTCTATAATGAATGCCTAGCACTATGACTAGACTTATTTTGAAAGGTGCACTCAATTTACTTATGAACTAGGTACTCTAAAATTGGTCCTTTTAGATTTCAAAATGTTCAGTCAGATCATATTCATTATAGGTACTAGCTGCACTCGCGCGGTTTCACTCGCTCTCCTCGGCTGTACTATTGATTATAGCGTCATGTTTTATAGCCTATATATAGTCTTCCTTGATAAATGGACTATCTATAGGTAATACAAAAAGAATTATCCAAGTCGGAGTTTCTGAGATTACCGCGTCCAAACAAGTTTTTTTTTAATAAATATCTATTAAATTGAATTTCTCCACGGACTCGTGTCCGTGCCCTTGTCATATTACAAGTACATAATTTCCATGGTCAAATATTTTTTTTATAAAGATCTTACATTCTACGCCTACCACTATCACTACACACAAACCTTTATGTTGTTACCTAATTATTATAGTCTTATTATATCTTAGACTAACCCTACTGAATCAGCCCACCAGCACGATGAGCGAGCCGACCTGTTCCAGCAGAAGGCACCCGTTCACGGTTATGACGTGTAGGCCAAACAAGTTTAAGATATAAGATTTTATATTAATGTGTTATAAAATTGTGAAGTTTGTTTAGACGCGGTAATCTAGGTACTAAGTTACTGGTTAAAATTGAGTGATTATTTTTGTGTTAGGTTTTAAATCTTTCGAACGAGAAAATTTGGATGACGACAGGGTATGAAAATTAAAAATATAATTAGTCCATTAGTTAGGTAATGAAAAAATATTAGACACGTATTTTTTTATTTTGTCGTATAACAAAACAAAACTTGGATAAAACGAATCAAAGTTTAGGAGTGGGGGCTAAAACGTCATTTCTACGTATAAAATGTACCTAGAAGTGACGTCACGCGACATTTCAAATCAATATATCGTCGAAAGTATTCGTTTCTGTAAGAAAATAAAAAAAATCGGGTCTAATGATTTATATTAGTCTACCAGAAGGACATTAAATTAAGAATTAGGCACCTACCCTATTATACATATTGAGTAACGTGCTTGATGGGAGATGTCTAGCAGCGCGACAGGAAAACAATAATGATGACCACGGTATAATAATACTAATTCTCAATTCGACAGAATAAAGAATATAAAAATCTCCACCGCCACTCTTCCCACGGGTGTCGTATACCTGACAAAGGGTCTCATTTGACAGAAAGAGAGACAAGTTTTTTATGTAGAGAAGGTCCATAGGTCCAAGCCTGTTGCTGATGATGATGATGATAATGATGATAGCACTAATTCCTAATATTATCCGATTTCAGAATGAACTACGGGATAGAAAAATCACCTTTGTCACAGACGCCAGTCACTCGCGAGAAGATGGAGAAGTGGGTGGATGCCCAGGTGAAGGGGGAGAAGGCAGAAATAGATGTCTACGGTAAACCAACGGACAAGATGCTGAAGGAACTGGAGAATGTCAGGAACCTTAGCAAAGAGCTGCAGGATAATCTTCACGTGAGCTTCCATAATTATTACAATTTTCTTCTTCTCCTCTAAAAATATCTTTTGATTTATTTCGTTGGTGGGAACCAAGACAGTTGTTCGAGTCCCTGCGATACGCCGGACTTCAATGTTCCGATGACTGTATTTACTGTAGATCCTGGCTTACAGGAGTTGCGGCGGTTTTGGGAGGTCGTGGCGTGCTGGTCCCATTAAAAAAATTATGACCATTTTATTAAGGGCCACTAATTTCGCCTGGTGGTGCACGATGATGCGGCCTACGCTGGAGCACTTCGAAATAAGCAACCTATTCACTCGGGCCTTGAAGACACCCAGGTGCCTTTGGAAAACACAGACTCTGGCAATGCGTTCCATAGCTGTTCTTATGCAATTTTCTTATTTACCCCTTTTATTCCGAGGTAGGCAGGGATGAACACAGAAGTAACACCCACTTTTCACTATTTATGTTATGAGTCCCATGTAATAGGTGATGAGTCTATTGCGATATACCGAGCACAATTCCAGATTCCACTACTACATTATTTTTTTAAAATTCTGTTATATTTTCTCCAACCAACAGGAATTAGAAAACTCAGTCCGCATTGCTGAGGTGGAGAACCAAGCGATGAACCCAACGGCTCAAATCCTTGACTTCTCAGAAGACCATGAGTTCGTGCCCGACAACAAGGACACTTACTACGCAGAAGAAGATAAAGTGGATGCCAAAGAAGAAGAGAAGAAGAAGCTAACGAAGGGTAAAGGACCAAAAACAGAGATACAAGAGTTTTACAAGGATCAGTGTGTGTTTTTGACTGGGGGGACAGGATTTTTGGGTAAAGGTGAGTTGCATGGCTTTTATTGGAAGGTTCCAAGAGTTTCTGTGCCTTTAGATGAAAAGTTAATGATGAAAACACGACAATTGGGATGATGACAGTGGGTATGAAAATTAAAAATGTAATTAGTCCTTAAGTTAGGTAATGAAAAAATATTAGACACGTATTTTTTATTTTGTTGTAAAATAAAACAATACTTAGATAAAACGAATCAAAGTTTTGGAGTGGTGGGGGGCTAAAACGTCATTTCTACGTATAAAATGTTCATAGAAGTGACGTCACGCGACATTTCAAATCTATATATCGTCGAAAGTATTCGTTTCTGTTAGAAAATAAAAAATACTTGTCTAATCTAATGATTTAATATAATGTACCAGACGGACATTAAAATAAAATTTAGGCATCTACCCTATTGTTGATGTGTAATTTCATAGATTGAAAAATGAAAATATGTATGTTTTATTAGTTATTCTGCCGCAGTGTCACCCTCTCTGCTCAGCTCCTGTTGATTGTTAGCCTTAAATATAGTTTATATCATAAAACAGAAACTCTTGGACCTAAAAATGAATTTAGACAAATGCCTATCGATATTAATTATCGCTGCGGATCACTATAAAACCTGTAGAACCGCCGTACAAGTATCTACGTTTCTACCTCTATAATAACTATCGTGAGACATACTAAATTCATCATCATCAACAGCCTATAAATGCCCACTGCTGAGCAAAGCCTCTTCTCACACGGAGAAGGTTAGAGCATTAATCACCACGCTTGCTCAATGCGGGTTGGCGATTTCAAACTTATAATTAGAAATTATAAGTTCAGGTTTCCTCACGATGTTTTTCCTTCACCGTTTGTCAGTGGTGTCTAAATAATCTTAGAAAGTACATATAACTCGGAAAAAGTCACATTGGTACTTGCCGTTGGTAGGTTTCGAACCCGCACCCTCATGCATGAGAAGTGGGCGTCTTAAACCTCCGGGCCACCATGACGTCCATACGACGACATACTAAATTACCTAAAATCGCTGGTTAGGTACTCACGTAAACATACTGAGGAAAATTCTACTAGTTTTGAAACACAGAGGGGCTCTGTGGTTCGAACCGCCACCATCGTGCATGGTGCTCATGAGGGAGGAAGGTCCCATTTGTGGTTCGAAACTAGTAGAGCTTTTCACAGTATGTTCACGTGAGTAACCCGCCATTTTTAGTTAATTTAGTATCATAAGAATCGTCGAAAGGACTACAAAGACAGAGACCGCAGGCAGCAGCGCTCCCTAGTACGAATCTGATGTACGTATAAAGTTATCGAAAGGAGTACGCGTTCGGAGCTCTGATTGGCCGGCTCCAATAAACCAACCAATTAGAGCGCCGAACGAAGTCTTCTTACGAATAATTTAAACGTAAGACAAACTTGTACTAAGGCCTCTGATTGGCCGACTCCAATGAACCAATCAAATGAGCATCGAGACAAAGTCGAAGGTACTAAGGCGTCTGATAAACCTGCTAGGCGATTTTTTTTTTTTTTTTAACGTTGCCCCACACTAGGATTTTCTCCTGTGTCGTGGGTGCGTTTACAAACATACAAGTTCACATACACATGACACCCAGACCCGAAACAACACTTTGTGGATCACACAAAGTGTTGTCCCATGCGGGAATCGAACCCGCGACACGTTGCACGGCAGCCAGTTGCCCAGCCACCGCACCAACCGTGCAGTCAAATTTTGTAAGATGTCAATTTGAATTTTTGAAGTGAGCTCAAACACATTCTCGTCCGTTATTGGTCGTGATTATTCTCTTAACCAATAACATGGTGGACCACGATCGAGCTTATTCAAATTGAATTATCATTTTATAGAATGACCTTTTTTTTGAGGAGGGACAATCATCCAATAACTTCTCCCGTCTTGGGTTAGGTGAGAGAAAGTGTCAGACTCTTGCTAACTAAAAACCACCCCGTTCCTATTACTCTTCGAGCCGGAGCCCCAACAACCTGTTAGACCTTCCGCGGGCCAGGCTGAACCTTTTAAACTACCATGTGGATCGCGCCTGCAAGCGCGATTGTGACAAATGATTATATGGCAAACCCTCTTATGTAGAGGAGGCTTTTTTTTATTTTGATGATGTATCATCAACAGCCTATACTGACCAAAAGCCTTCTCACACGGAGGTTTGAGCATTAACCACCACGCTTGCTCAAACTTATAATTAGAAATTATAAGCCCAGGTTGCCTCACGACGTTTTCCTTTACCGTTTGTCAGTGGTGTCTAGATAATCTTAGAAAGTACATATAACTCGGAAAAGTCACATTAGTACTTGCCATTGGTAGGTTTCGAAACCCCACCCTTATGCATGAGTAGCGGGCCGTCTTAGCCTCCAGACTACCACGTTGATGAGTATTATAACTTTCGTGAGACGTACTAAATATATTATTATGTTTTCGGTTTATTCACGTAATTGTTTGACGAGGAATTCGACTAGTTTCAAGCCATGCTAGAGGCTCGTAATCATGAGTAGCATTTTGCTACCCGCGAATCACGGCAGAGGGCGTGTTGGGCCCGCAGACTCGAGTAGCCAGTAGCATCGTGATAGTCGCCATAATAATACAACGTTGATGAGGTATATTTTTTTATAGAAATTTTATACGAAGTCGATGGGCATTTGTTTATATGTATATCTTGGTTTGGTTTTCAATGGTAAAACTGCATTATGTGTGTGTGTGTTGATTACATTTTAAATTAGGTGTTATTACGGTTTTAAGTTCGCATTTTAATTGTGGGAGAGCCATGCTTCGGCATGAATAAGCCGGCTCGACCGGAGTAATACCACGACCTCACAGAAGACCGACGTGAAGCAACACTTGCGTTGTGTTTCGTCGTGTGAGTGAGGTTACCGGAGGCCCAATTACCCCTCCCCTTTCCCTAACCCCTGAATCCTCAACAATCCTCAAATTCCTAATCCCAAAAGGCCGGTGACGCACTTGTAACGCCTCTGGTGTTCCATAGGCGACGCTGATTACTTACCATCAGGCGATCCGTCTGCTCGTTTACCGGCTTATACAAAAAAAATGTGTATCCATTTGTTTATTTTTCGTGAAAACACCAAGAACGGAAGAATTTTATGTAAATAGCTTGTTAATTAACATAATGTACGCGTATTTTTTTAATCAATTTAAATGTATTCGAATTTAAATTTGGAACAGTTTTAGAAGCGTTCTGGTTGTTTTTTTTCATAGATATGTTTTTTTTTCTTTTATTTTTTACGTGACGTTTTTAAAAATAGTTTCGTAAATAATTCATGTAGTCTTTAAATATTATTATTAGGTACTTAGTATCGCTGATTTTTTTTTCGATTTGGTTTATAATGGCTGATCCCGCCTCATCCAGGCGGGGAAATAAAAAAAGGATAATTATATCTGTAAGTTAGAGTAAAGAAAAAAATTTATAGTTAAGGCATTGGCTGCCAATAAAAAACTATTGAAGGCAAATCCTCCGCTAATGTCGGTCACCGGTGACTGCCATGGCGTTTAAAGTGTTAAATGAGGTTAATCCTCATTTTAAAAAAAAAGTGTGCCTAAGAAACAATCATAACATAGCGCCATCTCTACTAGAGCTTCCAAAACTTATAGATTCATTATTAAAAATATTAACAGTAATAAAGAAAGGAAAAAAATAAATATGTACAATTTATGATAGGTACCTTCACTAAAACTGCTTCCACTGAGATTTTTTTTTAGAAATCCAATAGAACTTTGCCCGACCCTGGAATCGAACCCGAGACCACTTGCGACCACTCGGTCAACGAGACAGTTTTAGTGTACCTATCAAAAGTTGTACACATTTATTTTTTTATATATGAAATTACTATATATGAAAAATAAAGTATAAACTTTAGCTACATAAATAAAACTGTTTAAAAATCATATAATCCAATCGAAATGTAATCGCCTCGCCTGGACTTGACCTTTGATACCAACGCGGAAAGGTCTAGTCGAACGGTCTAACAACGGCGTCAGACGGTCAGTTTAAAAAAAACTCGCTAGTCATAGCTCTCATTCATTTGTTAAAAGTCATTATGACTGTTGAATAAATATTAAAGTACATTTTTACGTTTGTTTAGTTAGTTCATTTACCTGTAAAGAACCAACAAACGACTCCCGCGCTGTTACGCGGACGACCTCTGCTCGGATTTTATTGGTCATAGATAGCGTTATTATAACCTGTGCCTTTAGCCAAACGCCACTTTAGCGCTTGTCTTCTACAGAGAGAGATTAGAAAACTAAATGTATACTGACAAGTGTCAAAATTTACGTCAATTCCATATAATTTGGTTTTCTATTCTACATGTTATTTATAAAATTCGTAAAAATATATACCTACATAATGTAGGTATACATTTGTAGGCTGTATCTTTTATGTAGGATACATACATAAACTGTAAAAAATAGTACCTATGTCTATTAATAATAAAACAATACTTATATTATACTTCACAAACCTTGAGATTGACAGATAGACAACAGGATAATGTATAAGTAGGTATTAAAATGCATTTTCCCTAAAGAACTCGTTTAAAAAATGTAATTACATCAAAACAACGAGCGTATAATACGTTACCTTGAAATATACAAATAAACACGACTTTAAATATATATATACTCTGTTTTAAGTGTAAAAAAACAAGTATATTTTTTTATATATCTATAACTAAAAAACCGGTGTGACAACGCTTTACTATGAGACTTATTCATATTTATAAAACCAAACGACTACCAATATGTACAAAACCAAAAACTAGTTTTTCAATTTCATTTATCTCCAATAGACCACGATCCTATAAAAATTTTGGTATAAAATATAGCCTATGTTACTGTATGAAAAGTAACCTTTCGAATGGTAAAAAAATCATTCAAATCGGTCAAGTACTTTCGGAGTTATTTCAATGCAAACATACCACTATTTTTTTCCTTTAATTAGTGTGTGGGCGTAATATTTTCTTTTAATATATCATAGTGAATTAGACTTATATTTATAAGTATCATCGATTTTATTGCTGGTAAAACCACAAAGTGCGGTTTTCTAAAAAGAAATTCCAAACAGAAAAACCCGATCATATTTTTAAAACTATAGGTAATTTATGTGATCTGCTCCCCTAGGCAAATTACGTAAAGCATAAACTAATCGAATTGAGTAGTTTCCAGGGTATCAAAATTAAAAATCTAATTAGTCCGTCAGTTAGATAATGAAAAAATATTTGACATGTATTTTTTTATTTGTTGCAATACTTAGATAAAATGGCGCTAAGTTTAGGAGTGGGAGGTGGTTACGTCATACTGTGCTACAAAATATGACACGCTATGACGTCACACGATATTTCAAATTAATATATCGTAGAAAGTATTTAATTTTGTGAAAAAAAAAATACGTGTCTAAAGTATTAAATTAATATACTTACTATAAATAATCTACGTACTCGGCCAACGAGGCAACGTAGTTATAGATTTATACTTGTAAACCTAGAATTAAGTAATTACCTATAAAAAATGATTATTATTTTGTTTTTAAAGCACCTATCTACGTAACAGGTAGGAATCCGGTTTGCTTTGCTTTTTGCATGATGTACGTATTTGATAGTTTTTATTTTTGTATTGTGTTTTTTTTTTCTAAAATTATGGGTCATAATGGAGATGGATGCGGTCATACCACACATCAACAGCCTATAAGCGACCACTGCTGACTAAGGCCTCTTCTCTGTCGCGGAGAACCTAACGGGTAACCGGGGCTCCGGCTCGACGTGCAGGAGAAGGAACGGGGTGGTTTTTAGTCAGTAAGAGTCTGACACTCCCTCCCGCCTCACCCAGGCGGGAGAAGTCATTCGATGATTTTCCCCCCTTAAAAAAAAAAAAAAAAAAAAGGCCTCTTCTCACACGGAGAAGGTTTGAGCATTAATCCCCACGCTTGCTCAATCCGGATTGGCGATTTCCAACTTATAAAAATGATTAGAAATTTTAACTCCAGATTTCACATCACTGTGTTTTCATTCACCGTTTGTCAGTGGTGTCTAAATAATCTTAGACTTTTATAAGTTGGAAATCGACAACCCGCATTGGGCAAACGTGGCGATTAATGCTTATTTCTTCTCTGTGTAAGAAGAGGACTTTACTCCGCAGTGCGACAGTTACAAGCTATTAGATATTGTAAAAAATATATATAAAAAGTATGGCTTTAGCATGAATGTGTGTTTTTTCAATTTGCTTGTTTTTAGTTGTGTTTTTTTGTTTGTCTTATTTTTCCGTGTGTTTTGTTGTTCGACGCATGTTGTCTGGTGATCGGTGGTGTGTAGTTAAATGAGGTAAGTAGATTTATAACTTATTGTCTTATTAATTATGTACAGTCGCCACAGCTATTTCCTACTTTGGTAATAGAGATGACAGGGTATAAAATTAAAAAATCTAATTAGTCCATTTTTTTATTTTGTCGTATAATAAAACAATACTTAGATAAAACGAATCAAAGTTTAGGAGTGGGAGTGGAAACGTAGTCATTTCTATGTACATAGAAGAGACGTCACTCGATATTTCAAATCGATACATCGTTGAAAGTATTTGTTTCTGTAAGAAATTAGAAAATACGTGTCTAATGATTTAAAATAATCTACTAGACGGACATTGACTTAAAAAGTAGTTGTCTAGTCTATGGATCTCTTTTGTCGAATGGTTACTAGTCTCGTTTTTGAGAAAAAGTCATGAGTTCGAGTTCCAGTTTAGGCAAAAACGTTGGAGTAAATTTGTATTCAATAATCAATTTTTGATATTCAGTACCTAGTATACCCATGAGCCTTAAAAAGTACTACAAATTGCTCTATAAAGTTACCTATAGATTGAGTTCGATTCTCATGTCAGGCTTTGGTTTTTGAATATTATAGGTACCTACATATAATTTTTTTGTGACCTAAATTTATAATCCCCATAACCATTTGCCAAGTGTGGGGATTATAGGAAAATGACTTACGAAGGAGGCATTTGTTCAATACTTCACATTTTTCATCTGATCATGGCGATGTTTTAACTTTTTTTTTTAATTTTTTTTCTTTTATTATCATTTCCAGATGGCAGAATAAGTTTGAAAGCGAGTCGTGTCGTCGAAAAAGTTGTATTGTGATTGTGATGTACTCTACTACTGTTATAATTAAAATTATATACTTAAATTAATTTATTCATTATGAAAAAACAAATTAAATAAACCTATTTAAATAAAAAATACAGTTTCGTGGTGTGTGTATTGTATTGTATTGAAATAAAACAATTTGAAGCTTTTTCGTTTATTTATTTTTGTGTTGTATCACTCAGTGAACCTAACGGGTAACCGGGGCTCCGGCTCGAAGTGCAGGCGTAGGAACGGGGTGGTTTTTAGTCAGTTATAGTCTGACACTTCCTCTCGCCTTACCCAGGCGGGAAAAGTCATTTTATTTTTTTTCCCCTAAAAAAAAAAATGTCATGTCTGTCCGTGAGTAAATGATTGGACGGTGAGAAAAAACCATTTAAAAAATGGGTCAGCTAGAACATAGTCTATCTCTATTTTATTTAAAAACATCTTATCTTTGCATGTCATATCGTCTGATAAATAAATATTAAGAAATATAACACAAAGTAAGCGTACAGCTATTTTGGTAACTTTGTCAACTGGTTCCGTGGTGTAGTGGTTATCACATCTGCTTTACACGCAGAAGGCCGCCAGTTCGATCCTGGCCGGAATCATTTCTTTTTGTTATATTTTTCCTTTACTTTTGTAGTCTATTAGTAGTGTTAATGATAAGAATGTTTTATTTTTTAATAATAAGGTGTTCGATTTTCGAGTCTTACAAAGTTGTAGTCATTTAACATTTTAAAATGGACTCTACCTAGGAACACCGACACTATTTTAGTTTTTATTTTATTTTATTTATTAAGGTCAGCCAACGACTGTTTACACATCATAATACAACAATTAATACAATTCCCATCGATCGACATTGATATTGTGAATTTCGTACTCTTGAGTTGCAACACTAGCGCCCATTGCATCCGTATTGCGTGGATATTGAATGAACTAAATAGTATTGAGTTTGGCTTTATATTCCGTACTCTGAATGCTATTTTAACAGTTACGATAGGGGTTGTATAGTGTTGACATTGAATAATTATTGTGGTTTTATTGGATTGAAATTGCATTGACATTGAGATTGGTTTCAAGAGTAAGCACCCTGTGGACTTACTCTTGAATCCAATTCCGATCGATCGACATTGACATTGTGAAATTTCGTACTCTTGAGTTTTAACACTAGCGCCCATTGCCTCCGTATTGCGTGGGTATTGGATGAACTAAATAGTATTCCGTTTGTTTTTATATTCTGTACTCTGAATGCTATTTTAACAACTAAAATAGGGGTTGTATAGTTTTGACATTGAATAATTATTAAGATTTTATTGGATTGAAATTGCATTGACATTGAGATTGGTTTCAAGAGTAAGCACCCTGGTCGGAAGTGGGTGATTCAGTCCAAGTCAATAATAGTTCCAGCTGTCATTGCGTCAAACAATTTTTTGCCAAGATTATTATTATAATGTCACTTAGAAATCATTAAAGCACCAAAATGTCAGTTATTTATGTGTGCATGTGTAATAACGGCTTGTACACAAAACTGCGATGCGACGTCGCATCGTAAAAATCTGCGAGCTCCCTCTACGCATTGCAAGAACTTGCGAATTGATTCGCATCGCGCATCATAATCTTATCTTCCCAAAATCTTCTTTGTTTCTTTTTCCTGTATCTCCTAAGCAATAACAGAAGTGCACACTTCTTTATACGATCCATGTCACGACCTAGTTTTCAATTTAAAATACGTTTAGTACGGTTGACGGTCGTCGAAGGAATGGTACATACTTCTTACTCGGTTTATGTATATGTTATAGAATAGAATAAACGTTTATTTCTCTAGTTAAATAAATATAATATAACATCATCACCTTAAATAGAATTTTTACAAGTGCATTTGGTATGTGTTTTTGGTACATTTTGTCCGGGGAGGGATCTTTTGTAGCCAATTGCCGAATTCTTTTCACACAATCTTATACATATAACAATTATGAGAAGTCCTGGGTTAACCTATTATTACCGCCCATTTGGTCCTCGACCAGGGGTTACGTAGTATTTAATAGTGACTCTGAGAGTTATAGTTTATGCTGACGTCCCCGTCCGGAGCCGTCCTCTTGTGAAGTGGTTTGCTTCTCTCTGTTTTATTTGGGTAATCAATTTCGCCTATTCTGTTAGCGAAGAGGAATGGGTTAAATTGGCCATATCTTGTGTAAGCATGGCCAGGGTCTTCTAGGCTTCTGATTGATAGTGATTCAAGTTTTTCTATCATATCGTGGTGTAGGTCGTGTGCTCTTACAAATAAACAATCTTTCTTTCTTTTCTTTCAGTTTGTGTACCGTAGATTCCCGTAACTTCGCCTGGATTTTGACACATTTTGAAAAATTTAGAGTATTGACGTAAAGTTTCATTTTCTTTAAAAAATCGGTGGTAGGCGAAGATAGGGAACTGTCTGACGTTGTTTCCATACGTTTGCTAAAATCTTGTCAGGGCTGTCACAAAAATCGTTTTACCTTACTTTACTCCGAAATAAAAAAAAAGAATTAATTTTCATTTTTTTATTAATTGTAATAAGATAATACACGACACGTCCAAATCGACACCACTATGACTTTACTTTTCCCTGTTGAATTCTTTTTTTGTTATCATTAGGTATCTGAAAGTATTCAGATATAAAAAAATAAAACCTTAACACAAAACACGACTTAGTAGTCTTGGAATTGGAATAGCATAAATCACTATTTCAAATTAAAAATGTAGATAATTAAATCAGACTTAATTAGGTCAGAGATAAATTTTTTGGTAATCATTGAACAGTACCTAGCTTAATAATAAAGGAAGGTAAATATTTATCAAAACATAAAAGCTTGTCTTAAAATAACGTAAATCCCCATTTTTCTCAGATGATTAAATCACATTTACCTGACATCAAAACCACTTGCTTCTAGATAAACAGATAGGAAGATAGATAGGTAATAATTTTAACAAACAATAAAATTTAGCAAATATGTTTGACTTAAAATCTAAATCAACTTCTCTTAAAAATGTAGATAATTAAATCACACTTAATTAGGTCAGAGATCATTTTTTTGGTAATCATTGAAAAGTACCTTAATATTAAAGGTAGGTACATATTTATCAAAACATAAATACTAAGCTATATAATTATAAATGAGTAACAATAATAAATTCGCTTTTATCAATGACTTATGTATCTTAAACAATTAAATCAGACTCAATTAGGTAGGTAGGTACCCATTTAAATGAGATACCTGCATGGCAGTTTTTATAGGTACCTACCTTAAATTATTTGATTATTGTACGTTGTAAGTACTGAAATCAACATTAAACATAATTTGCCCCCGTCGGGAAATGTTTGGCTCAGGCAATATCATAATAACATCGTCTATATGTTTCATAGTCCAAATATCATCAACTGTTGGGTAAGTGAACACTGAGCCTTTATTAGATTTCGATTCTTTTACTTTCCTCACAAATTTGACCTCAGGAATATTATCTTTAATTGATATCACTTTTCCTACGAAATGCTTCAAGCTCTTCTTGGTAGCAAATCTCGCCAAAATCCAGGAATCTGTTGTTAATTTATCACTGTCCTCTGTGAAATATTCAATGTCTGAAAATCCAATTGGTACTGTTGGTTCTATATTTTCTTGTTCTTCTCTTAGGTATGCTGTCACATAATCCTCCATGGTTTCATACTCTGAATCGTCCATGCAAATTTCAATCTTAGAGTTGATAGACGATACGCTTGATTCACTGTTATATCTGTTCTTTCTACTTTTTGTACGTTTTTTTGCTTTAGCGGTATCTTTTCTGTCTTTTTTCGCTACTAGTTTCATGTTTAAGGCTGACTTCGAGTTCCGTTTATCTTTCTTTTTAAGCTTGATGTTTTCTTGCTTGATAGTTTGTGACGATGCAGCGTGAATAATAACATCAGAGGTAATTATAACTTTTGGTTTGGTAGTTTGTAGGCATTCTGGAATTTTACTAATGAATGACATGTTGGTTTCATCATTCTTCAGAATTCTACCAAAACCATGAACATTTGAATTTTGCGACAAGGTTGCATCAGCATTCTGCACTGATCGAATCAAATGAGCGTTGAGAACTGCGGTACATAATGTACAAAGACTATCAGGAGTTTTCACCATTAGTGACGACATCAGTGGCGAGGTAGAATAAACCTGTTGAATTGTAGAATCCTTTTCTCTCTTGTTATTTTTTCTTATATTTTTTAAAGGTTGGGATGTCGTGAAGTCATCTGCAGAGACAGATTTGCCGGGTAACACATTTAATTTTTTATTCCGAATTTTTTTATTAGGATCTACACTACGAGTCTCCTTCAAGAAATCTAAAAGTGCATTGTCGACTGTATATGTAGTTGTCGGCTGATTAAAATCGGGCAGTTTACATATTACTTTATCGGGATTAAATGGTGCAATGCCAGTGCTTTTGAATGCACTGATTATATTATGTCTTTTGTTGTTAAGTTTCTCTGACAATTTTTTAAGTAAATCTGGAAAATGTCCCTTGTTAATTGTAGCCTCTCTTGGGTTTTTAATCTTGTAATGTAAGAGAATTTCTCTCCACAGTTTTTTCATTGGCCCGAAATAGCATACGTCTAACGGTTGTGTTAAATGTGATGAATTTGGAGGTAAAAATACGAACCGTATATCATTTTGCTCACAGAGTTTAACAATTTTATGATTTACGTGGGACGCTAAGTTGTCTCCAATTAAAATTTTCGAGCCAGATTTGGTTTGAGCCCATGGTAGAATAATACTTTCGAACCAATCTTCGAAAATAAGACTATCAAACCAACCCGATTTCGAACGATTGTATCTAGATCCCTTCGGTCCATTAAGTGTCCATTGTGTATATAAATGCTCCGCTTTGTATACGACATAAGGAGGGAGACATTCTCCTCCTGCAGTTATAGCAAACATTATCGAGATAGCTCCCTTTGTGAAATTCACAACTCTTTCGGGATATTTGACACCCCTTTTGAACAAACATTTTTGTGTTCCGGGATTATCTGCGAGGTTTGTCTCGTCGTAATTCAAAATGTTTTCACTAGGGACACCTTCTAGTGAGACCTTCAGATTTCTAAAATATTCATTAATTTCATGAGGCGTTTTCTCTGCCCGGCTCCTTTTTATGTTTTGAATTACTCTGTGTGATAATTTAGATTTATTTCTTTTTAAAAATGCGTATGCCCATTTCTTGCCAGGTAATTTATTATTAAAGATAGCTAGTTTCCCATTGGCGTCCAAGTATCTGAAAGATAAAATGATCACTCTTAATCAACTATCACTAAAATCAATGGCTATTTTTTCTAATTTATTATTTCAACAGAATCTAGATATACCTACCTATGTATAATAATTCTCAGATCCAAAAGAGTCAAAGGACTGCCGTAGTCAGCGGCTGCAATCACTACTTTAATCATGTCAGCTTCCTCCTTATCGGTTAACCTTGTTGGGCATCCAGGTCTTTTAGGATGTTTATTGTGCAATTTGTCCAATAATGTTCGTCGAGGGATCCCAAAAATTTTTTCTGCTTCATATGAGGACACGCTCTTTTTTCTCATGGCTTCTAAAGCTATATCTATGATATCTTCGGAATGTGTACAATACGACCGTTTTTTGCGTTTCTTTGGTTCTTGTGTTCCCACCATTATAAGATAAGTGTATGAGTCCTACAACAATAGAATTGCTTGTCAAAGCTTCGTTCATAGAAAATATGTCAACCAACTTACAAAAAAGAACAATATTAAAAAAAAAAATCTGCATAATGCTTTTGTTACGCGCAATACCAGATATAAAAGAAATAGAGAGAGATTAGTGATATCAAGAGATACTTGAAACTACTTAACCGATTTTGATAAAACTTGACACTTGATAGAACAACATAGTATTTTGCATCTCCAACAGAACAAACACACGGGTCGTATCTAATAATAACCTCCTTTTCTAAGTCGGTTAAAATTACAACAAAATTGACAACCCTAGGGGTAGGCGAAGTTTTGCAACAAGATGGCTGTCGGCATCACCTCTACAACATTTTTATCAATTATGTCTTTTAAACGCAATTTAGACAAAAAACAATAGTGTCATAATAAAGAGTGTTAGTTATAGGTTGTAATTAAATTAAAAGTTTAGCATTACCTGTTCCGTAACACAGCCAAAAATCAAAGTTCCGACACTGACAAAAAAAAACGTCTCCCGTTTTCTGTTGAAAAAACGCACTGATCACCAATAGAGTGAAGTTAGCCACAATTTAGCTGCAGAAGATTGCCATATATTAAAAATACTTCTAATTTAGAAGTTTTTCTTGCACTCTTTCCTTTTAATACTATGGATATTTGGACTTGTTTGAAATCAGGCGAAGATAGGTAGTGCAGGCGAAGTTACGGGAATCTACGGTATGTTTATTTATTTATTTATTAAACTTTATTGCACATACAGTGAAATTGGCGGACTTAATGCCGTAGGCATTATCTGACAGTCGACCATTGTATGTTCCGCGTGTAAGTATACCTATAGTAACCCGGTGCCACAGTCGCTATATCAAGAGGCTGTATCAATTGGCCTTTTTTTCAAGGTCATTAATAAAACTGTAAATACTTTAATGTACGCATACATACCATACATACAGTTGCAATTATTATTTACAAAGTATACGTCAATGTCGGCATAATTATAATTAGAGTAAACAATTATATTTATATCTAATGACGTCACAAGTCAAATAATGGATAAATAATTATATCCGTGCTAGCATTGTGCCCCTGCTTAGCTTTGTACAACGAATGAGATAAGCTAAAAATCGCAGTTTACTCACGTGAATATACTGAGAAAAGCTCTACTAGTTTCGAACCACAGAGGGGTTCTTCATCATGAACAGCGTGCGCGGTCGCGGCGATGTCGCGCAGCCTACTGCGTAGTATATTCACGTGAGTAACCCGCGATTTTTATTTAATTTAGTATGTCTCAAGATAGTTATTATAAAAAGAATGAGATAAGGTTGCAAGCGTTTCGGTTTTTACCGGATACATTTCGGTGAGTGTGCGGAGGAATTGCACAACTTGATTGCCCCTAGCCCTTTCCATCATCGTACCACAAGACAATCAGCGTAACGTCACTGATTCATGGTAGATGTCCCACCCACACGCACGAAGCGCTTCGCATCAAGTTTCCTTGTGCGTACTGCTAAGGAGTGGAATTCTTTGCCGGAGTCTGTATTTCCTGAAGGGTACAACATGGGTGTCTTCAAGGCCCGAGTGAATATGTTGCTTATGGGACGACGTGGTCCATCGTAGACCGCATCATCGCTTACCACCAGGCGAGATAGTGGACAAACATCGGCCCATCCAATATATGAAAAAGATTTTGAAATTTTTATTTGAGCACAATACATTTAAACAAAACAGGGCTGAGGAGAACCGTTGGGGTGACCGGGGCTCCGGCTCTATGCAGGAGTAGAAACGGAGTGGTGTTTAGTCAGTACGAGTCTGACACTCCCTCTCCCCTTATCCAAAGAGCGGCTTGATGATATTCCCCCTTAAAAAAATGGAATTGATATTTTCATAATTATAAATGAATAGCTACTTCCGCGCGGTTTCACACGCTCGACTCAGCTCCTATTGGTCGTAGCGTAATGTTTTATATCCTATAGCTATCCTCGATAAATGGATTATCCAACACAAAAAGAATTATACAAATCAGACTTGTAGTTATGGAGATTAGCGCGTTCAAACAAACAAACAAAAAACAAACTCTTCCGCTTTATATAATACTTACTAAAAAATATTATATTTGCCAAATAAATGGGCGAAGGAAATAGTTGTGTCCTTTTTTAGTTTTGTACGCATTTATGATTACGTTCCTTCCGGAAATTTAAAATGCCATACACAAAGCAAAACAAGTTTTGCTACCGCTACATTAGCGACATCTATTATCAGTACCCTAAATTACCCTGCGACAGAGAGGTTAGGTCATTTAAGCATAATATTACTTCTTGCGATAAAATATATTTTAATTGTTATTAATATCGATAACATAAATAAAAAAACAAATAAAAGTCTAGAATTTGGTCCTTATAGGCATGGCAATAATATCAATCCATATTATACATCTGAGTGCCAATCACGAATAACTATCGCATTCGTAACGTAATAGTATCGAGCGCGTTTGGCGCTCTGATTAGCCGGCTCAAGTGAACCAACAATCAGAACGCTTAACTCGCTCGATACTGTTACGATACGAATGCGATAGTTATTCGTGATTGGCACTCAGAGAGTCGTAAAATTACTAACAAAAGTAGATGTTACTAAGTTACTTTTTAGGTTAATAAAAAACGTAATACCGTTTTAAAACTAATTGCACACACACACACACACATGTATATTCCCAAACTTTCGAAGCAGTTTTATCTTATTTTGTTTGTTTTTTTTGCAGTTCTAATAGAAAAATTGATTCGTTCCTGTGGAGATATCAACACGATTTATGTATTGGCAAGGAATAAAAAAGGCAAGGACCCCAGGGTGCGGCTACACGAGATGATGGACGAGTTTGTGAGTATAATCTGCTCTTATTGTTGTACTGTTAGATATACGGCTTACTAGAGCCGTATTATTCCTAAGGCAAACCAGGCAAGTGCCGGGCGCCAGGTTGCAGAGGGCGCCGCGAGACGCGCGTGCACTACTGCACATAGAGTGGCAGCGGCGACAAAATAAATTAGGTGCGTCTATGAGCTGCTTACCTAGAGCTCGCTCTAGATTTAAGCCGCCTCTGCGGTTTACGTTTGTGTTCGAAGATGTTCGATTAGTTTCAAGTTATGACCGGGGCTAATAATTATCAATTGGTTAAGTCTATTAATTTAGGGTACTTTGGGTTATTTCATACTTTTGGTTTTGTTTGCTTTTTATCTTTTTCCGATTTCACTGTATGAATAAATTCTTGTTTTAGCTTTTCCATAGAGCTCATGAGGAGAATCCTAAAGGAATCCACAAGGTGGTCCCGATATTAGGAGATATGGAACTGCCGGGATTAGGCATCAACGAAGAAGACAGAAAGATGTTAGCAAGCAAGGTATGTTATCCAGTCAACAAGGATGTAGCGAGGTTGACTGTCCAGGCGACACACGTACTTAGGTATCGTCATGAGCTAATGTTCACATGTAAACAGCAGCTCATGTAGTGTAGATGTCCAGTCAACAAGGATGTAGCGAGGTTGACTGTCCAGGTGACACACGTACTTAGGTATCGTCATGAGCTAATGTTTACATGTAAACAGCAGCTCATGTAATGTAGACTTTGAGTATTCTACTCTAAGAGTGTAGATGTCCAGTTAACCTCGCCAAGTCACAATATCTTTTCCATCAATCAACACCAGATGGTACTGTCTTATTAAGTTCAAAGTTTTCACTAAGAGATGTCGTTACAGGTCACAATAATTATCAACGCGGCTGCAACCGTAAAGTTTGATGAAAAACTCTCAGTTTCCACGGCTATCAACGTAAAGGGTACTAAAGAGGTTCTGAAGCTGGCTAAGGAGTGTCGGAACCTGAAGGCCATTACTCACGTGTCCACTGCTTTTTCGAACACACAAGTCAAACACATTGAAGAGAAGTAAGTAAACTATTGATTTTGTTTAAAGCATATAGCGGGTAGACTAATCTTCTGATGGTAAGCAATCGGCGCCATCCATGGACACCCGCAACACCAGAGGAGTTACTACTGCTTCGGCGACTTTTTAGGGATTGGGGATCATTATCATCATCATGCTGAAAAAGGCCTCCACTTCGGATTGAGGATACGGGGGAGGATTAGGCCTCCAATAACCTCGCTCACACGATGAAACACAACATCACGCTGTAGTTTTTTCACATCGGGTTTCTATGAAGTCGTGGTAAAACTCCAGTCAAGTTCGGTCACCAGTGGCAGAAAACTGAACTAAAATGGTTGCGTTCCAAAACTACGTATCTAACATTTTTAACTTGTAATATGGGTGTATTCAATGCCTGAATTATAATAAACCAATACGGCAATTTTATACCCATAAATAGATTTAGAGACTACCTCGTTGGCCGAGTGGTCCCAAGAGCGACCGGCCGGGCAAGGGGTCTAAGGGTTCGATTTCCAGGTCGGGCAAAGTATTACTGGGTTTTAAAAAAATTATCAGTAGTAGCACGAGGTCTGGAATTGTGTCCGGTATATGGCAATAGACTCACCCCCTAATACAGGGGACTCATAACATAAATATTGAAAAGTGGGTGTTACATTGTACAGTGGCAAATTATGTACCTCTGCCTACCCTTATGTTATAAATAGATTTATGGATGAACCTAATTGATACCAGATGCCTGTTTCCAGATTCTACGAACCCCCAATGTCGGTTGAGGCTCTGGAAGCCATTTCAGAAGTTGATGAAAAACTGGTCGAAAGCATCTTGCCTACGTAAGTACACGAAAAATCTTTACATTGGTACACTACACATTAAGCTAATCATAACCAGTATAAGCTGACCGTTGAATGTACGGAACAGTCATACGAAGCGAGTCCACGATAACCTGGTTCATTATAGCTCCACGCATCAAGGTAAGAATCCAGTATAAGCTGACCGTCGAATGTACGGAACGGTGATAGAAAGCGGGACCATGACACACTGGATGTGTATAGGTCCACGCTTCAAGGTATGCGTAACCAGTATAAGCTGACCGTAGAATGTGGGGAAAGATTATACGAAGTGAGGCCACGATAAAATGGTTTTGAATAGCTCCACGCATCTTGATGCTTGAGAGCTTGGCTTTGTATAACCAGTATAGGGTGACCGTTGAATGTACGGAAAGATCATACGAAGCGAGGCTACGATACACTGGTTGGGTATCTATAGCTTCATGCATCAAGGTATAAATCCAGTATAAGCTGACCTTCGAATGTACGGAGTGGTTATACAAAGCCAGACCATGATATATTGGCTTGTATAGCTCGATTTGTGTAAAATGATTTTCTCGATTAAATTCTGATTCTTTATAAAACATAGCCTGTTACTCACTCCCTGAAAAGTAAAAATTTCCAACAGTGGATTTTTTTTAAATCGGTCTAGTAGTTCAGGAGTTAATGCAAACAATCAGTTAAGAAATGCAGGCCCTGAGTCCTCATCTAGTATTATAAAGATTGACGTGTAAAGTATTACTTTGTAACTAGCAGCTGTAGCCAAATACCATTTAGCGCTTGTCTACATGTAGAATAGAAAACAAAATTATATGGAATTGACGCAAATTTTGACACTTGTCAGTGTCATCCCCATACATTTAGTTTTCTACTCTCTCTGTAGACAAGCGCTAAGGTGGCGTGCGGCCCGTGGCACATTCATCAGATAGGCCCCTGTTCACAATAAGAAACAAAGAAGCTTAGAATGAAAACCTCTCAACGGGGCCCCTTCTAGCTGGGGGCCCATGGCATTTAACCGGCTTGCCACCCTGTAGGCCACTGTTTATAAGCTATCTGCAGAAATAAATATCATTTCATTTCAAGACTGACTGCCTCGTTGGCCGAGTGATTGCAAGTGCGACTGTCGGGGCAAGGGGTGTCGGGTTCGATTCCCGGGTAGGGCAAATTATTACTGGGTTTTTAAAAATCTCAGTAGTAGCACGAAGTCTGAAATCGTGCCCGGTATATGGTAATAGGCTTATAACACTATAGATCTCTGGCAATATGAACGTAACACTATGTTAAATAATTTAATTGTTTCGTCAGGTGTAGTTTATTATACGGACCTTGTGGAATCTAGAACGAATTTCCGTGCGTTTAGGCGTTTTTGCCATACCTATTATTGGAAGCAAGTATAACAGCTCACACATAGGACCCACTTAGTTTTTAGTCAATTTTCCGTGGTGCTTGGCGACTGGGCTTCACCCAGTTGTAGGTACAGTCTCTTCTTTGTGCCTTTAGGCTTAATTCATTCTGTCTCCTGCAGTAATTCACCGAGGGAAGTAAAAACCATAGTTTTTTCTTCTTCTCCTCTTATAATATCTTCTGATTCACTTCGTTGCGGGAACCAAGACTAGTTACTCATGTCCCTGGGACGCGCTGGACTTCAGTGTTCCGGTGTTTTCATGGTTGTATCTACTGTAGATCCTGGCTTACAGGAGTTGCAGCGGTTTTGGGAGGTTGTGGCGGGCTTGTCCCATTAAAAAAAAACACTATAGGTTCACTCTCTATTACATGGTACTCATAACATAAATAGTGAAAAATGGGTATTACATTGTAATTTGTACAATGGCATTAAGTGCCGCAATGTGCACCTCTGCCTACCCCTTCGGGGATAAAAAGGCGTGATGTTATGTTATAATAATAATATAATAATAAAGCTTTATTTATTCCATGCATGCATACATATTAATCAACATTTGTGATAACAATTCGAGAACTACATTAATTATATCAAAAAATATAATTACAAATATAAATTTAAATTGCAATTATTATAAATTTTTCTATTATATAGTATAGTATAATTTTTTTCTTATTCATGCATAGACCCCATTCGGGTAAAAGCCTCCCCCAAGAAATGCCATCCCTCTCTGTGATGTTATGTTATGTTATGTTAATTTCAAGAATAAAATCTTTTCCCTTTACAATAACTACTATTCTGATTTTTACTAACTTTTTTCTCATTTTTCAGACTACTTGGAACCCGTCCGAATACCTATTGCTTTACCAAGGCCGTAGCTGAAGAGGCTGTCAGGACTTACGGGGAAGGACTCCCCATTTGCATCGTCAGGCCCTCCATAGGTAAGGTTTGAGCATTTTTGACCATAAATATGTATTCCGACTGATCGTACAGCTACGGCAGACTGGAATACATTTGACCACCCTGTGTCTTCCCTCGGGAGGTTTAATAGCCGACTAACGCTAGAATATTGAAATGCTACTAATTTTTAACTTGGACTAAAAATAGTACAAGTTTTCAACTTTCTTTCTTTCTTTCTTTCAACATTATTTTTTACAGTTGTATCTACATATGAAGAGCCTGTGCGAGGGTGGACAGACAGTGTGTACGGACCTACCGGGCTTGTCGTCGGCATTGGAACGGGGGTAAGCAAAACTCTATTTTCATCAACTTTATCTAACAGCCACAAGACGTCCACTGCCTTACAAGTCACATAGTCCTCTTCCGATGACTTCCACATCGATCGGAAGCGACCTGACTACAGCGGTTCCTCTTTCCTGAAGGGAGAAAATGAGTTTATATGTTAATTAAAAATGACGAGTTCTCGAGTATGGCGACACATCTCACATGTCAAATGATAGCACGTACATAGACTATCGATGAAACTTATCAACGGATGACGTCACAGAATCCTAGATCGCACATGTGAAGTTTCCATGCGAATTAACACGGACAGAAAATCCCTACGAACAACTGTTGGGCGAAAAGCCCGCCAGACACGATCACCTCGCCTGGTCGGAGGATCCTCCTTTTCTGATCTTAGGGAACTATACTCTCTGTTCCCTAAACGAGAAAGATAACGATGGTCTTCGCAGTAGACTGCGCGACATCGCCGCGGTCACACACGCTGCTCGTGAGGAAGAGTCCATCTATGACTCGAAACTAGTGTAGACCTTTTTGCAGTATATTTATTTGTGAACTGACATTTTTAGTTAAAGGGGGAAATCATCATAACGAATGCCACCAGTAATTAAAATAAATAATGAAATAATCGTGGCATCTCTTCCTCCAGGTTCTTCGAACAATGTACATGGATCAGGAGAAGGTGGCTGATATGGTGCCAGTGGATCTATGCGTCAATGCCATCCTAGCGTCAGCCTGGCACACTGCCAAGAATTACAAGGAAAAGTGAGTATTAACATACCTTCATATCAAGATTAATATAATTAAGTGATGTCTTTGCTACATGGTATACCGAAACTATAGATCGCCACCGACTATGCTCTTTATAAATATAATTCTTCTTTATAAGCTGAGTTCTACCACCTTTTTGTGGGATTCTTGAGAGCCAAAATTCATCAAGTGATTCTTCTCACCCGGTAAAGCGAATGGGAGATTCAGACTCGTATTAAACTACCACTGTACAACTCGAACCCTGGTAATGGCAAAGGATGATGTAAGTATACCGATAATCTGATGGTAAGCAGTCGTCGTTTATGGACATTTGTAACGCAAGAGGAGTTACCGAGTGCATTGCTGCCTTTTTGAGAATTAGCAATGGGGGAAAGATTAGCTGCCCTAAACATATTAGTCGATTTTTTTACTCAAAAGTCATTTGTTGTTTTTTTTTCAGTCAAACTTCACACATCCCGATCTACAACTACGTGTCTGGAGCACAAAATCCCCTGACTTGGGGAGAGTTTATCGAGAGGAACCGCAGATATGGTATCGATAAACCAACTACGAAGGCTGTTTGGTAAGTCCAATAATAATTTAAAAAAAGGATTTTTAATTTTTTTATGGCATAAGCCGGTAAACGAGCAGACGGATCACCTGATGGTAAGCAATCGGCGTCGCCCATGGACACCTGGAACACCAGAGGCATTACAAGTGCGTTACCGGCTTTCGGTAACGCACTTGTAACTCGGCCGGATTCAGGGATTGAGGAGATTGGGGAAGGGGAGGGTAATTGGGCCTCCGGTAACCTCACTCACACGGCGAAACACAACGCAAGCGTTGCTTCACATCGGTTTTCTGCTCGGCCGTGGTATCACTCTGGTCGAGCCGGCCCATTCGTGCCGAAGCATGGCTCTCACACACTTGAAATGAACGATTATAAGCATTAAAATAACTACGTTGACTGAGCAGTCACGGATCGGTCTTTTTGAAATTTCTAGACTCCGTGCTATTCAGAAATTTACGAAAAAAAAGTCTTTTAAACCTTTGGGCCTCCGGTAACCTCACTCACACAACAAAACACAACGCAAGCGTTGTTTCATATCAGTCTTCTGCAAGGTCGTGGAATCACTCCAGTCAAGCCGACCCATTCGTGCCAAAGCATGGCTCTCCCACACTCATAAAAAGCGTTGAAAAACGGCAGATGTAATGTCACTTAGAAATGATTGAAGCACCAAAATGTCAGTGGTGTATTTATATGTGCGTGTACTAACAACACCGTAATGTATAAAGTGTAATGACGGGCCATGCTTGCGACAGATGTCCTTTGTGTCAATTTGTGTGTATTCTATGTGTAAGTCTATAGTAGCCAGGTGCCACAGTCGTTGTTTTAAGAGACTGTGTCCGTCTATTTTCAACGACCTTGGGTTTTAAACACATTTTTAATATTTAATCTCCTTGTTTTAGGTACTATGGACTAAACCCGACGAATAATTACTATTTGTTCCTTTTCTACAACTTCTTCCTACATTACTTGCCTGCTTTAATGATCGACACCTACTGCGCTATTACTGGAAAGAGACGGGCGTAAGTACATAATTATATACATTCAGATAGACTGACAGAGAATCAAAATAGTTACATACATTTTTTAAAAAAGTAAACCCGTTAGACAATCTTTCCCTTGTTTCTACGAAACAAATACTAGATGGCGTTGTAGACATTAATTCGTACGTTCAGGACGCTATCAAGCTCTCATAATTTTGTAATTAATTTTTAAGCTTGTCACAGTAAAACTAAGTTAAAAATATACAAAAGAGAGAAAGGTTTTTGACAAAATCACTACCTACTAGAAGAAACCTGCCCATGCTACGTTTTCCGGTCCTTTGTAGCCACTTACCTTACTTGAGCCAGTTTTAACCACTTCTCTTAGATTTTAAAGAATCCCTAAGTTAAAATATGTGACACTTAACGATGTTGTACTTTTCACCCACTTATAAGTGACACTTACGATAAGGCGCTAAGTAACTCTTAGTTAGACATGATTAAATAAAATGACGATTAATCTAACTATAGAGTTACTATCTATTTTTTCAGAATGCTGAAGTTGTACTCAAAAGTAATGAAACTCGCCAATATTTTGTTTTATTTCTCAACACAAGATTGGAAGTTTTCTGACATGAACGTGAGAAATATGTGGAATTCCCTGTCTGATGCCGACCGAGTCGTATTCCCATTCAGCATGGGAGAAATGTCTTGGGAATACATGTGCGAAACTTTCTTAGTTGGTACGTATTTTTTTAACTGCCTCGTTGGCCGAGTGCTAACATGTGCGACTGCCGGGCATGGGGTCTCGGGTTCGATTCCCGGGTCGGGCAAAGTATTACTGGGTTTTTAAACAATTCGCAGTAGTAGCACGGAGTCTGGATTTGTGCCCGGTATATGGCAATAGGCTCACCCCCTATTACATGGGACTCATAACTTAAATAGTGAAATGTGAGTGTTACATTGTACAGTGGCATACCTAATGTGCACTTCTTTCCCCCCTTTGGGAATAAAAGGCATGATATTATGTATTTCAAAAGTAGCTACTTCGTACGGTTTCCCCTATTGTTAGGCGCTTATTGGTCAAGGCTTTACATATGTTGTATAGTTACACTATGCAACACAAAAATAATACGGTATTTTACAACTAATGAAATTCAATACTTTTCTTGAAACGTCAAAAACGATAATATTGTTCTATGAATTTTGTACCAAAACTAACTTATGACGTCATCATATTTTCGAGTCAAATAGCACACTTATTTCTGAAAAAAAAATGCTAGAATAAATCGAACATTAAGTATATTGTCAAATATATGAATGAAAATTGTAATTATTTTTGCATATTTAATTGTCAAAGTCAAAGTCCAAATCATTAATGTAATTAGACAAGAAAGGCACTTTTGAACGTTAACAATAAAATTAAAAGTGAAGCTATTTGCTCATTCCAAGGTGATTCCTATGTAGAAGAACGAGCAAGAAACTCCATAGGTTACTCTTTTTCAATCAGGTTCACAATACAATTCTCGAGTTACATAGTTTGCTGTTTGGATTGTGCGAGAACAATGTAACACTAAAATCTAGTCAAAGTGATCGAAAAAGAAAATAATTGGATTGTAAAATGAAAATAATTCATTTTTGACCAAGGAAAATACCCAATTATTCAAATTGTAGTCGGGCTAGCAGTTCCAGAGATCAGCGCGATCAAACAAACGTTTTAACTTTACTTAATAACTATAAGTATCAATAGATTTTATTAGAACGGTTTTTTTGAGGGGAGGAATTCGTCGAATGTCTCCTCCCACCACTGTGTGACGCGAAAGTGTTAGACTCTTACGTCCAGTTTCAGTAACCTATCCATCTGTAGATTTGCTTACTAGAGATAGAATTTTGACATGAGCTCCATACAATATGGGTCAAAATTCTATCTCTAGTAAGCAAATCTACAGATAGATAGGTTATTGAAGCTGGACGTTATGTTAGGTACTGACTTATTCACCCCTTTCCTACTCCTGTATAGACCTCCGGCGCGGCACTTTTAAGTTGTGTACACCAGGTTTTGTAACAGATATAATTTTCTACATTTCAGGTCTACGGGTGTACCTTATAAAAGACGATCTTTCAACTTTGCCTGAAGCCAGGAAAAAGTGGAACAAGTAAGTTAATCCTACAAATTTAATGTTATAAAGAAACTTTGTGAGGACTTACGTATGTAGCGCTTTCACGCCAAACTATTGAATGGATTTTGATTAAACTTGGTACAGAGATAGGTTATAGTCTAGAATAACACATTCTTCTTCTCTCTGTCGTTTCGCTCTTGGCGGAGCGGTCGTGGACACGTTGAGGCGGTCATATTTGTGTTTGAGGCCGATACTGCTTTCATCACGATCTCCCGCCATCTCTCCCTGTGTGTGGATTGTCTAGCGCAGTCTGACACTGGGTTTCCTGTTGCCGATTTGACCCTCGTGATCTGGTCCCCTCTACTTTCCCCTAAACGACCAGCCGCTCTATGGAGTTGTTATCACGACGGGAGACATGGCCAAAGTACTGCATTATGCGCGTCTGTACTATGGTTGGTAATGGTTGATAGACGCTTTATGGCGCTGAGTTCTTGGAGTATGGATACGTTAGTGCGGGACTCAGTTCATTGTCTGACTGTCTACAGTCCAATAACACACTGGCTACTGAATAATGTCGTGAAGAAGCAAGCGAAACCGATGTTAATTATTCACCATGAAATCAACGTTGATACCCGTCCTAACTACTAATATAGCGTGACCAGACGTCCCGTTTTAAACGCGACTGTGCTTTTTATAGATAATTATGAGTCCCATTGTCCCCAAAATGAACTCTTGGACGTAAAATGGTCCTGTATTCGGAAACCATGCGAAGAATAGTCGTACCTATGCGACGACGATTCGTGTGGTGAGCGAGAGCGATACAGTACCATTCATAATTCGGTAATTTTTAACGAAGTGCAGTCGAAAAACCTTCAAATAACTACATTTTTGTGCAGTTACTCATTGAATAATAATAAAAAATTGAATTTAACCTTTTTGTTGTGATTACAGGGTCTTATAACAAGATGTAACTACCAGATACCTGACTGAATCTCAATAATTAACTCCCGTTTTGAGTCAAAAAACAAATGGTTACTATACTAATAACATGTTTTTTATTTGTTCCAGGCTGTATTACCTTCATCAGATCCTGAAAATCATCACACTGTCTTTAGTTTTATACTTAACCTATTTTGTATTACAGCCGATAATCGCTCTTGTATTCAATTGAAATTATATGACGCTTTAATTGGTATAAAATTTGTTATAAGCATATATTGATGTAATAAGGACTACTGCTTGTATTGTTCACTAGATGGAGCTTTAGTAGCATTTGTCAAATTATTAATTGCAAGAAGTACTTACTCTTTGTCTAGGTGGAAATTATTTTGGTTCCCTTCTCCTCTAATAATATCTTCTAATTTATTTCGTTGCGGGATCCAAGACAGTTGTTCATGTCCCTGCGACGTTGGACTTCAGTGTTCCGGTGTTTGCATAGTTGTATCTCCTGTAGATACTGGTGTACAGAAGTTGCAGCAGTAACGGGAGGTTGTAGCTAGATTGTTAAAAAACAGTAGTCAAAAAAACAGTATAATATAAAAAAAAATACTAGCGCCGTCTAGTGAGCAAAATATGGAAGTCGTTATTTTATTATAAAAAAAACGTCCAATTAATTTTTATTTAACTTTTTTTAAAAGGAAATAAGCAATGAAAATGTATAGTGTAAATGAACTAAGTAAAATTTGTTACTCACAAGCTACATCAAGCTATGTAAAACCAGTATAATCTGACCTTCGAATGTGCCGAAGTGTCATTCAACGCGAGGATAAGATATACTGGTTTTGTTTAGCCGTGTATTCATTCTTGCTCAATATTAAAGATTAGGAATTATGACATAGAACTGATAATTAGCGATAGTCTTGTTTTTATTGTGCCTATTAAATAATTTTACAATTAAAATCTTTTAAAAATAAGCTAAGCATTTATGGTCATGCAAACTAAATGTGTATACATTTCAGCTCAATCTGTTGAAGATATCTGCTTCGAAATTTTGTTCCAAGATCGCACATACACATATATAGATATCAATTTAAATAAAACCTATAAATATAAAGAGATATAATCCGTCCAAATGAAAACAAAAGAGATTTTTATTGTGATTTTTTACATGTAATGTAATAGGTACATATTCCTAGGTAATAATTGTAATAGTAAGTATAACATGGTGAACAAAGGCTTTCTTCTATTGAAGAATTTTGCCATAATCCCAGAGCCGAATTAAACTTAAAAAGCGCCCTAGGAAAGCACGTCATAGGCGCCCCTTATTCCTTTTGTCGCCGCCGCCACTCTAGAGGTATGAGCAGTTGTGCACGCGCGTCTCGCGGCGCCCTCTGTAACCTGGCGCCCGGCACTTGTCAAGTTTGCTTTAGGAATAATACGACTCTGCGCAATTCCAACGCTTGGTATAAGATGTTTTACCTATGTAACGAGCGCGGGTGCGCCATACTTGTGTGGGTAAGTGTACACGCATATTGTCTTTTTTGCGTACGCTCGGGAACGCCCAGTTTAGGCTGGCGTGACAATGAATGAGCTTGCTGCGAGTTACGCACACACGCGCGCATGTCTATACGAACTACAACTATGGTTCTCCCGTGCTCGTGAAATTAAAGAACCATAGATAACTTGGGGATTGCAGTTAGGTCACCGTAAACTTCAATAGATTTTATGAAATTGTAAAACTGGCTTTTAGTGTACATTTTTTAATATTTATAATTGGTTGTAATATAGGTTAGAATTTAAGTGTACCTAAATATCATGTGATTGGTTGAGAATTGTAATTGTTTAAATAAACATATATTAATGCGTTTGTTTTATTAATTTTAATAGAACAGATAAATTGACATCTAACTAGAACAGATAAATTGACATCTAACTAGCTGTTACCTGGCTTGAGAGACGCTACGGCGTCCTCACCTACCGCCTGACGCAGGTCCTCACCGGACATGGAAGTTTCGGGAGGTACCTGTGTCTGATGGGGCGGGAGGAAACGCCCGGGTGTCATCACTGCGAGGACCGCCCTGAGGACACGGTGGAACACACGGTGGGAGAATGCCCTTCGTGGGCTGAGCACAGCCGTGTCCTCAGGGAAGTGATCGGCGATGGCGACCTCTCGCGTCCGGGTCTAGTGCAGGCCATGATGCGGAGCGAGGGGGACTGGGATGCCGTCTCCTCCTTTTGCGAAGCAGTGATGCTAGCTAAGGAGGAGGCGGGACGCGTGAGGCAGCGAAGCGCTGCCTCCTCGCAACCCAGCCATCGCGAAGGACACACCGGGCGTCGGGGATCGCGAGACGATCTCCGGCCACCGTAAGCGCGGGCCTGCGGACGGCGAGCATGGGTGGCTCCCCGTCCGACCAGAAACAGACCCGAGCGTACGGCGCGTCGCGTTCCGCGCGCGCCTCAAAGAGCCATCAGACCACCACAGATGGGGCCCAATACGGCCGATGCCGATTCGGAGTCGCGGAGAACCTAACGGGTAACCGGGGCTCCGGCTCGACGTGCAGGAGAAGGAACGGGGTGGTTTTTAGTCAGTAAGAGTCTGACACTCCCTCCCGCCTCACCCAGGCGGGGGCAGTCATTCGACGATTTTCCCCCCTTAAAAAAAAAAAAAAAAAAAAAAACTAGCTGTTACCCTTGACTGTGTCCGCGTTCCGCGTAAAATAATGACTCTTGGCAGAAATTTGTTTTTTTTAAATTAGTCTTTGCCGAGGTATTAAATTCTACGGCTCTATCGAATGTCATCAGAATCGATTCAAATCGATTCAGTACTTAGGTTATATTTATTTCGACATGAATTAATTATTATGGTTTCAATAAATACCTAAACAATTCCACAGTGGTCTTACCCGTACCTACAGCAATGTTATTCTCTAAAAACAGTTAACAGTTTCTAAGCTGTACGCTGCGTCGAATTCGTCGACTAGGCAGCCTAGAGAGCGACCGAGCCTTCAGCGCTGTTTCAAACTGTATTCAGTATTCACTACCCTTATGGTATATAATATGTTCTGTGATTCACTAACACAGTATAGCTCGTCGGCAAACTGTCTCGTACCTAATTGTCTTTTAAATGCAACTCACCTTAATTTGAAGTATTCTAAGAAACGCGCACAAAATAAGTTAGTACACCCCTTTCTTTAAACACCTCTTAATTAGGTATGAAGTCCTAGTAGCTAGGTACTATTTAGATTTAAAATACTAACATATATTTATTTATTTATTTTAATTCGGATAACCAACAGCTATACCTATACTACAAAGAATAAAATTTCAGGATATGCTAATACAAAGCCAATTATAAGTCTCCACGGCTACCCACAGTACCTATATCTTTACAGAGGTTTTGCGAATGCAATGCAGTCATATAAAAATGACAAGTTTTTAATTCAAAATCACATTTAAACTGATCGAAATCTATTAAATCCCTCCATGGTGTTTCTTTCTTGTTCTTCTTCATTCTAAACTATCGAAGACTAAACGAATTTTTCAAATCGGACCACTAGTTCCTGAGATTAGCGCGTTCAAACAAACCCTTTAGCTTTAGGCATACCTACTTACATAATTGTAATCCTACAAACATTATAAATGCGAGACAGAGAGAGTCTGTATTTCTGAAGGGTAGATATAACCTGGGTGTCTTCAAGGCCCGAGTAAATACCTAGGTTACTTATGGGACGACGTGCTCCATCGTAGACCGCATCATCGTGCACTTCATTTTTCGTCGAATCAGAGTAGACGTGCCTTTAGTTTAGTCAAACGCCACTTTAGCTGTAGTGATTAAAAAACAACATACAATTCAAGCATTTATTCATATTAATATTTACATAGCAATACAGTGCAGATATACATACAAAAACTTTATATACATTATACATTTTTGACACATATTCAACAAAACACCCCCAAAAAACACGACAACACATCGAGTTATACAAAACCAGTTTATCGTGGTCCCGCTTCGTATGTCCGTTCCATACATTCAACGGTCAGCTTGGTTATTCATAGCTTGATTTGTAGCTATGAGTACAATGTAAGACTCATTTTCCAACAAGTATATTATGAATCTCATATAATTTAGGGTGGTAAGCGAGCAGACTGATCACCTGATGGTAAGCGATCACCGCCCGTGGACACCCGTAACATTAGAACCATTACATTACTAATTTTTGATTATGTAACTATGGTATAATATCCAAAAACCCTTATCAGTGCGATAAGGGCTTTTGGATAGGATCACCAAATTAATTTGTGTTGTAGATTAAACTAGCTACTGTCTCGCTGCTGCACTGCTCCTACTAGTTGTAGAGTGATATTTTATAGCCCACAAGTTCCCTCAATAACTGGACGATGCAACACAAAAATAATTATTCAATTCGAAAGAGTAGTTGCAGAGCAAACACAGTCTTCAGCTTTATATATAAGATATATACATATACTAGCGGACCCGACAGACTGTCCTGCATATCCACTTGAATGTATGAACAAAAATTCATTCAAATTAGTTCACCTATTAAATTAGTAAACCTAGACACTGACTGCAGCGCCATCTGCCGGGCAGATTTGTGAATGTAAACCATCCAGGGCGCCACTCAAACGCGTACAGAAAAATTCATTTAAATCGGTCAAGCCGTTTAGGAGGAGTTCAATGACATACACACGTACAGCAGAATTATATATATAAAGATATACATTATATATACATGTTATATAATATATATCTTAGCTAATAGTATAAGTAGGTATATATATATTTCTAGATTTAGTTACATACTTTATATTTTTAGTCTCGTGTCTGCCCAAAACTTGCTAACGATAAAATTCAATGGTAAATTTGTATATTTCTCCAATACCAACTCAAAATCGCGGGTAACTCACGTGAATATAACACATGAACAGAGGGGTTCTTCCTCATGAGCAGCGTGCGCAGTCGCGGCGATGTGGTTCGAAACTAGTAGAGCTTTTCTCAGTATATTCAAGTGAGTAACCCGCGATTTTTAATTAAATTCTTCAATACATTATAAACGCTAAGATAAAGTTGAAAATGAATTAATTATACACTAAAAAAATATGACCCATAATCAATATTGTAGAGAATACCAGCCCAGATTTTTCTAAAAAAAAAAAATAACTTAATATTCGGAATCAAAAATAAAACAAGCAATTTTTGTTCTAAAAATTAACCTAAAATATAGGAAAAAATAAAATTTTATTTAAAAATAATCTTTCAGATACACAGCCTTACATAGTTATAATTACTATTTATTATTATAATTTAAATTATTATTACATTTAAATTAAATATACAGTACAAACATCTATCAATTGTTTCATTAAAATATAATTTTAATTTGTCTTTGATGATATTATTAAATAGAATGAACTAAATGGTATTGAGTTTGGCTTTATATTCCGTACTAGAATGCTATTGTAACAGCTACGATAGGGTTGTAGTTTTAACATTGGATAATTATAGAATTTCATTGGATTTAAATTGCATTAACATTGAGATTGGTTTCGAGAGTAAGCACCCAGCTCGTCTCCTTTTGATCGCACCGTGATATTTAGCCTATAACCTTTCTCAATATATCTACTATCGAACGCAAAAGGCATTAATCCACTTGAAGCAGATGTTCCTGAGAATTCCGAGTTCAAACCAACGTACTCTTCAGCTTTATATAAAAAAGTGAGTATAAATATAATATTTTGAAAATCTAGCTACGTATTATGACTTTGCGAACCGAGCTATCGACTTTGATAACTAAAAAATACAATTTTAAAATCTTGAATCTAAAAAAATATTTGGCTATATCTTATACTTTATTCTTTGCAAAAAATATAGATGTTTGTACTATATGCAAAATAAATGATAACGGCTCATTTAAGTAAAAATAAAATATAAAATTATATTCCACTTAAAATTTTAAACATGGGTTTTTTACAAAAATTCAAATTCCAATCTCAATTAACTTATAAACTAACTTTTGCAGCGACTTCGCACGCATTAACTTTACATATAAAACTAACTCTTGAATCACTATCTATTAAAAAAACCGCATCAAAATCCGTTGCGTAGTTTTAAAGATCTGAGCATACATAGGGACAAACAGATGGCAACCGACTTTGTTTTACACTATGTAGTGATTTTTATCTTTATATTACTGTGATAATCTCAAAAACTACTGAACGGATTTGAATGTAATTTGGCATAGAGATAGACTATAGTCTGGGATAACACATGGACTACTATTTATACTAAAAACGTGGGCGAAACCGCTGACAAAAGTTGGCTTAATACAGTAATTATAAGAATCTTAACACGTTTTTTTAGTACCAAGATATAGGTATTAAAATACTTAAAACTAAATTATACTATGCACAACAATTTGTCCGTAATTTGTAAAAAACATTTGATTTCATAAAACAGTCAATTATTTGGGGCATATACAGATATTTTTAGTTGGACATCTACACTACATGAGCTGGTGTTTACATGTGAACATTAGCTCATGACGATACCTAAGTACGTGTGTCGCCTGGACAGTCAACCTCGCTACATCCTTGTTGACTGGACATCTACACTACATGAGCTACTGTTTACATGTGAACATTATTTGAGATATTAGGTTATGAAGAATGATTTATATGTTTTTATTATAGTTTGTAAGGAATTATTATTGCTATATTGATCTATAATAAGTGCTTTTCAATGAGCAAAATTTTTTACAATATTTTGCTACTATCATCATCTTTATAAACAGTCTATAAGTGGTCACTGCTGACCATAGGCCTCTTCTCACACGGAAAAGGTTTGAGCATTAATCACCACGCTTGCTCAATGCGGGTTGGCGATTTCAAACTTATAATTAGAAATTATAAGTCCAGGTTTCTCCTTAATGTTTTGAATCTTTGTAACTAAATCTGTGATTTGCAAAAACCAAGATATAATAGGGTAGATGCTTAATTTTTGTTTTAATGTCCGTCTGTTAGATTATTTAAAAACACGAGACACGTATTTTTTTTACGGAAACGGAACAGTTACGAAGATATATTGATTTGAAATGTCGCGTGACGTCACTTCTATGTACATTTTATACGTAGAAATGACGTTTTAGTCCCTACTCCTAAACTTTGATTCATTTATCTATACAACAAAATAAAAAAATACGTGTGTAATATTTCTTCATTACCTAACTGACGGACTAATTAGATTTTTAATTTTTATACCCTGTCATCATCTCTATTACCATATTGCTGAAAAATATTGCCCATTCAAAAGTACTTTTAGTACACTTATATTAATTATTATTACAATAATAATAATCAGCTGATGTATTACATTAATTTCTTGTCTTTTCTTATGTCTAATCAAAAGTGGCTGTTTAATATTATTTTTACTAGCTACTGCGACGCGGTTTCACTCGCTCTGCTCGGCGCCTATGAATCGTAGCGTGATATTTTATAGCCTATAGCCTTCCTCGATAAATGGGCTATCCAACAAAGAAAGAATTTTTCAAATCGGACCAGTAGTTTCGGAGATTAGCGCGTTCAAACAAAAAAACAAACTTCAGTTTTATAATATTAGTATAGAGGTAGATATAGTATATACCATAAAAGTTTGTTTAGCTAGGTATATTTTTTTGATATAGTTGTATTTTTAATCGACTTTCCAAAAAGGAGGAGGTGATCAATATGTCTGTACGTTGGTTCTTTTCGAACATACCTCTACTATTTTATACAAGGTGTTGTTTTAAAGCCGCGTCATTTTCTAGGAGGTAACTCGGATATTGATTCTGAGTCCGAATCAATAAAAAAGATTGTAGGTATATTTCATTTTTCTGTAAATTACGGAAATCCGCCGTCTTGTAACTAGTTTTGCAACGCGGCTTAACACACACAAACTCAAACATGTAATTGATACGATTCCTAATTCCATAAAACTCCAATAAGAAACATTGCTGTCGCTTATTCTGAAATACTGTCGAACTTAAACGATTTATTATAGCCGTATTTTTAACTATTGGCCCGAAATTTTCTCTTACATTGAACCTTTATGACTTCTGTGACATGCTCCCGAGAAATGACACGGTTTCAAAACTACACCTTGTATACACTTCACACCCAGACCCGAAACAACAAATTCATATCAAATCCTACTTCCTAAGTTCCTACTAATATTATAAATTTAAGTTAGTGTGGATGTATGTATGTGTGTTTGTTAATACCCAAAAACTACTGAATGGAAGTGAATGAAATTTGGAACAGTCGACCTTCTTCTTTTTTAAAAATCGATTAAACTGTCAAACACCGCGAGGACACCGGTGACCGCAACCTATTGTTCTGTTCGTTTGAGTGGTTATTTGTGTCTATAATGACGGTACTCAATGAGTTAAATATAAAACAGTCATTTTTAATTAAATATATATAATCATATATGTATATATATATATATACTTTGTCAATTTTGTAAATCAAAAATATACAAAAATTAACAACAGGGGCGATTCTTTGGAAATATTGTTTTTTTTTTAAATAAAAAAGATATCAACTAAGAATCGCGGGTTACTCACGGTTTTTAGTTAATTTAATATGTCTCACGATAGTTATTATAAAAAATATCTTAGTGTATTGTACATTTGACATGATTTCTCAAAGGAAAGGAGATAAGTGCGCATATTTCATGAGATACGCATTGTACACCGGTTGAGAAATCTCCAACCTGTCTGCCAAGCGTGGAGATAATGTCAATCTTTTGTGGAGGAGGTCCAGTAGGGGTACTGTCATATGTTATCAGTCCCAAAATAATTATTATAAAATAATTTTTACAAGCAAAACTCATCATTTTAAAAATCCTAAAACAACGTCTTTCAAAGAATCAGCCCCTAGAAAAAATGGTCCCAACACAAAAAATGACCTATAATTTAACAAAATCTAATCATAATCTGTCAAGCATTTTTGTAGATCAATGCTTATGACCCATTGTTAAAAGTAGGGGCATTAGCGCGCCTACGGTTAGAATTATCATCTCTGAGAGTAGGAGGCCCCCGAAACCCTTTTTGGGGGCTACCCCCTCCTGCATTGGTAGGAGTGTGTGTGTGTGTGATTGGGGGTGAGTCAGTTCGGGCAATACGTGGACTGTAGCCACGTATAGGAATGTACCAGCTGAGAATAACATTGCTATACCTGAAAAAAAAGGATAATATATAAGTTATATATAAAATTTAAAGCAAATAAAGAAATATTAACAAGTAATTTTACATTAAAACTTCCGTGAGATACTCTATACTCTTTTTTTTAAAACAAAAAGGGTATTTCTCCTGTGTCGTGGGTGCGTTTACAAACATACAAGTTCACATACACATTTCACGCAGACCCGGAACAACAATTTGTGGATCATATATGAGTAATTCCGTGCGAGAATCGAACCCGCGACACGTTGCGCGGCATGCCAACTACCGCGCCAACCGTGCTGCTGTCGCGGAATGCTGCTCGTGAATATGAGCCTCTAGCATGGCTTGAAACTCGTCGAGTTCCTCGTCAAACAGATGCGTCAGCAAGCCGAAATTAATTAATTTAGTAATTTTACATCAAAATATTTTTATATTAAACGGTTTTCATCACATAATATAACATCACGCCTTTTATACCCGAAGGGGTAGGCAGAAGTGCACTTAATCATTAAGTATATCAATACCCACTTTTCACTATTTATGTTATGAATCCCATGTAATAGAGGGTGAGCCTATTGTCATATACCGGGCACAATTCCAGACTGCGTGCTACTACTGATATTTTTAAAAACCCAGTAATACTTTGCCCGACCCGGGAATCGAACCCGAGACCCCTTGCCCGGCAATCGCACTTGCGACCACTCGGCCAACGAGGCAGTCATACCATGTTTGTATGTATTACATGAATAACTAGGAATTAAGTTTTAAACTTACCAGTGGCGTTGAAATCGCTTAGCGTCTGTTTGCTCTCGTTTCCAATACCGAAGTAGGTAAGCAGAGCTAGTAGCGGAGCTGCGCACGAGAATATCAGCAGATGTCTACGAATTCTATTCCTGTAATCATAAATTGGATACTTTCGTCAGTCAAAAATAACATAACATAACATCATGCCTTTTATCCCCGAAAGGGTAGGCAGAGGTGTGCACAAAAGTAACACCCACTTTTCACTATTTATGTTATGAGTCCCATGTAATAGGGGGTGAGCCTATTGCTATATACCGGACACATTTCCAGACTCCGTGCTACTACTGAGATTTTTTTAAAAAATCCCAGTAATACTTTGCCCGACCCGGGAATCGAACCCGAGACCCCTTGCCTGGTAGTCGCACTTGCGACCACTCGGCCATCGAGGCAGTCGGCAAAAATAAATAACAATAATTATTTCAGAGAAGACTACAATTTTGTTGTGTGTTGGACCATTAGGATTCCCTGTGTCGTCAGGTCCAGGCACAATAAATTAATTTCCAATAAAAACTTAAATAAAATTAAAACTAACTATTACTAAATTAAATATATTATAGCTTAAGATAAAAATTAATTAAAATAAAACTAAAAACAACTATAAACTGTTTCCAATACAATAACAATAAAAAATAATTCTGGGAGATACATGCTTCAGCACGAATAGGCCGGTTCGACCGGAGTGATACTACGGCCGAGCAGAAAACCAACGTTGAAGTGAGGTTACCGGAAGCCCACCAATTATTTTCAAATGAACAAACATCATGCTACTATCAGTACTTGAGCAGCAGGAGAAATCGCGTCGAAGTAGCTAGTACTTTATAAGCGAATTGGGTAGTTTCCACGCTAAGAAAATTAAAAATCTAATTAGTCCATCAGTTAGATAATGAAAAAGTATTAGACACGTATTTTTTTATTTTCTCGTATAAAGTTACAATACTCAGATAAAATGGAGTTAAGTTTAGGAGTGGGAGGTAGTTACGTCACAGCGTGCTATATTTTGTTGCACGCTGTGACGTCACACGACGTTTCAAATCAATATATCGTCGAAAGTATTTAATTTTGTGAGAAAAGAAAAAATACGTGTCTAATGTTTTAAAATAAGACGGACATTAAAATAAAATTTAGGAAACTACCCTATTTTCCAACTAAAATTTAAGAAATAGGGCTTGTACAATAACCTATTTAAACCAAAATCAGTTAATAAGGACCGATTTTAGACATGAGTTGTATAGAGTTTCTATCAAAAATCGGTGTTAGGGCTTGTACACAAAAGTGCGATGGGACGCTGCATCTCAAATATCTACGAGCTCCCTCTAAGCATTGCAAGAACTTGCGAATTGATTCGCATCGCGCAACAAAATCTTATCTTCCCAAAATCTTCTTTGTTTCTTGTTCCTGTATCTCCTAAGCAATAGCAGAAGTGCACACTTCTTTTTACGATCCATGTCACGACCTAGTTTTCAATTTAAAATACGTTTAGTACGGTTGACGGTCGTCGAAGGAATAGTCACCCTAGGAGACGCCTTGTCGCACGAAATCGCATCGCAGTTTTGTGTTGAGCCCTTATTCCACCGATTTAGGATCGGAATACGTTATTTAATTTTTTGTTTTTATTGAATAGCAGGCAAACGAGCAGACTGATCAGCTGATGGATGGCAATCAGCGCCGCCCATGGACACCCCCAACAAGAGAGGAGTCACAGGTGCGTTGCCCGCCTTTTAAAAAGGAATACGCTCTTTTCTTGAAGGTTTGAAGGTCGTATCGTCGTATAAATACACATAAAGTCATCTAAACCAGGAATCCTTACCTCTCAAGTCCAGCGTGCAGTAAGAACGTGACCAAACCGAATGCTGCAGGTGCCTTATGCAGCATGATAGCAAGGAACACTATTAATTCCACGTCAGCGTGAGACGTCGTCGCGGCCGCACCTAAAGCTATACCGTCGGCTGTGGAAAAAAAACAACTTTATATCAAGTATGTTATAAACAAACGGAATACAAGTAAAACGAGAGAAAGCTATCGTTACACTGGTTTATTACGTCTTTTGTTTTTTTTTACAAATTCGCGGGCTTAGCTGCGCACATAGATAATAATCTATCACCATAGACTATACTATGACCATAGAGTATACCAATACCACAGACACACAACACTTTGTGAAGTAAAGAAAATTATACGGAAACGTGTTCTCCATTGTTCGGCACGAAAGTGTCTGACGAGTCGTATTATTTAATTTTATTAACTTTATTTTAATGCGCTTCTACAAATTACACTAGCGTTGGCCGGAGAACCGAATGTTGTCGGTTTTTCGTGCGAATATCAAAGGATGTTGGTGCGCTCCACAGTAGGCGTTCTCACATTGGCGTCTTATTCAGTTTGTTTAAGATTGTTGTCATTCGTCAGTACAGGCGGTACTGTCACGCGTGGGTTGTTACGAATTACAATGGCGTGGACCACAGATATGATATAGAAGTTTCTGTGGCGTGGATGAACACTGAGATTTTACATGGCCCGATACGTTGGCCCAATGTGCAAACAGGGACATTTATTATTCACTACATTGGCCAAACGCGGTGGCAATCCGTTGGCCCAATGTGCAGAACCGCCTTTACCTTTTTTCACATAAAACATACAATGGCGGACTTAATGCCTTATGGTATTCTCTAACAGTCAACCCTAGGATGATGCAGAGTATTATCCCTAAGGCAAACTAGGCAAGAAAATGCCTAGGCTGCCAGGTGACAGAGGGGCGCTGCGAGATGCGCGTGCACAACTGCATATACTAGAGTGGCGGCGGCGGCGCGATTAGGGCGATCTCTAGGTTCTACATGACTCTGGGGCCGGTCAAATTCAAAAGCATTTATGAGTATTTAAACTAGACGAGTACTTTCGAAATGTCATACAACAAAGAATAGTCTGTCAATCCCTCCGTTATCAGTGAAGCTAGGAGTTCGCTCCAAGATAGATCCTGGATAAAAACGAGCAAGAAACTCCATGGTTACTCTTTTAACACGACCTCACAAAAACCTGGCGTCAAACAATCGTTTGCACCGCGTTAGTGGAGTTACCGGAGGCGCAAATCTCCCCCTTCTCATCCCCAAACTTCCCCGATCTCTCATCGCTTCTTCTCACCCGCAATGCTTGTGTAACTCCTCTAGTGTTCCAGGTTTCCATGGGCGGCGCCGATTGCTTACCATCAGGTGATCCGACCGCTCGAAAACCGGGCTATACCATACTTTTTTTTAGAGACTGCCATCCAGCAGTGGCCTCTCACTTGATTATGATGATATCATCAAAGTGGTTTGTAATTTAAACAAGTGGCATGGCTGCCCACCAAGCTATGTAAAACCAGTATAACTGACCGTCGAATGTCCGGAAAGATCATACAAAGCGAGGTCACGATAAAGGGGTTTTGTATAGCTTGATATGTTACCGTACGTGCTAATAAAAATCAGTTGTAACGTTTAAATTGCTGATAACACAGGACTGATAACAATGAACTGATTAGGTACACCTTAACAAGTTTTTTAAAACATTCGACAGGCGTTTTTTTTTTGATGGGCGAAAATCATCCAATGACTTTTCCTACCTTGGGTTAGGCGAGGGGGAGTGTCAACCGGTCGCCCACGTCGCAGCGCCCCGAGAGGGGGCGGCATCCGCGGTGTGCGCGGGCGCCGCCCGCAGGAGAAGGAGCCCGGCGTTTCGTTATGCCGGGCTGGCGCAGGGCGGGTCGCGAATGAAGTGCGAAAGAACAGTTCTTGTGGCCCGCCCTCATGCGTGAGTGGCACACCCCGGGGTTTTTAGTGGGTTCGAGCCCCACATAACCCGGCCTCGGCCCCGCGAGGCCGGGTGTGCACGGCATTTTCCCCGGGCGAAAAAAAAAAAAAAGGCGAGGGGGAGTGTCAGATTCCTACTGACTAAAAACCACTCCGTCCCTGTTCTTGCTCTTCGAGCCGGAGCCCCGGCAACCCGTTAGGCCGTCCGCGGTTCCGTATCGGCATTAGCCCTACTTGGCCCCATCTGTGGTGGTGCGCCGTATGAACGGGTCTGGTTCTGGTTGGGCGGCGAGCTACCTTTGTTCGCCGTCCTCAGACCCGCACATTCGACTGGCTTATGCCGGAATACTGAAACGTTACTCAAAGTCGTGCTTAAATATCGTGCCATCTCTGTCATTTTACAAAGAATTTGTAGAGATAGAACTATACTTAAGCGCGACTTAAAATTGAGTACCGTTTGAGTATTCGGGCATTAGGTAACTAATTCTTTCTAAACTTCCCTTAAGTATTAAGAATCCTCTAAGCTGAGATAGGTAACACTTCACGACATCAACCTTTTAGTGAATAGTGATAGTGACACCTAACAGTATAGGTAAAGGTTTAGTTTGGGTGCTACATCACGCTAAGTAACTCTAAGTTAAGAGCTAGTTTTAGGGATTATATCAACAGCCTATTAAAAGCTACTGGTGACCAAAAGCCTCTTCTCACAAGGAGAAGGTTTGAGCGTTTGCAAATACGGATTGGCGATTTTAAACTTATAATTAGAAATTATAAGACCAGGTTTGTCTAGCGATGTTTTCCTTCACCGTTTGTCAGTGAAGTCTAGATTTTTTTATGGAATAGGAGGCAAACGAGCAGATCACCTGATGGTAAGCGATCAGCGCCGCCCATGGACACCCGTAACACCAGAGGAGTCACAGGTGCGTTGCCGGCCTTTTAAAAAGGAATACGCTCTTTTCTTGAAGGTTTGAAGGTCGTATCGGTTCGGAAATACCGCCGACGACAGATCATTCCAAAGTTTTGCTGTGCGAGGCAGAAAGTACCGTGAGAAGCGCACAGTTATGGCCTGCCAAATAAATTTTTATACGGGGCCCCGAGTCGATGGAAAACGTATAAACAAAAAATTTACTCACCAGCAGCGTGGACCACAAGCCCAACAGTGGCGGTGACATTCTTCTCCACCGGGTTACTCTGATCATTATACCTTGCTGACATCTGGTCCACCAGCAACATGAACACAAAACCTGGGACCAATACAGCATCATTAACGTTCAAGTCAAAGCATCCATTTCATCATATCACGCCTTTTATCCCCGAAGGGGTAGACACGGCACTTATTGTAACACTCACTTTTCACTATTTGTGATATGAGTCCTGTGAGGGTGAGTTTCGCCGTGGGAGTAAGGTTACAGCCCAATCAGCCCCCCATCCCCAAAACCCCAAAAGGGCGCACTAGTAACGCCTTCAGTGTGACCATGGGCGGCGCTGATAGCTTACCATCAGGTGATCCGTCTGCTCGTTTACCCCGTACCCCAGATCTCCGGTCACCGTAAGCACGGGCCTGCGGACGGCGAGCATGGGTGGCTAGCCGCCCGACCAGAACCAGACCCGAGGGTACGGCGCGTCGCGTTCCACGCGTGCCTCAAAGAGCCATCAGACCACCACGAATGGGCTCCGGCTCGAAGGGCAGGAGAAGGAACGGGGTGGTTTTTAGTCAGTAAGAGTCTGACACTCCCTCCCGCCTCACCCAGGCGAAAGCAGTCATTCGATGTTTTTCCCCCTTAAAAAAAACCATAAAAACGGATAAATAAGATAATCGCTTACCGAGTACAAGTGATATTCCAATAACGGAATGTAAGTCGTCGTCATGGCTCGGCGGCTCGGCTGTAAAGTCCTTCGTGACTACCGTAGGATGTGATCGTTCACTGAACAAGGAACGAACGCCTTCGGGTATGATCACAGCCAGAGCTGTGCCCACAAGGAGGCCGGCTCCGAAAACTGTTACTTTTTGAAGCTTGTCCTGGAACAAATATATTGATGTTATCATTAATAATCTACCAGACGGACATTAAAATAAAAATTAGTCGTCTACCCTATTTATAAGTTCAGGAAACGCTTATGTTAGATTACGATAGACGCACAACGGAAGCAGAATTTGACAAAAGCAGATACCTATATCAATTATTTAATTTCTACTAATCTACTTCTTTATGTTATTCCCGCTATTTTTGTCTTGTGATATTTTTATAATAACTATCGTGACACACTGAATTAACTAAAAATCGCGGGTTACTCACGTGAATATACTGAGAAAAGCTCTACTAGTTTCGAACCACAGAGGGGTTCTTCGTCATGAGCAGCGTGCGCGGTCGTAGCCATGTCGCTATAGAGGCAATAGATGTCGCACTCGCAATAGACAGTATAGTAGGCTGCGCGACATCGCCGCGACCGCCCGCCCGCCGGCCGGCCGACTAGTAGAGCTTTTCTGAGTAACCCCCGATTTTTAGTTAATTGGGTCAAAAATAAATTAAGTAATTTGATTTTTCAGTCCAATTAAATATTGAAAAATAGTTACACTTTCATTTATTGATTTGCCGATATACTTCATTTTTTTAGATATAAGTGTGCTATTTGACGCGAAAATATGATGACGTCATAAGATGGTATTTCGTACAAAATTCATAGAACAGTATCGTTTTTAACGTTTCGATAAAAGTATTGAATTTGACTAGTTGTCTACTACCGTATTGTCTTGTGATGTATTTATTTGTTTCATATATTAAGCTAAAAATATTACTTCTTACCTACATGTACATATTTGTATCATATTATGTACCTATTTTGTATGATCCATTTTATTTATTAATTTTATTTTTGTATATAACACACTACATAATGTTATTTTTAGATTCTTTATTATTTGTCTTTTTGACCGACCATCCGTGAGTCACTGCAGGGTGCCACCAGAAATCCAGCGTGGAGTGTTACCACACTCAACATAATGCTGAGGTGGAGGCCCATGCGGCACGGGCATGCATCTATTTTTGTTAACTTTGTGATGTTTATTTATTTATTGTTTTATTTTGTTTTTATTTATATACTAGCTTCTGCCCGCGACTTCGTACGTGCAATCCCGTTTTCTATCGTTCCCGTAGGATTTTCAGGATTTTTTTCTGTTATAAGAACCTTCTCCTGACAATAACAAACACAACAAAAAAAATCAGCCAAATCGGTCGTCATAATTTGAGAACGGCTGTTCTCAAATTATGACGTGACAACGGGAAACGGGTTTCATTCGCGTGGTCCACTACTTAAATTATAAAATACTAAAAAGCTGTACTGTCTCATAGGCCGAGTGGTCGCAAGTGCGACTGTCGGGCAAAGGGTCTCGATTCGATTCCCTGGTCAGGCAAAATATTTTCAGGAGTTTCTAAAAAAAATCTCTGTAATAGCACGGAGCCCGGAATTGTGCCCGGTATATAGCAATACGCTCACCCCCTATTACATGGGGCTCATAACATACATAGTGAAAAGTGGGTGTTAAATTGTGGCATTAAGTGCCATAATTTACTCCTCTGGGATAAAAGGCGTGATGTTATGTTATGTGTAAAAAACTAAGTTTTACGTTCTATAACAAGCTATAAAACTTGATTAACACTTATAAAACAGAAATATTAATAGTGTTGCTAACTACCACTGTAACACGAAATTACACATAAAACATACTTTATCTCGATCTATTGTTATCAGTAATAGTGCAATAATAATGTAACTATAAAAAAGTGGCGTGGCAGAGAGAGTAGAAAACTAAACATATATTGTACCCCCGGTGCTACACCGTCACTTATTGCGGAGGCCCGCGCGCAACTGAACAATGAAACGTTGTTTTTCCTAGTGCCGTCCAGATTAGCGCCAAAACCGTAACGACAGTAATGCCCTCACAATGTCAGTTTGCTTACTACACAAATGACAATAAATAACGCACCAAGTAAAGAGGTGAATTTGGAGTTTTCTTTCATCAGTTAAGGTTTGACAAAAATTGCATAAGTGACGATATTGCACCGTAGGTAAATTTATGTCAATTCCATATAAATTGGTTTTCTATTCTACATGTAGATTGTAGACAAACGCTAAATGACATTTGGCTACAGCTGCAGCTGTTTATTAATTCCTTTAAAATATTTATTATGAGCTCTACATCTTCACCTGCATTCTCGTAGAGTAGAAAATAGCCTATGTGTTTTTCCAGGCCATTGTCTACCCCTGTTCCAAATTCCATCCCAATCCTTCCAGCCATATTGACACAAATGAGTAACATATAAAAAAATAATCTTTCGCACTTGTAATATCAGTATCTAATAATTTAACATATTTCAAACTTATCCTTCCATGCTAATATTATAAATGCTACTTCGAAACTTACTTAACTATTACGCAAAAACTATTGAACTGATTTCAATGAAGTTTGACACAAAGATAGATTATAATAAGGAATAGCGCTTATTCTTTGTTTCTTTTTGCAGTTAATAAAGTAGGCTAATAAAGGGTTATAAAAAATGATACTTCCGCAAAATAGTTATTACAAAGTGGAGCGAAACGTAGATCACAGATGGTTAACATTATTAGTCGAATTTAAACACTAAAGAGGATGTATACGGAAAAATAAGCTCACCTCAGACATGGTCACGTTCAAAGGTATACTGCCAGCAACATAGGATCCCACCAGCATCACCAGAGCAAGCAAAATAAGGACCCAAGTTCCATCCATTTTAGCAAAATATATTTTTACAATATACAACTTATATGTACGATTAACACTGAATATATGACTTGGAAAATGTACTTTTTCGTTATCGCATGTTTAATTTACATGGTCCGGTTGATTAATAAAACCGTTTACTGTTAATTTCATTTATAAAATACCTTTTTACATACACAATTTTGGATTGTATTGAACAATTTCTTTGACAACACGACAAATGTTTTTTTTTATTCGTGCCGTAGATGTAGTATTGGTCTTTTAAGACGTAACACCAATGACATCGACGCTCGTGATAATATTGTTTCATAAAATTTCAACTTCCTTGCATAAAATAATTCATCAATAAAATAATAATTGGATTATTAAACTTCAATGTGTATGAAATTATTTATGAATTAGTTCATTATTTATGAAATGAGCATGTAATTTTCATGTTTTTTTACTACCTTTATTGAGGTAATATTGAAGTTGAACATGTTGAAGACCAAACTAATGACCAACAGCATGAAATATAGGTGGAGGTAGATGGCGCAGAAATGGAATACGTCGAAGAATATAATCTATCTGGGCCAACTAGTTTTTTTCCAGACGAGACAAGATAGAGAAGTTGCTAGACGCACCGAAAACGCCTGGAAGAGCTATGGGTACATGAACGACATATAATGAAAGGTCCATTAGCGCTCAAAAAGAAACTAATGGACGTGTGTATTCTGCCCATCTCACCTAAGGCACACACTTGGTCTTTGAAACAACATTAGAAGTCCAAAGTCAAGGTTTGTCAAGAGTTCGACTATCGGACAGATTTAGGAACACCACGCTGCGCTCCACAACTATAATCGTTTACGTTGGTAAGGTCATGAACCCGCGGGCTTGAAGTGGAACTGGGCTGGTCATGTCTGCCGCACGTCAGACGAACGATGGGCAAAACTTACTACTGAGTGGAGCCCACTCAACGTTAAGAGACGTCGCGATTGGCCCAAAAAGAGATGGCAGTACGAATTGGACATCTATGACAAGAATTGGACGCAAAAAGCTTTATATAGAGAAGGAGGCTACGGAGGCCTTTGCCCTGCAGTAGGACGATCATGGCTGAAATTAAATAAAATGAAACTTTACTTCAGCAGAGTCGACGCTGGGAATTATGTATGACATGGCGGAAATAATTTGGTGGATATCGATTACTTATTCAATTTTAAGCTTCGTTTAACCTTCCCATACGCTTATCCTATGGTTCACTCATTGTTCGTAGCTGCAAGTTTCCGTTTTTTTTCATTTTTAATATTATCATAACATTGTTATGACACCAGTAATAAACTAGATGCCCTGAAATAATTACCAAAGTAAAGTTTTTATTTTGATACGAAAAATAATAATAATAATTCTGAGATTTGCGGCATTTTTCAAAAATTCCCGCCGATTCGGCTACAAATAGAATAGTTCTGCTTCTCTGATTATCTGTGGTTTCAACGTAAAAAGTTTTTATTAATGTAGAAGTTAAGACAGGCCTCAATCGTTGAAAAAATATATTAAAACCATTAAAATCTCGATGAAAAATAAATAAAAACAATATTTAATGGCATCCGGTTGTTTGACCACCGGTGGCAAGTTATTACATACGATTTTAAAATCCAAAAAGATTTCATTTTGATTATTTAACTCATGAAGAGAAAGGAATGTTTTTATAATCTTCTTTTTATGCCTCGGTAAGAAAATCTTTTCCTAAGAGTAATATCACAGCATATAGCTATTAGGAAGTACTAGGGCCCGTATTAATAAACCGATATCAGCGTAAGAGCGAGATGTTAAGATCCTGTTTGATATTCCGACATATTAATAAACAAAACTTAATACGCGGTTTAAGGCCCGTATTAATAAACCGATATCAGCGTAAGATCGAGATGTTAAGATCCTGTTTGATATTCCGACGTATTAATAAACAAAACCTAATACGCGGTTTAAGACTCTGTCATCACCTGAGATCGTATTGTTTAATAAACATTACTCGGGTTTCAAAATCGGTATTAGGATGGTTATCAAGACCACGATTGTTAAGTTCAGTCGACCCTGGACTTAATATCGTGAACTCGTACCTAAGTATTTCGCGGGAACCATGAATATTGAGAATATTATTTCCGAAATCAATTATTATGATGAAGTCGACTAATACGATGATATTTTATGGCCTTTTCAAAATCTATTAGGGCCCGTATTAATAAATAGGTCTCAATCACGATGTCAAGACCGGCATCAGTTGATATGTTCTCAAGATGCGATCAGCATCTTAATGTCGACGCTAATTAATAAACCTATATCCACACGATCTCAGGTGATACCGCGGTTTGGATCGAGGTATCAAGATTCGTAATTTGACACTCAATGAAATCCTGATGTTAAGACTTGTTACGTCACAGCGGAACTAAATAATACATCTTTCGTTCATTGCGTTTAGTAATAGCTGTGTAGAACGATAATATTCAACTCTGTTTGCATAGGAATAAAAGATTATTTCCAGTTTAAATGGATTAAAATTTTAGGAAATTCTATTACTTTTTTATATTGTATACATTATGTTTTTTTTAACCATAAAAAAGCATTATTTATTATAAAGTTACGTTTAATTTTATGACGAACGCACATGCCTGTGATTGCGCGTCACCTCATTATTACCTCTATAATCTGTGATTCTCTTTCTCTCAATTGTTTATTAGGTACTTGATAATACAATCACATCAGTGTTTCGTGTTTATTTACAAGTTACTTATTAATCGACTGCCTCGTTGGCCGAGTGGTCGCAAGTGCGACTGCCGGGCAATTGCCGGGGTCTCGGGTTCGATTCCCGGGTCGGGCAAAGTATTACTGGGGTTTTTAAAAATTGTCAGTAGTAGCACGGAGTCTGGAATTGTGAATATTGTATACATTATGTTTTTTTTAACCATAAAAAAGCATTATTTATTATAAAGTTACGTTTAATTTTATGACGAACGCACATGCCTGTGATTGCGCGTCACCTCATTATTACCTATATAATCTGTGATTCTCTTTCTCTCAATTGTTTATTAGGTACTTGATAATACAATCACATCAGTGTTTCGTGTTTATTTACAAGTTACTTATTAATCGACTGCCTCGTTGGCCGAGTGGTCGCAAGTGCGACTGCCGGGCAATTGCCGGGGTCTCGGGTTCGATTCCCGGGTCGGGCAAAGTATTACTGGGGTTTTTAAAAATTGTCAGTAGTAGCACGGAGTCTGGAATTGTGCCCGGTATATGGCAATAGGCTCAGGCTTACATGGGATTAATAACATAAATAGTGAAAAGTGAGTGTTACATTGTACAGTGGCATAATGTGCACCTCTGCCTACCCCTTCGGGAATAAAAGGCGTGATGTTATGTTACTTATTCATATTCGATAATGGAGTCAAAAATGCCTATTCAAGCTAGCTTGATCTCCTGTAGGTATATATAAACTTTAGGTACTTATATAAACTTTAGGTACCTAATAGATTTTGAAAAGGCCATAAAATATCATCGTATTAGTCGACTTCATCATAATAATTGATTTCGGAAATAATATTCTCAATATTCATGGTTCCCGCGAAATACTTAGGTACGAGTTCACGATATTAAGTCCAGGGTCGAACTTAACAATCGTGGTCTTGATAACCATCCTAATACCGATTTTGAAACCCGAGTAATGTTTATTAAACAATACGATCTCAGGTGATGACAGAGTCTTAAACCGCGTATTAGGTTTTGTTTATTAATACGTCGGAATATCAAACAGGATCTTAACATCTCGATCTTACGCTGATATCGGTTTATTAATACGGGCCTTAGTACCTAAAGTTTATATAAGTACCTAAAGTTTATATATACCTACAGGAGATCAAGCTAGCTTGAATAGGCATTTTTGACTCCATTATCGAATATGAATAAGTAACATAACATCACGCCTTTTATTCCCGAAGGGGTAGGCAGAGGTGCACATTATGCCACTGTACAATGTAACACTCACTTTTCACTATTTATGTTATTAATCCCATGTAAGCCTGAGCCTATTGCCATATACCGGGCACAATTCCAGACTCCGTGCTACTACTGACAATTTTTAAAAACCCCAGTAATACTTTGCCCGACCCGGGAATCGAACCCGAGACCCCTTGCCCGGCAGTCGCACTTGCGACCACTCGGCCAACGAGGCAGTCAATTAATAAGTAGGTAACTTGTACATAAACACGAAACACTGATGTGAAATATTGTATTATCAAGTACCTAATAAACAATTGAGAGAAAGGGAATCACAGATTATAATAATGAGGTGACGCGAAATCACAGGCATGTGCGTTCGTCATAAAATTAAACGTAACTTTATAACAAATAGTGCTTTTTATGGTTAAAAAAATTATAATGTATACAATTTAAAAAAGTAATATAATTTCCTACAATTATAATCCATTTAAACTGGAAAAAATCCTTTATTCCTATGCATACCAGAGTTAAATATTATCGTTCTACACAGCTATTACGTGACGTAACAAGTCTTAACATCAGGATTTCATTGAGTGTCAAATTACGAATCTTGATACCTCGATCCAAACCGCGGTATCACCTGAGATCGTGTGGATATAGGTTTATTAATTAGCGTCGACATTAAGATGCTGATCGCATCTTGAGACCGTATCAACTGATGCCGGTCTTGACATCGTGATTGAGACCTATTTATTAATAAGGGCCAAAGACTGGTTGCGTTCCTTACAATAGAAATTGACTGATTATTTTTTTTATAGGTCAACACTCGATGAACATAGACAATTATGTGATATACTGTCAAAAAATGACAGCTACTGGACGTTGTCTATGGATTTTCATTTTAGGCGCACGCGGAAGTGGACATTCGAGCGATTTCCTTTTCCTAAAATTTCAAAACTTATCAAAAGTTTTCAATAAATTAGTGCTCTGTGATTGTTTATTACAGTTTTTCATATTATTTTTCTGGTGTCTTGAGTTATTGTGATCAAAAATGGAGGTGACCGATCTAAACGATTTGCTTAATGTACGATCTATCAAAATGGAACAAGGAGATTCAGCATTTGATGAGAATACAGTCGAAAGTTCTGATCCTCTATCTATAATACCTCAGTACGTCACTGAATCAGACCTAGGTAAGATGAAATTAGTTTATTTGTGTACTAAAACTACAAATATACACAAAGTGGGTAAAGTTTCGTAACGAGAACCTCAATTTTGTTGTTCTCGAATGTTTTTCTATTAGTTTGTTGTTTTAGTCGTGTTTTTATTTAATTTGAAATAATCTGAACATAATTATATTTAATAGTAATAAAAACTGAATAAATATAAATTACATATAGGTAGACAGAGACACCTTTTGATTTTCACGACATTTGGTTTTAAAATAAAACTCTATCCCATAAAATAATGTATCAACATTACAGGTCTAATGCAAGCTGGTGGGGAGATACTGCAGACTCCCCTAGCGGTTTTCTCTGATACTCCTGACGAAGATGACACTATGCAGAGTACGGAGAGCAGTGGTATGGTTTCACTTATGACTAATTAACAAATGCCAGTTTTTTACTGGTTGTGTACACCTGTGGTCTTATTTAAAATGTCTGTTTTAGGGCAGGAAAAATTCTTATTCTAATAGATTCACAGAAAAAACTAGTATTCAATAAAATACACACATGAATAGCCTATCATTGGCTACTTCTGACCGAATGCCTCTTTTAGCATGGAGAATGTTTGAACATTAATCCCCATAATTACTAATTACAAACTTATAGAAATTATAAGCCCAGCTATTATTATATTCACTATTTGTTCAAATAATCTTCAAAAATTATTATAATTAGAAGAAGTCACATTGGTGCTTGCCATTGGTAGGTTTCGAACCTGCAATACAATATAATTACACTTGAAAAATGGGAGTCTTAAACTTCCGGGCACTGACAATGTTTAATAAAATACATAATGACAGTTATATAATCCATTCTCATAACACAATTTGTTCACGTAGCATGCTCATGTAGCATGCCAATTCAGCGAAATAATCCTGTGACAAAATACAGGAAACCATATTATTCAACCATCCACAAGCCATCATTTATTACCCTCGTTAACTTCGTTTAAAACCTACTGTAACACTTCTCTGCATCACCCTATGGTTGGCTGGTAGAGAATGCCATTCGGCATTTAGTCCGCCATTGCCAAAATAAATAAATAACCGTCTCATAGTCACGTAAGGATATAGTGCTAAAATGAAACATTACAAAGGACATTCAAGTGTGGAAGAGCCATACTTCGCCACGAATGGGCCGGCTTGACTGGAGTGATACCACAGTCTCACAGAAAACCGACGTGAAACAACGCCTGCATTGTGTTTCGTTGTGTGAGTGATGTTACTGGAGACCTGATTACCTCTCCCCAGTATCCCCGAATATCTCCCCAAGTATGGAGCTTCTTGCTCGTTCTTCCCCATTTGAATCTACAATTTAGAATGAGCACCTAGCTTCACCTAGCTTCATTGACGGACTGTCTGACAGACTATTATTTATTTTGTACTAGCTTCTGCCCGCGACTTCGTCCGCGCAATCCCGTTTTCTCTCGTGCCCATAGGATTTTCAGGATTTTTTCTGTCTTAAACTGTCAAACACCGCGAGGTCACCGGTGACCGCAACCTATTGTTCTTTAATTGTGTATATAATGACGGTACTCGACGAGTTAAGAACCTTTTACTAATAATAACTAATATGTATAACAAAAAAAAAATCAGCCGAATCAGTCAAGCCGTATTCATACTATGTCGTGACAACGTGAAACGGGTTTCATTTTTATATATGTATATAGATTTGTTGACGTTTCAAAAGTACCTACCAAATTATGGTTTAATTGAAATAAATGCTTTGACTTTGAATTCCCAAATTCCCGAATCCGCCGCATTCCCAAAATTCCCCCACTGTGTACAAATATAATAAAGTTTATGTGTGTATTCGTTTCAGACGAGGTGATAGTCCAGTTGATGGACATTAGAACTAATTTATCTCGTCTCCGAGCCATGTTAGAACGGAGACTGGGATGTGATCTCTCTGATTACACGTTTTGGCTGCAAAATGCTAAAATGGTGAGTTCTTCACTACATAGTATAAAACAAAGTCGCTATCCGCCGTCTGTCTGTCCCTATGAATGCTTAGATCTTTAAAACTACACAACGGATGCGGTTTTTTTTTTATATATAGAGAGATTATTGAGGAATGTTTTTATGAACAATACATACATATTGGACCCATGCGGCCTATAAAATATTACTATGTGCCTGCGGTTTCGCACGTGTGGTGTAGAAAGTCTATTCATGGAATACTGCGTCTAATAACTATATATTGCATGCAACTATCCAATGCATAGTTTTAAAGATCTACGCGTAACTAACATAGGAACAGACAGAATCGACTTGGTTTTGTATCTACTATAAGCTATACTCATATTATAAAACCAAAGAGTTCCCTACGATCGGAAAAGGATGATCTTTCGACCAGGCGAGGTGTTCGTGCCTGGTGGGCTTTCTGCCTAGCAGTTGTCTGTTTGGGATATTTATTAATTAATTAAATAGTGCATCAACAGCTACATTACAGAATTTTTTTTTTTTAATATATGTATTGCAATCTATCATATAGATATTCAGCAATATTTTTGTTAAATGCAGCAGACTTGTACGCGGGCTGTCCAGTGACTGCCCCGTTTATATTTACAACCTCCTAGATGAGGTCTTGAGGAATCTTTCTCTTTCTTTAGTCTTCTAGCGACTGTTTGGGTGTCCATCAGGTTTACTGCTAGCTTGTTTGGATGGCTTGTGATTCGGCCTTTGTACACTTTAGTCATTTTTGAAATTTCTTCCATTACAGTACTGATGCAGAGGTCGTGGTGGAGTCTGTTATTTGAGACATACCATGGTGCGTTTGTTATCATTCTTAACATTTTTGACTGGAACCTTTGCACAATTTCAATATTTGATTTTGCCGCTGAGCCCCACAGCTGTAGGCCGTATGTCCATGTAGGCTTTATTATGCATTTATATAGCAACAATTTATTTTCCATTGAGAGTTGAGACTTGTTACTCAGTAGCCAATGCATTTTGCGTATCTGTTGACCCATAGCCAGCCGCTTGGTAAATATATGCTTTTTCCAAGTCAGGCGTCTATCCAAATATATTCCGAGGTACTTGGCGTAATCCTCTTGTGGAAGAGGGATGCAGTTGAGGGTCACAGGAGGACACGTTCCTTTCTTGTTAGCGAAAGTCACCTGGACAGACTTAGTTTCATTGGCCTTGATTCGCCAGTCTTTGAGCCATTTCGATATTTGGTCGAGACTAGACTGAAGTTTTTGTGATGCAACGTCTGGTGAAGTGTCCACCGAGAGGATAGGTGTGTCGTCCGCAAATGTTCCAGTGACGACACCTTCTGTTATTGGGAGGTCGGCTGTGAAAACTAGATATAACATTGGGCCCATTACACTACCCTGTGGTACTCCAGCTTGGACAGTATGTAAAGTAGTTATCTCTTCATTTTGTTTCACGAAAAAGTGTCTGTCGCTTAGATAGGACTTTACAAGATTGTAGAAATTTATAGGTAGGTTTCGTTTTATTTTCAAATTTTATAGAAATTTACCAGAAAAATTACAGCATTGAGTCACTTACTGATTCACACAAATACTGACAGCTAAGACAAAATTAAAATTATAAATATATCAAAAACGGTAGTAGTATCCATGTTTAATCACGTATAAACTTCACATATTACCTATGTGATCTAGGATTTTGGGATGTCATCTGTGACTGTTGATAACTGTATTATTGCTAGCTGTATATTTAATTTGCGTCGCTTGCAGATTCTGGGTTTGTTTGTTTGTCTATAATCTTTGTATTAAATAAATCTTACTGGATTGGATAGTCCTTTTATCAAGGAAGGCTAGGCTATAGAACATAATGCTACAACCAATAGGAACCGAGCAGTGAGCTCGTCAAAAATATATGTGTTTATTGGTTTTAGTTGGAGAACCACAAGACCTTAGTTGAGCAGTGTATTAGAGGAGAAGGTGTTGTACAAGTGAACATTCAGATCAGATCTGCTGAGAGGAAGATAAATATCCTGGATGTGTTGAAACCTGACGAGGAGCTGGTCCAGTTGCCAAACCAGATGGATGATGACTGTAAGTCTTTTGTCTTTAATTTTGTCTTGTTTTAAATTAGTAATTAGGTACTTAGATTTGGTTTTAGGCCTAAACAATGGAGAAAACTGTAGTGATAGTTTTAGGCAAGGTTTTAAATAAATAAATAAAATGAGATTTTTTTTGGGGTGGGCTAAATCATCCAATGACTTCTCTCACCCTATGCACGAATGGGCCGGTTCGACCAGACCGATACCATGGCCTCACAGAAAACCGACGTGAAACAACGCTAGCGTTGTGTTTCGTTCCACCCCAATCCCCAACAATCCTCAAATTCCTAATCCCAAAAGGCCGGTAACGCACTTGTAACGCCTTTGGTGTTTCGGGTGTCCATGGGCGGCGCCGGTTGCTTACCATCAGGTGATCCGTCTGCTCGTTTACCGGCTTATGCCATAAAAGAAAGATATATTGTTGTTCATCAGTTTTTATATGCATTGCCATGTATTAGTTGCGCTCTGTGAAGTCAAGGTTCTGATGATGACAATAATGGTAGTAGTAATAATTTCTGAAGTCAAGGTTCTGAAGATGACAATAATGGTTTGTTCACAGTATTGGAATTTGAAGAGCCCTTGGCTGCTTCCAGTCGAACTGAAGAAGTATCAGAACCTGTGTCACATGCTGCGGCGGTCAAGTGGGTAGTGGATGCACAGTTTAAAAGTGAACACCGGGTTCGAGTGCCGGACGACCCTGCTGAATGGTTAGTACCTACATCTGTTCTAGAATCAAGAGCACTTAATCATACATCAGACATCAGCCTATAAGTGCTGACTGCAGCTGCTGACCAAAGGTTTCTTCTCAAACGGAGGAGGTTTGAGCATTAATCACCACACATGCGGGTTGTCACTTAATAATTTTTTGAAAATCAATCTTTTTATTTGATAACTTTATCAAATCTTTGTCTGTTCATGAATATGAGCCCCTAGCATAGCTTGAAACTAGTCGACTACCTCGTCAAACAGTTATTGAAGTAAGTCTAAAAAAATATAATTTGCTAGCTTCAGCTCGCGACTTCGTACGTGCAATCCCGTTTTCTTCCGTTCCCGTAGAATATTCAGGATTTTTTCTGTCTTAAGAACCTTCTCCTAATAATAACAAATACAACAAAAAAAGAATTAGTGAAATCGGTCCAGCCATTCACGCGTGATGCCGTGACCAAGGGAAAAAGGAATTAATTTTTAATATATAGAATAGAGTCATATAGGCTACTTTTTATACGGACACCGGGCGTTAGCAGAAGCTAGTGATACAAATTATCGCGGAGAACCTAACGGGTTACCGGGACTCCGGCTCGAAGTGCAGGAGAAGGAACGGGTGTGGTTTTTCATCAGTAACAGTCTGACACTCCCTCCCACCTCACCCAGGCGGGAGAAATCATTTGATGATTTTCCCCCCTTAAAAAAAGTGATACGAATTATTTTTATTTATTTATGTATTTATTATTAATTACATTTCAGTACAGTTTTAAACTATTTTTTGCACCATTAAACCACACCTGGTTTGTATTACTCACATTCTTTTAACAAGTATTTTATAAACCCATTGAATATACTTACAAATGACAATAAATATAACATTTTTTTTTTATAACGTTGCCCTGCCCCACACTCCCCACACTAGGATTTTCACCTGTATCGTGGGTGCGATTACAAACATACAAGTTCACATACACAATGACACCCAGACCCCAGACAACCCAGACGACCCAGAACAACAATTTGTGGATCACACAGTTGTTCCGTGTGGGAATATCGAACCCGCGACACGTTGCTCGGCAGCCGGTTGCCCAGCCAGCGCACAAACCGTGTTGTCAATTTTAAATAAGTTAGATAATTTTAAGAGTAAAAGCATTAAGGCACTCATTAAAATTACCATCACTTTTAAAAATTAAGAAACCTATACCGACACGCACGTGTGCGTTACCCAGGCCAGATGTTGTCGAAAATGGTCATTTGAATCTTATAGATAATTATCTATATCCTTAATTATAATATATATCCTTCTGTAATTGTTGCGCACATTTTTTATAATTTGTGGCGCTTATAGTTTTTTAATTATTTCACTAAAACATTTCCTGCTGGGGTAACGTTACCCCCGCCAGACCTTTTTCTTTCTAATGGGAATATATAAATAATTATTAGCTATAAAATGAGTTGTCTAGATGAAGTAAATGTTGTGGCTCATTTTGTATTTGTTCTTTCATCGGTTGCGAATTTATTCGAGATTCTGCTGGGGTAACGTTTTTGGTTTTGCTAGATCTTTGAAATGGTTAAGCGGATTCTTATCATATTGTACGTGGCTTTTTAGGAATTAGTTTAAATTAGGTCGGCAATAAAAAAACAAAATAATACATAGCTTAAAGGTTAATCACGAGCTTAGCGCGAGTAGCAACACCGATGCGAGCGCCAACGCTTGCCAGCAGGCTGCGTGACATCGCCGCGACCGCGCACACTGCTCATGAGGAAGAACCCGCGATTTTTAGCTACCATAGAATAAGTCACTATTTATGTTCTAAACCATAAATAAATATCCGCAGGTCGGTTCAGCATGTGAAACTATGGATTCAGTGGGCCGTCCGCCAATTCAATCTGATTGGTATCAAACTGTCTGACTGGAATATATCCGGCGAAGAGTTGTGCGCTATCAACAATGTAGAATTCAAGTGAGTATTAAATTATCAGTCAAATTCAATATTTTTTCAAACTGTCAAAAACGTCAGTTTACGAGATTGCGTATTGTGACGTCACGTTTTTTAACATCAAACAGCATACTTATTTCGTAAAAACTTGCAGGAAAAATCCTAAAATGCAGTTGGTCATAAAATCAATTAATGAAAGTGTGATTATTTTTTAATATTTTATTGTATTCAACAGTCGAAATAATTTATTTTTGACTAAGAAAAATACCGAATTACTAGCATTTGCCCGCGACTTCGCGTAGAATATGATTCCTGTTTTATCCCACGGGACCATTTAATGGATAAAAGTATCCTAAGAATCACGAGTTTGAACTTTGTAAACCTTCTTCTTGAATCCCTATCTATTAAAAAAACCGCATCAAAATCTGTTGCACAGTTTTAAAGATCTGAGCATATATAGGGACAGACAGCGGCAACTGACTATGTTTCATACTATGTAGTGTACATGTGTACATTATTTTTTTTTTCAGGGAAAAAGTACCATCTGACCCGGGGGATATATTTTGGACACATTTTGAATTGCTGAGGAAATGTAAATTTATTGGTAAGTCATGTAATAATAACAATATTTTTTATGCTGACTGCCTCGTTGGCCGAGTGGTCGCTGGTGCGACCACTCGGCCAACCAATAGGCTCACCCCCTATTACATGGGACTCATAACATAAATAGTGAAAAGTGGGTGTTACGTTGTAATGTGCATCTGTACCTTTTTAGGGGACAAAAAGCGTGATGTTATGTTATTTATGTCGAGCTGTTTTGATGATGGAATTGGAAGGTGGCTGATGGAACCTTGGACTGCTGGAACCTGTCGAGTTTGTGCTCATTAGATATGCCCATTTCTGCTGATGACGAGGACATGTGATTAAAACCTTGTTTAATCATGAATTTATTTGCAGCTGTGATTCAAAATGATGAGCAGACGGTGAAAGATCCTCTAGAAGTTCCACAATCTGCTATAAAGAAGAAACCAAAACAGGTAAATAACATAATATTATAGTTGTTGTGGTGGCCTGGAGGTGACGCAAGTGTACGTTACCCAGGCCAGATGTTGTCAAAAATCCGCTTAACCATTTCAACGATCTAGCAGAACCAAAAACGTTACCCCAGCAAAATCTCGAATAACTTCGCAATCAATGAAAGAACAAATACAAAATAAGGCACAATATTTACTTCATCCAGACAACTAATTTTATAGCTACTAATTATTTAAATATTCCCATTAGAAAGAAAAAGGTCTCGCTGGGGTACCGTTACCCCAGCAGGAAATGTTATTGTGAAATAATTAAAAAAATTAAGCGCAACAAATTTAAAAATGTGCGCAACAAAAACAGAAGCTGCAAAACTAATTACCTATAAGATTCAAATGACTATTTTCGACATTTGGCCTGGGTAACGCACACGTGACGCAACGGCTAGTACAATGTGACTTTTCCCGAGTTATATGTACTTTCTAAGATTATTTAGCCACCACTGACAAACGGCGAAGGAAAACATCTTGAGGAAACCTGGGCTTTTAATTTCTAATTGTAAGTTTGTAATCGCCAACCCGCATTGAGCAACCGCGGTGATTAATGCTCAAACCTTCTCCGTGTGAAAAGAGACTTTTGGTCAGCAGTGGCCAATTATAGGCTGTTGATGTTGATAACATCACGTTTTTTTGTGCAGCACTAAGCAGGTTACATATACAAATTACCCGAATATTTTTTGTAATAACTGTCGTGAGACATCTAAATTAACTAAAAATCCCGTGTTACTCACGTGAAAATACTGAGAAAAGCTCTACTAGTTTCGAGCCACAGAGGGGTTCTTCTTCATGAGCAGCGTGCGCGAAAACTAGTAAAGCTTTTCTTAGTATTTTTACATGAGTGACCCGCGATTTTTAGTTAATTTAATGATGTTGATGATGGTTGACTTCGACAGGTGGTGATCAGACCATCAGAGGACGACTGGTCATCATACGTGACGTCTCGAAACGGCAATAACGGCCAGATCCAGTTGTGGCAGTTCTTGTTAGAATTACTAACTAGCGCGGAGTACTATGATGTCATCAGATGGCATGGTAAGCATATAAGGATATTATTATAAACAAACACACAAATAAACTTTATATATTAGTACTAGCTATTTTCGCGCCCTCTCTTCTCGACTCTTATTGATAGTAGTGTGATGTTCTATACCCGATACCCTTCCTTGATAAATGCACTATCCAACACAAAAAGAGTTATTCAAATCGGACCAGTAGCTCCAGAGATTAGTGCCTTGAAACAAACAGACAAATTCTTCAGTCCACCTTGTTGGCCGAGTGATAGCAAGTGTGACTGCTGGGCAAGTGGTCTCGGGTTCGATTCCCGGGTCGGGCAAACAATTACCGAGTTTTTTTAAAATGTTCAGTAGTAGCACGGAGTCTGGAATTGTGCCCGGTATATGGCAATAGGCTCACCCCCTATTACATAGGACTCATACCATGAATAGTGAAAATTAGGTGTTAAATTGTACAGTGGCATAATGTGCACCTCTGCCTACCCCTTCGGGGATAAAAGGCTTGAAGTTATGTAAATATAATAGATAATTATAGATGTATTACTTGTTTTCAGGTACTGAAGGTGAGTTTAAGTTGTTGGAGCCTGAGAGAGTGGCTACGCTATGGGGCGCTAGGAAACACAAGCCGGCTATGAATTATGAGAAATTGTCGCGAGCTCTAAGATACTATTACGACGGTGATATGATCGCTAAAGTTTCAGGGAAGAGGTAAGTCTATACTTTTTACACAATAAACGTATGAATTGCCTGCGGCTGCGCTGTGTGCGTTACCCAGGCCAGATGTTGTCGAAAATGGTCATTTGAATCTTATAGATAATTAGTTTTGCGGCTTCTGTAATTGATGCGCACATTTTAAAATTTGTTGCGATTATAGTTTTTTTAATTATTTTACAGAAACTGTTCCTGCTGGGATAACGTTACCCCAGCCAGACCTTTTTCTTTCTAACGGGAATATTTAAATAATTACTGGCTATAAAATTTGTTGTCTAGATTAAGTAAATACATGCATATTGCACCCATGCGAAGCCGAGGCAGGTCACTAGTAAATAGTGTAACTAACATGACTAGATTCTCTAACAGAAATGCATAATGTAGGTTACAGCCGGAGGACTTTGAAACAATCGAATCTTTTACAGATAAAAGTTTAATTCATTTAAAATTAGTTACAGTTAGTAAAAAATATTTAGTTCTTATGTGTAGACTTAGACGATATTAGTAACAAAGTGAATTATTTTATTAATACATATTATATACCGAATAAATTCTACGTAAAGTTGCATCTGCAATGCAACATCAGCACTGTGGAAGTAAGTCACGAGGCGGCGACACGAGGAGTCGACTCAGCATGTTGGGTGTCGCAATATTCCGTAAATGTGTCGATTTGTGCGTCAATGGCTATCATATCGCTATTCAATGGATTTGGTGTAGGTAGGGCACAAAACAAAGTGTGGTATTTAATACTTTAACTGTAAATTCCCTTTTTTCAATCAAAATGTTCGAAATTACCACCAAAAATCTTTAAACCTTAACTGTTTTACTGAATGACTATCTTTTAACTAAAAGTAAATCTAATAATACTTCGAGTGCAACAAAATCTTAACCTAACCTTACCCATAATCTTAAGTCGTGAAAAAAAAACAAATACCTAACCTAACATAATATTCAACAATTTGTGTGCAAATTAGTATTTTTGTTTTACGGTACATTTTTTTGATATGCAGTAGGTTATTAGTGGAGACATTTGGATTGCTTAAATTTTTAAATAGAGATGCAGTAAAAATTTCCCCAAAACAAATGCATAAACAAATAAGAAAAAATATCAGTCAGTAGCTAGAATGCAGGGAAGTGGGCACTCACCCACAAAAGGCAAAATAAAATTGTGAGAACTGGTATAAATGACGAACTAGTTTATATACGCGCCATCGTCTAAAGATAACGGAGATAGTGCATAAAAAAGAACATGACTAGATTTTAACAAATATATGTTTGTTTTCACAGATTTGTATATAAGTTCGTCTGCGATCTACGTCAGTTACTTGGCTACGGCGCGGGGGAGCTGGCAGAGTTAGTTAAGGAAGTTCACGACACGGAAATGCAAAATGGTAATCCAAATTTTACGGACAAATACAGAATGTATGACTTAGAGGAGACCAGTTTACACACAGATAGAAAGTAGTACATATTTCTGTATGGTTAACGGTTGTAATGAGCTCTATTCTACCAAACAAGTCTACTCATTTGACAATGGAGGTAGTTGTGGAAAAAAATTAGATTATATTGTATTGTGATCAAGATTGAGTGTGTACCAAATATCAGATCGATCTGTCGTCAGGAAGGGGGTGAAATTCCAATTACTAAATTTGATTCAAATAAATAAACGGGGCAAGCTAAATGAAACCGTTTAAGAATATAATAATGCTGAAAGAACACCAGTTTTAGTACTGAAGTATATTAGTGTGGGAGAGCCATGCTTCGGCACGAATGGATCGGCTCGACCGAGTGATACCACGGCCGAGCAGAAAACCGACGTGAAACAACGCTTGCGTTGTGTTTCGTCGTGTGAGTGAGGTTACCAGATGCCCAATACCCTCCTCAATCTTCTCAATGCCTAATTTGTTTTAATCCTCAAGTTTTTAACCCTCAAAATACCGGCTACGGACTTGGAACTCCGTAAGTGTTGCGGGTTTCAATGGACGGCGCTGATTGCTTACCATCAGGTAATCCGTCTGTTAGCCTCTGCCTACCTGCTTCGGTATGCGTTACCCAGGCCAGATGTTGTCGAAAATGGTCATTTGACTCTTATAGATAATTAGTTGTGCGGCTTCTGTAATTGATGCGCACATTTTTAAATTTGTTGCGCTTATAGTTTTTTAATTATTTCACAAAAAACATTTCCTGCTGGGGTAACGTTACCCCAGCCAGACCTTTTTCTTTCTAATGGGAATATTTAAATAATTACTAGCTATAAAATTAGTTGTCTGGATGAAGTAAATGTTGTGCCTTATTTTGTATTTGTTCTTTCATCGGTTGCGAAGTATTTCCAGATTCAGATTTTCGAGAACATCTGGCCTGGGTAACGCACACGCTGCTTCGTCCATGTCCTCGGTGGATAAAAAGTAGCCTATGTGTTATTACAGACCATAATCTACTCCTGTGCCAAATATAATCCCGATCCCTTCATCCGTTATGATGTGATTGAGTAATATACAAACACACAAATATAAACTTCCAAATTCAAAGTCAAAGTCAAAATCAAAGCATTTATTTTAATTAATCCTTAATTATGCGCTTTTGAAACGAATTTATAACATTAGCTAGATAAAATGGACAAACGTATACGAACAAACATATATTTATATTTCATTCTGTTCATTTGTCTATATGACCTGGACTTGGTTCGAGTCCTGATTTTGGCACTCATGATTATGACCAAATTCAACATAACATAACATAATATCACACCTGTTATCCCCGAAGGGGTAGGCAGAGGTGCACACAGAAGTAACACCCACTTTATGTTATGAGTCCCATGTAATAGGGGGTGAGTCTATTGCCATATACCGGGCACAATTCCAGACGCCGTGCTACTGCTGAGATTTTTTTTAAAACCCAGTAATACTTTGCCCGACCCGGGAATCGAACCCGAGACCCCTTGCCCCCTTGCAGTCGCACATGAGACCACTCGGCCAACAAGGCAGTTCGAATTCGATAAATCACGGCTTTTATCCCTGATGGGATAGGCAGAGGTACACTCCCACTTTTCACTATTTATTGTACCAATCCATGATCCCATGTAATCCCATGGGATGTGCGGAGATTTTTTTAAAAACCACATCCAAATATATTTCCCTTCCCGGGAAACGAACCCGAGACCCCTTGCCCAGCAGTCGCCCTTGCGACAACTCGGCAGTCAACTTCACCAAAAACATCTCAAACCATGTTTTTCTTCTCTCTCTAATAATATCTTCTGGTTCATTTCGTTACGGGAACCAAGACAGTTATTCATGTACCTGGGACGCGCCGGACTTCAGTGTTCCAGTTTTGTCATGGTTGTATCTACTGTAGATCCTGGTACACAGGAGATGCAGCGGTTTTGTTTTGTCCTCGGCTTGCCCCTAAACCATCTCTTTAACTAAGGGTTACTTATCGTGCAGTACCTAAACTAAAGTGTTACTTGTACTCTTAGTCGTCACTTACACAGGTTTGTGTAAACAAAGGAGTTCATGTTTTGTTATTTTTATATATTATGTAAAGTATCAATAAATGTTAAATGTGCCAGTTTGTTGATTTATATACAGTAGTTTGGTATCGGATTTTCGATTCGAAACATGGTTATTTTAAAGATAATGGATTGTTTCAAGAAAGTACATCTATCTATATTAATAAAAATGAATGTCCGTTCGCTAGTCCCGCTAAAACTCGAGAATGGCTGAACCGATTTGGCTAATTTTGGTCTTAAATTGTTTGTGGAAGTCCAGGGAAGGTTTAAATGGTGAGAAGACTTTTGGCGGTACGAAGTTCGCCGGGTCAGGTAGTAATTCGTATTATTAATATTATGTATGTCTTTACCATTCACGGGACCACAGGGTCCCGGTCATTTGGGAGGCGTACGAGGGGCCGAAGCCAACTGCGCAGAGGCCCTTTAGACAACTTTAATCTAAATGTAATGGAGACACATTATTAAATAGAAGGTTGCAATCTCCTTGTGTAAAAATTTTTACCATTTTAATAACATGTGGGTTAAGTATCGAAAATCCGATTCCTAACTCAAAATAATTGAAAAAGTGATATTGTAAATACATTTCTAATTAGATGTAAGTTATTTGTAAAAATAAAATTTATTGATTTTTTGTTAATAGGTGTTTTTTTTTTATTTCAAAACCTTAACTGATGAGAAGCCTCACGCTTCACTTGTCCGTTGCGCGACGCAAGGAAACCATAATATAAAATTGACACGTTTTATCCCGAATGGGTTGATAGAGGTGCACATTACGGTACTTACAGTGTAACACCCACTTTTCACTATTTATGTTATGAGTCCCATGTAATAGGAGGTGAGCCTATTGCCATATACCGGGCACAATTCCAGACTCCGTGCTACTACTGAGAATTTGTTAAAAAATGTCCATAATACTTCGCCCGACCCGGGAATCGAACCCGAGACCCCAGATAAACCAGTCGCCGCTACCAACAAAATATACAAGCTGGTTGCGCAACCAAGCAGATTCCAAATGGAACTCTATAGAGTTGTATACATTTTATTTATAGCGGCGACTGGTTACTCCGCCATAGAGTTCCTATAAAAAAATATTACTAGATAAAATATGTAACAAAAAAGGTTTTTAAAGATAACTATTTACAAATAATATATAATATAACACATTTCGGCCAAAATGATGTGTATGGTACATTATTTTTTGTTCTGTATCTAATTCAGGGTTATTCATTATTCATCTCTATATTATATAATAAACTTTACTTTAATTTTGATCGATTACTTATGTTAAGGAATTTGTTCATATAAATAACTTGTCCTAGAATTAGTAATATAGTGAGTGCTCCTTTCGCCTGTGATGCAGGATGTTCTTCCTAGAACAGGCATTCAAACCTAGTGAGATCTCTGATTGTAAATTAAGATGTTTATCTGTACCATTTTTTTTTTTTTTGTTCTCTGGCAATCTGTTATTCAACAATAAGCCATACTTTTGTCTGATACACTGTATCTGAATTTCTAGGTATTTGAAGAGTCCAGCTATATCTGGTTACTCTGAGCAGGCAAATCTCTCATCTGTACCATGATCAATTTGTTATAATTAATAAAGATTTATTATTATTATTATCTCTACGCAAATGCCTAGGGCGCCTGGTTACAGAGCTGAAGCGCTTGTGCCCAACGGCTTATAAAGTGCAAAAAAGTTAGATGCGCCTACAAGGTGCTTGCCTAAGGGTGCTCTGAGACCTTAGTACGAATTTGTTGTACGTTAGTAAACGTAACTAGTACGCGTTCGGCGCTCTGATTGGTTGGTTCATTGGCGCCGGCCAATCAGAGCGCCGCACGCGTACTCGTATCGAATACTTTAAACGTAAATGAAATTCGTACTATGTAACTACGCCTCTTTAGGCTTAACTCGTCGAGTACCGGTTTTGCAGACACAATTATAGAACAATAGGTTGCGGTCACCGGTGACCGCTTGGTATTTGACAGTTTAAGCCGGTCTTGACCTAGTTAGTTGCGGTGGTTTACCCCGGTTTTCATTCAGTACTCCAACTATTTCTGCATATGGCGATTCGTTGGTTTGAACTGGCACTCGAACATCATTCCTTGGTTTTAGTGCCAATTCTGCATACAGAACCTTTTCAGTGGTGCCCTGTAAAAAATTTAGAAAATATTATTGTAACGAGTAATATCTACGTAAAAAACTATTTTTTTTATGTCAAATGGTTTCAAGAGCGTCATTCTACCAATCAAGCGCTTTCGTTTAATATCGATAATGACGGTGGTTGTGGAAAAAATATAGATTATATTGTTAGGAATCTTTGAAGGTAGAAGAAAATTTAGGTATATAAAAGGCGTGTCGAGTGCATAACCGACCCCTCTTTGTTCGAGATTCATCAGACCGTCAATACGCTTGTCCTGGCAATTAGTATATCTTTGTTAGTTTGTTAATTTGAGTTTAAATAATTTTGTCACAATTATCTTGTTGTTCTAATTACATTTTTATAAAAGTTTGCTGTTGTATTTTTCTTCTTAAAACATAAGTTTCCACCTGTTTTCTAATAATATTGTATGACAGACATTGGCGTATTAACGTGCCGTTTGTCTAAAGAAATATTTATTGACGTCCTACATTTTTTTTTATGGCATAAGCCGGTAAACGAGCACACGGATCACCTAATGGTAAGCAATCGGCGTCGTCCATGGACACCTGGAACACCAGAGGCATTACAAGTGCGTTACCGGCCTTTTGGGGATTAGGAGTTTGAGGATCGTTGGGGATTCAGGAATTGCGGAGATTGGGGAAGGGGAGGGTAATTGGGCCTCCGGTAACCTTACCCACACAACGAAACACAGCATGTGCTATCAAAACAATAATTCATTATTTTTAGTAGCTAGCTCAGCAGAATTCGTGCTGAATTTGAGTTATTTGTGTAACTGATTAATAAACGGTATTCATGTCTGATAAAAACCGTACATAGGGCAGATGTTGTGATCACGTGTCAAAAATATTGTGTTGGATGGTAGCGTGCCAATAGCCATCATCAAGATTAAGAGTGTGTACCAAACAACAGTGAGCTTACTTCCGATCGATCGACATTGGTATTGTGAAATTTCGTACTCTCGTGTTGCAATACTAGCGCCCATTGCATCCGTATTGCGTGAATATTGAATGAACTAAATTTGAGTTTGGCTTTATAGCTAGGTAGGAGAGCCTAGTGTCCTAGAGGAGGTTTCTTCTTTTCTTCTAGTAGTAGTGAAACTCCGATGAGAGGTGTGGACTAGAATGATTTAATTCACCAAACTATGCTACTTATATTTCTATTTACATATTTACAATTAGACAATATCAGATATAGTTAGGTGATAGTTTCGACCAATAGCGGCGCGCCGGCGTGCGCGGGGCGCGCGGGGTGCGGGGCGCCGCTTTGCACACGGCACTATCGGTTCCTTCCGAATAAGTATGACCGCGCGGCGCGAGCGCGCGCATTTCTCCGAGCGCCGGCGTCGAGTGAAGACTGAAGACTACCTACAGATGAACCAATGAAGATACGACGAATGCAAGTGCTCCGGCTCCGGCTCCGCTTGCGCTGCTTGGCTGCTTGCTTAACAAAACCGCTTCTTTCGAAGCGATCGCTCGCGGCACGGTGTGATAACGCTGTTGCCGCAGTGATTATTATTGTTTCTATGCGATAGAGTCGTAAACTGTCTTTTTCAAGACAATTGGTTTCTTGTTTCTAAAACGAAGTAAGTCTAAAACTTTGGTAAAGGTATTGTGGAAGGTATATGGTAAGGTATTCGGTGGTACAGGTAACTGGTAGGTATGTAGTCGTGCGGTGCGGCTACAGTACTCCCCCCCGAGCGAAGCGTACTGGGGTCTTGACGATTCTTCCTGTTCGCGTTCTTCGTACATCGCTGATGTTCGACGGAGGTTGACTGGGTTGATCCTGGATAGCCTCTGGTGGCGTTGCACAGTTGTCTGAGTTATCGTAATTAATGACGTAGGCAGGCTTCAGACGCTCGATAGACACGTTGGTAGTACCTCTAGGTGTTTGTAACGTGAAGTACTTGTTGCTTCTGCTGGTGACTAGGTACGGACCCTTGTACGGACGTTGCAGCGGTTTGCGAACTGCGTCATCACGTACAAATACGTGGCTGCATGTTTGCAGGTCTTTGTGCACGAAGATATTCAGTCGATTAGTATGCGACTGATAAGCGGGCGTTAAGCTTGTGATAACACGATGCAAGTCGGCCACATAGTCGTTATCCATCTTCGTGTAGGTAGGCGATGGCGATATGAAATCGCCGGGTAGCCGTAGTTCTTGTCCGTAGGTAAGTTGAGCGGCACTAGTGTTAGTGTCGGTGCGCGTAGCGGCTCGTAGTCCCAGTAGCACGGTAGGTAACTCGATCAACCATTTGTTATTGTCGGCGAGTCGAGTCATGAGTGCGGCTTTCAATGTACGATGCCAGCGTTCTACGATCCCGTTACTCTGCGGGTGGTAGGCAGTAGTACGAGTTCTTTCTATTCCCAGTAGCTGAGCGAGATTTTTAAATAAGCTGCTCTCGAACTGTCGTCCTTGATCAGTCGTGATTTTGATAGGACAACCAAAGCGTGATATCCATGCTTCATACAGCTTTCTTGCGACGACTTCGGCTGATACCTCTCGCAGAGGGACGGCTTCTGCCCAGCGGGTGCAGCGGTCGATCATAGTGAGTAGGTATCGATGTCCGCTCGAAGATGTAGGCAGAGGTCCGACGATGTCAATGTGTACGTGTTCGAAACGCTCGCTCGGTGGGAATGATGTGACGTCACTGTGCGTATGTCGATGTACCTTTGATTGTTGACACTCGATGCATGACTTTGCCCACTCGCCAATCTCGGTGTTCATAGACGGCCAGAAGTATCGTTGCTGCATTAGTTTGCGTGTAGTTCGAATACCAGGATGACTTGTATTGTGCACGGCGTTGAATGCGATGCGACGAAAGTCAACTGGTAGGTATGGGCGGATGTGAGGCGTCGATACTTCGCAGTAAATCAGCTTGTTTGAAGTAGGTATGGCGATTTTCTTGAGTTGAATATTTGTTTGTTTAGATAGTTTGAGAATATTGCTGTCCTTTTCTTGTGCTTGCGATAGTTGATCGTAGTCTATCGGCGGAGAACCTAACGGGTAACCGGGGCTCCGGCTCGACGTGCAGGAGAAGGAACGGGGTGGTTTTTAGTCAGTAAGAGTCTGACACTCCCTCCCGCCTCACCCAGGCGGGGGCAGTCATTCGATGATTTTCCCCCCTTAAAAAAAAAAAAATCGGCGATGGTAAGTCGATCGTTTCAACGCGTGACAGTGCGTCGGCGACTACGTTGTTCGCTCCGGTCACGTGACGTAGGTCGGTCGTGAACTCGCTTATAAACAACAGCTGACGAGTGCGTCGTTGTGTGTCGTTGTCCGACGGCGGCTTGCGTATTGCGTAGGTAAGTGGCTTGTGATCGGTGTAAACAATGAGTTCTCTTCCTTCGAACATTTTTCTAAAATGTTTGATAGCCATATATATTGATAATAATTCTCGATCGAAGGTACTATAACGTTGTTGTGTTTCTGAGAATTTTTTCGAGAAATAGCCGAGGGGAACCCACTTGTTGTTTACAAGTTGTTGTAGGACAGCTCCAGCACAGGTGTTCGATGCGTCACACATGAGTGATATTGGTTGGGTTGGTGAGGAGGATGGGTGAGCGAGTAAAGCTGCATTTTGTATGCTAGCTTTACACAACTCGAACGCTTGAAGTGCTTCATTGTTCCACTCGATTTTTGTTTTGTCGCGTTTCTTGGAGTTATGTAGAAATGCGTTTAGCGGCGCTTGTATGTGGGCCGCGTTGCGTATGCTGTCACGGTAAAAGTTCACCATGCCGAGAAATCGACGTAGGTCCGCTATTGTTTCGGGTTTGGGGTAAGCAGTGATAGCGCTGACCTTTTCAAGTGGAGGTTCGATTCCTTCGCTCGACACTTGATATCCTAGGAACTTGACGTTTTCTTGACCGAAGACGCATTTTGACGGGTTTATAGTGATACCGTAGTCATTTAATCTTCGTAGTACTTCTTGTAAATCTTCAATGTGGCGTGCGTTGTTTTCTGACGCGATGATTACGTCATCAATAAATGGAAATGCGAAGTCTAACCCGTTGAGTACTTGATGTATGAACCGTTGGAATGTCTGTCCCGCGTTTTTTAAGCCTGGACACATTCGGGGAAACTCGAACAAGCCAAACGGGGTTGTTATGGCTTTTCTCGACGTCGGGTTCGTACACGGGTAATTGTTGGTATGCACGATTCAGGTCGAGTGTGGTGAAAATCTTCTTGCCGTGGAGTAGGTATGTGAAGTCTTTGAGGCGAGGTACAGGGTAGCGGTCGGGCTTAGTTACGTCGTTGAGTCTTCGGTAATCGCCGCATACCCGTATGTCGCCATTCTTTTTCGGGACGACGTGTAGTGGGCTGGACCAGGGACTTTTGCTTGGACGGCATAATCCCTGCTGCATCATGACTTCAAATTCTTTCTTCACGGCCAAGTATCGATGTGGGGGTAATGGCCGGGTTTTGCTGTGTACAGGTGGACCGGTGGTTTCAATGTGATGTTCCACGCGGTGTTTGGGAGTGGTCTTCATGCATGATGGTCTTAGGATATCGGGGAATTGACTCAATATTTGATGATACGGCTGTTCGACGTCTATGCTTCTTACAGTTGGCTCGGCGGAATATGAGATTGGCGCTTTGACGGTGAGGTTTGTTACTTTGTCGACAAGACATCGACCGGCTATGTCGACGAGTAGTTGGTGGTGGCGTAGGAAGTCGGCGCCGATGATTGGCTTGCTGACTTCAGCAACGATGAATTTCCAACTATAAGGTCGGCGTAGGTTTAGGTCCAGTTGTAGTGTCTTCTCACCGTAGGTAGGTATAACCGTGTTGTTTGCGGCGTATAAACAAAAGTCAGTTGGGGCTATCTTCACGCCTTTTCGTTTAGGGATGACCGAGACGTTTGCGCCAGTATCAATTAGAAATGACAGACGTGAGTTTCTGTCTGTTATAAACAGGCGGTTGTCACAATTATAAGACGTGTACAAGAGAGAAATAAAACTAGGTTTAGAATTAATAAGGTATGTGGGTATATCAAAAAAAAATTGAAGGGTCTGCCTAGGTCTTTAGCACTTGCTTAGTTCTCCACACTTCCCTGGCGAGCTCCCGTCTTCCAGGCGTAGTTCCGTCAGCTCGGCCACTCCACTCAGGTGCTGCGACAGGTTCGTTGTCCGGTTCGGTTATCGAAACCGTGACGTAATTCCTGGTGACAAGGGCCACATCAGTAAGCTGCCGGTATAAGGGGTGCACGGGAAACGCTAGGTATGCATGGCAAGAACTACATTGGAAAATTAGGGCTTACAAGGCGGGAAGAATTCCAGGCGTGATTCTTAATCGACACTGTAGGTAATGGTCGCTAGCAGAGGCGGTTACAAGCATATACTAAGAACATAGTGAAGGCAAAGCAAAACATTACACAAGGATAGAAATTAATAAGCTACGATAGTTAGACAGGCCCGTACCTTAAGATTAACGCAACGAATATAAAAAAAGGTAGGTAATGGCCGTTAAAATTCTTTATATAAAATTGTGCACAACTTACCCAAGTTTGGGAATCACAATCACTTACAGGTACTTAATTTAGATTAGGAGTATGGATAAGCAATCCAGTCTCAAAATATTTTATAATTATTTATGGCTTTATAATTCGCAATGACGGTAAGTATGCTATTGATCAAAGCGACAGCGTCCGTGCCTCAAGAGGTTTGGCAGCGGAATCGTCGTCTCGCTTGCGCTCGCGCCGGCTCGTCGCGCGGCCGGGTGGCGGCGTGCGACGAAGAACCTGTTACTCCATATATATAAAATAATGCGGTTGTCCGCATCACTTAATTGTTACAATTTATTTTTAAGTCTAATTATTTTTTTTTTTTATTAATATTAGTTTTTCTTTTTATTACTACTAAGTAGTTACACTATGTTACATTACCCCTCTCCCCAGAAAAAGGATTTCAACTTAATGAAATCCGCAAGGAGACTAATTGATAGAAACAAAATTAGCCTACGACGGGCCTACCCTGAGTTTGAGATCCTTGATATGCCAGACGCCAAGATCGCGGCCATTCATGTCTTCCAAGACGTAAACTAATGGTGATCGTTTGACTTTTACGCGGCATTTTTGAAATTTAGGAGCCAACTTTTTACTAAAATGAGCATCTTTATCGCTCTGAAAGTAACAACGCTTCCAAACGATATCGCCCACATTAAACTCTGTATGTTTTCGGCGCAAGTTATAATGTTGTGCGTTTTTTAAATGAGCTTCCCACAAAGCAACCTGCACTTTATCGAATATTGGTGATAATTGGCCCAGGTTTGCAGCATAAGCGTCACGTGGTAGAAATATTAGGTCTGTTGGATCCGGATACTCGAGGTAATGAGAACCACAAACGACTAGCTCTCTTCCGTGTACCAAAAAGGATGGAGTATAACCAGTGCTTTCATTAACAGAATTATTAATAGCGAATTGGATTTGAGGAAGGTCTGAGTCCCAAGATCTATGATCCCCATCTACGAAACTGGAAACAGCAGTTATTATTGTTTTGTTGTATCTTTCTACTGTATTAATTTGTGGAGTGTACTTTGGAGTAAAATGTATGTTGGGAATTTTGTATTTTTCGAAAAGTTTATCTAAGTCTTTGCTAATAAACTGACTTCCATTATCAAGAATAACAGTTTGTGGAATTCCATGAACGAGAAAGACATCGTTCTCAAGATTTTTAACTATCAAATTCGAGGTGGCTCGACGAAGTGGGAAAAGAAAGCAATATTTAGAAAAGCAGCAAGTGACAACGAAAATAAACTGATTTTGTTTCCGGGAAGAAGGCAACGGACCAACCAAGTCAATTGATAGAACTTGGAAGGGACGAGAAACGTCTTTAGGCCTACCCATTTTTCCAGAGACACCATGGGTAGAATGTTTATGAGCTAGACATATTTCACAATTTGAAACAAATTGAACCACGCTAGAATACATACCGGGCCAATAAAATCGAAGTGCTAAGCGCTTATATGTCTTAAACACGCCGAAATGACCGGAAATAGGTTTAGAGTGGCACTCAATCAGAATATCTCCTTGTTGTTCTTTAGGAATAACCTTCTTCCAAGCAAACTCAACCGTAAGGTCTACCTTCGTCTTCATGTACCTGTATAATACATTATTCTCCACCTTGTAGTTTGGAAAATTTATAGGACTAGTCTGGCAACCCTGGAAGATCTTCCGGTACCAAGAATCCTGAGTATCAGGTACGGAAGTAGTGGAAGCATCAGCGTTTGAAATGGTCTCAACTGGCACACTTCTAGATAGGGCGTCTGGAACAACATTGTCTTTACCACGACGGTGTCTTATTTCAAAATTGAAAGAAGAAAGGCGAACTCCCCACCTTGCGAGCCGACCGGTTGGATTAGTGAGAGACATAAACCATTTAAGAGAAGAATGGTCAGTATAGACCAAAAAAGCTTTGTCGGTCTCAAGGTAACAGCGCCAGTATTCTAGAGCAGTAAGAACTGCAAGTGCCTCCCGTTCTGTTGTGCTGTAGTTCCTCTCCGGTTTACTCAAAGAACGGCTCATGTACGCAATTGGATGTTCCACACCATCTATTGTTTGGGCCAACATCGCACCGATACCGAAGTTACTAGCATCAGTGTGCACTTCAAAAGGAAGGTTAAAGTCAGGGCAAGCAAGGACAGGTGCTTGAACTAGTTTAGTCTTTAATTCTAGGAAAGCCTTATCAGCCTCAGGGGTCCACTGAAAAGCAGGGGAGTTCTTTTTATTAGAAGTTAGCTTATTTAAAGGACCTGCCACGGTACTGAATTGTGGAATAAAACGCCTATACCACGACGCCGTACCCAAAAAACGCTTAACCTCCTTCCTATTGACAGGAGTGGGAAAGTCTAATATGGCTTTGACTTTATCTGGGTCAGTTCTCAAGCCATGAGCATCCACTATGTAGCCAAGATACCGTAGCTGACTTCGAAAAAAGTGACACTTGTCTAGATTGACAGTGAGATTAGCCGATTGCAGTTTTTGAAAAACTTTCTGAAGCAGTTTTACGTGTTCCTCAAAAGTTTTGCTTATGATAATCACATCATCCAAGTATGCAAAGACTTTGAGTTCGAATTCAGGCCCGAATAAAAGATCGACAAGTCTCTGTTGCGTAGCAGGAGCATTGGTAAGTCCAAAAGCTGTGACCTTAAACATAAAAGTTCCTCGACCAGGAACATAAAAGGCCGTCTTCTCTCTGTCCTTTTCATCAATTAATATCTGCCAAAATGCTTTGGACAAATCTATGCTGGAAAGATAACGCGCATCCTTCAGATTATCTAAAATTTCAGACACATATGGAAGCTTATATGCGTCCTTCTTTGTTACCGCGTTCAATTTACGGCTGTCCAAGCAGAAGCGGGGCTTTCCATCCTTCTTACCCACGACTAGTACTGGAGAAGACCATGGACTCTCACAAGGTTCAATAACATCTAGTGCCAACATCTCATCAACCTGTTCAGCAACAATACGTTGCTTTTCTGGTGACATGCGGTAATATCGCTGACGGATAGGCTCAGCATTACCAGTATCTATGCGATGTTTAATGACGTTAGTACGACCTAAACCTATCTCTGTGTACGAGATGTCTTTGAAAAGATCTACCACGCTGTCCGCTAACAGTTTTTGAGGAGGGTTCAAAACGTCATAGCCACACAGATGCTGAGAAGATGACGAAGAAATTCCCAAGAGCCCAGGGTCGGTTATAAATAAGTTTTTTTTTTCTGATAAATACTTAGGGCACAGGTTAAAAGTGTTCCAAAAATCGATTCCTAGGATTAAAACGGTTTCGATCGCTGGTATAACATGCGCCTTTATAATAGAAAACCTGTTTTCGAAGGTCAAAGGTAGAACAATATAACCAAGGGATGTTATCCTCTGACCTCCTGCTGCAGTAACAGTTATCCTCTCATCAGTGCATAGAATCAAACCTAGATTTATCAAAAGTTCATGAGAGTCCCTACCTAGGATAGTAACAGCGGAACCAGAATCCAACAAACCGTACAAAAATAAGTCTTTATTGATTCCCACCTTTGCATAAGGCCTGGGGTCGTTACTCGGTTTGACATTGAAAATTGTAGAAATATCTTTCCTAGAAAAGAAGTTTTCAACAAACATGAGCCAATCATTCCAGTCCGAGCTATCTGTATGAGTAACCGCATGCGTCCTACAATTTTCAGTTTTTAGTTTTTTGGTTTGCAGCTTGGACAATCCGGTGTACGAACTTCCTTCATGCCACATTTAAAACAAAAAACTTTGCGCTCAGCCGTACAATCTCTCATAGAATGCGTGTTAACGCGGCAACGGTGACAGTAAGGAACCTTGGATATAACCGATGTTTCGGCCTCAGAAGCCTGAACTTCGGAGACCTTGTGTGACCCCTGCTGGTGAGCACCCTCATACTTACGAGCGTAAAAATTTCCTTGGCCACTAGTCGTTGACTTACGCTTTGAAGACTGGTAGCCAAATTCAGGAGCCAAAGTATTAGTTGAAACCGAAGGTGGTTCCTTGAAGAATTCTGAACGGACCTTAATACGTTCATAATTTTTACAGATTAATTTTAGATCTTCGAGGGATTTAATATTAGGGCTAGCAGCTATAATATTAGAGTAGGAAGGACGAATATTATGCAATATAATTTCAAGTTTTTCGTCTTCTTTTAAGGGTTTACTTAACCTAGAAAACATGCCATGCATTATGGATAAATAAACCGTAATGTTCTCTTCCTCGCCCTGTGTACGCTGACGTATTTCTGAGACCATGCGATAGTCGTAGTCGGGTACATCAAAATCATCCTTCAACGCAGTCAGTACTTCGTTCCAACCACCGACACTGCCCTTGACGTTACGGTACCAGTGAAGTGCGTCACCCGTAAAAATATCGAAAGCAGAACTTAGTATTTTGCTTTCGGTTATATTTTTGGACATACGGAATTCTTCAACCCTTTGAATAAACGATCTGACACAAGATTTGCCGTCATATTTTAATTTATTCAGTTCTCCTATTAGTCCGCGATCACATGAAATGGCGATATTCATTCCGGCTAAGTTAGATTTATCAGGTAATTCCTCCTCAGAAGTAACTGAAGACGCGGCTTGTTTCTGGTCCCTGACCTTTGACCTATCAAGGCTCAAAAGTATTTCATAATACCCTTCGTAAGTTTTCCTTAATTTCACTAAGTTGACTAAATCATCTGCCGCCTGCGGTGTTTCAATTCGTTGAAGCCTATAGTATACATGGTGTAACATAGTTTTAGTCCTATTAAAAAGAGGTTCATCAAAATTAAGCTTTAAGGCATCAAGATTAGTCTTAACTTTCTCTAGCGTCTCTTGAGAGCCTTTGCTATCCTCTGAAAACTGATAAACCGAATCGACTACATCATCAGACGAATATAACTGTGTTAATTTAGTGACCTGACGTCTTAATCCAGCAACGCTGTCAGAAGGAAGTTCCCCTCGGATAGCCACCTCATACATCAGCTCAGACTTTTGGAGCAGTAGATATTTAATTGGCATTGCCATAACGAAAAGAAATTAAAAAATCAAGTAAAAAATAAAAACTGGGCAGGTTATGCACAATTATTTACACACATAAGCCAAGCAAAATCCGCCCTGTTACAATGCATACAAAGAACACAACACAAAAGCAAAACATAAAATAATGAACAGGTGAAGTCAGGTGAAACACACTAAGTTACTTTGGTTCAAACAACTTTAAATTTTTACAATTACCTTAACTTCAAAAGTTAAGTTACAAAGTTCATGTAATTACATTTAAATAACAAGTCACTCAGTGCTTCGAAAAAAATTAAGCGAAACAGACAACACCACTAGGAAAACCACCACCGTATAGAACCACTAAAATAACCAAAACAAGTACGAAAGACCTTAAACCACGTTTTTGGGCGCCATTGTCACAATTATAAGACGTGTACAAGAGAGAAATAAAACTAGGTTTAGAATTAATAAGGTATGTGGGTATATCAAAAAAAAAATTGAAGGGTCTGCCTAGGTCTTTAGCACTTGCTTAGTTCTCCACACTTCCCTGGCGAGCTCCCGTCTTCCAGGCGTAGTTCCGTCAGCTCGGCCACTCCACTCAGGTGCTGCGACAGGTTCGTTGTCCGGTTCGGTTATCGAAACCGTGACGTAATTCCTGGTGACAAGGGCCACATCAGTAAGCTGCCGGTATAAGGGGTGCACGGGAAACGCTAGGTATGCATGGCAAGAACTACATTGGAAAATTAGGGCTTACAAGGCGGGAAGAATTCCAGGCGTGATTCTTAATCGACACTGTAGGTAATGGTCGCTAGCAGAGGCGGTTACAAGCATATACTAAGAACATAGTGAAGGCAAAGCAAAACATTACACAAGGATAGAAATTAATAAGCTACGATAGTTAGACAGGCCCGTACCTTAAGATTAACGCAACGAATATAAAAAAAGGTAGGTAATGGCCGTTAAAATTCTTTATATAAAATTGTGCACAACTTACCCAAGTTTGGGAATCACAATCACTTACAGGTACTTAATTTAGATTAGGAGTATGGATAAGCAATCCAGTCTCAAAATATTTTATAATTATTTATGGCTTTATAATTCGCAATGACGGTAAGTATGCTATTGATCAAAGCGACAGCGTCCGTGCCTCAAGAGGTTTGGCAGCGGAATCGTCGTCTCGCTTGCGCTCGCGCCGGCTCGTCGCGCGGCCGGGTGGCGGCGTGCGACGAAGAACCTGTTACTCCATATATATAAAATAATGCGGTTGTCCGCATCACTTAATTGTTACAATTTATTTTTAAGTCTAATTATTTTTTTTTTTTTATTAATATTAGTTTTTCTTTTTATTACTACTAAGTAGTTACACTATGTTACACGGTATGACGTAGTTGTTGCGCCGGTTCCCGCCTCATCCAACGCAGCTCTTAGTTTTCCGGACGGGTGTTGTTGTTCTGGAAATTACACGGACGTGTGCATCGCTGTGCCTCCTTCCCGAACTTGCGGTGGTAATAACAAATTCCAGAAGATTCCGTGCGGCGTGGTATGTTATCGCGCTGTCTGGACTGGGAGCGATATCGGTTCGATGATCGCGATCTGTTCTGAGGTCGTCTCGACTGACGGTTGCAACGATGGCTAGATTGTGCTGCTTTGAGTTCGGCGATTTCCCTCGTAAATATATCAATTTTGTCTTCAATACTTGTAGGTACACGGGGGAAAACGGGGTTTTCGGTCACAGCAGCGACTGTGCCATGAGGTTGCGTCTGTTCGAGTATTTTGTCCGCCATCATCGCTAGATCGTGGATATCTGTGTGTTTAGCGATGTTGTCGCTGACAGCGAGGACTGCGCGCACGGACTGGGGGAGGTGGTTTGTCCACATAATACGAAGCGCAGCGTCGGATATATTATCCGCGGCGAGATTCTTCATCCGGCGAAGTAACTGTGATGGTTTTAAGTCGCCGAGCTCCATCTCGGAGAGAAGGCGTTGAACTTGACGCTGTTCAGACTCCTCATAGACCTGGAGTAGTCTGTTTTTAAGGGTTTCGTAGCGGTCTCTCTCCGGTGGATGAAGGATAATGTCGGATATTTCATCGAGGTCTTGTCGTTCGAGATGACCGACGACAAGCTCGAACATGGCTTGGTCGCCCTTCTTCTGCGGAGACATAATTGCCTCGAACTGCGCAAACCATAGGCGTATTCTGTCGCGCCATATAGGTGGAATGCGCAGCGACGTCGACACGCTGGAGAGTTCCGGCGTTTTTTCGTTGGAGTTGGACATTACGACGAGCTTGACTTTCTGCAGTACTGGGCGGCGATTGATTCTTGCAGAGATCCGTTGGCAGCGTCGGGGTCACCAATTTAGGAGCTAGGTAGGAGAGCCTAGTGTCCTAGAGGAGGTTTCTTCTTTTCTTCTAGTAGTAGTGAAACTCCGATGAGAGGTGTGGACTAGAATGATTTAATTCACCAAACTATGCTACTTATATTTCTATTTACATATTTACAATTAGACAATATCAGATATAGTTAGGTGATAGTTTCGACCAATAGCGGCGCGCCGGCGTGCGCGGGGCGCGCGGGGTGCGGGGCGCCGCTTTGCACACGGCACTATCGGTTCCTTCCGAATAAGTATGACCGCGCGGCGCGAGCGCGCGCATTTCTCCGAGCGCCGGCGTCGAGTGAAGACTGAAGACTACCTACAGATGAACCAATGAAGATACGACGAATGCAAGTGCTCCGGCTCCGGCTCCGCTTGCGCTGCTTGGCTGCTTGCTTAACAAAACCGCTTCTTTCGAAGCGATCGCTCGCGGCACGGTGTGATAACGCTGTTGCCGCAGTGATTATTATTGTTTCTATGCGATAGAGTCGTAAACTGTCTTTTTCAAGACAATTGGTTTCTTGTTTCTAAAACGAAGTAAGTCTAAAACTTTGGTAAAGGTATTGTGGAAGGTATATGGTAAGGTATTCGGTGGTACAGGTAACTGGTAGGTATGTAGTCGTGCGGTGCGGCTACACATTTTTATAAAAGTTTGCTGTTGTATTTTTCTTCTTAAAACATAAGTTTCCACCTGTTTTCTAATAATATTGTATGACAGACATTGGCGTATTTGAATTTGATTTGATTAACGTGCCGTTTGTCTAAAGAAATATTTATTGACGTCCTACATTTTTTTTTATGGCATAAGCCGGTAAACGAGCACACGGATCACCTAATGGTAAGCAATCGGCGTCGTCCATGGACACCTGGAACACCAGAGGCATTACAAGTGCGTTACCGGCCTTTTGGGGATTAGGAGTTTGAGGATCGTTGGGGATTCAGGAATTGCGGAGATTGGGGAAGGGGAGGGTAATTGGGCCTCCGGTAACCTTACCCACACAACGAAACACAGCATGTGCTATCAAAACAATAATTCATTATTTTTAGTAGCTAGCTCAGCAGAATTCGTGCTGAATTTGAGTTATTTGTGTAACTGATTAATAAACGGTATTCATGTCTGATAAAAACCGTACATAGGGCAGATGTTGTGATCACGTGTCAAAAATATTGTGTTGGATGGTAGCGTGCCAATAGCCATCATCAAGATTAAGAGTGTGTACCAAACAACAGTGAGCTTACTTCCGATCGATCGACATTGGTATTGTGAAATTTCGTACTCTCGTGTTGCAATACTAGCGCCCATTGCATCCGTATTGCGTGAATATTGAATGAACTAAATTTGAGTTTGGCTTTATAGCTAGGTAGGAGAGCCTAGTGTCCTAGAGGAGGTTTCTTCTTTTCTTCTAGTAGTAGTGAAACTCCGATGAGAGGTGTGGACTAGAATGATTTAATTCACCAAACTATGCTACTTATATTTCTATTTACATATTTACAATTAGACAATATCAGATATAGTTAGGTGATAGTTTCGACCAATAGCGGCGCGCCGGCGTGCGCGGGGCGCGCGGGGTGCGGGGCGCCGCTTTGCACACGGCACTATCGGTTCCTTCCGAATAAGTATGACCGCGCGGCGCGAGCGCGCGCATTTCTCCGAGCGCCGGCGTCGAGTGAAGACTGAAGACTACCTACAGATGAACCAATGAAGATACGACGAATGCAAGTGCTCCGGCTCCGGCTCCGCTTGCGCTGCTTGGCTGCTTGCTTAACAAAACCGCTTCTTTCGAAGCGATCGCTCGCGGCACGGTGTGATAACGCTGTTGCCGCAGTGATTATTATTGTTTCTATGCGATAGAGTCGTAAACTGTCTTTTTCAAGACAATTGGTTTCTTGTTTCTAAAACGAAGTAAGTCTAAAACTTTGGTAAAGGTATTGTGGAAGGTATATGGTAAGGTATTCGGTGGTACAGGTAACTGGTAGGTATGTAGTCGTGCGGTGCGGCTACACATTTTTATAAAAGTTTGCTGTTGTATTTTTCTTCTTAAAACATAAGTTTCCACCTGTTTTCTAATAATATTGTATGACAGACATTGGCGTATTTGAATTTGATTTGATTAACGTGCCGTTTGTCTAAAGAAATATTTATTGACGTCCTACATTTTTTTTTATGGCATAAGCCGGTAAACGAGCACACGGATCACCTAATGGTAAGCAATCGGCGTCGTCCATGGACACCTGGAACACCAGAGGCATTACAAGTGCGTTACCGGCCTTTTGGGGATTAGGAGTTTGAGGATCGTTGGGGATTCAGGAATTGCGGAGATTGGGGAAGGGGAGGGTAATTGGGCCTCCGGTAACCTTACCCACACAACGAAACACAGCATGTGCTATCAAAACAATAATTCATTATTTTTAGTAGCTAGCTCAGCAGAATTCGTGCTGAATTTGAGTTATTTGTGTAACTGATTAATAAACGGTATTCATGTCTGATAAAAACCGTACATAGGGCAGATGTTGTGATCACGTGTCAAAAATATTGTGTTGGATGGTAGCGTGCCAATAGCCATCATCAAGATTAAGAGTGTGTACCAAACAACAGTGAGCTTACTTCCGATCGATCGACATTGGTATTGTGAAATTTCGTACTCTCGTGTTGCAATACTAGCGCCCATTGCATCCGTATTGCGTGAATATTGAATGAACTAAATTTGAGTTTGGCTTTATATTCCGTACTCTGAATGCTATTGTAACAGCTACAAGGGTTGTACAGTTTTGACATTGAATAATTATTGAGATTTCATTGAATTGAAATTGTATTAACATTGAGATTGGTTTCAAGAGTAAGCACTAAGATCGATCTGACGTCAAGAAGGGGGTGAAATACCAATTACTGAAATTTAACCCAAAACAAACGAGCCAAGCTAAATAAAATCGTTGAAACAAATCTACTTACATAAGTCTCTAATTGAAGCATTTGTTGCGATTCTCGAGGATTCAGTCGTTTCTTGAAACGTAAGGCAATTATTAAAAGTAGAATAATGACAATTAGTAATGTCGGTAGGACTATATAGAGTCCAACGTTGCTTGTAGTAGACTCTGCTTCGTCCTGGTTATCGGACACTGGTTCCACAGGCGATGTTGTCGTCTTCGGAGTAACTGTTAGAACAATATAAGAAATAGGTATTTAAAACATAAGTTATCATCACCACTGCTAGACAAAGGCTTGTCCTCCACCATGTCGTCGGTCCACCTAGCGGAAGGCCTGCCTACGCTTCATCTTCCGGTCCGTGGTCTCCACTCAAGGACTTTCCTGGCCCATCTGCCGTCAGTCCGTCGAGCGACGTGGCCTGCCCATTGCCACTTCAGTCTACAGATTTGGCGAGCTATGTCGGTAACTCTAGTTCTTTGACGAATTTTCATAAAATAAGGAAAAAATTATGTTTAATGTCGAACGGTTTTAATGAGCTCTATTCTAATCAACTCTTTCGCTTCATCAATATCAGTCTTTTCATGCAAGCTCGTCCGTTAAGGGTACTTTTAATTTGGCCCTTGTTTAATATATTGCTAATCCGAAGCGAAAGCGGTATATAAGAATCGTAGCAATGGGCGTTCCATAGTCTCTGCCTACGCCTATGGGAGACAGGAAATTCTACTAGTTAGTTGTTGAAAAACTACCTTCGTTGTCCTCGGTTGTGACTGCCTCGTTGGCCGAGTTCGATTCCCGGGTCGGGTAAAGTATTACTGGAGTTTTAGAAAACTCTCAGTAGTAACACGGTGTCTGGATTTGTGCCCGGTATATTGCAATAGGCTCAACCCCTATTATATACTCGTAACATAAATTGTGAAAGTTGGTGTTTACATTATTTCGTTGGTTATAATTATAATTTATTTTACCTGGATCGTTTGTTTGGATATTTACAAGTAGCGAAATGTGTTTGATTTCCCTTATTAAATCGGCACCGATATTTTCGAAGTAAATACAGCAAGCTTTGTACGATGTGTGAGCATGGCTCTTGATATAAAAAGATGTCGAATATTGTCGCTCAATTATTTCATCCTTGTGGTAGATTAAACCCACCAATGCGTCTGAAAATTTAATACTTTAAGTTTAAAGTCTACTGTCCACGTTGCTTCATTTGACGAATCCGTGAATTTGTCTAAACTTTTACGTCGCATAGAAAACCTATGCCAATTTAACCAATTCTGTAACCCCTTTCTTACCTGTTTAGTGTTTGTGTGTACCAAAATGTCGTTAAGTGTCACCTATCTTAGGTTTTTTTTTGAGGAGGAAAATCATTGAATCACTTCTTCCGCCTTGGCTTCGGCGCGAGGGAGTGGCAGACTCTTACTGACTAAAAACCACCCTGTGCTCTTTGAGACGAAGCTCCGGCAACCCGTTAGGCCTTCCGAGGCTCCGTATACCTATCTTTGCTTAGGGGTAGGTGTGGGAGAGCCATGCCACGGCACGAATGGGCCGGTTCGACCGGAGTGATACCACGGCCGAGCAGAAAACAGACGTGAAACAAGGCTTGCGCTATGTTTCGTCGTGTGAGTGAGGTTACCGGAGGCCCAAATTAATACACACAACTTCAAGTTTAATCTTCGCTATTTTTTATTAATACCAAAGTTTGTTTACATTCAATCTATATAACTTAGGGCCGATTTTACAATCGTCAGTTAATTTTTATCTGTTGAATAAAATTGACGGTCGATAATTTTTAGCAGGCATGGAAGAATTGTCAAGTATTCAAACTTATTCTTCTGATGATAAAATTTAACTGGCCATGGAAAAATCGGCCCTCAAGCGTTAATTGATGGGCTCGCTGCCATTGCAGCGGTAAGTCCCTTCTTTGAGAAGTGGTTTGAGAGACGCTACACCATCCTCACCTACCGCCTGACGCAGGTCCTCACCGGACACGGAAGCTTCGGCAGGTACTTATATCTGATAGGGCGGGAGGACACGCCCGGGTGTCATCACTGTGAGGACCGCCCTGAGGATGCCCAGCGTGGGCTGAGCACCGCTGTGCCCCCGGGGATGTGATGGGCGACGGCGACCTCTCGCGTCCAGCCCTAGTCCGGGCCATGATGCGAAACGAAGAGGCTTGGGATAACGTCTCCTCCTTTTGCGAAGCAGTCATGCTAGCTAAGGAGGAGGCGGGGCGCGTGAGGCAGCGAAGCGCTGCCTCCTCACAGCCCAGCCATCGCGAAGGACACACCGGGCGTCGGGGATCACGGGATGATCTCCGGCCACCGTAAGCACGGGCCTGCGGACGGCGAGCATGGGTGGCTCGCCACCCGACCAGATCCAGGCCCGAGCGTACGGCGCGTCGCGTTCCGCGCGCCAAACTCAAAGAGCCATCAGACCACCACAAATGGGATCCAATAGGGCTGATGCTGATACGGAGCCGCGGATGACTTAACGGGTTCCGGCTCGAAGTACAGGAGAAGGAACGGGGTGGTTTTTAGTCAGTAAGAGTCTGACACTCCCTCCCGCCTCACCCAGGCGCGGTGGAAGAAGTAATTCGATGATTTCCCCCATTAAAAAAAAACGAAAGCGTTAATTGTATTTGATGTTGATTTCTACGACAAAATAAAAAAATACGTGTCTAATATTTTTACATCATGTAACTGAGAGGCTAAATAGAATTTTAATTTTCATATCCTATCAACATCCCTATTTAGTGTGTCACGTCTCACCAAAATTTATACAATACAAATGTAATACTTACTCGTTAAGCAGTTGACCTTGACCTTTTCAGAGTTGGAGAAGGATATAGTTTCACTTATATCTTTCCACGTATCTGAAATATATAATTATAAAAACGTTATAAATCACAAAATTATTGCCTCGCGGGCCGAGTGGTCGCAAGTACGACTGCCGGGCAAGGGGTCTCGGGTTCAATTCCTAGATCGGGCTAAGTGTAATACTACCCACTTTTAAAAAAAGTCTCAGTCGTAGCACGGAGTCTAGAATTGTGCCCAGTATATGCTATTGCCATATCACCCCCTATTACATGGGACTCATAACATAAATAGTGAAAAGTGGGTGTTACATTATACAGTGGCATTAAATGCCGTAATATGCACCTCTGCCTACTCCTTCGGGAATAAAAGGCGTGATGCTATGTATATTAGTTATAAATCACACTAATATTATAAATGTCAAACTTTTTATGTTTGTCCGTCAATAACGCTGAAACCATGGAACGGATTTTGATGAAATTTGATACACAGACAGGGTATGGGCCGACTTAGGTGATAGGGAGTTTTTATTCCAATTAAATGCTTCCATGGGATAAAATAGGCATCATGTTCTACGCGGACCAAGTCGCGAGCAATAGTTAGTCATTTATATCGATGGCTTTCATTTCAAAATGTGCCCGGTCCTTGTGTTTGTTTGTTCATCACATCAAAACGGCTGAAGAAATCGGAATGAAATGTTGGAACAGAGGTAGGTTCCTTTTTTTTCGCCCGGGGTAAATGCCGTGCATACCCGATGGCCGAAGCCGGTTTATGTGGGGCTCGAACCCACTAAAAACCGGGTGTGCCACTCACGCATGAGGGCGGACCACGAGAACTGTACTTTCGCACTGCGTTCGCGACAACAGGGGTAGGTTCCTAACCTAATCTAAACTTAACCTATTATATCATTTGTAATTCAGGAGTAACACATAGGCTACTTTTTATTCCATGGCAACGCGGGCGAAGCCGCAGGCAGAAGCTAGTTAACATAAAAACTTACTGTATTGTACTGTTTTACCCCCTGGTATTTTTATCGTATATGTCTTAGAAATTGGGTTATTATTAGTGTGTTTCGTGATGCCCTGTGATTTTTTTTCGCATGTTATCATAGTATTATTATCAAATTTATAAATGAGCATCTTCAGATTCGGTGATTTCGTTTCATACGACCATATTTCTTTATCTTTTGTACCAATTTCGTCGTCTGAAATAGTTTTAGGCAATTATGAGTTAAAATATCCAGCATGTCATTCTATTATGTGAATTGTTTTGTCAGCTTAGAGCACATACTTAATTGGGTAGTTTCCAGGGTATCAAAATTACAAATCAAATTAATCCGTCAATTAGATAATGAAAAAATATTAGACACGTATTTTTTTATTTTCTCGTATTAAGTTGCAATACTTAGATAAAATGACGCTAAGCTTAGAAGACGCTAAGTTAGAGCACATTGAGAGGCGTGCCAAGAGGCTCATCGACGATGATGCGCTTGTGAAGGCTCGGCTTCAAAGCCTCGAGCACAGGCGTAAGGTTGCAAGCCTTTCGGTTTTCTACCGGATACATTTCGGTGAGTGTGCAGGGGAATTGCACAACTTGATTCCCCCTAGTCCTTTCCATCATCGTACCACAAGACAATCGGCGAAGCGTCACCGATTCATGGTAGATGTTCCGCCCACACGCACGAAGCGCTTCGCTTCAAGCTTCCTTGTGCGTACTGCTAAAGAGTGGAATTCTTTGCCAGAGTCTGTATTTCCTGAAGGGTACAACCTGGGAGTCTTCAAGGCCCGAGTGAATAGGTTGCTTATAGGACGACGTGCTACATCGTAGACCGCATCATCGCTTACCACCAGGCGAGATAGTGGTCAAACGTCGCCCCATCAAATATATATAAAAAAAAAGAAGTGGGAGGTCGTTACGTCATAACGTGCTACAAAATGTGACACGCTGTGTCGTCACACGATATTTCAAATTAATATATCGTCGAAAGTATTTAATTTAGTGAGAAAAGAAAAAATACGTGTCTAAAGTTTTAAATTAATGTAACTACCAGACGAACATTAAAATAAAATTTAGGAAACTACCCTATTGTTTCATTGTTTGTCTCTCCTCTGTGTTGGGTGGCGCTGATTGCTTACCATCAGGTGCTCCGTCTGCTCGATCGGAGTGATATCACAGCCTCACAGAAAACCGAATTGAAACAACGCTTGTGTTGTATATCTACTATGCAACTGTATGAAGGAGGTTACTGAAGGCCCAATTCGTGCCCTCCCCAACCTCTTCAGTCCAAACCCAATCCCCGCCCTCATCGTTCCTTCCCCTCTAGTGTTGCGAATGTCCATGTGCGGCGTCAATTGCTTTCCATCATGATCATCAACAGCCAAAAGACGTCCACTGGATAAAGGCCCTCAGTCCTCCACGTCGAACGACAACTCGCCACCTGCATCCACTGGCTCCCCGCAACTCTGGCGATGTCGTCGGTCCACCTAGCGGGAGGCCTGCCCATGCTTCGTCTTCCGGTTCGTGGTCTCCACTCAAGGACTTTCCTGGCCCAGCTGCTGTCAATCCGTCGACCGACGTGGCCTTCCCATTGCCATTTTAGTCTGCAGATTTTGCGAGCTATGTCGGTAACTCTAGTTCTGTGGCGAATTTCCATATTTCGGATAATGTCGCGCAAAGACACCCCGAGCATAGCCTCTCCGTCGCGCGCTGAGCTTCTTTGAGCTTCCCGCGACTTTAAACTCTCAATCAGGTAAAAGAAATGTTGGTACTTACTTTTAGTAGTGACTTGTGACCACTTGTAGTTGTGTAATGAATAATTTTGAGTTTCCATGCACTTACAGTGCAAAATATAGCCTGCTTGCAATGTGCACATTGGTTTTACTGAAACTATAATGTAGGCTCAATTAATACCGCCGAGGAATGGAATGAACTTGGCTCAACTTACACCGTCGCAGAGGCACGATTTAAATAGTCAAAAGTGGAACGCACATTTTCCGCGGAATCCTCGCACATTCTCTAGAATTATCTGGTTTTGAATTTGTGTGTTACACAGTTGATATAAAGTTCACTATGCTATGTGCAACTTCGTTGCAAAAAAATCTCTTCCAATCTATTCCGCGGCAGTGTAAATTGAGCAAATCCTTGTTTGCCAAATAACAGTTTTAGTATACAATTGGGTATATAGAGGTAATATGGGCTCCAGGGTATCAAAATTAAAAATCTAATTAGTCCGTCTAATTAGATAATGAAAAAATATTAGACACGTATTTTTTGCAATACTTAGATAAAATAGTGTAAGTTTAGGAGTGGGAGGTTGTTACGTCATAACGTGCTACAAAATGTGGCACGCTGTGACGTCACACGGTATTTCAAATTAATACATCGTCGAAAGTATTTAATTTTGTGAGAAAAGAAAAAAAACGTGTCTAAAGTTTTAAATTAATGTACCAGACGGTTATTAAAATAAAATTTAGGAAAGTACCCTATTGTAATGAGAAAAATAAATGTAAAAAAGAAACTTCTGAGTAATGAGAAAAGGCCTCTTCTTACACGAAGAAGAAATGAGCATTACATACATACATACATAACTTCACGCCTGTCTCCCATGGGGGTAAGCAGAGACTAAGGAACGCCAATTACTACGATTCTTACATACCTCTTTCGCTTCAATAACAGTCATCAATCTTTTCATGCTCATCGGTTAAGGGTACTTTTAATTTGGCCCTTCTTTAATATATCGCCAATCTGGTCACTAGAGGTATATGCCCGTCTAGGGCGCCCTCTACCGACGGCCCCATTCATATCCGCTCTGTATAGTTCTTTCGTTACTCTACTTTCATCCATCCTTTCTACATGTCCAAACCAGCGTAACATTCCCTTTTCAATCCTTGTCACTACACCATCTTTCAATCCACACCTTTCTCTAATAACACTATTTTTCACTCGATCACTCAATTTTAGTCCACACATACTTCTCAGGGCTCTCATTTCCACCGCATTAATCCTGCTTTCATGCTTGAAATGAGCATGATCATGCTCAAATGAGCATTAATCTCCATGCAATAGACCTTAGGCCTACTGACCTCGTTGCGTCATTTGACGAATGCATGCATTCGACAATAGGTAGCGTACAAATGACAAATGCTTACATTTTGCTTAGAAAAATAAAAACTGTCCACGAAGCGGCCACGTTAAATCCGCCCATCGTCATTTGACGGTTTCATGCATTCGTCACGTAACGCGTCGTAGACGTGAGATTACCGTGGTAGAATGTATTTCGGCAAGAATTGGAATGATGACAGGGTATGAAAATTAAAAATCTAATTAGTCCGTAAGTTAGGTAATGAATATTTGTTAGACACGTATTTTTTATTTTGTCGTATAATAAAACAATACTTAGAAAAAACAAATCAAAGTTTAGGAGTGGGGGCTAAAACGTCATTTCTACAAATAAAGTGTGCATAGAAGTGACGTCACGCGACATTGCAAATCAATATTATATCGTCAAAAGTATTCGTTTCTGTAAGAAAATAAAAAATGCGTGTGTAATGTTTTAAAATAATCTACCAGACGGACATTAAAATAAAAATTAGTCGTCTACCCTATTGTCTAATGTGACCTCAGAGAATATAGGCTTGAAACAACTGCTGCGTTATATTTCACCGAGTGGTTACCAGAGACACAACCTTCCACTCCCAATGCACTAATACCTTACCTAAAATCCCCAAAAGGCACCGCACTCGTAACTCCTCTGGTGTTCCAGGCGTCCACGGGCGGCGCTAATTGCTTACCATCAGGTGATCCATCTTCTCGTTCGCTTTCTTGTTACAAAAAAAAAACAAATACTTACTAGTTTCTTGTGTGGGTTTGTCACGTATATGTGTAAATTGATTGACTATTCTTTCTATGCCCAAACCGTCGTCCTTATTATATATCTTGTATTGGACACAACAAACATGTTTATTGAGTGGTTCACTCTGCCTACTCCAACTTACAATGTTATTTGCGTAAGTCGTCAACTTTGAACTGTTATCATAAAAAACGCCGACTTTGCTGTTAGCTGTGAATTTAAAAAACAAAAGTAATAAACAATACCAATAGGTATGATTTTTAACGAATGGTAATATATTAAAGAACGGCCAAAAATGTGGGAGAGCCATGCTTCGGCATGAATGAGCCGGCTCGACCGGAGTGATACCACGGCCTCACAGAAGACCGACGTGAAACAATATTGTGTTGTGTTTCGTCATGTGAGTGAGGTTACTGGCTGCCCAATTACCTCCCCTCCCTTTCCCCAATCCCTGAATCCCCAACAATCCTGAAATTCCTAATTCCAAAAGGCTGGTAACGCACTTGTAACGCCTCTTGTGTTCCAGGTGTCCATGGGCGACGCCGATTGCTTACCATCAGGTGATCCGTCCGCTCGTTTACCGGCTTATCCCATAAAAAAGTACCTTTAACCGACGAGCATGCGTGAAAAGATTGATGACTGTTGATGAAACGAAAGAGGTATGTAGTAATCGTAGCAATATTGGCGTTTATATTGCTACGATTACTACATACCTCTTGGAGACAGGCGTGAGGTTATGTATGTAGTAGTAGCACGGAGTCTGGAAATGTGCCCGGTATATGGCAATAGGCTCACCCCCTATTACATGGGACTCATAACAACTAGTGAAAAGTGGGTGTTACATTGTACTGTGGTAGAATGTGCACCTCTGCCTACCCCTACGGGGATAAAAGGCGTGATGTTATGTATATGTATGTAGTAGTTTTTTAAGTACATCTTTTTTGTCAAAATCGAGTTCGTTAATGACACTTAATAGCTGGAACAAATTTGACCAGTGGTTTTCCAGTAGGTATATCCATATTGCCGTTACCATAAATTTTTTCGTTTTTCTATCCGTAGGTATCATAATATATTACAAAAATGTCTTATGTACATTGTACACTTTGTAACTGAGCTGGTGTTGCGTGTGTCCATTGGCAGCGCCGATTACTTACCATGAGGTATGAGGGTTTTCCATGAAAAATGTGCGTAACAAAATGTAAAGAATCTTACCATCTCTACAGGTAAACGTGTAGGTAGTATTTTTCTTATCAATATACAATGTCTCAAGCTCGTAATCCTCTGTAAGAAACGTTCATATTAATATTAAACAAGCCCCGCCAGGCGGGGCTCCTAATTCTGCGTAAAGACTATAAAGGGCTGCCTCGTTGGCAGAGTTGTCGCAAGTGCCGCTGCCGGGCAAGGGGTCTCGGGTTCAAATCCTGGGTCGGGCAATGTATTGTGGCGGCACATGTCAAACGACTACTCACACACATAGATGAAAATAAATGAACAGATGATGCCACGAAATCCAACATTTAAAGTTTAAGTACATGCGAATTAACACGGATAGAAAATCCCAAAGAACAACTGTTGGGCAGAAAGCCCGCCAGGCACGATCACCTCGCCTGGTCGGAGGATCCTCCTTTTCCTATCTTAGGGAACTATACTCTCTATTCCCTAAAGAGTTACTGAGATTTTTTAAATTCTCAGTAGTAGCACGGAGCCTGGAGTTGTGCCCGGTATATGGCAATAGGCTCATCTCCTAACATAAACAGTGAAAAGTGGGTGTTACATCGTACAGTGGTATTAAGTGCCGCAATTTACATTTCTGTCTCCACCTGCGGGGTAAAAGGCGTGATTTTATGTTATGTTATGTTACTATAAACCACCCAACCAAAATAAGGTTCATACCCTCTAGACATAGACGACTTTGGTTGACTCTTGACTCTATATACTTAAAAAACCTAAACTAATCCTTACTTTTATTGTTAGGTGTTCCTTTTAAGTTGGTGATGACAAAAATATTAACTGTCACCTATCGTTGGTAATAGGTTCCTTTAAATTTAGGAGAGATTGGGGAAACGGCAACGATCAAAAATTGGGTAGTTTCCAGGGTAATGAAAAAATATTAGACACGTCTTTTTTTTCTCGTATTAAGTTGCAATAATAATAGATAAAATGTGAAAATAATAATAGATAAAATTTTAGGAGTCACCATGTAGTTTTAATTATAATAAATTATTATTAGTAAAATGATCATAGTTTCCATTTGCACCCTCTGTCGGTGGCAGAAACATAACTGGCGCAGTCGGTAGGATATTCGCGGGCCGGTTCGCGAGCGCGTTAAAATTATCTAATATGGATATTTGTGATCGCGAGCTACCCGGGTCGCTATCAAGCACCGTACGAATATCAAGAATCTACGTGAAGCCACAGCAGAGGATATCCAGACATTGATATGGCAAATGGAATCAAGAAATCAAAAAGTAGAAGATATTTTAAGGAAAAGAGAAGAATATACATTAATACTTTAAATAAGAAAATTACTTACGTGGAGTAACTACCCCGCTGCACTCCAGCGTGACATCGGGATATCCAACTCCTCCAGGGCAACCAGGAGCAAATGGCAACGGTACATGTGAGCGAGGCCCAAATCATTAGCATAAATGCGCGGTGGCCGTCCTCGTCGCCCACAATGTTTCCGTGCTCGGGCAGTAGACCACCCAAGAAGGCATCCATGGGTTGGAAATCCATAGCGCGCACCCACGCTTCGGCGTCGTAATGGTCTATACCGTCGATGACCAATACTGACATCATGATCTCCTCACCATGAACCTGGCCATAAAGGCGCACTGCCGGACCCGTTTTGCACTTGGACCGAAGTTTATACTCCGTATTGAGGAAAAATTATATAATTACCGAAAAAAAAACAGCGAAATCTATAGCGCCGGCACTACAGCAATAATTAATGCACGACCAAGTAATGAACAAAGGAATAAAACTTTACCTTGAAGAGGGATCGAATATCTACACCACAGGCAAAAATGTTCATCATCGAAGTTGCACATAAGCAATTGGTCAGCTAAAATTTATCGCTACTATCGGAAAGGTGTATTTCAATTGATAAAATTTAGTCTGACAGGAACACCCGTTCTCCATCCTATCTGCAAAATCGAGAGAGGAATCGAAGAACTCAAAAGGACAAACCACGGAATAGCGATCAGCACTATTCTCAACGTTAGTCTTCGAATAGTTGCTGTTCTGAGGGTGGAGATGTTACGTATCGGTGCCGACACATGTACCTACACCGTGATCAACGCCGTGCCACGAGGAGCATATCTGCTAAATCAGGACATTAGACCTACTTTGATGCAACGAAGTATTGCAACACCTAAACTGCTGAGTCGTCACCTCATGTCACCGCCTCGTGCCCAGCTGCGAAGCGCTGCATCATCAATCACCCCACTAAGTTTTATTGAAAACCTTCTTTCGAAATAATTTTAAGAGAAGAAGTCAGTGTTGTTCCAACATCGAACGCATTCGCACTTAGGTTAGTTAGATTTTAGGAGTCACCATGTAGTTTTAATTATAATAAATTTAGTAAAATGATCATAGTTTCCATTTGCACCCTCTGTCGGTGGCAGAAACATAACTCGCTGTGACGTCACACTTTGTTGAAATTGATAACATAACATAACATCACGCCTTTTATCCCCGAAGGGGTAGGCAGAGGTGTACATTATGCCACTGTACAATGTAACACCTACTTTTCACTATTTATGTTATGAGTCCCATGTAATAGGGGGTGAGCCTATTGTTGAAATTAATATATCGTCGAAAGTATTTAATTTAGTGAGAAAAGAAAAAATCCGTCCCTAAAGTTTTAAAATTAATGTACCAGACGGACATTACAATTTAGGAAACTACCCGATTTTATTGAATAACAAACTTTCAATCTATTCTACTAATTACCAGCTTCATCCACCGGTATTGACACGGTGTAATACTTCTTTGAAAATGTTGATTTCATCGAGACCTCAGAGTTGTTGTCGAATTTGTAAATTTTCATTTTTATATAACTTGTCCCGTTCACTTTAGTCTGAAGTCCAAAATAACGACCTGAAAATCAAAGATAATTGGGATGATGACTTGATGACAGAGTATGAAAATTAAAAATATAATTAGTCCGTCAGTTAGGTAATGAAAAAATATTAGACACGTATTTTTTTATTTTGTCGCATAATAAAACAATACTTAGAGGTAGATAAAACTAATTAAAATTTTAGGAGTGGGGGCTAAAACGTCATTTCTACGTATAAAATGTACATAGAAGTGATGTCACGCGTCATTTTAAATCAATATAGTATATCGTCGAAAGTATAAGTTTCTGTAAGAAAATAAAAAATACGTGTCTAATGATTTAAAATAATCTACCAGACGGACATTAAAATAAAAATTAGGCATCTGCCCTATTGGAGACGCATCTACTTTACAGTTAGCATAATCTATTATATCTAATTTTTTCCACAACTATTTCTGTCATGGATATCAAACGAAAGGGATTACCCCTTGGTAATATAAAGTTCAGTGAACCAGTTAAGAATTATGTGAATTACCTTCATACTCTATATATTGCTGAGACCATATCACCTCGGAGCGCTCAATGTTACCAGAGAAACAGATTAATGTCTTCTCTTTTATATTACATTCCAAACGCGAATCTGTAAATACAATAATTCTTTTATAATATACATTTAAAAAAAACTGACTTCAACCCCCCTTTTAAGGTGCTGCCTCACCGGGAGCATTCGTTTGTAATGTAACGTTACAGATCTGAGCATTACATCAGTGAAGGAGGAGAACCGAGCATTACAATGCGCACCTTGTAATGATACAATGTGTAATATCTTGATACAACTTGTAACATCAATGCGCTTCACTTTCCCCAGCCGCCCGCCCGCTTCGTCTGACATCTTGCTATGAAATGCTCAAAGTCGAATCAATATGTTACATTACACGCAAATGCTCGTTAGGTATTATTGTAATGTAATGCCCATAGTCAAATCTATAATGTTACATTACACGTGAAAGCACCAATGTCGGTTTTAAGTCGGCCACTTATCTGAAACCCTCATCAAAATTCAAAAGGTTCAGACAATCGCGACCCAAACTAACAACCTCCTGTTTTTGAAGTCTGTAAAAATAACCTTAAAACCCCTTTTCATTGAGCGGAGCAAAACATCCAATGACTAGAGAGGGAGTGTCAGACTCTTACTGACTAAAAATCACCCCGTTCCTACTCCTGTTCTTCGAGCCGGAGCCCCGGTAACCCGTTAAGCCCTCCGCGGCTCTGTATCGGCATCAGCCTTATTGAGCGCCATCTGTGGTGGTCTGATGGCTCTATGAGGCGCGTGCGGAACGCGACGCGCCGGACGCTTGGGTCTGGTTCTGGTCGGGCGGTGAGACACCCGTGCTCGCCGTCCGCAGGCCCGTGCTCTCGGTAACCTTAAAGTACTGTGGTAGTATCTGTCGCTTTCCGTCGTCCGTCGTTCATCATCAGCATCGTATCCAGATATAAGACGTCCACTGCTGACCATAGGCCTCTCCAAAGACTTCCAGAAATGCCGGTTGGAAGCGACCAGCGTCTATTTAAGATTCAATCTTTAAAACCCGACTGACGTATCAAATTTGGGCCACTTTGTCCAAAATGAGAATGTTTAATTTTCAATGACGTTTAGGAGAGAATTGAGCTGAATCGTTCAAAGGCTGTTCGCTATGTGCTGCTTATTCTGCACTAACTAACTCTACAAAAAAAAGTTGACTCATACCTTTACATGTGTTCTTGAAATCTACTTCTATTGAACAGTTATCATAATTCATCAAACACTGTCGCTCGAATTCAGATCGTTCTGAAATAATAAACACTGAACATTAGGTCTACACTTAATTTAACTTTTGGGACAGTCAGCTATTTGACCTAAAAACATTAATATATTTCTCTTCTCTTTATTAAAATATAGTCTTTAAATCTAAGGGGATTATGCCAGACTCATCGTGACCATGAGAATTACTGGAGTAGCGAGAAATATTAGGATCTGTGCAAACTACAAACAATCTTAACAGCACCGTCACAGTGTGGATTGGACAAAATGGGCTGAAAAGCACCTATATCTGCAACATTAATGTTCAATTACTGAATCAATATTTCTCTCTCTCTCTCTCTCTCTCTCTCTCTTATCGGACACATTCCAGTAACAAGTGTTGGACACGCAGAAATATTAAAAAAGGAGAAGTGGCAAGGGGGCGTGTCGGTTACGCTCGCACTTGAGGGTTCCGCTCAATGTTAGAAAATATGGCCGTCACCGCGAGTTAGTCTGTTGTCACCTATGGGGGCGATCGTACAACAAACGATAAAATACCGTGGTTTCGTGCAGAAATATAAGCCAAAACAAAAACTGTAGAATTCATTCTTTCAGTTCGTACTGCTTGTTTTCCTCATTAGGAAACCGAATTGGTTGAGAGGAATGTGTCCAGACTCTAATCTATGCGCAGTAGGGAATCCATACTAACCATACTAATAAAAGTACCATACCATACCATACCCCCCCCCCCATGATATACTCTTGATGTCTTTCAAAGTCCGTACCAAGTGGTACACTCATCCCAAACTAATAATTTACATTGCTGCAACATACGTCCACGGTCGCTGTTTTTACTTATATTACAGACTGGCATTTCTTCATGGGCTAAGTATAATGGCAGTTAAAACACCGAATGTGCCATTCAACCACCATTAAGCAGAGTGGCGGCTATTCCGGAAGAGGCAACTGATACAGCCATGATCACGCTAGATATCCGCGGGAATGAGGTATTTTCCCGCCGTAAAAAGTAGCCTGTATCCGTGCCTAGGATCTTATCTTTAAATTAACCAAGCCTTATAAAAATCCGTTCAGACGTTAAGGGGTGAATGAGGTAAACTTGTAAAACAAACGATTAAAAATCATTAACTTTATTGGTTTTCTGCCTACTGCCTACGCCTTAAGTATGACTACGATAGCATAAATATTAATAGTCCATATCCTTTTCTAGGTTCTAACCTAACTAAATTTCATTAAAATCCGTTTAGCAGGCATGATAGAGCAAAACTCCCAGCAAAAAACCATAAAAAATCCCTAACTCTATTCAGGTTTTTGCCTACTTCCTACCCACTAAGTACGATGACGTGATTATTTTGATCTTATATCCGTTTTTTGGTAACCATCTATTACCTTACTAAATTTCGTCAAAATCCGATCAGCCGTTTAGACGTGATCTTTCACGTCTAAAAATCGGCAAAAGTCTCAACAAAAACGACTAAAAATCATTAACTCAATTTAGTTATCTGCCTACTGCCTACCCCCTAAAAAAACTGGGCTCGCTGCCATCGCAGCGGTAAGTCCCCTCTTTGAGGAGTGGCTTGAGAGACGCGACGGCGTCCTCACCTACCGCCTGACGCAGGTCGTCACCGGACATGGAAGTTTCGGGAGGTACCTGTGTCTGATGGGGCGGGAGGAAACGCCCGGGTGTCATCACTGCGAGGACCGCCCTGAGGACACGGTGGAACACACGGTGGGAGAATGCCCTTCGTGGGCTGAGCACCGCCGTGTCCTCAGGGAAGTGACCTCTCGCGTCCGGGCCTAGTGCAGGCCATGATGCGGAGCGAGGGGGATTGGGATGCCATCTCCTCCTTTTGCGAAGCAGTCATGCTAGCTAAGGAGGAGGCGGGACGCGTGAGGCAGCGAAGCGCTGCCTCCTCGCAACCCAGCCATCGCGAAGGACACACCGGGCGTCGGGGATCGCGGGACGATCTCCGGCCACCGTAAGCGCGGGCCTGCGGACGGCGAGCATGGGTGGCTCCCCGTCCGACCAGAAACAGACCCGAGCGTACGGCGCGTCGCGTTCCGCGCGCGCCTCAAAGAGCCATCAGACCACCACAGATGGGGCCCAATAGGGCCGATGCCGATTCGGAGTCGCGGAGAACCTAACGGGTAACCGGGGCTCCGGCTCGACGTGCAGGAGAAGGAACGGGGTGGTTTTTAGTCAGTAAGAGTCTGACACTCCCTCCCGCCTCACCCAGGCGGGGGCAGTCATTCGATGATTTTCCCCACTTAAAAAAAAAACCCCCTAAAAACGATGGCGTAATTATTTATAACCCATGACCATTTGTAGGTTATCATCTATCACCATACCAAATTTCATCAAAATCCGTTCAGCCGTTTAGGCGTGAAAGAGTAACAGACAGACAGACAGACAGACTGACAGACAGATAGTGTTACTTTCGCATTTATTATATTAAGTATGGATGAGATCTAAGAACTATAATTCATTATAAGAGTATAAGATAAAAACTATAAGATATAAAAAGAGAAATCAAGATTATTCTAATCTTCAAGAAAAGAGCCTTTCTCTCTAAGGCGGCGCTGATCGCTTACCATTCGATGATTCGTCTGCTCGTTTCAAAGGAACATATTTTTGGGTTTCTAGACCAACGAGCAAGTATAGAAGTAGGTAGTACTTACCATTCATGCCCATACTCTTTGTGCCATTTAGGATATTAAGAGTAGCGCAAGACGCATGACTATTATCTTTGATCTCCAAATCAACCACTACATACTTGACATTCAGTCTAGATTTTATAGTGTATATTCCGTCTTGAGGGTATATTCTTGATATGTTCGGTGGGTGTCGGTCTGTGGACAAAAATATTAAAATCTTGAACTATTTTATTACATTTAAGTTGGTCTTAAAATCTATTTAGATTTAGTTCGTCAGTGGGGTAAGGAAAAATATCAGACACGTGTTTATTGGTTCAGTTGCAATAAAGTCATTTCGAAGAATTAATTATTCCTTTGACCGAATAAATAATTCATTGGTACATTTTTATTTAGCATAATTTGAAAACATTAAATATATCAGTACTTATTTGAACTACTTAATTAAATTACACAGAATTTTCAAGTGCACAAATTTTATTCAAACTAGTGTTTTTAATATAAACAGCTAAATGGTATGAAAAGATTTGAAAACAGCGGCACCTCTCGCTACGCTCGCTCGCCTCGCGCTTTGTGAGGATCACAGTTCTAACCCAACCTTTGTTTTAAAAGGGGGAAATCCTCATGGAGTGTCTCCGCCTGGGGTAGAAGGTAGAGGGCTGTGCCGGACTCTTACCGGCTAAAACCAACCCCAGTGTCTCCTCACACGAGCGCGCGGGGCCGCGGGAGTCCAAATTCATTCGCAGAGTTCTTTTGTTTTTTTTTTTCTATCGCGATGGAAATCCTCATGGACTTCCCACGCCGTGGGGACGACGAGGGGGCGTGCCGGACTCATACCGGCTAAAACCACCGCGGTGTTCCTTCACTGCCTGTGATCCGCAGAGTTGTAACCTAAACTTTTTCTTTTTTTTTTATGGGGGGAAATCCTCATGGACTGCCTCCGCCTGGGGAAAGGCGGAGGGGTGTGCCGGACTCTTACCGGCTAAAACCACCCCAGTGTCTCCTCGCACGTGCGTGCGGGGCCGCGGGAGTCCAAATTCATCCGCAGCCCCGCATTACAGTGCCGGCCCGTAAGTCAGGGCCCCGTCACCTGCACGGAGCAATGCACCACGTGTATCGCCTCAAAGGCGCACGCCGACACCCGCGCGCGCCTTCGAAAACCTAACCCAACCACGCGTGTGCCTAATTTTGCTAGAAAATTTAGATTAACTAAAAGCAATTGCAAGTAAGATTATTTTAACTGTTTTCTACTTCAAAATATACCATCTAAACATATTTTCATCAAATGAACATCATTACCTTTTGATCATTAGCGCAAATGTTGTTATAGCAAATAAATTCGACGAACTGAAAATTCTGTCAAACGATATTATACTGAGTGATGATTTTCTTAAACGTTGTTCGATTTAGTAATATTAGGTATCTATCAGAGGTATTACAAGTGCGTTACCAGCCTTTTGGGGATTAGGAATTTGAGGATCGTTGGGGATTCAGGGATTAGGGAGATTGGGGAAGAGGAGGGTAATGGGCCTCCGGTAACCTCACTCACACGACGAAACACAACGCAAGCGTTGCTTCACGTCGGTTTTCTGCTCGGCCGTGTATCACTCGGTCGAGCCAGCCCGTCCGTGCCGAAGCATGGCTCTCTCACACTTGAAAACTTGAACACTTTCAAATAGACATTAAAATAAAAATTAACTAGTACATTAAACCATTTTTTTAAACTCAGCAGTGTATTGGTATAAACTATGTATTTAGGTATTTATTTATTTATTTTGCACACATACATACACACGGCTACACATCGAGCTTTACATAACCAGTATAAACTGAACGTTAAATGTGCGGAAAGATGATGCGACGCGACACCAGGATAAACTGGTTTTGTATAGATAGATGTGTGGTCGTGTGTTCATATAATTACTCACAACTAATTCAGTACATTACCCTGTTAGGGCGCAGCAATTTAAAACGTTACAAAATGTAATGTCAGCTGTTTATAAATATTTCTTAGAGCTATAACTATACCTATATATTAACTGTTCTATAGTTAGTACAATGTAGATGGATACTAACCTGTTTGCACATGAAGCAGATACTGTGTGATATCGGGAGGTACATTTTTCAGTTCAATATTTAATTTTAAGATCTCGTTCGTCAAATATTTGAACCTGACGGGACTGTTCAGATCTGTAAGAAGAAAAACTTGACCTTTACGTAAGTGCCGAGATTGTTTCTATGCTGTGCCTTTAGCCAAACGCCACTTTAGCGCTTGTCTACAGAGAGAGTAGAAAACTAAATGTATGGGGATGTCACTGAAAAGTGTCAAAATTTACGTCAATAGGGTAGTTTCCTAAATTTTATTTTAATGTTCGTCTGGTAGTTACAATAATTTAAATCATTATACACGTATTTTTTCTTTTCTCACAAAATTTGTTTTGTAGCACGTTATGACGTAACGACCTCCCACTCCTAAACTTAGCGCGATTTTATCTAAGTATTGTAACTTAATGCGAGAAAATAAAAAAATACGTGTATAATATTTTTTCATTATCTAACCAACGGACTAATTAGATGTTTAATTTTGATACCCTGGAAACTACCCAATTCCATATAAGTAATTTAGTTTTCTATTCTACAAGTAGACAAGCGCTAAATACCATTTGGCTACAGCTGCTGGATCGCTCTCCAGTCAATAGCACATTGAGAGTAGATATGTAGGTACCTGACTGAACATGTCTGTGCGACCTAAGGTTAGTTTTAAAGTCGCGCTGACCGCACACTGACCGTCCGCGGCGCTGACGGCCATATATCATTTTGACATTGTATGGTTTTGACATATTGACAATATTGACATCGTATTTATTTATTATTTTAAACATTGTAAGTAAGTAACTTAGCTTCTGCCCGCGACTTCGTACGCGCAATCGCGTTTTCTCTCGTTCCTGTTAGATTTTCAAGATTTTTTTCTGTCATAAGAACTTTCTCCTGAGAATAACAAACAACAAAAAAAATCAGTCAAATCGGTCTAGCCGTCCTCAAGTTATGGCGTGACAACGGGAAACGGGTTTCATTCTGTATTTAACTCGTCGAGTACCGTCATTATAGACACAATTATAGAACAATAGATTGCGGTTACCGGTGACCGCTTGGTGTTTGACAGTTTAAATTAATATTTTAACATTTTGATGGAAATAACATTGTTACGTCTAATTGCTGTCATGTACCAAGAATTTGTAACTGTCTGCACGCACGATGGTCAGCGCTGACAGCAAGCGTGTTGCCTATACTAAGGCTGGTTATAGTGTCGCGCTGACCGCGTGCTGACCGTTAGCGCTGTCAGCCTAGCAGCTGTAGCCAAATGCAATTTATCGCTTATCTACATGTAGAATAGAAAACTAAATTATATGGAATTGACGTAAATTTTGACACTTGCCAGTGTCATCCCCATACATTTAATTTTCTACTCTCTTTGTAGACAAGCGCTAAAGTGGCGTTTGGCTAAAGGCACAGATGTAGTAACTTCTAGGTAGCATTTTTGAATAACGCGTGGCTATCAGCGCGCACGCTTCCCAGAAGTTCACATTTCTCGGCTGTCAGCGCCGACGGTCAGCGTGGGGTCAGCGCGACACTTAAACACACTGACAAAGTAAGCTATGAACGTTGACGGTGGGCGTGAGACTAAAACCAGCCATAGGTGGTTATCATTGTAGATATTATTATGTTAGACACACAAATACTTACTGCTCCATACATTAACCATCAATGTTGTAAGAAGAAATAGTTGAAAACTGATCATATTTGATAATTTCCTTCGTCTGACGACGTTCTGTAGCCGGCAGTGAAGTCAGGTCTACCTGTGGACAAAATTGTCATCGTAAACAGCAGCTCACGTAGTGGACATGTCCAGTCAACAAGGATGTAGCGAGGTTGACTGTCCAGGCGACACACGTACTTAGGTATCGTCATGAGCTAATGTTCACATGTAAACAGCAGCTCATGTAGTGTAGATGTCCAGTCAACAAGGATGTAGCGAGGTTGACTGTCCAGGCGACACACGTACTTAGGTATCGTCATGAGCTAATGTTCACATGTAAACTGCAGCTCATGTAGTGTAGATGTCCAGTCAACAAGGATGTAGCGAGGTTGACTGTCCAGGCGATACAAGTAAATTCATAATAGAAGACTAATTTTTATTATAATGTCCGTCTGGTAGATTATTTAAAAACATTAGACACGTATTTTTAATTTTTTTACATAATTAATTACGTACTTAGGACGATATATTGATTTCAAATATCGCATGACGTCACTTTTGAGTACGATTTATACTCTAAAATGACGTAGCTACCTCCCACCCCTAAACTTTGATTCGTTTTATCTAAGTATTGTTTTATTATACAACAAAATAAAAAATACGTGTCTAATATTTTTTCATTACCTAACTTACGGACTAATTAGATTATTTACCGAGTTCAAAAAAAGGAGGAGGTTCTCAATTCGACCATATATACCTTTTATTTTTAATTTTTATACCCTGTCATCATCCCTATAACTGAATTGTGTATGTGAACTTGTATGTTTGTAAACGCACCCACGACACAGGAGAAAATCCTAGTGTGGGGCAACGTTTAAAAAAAAAATTGGTGTAAAATATAACAGGAAAATGCAATGTTAAATACTTATATTTGACAGCAGGATAATTACATTTTCCCTAAATTTTACACTAAACTACAGTTTAAAGTTACTGATAAAAATTACTGTTAAATACATACATACATAACATCACGACTTTTATCCCCGAAGGAGTAGGCAGAGATGCATATTACAGCACTTAATGCCACAGTTTAATGTAACACCTACTTTTCACTATTTATGTTACGAGTCCCGTGTAATAGGGGGTGAGCCTATTGCATATTGGTGTTATTATTGGACCATTAGTATTAAACCGTAACTTCTTGTGGAAAACTCTGCCTCTGACTGCCTCGTTGGCCGAGTGGTCGCAAGTGCGACTGCCGGGCAAGGGGTCTCGAGTTCGATTCCCGGGTCGGGCAGAGTATTACTGGAATATTGAAAAAAATTCTCAGTAGTAGCACGGAGCCTGGTATATATTGTTCTCGGTATATGGCAATAGGCTTACCGCCTATAACATGGTACTCGTAACATAAATAGTGAAAAGTGGGTGTTACATTGTACAGTGGCATAATGTGCACCTCTGCCTACCCCTTCGGGGATAAAAGGCATGATGTTATGTTATGTTATTTTTTTATAATTTTACATATTAATTATCTACGGACTCTTGGTCCGTGCCCTTGTCATACATTTTTTTAGTACAATACATCTAATCAATTTTTATAAAGTTTAGAAGGTACCTAGTTACACACCACAATAGGGATGATGACGGGGTATAAAAATAAAAATCTAATTAGTCCGTACGTTAGGTAATAAAAAAATATTAGACACGTATTTTTTTATTTTGTCGTATAATAAAATTATACTTAGATATAACGAATCAAAGTTAAGGAGTGGGCGCCAAAACGTCATATCTACGTATAAAATGTACATAGAAGTGACGTCACACGACATTTCAAATCAATATATCGTCGAAAGTAAGAAAATAAATAATACGTGTCTAATGATTTAAAATAATCTACCAGACGGACATTAAAATAAAAATAAGCATCTACCCTATTAATCATTCCGGCCACCGTAAGCGCGGGCCTGCGGACGGCGAGCATGGGTGGCTCTCCGTCCGACCAGAAACAGACCCGAGCGTACGGCGCGTCGCGTTCCGCGCGCGCCTCATAGAGCCATCAGACCACCACAGATGGGGCCCAATAGGGCCGATGCCGATTCGGAGTCGCGGAGAACCTAACGGGTAACCGGGGCTCCGGCTCGACGTGCAGGAGAAGGAACGGGGTGGTTTTTAGTCAGTAAGAGTCTGACACTCCCGTCCGCCTCACCCAGGCGGGAGTAGTCATTCGATGATTTTCCCCCCATAAAAAAAAAACCCTATTAATCATCTGTAATTATAACTGTTTTTTTTTTTCAGTCATGATCGTCCCACTGCAGGGCAAAGGCCTCCCTATCCTCCTTCCACTCCTCTCTATGTAAAGCTTTTTGCGGCCAATCCTTGTCATAGATGTCTAGTTCGTCGTAATTATTACTAAAAGTATCAATTAAATTAGTACTTACCCGCTCGCCATTACGGATTAAAAATACAAATTATAAATTTGAACAAATAAAATATTATATTTTATAATCAACACACACTTTCAGACTCAATATATTACACAAGAGAAACACAAATGGTCACTAAACCGCACTGAATTATTTAGTTTTATAAAATGAATTTCAATATAGTAACATATTTGGGAACAAGTATATCGACTGTTGTCAAATTAAGCTTCAGTTCCAAATAAATTGTATTTATTTGGTCAACATAGCACTACATTAATTAATGCTATTAATAAATTATGTTTCACTGTGTGGTTGCAAAGTGATTTGTTATTATTTTCCCTGTGTCGTCTATTGTATGATTCATTGCGGTTTGTACATAACATAACATAACATCACGCCTTTTATCCCTGAAGAGGTAGGCGGCAGAGGTGCACATTTCGGCACTTAATGCCACTGTACCATGTAACACCCACTTTTCACTATTTATGTTATGAGTCCCATGTAATAGGGGGTGAGCCTATTGCCATATACCGGGCACAGTTCCCGACTCCGTGCTACTACTGAGAATTTTTAAAAACCCAGTAGTACTTTGCCCGACCCGGGAATCGAACCCGAGACCCCTTACCCGGCCAGTCGCAATTGCGACCACTCGGCCAACAAGGCAGTCAGGCATCTGACCACTCATCTGACATAATTTTGACAAGTGAGTGTCATGGCAATGGATCGTTGACAATTTAGTATTTTATTAGCATGTTGATTACAACCACATTACAACAGTGAGATATGCAAAGAGGCTGAATACTAATCTTATTAATCATTGAACCTATTTGATTCAAAATTTGCCAGAAGTCGCGGGGAACAGCTAGTAAGTAAGAAGATGAAATACTTTCAGCAGTTTTGAAGTCCATCACGCACTAGACGCGATAGTGACTAAGATTGATAATAATATTTGCGTCGTAGAAAACGAAGTATTTTCCTTATAAAGCTATTTATTTCTAATTATTATTTTGTTGTATTTACTTATAATTAGTTCATAGTGCGCTCAAGAGACGTGAAGACGACATTATGTTGATTTGTCTTTATTATTTTCTGATTTTAATTATACAAATATACGCGGGGATAGTCAAAGGTAAGTCATCATTATCATAACATCACGCCTTTTATCCCCGAAGGGGTAGGCAAAGGTGCACATTATGCCACTGTACCTCTACAATGTGACACTCACTTTTCACTATTTATATTATGAGTCCCATGTAATAGGGGGTGAGCCTATTGCCATATACCGGGCACAATTCCAGATTCCGTGCTACTACTGAGATTTTTTTTTTAAAACCCAGTACTACTTGCCCGACCCGGGAATCGAACCCGAGACCCCAGGCCCGGCAGTCGCACTTACGATCACCCGGCCAACGTATAGTATAATCAAATTCAATGTTTTCCGAAATACCAAACGTTTTGTTTCGTGTTATATTGTTATCAAAAAACTTTTGTCTGTCTAGACAGACCCGTCAACGCGTTGTTTCCGTGAAAAACCAACATTTTGAAAAATCTCACGTGAGATTGGGGGATGGGGGAGGGTGTTGAATAAAATCTAACGAAATCTCACCAAGGGGGAGGGAGGGACAGACAATTAAAAAAAACACCTCACATTATAATTACTATTGTCGGTAAATACACACTTCGTAATAACAATCCCGCTACTTAGGTAGTTATGTATAACCAACCACGCCATGTCACCCATCACTTCCTGGAAAGCTTATTAGGTACTAATCGGTTTCGGGTAATGTAACCTGTTACCAACTGCTTCCGTTGCTAAATACTAGCCCACTGTGAGGACCAGCCACAGACACACACACACACATACAAACCTTTATTTAGTATTTAAAGAGATGTAACTCTTAGGTCTTTTCTTGAAGGGGGAAAATCAGCCAATGGCAAAATGAGGCGAAAGGGAGTGTCAGACTCTTACTGACTAAATACCACCCCGTTCCTACTCCTGCACTTCGAGCCGAAGCCCCGGTAACCCGTTAAGTCTTCCGCGGCTCCGTATCGTCATCCGCCCTGTTGGGCCCCATCCGTGGTGGTCCAATGGCTCCTTGAGGCGCACGCGGAACGCGACCCGCCGTACGCTCGGGTCTAGTTCTGATCGGGCGGCGAGTCACCCATGCTCGCCGTCCGCAGGCCCGTGCTTACGGTCCCAGATATCGTCTCGCGAATTCGCGATCCCTGACGCCCGGAGTGTCCCTCGCGACGGCTGGAGCATGAGAAAGCTCGTTCCCTCACGCGCTCCACCTCCTCCTTAGCTAGCATGACTGCTTCGCAGAAGGAGGAGACGGCAGCCCAGTCCCCCTCGCTCTAATTAACTTAGGTCTAATTGTTCATCATTCAATGACGCTCATGCTGAGCATAATATGAGTATTGTGTTCAATTAAATCAAGTATTTTTTTATTAAAAGCTCTGCGCGTTCATATTTGACTAGGTACATACAACTAATGTTATACCTCTACATATTATGCATGTTTTCCTCGTCATTTATAAGCCCACTATGTTGAAATACATAATTTGAAATTATTTACAATTGTTATAATTATTTGCCTGTTAGTTCTTATGATGGACGTTTCAGCAAATAGTAGGTTTTGAATTATGAACAGCATTGTATACTGACTAACCACTTTCGCACGGTTTCACCCCTTACCACAGATATAGGTCTATATCTGTGCCTTACCTATTAATCGTAGCGTGATGTTTCATAGCCTATAGCCGTCTTCGATAAATGGACTATCTAATACAAAACGAATTATTCAAATCGGTCCAGTAGTTCCTGAGATTAGCGCGTTCAAACAAACAGTCAAACAAACAAACAAACATTTTTCGGATTTTATAATTCTTAATATTATTCAGTTTTTATGTAATAAGTTAGTGGCAGGAAGACGGCAAGTCCTGTAAAGACCTTAATTCAACAACAGTGTCTCGTGATCAACACATCAAACGTGTTTGAGAGGTCGCAGAAGACGCCGAAATCATCTTGTAATTCCTCCCAAGTACCAAATATTTCCTCCATTACAATGACACCAGCGTCAGTTGTACAACGGTGAAGTGTGGGAGAGCCATGCTTTGGCACGAATGGGCCGGCTCGACTGGAGTGATACCACGGCCGAGCAGAAAACCGACGTGAAGCAACGCTTGCGTTTCTTCGTGTGAATGAGGTTACCGGTGGCCCAATTACCCTCCCCTTCCCCAATCTCCCCAATCCCTAAATCCCCAACGGTCCTCAAACTCCTAATCCCGACCAAAAGGCTGGTAACGCACTTGTAACGCCTCTGGTGTTCCAGGTGTCCATGGGCGACGTCTGCTCGTTTACCGGCTTATGCCATAAAAAAACCTTTAGTGAAACCGTATTGTTATTGGTAAAAATATAATGTTTGTTAACATGATGGAGCATCCGAGACAGCATTAACTTTTCAAACAGACAGGACAGATACAGGCCTATCATTATTGGGTTCTTTAGTATCACCACTTCTGAAAAGCAGGATAACTATGTTGTATTTCATAACGTCAGGCAAGACAGCGTAGTCTATAGTTTTATTGAAAATCAAAGGCAAATACAGTGCACTTCTTGTGCACATGATAGCAAATGAACGCACTTTCGCACGCGGTGGTTGGGCAACTGACTGCCGCGCAACGTGTCGCTGTTTCGATTCCCGCACGGAACAATTCTTTGTGTGATCCAAAGATTGTTTTCTGGGTCTGGGTGTCATGTGTATGTGAACTTGTATGTTTGTAAACGCACCCACGACACAGGAGAAAATCCTAGTGTGGGGCAATGTTTTTAAAAAAATAAATGAAGTTGTTGCTACCAAAGCTAGCCAATTTTAAGACACGTTTTTATTTTCAGGCCCTGATTCGACTCTCATTATAACAAGAGTATTGTCATTAACTTCCGAAGTCGAGACGATTGGCTATCACCAGTGGCATCACGATTATGACATAGGTAAGCAAACCGATTAGTAAATGTGGACTATCGTTGTAGTACTCACTAGATGGCGATAATGAAGCATGGTTTGGTGTCTATCTAGTAACACCCCATGTCGCGGAGAACCTAACGGGTATCCGGGGCTCCGGCTCGACGTGCAAGAGAAGGAACGGGGTGGTTTTTAGTCAGTTAGAGTCTGACACTCCCTCCCGCCTCACCCAAGCGGGAGAAGTCATTCGTTGATTTCCCCCCCTTAAAAAAAAGTAACACCCCATACTATTTATTTTTTTAATATTTTCAATGTACAGAATTTACACTTGTACTCAAACTCAAAAGCATTTATTTCAATTAAACCATAATTTGGTACTTTTGAAACGTCAACAAATATGAAATAAATAATAGTCTGTCAGTCTGTCCGTCAGTGAAGCTAGGTGCTCGTTCCAAAATGTCGATTCGAGTGGAGAAGAACGAGCAAGAAACTCCATTCGTTACTCTTTTAAAAAAAAGTCTGTTTTACATTGCTCTGATACATATTCCAATATTGTACACACATGTGAGAATAATGTAAAGACATACCTGACGCAACATACAAATAACAGAACATACTAAAATAGAAAAAAATCAAAACCAAGAGAAAACAAATATCTTAAGTCTGACATGGTCCTCACATATGTACACTGACAATCCATATAAAATAGTGCTTCTATACAAGAAAAAAAAAATAAACTCTTGTACTCGTCGAGTACCGTCATTATAGACACAATTATAGAACAATAGGTTGCGGTCACCGGTGACCGCTTGGTGTTTGACAGTTTAAATAAAGAAAGAAATGCTCGATGCCACAAGAAAAATAGATTGCCTTCATCGGAATCAAAGTATTAAATTACCTAGTACAGTTTTATTACATGTATACCTCTACAAGGTGTTGTTTTAAAGTCATTTTCTAGGAGGTAACTCGGCTATCGATTCTGAGTCCGAGTCAATAAAAATAATTGTAGGTAAATATTTTTCGTTTTTCTGAAAATACGGAAATCCGTAAGTACGATGTACACGCCGCCATCTTGTAACACTTGCTAGCTTGTAACTAGCTTTATAACGCGGCTTAACACACAAACTCAAACACGTCATTGAAGAAACATTGCTGCTCCAATAAGAAACATTGCTGTCGCTTATTCTGAAATACTGTCGAACTTAAACGATTTATTATAGCCGTATTTATGACTATTGGTCCGAAACTTTTTCTTACATTGAACCTTTATGACTTCTGTGACATGCCCCCGAGAAATCACATGGTTTCAAAACTACACCTTGTAGGTATATAATATTTATGTTAGCCGTTTTTTTACAAACTTTTATTATATTATTGAATCTTAATAAACGCGTTTGTACATTTTATGTATGTTATATATTCACGATATTTATAAGGTAGGCAAAGCCTCTTTGCCTATATGGACTGCACGCCACTGATATATAGAAGATGTATAGATAAGATTTTTGTTCAAGGTAACGCCAGTGACCTCATGCCGGTCGTCAACGGCTCAAAAAGTACGTACAAGTTTAACATTGAGAAATTTGATAATGGATCTAACGTGTACTGCAGGCATGTTGACGATGGTTTGACTGTCAATATCAAAAACAATATTTTATTCAACTGCGGAATGCAACCAATGAAGCTGTTTTTAATCGATGACGGTTATTGTAAGTATGTGGTATCTTATATTTGGTTTTTTTGCCGATTCGGAGTCGCGGAGAACCTAACGGGTTTACCGGGGCTCCGGCTCGACGTGCAGGAGAAGGAATGGGGTGGTTTTTAGTAAGTAAGAGTCTGAGACTCCCTCCTCACCCAGGCGGGAGAAGGCATTCGATGATTTTCCCCCCTTAAAAAAATAACCCTTTGACCAAATGGTGGCTTTAATAGAAAATTAAATAGTTTGTTTTATTTTCAGACGAGGACAAGGTGAATAAAATTAGTAAATATCACGATAACTCAACATTCACATTTGACTGTGTCAAGCACCCTTATGTTTCCAGTACTGCAAGTACGTACCCTCAGATTCCATCTACTCTAAGGCCACAACTAGGCCTTTATTTTTGTACTGTGTACTTTTTTTCTTATCTATAATCGTCAATGTACTTTAAATACCAAAATAAACGTGGCAACCCTAGCTGTTGATGATAATGATGATAATAATCATGAGGTTGATAATTATGAGAATTTGCTAAATTTTCTCCAATTTCACGAGGCAGTTCTGATATAACAGAAATTAACAACTAATTATATCGCGTGCTTCAGTTACAGATGTGTTCGTTGGTTGGATCAATCCGAACACAGACAAATTATTAGTGCTCGCCAAGAGACGAGGGGATAATATAAGAGTTAAACTAATGCTTTCCAAACCATATAATTCAAGCATGGCTTGTTGTATATACTACACCATGACGACATCCAACTCGCACACACAAATACAGCGTTACGTGACTAATAAAACCCGATTGATATGGAAAGGTAGGCCAATATATTATATTTCTATATTTCTATTAGTTTACTTAATAATAGCTCATGTAGTGTAGATGTCCAGTCAACAAGGATGTAAGGAGGTTGACTGTCCAGGCGACACACGTGCTTAAGTATCGTCATGAGCTAATGTTCACATGTACACAGCAGCTCATGTAGTGTAGATGTCCAGTCAACAAGGATGTAGCGAGGTTGACTGTCCAGGCGACACACGTACTTAGTTATCGTCATGCGCTAATGTTCACATGTAAACAGCAGCTCATGTAGTGTAGATGTCCAGTCAACAAGGATGTAAGGAGGTTGACTGTCCAGGCGACACACGTGCTTAAGTATCGTTATGAGCTAATGTTCACATGTAAACAGCAGCTCATGTAGTGTAGATGTCCAGTCAACAAGGATGTAGCGAGGTTGACTGTCCAGGCGACACACTTACTTAGGTATCGTCATGCGCTAATGTTCACACTGATCTGATTTCAGATAATAGTGAACCTCAAACAACAAAAACAACCACTTCTACAAGCACAGCTAAGTATACTGAAACTGATGTGGAATCAACTGAGAGAGACCAAAATTTTAAAGAAGACGATTCAAAATATTTAGCCAATAGAAGTAACGATTCTGGAGATGGATCAACATTAAATGGAAATAAGTTTAAGAATAACGTCAATCGTGAACAAAGCGTTGCTGATATAGAGGACGTAGCTAATGACTTTGATACACACGAAAGTAAAGGTTAGTATTTAAAACAAACGTCTTTTTTAAAAATGGGAATGGGGAAAATCATCGAATGTCAACTAAAAACCACCCCGTTCCTACTCCTGCACTTCGAGCCGGAACCTAATAGTGTATAGTGCTAAATATAGTGTAGGAGAGCCATGCTTCGGCACGAATGGCCCAGCTCGACCGGAGTGATACCACGGCCGAGCAGAAAATCGACGTGAAACAACATTTGCGTTGTATTTCGTTTCGTCGTATGAGTGAGGTTACCGGAGCCCCAATTACCCCCCTTACCCTTACCCAGTCTCCCCAAGCCCGAATCCTCCACAATCCTCAAATTCCCAATTCCCAAAAGGCCGGTAACGCACTTGTAACGCCTATGGTGTTCAGGTGTCTATGGGCGACGCTGATTGCTTACCTTCAGGTGATCCGTCTGCTCGTTTACCGGAATAAATAGTTAATATTTTTGTGTAGCCTTCCCTGTTCGTTACAGATAGCAAGTCTCTGATACTTGGTGTCGGTTCCGGTGTCCTATTGGTGCTGACAATTATTGTACTAGTGGTGGTGGTGCTGGTCAAAAAACACAACAGTAACTCTGGAAGAGGAAGTCCACGACTGGATCAGAAACACGTGAGTTCACAGCATTCTAATATTGTAACTAGCTGGTGCCGCGACTTCGTTCTCATGAAGTAGTGATTCATAGCTCCTGACCGCAGGTGATAGCGTAATAATATGTAGCCTATATATTGACCACACCTGTTAGTGCAAAAATTTGAAGTAAATCTATGTAGTTAGTAATTTTTAAGTTTAGCCCGGACGTACATACAGACAAACATAGAAACAGACAAAAAGTCTATAAACCATATTTTTAGCTTCGGTGCCGTTTGTACATAGTTTACGCCTCAAGCATTATTTAAAAAAATAATCAGTGTACAGTTTGTACTTTCCTGCGATTTTATTATATGTATAGAATAAATACGAAAGTTCGTGTTTGTGTGTAGCTACTGTAAGCTAATCATATATATTTAAACTTAGAAAATGTTCACATAATGAGGATGATGACAGGGTACTCGGCGGGAGTAACCTGTCACTGTCGACTGTTGTACGAGCTATGGTCGACAGCGAGAGCGTATGGGACGGAGTCGCTTCCTTTTGTGAACAAGTCATGTTGGAAAAGGAAGCGGCTGAAAGGGAGAGAGAGGCGTCAAGTCCTCTCCCCTCTCGCCGTAGACGCGCCGGTCGTCAGCGCCGTGAAGCGGCAGCCGATCTGCGTCCTCCATGAGAGGAGAGGCCTGCGGGCAACTGACCGGGGGAGTCAGACGTCCGCTATATAGGCGGGAGTAGGCGTTAGCGTAGTGTTCCACGCGCGCTACTCGAAGAAGGAAAGCAGCCTCCTAGGGCCGCTAAGGTGGCGGGACCTGCCGCAAACATAGCGGTAGGTCGAGGCCTGCCGAGTGTGGTGATTCCGTAAGGGCAACCCGGGTCACGGTCACAGGCAGTGAAGGAACACCGCGGTGGTTTTAGCCGGTATGAGTCCGGCACGCCCCCTCGTCGTCCCCACGGCGCGGGAAGTCCATGAGGATTTCCATCGCGATAGAAAAAAAAAAAAAAAAAAAAAAAGGATGATGACAGGGTATGAAAATTAAAAATATAATTAGTCCGTAAGTTAGGTATCTAATGAAAAAATATTAGACACGTATTTTTTTATTTTGTCGTTTAATAAAACAATACTTAGATAAAACGAATCAAAGTTTAGGAGTGGGGCTAAAACGTCATTTCTACGTATAAAATGTACATAGAAGTGACATCACGCGACATTTCAAATCAATATATCTTGGAAAGTATTCGTTACTATAAGAAAATAAAAAATACGTGTCTAATGATTTAAAATAATCTACCAGACGGACATTGAAATTAAAATTAGGCATCTATTCTATTATAGTTATCATTAATTCTATTTTCATATAATTTATTAATATTTTTCGAAAATAAGATTTAAATTGTTACTAAAGATTGTCTATGGTTTATGTTTTCTTTATGGTTGTGGGTAGCAACACAAACAAATGGCGCGAATTTATAAGAGCGATTGAGCGTCGAAAGAAATGTTTATTGGTTTTTATTGTCAAAAATTGTAAAGGAAATAAATATAAATTGTAGTTGTGAATTAAAATCTGTATTTAGTTTACACTACATTTTATTTTTTTATGTTAACAGGTCAACGTGGCGTCTCCATTTTACTTAAATCTCTTGTTTCGAGAAGAATGCAATAAAGAAATTAATAAAATTGAACAAGAACACTACTATGAGGAAATATTATAGACCTGCTGACAGTTGACACCTCATTGGTCGAGATGTCACCGGCAAGAATCCCGGCTGACGGATTCTGGTTTTGGAATCCAGCCGTGAACATTTCTATTATTAACTAGCAGCTCGTCCCGGCTTCGCGCGAGTGCGCATTGATTTTTAATCATTTTAATTTTTTGGATAAAGATAGTGTTTATTTTTGTTCACTTGTTTCACTTTTGCTACTTTTATATTTGTATACTTATGATATTATTTTATTTTGCTTAAAATTCAATTTTAAAAATAGGCGGTAATAGGAACAAAAATCACAATTTTATTCCTATTACCGACCCATGTCGCTGATAAGTACTTGTCGTATCTTTTGTGTGCCATGATTTTTGTTCAAATGCATAAATTAATGGCAGGAGGGTATACTAATTCAGTTCCTTAGTATGTTAACTTATATTTGAGCTATTAACGCCATATATTTAAGAGCTTTAGTAGCGGTATATACTAACTTAGTTCTTATGTAAATATTTTGATGAATAAAGGAGGCATAATTTTTAAATAGTGTATGTTTGTAGTTGAAATATCATTATTATTAAATGTTTTTAGCAACCGCACCACTGAAAATCATATACATGTACATAAATCACATGTATTTACACAATTCATACACATTCCCATGGGTCGATAATAGGTTATACGATTTCCTTTAAGAAAACCTATTACCGATCTACTTGTACATTTACGACGGACCCCATACTACATGTTTTTTTATTTGGTATTTAGGCACGCAGTCATCGGTTTTTTTTTTTTTTAAGGGGGGAAATCATCGAATGACTGCTCCCGCCTGGGTGAGGCGAAACTACCTGAGACAATAAAGACGTTATAAACTTAGACAATTTCAAAAAAGAACTATTGAAAATTTTGATAAATAACTGCTATTACTCAGTAAAGGCCTAATTGGACGACAATTCTATAATTACTGCCTCAGACAATAGCGCACAACCCCATTTGTTTTAAGGTTTGGATTTTGTTTGACTGTGGCCTATATGACATGTAACTTTAATCGTTTTTGACATTTTATTAAATTAATTCTATTTTATTTGTAATGATATGTATATGCGTATTAATATCTGTTAATGTTATATTTAACGCTAAATAATATGACACGAAAATTAATCTCTCTAGACAATTTGTTAAATCTTGTTAATATTGGCAATATTTGATGGTCCTAATTTTATTTGGCATTAGTATTGTATGACATGTTACTTAATCGGTTTCAATTTAATTTGCAATTACAAGTGTCAATTAATTTTTGAATGATGACAATGTTAAATAATTTTAATTATATACAATATTTGTACGCCTCTTGGCAAAACATGGAGAATCTACCTACCTGTAACACCTCACATACCTATATGTTTACAAATAAAAATATTCTGATTTTGATTCTGATTCTGACATCGTCGTTAATAACACAGACGATGGAGGAAAAAGGAAATCGCAACCGATTGATCAATTTTTTGAAGTGACACCAAAAATAAAAAGCAAGAAGCTGCTATCGTCGACTGTGGCACGAGCTGCTAGAGATGGCGTATCATACATCTCTACAAATTCTGACGACGGAGACCAAGCGACGCATCTCATAAAAATTGAAATGTATGATATGAAGAAACTATCCAAGATTCCAATTAGTGATCACTGGAAGCAGGCTACCACGAGGATTAAATATTACGTAAAGAATAATAAGGATAGCATCTACGACAACACAAACGGTCTCGTATACAATATTACAAAGACAATAGCAGAAAGTGAAAAAGTTAAAAAATACTTTTTTAACAATGACACTCATTAGTGGATTAGTGAATGTGATTCTGTTTACTTAAAGTACTTCTGTGTACTCATTAGATCCAAGGAGCTGTCGTCTTGTGATGCTGAGAGAAAAATAATAGCAGAAGGAAGAGATGAGTGCGGTATACGTGTACAGAACACTTCATGGAAAAACAAAACTACAAAACTGATTGGAGAAGAAAAAGTGAAGAATAATAATAATAATAATAACCCCACCGATGTATCTCTACGTTGTCGACGTGGTGGGGCTTAAGGGCTCCGACCCCTAGTCTTATCTTGACTGGGGTAGGAACCCGACTAAAAGAGATACAACCCAAGCCAAGGTTGCATACGCTGAGGGCTGCGTGACTAAGGGGGTGCTTAGTCGTTAGTATGCCAACTCTGGAAACCAGGGGACTTCCAGTTTTATTTACCCTTGCCACAGTGAACGCAGGGCTCTGCTGTGGTCGACCTGTTTAGTCCCTAGCTACTCGTGGGAATAAAAATGATAACCAGATCTAAAAATAAAAATACAATGCAGGCAAAGGTGCCTCCAACAGATGTTGAAACATCTACGGCGTCATTGTCGTCCTCTCCGAGATCCATATTCTCATCAATCACACCATCATCACTTTCATTCAAATCACGTTCACTAAGATCATCTACTTCATCAACATTATCAGTAGACGTTGTGTCGGAGGCTACTGTAGCCAACAACCCGACATCCGCTACTGATACAAAAAATACGCGTAAAAAATGGAGCAACGAAATGAACGAATTCATTTGGCGTAACTACCTTATCATCACAAATTTAGAAACTGATACAAATGCTTATTTAAATACACTACACACGAAGTTCACCGAACAATTTCCAAATATGACAGTTTCCAAGCAAAGAATAGGCGATCAAAGAAGAGCCATTGTCAACAACAAGTTACTACCAACAATTACACTTGATGCAATTAGGTCAGAAGTGCAGACCCTTTTATTAACTCAAAATGGCACACAACAAATACAGACTCAATCACAACAAAAATACACACAAATCAATACACTAGCGCACATACAAACCAAAACCCGAATGAAATGGTCAGTCGAAGTCAATGAAACTCTTATTAAACTCTATTTTGAAGTTACTAAGATGGAGACGGACATGACAATGTGGCGGAAAAACCTTAGAGACAAATTCATAGAATGTTACCCTCACTTAGCACACTTATCAGAACAACGCATATCAGACCAGAAAAGAGTAATCATAAATAACAAAATGATCCCTGAAACGCGACTACAAATCATAAAAACGGTAGTAGAGCAAGAGATGCATGAAAGAGATGCAACGGTTTTTCAAAGATCGAATAGCCCAATCTTACAACAAACTACGTATTATACACATACACAACCACAAATAAATGTAGAGAACACTAGTCTAGAATTAGGATCGCAGGAATTAGATTTTACAGACGAAAATTTCGATCAACAGCCCACTACTATTAACACACATACTGAAAACTATGAAAGAGATTCTGATATAGACGAACTATTCTTACAAGCCCTACAATACTACACTGATACCCATCCCACCAATAGATGTTATATACCCAAACAAAGGACTTCAAAAAAATTTGCGAAAACAGTACAATACATTAATAAAGTAATATTGCCAGACCATGTTAATACAGATACAGAATTTAACCAACTACAAACAATCATATATAGTGCCGCGTGGACAGCTGCTAAGGTCAATGGAAGTAAAATCAGTTTATCATTTGCTCACGATCTTAATAACTCGCAGAGCAATCGTAAACCTAGATGGCAAAAAAGATTAGAACATAAAATAGAAGTAATCAGGTCTAAAATAGGTAGGTTAACATATTACATGCAGGGCCACAGAAGTAGAAAATTAGATAGAGAAGTTAATAAGATAATAAGAGACTATAAGATACACACTATACACGAAGAACCTAATAGACAACTTACACATTACTTAGACACACTCAAACAGAAACTCACAGTTATTAAAAGTAGGTTAAATAGATACACTAAATGCACATTACGCAAAACACAGAATAGTCAATTGAAAAATAACGAAAAGCAATTTTACCGAACTTTAAAACAATCAACAACCAATCACACCACGTCAAATAACACAGCACATACGGCATTTCCTGTTAAAGAGGACCTACGCCAGTTTTGGGCAGGAATCTGGGAAAACCCTGTGTGCCACAACACACAAGCTGATTGGATTAAAACTGAGGAAATCAATTATGACACTATTCAACAAATGCAATTCGATCAAATAGATGTTGAAACATTTCACGATGTTCTCAATAAAGCTCATAATTGGAAAGCCCCAGGAACTGATCACATCCATAGCTTCTGGTTAAAAAAATTCACAACAATTCACCCTCATTTGTACAACCATATTAACAATTTTATTAAAAACCCAACAAATATTCCTACCTACTTAACGGAAGGCATCACGTATATGTTGCCAAAAGACCTTAATGACACGGCAAATCCTGCAAAATACAGACCTATAACCTGCTTACAAACAATGTACAAAATAATAACATCATGCATAACTAATATAATATATAAACACATTGACACTCACAAAATATTATCAGAAGAGCAGAAAGGATGTAGGAAGTTTAGCCAAGGTTGTAAAGAACAGTTATTAATAGACTCGGTTATACTTAAAGACGTACAAAAATACAAGAAAGATTTATATACCATGTATATTGATTATAAGAAAGCCTATGACTCAGTACCTCATTCCTGGTTGCTTCACGTTTTAAAAATTTACAAAATCCACCCATATATCACACGCTTTTTAGAAAACATTATTAGTAAATGGCAAACCAGACTTCATGTAAATACGTCTGCAGGTGTTGTAGAGACAGAATTTATTAAGATCCAGCGAGGTATCTTCCAAGGTGACTCCCTAAGCCCTCTCTGGTTTTGTTTAGCTTTAAACCCACTGTCAAATCAATTAAAATCTCTAAAGGCTGGCTTTCAACTTAAGTACAGGAACACAGTAACTACTACAGAAATTCGCCATCAACACTGTACAATAAACCATCTTCTCTACATGGACGACATCAAATTATACGCATCTTCTCCAGAGGATTTACATCAGCTGGCTGACGTAACCGAAATATTTTCAAATGACATAGGAATGGAGTTTGGAATCGATAAATGTAAAATTAATTCAGTGAAAGCAGGCAAAACTTACACGCACTCCTATCAGTTACAAACAGGTGATACCATTGATTCCTTGGATGAAAGTGGTACTTACAAATATTTAGGGTACATACAAACCAAACAAATCTTGCATAAAGAAATTAAAAGCCAGCTCACAAAACAATTTAAACACAGAGTAAAAATAATATGTAATACTCAATTAAACGCCCGAAATACTATAAAAGCTATTAACACGTATGCTATTCCAATTCTCACATATTCATTTGGTATCATAAATTGGTCCAAAACAGAGCTTCAGAATCTACAACGCCACATTAATACTACACTAACAAAATACAGACGACACCACCCAAGATCATGCACACAGAGACTTACACTACCACGAAACGACGGAGGAAGAGGTATTATAGATATCCCCAATTTACATAACAAACAAATTACAACTTTGAGATCTTATTTCTATAGTAAAAGTCCTTCATCAACTCTTCATAACGCAATAGTCCAAAATGATACCAAACTCACACTTTTGAACATGGCCGATCAAACGACACAAAACAATGAGACACAGACCGATCGACAAACCAAAATCACAGCATGGGCTCAGAAGTCATTACATGGGAGACACTATCACGACCTTAATCAATCAAACGTCGATAAAGTTGCATCGAACGAATGGTTAAGACGCGGTGAATTGTTTCCTGAGACTGAGGGGTTCATGCTGGCGATACAGGACCAGGTAATAGAAACACGCAACTATCAAAAACATATAATGCATATTCCCATACCCACCGACATTTGCAGGCGCTGTAATAGTGCATCTGAAACTATTCAGCATGTCACAGGTGCCTGTAAAGCCATAGTTCAATCGGATTATAAGCACAGGCACGACCAAGTTGCAAATATTATACACCAAAAATTAGCTTTAAAATATAAATTAATATCCGGTTCACCAACACCATACTACAAATACCACCCAGAAATCGTACTTGAAAACTCTGCTTTTAAGTTGTACTTTGACCGAGCTATTCTTACCGACAAAACCACACACTTCAATAGACCCGACATCACACTCATTGATAAGATCAACAAAAGTGCGCAAATCATAGATATAGCCATTCCAAATACACATAACCTCCAAAACACAATTGCAGAAAAACTTTCTAAATACACCGACCTGAAAATAGAAATCACCAGAATGTGGCGACTTAACAGCGTCACAATAGTTCCCATAGTATTATCAACAACGGGGGTTATTCCAAAACAACTCCATCAATCCATAAAAACACTCGAACTACCTCCATACACATATCGAATCCTCCAAAAAGCTGCCATTTTAAATACCTGCCATATTGTTCGAAAATTTTTGAACGAAACCGACAAAGTTTCGTTCACCCCAACCCGAAATTGAAACGTCCACGTGGGTTAGCACTTGGCTTCGGCCCGTACTAGCCCTCAAATCCGGCGCTGTAGCCGAGCTTAGAAAAAGGAACCGAAAATAATAATAATAATAAATTTTATTGAATCAAGAAAGAGTTTACACAATTTTGTTTTACATAATGTCTATCATATAACTTACATAATATTTGTATCATGAAAACAATTTTAGCATCTGTTGCTGAAATAGGTCTTAAGCCTGTGCTTCAGCTCGCAGCGCTTCAATCCTCGGAGCAAGTTTGTAAATTATAAAAACTAAATCTGGGTATACAAACATTTAAACGTAAGAAATAACATGCTTAACAATAAAATAAATTGTGAACTATAGTGAGTAAAAGTCCTCTGTATGAATAAAGTGAAAAATGAGTGTATGTGTGTCAGAGGGTGAGTAATTATGACAATTGAGTCTACATTGCTGTTGTATATGATTATGTGATTTCTACATTTATCACAGGTGAATATATAAACTAAGAGAATCTATTTAAGTACAGTACGTATATTCACAGAGCATGTAATTATATTATTATTATTATTATATTATGAGTATATCCTCAGTCTGATCATAAGACAGTTTCAAGAGCCAGCTAGAAAGTGCTTTTTTTACTGAAGCCTTCTTCATGTGATAGATGTTAATATTTTTATTAACTTTATTGTAAATATGGGCACCCAGGAAGGGGTAAAATCTATGTATAAAACTAGTTCTTGGCATTATTGTGCGTTCGCAGACGGTGAAGTGTCTCCGCTTAGAGGTTATGTCGGGATTATATAACAATTTGGAGTGTTGTTTTAGTACTATATTTAATAAAAAAAGTTGTCGAACTGTCAGTACTTCACAGTATTCGTAGAGTAGTTTGGTCGGATAGCGAAAGGGTTTGAAGGTACATAGTTTAAGGATGGTTCTTTGTGAGACTTCGAGCTGTTTTAATGTGGTTTTTGGTGCTCCACCCCAGGATGATATGCAATAAGTGACAAGTGATTGGCAAAGAGCCTGGTAGGTCCGTTTAAGGATTTGTGGAGTTACTACATGCCTTAAGGCTTTGAATAGGTAAGTAAGCTTGCGAATTCTTTTACTCAGCTCATGTATATGGGCCTTGAAATTGAGTTTATTATCTAACATAACGCCCAAGTACTTTACTGATTCTGAAGCTTCAAGCTGTTCGCACTGACAGTTTAGGACATTCGGTGATTGCGAGGGACATTTGTGAACGACTAGCTTCAGATTGGTATTAGGATTGGCTCGAATTGAAAAGGTAAGGCATTTGGTTTTATGAACGTTGAGCGTGAGAACATTGACATGAAGCCATTTCCTCACTCTGTCAAAACCCTCCTGAGCAAGTTTAAAAGTCTCTTGCCAAGATTTTGCTGCAAAAACAAGGGCAGTATCATCTGCGTATGAGAGTATTTTTCCAGGGAATGAGTTGAGACAAAGGAGGTCATTTATATAGACGAGAAAGAGTGTCGGCCCAATAATGCTCCCTTGGGGCACCCCGAAAGATACAGGTAGTTCAGTACTGATGTAAGAGCCAATTTTAACACATTGCAGTCTATTTGTAAGATAATCTGCCAGCAGACTCAACTGTGTTCCCCGGATACCAATTCTTTCCAATTTACATAAAAGGATCGGGACTGAGACCGTGTCAAATGCCCTCGCTAAGTCTAAGAATATTGCAACAACCTTATTTCCTTCATCAATATTAGTTGAAACATAATTGATGAGATTGCTAACTGCATCATCAGTTGAGCGTCCATGGCGAAAGCCGTATTGTTCATCTGATAGTAATTTATTGTGTTCAAGGTAATTGACAAGTCTTTTGTTTATGATTTTTTCTAGAATTTTAGACAGCGATGGTAGTATAGATATAGGCCTATAATTTTCAACACGGTCCCTGTCCCCGCCCTTGTGAATTGGGATGATCTGTGTCTTTTTTAGATCTGTGGGGAAAACACCCCTCGACAAGCACATGTTAAATATATAAGTTAAGTGTGTCGCAAGGACACCTTTATGAGCCTTTAGGAACCTGTTTGACAGACCATCCCATCCCACTGAGCACTCATTCCTAAGCGCACCAATAAGGTCTCCGACCTCATCTTGGTCAGTCTCCAAGAGAACAAGGGAATCAAAATTTTGACACAGGTAACCCTCTACAGCCTCTGGAACTCCCGTCCGTCCCTTTGTGATACTTTCAGCTAGTGATTTACCCACATTTGTATAATAAGCATTAATATAATCAATAGAAAGCTGGGGAGTGTCTAGGGAGGCAAGTAGTTCGTTAGGGAGATTGACTGGTTTTGCTGTGTCTGTGATTATTTTAATCGAGTCCCACAATTTTTTGCTATCTTTACCAGCCTTTTGAATTAACTCTTTATCATAGTTACGTTTAACTTTTTTGAGGATTTTACTGCAAAATTTTCTGTAGCGGGTATTGATCAATTTTTTGAAGTGACACCAAAAATAAAAAGCAAGAAGCTGCTATCGTCGACTGTGGCACGAGCTGCTAGAGATGGCGTATCATACATCTCTACAAATTCTGACGACGGAGACCAAGCGACGCATCTCATAAAAATTGAAATGTATGATATGAAGAAACTATCCAAGATTCCAATTAGTGATCACTGGAAGCAGGCTACCACGAGGATTAAATATTACGTAAAGAATAATAAGGATAGCATCTACGACAACACAAACGGTCTCGTATACAATATTACAAAGACAATAGCAGAAAGTGAAAAAGTTAAAAAATACTTTTTTAACAATGACACTCATTAGTGGATTAGTGAATGTGATTCTGTTTACTTAAAGTACTTCTGTGTACTCATTAGATCCAAGGAGCTGTCGTCTTGTGATGCTGAGAGAAAAATAATAGCAGAAGGAAGAGATGAGTGCGGTATACGTGTACAGAACACTTCATGGAAAAACAAAACTACAAAACTGATTGGAGAAGAAAAAGTGAAGAATATGCAGTACCCAAGAGCTGAATATCCATTTTTCAGTTCAAAATCAAGACGGTTGATGAGTTTCGAAAACTTGCCTCTCGTTATGCAGCAGAAGCCCGAAGATCTTGCAGAAGCCGGTTTCTTTTATACTGGCCATGGAGACAGGACTATGTGTTTCCATTGTGGTGGTGGTTTAAAAGATTGGGAAGATGACGATGATCCTAGGCAGCAGCATGTTCAGTGGTTTAATCAATGTGTTTATGTGAAGTTTAAACTCGAACAGTGTTTTGTGTAAGATTAAATAGGGGAGGTATATAAAGAAATAAAAAATAGTATATTGCATATAATTTGTTTTATTAATTTTATAATGTTACCTTTAGTTACACACACACACAAAATGCATTAAGTATAACACATATATCTAAAACACAATACATATTATAATCTTAACTACTATAGTCTACAGTAACATTTCTATTTTTATCTATTTCAATAATATTATCAAACTCAGCATAAACAATACAGTTAATTGTTTGTATTAGTGAGGATTCAAATCGTACTTCTAATCTTACACTACCATGCTTTATGAGATTCCAATGGGCTGATGAGTTAGCTGATAAATCAGGAGTTAAATCAAATGTTATAAGACAGTAACCTTTGGCATACTGTTCACGAGAGATTGCATTTCCCTCATAAAGAAAGTGAATACCAGTCCCCGAGAATAGAGTATGATATGCTGATGTAAATATATTATTATTAAAAGATGGTTGCAAAGCTTTGGAAGGTATTTGTTGACCATCAATATATAAACTGAAAGAGTTAATACCATAGTTTTCAAAATTAAATGGATTTTTAGTAAGTGAACCATTAAATGCGGAATTATTCACACAACATCTTTTGGGTACCTGTCCTAAGAATATATTATCAAGAGTTTTCCCTTGAACACCCGATGGAATAGTTAAAACTTTAACTTCAGCACGAGTTAAGTATAGGATATTTAGCAGTGGTAGAAGCTAAAACTTTCTGATGTGCGAGTAATACACTTGGATTAATTCGTGCTTTTTCCTGTCTTTTAACAAATCCAATGTTTTTACCATCGGTGGAATCCATTTTTCCTGCTGTATCATCATACCAAAGACTACAAGTAAGATGAGATTGTTTAGCAGCAGGAGCATAGTTTAAAAGGGTTTCCATGTATGCTCGATAAGCATACGTATTATTAGGTGGTGATACAAGTTTTTGGTTTAAATAAATATCGAGTTGACTAAAAAGTGAATGCAACCAATTATTTACAGGTGCTACTGCTGTAAGTGATATCAAGTTTGTTGACATAACATAACATAACATAACATCACGCCTTTTATCCCCGAAGGGGTAGGCAGAGGTGCACACAGAAGTTACACCCACTTTTCACTATTTATGTTATGAGTCCCATGTAATAGGGGGTGAGCCTATTGCCATATACCGGGCACATTTCCAGACTCCGTGCTACTACTGAGATTTTTTTAAAAACCCAGTAATACTTTGCCCGACCCGGGAATCGAACCCGAGACCCCTTGCCCGGCAGTCGCACTCGCGACCACTCGGCCAACGAGCAGCAGAGGCAGAGGCAACAAGTTTGTTGAATCTTGATTTAATACTTTTGCCTTTATGTGGAGTAATGTATGAGACAAATCTATGTAGTCATCACCTGTTCCAGGAACTTGAAACTCGATAGGTCCATCATCAGCAAGAGATGAAATTGGTTTATAGTGAATCCACAATCCATTTTCAATGCTTGTTTGTGTAGACGGTAATGCAAACAAATCTAATTCTGACTTAACGCACTCACAAGAATGATTATGAAGGAAAGACATACTTAATTTGAAAATATATCTTTGATGTTTTTTGGTTTTAGACCAAGTTTTTTCGTAGCTTTCACTTTCGCTGTTAGTGGTGGAATGAACGAGGCCAATCGTTTTCTTTTAGTTATATACCCAGATCCTGTCATGTTAAATCGATCAATTTTGTCATCAGCCTTTCGTTTTAAGTTCGTACTAACTTGCTTTAGACGATTTTTTATTAAGGCTTCCATAGGACGGGCTTGAACCATATCTGATAAAAGTCCTACTCCAGCATTTAATGCCTCCTTACCAACCACTCGAACACCACTTGAAAGTAAAGGTAAAACTGATCTAAATAACCCTCCTAAGAAGCTCCCAATACCATGACCACGTTGGTATGGTGAACCCTTATAAATTACTCCAACTCCTGATCCAGCTTGATGAGAATAATAATTTTCGTATGGACATTTATGATGCTCATGAGGAGAATACATTATTATAATTTGTGGAAATGTAGTTTAATACATACGGTTCCAAACTGGAGTGGGATTTTTTGTCCTGTGCTCGATCTTATATCTATTTCTAACGTTTCGAACTCTGTTCGCGTAACAGGTGAGTAGTGAGGTGGAGAGAAAATGTGCATTTTATTCGCACCATAAATGTATTTTGAAGGATCTAATGCAAATTTGTATTTGCAGATTCTTCACATAACCTCAAAATTTTGGTGAAAAATTCAAAAAACCAAGTTTTTGGCTTTTTATTTATATCTTTTTCAAATAAATTTTATTTTCTACGAAATTTGGTGAAAACTTACTTTATTATGTCCCAAATACACAGTAATTTATTTGATTAAAAATATTTATTTTTTCGCTTCATTTTAATTTAATATAAAAAAGCACCCTAGAATTTTCAATCGAAAATTCTGACATCAAAATATCAGCTTTTTTCAAAAAGTTTGGGGGGTTTTTGTTCGTTGAAATATATAGGTACTTTCTGATGGTGTAAAGAAAAATATACATTACTATAGGAAATATTCTTAGAAAATGCAAAAATATGAAAAATCCTCAAATTCGAAAATTTGTTTTTAATCAAAATGGAAAATTTTGAGGTATTTATTAAAATTTACATTTTAATTACTCAAAAAACGTAAAATTTAATGTTTTATTAATAAACGAAAAAAATACAAATTAAAATATCCTTCTATAATTAACAAACAAATAAGTTAATAAAGTTAATATTTAATAAGACATCTACAATATTTTAAAAAAGTTGTAGAACCTTCTTTAAATAATATTTGTAGTTGCCTATTTATTGCTGTTTTAAGGTAATTTATATACTTGAGTGACATTCTAATTAGTTAAAATTATTATTAATTATTTCGAATTCTAATTAGTTACTCATTCGTTTTTGTCTCTTTGGAGGGATTTCTTCAGATTCGACAAATCTTTCCAACTCTAGTTGATCGTCGAAATCTTCAAGACCATCATCTTCGTATTCAATGTTATTTCCAGTCTGCATTGGTTCTTCATCCATAATTTCATCTGAATCATTTACTTCCTCGTAGATTTTTTCTTCCATATTGGAGCAATTTTCAGAACCATGACAATTAGTGCATAAATTTGTGCATTTTAAACCATGTTTTCGGCAGCCACATTTTAAACTGTTGCATCCAGTTTCACAGCTGCAGCAAATAGTTTTGAGCAATACTTCCGGAATTAAATCTTTTTCTGTAAATTTGGTCATAATGCCATGCTGATGTTGCTTCCACAAGTTTTGGTCACAAATAATTTTATATAATTATTATAATAATTATTATTTATTTTTAATAATTTTATACGCAAAATCTGCCCATCTTTAGAATAGAATAGAATAGAATAGAATAATTTATTTGCATTGAATGTAGGAAATTTTTTTTTTTTTTTAAGGGGGGAAAATCATCGAATGACTGCTCCCGCCTGGGTGAGGCGGAAGGGAGTGTCAGACTCTTACTGACTAAAAACCACCCCGTTCCTTCTCCTGCACGTCGAGCCGGAGCCCCGGTTACCCGTTAGGTTCTCCGCGACTCCGAATCGGCATCGGTCCTATTGGGCCCCATCTGTGGTGGTCTGATGGCTCTTTGAGGCGCGCGCGGAACGCGACGCGCCGTACGCTCGGGTCTGTTTCTGGTCGGACGGGGAGCCACCCACGCTCGCCGTCCGCAGGCCCGCGCTTACGGTGGCCGGAGATCGTCTCGCGAATAGAGGTAATATAAGGTGTTACAAAGGTACATCGTTCCTGGTACATTCTACCATATGGCATGCAAATTTTTTTTTTTAATCTTAAAATCTATGAACATTGTGGACTATAATACCTACTATGTAAGTTATCTATAAAACTATTATAATTATTAATGGATAACATAATCCTAATAATATTTGAAAATTTACAAAATTCACAAAATATAGCTTAAACAACTTACAGTAAATCAGTCTATATGTTATCGAATAAAAAATCCGACACAGAATAGTAACACATTTGTAATAACAAAGATGCAAGTTGTTTTTTAAAGATTCTCAATGGTCACCGGTACATAGCTTGTCTTTATATTTTATTTTTTTATTTTATTTATTTTAAGAAGGCTTACAGACTAATACATAGAAAATGATTTTTTAAGAGTAGGGTGGAGTGGTAGCCATTGAACCACCAAAAGTTTGAAGAGCGCTAGAACACTCGTTTTTACAGTCTAACAAAATATTTTTATCTCAGAAGATAGGTCATTTTATAAGCTGCCAAATTGCGTTAAAAAACGTGGAAAATATTTGCTGTTGTTTAATTTATGCAGGTTTTTTTAAAACAAGGAAAATGGTTCATAGCGTACTCCTAAGGGTACACAATGAACTAGGGGGGTGGTATGAAATGAACCAGGAGGTACACAATGAATCACGGTAAGATAAAGACCGGTAATTGTTTGTTTTAAATGTAAAATAAATACAACATTTATAACTTTCTATATTTATTAAGTTTCTGGTTATATAAAAACCTCATAATCAGCCTTAAAACTTACTTTTTAACAATAATTATAAACTTTTACAAAGTTTTGTTGCGCATAAACTACAAATAGGTATGACGTTAATATCTCAAGTTCAGTAGGGACATATCGATAGGGAATTTGTATGTTGCTTGTCGACGAACCGTGCCATTAATGTTGGGAAAAGGTAAAATGTATTTTATATCTGTCTTATATTCACAGCTGCTGTGTCTGGTTCAAGTGGTAGCGAAAATGTTTGTGTAATTTTGCTTTTTAATTTGAAAAATGATACATAATAATCGCCGTCTTCTTCCTCCAGCTCTTCTAAGATTTGTGCCACGTAGTAAACATTTATCTTTTTTATATTGAATGCCACAATAACGTAGTCATCAGGTCGAGGTTTCCTCGATAATGGAGAGAAGTTGTCATTTAAGATAATCTCTTCCTCATCGGATTCAATAAAGAAATCTCCTCCAGAAGATGAACTCTTCGTTGTCAGATGTATCTGATTGTTCTCTCTTAATGCTTTCAAAAAGCTTTGTTTTCACTACTTTCGCTAATTTCTTCTTCTCTTTATTTTGTTTCTTTTCAGCTAAAGCGTTCTTCTCGGGTGTATCAGTAGCTATCATACTCTTTCCTAGTTTTCTTTTGATAGTCTTACGAGGTCCTGCTTTCAATGGTGGCCTGAATGTTTGGTGAAATAAAGTTATTGGAACCTCCTGACATTTTTGGAGAACTAGTGTTTATTTCAGATGAAATCTGAACTCTGGACGTGGATGCAGTCGGCTGGGTTGTTTCTTTGGAACAAGATGCAATCTCTTGAGTCGAATGCTTAATCCCGACAAGTGTTTCTCTATACCTCTTTGTATGGCTTCCGCGGTGTGATACCCCTTTTTACGAGCTTCCCTTCCAACCGTGTTTCGTCCCATGCTGAAATAGACAAATATTGATTAATTGATTATACTTACTCCCATTAAAATTTAGAGGTTGTCTGGAATAATACTCCCCACCTATTTATATGTATTGCATAATACAAAACATTTAGATGTGGTACACAATGAACCGTGGTTCGTTGCTTACCCAGAATAAATGGCTCACAGCGTACCCACCCCCTCTTAGAAAATGTTAGGATATGTTTTACATAAAAAACGTTGAGAATGAATTCCAAAAACTAGTCTCAAACAAGCCTAAAGACATACTTTACACATGCAAATTAACACATACTTAAATAAGAGTTAGATTATTAAGGAATTACAAAAAGAAACTCACGTTTTTTTCGTCGTTTTTGCTTGAGTAAACACAAAGACGCGACTCACACGTGCGTATGTCGCGACAAGCGCGCGGCGACTGGATCAAACTTCATGACGTGGCAAGCGAGTGCTGACATGTTTTTTGCGCAAGCTGGCAACGTTGCGTATGGCCGGTAGGTACTATGGTTCATAGTGTACACGCGGTTCATAGGCTACCACCCTACCCTATAATATTCACAAATTGCCAATTACAAGCCTCCACATATAGATAAAAGAAAAAAAAATACAAAAAGGTACAAAAAAAAAGAGTACAGAAGACAATTAATTACGAACAAATATTAATTGTTAGAAGAATAATTAGAAAAAGAAGTTAACCATGGAAGAAGTTTTGTGCGATTTGATGTCGCAAGGATACTACACTGGTGCAGAATAAGTCGATGTCAAATTCCTTAGACAGTCTATTAAAATCAAGTGCACTTCTTATTGAAAAAACGTTTTTCGTGTAGTTAGTCGGTGTGAAGGGTACACTTAATATAGGTCGCTGACGCAATCCCATTAGGTTCGCGCGCAATGCTAATTTTGCAACAAGTTCAGGACAGTCAATATGGCCATTTGCGATACGCATAAGCATAGTTATGTCTCCAATACGACGCCTCACGTCCAGAGGAAGGAAGTGGTATCGTTTACAGCGGTGGTTATAGTCAACTGAGTATTGCCGCGCTCTATAGTCTAGGTAATGAAGAAGTTTTCTTTGGACGCCCTCAATACGGGACTTATAAACCTCATACTGCGGGTTCCAAACCTGTGATGCGTATTCTAAGTGGCTACGTACGAAAGAGCAATACAAAATTTTTACCGGTTTAAGAGATCGGAAACAGGCCGTAGTGCGGAGTATAAATCCCAGAGCCTTGGATGCTTTTGTTACCATACCATTCACATGTTGATCAAACAATAGCTTGTTGTCTACGATCACTCCTAAATCTCTTATGCTATTCACCCTGCTAATCAATTCCGAGTTGATGACATAATTAAAATTGATCAAAGACGTGCGTCGTGAGAATGTTAGGACGAAACACTTAGAGACATTTAATTGGAGTTTGTTACGTTTGCAATACATCTCAAATCCAGTGGCGTAGCGTGCATTGGAGGCGCACCGTATAATAATTTGTTTAGGGGCCCTTGAACGATAAACATTTCTCACAACAGGTTCTTTTTACATAAAATAGTCATAATTTGTGTGATAACCGAAAATCTTTATAACTTTTATTTTTCTTAAGTTTCTGCTAACCTTTGAACGCATGCTTTACGCGGGAAAAAATCGTTTATTTTGACTTTTGCGATTACTGAAATAAACATTGGGGAGTTTTTATTAATTTTTGCTTAGGCACGTTGGGGGCCCCTGTAGTCCGGGGGCCCCGTATAATTGATACGGCAGATATGGCGCTAGCTACGCCCCTGCTCAAATCTGTGCAGGTCCTCTTGCAATTGATATGCATCAGACATGTCTCTTACAACTTTTATATTGAGACTTTATATTGAGACCTTATAGTTGTATTCCGGTTAGTTGTATCCTTTAAAGTAGGGAATAATTTGATGTTACTTTTGACAAAAATAGAAAGTTCTAATATGTAAATGCAAGGAAAAGTTAATAGTTTACTATTTACAAAGTAAGTTTTGCAGCTGTCTGTAACATTTAGTTTAAACATAGCTCTTAAACAGCGTTTTTGGGCTTTAAAAATATTTTCCCGCTCACAACAATTGCCCCAGAATATAACACCAAATCTCAGATTTGACACTACCAAGCCATGATAAGCGACTAGTATTGCATCAATGTTTACTTTTTTTGAAAGATTGTGCAGTACATATGCCGATGAACCTAGTATTTTGCAAACAGATTCTGCTTGAGGTTTCCATGTAAGATGGTTATCAATTAGGATGCCTAAAAATTTTGCTGTTTTTGCTTCGTCGATTATTTGACCAAGATATGCGTAAACTTAAAGACACAATAAATGATTATGAATTTACTAGATTTACCGAAGGATTCTTCACTATTAGACGTACTCACAAGTTTTGGTCGGGAGTTTGGTCGGATATGACCATCGAACAAATTTTGATGAGATCTATGAAAACTCAGGGTGGACTTACACATGGTCGTGGTATGTCTGAAAGTGTTTTAACAAAATTCGTATTAACAATGATCATACTTGTAGAAATTTGCAATGAAATGGAAGATTTTTGTAATGTTTCTTTTACAAGTACAGAGCAACATATTGATTCAAGGGAATATCGAATAAAAAGAGATGTAGCTGATTTACAAATATTACAAAATTTTTTTAACAAGTACGATCCTTTTCCACAGTCTGATAACATTATGTCCATTTTTTCTGGAATTATTGGCAATGATTCTGTAAATTGACACGAAGCGTATGAAGAAGGAAAAAAATCTTTGCAAGCTATTGTTGGAATGAATTTTGGCAGTGTAAAATTTAAAAGGAAAAACAAAGTCTTGTCTCGCAAAACAGTTCAATCTTCCGTTAAAGTAAACGAAGATATTATAGCCATCGATCCATTATTGCTATTTCAAATGATATCGTTAACGATCGACAGTAAAGATATATGGAAACTTACTTACAATACGAGCTTGCACCTTTTCCACTGTCACTTTTTACAGAAAATGGCCTCAGGAAAAATGTAAAATCTCAACTCTACGAATTATTTGTGAGTGTGAATCAACCAATGCATTCTGAAAGCATGATGCATGTCGTCGACGGTGGATTTTTACTGCACAAAGTAATTTGGCAGAAAAATGAAACGGTGGAAGAGATCATTAATAAATAATTTGCGCTAGCAAGCAGTTATATTGTGTTTGATGGGTACCCCGAGATTAAGAAATCAGGTACTATCACAATAGTACCAGCAGTTACTTCAACTAAAAGAGGAGAACGTAATCGTAGAAAAACCTCAGACAATATTCCAGAGTTCAATTATCAAAACCATACAAAAATACCATTTTCGCAAGAAAAATTTTTATCTAACGAGAAAAATAAGGACAAAATAATTAAAAGTTTAATGAAAACATTACAGTCACAAGGATTTTCCTGTAAACAAGTTGAAGAAGATGCTGATGCCGACATAATTAAGACCTCGATAGAAGTTGCGAGAGATACCAATAAAACTGTTATAGTTGTGGGTCAAGATATTGATCTTTTGGTTCTTTTAAATCAATTAAATTCAAATAATCATGACATTTATTTTCTCAAACCAGGCTCTGGAAATGGAAAGGATCTATTTTTCACGTCTAATAGTTTCAAACACGAATCCTTCAAAAATGTTGTTGCATTTCTCAATGTTTTTCTGGTTGCGATAAAACATCTGGATTTGCCGGAAAAGGAAAGAAAAGTATCGTTAATTCTATATTAGACGCGAAAAATTTGTCAAATTTGGCCAATGTTTTTTACAAAAAAGATGAAAGTAAAGAAAATATAAAAAAAATGGATTACAATTAATCAAATCTATTTATAAATGTAAAAGAGAAAAAATAACACTAAATCAATTAAGGTTTCAAAAATATCAATTGGCAAAAATTAAATCATACTTCGTTTTGGCAAACCTCCCACCCACAGAAGGAGCAGCAGAACAACATTGTTACAGAGCATATTATCAGCTTCAAACTTGGTTGGGTAACGAATTGACAGCAACAGATTGGGGATGGAAGCAACATCAGCATGGCATTATGCCCAAATTTACAGAAAAGGATTTAATTCCGGAAGTATTGCTCAAAACTATTTGCTGCAGCTGTGAAACTGGATGCAACAGTTTAAAATGTGGCTGCCGAAAACATGGTTTAAAATGCACAAATTTATGCACTAATTGTCATGGTTCTGAAAATTGCTCCAATATGGAAGAAAAAATCTACGAGGAAGTAAATGATTCAGATGAAATTATGGATGAAGAACCAATGCAGACTGGAAATAACATTGAAGACGAAGATGATGGTCTTGAAGATTTCGACGATCAACTAGAGTTGGAAAGATTTGTCAAATCTGACGATGAAGAAATGCCTCCAAAGAGACAAAAACGAATGAGTAACTAATTAGAATTCCAAATAATTAATAATAATTTTAACTAATTAGAATGTCACTCAGGTATATAAATTACCTTCAAACAGAAATAAATAGGCAACTACAAATATTATTTAAAGAAGGTTCTACAACTTTTTAAAAATATTGTAGATGTCTTATTAAATATTAACTTTATTAACTTATTTGTTTGTTAATTATAGAAGGATATTTTAATTTGTATTTGTTTTCGTTTATTAATAAAACATTAAATTTTACGTTTTTTGAGTAATTAAAATGTAAATTTTAATAAATACCTCAAAATTGTCCATGATGATTAAAAACAAATTTTCGAATTTGAGGTTTTTTCTTATTTTTGCATTTTCTAAAAATATTTCCTATAGTAATGTATATTTTTCTTTACACCATCAGAAAGTATAGATATGTCAACGAACAAAAACCCCCCAAACTTTTTGAAAAAAAGCTGATATTTTGATGTCAGAATTTTCGATTGAAAATTAGGGTGTTTTTTTATATTAAATTAAAATTAAGCGAAAAAATAAATATTTTTAATCAAATTAATTACAGTGTATTTGGGACATAACAAGGTAAGTTTTCACCAATTTCGTAGAAAATAAAATTTATTTGAAAAAGATATAAATATGTAAAAAACAAAAAACTTGATTTTTTGAATTTTTTACCAAAATTTTGAGGTTATGTGAAAAATCTGCAAATACAAAAGTTGTAGATCTTTGCCATTTAAATTTTTTTACCCATAAACCCCCCCCCCCTCCCACTTCCCGAACTCGGATCGACCGTAATTTATTTTTCCTTTCATTTTGATCATATTCCCCTCCTTTTCTAATGGGTTTCATCCTACTGTAATTTTTTTTGGTTTCAAAAATTATCTACTCTGGTCTAATTCGGGCGTATATCAATCATAAATGGCGCTATGTTGTAAACAGACTAGGCTGTTGAATCTGCTGATTTTCATTTCGGCCGTAATTCGATTTAGATATGTGATCATAAAATTAAAACAAAATAATAGTTTAAAACTTAATATATTAAACCCAGTTTACATTCATATTTATTAATTTAGACAAATATTCAATAAACTCTTCTTAATGTACGCTGCTATTCTTGAAGAGCTGCTTTCCAATCTGTAACACAAAGTTTAAGTTTAGGTGATTCTTAATCTAATGGTGATTCATAAAATTTAATTAATTGTCAGATAATAAATCAAAAGGGAACAATATTTTTCATCAAATATGTATCATTGCGAGCTAGGTGGATCATCATTGTAAAATATAAAATAATCTATATAAAAATACTTAATCGAGTTGGAAGTAACAAAAAAAAATAGGTAAAAGATATAACAAAGTTAATCAAATTAATAAAAATATGGAAAGAATGCTCACCTTTAGAGAAGTTGGTATAGGTAAGATTTATGACCAACAAATTAAATTGAAATAAAAGACACACAATTCAGATTTTTAGATGTATATTAACTTAAACGCTCTCTTGAACGGGAGGTTCGTAGCCCTCAGGGCGCTCCGATTTGTCACCGGCCTCGCCCCTCTTGCCACTGCCACCTTCTCCATGAAGTTCCATAAGCTTGGAGATCTCGAAACGCGGCCTCTTCAGAACCTTAACCTGGGGGGGATTAGTTTATTTTGTCAGTTGGTGATTATTAGCAGGGTGGTGATTAATGAAGTTTTGATTAATTTCAGACAATAAATCAAAAGGGAACAATAGTTTTCATCAGGTGTGTATCATTGCGAGCTAGGTGGATCATCATTATAGGTTATTTGTTTAGAGTTGATAAATCTGCTTTCAAAATAATTGCATAGACATATCAACTCAAAACTGTAGATTTAACCGCACGTCAATGGTATAAAAAAGAAGTCTAGAATGAACTGATTTGAACATCACTTGGATTTTCTTATATAAAAAGACATGCGGCTAAAATCTTGAAATTAGACATAAATAAATAATAATATTTCTTAGAATACAACACACCTTTCTAATGCAGACATCTCTCAATGGGTAGATGCCGTGGCACGCCTTCTCGATATCCTTGGCAATGGAGTCCGGAATGAGTTTGTTGACTACCTCACGGAGTTCAGAGTTGGTCACATCACGAGTGATGATTTCGCACATCTTCTTCCTGATTGCACGGACCTGGTGATAGGGATTATAGTTAGCTATTATTATTCATATTATGTTTTTTATTCGTCCTTGCCTAGAAATCGACCCGGAACAACAATCTTCGGGTCACAAAGTTGTTCCGTGCGGGAATCGGAATTGAAACGTTGTGCAGCAACCAGGAACCTAACCATACACCTAACGTAATCATACAGTCATATTAACTCGTCGAGTACCGTCTTTGTAGACACAATTATAGAACAATAGGTTGCGGTCACCGGTGACCGCTTGGTGTTTGACAGTTTAAGATACGTTTAGAGTACGACATAAATTCTGATATTAATATCTGTACTTTTCATACTTAAACATCGTACAAAATCTCGTACAATATTCATAGAAAACTGTAATTTTTGACAGTTCGAAAAATGTATTGAATGTTGACTATACTCGGAATTTTAATTCGATTCCAGATTTGACAATGTCAGGGTTGCAACGTTATGACAAGTACTAAATAGTGACGTTGCGAAATTATTCGATATGGAAATGCAATATTTCTGGATCGATTCTTCTCGTTTATAATTTTACTCTCGTAAACTAAGTATATCAGGAAATTAAATATTTCTGAACCGATAATTTAGTTTTGACGATTAATTAATGATCTGAGACATTTCTTTTATAATTGTGTGTAAAATAAATAAAAAATGTAATCATGAAGGAACATGACAAATAAAACAGATAGATGTATTATGGTAACAAGTTATTTTATAAATTGTCGCCGTCATCGCTATCGCTATCCTGTCACTTTCTGTAACATTTATTATAAAACACACACACTGATTGTTTATCGATTTTAGTGTTCATCACTACACTATTATATGTGGTATCATTATTTCACAAAATGACAGTAGCTATTGTCAAATCTGGAATCTAATTAAAATTCTGACTATAGTTGGCAATTATAGACACTCGTGTTTACACAGAGACATTCAATATAAACACTGAGTGTATAGTGTCGCAGTCTATTCGTACCTTTTACATTACATTTGAATAATCCAGTAACAATTTGACAAATAATAACAACTATAATAAAAACAAACAATAAATAACAATAACTGGCCCAATTTTTTATCATCTTCAATTAATTAAATAAGTGAGAGAGAGAGAGAGAGAGATTGTATCAAGACCACGAAAAGCCAAAGGCAAGCCCGAGAGCCGCGTTCGTGGTTCTGACTCCCGAGTATTATGTACGCAGCGGCGGGATGCAGTTATACAGAGCAAGAATAATACCTAAGAGCTCTTTATAATTGCAGACTGCGAGATGGATGATGACGGCACGTATTTTTTTACTCTGTCGTAGGAAACTGTACTCAGAAATCCAGCCCGAGACGTGCGCATTCAAAAAAGCAAAGCTGGAGGTACAACTGCGGAGGAAAATATTGTACTATGCTAAAAACTGTGTAGACACGTTACCTGAGTGTGCTGAGCGTAGCAGGTCTTGCGTTGACTGAGCGAGTCCTTGTTGGTAAAACCGATGCAGAAGACACGGAGTAGGTATCCGTCCGTGGTCTTCACGTCAATGTTGGCCTCGACAAGGGTCTGCCATTTCTTGACCATCCATCTGCCAATAAACACGGAATTAATAAATTTATAAAGTATGTCACTTTCACCACTACAATTTTTTTATAGGTTTAAATAACTCTACCGCCTTGGGCGAGGTGAATGTCCGACTCTTGACTAAACCCATCCCCTTCCTACTCTTGCTTTTCGAGCCGGAGCAGCGGTAATCAATTAAAAGCCATGGGTGTCCCCGGTGACGGACAGCGTTAGCAGAGGATTTGACTTCATTCTACTGGCAGTCAAAACCTTTACTCCTCCGCGATTCCGTAATGGGTTACAACTGTACGAAAGACTACGACACTAACTATACTCAGTGTATAATCATATACTCTTATGTATGACCACAGTCGAGGAGTGTCTGTAAATTGAAAAATTTGGCCTAAAAAATGAAGCCTTTGTCCAGCCGTGGACGTTTTTTTTTATGGAATAGGAGGCAAACGAGCAGACGGATCACCTGTTGGTAAGCGATCAGCGCCGCCCATGGACACCTGCAACACCAGAGGAGTTACAGGTGCGTTGCCGGCCTTTAATTACCTTTTAGCTATTGGTAATGAACAGACTAAGCAGGAGGTACCTCTGTAGATCACCAGAAGTCTCTCAAGAGCCGATAAATTAATGAATAATAATATAACAATGACCGTATTAGCCCCCTAGCAAAAACTAACTACCTACATCTCTTGTTACTATTATATAAAACGGAAGAGCGTTTTTTTGTTTCGTTTGTTTGAACGCACTAATCTCCGTAACTACAAGTCTGATTTGAATATTTTTTTTTTGTGTTGGATAGCGCATTTATCGAAGATGGCTATAGACTACAAAACATCATGCTACGACCAATAGGAGCTGAGCAGAGCGTGTCCAACCGCGCGGAAGTAGCTAGTTTAGTTTATAATTTTCCTAGGATATTTAGAATTTACGGTTCTTATTATTTTCCGGTAACATTTTTTTTTTTCCTCAGATCTACAATCAGCCGAAACGGCTTTAATCAGATGAGATGACGTGCTTTTGGAACTTAACATATATTAACATTTTGTACGAGAAAAAGTTTGTAGCGACGACACAAGGTGCCAGTGTACATCAAGTACAAGGGCGGTTCAGTGCGGTAGCATTTACTTTCTGCAGACTAAAACGATATGAAGACCATATGGTATTCCTTCATATAGCTGGACTGCAGTTATATTTTTAACCGATTAAACAAAATAACATTCTAAGTTTGGTTTGTATGTATGTTTGTATGTTTGTCCGCGAATATCTCGCGATTGACTTGACCGTTGTCGATGTGGTTTTTAGAAAAGTGTTTGTTACATTTACGAGAAGGTTTTAATATAAACTAACTTAAATAAAAAAGAAAAAAGAAAGGTTGAAGTCAGTTTGTCAGTTTTTTATAAGTAATTTAATAAAAATTATTGTTTTACTATTGAAATCAAAGTATTTAGTTTCGGCGGGTCAACCTGGCAAATACCAATGTGACTTTCCAAATTGTATGTGCCTTTAAACTCATTGAGTACCGTCATTATAGACACAATTACCTCGTCGAGTACCGTAAATACAGACACAATTATAGAACAATAGGTTGCGGTCACCGGTGACCGCTTGGTGTATTACAGTTTAAAGAACAATAGGTTGCGGTCACCGGTGACCGCTTGGTGTTCAACAGTTTAAGGTTATTTAGACACCACTGACAAATGGTGAAGGAAAACATCATGAGGAAAACTTGACTTACAACATCTAGTTAGAAGTTTAAATTCACCATCCCACATTGCACGAACATGGTGAGGTGATTATTGCTCGAACCTTCTCCGTGTGAGAAGTGGCGTTTGCTCAGCAGTGGGAAGTGGTAAGCTGATAATGATGATAATGAGAGAATTATAATGATGGTAACACAAACCTGAGCTTGTCAGTGGTGAGGTCCATGCCATGGAAGTTGCAGAGAACATTGCGACCCTGAACATCTTCAGCGATCAAACGGAACTTGCGGAAAGACCTGTGAATGAAAACATGTTTATTATTACATGGTTTATATTTCTTTTTTTGTATATGGTCTATCTATTATATATGAAAATGTGTTTCAGTTTGTTAAGCAAAAACTACAGTTTAAAATCTCAGAAACACAATACTGTTACACCTACTGCATATACCTGCATCACCACATAATATGATATTTTTGAGGGAAAATGTATTCAAAATTAGAAGACATTTATTAATTTTTATGTAAAATTAATGTCTGTAGCGACGACACAAGGTGCCAGTGTACATCAAGTACAAGGGCGGTTCAGTGCGGTAGCATTTACTTTCTGCAGACTAAAACGATATGAAGACCATATGGTATTCCTTCATATAGCTGGACTGCAGTAATTTTCTGATTTTTAGATTATGAAGATTAAACTTGATAGCTTGGAAATACAAACTCAAAATAATAATACATAATATTTTTATATACATATTATTCAACAACATTACTAGATCAGATCACAGACATGGTGCTACATACTTTTTCAATAAACCCTATAGTTTCAGCTGTTTTGTCTACCACAACTGGTAACGCAAACAGTATCTATTTAATAGTTTATTTGTATCTTTGAACACACTGGTCCATGGAACTGGTTTGAATTTAATAATAATATAAAGATCTAAGCATACATAGGGACAGACAGACGGCAGATGGTGACTTCGTTAAATACTATGTACTGATAATAAATTGATGCAGGTTACCGAGAACTCACCTTTCAGCATCAGTGTCGGCTTGAAGATCGGCCAGCGACACTTCAAAGACACGGCCCTTCAAACCCTCAGAAGCGATTTTGGTGCCCTAGAAACAAAAATACAGATTTTCTAAGAAAAAATACTACTAAGATATGTTCAAATTCTGATTTTATTAATTTATCAGCATTAAATCAAAAGGGAACAATAGTTTTCATCAGATATTTATCATTGCGAGCTAGGTGGATCATCATTTTAGGTTTTTTAATAATTATTAGTCCTAGACAATGGTTACTACTTACAAAACTTAAATGTATAAACTCTTATGCTGATTTTGATTCATTTTTTTCTTAATATGTATATAGTATGGGATATGAAAGGTTTTATGTCAATTTTCTTTTAACCCATAAATCCCTAAGCAGTCACCGGTGACCGCTTTCCACTAATATTACATTACATTATAGACCTTATTTCTAATGTTTAGAGACTACTTTTGTATGACAAAATTTAGGGGATGGATTTCAACAGGTTAATTGCAAGTTTGTAGTTACAAAAACTACAATATTTAGACAATTTGTAGAATTTCTGATGGTATGGTGATGCATTGAGTTAGTAAACATTTTGGAAATGACAAATAATTAACTACATCTATTTACTTATTTGTTCCTAAACAGTTACGGACATGTGGTGTTTGTCTATTATGTATGAACAATAACAATAAGGGTGCAAGGTGAGACCCTGTAGTTTAAGAAGACAAAATAAATAAAAGCAATAACAATATATTAAACAATTAGAGACGTCGATGATTGTCTGAATTCATAGTAAGAACTTCTTAGGTTATGCACAAGTCTAGGGCTCAAATAAAACATAAAACTTTACCATGTGGTGTTTTGTCAATGAATTATACATCTTTTACATCGATTCCTGCATCAAATAACCATGAAGTTTACAAATTTTAGCAGTAAGTACAACCAAAGTCCAAGACATCTAGGCATTCAGCCTAAGTCTTAAGAGGTTAGACTTAACATACCTGAGTACGGTTGACAAGGGTGGTTCCCACTTGCCTCTTGGTGAACATAGACGGAGCCTTGACATCGTACCAATCTTTACGGGTGAAGGGATCGACACTGAAAATGTACAAGATTTAAACATAACCTCAAATTGTTACAACCAAAAACTCACCAAATTCCATAAGAATAATTTATGTATGATTGCAATTTTCTCAAGAACACATTTATCATTATGAACAAAGCACTAGAACTAGTAATTCACTGATAAAATAAAGTTTTAACATGAAAACACCATGACACGAGACAGTCTAACTTATATCCGAAAATATTCGCGACATCACATTTTACACAGATTCGGTTTTAAGTTTAGCAGAAAGAGTAATATATTCTTCGATAAATTTGATATTTATTGGACACTTACATCTTCTTCTTAACACCCTTTTTACCGCCTTTCGACAGGCCTTTATTTTTACCAACCGCCATGTTCACTATCTAACTTTAGAAAGACTTTATTTTGTTTATGGATGCAGGAGGCAGGGAGGACTGTCCAAAGACAACATAGAGTGAGCGTAACTCCGCAGTCGATAATAGGAATGTGAAAAAATTATCGATTATGGAAATAATCGATTAAAAATCGATTTTTATAAAGTAGAAATCGATTTTTCAACGTGATGTTTAAAAAAATTATTATCGATTTATAATCGATTTTTTTATAATTATGCAATAAATGCACTCCGATAATACGTTTGGTCTTCTGGTTCGGAGCCCGGAACGCGAACTTCCAAAGAATACTATCATAGCTCCATAACATTACATTAACGCCATCTGTGCATCTATGATGGCATTCCTTCTGTGCTTTTGATACAGTTTAGTTGATATTCATTTAATCAAAAATTCACTAGATTTTTGTGTTTGAATAATTTAATTTTGTTGATTATTGTATAAAAAATTTAATAGTTTAAAAAGTTTAATTTGTTTTGATTATATGTACCTCTATAAGAACTTACTGATTCTGTTGTTTATTTTTAATGAATAAATCTATTGATATAATGCATATGGCGTTTATTTTAAAATTAATTGAATAATTGGGAAAAAACTATTTATATAATAAAATCGATTTTTTTCTCAAGAAAAACCGATTATTTATTAATCTATTTTTCAAACGTAGCAAAAACACCGATTAATTAAAAATCGATTTTTTATCTACAACGTCACATCCCTAGTCGATAATAGACATGTCATAGTCACAGTCGATTTAGTAAAAAATAACTAAATTCGCACAATGAAATTTTTCAAAAATACTAAAATAACTAATGTAAATTGTAAAGTATTTCTTTGAGTAGACTACTTTATTAATTTTTAAATATTTATTATATATACAATTAATATTAACTATTACTAAATGAAAATATATACAACTTAAAATATAAATAACTATGAACTAAAACATTTACACCTTAAAAAAATAAAAATAATAAATACGCTATAAAAAGGCATCAAAAAAAAGTGAGGTAGGGTGCCCAAAAAACTGGCAGCATTACCACGTTCAATGGCAATGCTTAACCTTTGTCCAAGGTAGAAGCCAGCCCTTCGATCACCTGAAGTGTCAATCATCCTCCTTACAATATCTTTGTAAAGAAGATGTGCACTTGGGCCCCACGGCCCTACAGTTTCAACCCCAAACGGTTCGAAAGCATAATTGCCAATCAGGCTATCATACTTTCGCCGTTTGAGGTTCTCGGCAGCAGCAGCGGCAGCGCCGGCTCGACACGCTGAGTTTGGAAGATGGGATGGCGCCAGAGTAGAGTATCAACGCAAGTGGCATCCCATACTAAAGGCCTACCCATCTTTAAATCATTAAAATAAATAATTATAAATACGCGACAAATCATTTAAAAATGATTTGTTGATACGCGACAAATCATTTAAAAATGATTTGTCGCATATTTATTTCTTTAAAGTTATAATATTGTGAATTAAGGGACATTTAAAGTGATTCGATTTAGTATGTCTGAATCCTTTAATTCAACATCCTCTTCGTATCAATATAAAAATTCAATTATTACATTTCGATATATTTCCTTATCCTAAATCTCTATAAGCACTAAGCATGAGCCACCGTCACCACAAATGGCCACCTCAACTGGATTGATAACACGGTCTCACAGAAAACCGGCGTGGAACAACTCTTCGTTTCTGTTACGGCGTTTGAGTGAGGTAATAGAAAATTGATCCCCATACACAATCCCCGAATCCCTTAACCTCGAATCCCCAAAAGAAAGTCTTACTATAAGCATAAAATGTGTGTTAAGCGCCTGTGACAATTAATATTGCAAACAAAAATCTACATCTAAATAATGACTATTTGCGCGAGGACTGTATCAGGCGCATTTGTTACAGTAATACTGAAACTGACAAATAGTACACAACTATCATAAACACAATTCAAATTTCCATAAAAAAGAAAAAATATTATTACAGCCGCGTATGTAGAAAGCAATATTATATATATACCTCTATAATTATATATTTATTATTTTATTTATCAAGGACAACAAACAGCAGTATATTAAATATAACACAGGTGAGTAAAATAATAGATTTAACAAATACACTCCTCACGGCGTTGCCACGGATTATCATAAATCTACTTAGCAAACACAATGGGGGCAAACTTGAAGCTGCAAACTATGCAAACATAGGACAAATTCCAATTACAGTTACAGAACTACTCTTTACCTGGGATGGTTGTTATATAGACTGTATATTATTATATATTTTTTGTGCACTATATAAATATGAAACACAATTAACAAACATGTTCCGTGAACGCACCTTTCTGCTGTATACTAAGCGAGGTGTACATTTTCTGACTTGCTGAAATTCTTACTATGAAAGAGATTTAAAGTCACAGAGTGGTTATTTATTTATGAACGTAAATAGGCATTTAAAATAGGTATTGTAATATTTTTTAAGCCACAATTAGTATTTTTAAGTTTTTTTTTAAGGTGGGAAAATCATCGAATGACTGCTCCCGCCTGGGTGAGGCGGGAGGGAGTGTCAGACTCTTACTGACTAAAAACCACCCCGTTCCTTCTCCGGCACGTCGAGCCGGAGCCCCGGTTACCCGTTAGGTTCTCCGTGACAGATTTTTTAAGTTTGGATAGGTATGGAATGTATGTACCACCGAGTCTGATCCAAGGTGAGACAAATGCCCTACCTACTCTGTCCCATTGTGGCTATGCCCATGCTAATCCCTGCAGGACACCCATGCTCGCCGTCCGCAGCCGGCCCGTGCTTATGGTGGCCGGAGATCGTCTTGCGATCCCCGACGCCCGGAGTGTCTCTCGCGATGGCTAGGGCGTGAGGAGGTTCGTTCCCCCACGCATCCCGCCTCCTCCTTAGCTAGCATGACTGCTTCCCAGAAGGAGACGGCAACCCAGTCCCCCTTGTTCCGTACCATGGTCTGAACCAGAGGCGGATGCGAGAGGTCACCGTCACCGATCACATACCTGAGGATACGGCAGTGCTCAGCCCACGCAGGGCACATCGCCACCGTATGCTCCACTGTGTCCTCCGGGTGGTCCTCGCAGTGATGACACCCGGGCTACCGAAACTTCCGAGTCCGGTCAGTACCTGGGTCAGTTGGTGAAGACGCCGTAACCTCTCTCAAGCCACTCCTCAAAGTGGGGACTTACCGCGGCAACGACAGCGAGCCCAGCACTCGGTTGCGACAGTCGTTGCTGCCATTGCGCCAAGATAGCGCCGGCCTCATCCCGCTGCGCACTAGTCTGGCGCGGCAGCGGAGTTTTGCCCCGGAGACGTACCTCCGCACGCAAACAAAAGACGCGCGCGAGTACCTCCGCTAGAAGACTAGACTCAACCTTTTGAGTATTCCGTGTTCCACCTCTCATGTCGTATTTCAGTGACAGAGAACATGCATGATTTTTAGTCGACTTTAAAAAAGGAGGGGTTGCAGTTGATTTCTTTGAACGGAGTTTTTTTTTTTAATATTTCGTTCTATTAACACTATTGTTCCTCCTTATTTTTATTGCAAGTATTTTTTTCGTATTGTAGTCACGTGCTATGAGTACGGTGTGTTTAAAAGGTTAATAATTGTTTAATGCTAGTAGACTAAATATAGATGGGCGATTTTTCGGAGAAATACTCAAAGTCCATAAATACTGACTTATCGAGTAACTATTAAGTATGTACCTGTTTTTACTAGAGTATTTTCCCAAAAACGTGGTTAATAGTATCTATTCGTGTAAATATAGAGTTAAATATATTTGTGTAAATATAGAGATAAAGCCATTCACTAACAACGATGACAAAAATAAATGTTATACTCCAATCCGCGACATATACAAAAATGACATCATGATAGGCTCAGTGGCAGTGAAGTGTTTCACAAACAGTTTCGTTGTTCCAGTGCTGCAAGTATGCCTGTCAAACGAACGGGTCTCGGTTCAAGCAAAGTAGCTGTTATAGAGTTTTTTTACGACAAAATACTGTACAATAGTACAATGACATAAATTGACATATCTTATAATTTCCATTGAGTCTATGGTTGCATTAAATAGGTACATGTTTATGTAATGTACCTAATAGTAATAGGTAAATAGAAATGACCAGATTTAACTATAAAAATACGAAGAAATCATTTATAAATTCTTAAGATATCTCGAAGATTGGTTAAAACTCATGCTTTATCTCTTTTACATCGCGTGATAATTTAGACCAAAGTGCGAAATAATTTGCGGATCGTCAATATCTCTTTTTTATGGGTTCGTCATCCTAATCATAGAGTGAGTCATAAACAAATTAACACTCATTCGTTCACTTACTCGTTCACGTGAGTTTATGATGAAAACGAATGATTCTCTTCATTCATTTCAATCAATCAACCGCGCCGCAAGAAAGCTGTCATGTCGTGTTTGTATTTATTTTACAAAAACCGATAGCTCGTGATATCGCATTGCTTCATAACTTTTTAGTTAAGTGTTTAGTAGCGCCCGGTGTGAAGTTTTTCTAATGTTATTATTATAACCAGTAAACTAGGAGTGTTTGAAATATGGGTGCTCGCGTATCCAGAACCGATTTTGAGTGGGTTTACACTGAGGAACCTCATGCGAGCCGCCGGAAAATAATCCTAGGTACGTTATTACGTCATGTATCATATATAGAAACCATTTGAACGTACGCAGATGTATTATTAAACGAAATCTAGGCAGTCAGTGTTTAATGTCTCACTCCTTTCGGTCTAATTAGAAAAAAAAGTTCACGGTCGTGCCCGGAGTCGTGGATTCTCCGGTTGACAACAGTTATTTAGGCATCAATTTAGACTACAAATGTTAGGAAGAATTTAGCGGTATTATGGTTATCCCCGTAGTAACTATTTATCGTATTCTTTGTACTCTGTTTTTTAGTCGAATAATGTACATTGATAGCTTTATTTCGTATCACAATTTTATTATTCTGAAACATAAAATCACATTTTTAAGCGCCGGCAATCGCACATAACTTTTTTATCATTAGAGATGACCCTGAATTTATGTAGAGAGATTATGCCTTGACATTGAGTAAATAGCTACAGTACTTGCTTTGCATAACTGCTTTCTGCTTAAATCATTACCAACTCAGGATAACATCACTATTTACTATAGACAAATTAATTGGCTGAATGGACATGTAACATGGACTTATCCTTATGTTAAAAAATAATTATGTATCAATGTATTTTTTGTTTATTTATTTTAAATATATTTATCTACATAGGTAAATATTTACAACTTAAAATTAACTACGACTAAAGTACCTATTGAATAAAACGAAAGTAAAAAAGAAAACCACAAAAATAAGATTGTAAAAAAGTTGTAAAGTAAATTAAATGACAAAATACATGTTTTTCTATATACACTAAGTATTTATATTTTTGAATAGATAAACATTTAAACTGTCAAACACCAAGTGGTCACTGGTGACCGCAACCTATTGTTCTATAATTGTTGCGGAGAACCTAACGGGTAACCGGGGCTCCGGCTCGACGTGCAGGAGAAGGAACGGTGTGGTTTTTAGTCAGTAAGAGTCTGACACTCCCTCCCGCCTCACCCAGGCGGGAGCAGTCATTCGATGATTTTCCCCCCTTAAAAAAAAAAAAATTGTTCTATAATTGTGTCTATAATGACTGTACTCGACGAGTTAATATGGTTTCAGACTGAGTAAAAGGAGTCTAGAACAGTGCCTGATTTATGCTCACCAATTTAACTTATCTTCTATAAAATTGTAAATGTAACTTTTAAAAAATATTCCACGAGATTTCACCCACTGCTCGGCTTCTATCGAACGTAGCGTGATGATCTATAGTCTATATAGCCTTCCTCAATAAATGGACTATTCATTACAAAAAGAATTTTTAAAATCGGACATACCAGTGCTTCCAGAGATGAGCACAATCAAATACACATATAAACTCTTCAGCATTTATTAATAGTATATACACATCAACAGCCTACAATGCCCACTGCTGAGCAAAACCTCTCCTCACACAGTAGGTTGATGGATGCAGGTTGGTGATTTAAAATATATAATTTAGAAATTATAAGCCAAGTTTTCCTTATGTTGTTTTCCTTCACCGTTTGTCAGTGGTGTCTAAATAATCTTAGAAAGTACATATATAACTCTGAAAAAGTCACGTTGGTACTTGCCGTTGGTAGGTTTTGACGCCGCACTCTCATGCTTGAGAAGCGGGCGTCTTAAACAGGGACTGAAAGTGGTTAAGGTATAACGGTACGGTACCGGTATAAAATAAGTGTATCGAAATTAAAGCTATACCGGTATTTAACCTTTATGCGATAACGGTACCGAAAAACTTAGATTTGACCGTTGCGGGACGTAAAGCTAGGGGTGTGCGGGGTGTGGTGCGAGGTGCCGTCAGGTGCCCCACGCCTCGGAGTGGAGCAGCGGCAAGCGAAAAACGCGCGCCTGTGTACCTGTTTATTCGTGTCACTGCTGTAACTAAACTACGCTACCGTTGTATGATTTGTGTGTACCGTACCTATCTAATAACTATATAATAGTCGTGTAACTATTAACTATGAGGCGGAAACGTAAAAATGCAGTATATGCATTGAGATATAAGTACTAATGAGTATATGCGTTTTTTTTTCATTTTCCAAGGAAAGTAATGTTTCTACATACTTATTTAGTAACTGGATGCTCAGCTATAATAAAATAAGTATTGTACCTATCTTATTAATTTATTTATTATTCGAAACGTAAATTACACAATATTACCAATTCATTGTAAACTTTGACCGGTCAGTGACATCATCTATACAGATGCAATATAGGTACTACTTATACAACCTATACCCTAAATGTAATTGGTATGTACATAATTATCTATCTTGTAGCTATAAGATACCTAAGTATAACATTTATCTTATTATTCGGTACGTACCTATCTAAACTTTCGGATATCCTAGGTAGGTGTGTACCTAAGAACATCGTAATGTCTGTTTACTTATATTACATACCTACATAAAACCAGTCATTGGGTATCGTTCGTTAGGGTAGGTACTTACCTAAACTTTGATTATTTACTAGGTATATATATTATGTTCATAAGATGAATAGGATTAGGTACCTACCTTGGAATTTTAACTACAATTATTATTTTAACTACATTTAGTTAGTATTCGAGATCGTAATCGTGATCGATTACGAGATTATTTTTACCGACTTCATCATAACTGCACATTTAAAATAATGATTATCGCATATTATAAAAAAGGTGAAGCATGTCATAGATATAACTGTAATATTATATTTTTATATAGAAATCACAATCCCACATTCATGCCATAGGTACCATACAAAATCTTTTCCACATTCGTATATATATATATTATATACGGTCTTAAGCCTCCGCATGTTTGTTTTGTAAACACACACCCTTACCTATACCTACACACAGACCGGCCGCTACCGGAGCCCCGGCGTCCGCGCAGACAAAATAGGTAAGTCGGGACGACTGCGACTTTAAGTAATATTGATCTCTTCATGTTGTTATTTACTAAGTATTTATTTTATATAATTATAGCTGCGTGTGCGGTCACTTGATGTAATTCTTGGGCCGACGAGGCAACAAGCACCTGGTCGTCGGCATACAACAATGTTTTAATCACTGTGTCATTCATCCTTAATCCAGACTCTCCTACTTTCAGGTCGTTCAAACAGCTGTCCATAAATAGGTTGAACAGCCAAAGAGACACAGCCTTGCCTAACAACTCGATTAATTTTAATCGATTAAGATTAAGTGCCCGAATCAGGTGGCTATCCACCCCATACATGGACAGAGTTGACCACAATTCATCCCTCACCACTCTGTCATAAGCTTTTTCTAGGTCTATAAAGGCACAAAATACCTTTTGGTGCTTTGATAACACTTTCTCTGAAATGAACCGTAGCGAAAAAACTTGATCCGTACACCCCATTCCCTTTCGAAATCCCGCTTGCACATCCCAGATTTTACGCTCAGTTACATCCATCACTCTTTCGATCAATACCTTGGCATACAACTTTCCTACTACGCTTAGGAGGCTTATACCGCGATAATTTTTGCACTCCTGCTGTGATCCTTTTCCTTTATACAGTGGCACAATTACGGCCTTGGCCCAGTCTCCAGGAACACGACCGCACCGCCAACACTTATTAAAAATTAGATACAGCAGGCAATTACACCTCCACCCTCTGTTAGCATTTCAGTAGTTATCCTATCACATCCCGCTGCTTTACCTACTTTCAAACTCTTAATGGCACTCACAATTTCATCCATATTTATTTCTCCCACATTAGCACTTTCATTTTCATCGATTACTTCCTCTTTCAATTCACTCCTTTCAAATAAATTCTCGAAGTATTCCTTCCACTGCTTTAAAACATCCTTACTTTCTCCAATGACACTCCCATATATATCCCTTATCGTACTTACTTTCTAGTCCCCCACTTTGCCTCTGGCCCTTCTAACTAAATGCCAGAATAGTTTAGCGTTGGCTCGAAAGTTCCGCGAAAAATTCCTTTCAAACTTTTCCTTGCATTCATTTTTCTTCTTGTTAACTACCACTTTTGCCCTCTTTTTGAGACTATTGTACTTTTCTTTCATACTTTCTAGCACTCTTCTATTTGCCTTTGAGGCTAATAAGTCGAGCCATGCTTTCTTCTTTTGCTCTATCACCTCTTTTACTTCATCATCCCACCATTCATTCCTCTTGCTTCCAGTGTTATTTTTCTTGCTTACCCCACATACTTGAGTAGCTACTGCGATCACTCCATCCTTAAATTCCTTCCAAAATTCTTCTATATTCCTTTCGTAACCTTTCATTAGCTCTCTAAACCTTTCATTTAATAGTTTCCTGTACTGGTCCCTAGCTGCCTCTTCTCTCAACCGTTCAACTCTCACTCTCTCGGTTCCAAGCAACCTTACCCGTGGCCGATGTCTCCACTTCATTGCCAGTCCAGCTATTCTAGTAATTACTAGGAAGTGGTCACTTCCGACATTCGTGACACGGTAAACCCTTGTATCCTTCAGTTTTGTCCTCAGGCGTTCATCAACAATCACAAAATCAATCGTACTTGTTTCTGTATGCCTCTGCCATGTATACATGTATATCTTCTTGTGACCAAATGTTGTGTTGGTCACAAAAAGTTCCTTTTCTACACATATATCCAGAACACATACACCATTCTCGTTCACTCGTTCGTCTCCAAATTGCCCTAATACTCTCGTAACCATCGCGTGCCACTCCAACCCATCTATTAAAATCTCCAAGCATAATTATTCTTTCATTCTCTTTACATTCACACATGCATTCATCCTTTCAGATAGTATGACCCCCACGCCCTGGCTGCCTCTCTGGGAACTTGCAACACCAGACCAGTAAGCAATATATTGGCCATGTGTGGTAGTCATACAACCCTTTCTTTTCATCTCGCTCATCCCTAACAAATCAATCTTTCTTGTATTCATCATCTCACATATTTCTAACATCTTGCCTTCTACGCCTCCACACACATTCAGTGTAGCAAAAAAGGCAATCCTCAGCCCGCTTTCTGCCTACGCACGGGGAGACATAACGTGACGTGTGGCAGAGCACGTCGACGTTGGGAATTTGCCAAGATACGACGGGGCTGCCTGAGCAATCATGCTCAGGGAGGGATTCTCCAGCGGAGCTGGTACCCTCCTGGGGTAGAGTTTAAAAATCCTAATTGAATAACAATAGACATATTTTTTTTTTTTTATACTTTATAGGTCGACGCTTGACCACCATCTCGCCTGATGGTAAGCGATAATGTGGCCGACGATGGAGCACGCCTACCTATGAGCAACATCTGGGCTCGCTGCCATCGCAGTGGTAAGTCCCTTCTTTGAGGAGTGGCTTGAGAGACGCTACGGCGTCCTCACGTACCGCCTGACGCAGGTCCTCACCGGACATGGGAGTTTCGGGAGGTACCTGTGTCTGATGGGGCGGGAGGAAACGTCCGGGTGTCATCACTGCGAGGACCGCCCTGAGGACACGGTGGAACACACTGTCGCGGAATGCCCCGCGTGGGCTGAGCACCGCCGTGTCCTCAGGGAAGTGATCGGCGATGGCGACCTCTCGCGTCCGGGCCTAGTGCATACCATGATGCGGAGCGAGGGGGACTGGGATGCCGTCTCCTACTTTTGCGAAGCAGTCATGCTAGCTAAGGAGGAGGCGGGACGCGTGAGGCAGCGAAGCGCTGCCTCCTCGCAACCCAGCCATCGCGAAGGACACACCGGGCGTCGGGGATCGCGGGACGATCTCCGGCCACCGTAAGCGCGGGCCTGCGGACGGCGAGCATGGGTGGCTCCCCGTCCGACCAGAAACAGACCCGAGCGTACGGCGCGTCGCGTTCCGCGCGCGCCTCAAAGAGCCATCAAACCACCACAGATGGGGCCCGATAGGGCCGATGCCGATTCGGAGTCGCGGAGAACCTAACGGGTAACCGGGGCTCCGGCTCGACGTGCAGGAGAAGGAACGGGGTGATTTTTAGTCAGTAAGAGTCTGACACTCCCTCCCGCCTCACCCAGGCGGGAGCAGTCATTCGATGATTTTCCCCCCTTAAAAAAAAAAAAAACCTATGAGCAACATATTACACGCCCCTACAATTTTCGAAAGTTCTCCTCGGTTTTCCTAGGCTTCCATTATCAGATCCTGACCTCAATGAAAAGGACCATCTCGGGAGTATACCCTTTAAATCAAAACAAGAATTCTGGAAATCCGCGCCCGACGCGGTAGAAATAAAAAAACTTTAGGCATTTAACCAATTTTTGACAAAAATGTGAAAAGGTATACCTATAAGGTAAAAAAAATATTATAACACATTACGTTATAATAAACTATAGTAATGAGCTATACTGTAATAACATAAAAAGTGTAATAAAATAGTACGCACGCAGCGTCTGTGTGTGAGCGTGTCTACTGGCGTTACATCGCCGCCGCGTGCCGTACGCGTCGACAACGAGTAGTTAAGATACTACCTCTAGTACTTAGTACTCGTTACGTGTCAACTAGAAGTATGTTATTATCAGATTACATAAGTAGTAATAAGTACATATACTTACTTATTTCTGTTATTATAAATTTTCGTGCGTTATTTGACATTGTTAATAATTGTTATCTCATTCAACTCAGCACACCATAAAATATAACGCGAGCCGCATGTGATTGTGTCCAGAGAACAAGCCAAATAAATGCAATGCGATGAAATAGGATAGATGAACTAGCGCGGTCAATATCTCTCTCATACCTTTATTATTCAGGTTAGGATACCGGTACCGAAATATACCGGTTTTCATTTCATACCCAAAAATAACGGTACCGAAATTAAATTTCGATACCGAAATTAAGCGGTAACCGTTATTTAACGGTATGACGTCATACCGCAATTTAAAGGTATCGTAATTTTTCGGTTATTCAGTCCCTGGTCTTAAACCTCTGACACTGACACACAATGTTATATTTCTGAGTCTAATTTAGTATAGATTGGTTAAAAGGACTGTATAATTTTGTGTTGTTTTGTATTGTATGCGCTGCTGAGTGTGGCGCACACAACTTAAGATTTAGATACGAAGAAATCACTGATAGTCAAAGAATATCTGTTTATTATTTACTTAGCTACCAAATAACTAATGCTATCTAGGTTGATGTGGTGAGTACTAATGTATATGAGTGCTGAACGTATACTGGCGCTTTATACAGTGATTTGAGTAAAGCGATATAAAAGTGCTGATGTGAATTTGCATGTGCCCTGTACGATACATTACTCGTACAGTATTGTATGCAAAACAATGAAATGATGAATGAAATATTAACATGAATGTAAAGTTAGCTTGTTATGATACTTGTATGATTTACATACTATGTTTCAAAGTGGGTGGCAATTAGTCTAATATTTTTCTAGTACAATTTATACAAAAGCTTCACACATAGAGAAGGAATGAGCATTGACCACTACCCATCAGATTAAATAACATAACATAACATAACATAACATCACGCCTTTTTATCCCCGAAGGGGTAGGCAGAGGTGCACATTTCGGCACTTAATGCCAGTGTACAATGTAACACCCAGTTTTCAGTATTTATGTTATAAGCCCCCATTCCCCTCTAAAAAAAAAAACTCATACTAGTCTCTAAATTGACCAACAAGTCATATTGGATAACATTTGCTAATTTAAAAATCGTTTTGTCCGTATAGCTGTCTGACGTGCTCGTAAAAATACCGGTTATATGTATTTTAACTGAAATAAGTATGTAGACTATGTAGATAAGAGACCGTTAAGATCGTGATTGTGATAACGGAAATATTTTAACTAACACATGCTTTTCTATAGCTGTTTTATTGACGACAGACAAATCGTGATGGCCATATGACAGACATGTCGTGGTGGCCTGGAGGTTTAAAACGCCTGCAACCTACCAACGGCAAGTACCAATATGACTTTTTCCGAGTTATAATACATAATAATTATGTATGTTTTAAGATTATTTACACTGACAAACGGTGAACGCAACCATCGTGAGGAAACCTGGACTTATAATTTACAATTATAAGTTTGAAATCACCAACCCGCATTGAGCAAGCGTGGTGATTAATGCTAAAACCTGTTCCTGACTCTTACTGACTAATAACCACCCTATTGCTACTCCTGCACTTCGAGCCGGAGCCCCGGCTGCACTTTAAGTCCTTCGTGGCTCCGTATCGGCATCAACCCTATTGGGCCCCATCTGTGGTGGTCTGAGGGCTCTTTGTCCGTCAAATATTAAGCCCCTATCCGAGAGGAGATAATGTGATTAAAAATGTGTTCTACTGTTCTGTTAGCACACGTTTGCATATTGCTTCGTAGTACATAGTAGTCATATTACTTACTTAGAGTACTTAGTACCTTAACTATAATATATAGAAAATTTCCTTTTTATAAAAATAAATTATGAATACCACCAATTCAATACATTTCTTACATCTCCAGTTAACTCTCCAGATTATACCTAATTGTAATAGGATTATGAATAATTGTATTATTATTGTCATTTATGAACGATTGTAATTTATGAACGATCGCAGATATGATATCGGCCGACATTCTTTTAATAGATACCTAAATACGCATCATAATATTTTGTTACCTAATTGTAATTAGGTATCGTCATAAGGTAGTGTTCACATGTAAACTGAACTCAATTTATGACTAACGCAGATATAATATCGGCCGACATTCTTTTATTAGATAATCCAGAAATACGCATCATAATATTTTGTTATTGGGTATCGTCATGAGGTAGTGTTCACATGTAAACAGCAGCTCATGTAGTGTAGATGTCCAGTCAACAAGGATGTAGCGAGGTTGACTGTCCAGGTGACACGCGTACTTAGGTATCGTCATGAGCTAATGTTCCCATGTAAACAGCAGCTCATGTAGTGTAGATGTCCAGTCAACAAGGATGTAGCGAGGTTGACTGTCCAGGCGACACACGTACTTAGGTATCGTCATGAGCTAATGTTCACATGAAAGTTGAGTAGTTGATAAGTTACTCATTCTCAGTATAACGAAGTATTCATAGACATTATTTGAATCAACCTTCAGTTGTTAACTAATGTTAACAATGTTCTATAAACTTGTTACAAGTACCTATGCGTCTAAGTAGAACCTCTTTATTTACGTTGAGGGGAACGTACTGTTACACACGTGTTTCGCAGAATTCCGATGACTATTACGTCGAGAGAATTTTCAGTTTTCGCGCTTAGTAGGTGGCGCTAGTGATGTTTATAGTCCTGTCAGTCTAATATTACAATGAGTAATTATTTGTTTGTTACGGTCAGTTCTGATTCTAAGCACAATCGATTGGTATATTTATTTAATAAATGTTACTTATTTTAAAGCTAACTTTCTCTGCGGGTATTACCACAGTATTACCAAGGATCCAAGGATGTGATATACCTATCTACCAAATCTATTTATACTATAATTAAGTAGACTTTTTTACACACGTGTGTTTGATCAAAATTATCTAAATAATATTACCTACTTATCTTATAGTTATAACTCAACAGCTGGTTGAAACTTGATTAGGTATGACAAAATTGGCTAACACATCTGTCTAAATTTTTATCATTAAACATAGGCAGCCATTGGAAATTCACGTGTGGTTGTCCACAAAAATTTTTCGTTACTGCTTTATCTTATCCTGCACATGCAAGCAATAATACGTAATTCTATAGCGAAATTATAAAAACAGTCACAATAATAATAAGTTACACACCTATACGCCTATACCTAAGGAGTTATTACTATGTATTTGGGAAAACCGCATAAAAATCTGATTAGTAGTTTTCGAGTTCATCACGTACCTACTTACAGACAGACGGACGTCAAAGAGGACATACAGGTTTTAGATACTTACTTTCGCTTACATGGATTTTTTTTATGGCATAAACCGATAAACGAGTAGACGGATCACCTGATGGTAAGCAATCGGCGTCGCTCATGGACACCTGGAACACCAGAGGCGTTACAAGTGCGTTACCGGCATTTTTGGGATTATGAGTTTGAGTATCGTTGGGGATTCAGGGATTGGAGAGATTGGGGAAGGGGAGGGTAATTGGCCTCCGGTAACCTCACTCACATGACGAAACACAACACAAGCGTTGATTCACGTCGGTTTTTTATGAGGCTGTGGTATTACTCCGGTCGAGCCGGCCCATTCGTGCCGAAGCATGGCTCTCCCACACTTTAAATTAACACTTCAAAGGAATCCCACACTTAAAAAAGATTTTAGGTATCTCTCGAATAGATCTTGATCCTGTGGGAATATCAAGAAAAATAGTAGCCTATGTTACTCCGTGAAAAGTAAACTATCCAACGGTGAAAGAAATTTACAAATCGGTCCAGTAGTTTCGGAGCATACTCAATGCAAACAAATAAACAAACAGTCAAATCTTTCCAATCTATACAATAGGGTAGTACCCTAAATTTTATTTCAATGTCAGCTTGGTAGATTGTTCGAAAACATTAGTCACGTATTTTTTTTTCTTACAATTTTTTTTACGTTTAAATAAGTTTATCAGAGAGCACTGCTGCCAGGGTTCTGTCAAATGTGTACATAGCTCCTTACGAAACCCATGAGTAGACAACGGGTTGTGGTAAATGTATTTTACACTCCGCCTTTGCAACCCTCAAATAATACACCTTAATTAAAGTCCAAAATGTTTTAAAACGACGCTAGCGCCACAAACAGTACGTACCATCACCATAAATCTCTAAAAATCATATCAGTTAAAATACTTCTAGAACGTTTCGTCATTTCGCGACAGCTGTATAATGTATTTTGATAAACAAATTAGGTATGTGTTATCTGATTATAAGGTAATTAGCGCAGTTATTGTGCTATTACTTTTTTATACTCATCTTACGTAAAATATTAATATAATACCTAACGTACATGTGTAAAGAGCTGGCCTGTAAGTATAGTTATTATCTTCCTCTGTACGTGTTCTTGAGGGAACCGAGAGTGAAGTTCCCTGAGATTAGAAAAGGAGAATCGGCATCAGCCCTGACATGTCATACTGAGGGCCTTCTTTTATTGAAGTCGGTTAAAAAGCTTCCTTGTGCGTACTGCTAAGGAGTGGAATTCTTTATAACCTGGGTGTCTTCAAGGCCCGAGTGAATAGGTTGCTTATGGGACGACGTGCTCCATCGTAGACCGCATCATCGCTTTCCAGCAGGCGATATAGTAGTAAAACGTCGACCCAAAAAATATAAAAAAAACCCAAAGACGCAAATGGTGATAACTTGGTATGTGAGTTAAGTATACCTACCCCTTCAAGGAATAATTGGCGTGATATTGTATGCGTAATGTATTTAGACATAGACGTGATTTCGTAGATAAGTAGTTACGTATAGATAGTGCTATCTATAAGTACCTATGAACATGTATAATCCACAATCAATATCAATAAGCTAGCAATATAATCGATAATATCGACATGTCTATAAATACATATATTTATTGATTTTCTATTTACTTTTACACAATTTTAACGCGATGAGATTTACATGCACCAAGTGGTATAAATTCATATTGTTTTTAATTGTAGTAAAATAATTATTTGTGACTAATGAATGATTACAATGGTCAACAAAAAAATAAAAGCGTCTGTTTTCTTTAATTTTTTTTGTTTCTATCTCAAACTAATGCATATTTTTTAAATTAATATGGTAACAATTTAACTTTTGCTTCAAATGGCTAATTCTAACGATCATCAACAGCCTATAATTCTAACGATACTTACCAAGTTTTTTCGTTGGCACGTTTTGTGAAGGCCCCAAAAAGTATGGAAGCGAAATGATCTCCTTTCAGTACTTAATTTTTATCAGTAACTATCATTCATTCATGTCTTTCGCAAAACATTCTGTAAATAATCTAATATCCGTGTTCACAAACCACTCCAGCTCTTAACTAAAAGTCACTTAGCGTAACTAAAGAAGCCCATTACTTGTACTGTTAGGTGTGTGTTTATAGAGATTCTTGCTCGTTCTTCTCCACTCGAATCGACATTTTGGAACGAGCGCCTAGCTTCACTGACGGACAGACTGACAGACTATTATATATTTCATATTTGTTGACGTTTCAAAAGTACCAAATTATGGTTTAATTGAAATAAATTCTTTTGAATTTGAGTTGGTCACTCATGGATAAGCAAAAAACCTCACCTGTCTTAGCTTAGAGATTCCTTCAAATTTAGGAGAACTTAATTTGTGTCATTACGGCTTTCGTCCAAACAGAAAGTATCAAAGTCAAAGCATTTATTTCAATTAAAACATAACTTGGTACTTTTGAAACGTCGACAAAACCTTACTAATATTATAAATCGGAAAGTGATTTGTTTCGTTTGTTCCGATTTCACGCCGTAACTACTAAACCGATTGCTTTGAATTTTTGCAGACGTAAAGTTAAATGTCTGGATTAAATAATAGGTTACTTTTTATCCCGGAATAATTTGATATTCCCGAGGGAAATCAAAAGTATTGATATAGATAGCGCTGTATGTATTGGTATAGGTCAAATAGGCTACTTTTTATCCTTTTGTGACGCGAGCGAAGCCGCGGGTAAAAGCTAGTACAAAATAAATAATAGTATACCAGTCATTCCGTCAGTGAAGCTATGTGAAGCTAGGTGCTCATTCTATAATGTAGATTCGAATGGAGAAGTATGAGATTCGTTACTCTTTAAAAAAAATATGTTCTACAATGTCTCTGATACATATTCCAATACTGTAGGTACGTATATGTAAGAACAAATAAAAAAAACAAAACGAAAATCTTATAGTCATGGTGCTCAATGCATGCTGACAATCCATAAAAATAGTGCTTCTATACAAGAAAAAGGAAACTCTTTGTTTCAATAAAGAAAGAAATGCTCGATGCCATAAGGAAACTGAATTGTCTACATTAGAATTAAAGTATTACATTACCTACCTACTTATTGAAATCTGAGTAACGAAATATTAGGTGAAAAATACCCCTTTCTTCTCCTCTAATATATTCTGATTTATTTCGTAACGAGATCCAAATTCATATCCATAGGACGCCATGGACAACCACGAAAATACTAGAACACTGAAGTCCAACGCGTTCCGCCAGGATCTACAGCAAATACAATCTCGGTACTTCAGATCTTGGCTTACCTACATGAGTTTTAGGAGATTGTGGCGGGCTTGTCCAATAAAAAAATAACAAAACACGATATACCATCACGCGATCCATTCATCGGAAAGGTAGAACACCCACGTTTGCGAACGTTATCACTGCCATTGAAGTAGGGGGCGAGCCTATCTTTATGAAGGACAGACACGACTCTACAAAAATAAACACTTTTAAGGTCACATGAAGCGAGAACTTACGAGTAAAATGTCTACTGTCCACGGTGATTGGACAAACGATAGGCTAACTTAACGTTCGCGCGCGCCTCAAAGAGCCATCAGACCACCACAGATGGAGCCCAACAGGATTCGGAGTCACGGAGATCTAACGGGTTACCGGGGCTCCGGCTCGACGTGCAGGAGAAGTAACGGGGTGGTTTTTAGTCAGTATGAGTCTGACACTCCCTCCCGCCTCCGCCTGAATCCGGGAGCAGACATTCGACGATTTTCCCACTTAAAAAAAAGGCTGACTTAACGTGGCCGCTTTTTGGACAGTTTCCATTGGTTGTAACCACGATGCAAGCATTTGTCACTTTGTACCCCGCCTATTGTTTGTGAAGTATACATGCTTTCGTCAAGGTCAAGTCAGGTACAATTTAATTATTATCACATGGAGAAGGAATATACTACTATAGAAATAAATAAAAGAAAGACAAGTACAAATATGTGTAGCTGTTTACGGGTATAACTCATAAACGACTGCACAAAATTAGATAATTATCTTAATAATTAATTATTCAATGTCAACAATATACAACTCCTATCGTAGCTGTTAAATTGCGGGAGGAAACGCCCGGGTGTCATCACTGCGAGGACCGCCCTGAGGACACGGTGGAACACACGGTGGGAGAATGCCCTTCGTGGGCTGAGCACCGCCGTGTCCTCAGGGAAGTGATCGGCGATGGCGACCTCTCGCGTCCGGGCCTAGTGCAGGCCATGATGCGGAGCGAGGGGGACTGGGATGCCGTCTCCTCCTTTTGCGAAGCAGTCATGCTAGCTAAGGAGGAGGCGGGACGCGTGAGGCAGCGAAGCGCTGCCTCCTCGCAACCCAGCCATCGCGAAGGACACACCGGGCGTCGGGGATCGCGAGACGATCTCCGGCCACCGTAAGCGCGGGCCTGCGGACGGCGAGCATGGGTGGCTCCCCGTCCGACCAGAAACAGACCCGAGCGTACGGCGCGTCGCGTTCCGCGCGCGCCTCAAAGAGCCATCAGACCACCACAGATGGGGCCCAATACGGCCGATGCCGATTCGGAGTCGCGGAGAACCTAACGGGTAACCGGGGCTCCGGCTCGACGTGCAGGAGAAGGAACGGGGTGGTTTTTAGTCAGTAAGAGTCTGACACTCCCTCCCGCCTCACCCAGGCGGGGGCAGTCATTCGATGATTTTCCCCCCTTAAAAAAAAAAAAAAAATCGTAGCTGTTAAAATAGCATTCAGAGTACGGAATATAAAGCCAAACTCAATACCATTTAGTTCATTCAATATCCACGCAATACGGATGCAATGGACGCTAGTGCAACACTAACTTGAGTACGAAATTTCACAATGTCGATGGATCGGTATTGGATTCAAGAGTAAGCCACCCTATTCCTGAGGTTACCGTGTCCAAACAGGCAACCGAACTCTTCAGTGTTATATAATAGGTAATATAAGTATTAGATGACTCAGGTAATCACCAAAGCAATGAGACATACAAATGCTATTTTTGTCCCTTTTATCAATTTTGCCAAAAATATTGAGTGCCTATCATGGTCCATCTGTTGGTTTATTTATCAATAAGGAAAACGCGATTATCTTAGTAATTAAGTAAACATGTAATAACGTATGATTGGAATTATGTATTATTGTAATGTATTACTTAATTTATTATTGTGCTTCGTTGGCCGAGTGGTCGCAAGTGCGACTGCTGGGCAAGGAGTCTCGGGTTCTTCCTAATTCCAACAATCATGAAACTCCTAATCCCAAAAAAAGGTGGGTAACGCACTTGTAACGCGTCTTAGTGTTCCAGCGCGACGCCGATTGCTTACTGAGATTCGTCTGCTCGTTTACCGGCTTATGCCATAAGAAAATAACGGTAGCCGCCATGGCTTCCCGATAAAATATATAGCCCTTAAAGTCGCGCTATCTGACCTCTGTCCTTAGATAAAGTATTTGTAGTACTAGAAATACTTATGAGAGTATAAAATTGAGGGGCGTTTGTGTTTGAACATAGGCCGACTTAAAATGTAAGTTAATATGGAAAAGAATGAACTAGAAACTCCGTCCTATCAGGAGATAGTAGAAAATACATATTTGTACGTCTGAAATCGACGTAGTAAGAGGTAAACAAAAATGTGAAACTTCGCATTTCTTAGTATTTTTGCTTGTAATCTTATCTGGGTGTTCGATCGGTAAATAATATGTGATAATAACTGTAGTCCATTATATTTATGGTCTGATGTTTGCGTAGGCTACTACGTCTGTACGCAGACGGTGATTTGGGGTTTCGCGAAAAGAACCATTTTAACCAACCACCCCTGAACCATTTCTTAACTATTTACTTAGCGTGATGTAGCACCTAAACTAATCCCTTGTACTGTTAGGTGTCAATTATAAATTGGTGAAAATAACATTGTCGCTAAATGCCTCATACCTTAGGCACCTTTTGCGAAGCAGTCATGCTAGCTAAGGAGGATGAAAAAATGAGTGAATGTAAGAGTAAAAAAATGGCGTTCCTTAAAATTTAGAAGAAGTTGATGGAAATGGTCATTTCTTTTCTTACAATTTGAAAAATATATCTTTATTGTTGAAATTAAACGTATATTTTTTACAAGTTGTTAGGTAGTTCAAAAATGCTTTGGAAACTGAAATGTTTTATCACTCAATTTACTCAAACAGCCTTTTAGAAATTGCATATAAATAAAACTGAGTTTTATTGCAATCGGATGAACGATAAAAATGTTATGTGCATAATAAAACAGGAGGAATTATATCGTTTCCTTACGATACGCGCTCCGCCTCCTCCTTAGGTAGCATGACTGCCTCGCGGGAGGAGACGTTGTCCAAGTCCTCCTCGCTCCGCACCATGGTCAGGGGCTTCCTCAAATCTGATTCCGATCGATCGACATTGGTATTGTGAACATCTGCCCCTCATATCCGATCACATTTTTTGATCAGACCACCATATTTTAGAAAACCGGCAGTGGCGTGCAGTCCATATAGGCGAAAAGGCTTTGCCTACCTATAAATATCGTGAATATATAACATACATAAAATGTACAAACGCGTTTATTAAAATTCAATAATATAATAAAAGTTTGTAAAAAAACGGCTAACATAATAACATATTACATTTGTAAAGCAATAAATGCGCCCCGCACGCACCACGCATGCGCCACTATTCCTTAAATCTTGGTTGCTAGTTGTGACGTCACAAAAGAAATGTACCAAAGTATGCACCGCACATGCGTGAATTTCACGACCATAGTCATGGTACAGAATAACCATTCATAATTATATAACACGATTCCTGTTGCTTGACAAAATGTTGGCAACTAAAAAATTAGAGGACCGTTCGTTCATCACTTGGAAAACGATCGTATTTTATTAAGAATTCTAAAACAATAAAACAGCGACAAGTTATTGTATTTTTAAAAACAATTAAATCATAAAAGGTTTTATATTGATAAAATCTGTATATCGTAAATTGTACTGATGAATGGAGTACACCAGCGCCATCTATTGAATTTTTTGTTGAAACTTCTGAACTCGTTCGATATAATGCGAATGTATTTTTATAAATGCGTATTTAACAAATATGTTTCAAGTGTTTTAATTAACATTTTTACGCGTTGTCGGTTTATAGAAATTTTAAACGAGGAGTTGACTTTATTATTATAAAAGTTAAAAGGAAGTTATTGAAACGTCAAGATGGCGCCAGTTACAACGTTTCAAATTATATGAATGAATGTTTTTAAACATGAAATATTGGTTTAAGACGATGATGCAATTTCATTTGATTTACTAAATTAACCTTTGTTTTTTTGAAATTAAACGCTGCATTACCTTAATTTTTAAGCTACTTTTTTTATAATAAACACTCAATTGGTAATGACTTCAATTCATTTCCAATGTTTTCGGCCATATTGTTTTCATGTGATGTGCGATCGCTTTGTTTATGTTTTCGTTTAAATTATTAGGAATTAGTTTTAAACATAAAGTTGCATAAATGTGTCTGCGGACGGCGAGCATGGGTGGCTCCCCGTCCGACCAGAAACAGACCCGAGCGTACGGCGCGTCGCGTTCCGCGCGCGCCTCAAAGAGCCATCAGACCACCACAGATGGGGCCCAATAGGGCCGATGCCGATTCGGAGTCGCGGAGAACCTAACGGATAACCGGGGCTCCGACTCGACGTGCAGGAGAAGGAACGGGGTGGTTTTTAGTCAATAAGAGTCTGACACTCCCTCCCGCCTCACCCAAGTGGGAGCAGTCATTCGATGATTTTCCCCCCCTTAAAAAAAAAAGGGGGGGTTCAGAATCATGTACTGAATTCATGGTAAGCGGCTTCGGTACACCGTCCCTTACACCCTTCATAATATTAGACATACAGAAATAACCAGATTCACCAACAGAAAGAAAAATGATTGTAAGTAACAATTGTGTGCGCAACTGTACTTTTTTATAAAATTTTACATTTTATTATAAAATAAAGGCTTATTTTTTTAAGGTATAATAGTATTTGGGCGAATAGTCCATTACTAAATTTTACTTGACCTGATTCGCCCGCTATTAAATTTGTCTCGGGCGAAACCGGCCCTAAAAATATTCAAAATTGAAAGTAGTTCATTCGCCCGCTTCGGGCGAACAAAATTAGGGCGAAACCGCTACTAAGCCCACTTCGTACATTACGGTGTTGTAAGTACACGCACACATAAATACACCACTGACATTTTGGTGCTTTTATACCCGAAGGGGTAGGCAGAGGCGCACATTACGGCACTTAATGCCACTGTACAATGCAATACCCGCTTTTCACTATTTATGTTATTACTAGCTACTTCCGCGCGGTTTCACACGCTCTGCTCAGCACCTATTGGTCGTAGCGTGATGTTTTATAGCCTATAGCCATCCTCGATAAATGCGCTATCCAACACAAAAATAATTATTCAAATCAGACTTGTAGTTACGGAGATTAGCGCGTTCAAACAAACAAACAAACACTTCCACTTTATATAATAGTATAAGATATAAGATAAGATGAGTCTCATGTAATGAGGGCGAGCCTATTGCCATATACCGGGCACGATTCCAAACTCCGTGCTACAACAGAGAATTAAAAAAAAAACAAATAACACTTTGCCCGGCAGCCGTAATTGCGACCACACGGCCAACGAGTCTGGAGAATACATGAAAAATAATTTTGGAAAATGAAAGTAAAGCAGATGTCATCTAAGTCTTACACGTTCAGCTAGTTAAGACCAATTAAACATTATTAGTGTACTCCTAAGTAATGAAGTTAGCTACAAGTAATTAGTGGTTCGTTGTTAGGTTCATAATTATCCGTGACTGAGAGGTTCATAACATTTAGCCTGGTTATTATGTTTTCGGCTTACTCACGGTAACTGTTTGACGAGGAACTCGATTAGTTTCAAGCCATGCTAGAGGCTCGTATTCATAAGCAGCATTTCGCGACCCGCGACGGATAGCGGAATCCAAATCCCATAAGTGTGAGAGAGCCATGCTTCGGCACAAATGGGCCGGCTCGACCGGAGTGATACCACGGCTAAGCAGAAAACCGACGTGAAGCAACGCTTGCGTTGTGTTTCGTGGTGTGAGTGAGGTTACCGGAGACCCAATTACCCTCCCCTTCCCCAATCTCCCCAATCCCTGAATCACCAACGATCCTCAAACTGCTAATCCCCAAAAGGCCGGTAACGTACTTGTAAGTCTCTGGTGTTCCAGGTGTCCATGGGCGACGCCGATTGCTTACCATCAGGTTATCCGTCTGCTCGTTTACCGGCTTATGCCATAAAATAAAAAACAAATATATACATACAAATTTTTGCACTTTTAGTAAAGACTTACTCACTACTTTATTTTACATGGTACTCTCAATTTTACATTTAATGTGCTAAACTCATTCGTGGAGCAAAAATTGCAATTACTTCCTATGTATGACTCACAAGTCATAACCACCATTTTGAAGTACTGTCATAATGCTGTCTCTAGCGTACTCGAATGGAAATGTATTTGAAATACGTGGTATCAATTAATTGACATATTATTATACACATTGTAAGAATGTAAACACTTCAAATGATTGAAATTGATCGAGTGATACATAACATCACGCCTTTTATGTCCGAAGGGGTAGGCAGAGGTGCACTTTATGCCACATTAGTTTCAAGCCATGCTAGACGCGGCGACTGTCGCGCTGCTACTGGAGTAGCGTCGTGGTTCGCGGAATACTGCTCACGAATATGAGCCTCAAGAACTTCTTAAAGAAGAATACTTCACTCTATTTTAACGTTAAAATTCTTAATTTTCTTTCTCATTGTCCACAGAAAAATACCCTCAAATCAAGAAGCTATTTGGCTACGATCCGAACTTCAAATGGGTGGTGACGGCGATGGTGCTAGTCCAAATCATCTCTTTGCCATTTGTGACGCAACTCAGCTGGCCTCTGATGCTGGTGGTAGCTTATTGCTTCGGTGGAGTCATCAACCATTCTCTCATGTTGGGTAAGTTAAGATAACTTTGTAAAGCGCCCGGAACCTACTTGTAACTCCTTTGGTACTGCGGCTGTTAATGGACGACGCTGATTTCTTACCATCAGGTGATTTCGGAGTCGCGGAGAACCTAACGGGTAACCGGGGCTCCGGCTCGACGTGCAGGAGAAGGAACGGGGTGGTTTTTAGTCAGTAAGAGTCTGACACTCCCTCCCGCCTCACCCAGGCGGGAGCAGTCATTCGATGATTTTCCCCCCTTAAAAAAAAACCATCAGGTGATCCACCTTGTACTGGTTTGATGTCTATAAAAAAGGTATTGTAGAGGTATAGACGATTAATAAGACGTATTGTTTACATGATAAAGCTAAACCTTGCCACCAATGGAGCCGGCTCGACAGGGTCTCCCAATAAGGGCTCGTACACAAATCTGATTTGCGACGTCGCATCGCAAAAATGTGCAAGCTCCCTCTACGCATTGCAAGAACTTGCGAATTGATTCGCATCGCGCATCAATATCTTATCTTCTCAAAATCTTCTTTGTTTCTTTTTCCTGTATCTCTTAGCAATAACATAAGTGTACACTTCTTTTTACGATCCATGTCACGACCGAGCTTTCAATTTAAAATACGTTTATTACGGTTGAAGGGCGTCGAAGGAATGGTCACTCAGGGTGCATTGTCGCACGAAATTGCAACGCAGCAATTCAAATCGTAATTTTTGTGTTGCGAATTGCATCGCATCGTTTGTGTACGAATCCTAAAATAGTGTAAAACAACCGAAACGCGCTTGTCAGAGGAACTTTTACTAGCAAAGTAAAATCAATTATTGATATGGAATTTGTCTATATATATTACACATAACATAACTTCACGCCTTTTATCCCCAAAGGGATAGGCAGAGGTGTACATTACGGCACTTAATGCCACTGTACAATGTAATAGGGGGAGAGCCTATTGTCATATACCGGGCACAACTCCAGACTTCGTGCTACTACTAAGAATTTTAAAAACTCTGTGGTACTTTGCCCGACCCGGGAATTGAACCCGAGACCCCTTGCCCGGCAGGAAGTCACACTTGCAACCACTCGGCCAACGAGGCAGTTTTTATATAAATAACTTGTCCTAGAATTAGTAATATTGTTATTCCCTCTCGCCTATGACACAGGATATTCTTCCTAGTATTGACATTCAAACTTGGCGAGATCTCTGATTTTAAATTAAGATGTTTATCTGTACTATGACTATTTTATTATCTATCTACAGCCTTGGCCAAAAGTATTAGGCACCCTATGAATTATTGCATATTTTTGATTTATAGAAAAACAAAAATACTTTTGTTGATTTTTTTTTATGGAATACATAACCCGGTAAACGAGCAGACGGATCACCTGATGGTAAGCAATCGGCGTCGCCCATGGACACCTAGAATACCAGAGGCGTTACAAGTGCGTCACCGGCTTTTTGGGGATTAGGAGTTTGAGGATCGTTGGGGATTCAGGGATTGGGGAGATTGGGGAAGGGGAAGGTAATTGGGCCTCCGGTAACCTCACTCACACGACGAAACACAACGCAAGCGTTGCTTCACGTCGGTTTTCTGTGAGGCCGTGGTATCACTCCGGTCGAGCCGGCCCATTTGTGCCGAAGCATGGCTCTCCCATACTTTAACTTTATTTCTATTACAAACATACAAAAACATTAATATTTTGTTGGACCACCCTGTAAATTTATCACAGCAGCTACTCTGAGGCATACTGTGTACACAAAACACCGTTAATTAGTTCGCAGCGCTACACATCGGCACTAGTATGACTACACAATATACATGTGTGGGTAATTTCATATTAATAGATATGTATAGAAACATTCGTCTATCACACACATCTTGGTATTTAAATATCATTTTTGTGTCGGTTTACGTAATTATTTAGTAAATAAGTTTAAATAAAAACGAGGGTAAAGATAAAAATAACTTATAACAAACTTGGAATAAATCGAAATCAAATAATGAGCAATCGAGCCATAAAATACCCATATAAATATAGTGTTTTCTCATCGTATTTTTATGTTACTGAATGGTATACAATATTTCGATGTCATTCACAGCGCGTTTGGCGTAATGGCCTCCAGTAAAGTGCCGCCGGATCGATTCCAGCATTCACAAGTTGTTTCTAGAATTCATTAATCAAATATTTAAAATTTGAAACAATGTTTTAATCTTTTCTTTTTTTCCTATCCTATTTTTCTAAATCTTCTTATGTTAATTTTAAAAGTATATACTTTATCGCATGATATTTCCCAATTCGACTATAAGGTTTATTGGCATATTGATTAATTATTATTTAAAGAACTTTAAGAACTTAACTGTGGTATGATAATTAAACTGTCAAACACCAAGCGGTCACTGGTGACCGCAACCTATTGTTCTATAATTGTGTCTACAAAACCGGTATTCGACGAGTTAATTATTATAAATATTGAATATAAAACCACTTATTTGTATAATAAATAAATTAATTGTAATAAAAGATAGTATTGTTTTATTTACCGACTTATCTGCTTCTTTTATAGCCCGATTAAATATTTCAAAAAACAAAAAAAAAATAAGAAAAACTACATAGTAAAATAAAAAAAGAATCTTTCAGCTGGAATAGAACTTACATCATCATTGATCATTGAAAGACAATAAAAGCGCGCTCATTAACCAGTCGACCACGAACCCTACGTTAATACCCGTCAAAATGTCGGGTCATATCAATGATTGTAAATAGTTTTAACCTTACCCGTGAATTAAATTATAAAAATACATATACCGACACAAGAATGAAAATACCAATGTGAATGTGGTGGACGAATATTTTTATACACAGTAATATGAAATTACCCACACATGTTCACTGTGTAAAAGATAGTAGTGTCGATGTGTGGCGCTAGTAACTAATTAGCGGTGTTTTGTGTATAAGTTTTACGCATTCCTCTTGAGAAATTGCTTCCCATTCGTGAACTAAAGCGCATTTTAATGCAGTTTTTGATGTTGTGGAATATATTTTGTTTCTTTCTTTAAAATACCTCCCAAATGTTCAATTGGATTTAGATCCGGGAACTGGGCAGGCTAAACTAACAGGTCAATACATTTGTCAGTAAACCTATGTAATGTGTCGCTGAATTATGACAAGGCGCGTTTTCCTGATGAAATTTAACACCGTGTAAATTAGTGTCACCAAAAATACACGAAAATGAAGGTATAACAGCACTTTCTAATACATTTATGAATTTTGCACTGTTCATGTGACCTTCGTAAATGCACATTATGCCGACTTCATTCACAGCCATGCAGCCCCAAATCATTACGAGGCGCCTGCCGTGGTTTATGGTTGGGACTACGCAATCTGAGTGATATTCTTCGCCGCTGCGTCGGCTCACAAACGTCACACCTGGTGTTCCAAATACCTGAAATGATAAAACAAAATTGACACAATACAAACCATTATAACATTTGAGTTTGAAGACTAATGCAATAATAATCGTTGCAATTGTGTTATAGACTCAATTAATAAAACTTACCTCAAAGTTTGATTCGTCGACCATTGTACATTTGACCAATCCTCCGCTGTGAAATGTTGGTGTCTCAGAGCCCAACCAAGACATTTTCTTTTGTTCTCTCCTGTAAGCCACGGCTTCTTTCTGGGTTTGTAACCTTTTAAAACTGCTTCTATTAGCCTTCGTCTTGCAATCCGAGCGCTCATGCGTCTCTTAAGATAAAGCTGCAGCAAGCTCCAAAGTATTTTTTTTACTGTCTTTGGTACGCTCACAGTTATGTTTCCTGTCCTGGGCCTCTAGCCAAACGCCACTTTAGCGCTTGTCTACAGAGAGAGTAGAAATCAAAATGTATGGGGATGACACTGACAAGTGTCAAAATATACGTCAATTCCATCATATAATGTGGTTTTCTATTCTACATGTAGACAAGCGCTAAGTGGCATTTGGCTACAGCTGCTGGTAGCTAGCAGTCACGCTATTTCTGCCTGTTTTTGTTTTATTCGCATCAGTACCAGTCCCAGCAAAACGTTTAATAGAAGATTGCACTGCGCATCGCGAATATTTTAACAACTTCGCAATTTCTTTCTGGGTCTCTCCTTGCTAATGTAAAAGTTTGACTTACACACGATTTTAAGACTAATTTCGTTTCTCTTTAGCATTTCTAAATAAATTTGTTCTCTATTTAATCAAAAAAACTGCAAATGTTCTGTCTTTATGCGAAGACTTCGAAATATAGACTGATCAGACATTAAAAGTAAGTTTTGTAAAAAAATAATATTTCGTTATTGATGCACCAGATGTTATACAACCACTCAAATATTGCCGCCCAATATCTTAAATAGCGGTTTATGACACCGAGATCATCTTTCAAAAGAATATTAACTCATTGTTTAAATAGCACGTGTGCACAGGACCTTTATTGGGGGCCTAATACTTTTGGCCAAGGCTGTATATTAATGAAAATGAATTTCCGTTCGTTAGTGTCACTAAAACTCGAGAACGCCTGAACCGATTTGGATAATTTACGTCTTAAAATGTTTGTGGAAGTCCAGGTAAGGTTTAACGGGCCAGGAATTTTTTTTAGGCGGTACGATTTTTGCCGGGTCATCTAGTAATGAATAAAGATTATTTATTATTATATTAGAATTACTTCAATTTTAAAAAGAACGTGTAAAAACTATATTGTTACTTTTATGCATTACTAGCGACCCGCCCCGGCTTCGCACGGGTGCAATATGCATGTATTATACATATAAACCTTGCTTAAGAATCACTCTTTCTATTAAAAAAAACCGCATCAAAATCCGTTGCGTAGTTTTATAGATCCAAGCATACATAGGGACAGACAGACGGCGGATAGCGATTTTGTTTTATACTATGTAGTGATAGTTGAACAACATTATCTGTGAATAACCAGTTATCTCGGAAGAGGTTTCATCAGTAAGTGCTGTGTTATTGACGCTTGGTATTGAACAACCTTTCAGAATGACTCATCAGCAACAAGAATTGCAACAACGCGTCAATCGGCATCAACACCTGACACCTGCTTGTCTTATGTACACAGATAAGCCCTTATCATACAATTTACAATGATCAGCCACTCGAAATGTGTATCATATCACGTTTACATTATCAGGCTGTTAACTATTTGAAGTGGGAATATATTTCTGAATACTTGTAACTGATAGGGATTGTGTGGAATTCAGTGTGTCATCTGTTGTTTATTCGAAGCCGCTGCTTGTATTGGAGTGAAGAGCTAGGTTTCTTGTTCAACATCAACAGCCTATAAATGCCCACTGCTGAGCAAAGCCTCTTCTCACACGGAGAAGGGTTTAAGTATTAATCACCACGCTTGCTCAATGCGGGTTGGCGATTTCAAACTTATAATTAGAAATTATAAGCCCAGGTTTCCTCACGATGTTTTCCTTCACCGTTTGTCATTGTCAGTGGTGTCTAGATAACCTTAGAAAGTGCATATACCACGGAAAAAATCACATTGGTACTTGCCGTTGTAGGTTTCGAACTCACACCCTTTTTTCTTGACATTTTCTGGGTTTCTTGTTGACAGTGTTCTGTTTCCGTGGTTGCATCCGAAGGGAAAGGCTTTAGTATTAATGTTCCAGAGATGCATCATCTTCTTTTCCTTTCTGCCCTTATTAGCTCAGTTATTTGGTCGCAAAATAGGGGTTATCTGTTTGTAGGATAAGCCGATATACGAGCAGACGGATTACCTGATGGTAAGCAATCGGCGCCGCCCATAGACACTTGAAACATCAGAGGCCCTCTGGGGGTATATATTTGAGGATATAAAACCCAGCAGTCGCACTTGCGACTACTCTGCTAATGCGGCAGTCTACAGTTACTACCGACTACCGAGGCAAAAAACAAATAACTATCTATTTATATCTATCAAAATAAACAGGGATCGATCGTATGAGTTACAATGTTGTTTAAAAAATAGTATTATGATAAGACTTGAAAGAATGAACGATGAGGATATAAGCCTTTGAAATGACCTCACGTAACTTGGAATAAAGAGAAAAATAAATAAATCATGTCCGATAGCAGTAATCAGTCAGTAAGATAAAATGTATGTATTTGTGTACTTGAAATGCGTCCCTTATTTATCTTGGTGTTTACACACCTCATATTGTCATTTATCATGATGCAGAAATTCTAAAATTAAAAAAAAAATATTTATGGGAAATACACCTAGAATACCAGAGGCGTTAGGGGCGTCCATAAATTATGTGAGATGTTTAAGGGGCCGGGTAGACTCAAATCTCATCTAATCTTACGCTGGAGAGAGAGGGGGGGGGGTGTCGGCAAATATCACGTATTTTTTTCTGATACAAACAAAATATTTTTTTTTAATCTTTATTTAATAAGGGAAAAAATATTATACGATTTTTACCGACTTCATAGTACATTTTATTCCAGATTGTACATGCTTAAGATATAATTGTACATGCACATGGATTTTTTTTCTTTTTGCAATAACAATCAAACGCGTTTACGTGAAAAATCAACATTTTGAAAAATCTCACGTGAGATTGGGGGAGGGTGTTGAATAAAATCTCACGAAATCTCACCAAGGGGGGAGGGAGGGACAGACAATTAAAAAAAACACCTCACGTAATTTATGGACGCCCCCTTACAAGTGTGTTTTGTGGATTATAATTTAGAGTATTTTTGGGATTCAGGGATTAGGGGAGGGCGGGGCGGGGGGAAGGTTGCTGTAGTTGTTTCACTAAGTTAAACTGCTCGGCTGTTGTATCAACCCGGTCGAGCCGGCCCATTCGTGCCGAAGCATGGCTCTCCCACACGGGTCGTGATTCTGGAGTTGCACTCTCTATATGTGAATGGCAATATTAAATCGGACTTATAAATTGAACCAAACCCCTTCTTTCAGCGCAGACATGCTTTTTTTTTTTTTAAATCTTTATTTAATAAGAAGGGCTTTTTTCCGTAGAGGAAAATGTCAGCCCTATTATAGGATTCAAAATTCAATACAAAAAATAAAGCAGCTAAACCTTTTATAGGTTTAACTATCCCTTAAGCTCAAACACAAATTAATTAAACTATACAATTTTCTAGCGTCAGATGACAATGGTGACGCTAAAACACTGTTATAAAAACCAATATTAAGGCTCTTAAAACTAAAAACCTGATTCCTCTGAGACTCAATACGTCGACACTCATACAAAATGTGTTGCACATCCTCTACAACATCACATACAGCACAATTTGGTGATTCGACTTTATGCATCATGAATCCGAAACTATTAAGAGGCATGTGTCCAGATCGGAGCCTTAAAGCTGTGGCGATATCTTGTCTACTCAACCCGCCTTCACCGAACCAGAGGGCACGAGGAAGCGTCGGTTGTATTGTTTTATACCAAATGCCTTTAGTAAGTGACCTTTTGTCAAAGTATTCTGACCATACTTTATAGCAACTTTCTCTTATTAAAGGCAGAAGTTCAGTATGCCACAGAGCACAAGTATAAACCTCCCCGTCAGATCCCGCTTCATTAGCCAACCGATCAGCTTCCTCATTACTCTCCAATCCAATGTGGGAAGGGATCCATTGTATCACAATACTTTTGCCTTTGGCCCTAAGGTCAAAAATAGATCTTAAAATACTGTACGCCAGTGGAAGCCCTCGTACAGATAAACTTGAATGAATTAGGTGAAAAAGAGCACTCTCTGAATCACAAAAGATAACAAACCGGTCACCGTCTAAGGATTGAACGACAAAGCTTCCGCAATGGCAATTAATTCTATGTGCATAATTGACAGCTTCGATAAAATGCGTAATTTGAAGGTTATACCTAATTGTGAATCAAAAAATGCTGCACCGTAAAAATTATCCCTTCTTGAACCGTCTGTATATACACAATGATATTCTGAATATACCGAAGTTAAAGACTTGCAACAGATTGATTTTAAGTTATAGCTATTATATGATTTTTTTGGTTTGTCTATATGTTCTAAAGTAGTTTTAATGTTAGATAAGTCCATATTGCTGCCCCATGTATCCATAGAGAATAAACCAACACTGTCACTTGTATACACGTGTTCTTGCTTTAAGGCATCATGTGTAGAAACTAGAAGAGGTATTTTTTTATTCCTCCAGAAACGATTGCGACTACAAGTATGTAAATTGTCGATCAACTGAACTAACGGAGACTTAAAACTCTTACTTTTCAAATAAACTTTCCCTGCTAAAAAACGACGTCTAACAAATAAAGGGGATAAAAATAACTCAGCTTCCATCACATGAATTGGGGTGCTTTTGATGTACCCACCTATCAACCGTAAACAAATATTTTGCAGCAGACATGCTTGGCGCACAAAACTAACAGTTACTTTTCATATTACTCTATTCACTCAGTTGCAAATGATATTTTTAGTATTTTACTGTTAGGTATTTTTGCAAGACTACTGAAAAAGTAGCCTTGAAAATAAAAGCTAACGAAAAACGAATCATAATCACCTATTTATAAAGTTTATATTAGCATACTACGTGTTTATGTAAACCAATTACTTCGCTGGTCGAGGTATGTCTATATTATGTTTAAGAAAATTTGTCATAATATCACACTTACATGGCTTACACTTAGAACATAGGGTCACATCTAATGATACCCTCTTTTTAAGGGGGGGGGGGGTCATCCAATGTCTTGTCCCGCCCTGGGTGATGTGAGAGGGAGTGTCAGATTCTTACTGACTATAAACTCGTTTCTACTCCTACTTCTTCACAACCCAGCCGTCCCTTTGGGCGTCGGGGATCGCGAGACGATCTCCGGCCACTGTAAGCGCGGGCCTGCGGACGGCGAGGCATGGGTGGCTCGCCGCCCGACAGAGCCAGAGACTAGAACCAGACACGAACATACGGCGCGTCGCGTACCGCGCCATCAAAGAGCCATCAGACCACCACGGATGGGGCCCAATAGGGCTGAGCCGGTACGGAGCCGCGGAGAACCTAACCGGTTACCGGGGCTCCGGCTCGAAGTGCAAGAGCCTACTCTCTAGAACGGGGTGGTTTTTTGTCAGTAAGAATCTGACACTCCCTCCCACCTCACCCAGGCGGGAGCAGTCATTCGATGATTTTCCCCTCCTAAAAAAAACTGCTTCTGGCATTTCCTCTCGCTTCACTCAAGACAGGCGAAGTAATTTGATGAACATAACATCACGCCTTTTACCCCCGAAAGGGTAAGGTATTAAGTGTAAGCAAGGGTGAGGCATTAAGTTCCGTAATGTGCAGAGATGCACATTACTGCAGTTAATGTTACTGCACAATGTAACACCCACTTTCCACTATTTATGGTAGGAGTCCCATGTAATATTGCCATATACCGGACACATTTCCAGACTCCGTGCTACTACGAAAAAACCCAGTAATATAATTTGCCCAACCCCGACCCGAGACCCCTTGCCAGTCGCACTTGCGATCACTCGGCCAATGAGGCAGTCAAATAAAATCAGTATGACATGTGTATTACCAGCCTACGTGTTCGTTCGTAAACTCTAGTATTTGTAATAAAGTGAATAATATATTTAACGGTAATTCATTGATCCACAAGGCCACTCGTCACCTAACCACAGTTAAACTAGGTTTTTACTATACTCTATATACATAATGCGATGCCCTACTGCGATGCGATATCCTAGATAACTTACCTGTTATATGCGCTACTGAGCTAAGCATTTTATTTTTATCTGTCTACATTTTCTGATTGGCGATATAACAAAGAAGGGCCAAATTAAAAGTACCCTTAACCGACGGGCATGCATGAAAAGACTGATGCCTGTTGATGAAGCGAAAGATGTATGTAGGGATCGTCGTAATTGGCGTTCCATAAACTTTGCTTACCCAGGGAGACAGGCGTTATGTTATTTATGTATGTATGTATTTCCTAGACATAAAATCACCCGAGTGTACGGCGCGTCGCGTTCCGCGAACCTTAAAGAAACATCATCCGTGGTGGGATGGGGCCCAATAGGGCTGATGCCGATACGGAGCCGCGGACTTGTCTACTGACTAAAAACCACCCCGTTCCTACTCCTGCACTACGAGCCGGAGTCCCGGTAACCATTTACGTTCTCCGCGACTCCGTATCGGCATCAGCCCTATTGGGCCCCATATCCGTGGTTGTCTGATGGCCCTTTGTATTTAACCTAAGCTGATGACTAATACATCTCTATACGTTTACACGTTACTTTAAAAGGAACTATTTCTTATATAATATCTTAATAATAATGACTGCCTCGTTGGCCGAGTGGTTGCAAGACTGCCAGGCAAGGGGTCTCGGGTTCAATTCCCGGGTCAAGCTAAATGTTACTGAGTTTTAAAAAAATATCTCAATTGCAGCACGGCGTCTGGAATTGTGCCTGGTATATGGCAAATATGGCAATAGACTTACTCTCTATTACATGGGACTCATAACATAAATAGTGAAAAGTGGGTGTTACATTGTACATTGGCATTAAGTGCCGTAATGTGTACAGACCTCCCACCCCTACGGGGACAAAAAGGCGTGATGTTATGTTATGTTATCTAACATCGCCGCCATCATGGCTATTATGGTAGTTGTAAAAATTTCCGCACTTATCCTCGTTTGTCCTCTCATCTTGCACTCTAATTGATTAGTATACGTACTTAGGTATAATTTTATGTGACATTCCTACGTAAGTCAGTTCAAGGTTTTGTGTTAGTCTACCTTATCTATTATCACTGAGGCTGTAATGTAATATGTTTTAAAAGCTGTTTCTTACGACGATGTACCTGTACATGTGTTGTTTTTGATTTCATAAAAATACTCTTTTTGAATGAAAGAAAGAAAGGAAGGAAAAGCGTTTATTTGAATAATAAGCACACAAATGCAAAGATTGTAAAAGTACAGATACTTACATAACACAAAATAACAAAAACAAACTTAAATTGGTAAAGAAAAAAACAAAAAACAACAAAGTATAACAAAATATGTACAATAAAAACGACTTCGAAAACCAAAACCTAAAAACAAGCAAAAGGTAAAAACTAAAAAGCAAAAAATAACTATTATTAGTCATACGTACTTATTGGCTATGTGCGCGACGGTGGCGACGCGTAGCGTTTACAACATTTGCGGAAGCTGTCAAATAAACATTATAATTTGTTTTGCAAATATAAATAAAACCAAAGATTAAAATAGTATTGTTGACATTATTTAAGTGCAATTTATTCAATAGTTTTACTGTAAAATGAATGTAATAATAAAAACCGGGTTTGCATCATCCGCATTTGTTTCCAATTTCTGCCGTGTTGTGCGCTGCGGTCGTTATCTGTCCGCCAGTACTAGCTTTGCGCATAGCCAATAGGTTAGGTTACCCACCCACTGATAGGTAAGAAATCGGTGCATATAGTAAAAGTATTATAATGATTTTACCATATTTTTTTCTTTGTTACAGCTATCCACGAAATCGCACACAACCTAGCGTTCGGTCATAATCGGCCTTTAGCGAACAAATTATTTGGATTCTTTGCGAACCTACCTATAGGGCTGCCGGTGTCAATAAGCTTTAAAAAGTATCACTTGGAACACCATAGGGTAAGTTTTCACTTAATTTTATTTGTCATATTTTTATCCCGCCTCATTGATCATGTGATCGCTTGCGAGACTGCCTAGCAAGGGGTTTCAAGTTCGATTTTAGAGCCGGTCAAAGTATCTATGAAATAAAATCATGGCCTCATACTAGATTTTTTTGTACAACTAGAGAATTGTATTGTAAACCCGATTGAAAAAGTAACCTAACATAGTAACCTATGGAGTTTCTTGCTCGTTCTTCTACATGGGAATCTACACCTTGGAATGAGCAACTAGCTTCACTTCTAAATTTTTTTGTTGTTGACGTTCAAAACTGCCATCCTGGTCTAATTGAAATAAATGATTTTGACTTTGACTTTGAGCAGCGTGCGCGGTCGAGGCGATTTCGCGCAGCCTACTCCGTATATTCATGTGATTAACCCGCGATTATTTACAACTTTTATCTTTCCAGTACCAAGGAGATGAAGTAATAGACACGGATCTCCCAACATTGATCGAAGCCAAGTTATTCTGCACCACCGGCGGCAAGCTGCTCTGGCTGTTCCTCCAGCCGTTCTTCTACAGCTTCCGACCTTTAGTGGTCAGGCCTAAGGCCCCGACACCGATGGAACTCATCAACCTGGTGATACAACTATTCTTTGACGCCGTTATTATTAAACTTTGGGGTGAGTTATACACACATTTGTTTGGCTTCTGTCAAAGGCTTCGTCCGCGTGCTTGTGGGTTAAAAAGTAACCTAGGTTTTTTTTAGACCATAGTTTACCCCTGCTTCAAATTTCATTCCGGTCCCTTCAGCCGTTTTGACGGGAAGGCCTTATAAACAAAGATTAATAATATTAGTAGGATGTCAACATCATACTTTTAACTGGTTTTTCCACATAAACGTCTTTTTAAAAGTAAGGGCGGGCCTGCTGACGGCGAGCATGGGTGGCTCGCCGCCCGACCGGAACCAGACCCGAGCATACGGCGCGTCGCGTTCCTCGCGCGCCTCAAAGAGCCATCAGACCACCACGGATGGGCCTAATAGGGCTGATGCCAATACCCGTTAGGTGCCGCGGGGAACCTAACGGGTTACTGGGGCTCCGGCTCGAAGTGCAACGGAGTGGTTTTTAGTCAGTAAGAGTCTGACACTCCCTCCCACGTCACCCAGGCGAGAGAAGTCATTCGATGATTTTTGCACCTTAAAAAAAACCCTGTTACTGCCTACCAGATGGTGCTAGTGTTAACCTCTCGTTCTTCCTCCAATAGGGAATCAGCTAGTGTCACACGATTGGACGTTCAATATTTGACAGCTACTGTGATTGGACAGAGACCCCATTTAGCTGACTGGTTGATTTAATTGTACCACAGGGCCTTTAGCCAAACGCCTCTTTTGCGCTTGTCTACAGAGAGAGTAGAAATCAAAATGTATGTAGGATGACACTGACAATATAATTTGGTTTTCTATTCTACATGTAGACAAGCGCTAAATGGCATTCGGCTACAGCTGCCGGTCTGGTATATTGTACCAGCAAGAATTGGGTACTTGCCAACTAGTCAAATTCAATACTTTTTTCGAACTGTCAAAAACGACAGTTTTCTATGAATTTTGTACGAGATTGTGTATTGTGACGTCACGTTTTTTAGAGTCAAACAGTATACTTATATTTTAAAAATTTGCTGGAAAGATACTAAAATGAAGTTGGTCATAAAATCAATTAATGAAAGTGTGATTATTTTTTAATATTTTATTGTATTGAACAGTCGAAATAATTTATTTTTGATTAAGGAAGGTACCCAATTACCAACATCACTTAGGGCGGGAGGCGTCATTTGACGATTTGCCACGCAAAAAAGGCCTTAGTGAAGCTCTTTTTTTTTAAGGGGGGAAAATCATCGAATGACTGCCTGGGTGAGGCGGGAGGGAGTGTCAGACTCTTACTGACTAAAAACCACCCCGTTCCTTCTACTGCACGTCGAGCCGGAGCCCCGGTTACTCGTTAGGTTCTCCGCGACCGTTAGGTTCTCAAGCTCTAAGATTTATTAACATTGAATACGGTATTTGACAACTAGTAAAAAATATTTTTATCGAACTGTCAAATACGAAAGTAGTAATAATTTTTTAATATTAACAAATATTCTGTTGTATTGTAAAGTTGAAATAATTTATATTTGATTAACGACAATACCCAACGGAAGGAGTCATTCAAAAAAGGCCTTCGTAAATCAATAAGATTTAACAGTTCTATCGTGTATTGTTTTGTTTTTTTTTTAAATAACGTTGCCCCACACTAGTATTTTCTCCTGTGTCGTGGGTGCGTTTACAAACATACAAGTTCACATACACAATGACACCCAGATCCGAAACAACAATTTGTGGATCACACAAAGTGTTGTCCCGTGCGGGAATCGAACCCGCGACACGTTGCACGGGAGCCGGTTGCCCAGCCACCGCACCAACCGTGCAGTCCCCAGTGTATATATGTGTATTCTATTAATGTTTAAATACTGAATTGGTTTCAGGTTGGAAAGCGCTCGGCTACCTACTGCTTGGCGCTGTAATGGCGATGGGAGTTCACCCTGTAGCTGGTGAGTTGTAATTACTAATTAATAAATTAAATGAACTGACGACTGCCTCGTAGGCCGAGTGGTCCCAGGTGCGAATGGGTGACAAGGGGTCTCGGGTTCGATTCCTAGGTCGGGCTAAGTGTTATTGGGTTTTTAAAAAACCTCAGTAGTAGCACGGAGTCTGGAACTGTGCCCGGTATATGGCAATAAACTCACCCCCTATTACATGGGACCCATAACATTAATAGTGAAAAGTAGGTGCAACATGAAGTGTCGTAATGTATTTCTCTGCCTACCCCTTCGGGCATGAAAGGCGTGATGTTATGTATGTAATAAATTAAATATAATTAAATTATGAAAAATCTCTTTTATTTTAAATCATGATCATGTTTCATTTAAAGCTTGATTCTTTTTTGATGATTTTTTAAATGTTGCACCAGACTGGTTATTAGGAACCCATAATGAAGTTGTAATATATTTAAGTTTACCCACTGCCTCGTTGGCCGAGTGGTCGCCAGTGCGACTGCCGGGCAAGAGGTCTCGGGTTCGATTCCCGGGTCGGATATGGCAATAGGCTCACTACCTATTACATGGGACTCATAACATAAATAGTGAAAAGTGGGTGTAACATTGTACAGTGGTATTTAAGTGCCGTAATGTGCACCTCAGCCTACCTCTTCGGGGAAGAAAGGCGTGATGTTATGTTTAATTTCTCTGTTTATAGGCCACTTCGTTGCCGAACACTACATGTTTAAGAAAGGCTATGAGACCTACTCGTATTATGGACCTTTGAACTGGATCACATTCAACGTGGGTTACCATAACGAGCATCACGATTTCCCGGCGGTACCTGGCAGTAAGCTACCTGAGGTAAGCTTAAAAGATGGTGGTGACATCTGTTGGTTAGACATCGGAGCTTAATGTAGTTTATTTCGTAGATCGATAGATGGCGTGGTTGACAAATTTTGGGAGAGCCATGCTTCGGCACGAATAGGCCAATAGGGTAGTTTCCTAAATTTTATTTTAATGTCCGTCTGGTACATTAATTTAAAACTTTAGACACGTTTTTTTTCTTTTCTTGCAAAATTTAATACTTTCGACGATATATTAATTTGAAATATCGTTTGACGTCACAGCGTGCCACATTTTGTAGCACGTTATGACGTAACGATCTCCCACTCCTAAACTTAGCGCCATTTTATCTAATTATATTGCAATTTAATACGAGAAAATAAAAAATATGTGTCTAATATTCTTTCATTATGTAACTGACGGATTAATTAGATTTTTAATTTTGATACCCTGGAAACTACCCAATTCGACCGGAGTGGTATCACGGCCTCATAAGAAACCGACGTGAAACAACGTTTGCGTTGTGTGAGGTTACCGGAGACTCAATCCTCCCCTCCTATTACCAAATTTCTCATTCGTAAGAGGTCGGCAACGCATTTGTAACTTCTCTGGGCCTTTAGCCAAACTCCACTTTAGCGCTTGTCTACAGAGAGAGTAGAAGATAACTAAATGTATGCGGATGACACTGACTAGTGTCAAAGTTTACGTCAATTCCATATAATTTTGTTTTCTAAATGGCATTTGGCTACAGCTGCTGGTGCGCGACGCTAATTTGTGCCCCTCTATACCATAAAAAACACAACTGACTTAAAACTAAAATTTTGGACCATATTCTTACATGAAATAAGGTGGAAAATCCTTCACAAGCAACTAATAACACCATTTTTGACGCAGGTACGTCGTATTGCGCCGGAGTTCTACGACACATTGCCACATCACGATAGCTGGTCAAAGGTACTCTATGACTTCGTTATGGACCCCGACATCGGACCCTACGCGAGAATCAAACGCAAGCACCATGGACTTGACAGTTAAGTTGGTAGCATTGTACCTAGCTGTTGTTGTTTTTCTAATGTTGGTATAGTGCTTGCGATGTTTTCTAGGATATAGAAAGAAATGTATAATAATTCTTTTATAAAGCACGTTTAAAAAATAGATTTCAATCTCCTCTTTTTTGAAATTGGCTAATTAAATCAAATCATTTATTCATTTGCGAACATGGGTACAAAAAAAAGGTCTTATACAAAATAGTGTCCATTAACCATATTCTACCTTAAAGGCATGCAAATTTAAAAGAAAGATACAATAACACATATTAGGCACCAATAAACTAGTATTTTACAAATGAGGTAACTAAGGTAAATTAATGTACTAAAACCTTCCTAAGTATATCAAATACTTCTGAAAACTGCATCATAATCGATTCATCCAATAGCGAGATACTCGCGGACAAACCTTGCTTTTATTTTAAAGTCCACAAAAAGAAACGAAAAATATGCATTTACACGTAAATCGAGAGAGTACAGAGTAGTTGTAGATAGCGCCATCTAGCGGTGAGCGGTTGTAACTTAACGTATGTTGCATTCTGTAAATGAAATACAAAGTAGGTACATACTATTTTTACACAATTTTATAAAAACTTAGTTTACTAAGTGTGTCCCGATTAGTACTGAATTACAATAAAAATAACGCTTGACCCAGAGGTCAATTTTCGCTATTATGTCACAAAGATAATGTTGAATATTAAAAAAAAATAACCAGTCGATTTCACTGTATTCCTAAACCCATCGCAAGGCGCTTATATGATCTGCATACTTGGAACAATTAATTTGTGAAACCATATTATTAGTTTATTTTTTTACAACAATAAATTATGGATTTGACTAGAACTACGATGTAACTGTACATGTACCTTATGTATTATTTTAATTATAAGTTTAATTGTTTTAGCTTAATTTTTTTAAAGATATCTCAAATACAATATTTTTTTTGTTTTCTAATTATTAAGTTTTCGTCACTACTTTGGCTAATACCTTCGATTCCTGAGGAGGGCAAAGCGTTTTTTGTGTTTTATAACAATCTTTATAACACATTTGTATTGAACTTTCGTGAGACATACTAAATATATTATTATGTTTTCGGCTTACTCACGTAATGATTTGGCGAAAAACTCGACTAGTTTCGAGCCATGCTAGAGGCTCATATTCATGAGCAGCACTTCGCGACCCGCGACGCGGCGCATGACAATAGCAGCGCAATAGTCGACAGTGGCTTGAAACTAGTCGAGTTCCTCGTCAAATTATTATGTGAGTAAGCCGAAAACATAATAAAACTTTATAACATTACGTTTTGTTATAATACCTTAAATAGATTCGCCCTCCTTTAAAAATGGGATATATAGAGACGTTGAAATTTTTGTCGTGTACAACATGGCCAAAGTAGTTGTTTATAAGTAAAACTGTCTTTATCTAAGAATTTAAAACATTATGTTTATTTATGTTTAAGTTACATTTTTTGTATAAAATTATGTATATTATTACCTATACTTATAAATTTGTTTTTTATTATTATCACAACATAACATAACATCACGCCTTTTATCCCCGAAGGGGTAGGCAGAGGTGCATATTATACCACTGTACAATGTAACACCCACTTTTCACTATTTATGTTTTAAGTCCCATGTAATAGAACCTATTGCCATATACCGGACACAATTCCAGACTCCGTGCTACTACTAAGGATTTTTTGCCCTACCCGGGAATCGACTCCGAGACCCCTTGCCCGGCAGTCGTACTTGCGAGCCAACGAGGCAGCAGTTATTATTATCAATCATAATTATACTTGTATATGGCAATAAGCTCACCCCCTATTACATGGGACTCATAACATAAATAGTGAAAAGTGGGTGTTGCATTGTACAGTGGCATTAAGTGCCGTAATGTGCACCTCTACCTACCCCTTCGAGATGTCGCGGAGAACCTAACGGGTAACCGGGGCTCCGGCTCGACGTGCAGGAGAAGGAACGGGGTGGTTTTTAGTCAGTAAGAGTCTGACACTCCCTCCCGCCTCACCCAGGCGGGAGCAGTCATTCGATGATTTTCCCCCCTTAAAAAAAACCCCTTCGGGGATAAAAGGCGTGATTTTGTTATGTTGTTATTTATACTTGTATAAAAGAAATAGTTTTACGTTTACGTTACGTATAGTTTTACACTGAAACACTCAAACGCTACTCAATATTAAGTCGCGCTTAAGTATCTAAACTGGCAAACACCGCGAGGTCACCGGTGACCGCAACCTATTGTTCTATAATTGTGTCTATAATGACGGTACTCGACGAGTTAAATAGTTCTGTCTCTACAAACTCTTTGTAAAATGACAAAGACGGCATGATATTTAAGTACAATTTAAAATTTAGTAGCCTTTCAGTGTTCGAGCGTTAGATAGCTTGAAATTTTCTATAAATTTTGGCAAATCGTTTTTTTAATATTGTCACTGAATTTTTACACTACTGAAAAGCTAAAGCGAGCTTTCTTCAGTCAGTGTCAAAGGGGCTTATCTTCATATAAATAACGGTCGAAATCGCTTGACAATTGTCATAAAATAAGATTTGTCTAATTTTTTATTAACCTATAATAAAATTATAGTATGAAATAATGCTGAACACTTGCATTTAGAACATGGATTTACTTACGATTTGAATTTATAACAAAACTAGTGAAATGTGGACGTACTATAAGTACTCTGCTTACCCTTCCGAGATATGAGCGTTATGTTATGTTATGTACAGTACCTGGCAATAAATTACGCATCTATGACTTCTTTGGTGTTCCGGGTGTCCATGGGCGGCGCTGATCGCTTACCATCAGGTGACCTGTCTGCTCGTTTGTCTTCTATTCCATAAAAAATGCATTTTTTTTAGTAAAAACGTTGCCCCGGACTAGAGATTTCTCCTGTGTTGTGTGTGCGTTTACAAACATACAAGTTCACATACACATCACACCTAGACCCGGAACAATATTTTGGGGATCGCCCGAAAAATTGTTCCGTGCGGGATCGATTCCCTCGAGACACATTGTGTGGCAGCCAGTTGGCCAAACACCGCGCCAACGGTACAATCGAAGTTTTATATCGATCGCGGGCAACAACTAGTAAAGTGTGGGAGAGCCATGCTTCAGCACGAATGGGCGGGCTCGTCCGGAGTGATAGCACGGCCTCACAGAAAACCGACTTGAAGCAACGCATGCGTTGTGTTTCGTCGTGTGAGTGAATTATATATAATTAACTAGCTACTTCCGCGCGGTGTCATACGCTCTGCTCAGCTCCTATTGGTCGTAGCGTGATGTTTTTCGATAAATGAGCTATCCAACACAAAAAGAATTATTCAAATCAGACTTGTAGTTCCTGAGATTAGCGCGTTCAAACAAACAAACAAAAAACAAACTCTTCCGACTTTATATAATAGTATAAGATATATAATTGATGGGCCGACGTTTGACCACTATCTCGCCTGGGTGCTCTTGAAACCAATCTCAATGTCAATGCAATTTCAATCCAATAAAATCTCAATAATTATCCAATGTCAAAACTGTACAACCCCTATCGTAACTGCTAAAGTAGCATTTAGAGTACGGAATATAAAACCAAACTTAATACTATTTAGTTCATGAAATATCCACGCAATACGGATGCAAACGAGCGACGCTAGTGTGACAACTCAAGAGTACGAAATTTCACAATGTCAATGTCGATCGATCGGAATTGGGTTCAAGAGTAAGCACCCTGGTGGTGTACGATGAAGCGGTCTACGAAGGAGCACGTCGTCCCATAAGCAACATATTCACTCGGTTCTTGTCAATTGTCTCTTTCCAAAATGTATGTGCAATATATCGCCTGGTACTGTATATGCATTTTATAGGGGTTATTAACTAAGCCACTGTTTTAGCTAGCCAGACCAAATAATGAACAAATATATAAGAATTGTATATTAAATATAACAAGATGGCAATAGGCACACATAGGACCCACTAGGTGCTTGGCGACTGGGCTTCATCCAGTTGTAGAGTCTCTTCTTTCTGCCTTTAGGCTTAATTCATTTTGTCTCCTGCAGTAATCCACCGAGGGAAGTGGAAACTGTAGTCAGTAAGAGTCTGACACTCCCTCCCGCCTTACCCGGGCGAGAGAAGTCATTGCATGATTTTCACCCCCTGAATAAAGCGGTTAATTCTTCTAGTGTTTATCAGGGTAATTCTTGGTGGAAACGGCCAATAACCTCTTTAAAAGTCCCAGAAACATTAAAATTGGAGATATTACAGGCGAAAATTAATGTTGTATTGTATATTTGCACCTCTGTTTACCGCCCTTCGAAATTAAAGGCTTGATGTTATATAGATATGTAATTATGTGTACGGCCGAAATTAGTAACTGATTTCAATTCTAAATCTCAAGATCGATCTCTGTTTTTTGACGGAAACTTAATGTCAAATATTTTTTTAAAATAAGCTATATACAGCTTAGCATTACATTGGACATGCAGCCTAAACGTGTATACAAAATAGGGATGATGAATTAAATCCTGAAAATTCTACGGGAACGGGAGAAAACGGGATTGCGCGTACGAAGTCGCGGGCAGTAGCTAGTATAAGGTATGGTCGCCAAAGATGGCCCGCTTCCTGAGACAGGCAACTTAAAAAATATGCAGTTATGATTACTTTTTTCGATATCTTGATTGTCAAATAAATACATTACAACCTCCAATATATTTCTTCTCTACTATTTATCTACAAGATTATACAAGGTTTTGAAATAAAGTGGATCTTATTAGGCGACTGTACCTTATATTTAAAAAATGTACATGTCTTATCGCAGAATGCGATTTCTTACAGACAACCTCTGGATGGAGCCAGTAATCAGGATCACATACGTTCATAACAATTTATAAACTTGTAAAATCGATCTTAACGCAAAGTTATAGGGTTGAGATTCGTTCTTAATTTTGGAGCTAGTAATCAGGATCACATACGTTCATAACAATTTATAAGCTTGTAAAATCGATCTTAACGCAAAGTTATAGGGTTGAGATTCGTTCTTAATTTTGGAGCTAGTAATCAGGATCACATACGTTCATAACAATTTATAAACTTGTAAAATCGATCTTAACGCAAAGTTATAGGGTTGAGATTCGTTCTTAATTTTGGAGCTAGTAATCAGGATCACATACGTTCATAATAATTTATAAGCTTGTAAAATCGATTTTAACGCAAAGATATAGGGTTGAGATTCGTTCTTAATTTTGGCCGACAATGCCCGATTTGGGCGTAAATTAATGTAAAGGAGGTTTTCGATGCATTTTGCAGGATTCAATTCTTTATTTTATACATATAAGTTGTATAGTATATTATATTAATTCTTTGTACAGGGTGTCCCTGAAGTCGAGTGTCAAATGAAACCAGGTGGTCGGCAAAGTTCCAACAGTTATCAGGAAAATGTAGAAAAAATTCCAATTTTTAAATTACAATAACTTATGTGTTATCAGTTTTCCAAACTACAGCAGTTCGCCCAGAATTATGATTCCATAATACTGAAGCACTATTCAGGATAACGTAAGTAAAGATACAGACAAAAAAATAAACAATTGTAGCTACAAGAGTCAAAAGACTGGCTCAGGGTGTACTTTTTCGTTGTTAAATCACTGTAATTTAAACTTAAAGAACTACATGGATTGGATTTTTTTCTATATTTTTCTGATGACTGTTGCAACCGATTCCCGGTCACCTGATGCCATTTGGTAATCAACTTCAGGGACACCTGTATAATAGGAATGATGGTTATATAATATTCTACGGAGTCTGGAAATGTGCCCGGTGTATGGCAATCGGCTCACCCCCTATTACATGGGACTCACAACATAAATAGTGAAAAGTGGGTGTTACATTGTACAGTGGCATTAAGCGCCGTAGTGTGCACCTCTGCCTACCCCTTCGGGGATAAAAGGCGTGATGTTATGTAATATTCTACGTTTGGCTACATCAAATAGCACTTTCTGTGCTTCTATAGTTTTGTCATCACTCAGAACTGTCATTAATAGAGTGATACAGAAGGCGAGAGTGTAACTCACGCGGCGCAAATGTAACATAAGATCTGTCCAATCATTGTAGCTGTAAAAAAACCTAGATGCTAGCTAATTCTCTATTGGACAAAAGATCTCGTGCTACTAGCGCCACCTGATGAGTATAAATGGTAGCCCTCATTTATTGTCATTCCTGTTATTATATTATATTATGTATTTAAAATGGCTGTCATATGAATCTCTGCGTCAAAATTAATATGATATTATATTTTCCAAAAGTATTCTGTTTTAAAAAAATTGTAAAAGATATTTATATTTTTCATATAAATTTCTGTGTTTAATTCTTTTAGATGTGAAATAAATAGAATTTGTATTGTTTTTATAAGATTTTTAATTCTTTAACACGTTAAACGCCATGGCAGTCACCGGTGACCGACATTAGCGGAGGATTTGCCTTCAATAGTTTTTTATTGGCAGCCAATGCCTTAACTGGGGTCTAGATAAGTGCTTTGACTAGCCTTTTCAGTCTTATTTAGTAACTACGGAGACCTAATCCTAAAATCGGCAACTAGAGTGATAGTGTACCTCTAGTGTTCCAGCTGTCCATTGACGATACTGATTGCTTACCATCAGGTGATCATTTGCTCATTTGCGGACTTGTCCCACAAAATCAATAATAAACCTTATTACTTCGTATATCATAGGTACTCATATTAACAGATGTAAAAAATAGTTTGACGCGGTGATAGCTGTAACTAATATTGACTTGAACTGAAACACACATTTCGAACCATATCCCATGAATAAACAATAATCCGAATATAGTACCTCATCTTTTTTAACTCGATAAAAATAACAAATATCGAAACCGGTTGAGTCGTAGTGTACGGAGTTACCACAGGTACGATACTAGCGACCTCAATTGTTCCAATCTTTTTTTTTTGCTAAGTTGTACTTATCTAGATCCCTTGTAAGGTCATCCTACATTTAAAAAACACGGGTCCAGCGCAGCGTCGGCGCGGTGACCGCGCGCTTCCAACTAGCGGGCGGCGCGTGGCCGGCGCGGTGACCACGTGCTTCCAACTCGTTTTGTGATTGTCGATCAGTGATTCTGATTTTCAAGGCATTTGTTGCAATAAATTTAGACGTATACCCAAATCCCCTGATTTATTGTCGAAAACAATTATTGCACTTTTAATAATCAACTTTAAGAGGGATTTTCTCCTAATTCCGTTTGATTTGTTAAGTAAATTGTCATAGTATTTCTTTTATGAATATTTATAATATGTTGTTAAACTATGCTATATTATTTTTATATATGTACTGCATTTAAATGATTTTGACCGAATTCCAATTATTTTAGCGATAAATTGTTTTTAATTCCGTTCTTTATTGCTGTGGAATACAGGTCAGAATCGATTGATCCTAATTAAATTAGTTGTTTAAATGATAGTTTTTGCGATAACTAGGTGGCGTTAGCGTAGTTTAATGTTCCGTCAGTTCATACTTAACCGAATTTAAAGCATACATTTTTCTTCAAACGTAGATATTATGGCAAACCCCTCTTATATGCAGAGGAGGCTCCAGATCCAGCAGTGGACTGTTATGAGCTGTATATTTAAACTAAGGCTATTTTTAAATTGTCAATAATATATTTTAGGGGCCGTCTATAAATTACGTCACACGTTAAGAGGGGGTCGACGAAGTCTGACATGCCATTGACGAGGGGGGAGGGAGGGGTACTAAAGTTTGTGATGTCACATTTCAAAAACTATTATAAAGCACGACATATAATTGTATTAACATTTTTTATTTTGTTTGATTTCACCGCGAGGACACCGGTGACCGCAACCTATTGTTCTTTAATTGTGTCTATAATGACGGTACTCAACGAGTTAAACTGTCAATCACCGCGAGGACACCGGTGACCGCAACCTATTGTTCTTTAATTGTGTCTGTAATGACGGTACTCGACGAGTTAAATAGAAATAAAACTGATTTCGGAACCGCTGTTTTAATTCAATAATTTTTATACATACGTAATTCTGCAAAATGTGACGTCATACTAGGGGGGGGGGGGTATCACAAATGTGACTAGCTGTGACAAGGACGGGGGGAGGGGCAAAAAATCATGAAATACGTGTGATGTAATTTATGGATGACCCTTTAACTAATGAACAACTAAACTTGTGTACAAATAAATATTTTCATTTCATTTTCATTCATTTCATTTCATTTTCATTCATTTTCATTTCATTTATGGGTTCTCTCGGGTATTTAGTAAAACACCAATTGTATGAATTACCAGAATGATAATGATAATGATTTCGAATTTATTTAGGCGGTCATATTTATACAAAATTTACTTAAGGCTACATATATCTTATTGGTAAAATAAATGTCGAAGAATACGCTCGGCCAATCAGAAACGTTCTTGCGTTTATATAAAACTAACGCGGCGACCGGCCGCTCAGTGTTCTGAGGGTCGCAGGCGCAGGCGCACGTCCGTCGTCATCAAAGTACAGCTACAACGTCATACCGCCGCATATAAAATATGTGCGGTGCGCTCAGTCTTGGAACGTGCGCGGCGCGCGGCGGTCGTGCTGTCTATGATTCAAGTTGTATGTCTCCCACAGTATCCCCCTTCAAGAAAACCGTACATTTCTTGTAGGTTTAACAGTTCTACCGGAACGGGTCACATAAGGGGTTACTTCCACATCTTCTGTGGCCGGTGGTAGAATGTGGGCAGGTTTTAGTCGATCCAATGACACCACAGCTTCACGATTTGGCAAACGTATCTTGAAGAATTTGTCGTGTCGTTCTATAACTTCATACGGGCCCTCGTACGGTGGTGTTAATGATTTTCTCGTGCAATCCACCCTCATAAATACATGAGTGCAGGTAAACAGCTGTCTCGGCACGTGAGTCGAGCGCAGGTGTCTTATCGGTGCGCGCGCGCACGTGTCATTAAGCGATGCCATTGATTCCGATAGATGTTGCAATAATAACGGGTCTTCATTGTTTATCTTTGTAGGTGTGAAAATATCGGCAGGTAATCTTAATGAGGTACCATATACCATCGTAGCGGGACTATAGTTTGTTTCTTTATGAATCACCGTGCGTATGCCGAGTAAAACAGTTGATAATTCTTGAACCCATTGTTGTTTATTTACTCTGGCGATTAATGCTGTCTTGAGGGTACGGTGAAATCGTTCTACGAGTCCGTTTGATTGCGGGTGGTAAGCAGTGGTCCGTATTCTTGATATACCAAGTTTATTCATGAGCTTTAGAAATAATGTTGACTCGAACTGTCGTCCTTGGTCCGTTGTTATGCGTAGTGGGCAACCAAAACGAGTTATCCAGTTGTCGTATATTACTCGGGCGACGGTCTCTGCGCTGATATCACTGACTGGTACTGCTTCTGGCCATCTTGAGCATCGATCGATGATTGTGACAAGGTATCGATATCCTTCTGATGGAGTTAGTGGCCCAACGATGTCCACATGAATGTGTTCGAATCTTCTTGATTCTGGAAACTGTATTAACGGTGTTTTCGTGTGTCTATGTATCTTAGCCCGTTGACATGAAATACAGCATCGCGTCCATGTTGAAATGTCCTTGTTCATTCCCGGCCAGAAGTATTTGTCGGTGATCATTTTCCTAGTCGTGCGAATACCGGGATGACTCATTTCGTGTAGTGCTTTGAATGCAGTCTCACGAAATGATTTTGGTAAGTATGGACGTAGTGTTTTTGTCTTATTCTCGCAGTAGATTTCTTGTTTCGATGTAGGTAATGTAATCTTTACAAAATGAAGATTATCTTGTTTCAGTAGGTGCTTCAAGTCTTCGTCTCGAGTTTGTTCCTTTGCCAGGTTTTCAAAATCGATAATAGCAGGACAGTCGATGGCAGTGATTCTTGATAATGCATCTGCGACTACGTTGTTGGTTCCGTGAATATATTCAATCCTGCTGCAAAATTGGCTTATGAAATGTAGTTGTCTTCCTCGTTTAGGTGTATCACATGTACTTTCCGCCTTAGTCATAGCATAGGACAGAGGTTTGTGATCTGTGTATACTACAACATCGTTTCCTTCAATTAATCTTCTAAAATGTTTTACAGCCATATAGATTGCTAGTAACTCTCGGTCGTATACGCTGTATCTTGCTTGAGTATCACTGAGTTTTTTTGAGAAGAAAGATAACGGCTTCCAGGTGTTGTTCGTCTTTTGTTGTAGGACTGCGCCGACACTTATGTTTGATGCGTCTGTCATAATGGCTAATGGGGCACCTTGGACTGGATGGGTTAGTCGTGCAGCTTCCGATATGCTTAAACGGCATTTATTGAAAGCGTCCTCTGTTGCTTCATTCCAGGTTATAAGTGTCTTGTCGTTTTTTTCTTATTATGTAGTAATTTGTTCAATTCAATTTGTATTTCAGCTTGTTTAGGTAAACAATCGTGGTAAAAGTTAACCATTCCCAGGAAACGTCGCAAATCTTGGACAGTTACTGGCTTCGGGTAGTTTAAAATAGTTTGGACGCGTTCTGTGGTCGGTGTAATACCTTCTTGTGTGACTTCATATCCCAGGAAATTTAGCTTCTGTTGTCCAAATTGGCATTTATCTATATTAATTCCAATGCCATAGTCAGACAATCGTTTCAAGATAATTCGTAGATGTTCTTCATGATGTTCTGGATTTTCTGAGTAGACAAGCAGATCGTCGATGAAACAGTAACAACAGTAGTCTAGGCCTCTCAGGACTTCGTGCATGAACCGTTGAAAAGTCTGTGGTGCGTTACGTAATCCGAATGGCATGCGACGAAACTCAAATAGACCGAATGGTGTTGTGACTGCTGTTTTTTCTATGTCATTTTCAGCAACTGGTATCCAGAAAAATGCCTTTTTCAAATCTATCTTCGAAAATATCGTCATACCCTCCATGTGATATGTAAAATCTTGTACCCTCGGAATTGGGTACCTATCGGGGAGCGTTACTGCGTTTAAGCGTCGATAATCACCACATATGCGTAGATTACCATCTTTCTTCGTCACGACATGCATCGGACTGGCCCATGGACTTTTTGATGGTTGACATATACCCATTGACATCATTGCTTCAAATTCTGTTTTAGCTGCTTTGTACTTGTTTGGTGCTAATGGGCGAGGTCTTGCGAATAGTGGGGGTCCAGTGGTCTCAATGTAGTGCTTCACATTATGTTTAATTTCTTTTGTAGATGTCATAGGCTTCAACACGTCGGTAAATTCTTGCAATAGCGCATGATAACGGTGGGTAGGTTCAACTACATAAAGCGTTGTATCTTGATTTGTGCGTATCACCGTCGTATTTACTGAAAGTTCGGTTAAGCTGTCAACAAGTTTCTTGCGATGAAGGTCTACCAGCAGTCTATGGTGTCGTAGAAAGTCAGCTCCGAGGATTGACATCTTGACATCTGCCATAATAAATGTCCACTTGTAATTACGTCGCAAGCCAAGGTTGAGTTGTAATGTTTTTTCTCCGTATGTTTTAATGGGGGTATTATTTGCAGCGAATAATTTAAAAGACGTTTCTATCGGTGTTCGCTTGTCTCTTACGGCTAGCACCGATATGTCTGCGCCAGTGTCGACTAGAAAACGTTCTCTTGATTGTAAATCTGTTATACATAGGCGGTTGTTTCTATTCGCTACACCGACGTCCGCCACAGTCGATGTTGTCGTTAGTTTTCCGACGGTTTCCTAGCGCATGGCGGTTCACACTTCTTTGCCCTGTTTCCAAATCGATGATGATAATAGCACTCCCAGTCTGGATCGCCTGGTTTTTTGCCTGTCCTGGATCTTGAATGGGATCGTGATCTTGAACCGTAGTTGTTCTTTCGGAATGAATGAGACGATCGACGATGACTTGCATTTTCCTTCCTTAACGATGCGATTTCTAGGGTAAGCTTTTCAATCTGTTTGGTTAAGACTTGGAATTGTAGATCTTGACAACTACTGGGACTTGTAGGTGGTATGCTTGAGACCTGACTGACTTCTGATATTGTCTGATCCGTGTACTCCATCATCTTGTCTGCCATCATTGCTTGTGTATCGAGACTTGCTTCTGTGTTAACAGATAAGACGGCTCGAACTTGTGACGGTAGATGTCCCATCCATAATATTTTCAGTGCATTATCGGGTACTTTCTCTCCGGCCAGTTCTCGCATCACCCGCAGCAGTTGTGTTGGTTTCTGATCACCTAGCTCCAATCCACTCAGGAGCTTCTGGAACTGTCGAGATTCGGATTCCTCATATACCGACAGCAAACGTTTCTTCAAAGCGTTGTATTTTCCTATCTCTGGTGGTTTACAGATGATATCGCTGATTTGTTCTATGTCTTTTCTTTCTAGTACTGGAATCACCAAGTTGTATTTTTGTTCGTCGCTGGTCTTGTGAGGTGCTATAACTGCTTCAAATTGAGCGAACCAAAGCCTTGGTTGTGCACGCCAGAAATGTGGTATCTTCGCTTGCAGAGCAATTGCAGATATTTCCTGCTCATATTTTTCGGATGCGGCCATAGCGTCACCAAATTCTTCCATCGCAGAGGTCGGGGTCACCAATATGGGTTCTCTCGGGTATTTAGTAAAACACCAATTGTATGAATTACCAGAATGATAATGATAATGATTTCGAATTTATTTAGGCGGTCATATTTATACAAAATTTACTTAAGGCTACATATATCTTATTGGTAAAATAAATGTCGAAGAATACGCTCGGCCAATCAGAAACGTTCTTGCGTTTATATAAAACTAACGCGGCGACCGGCCGCTCAGTGTTCTGAGGGTCGCAGGCGCAGGCGCACGTCCGTCGTCATCAAAGTACAGCTACAACGTCATACCGCCGCATATAAAATATGTGCGGTGCGCTCAGTCTTGGAACGTGCGCGGCGCGCGGCGGTCGTGCTGTCTATGATTCAAGTTGTATGTCTCCCACACATTCATTTTCATGTGAAGTGTCTAAACGCCGATCTAAGCGAAACAATGCGTTTTCTATTGTGTCTTATATACTCTCGGCAGACAAGAGGTTAATATTAGTAATAAATTATCACTTTATCAGTCAAGAGACTTTAAACTACACTAGCGCCACCCAATCTATGCGAAAAAACTGAGTCTCAAGTCATAAAAATGGACTCAAATATGGAAACTAAATATAAATTAATGTGAACAGTGTCCTTATTGTATAAAGATCTATATTTCTGAATGTGAATTTATGTAATATTGTTGTAATAAATGATATATTTCAATTTTATTTGTTTTATTGAATGCCTACTAGAAAACAGTACATGCAGGTCAATTTACAAGGTTTATTAAAAATAATATTAAACCGTTAGGTATTGCTATGGTGATAAATGAACAGACTCAATGTTAGCTCATTGTAATGTCTGACCAATACAATGGTTGGGACGCGACTGCCCCCCCCCGCACCGATCGAGTTAATATCGCGCGTAGGCGTAATATAATGCTTACCTGAGGACCCACAAACCCATTACACAACCTCATCAACAGCCTGTTTTCGTCCACTGCTTCTGGTTCTGTACTTGGACGACCATAGTTGCAGCATAGTATAGATCTCTTAGCACTTGGACATATCGCCAATCGACTTGGCACCGTTGCAAGGACTCCAGAACAGACCAGGTTTCAATAGAGTCAAAGGCTTTCTCGTAGTCCACAAAGGCTAGGTATAAGGGCAGATTATACTCTTCAGTCTTATGTATAATCTGCCTCATTGTATGTATGTGGTCTATGGTGCCATATCCTCAACACACACAACCTATCAGTACAAATAAGATTTTTTCAAATCTGTTTTTAAACGCAATAGGCTCAACCCCTATTACACGGGACTCGTAACATAAATAGTGAAAAGTGGGTGTTACATTGTACAGTGGCATAATGTACACCTCTGCCTACCCCTTCGGGGATAAAAGGCGCGACGTTATGTTTTTAAACGCAGTTTTTATTTTATCATTTTTAGTGCACATGCCTATACCCGTTTTGCCACCTATAATCCGCATAGGTACAAAGTTCTAATCAATACAAATTAATCAAGCCCAAACAGAAGATTGTATTATATTGTATAGGTACCTACAGTTGAGGAGTTCCCTTAACAATGGGGATGATGAAAGGGTATGAAAATTAAAAATGTAAATAGTCCTAAGTATGTAAGGTAATGAAAAAATATTAGACACGTATTTTTTTATTTTATCGTGTAATAAAACAATACTTAGATAAAACTAATCAAAGTTTAGGAGTGGGGGCTAATACGTCATTTCTACGTATAAAATGTACATAGAAGTGACGTCACGCGACATTTCAAATCAATATATTGTCGAAAGTATTCGTTTCTATAAAAAAATAAAAAATACGTGTCTAATGATTTAAAATAATCTACCAGACAGACATTAAAATAAAAATTAGGCATCTACCCTATTACACTTCTTCATCATCAGACCCTTAATAACAGTCGCACTCCATCTAGATGTAAAGTTCTACTCAATACAAATGAATAGAGCCAAAACACAAGGCTATGTACCGTTGAGGAGTTCCCTCAACTGCCTGACAGACACTTTGTACCTGATGATGTACCAAAGGTTTAAAACACAGTTCTACCCTTTATTTTTCAAATATCTAGGTAGGTATATGGCCACAATAAGAACCCCTTTACACTAGCGTTTGTCCAGCGTAAGTGTTCGATAAACGTATGCGCCACGCAGACACAGCGACTACTTGCCTGGGTCGCTGCAGTGCACCATGTTACTGCGGCCCACTGCTGCACTGCTGCATATATTCATTTATGTACCCTTGCACTGACGCCGCGACAACGCTATCTACGCCTGCGCGGCGCATACGTTCGACGAACGAATACGCTTGACAAACGCTAGTGTAAGGCCGGAAGGCGGTCTAAATAACGGCACTACACATTGTAATTAATTTATGGTGCTTTTTAAAAACGTTGCCCACACACTAGGATTTTCTCCTGTGTCGTGTGTGCGTTTACAAACATACAAGTTGACATACACATGACACCCAGATGACCCAGACCCGGAACAACCATCTGTGGATCACACAGAGTTGTTCCGTGCGGGAATCGAACCCGCGACACGTTGCGCGGCATCGGCAGCCAGTTGTCCAACCGTGCCGTCTAATTTAACTTTTGACATACTATCACCCATTTACTGCTTTTCTGAAAAGTAGGTAGGTACTGTACTATGCAGCCCGCCCATCGGCGGTCCCGGCATCTCGACTATGTATTCTTGCCCGCCCGTTGGCATGTTAACATGTAGCTGCAGATTCCGACATGAATCGTTTGATATGCTCAGTTTAAAACGTACTGTTCCACGCGTAAAAGGTGTTTAGGGAACAGAGAGTATAGTTCCCTAAGATCGGAAAAGGAGGATCCTCCGACCAGGCGAGGTGATCGTGCCTGGCGGGCTTTCTGCCCAACAGTTACTCGTTGGGATTTTCTATCCGTGTTAAATCGAATGTAAACTTCGCATGTGCGATGTAGGATTTTATGACGTCATCCGTTGACTTGTGACATGTGTCGCCACATCACTCCCTCCCAAGACCGGAGGTCGATCCCGCTGAGACGGCTGTCGATGCTTGAGATGAGCGGTGCCAGAGCCAGTGTAGAAAGTCCCTAGTTCCAGTGAGTCGGAACTGTGCCGCTGAGTGCCCAGTGAGTCGGGTGAGCGGTGCAGGGCGATACTCCAGTGAGTCGGAGAGATGAGTTCGCAGTGTCCCACGGTGAGTCGGGGAAGAGATGCTGCGAGGGTAGGTGCGTAGTGGCTGGCGTCTGCGTTGACGGGAGGAGATGTCCTTCAGAACCGTGTGCAGAAGTGCTGTGCCTAGACGCTGGTGAGGCCGTAGGGAAGAACCAGGCTGCACAACTTCGTTGCAGGCGATGGTGGTCCCTGATGAGGCTGAGGATGCTGGTTGGCTGCGACTTGATTACCGCTCAGCGGAGAAATGATGAATGAGAGGGATGGCGATACGGATGACGGTGCTGATCTGCTCCGTGAAGTGAAGGTTGCTTCCAATCAAGTCGGGGTCACCACTTTAGGGAACAGAGAGTATAGTTCCCTAAGATCGGAAAAGGAGGATCCTCCGACCAGGCGAGGTGATCGTGCCTGGCGGGCTTTCTGCCCAACAGTTGCTCGTTGGGATTTTCTATCCGTGTTAAATCGAATGTAAACTTCGCATGTGCGATGTAGGATTTTATGACGTCATCCGTTGACTTGTGACATGTGTCGCCACAGGTGTATGTGCAGTTGTCTGTGGCAAATTTGTGATAGTTTTATTGTTTACTAGCTACTTCCGCGAGGTTTCACACGCTCTGCTCAGCTCCTATTGGTCGTAGCGTGATGTTTTACAGTCTATAGCCATCCTCGATAAATGCGCTATCCAACACAAAAAACAATTATTCAAATCAGACTTGTAGTTACGGAGATTAGCGCGTTCAAACAAACAAACAAAAAAACAAACTCTTCCGCTTTATATAGAGGTAATAGTATAAGATAAGATTCGCTGAAATAGCAATGGTTTATTGTTTATTCGCCCAAAGGCGGACTCGCCATGACAGATTAGAATTGGCTTTGTTCAAAACTTCAAATATCAGCAGGCCATTTGAGTTGCTAATTTTGAATGAAACAAATCACACATCATCTCATTACTTTCTGACGTTATTTCGTAAAGTTATTGCAGTTTCGGCGTTTCCCGTGGGCTGTCTCGCCATGAGAGTTAAAAAAATATTGCTCGCCGATGGGCGGGCTTGGCGCTGAATGGGATCATATATCAGACACTACCTCGTTGGCCGAGTGGTCGCAAGTGCGACTGCCGAGCAAGGGGTCTCGGGTTCGATTCCCGGGTCGGGCAAAGTATTACTGGGTTTTTGATTCTCAGTAGTAGCACGGAGCCAGGAACTGTGCCCGGTATATGGCAATAGGCTCACCCCCTATTACATGGGACTCATAACATAAATAGTGAAGTTACATTGTACAGTGGCATTGAGTGCCGTAATGTGCACCTCTGCCTACCCTTTCGTGGATAAAATGTGAATAAAATAAAAGGTTTCGTGAATAACATAAATAGTGAAAAGTGGGTTTTAGGGTAATTTATACTAAGGCAGAGTCGAAGCGCACCGAAGCGTCAAATTCTTCAGAACTAATGCGAAGCCGCACGAATGAGCGCGTATTCGAGTGTATACGCGCGCACTCTTAGACGAATAGTAGGTAATGGGCATTAACTGCATGGATTATATAGGCATTCATATTTTTGCACCAGTAAGTTAATTTTTCGTCCAAATCCATTCGCTAGTGGGCGCGTGGATACGCGAGAATGCGCGCGCACCAATCAACGTTGGTCACGCGCAGACGTGCGAATTCCGTAGAATGCGCGCCTTTTTTTAAGTCTCAGAAACACTGCGTGCCTTACGCTGATGAGTTTGAATTTGTTATGTTCAGTTTTAAATAGACGCTTCGATGCGCTTCGACTCTGCCCTAGTGTAAATTGACCCTTACATTGTACAGTGTCATAATGTGTACCTCCGTCTACCCCTTTGGGGATAAAAGACGTGATGTTATGTTATGTATCAGATATTGTGAATCACATAATTCGTGAACACACGTTCTTCATAAACACACACCACACTCACATAACCCTCCCTTTGTCTTGAAAAAAAAAAATAAACTCCAAATAAATTGCAATAAACATTTATTTCACACTTTGAGAATTCAATACGTAATAAAGTAAAAAAATGCGCACTGGACGGATACTTAGAACTTAGACTATACAATATTATCAACTACATTAGTCAGTACAAAAGCTTAGTTTAATTTTCAAACACCGATTTGATTAAGAGACAAGTACTTAAATCAAATAATTATAACAATTTCCAAGCAAGCTGTAACTACCTCATTTATGTTACTTTTTTTTAAGGGGGGAAAATCATCGAATGACTGCTCCCGCCTGGGTGAGGCGGGAGGAAAAAGATCAAAGATTCAAGAGAGAAGGCGCGTTGGGCTAGATGCGCAATAACCAACACCGATGCGAGCGCCAACGCTACTCATGTGTAAAAACCCCTCTATGGTTCGAAACTAGTAGAGCTTTTCTCAGTATATTCACGTGAGTAACGCGCGATTTTTAGTTAATTTAGTTTTAAAAAGATCCTTTCCTCTATTTAGGGTATAAAGAGCCATCAGACCACTACAGATGGGGCCTAGCTGGGCTGACGCTGTAAACGGAGGCGCGGAAGGCTGGGTCTCTGGCTCGAAGCAGAAGTAGGAACGGGGTTGTGTTTTTTCAGTAAGAGCTTGGCACTATCTCTCGGCTCACCCAAAGCGGGAGAAGTGATTGGACGATGTTCCCTCAAAACGAGGTATAAGTATCAAAAAGCGCGCCTCAAAGAGCCATCAGACCACCATAGATGGGGCCCAACAGGGCCGATGCCGATTAGGAATCCTAACGGGTTACCGGGGCTCAGGCTCGACGTGAAGGAGAAGGAACGGGGTGGTCTTTAGTCAGTAAGAGTCTGACACTCCCTCTCGCCTCACCCAGGCGGGAGTACCCATTCGATGATTTCCCCTCCAAAAAAAGTATTAAAGATACTCATCTCTTAGTGAAAACAGGTATTTTATATAAACGGTGAGTTCCATATAAAGTACATAATATTTGTGCTTGTACTGCAAGGCACAAGAAGGCACTACATTGGTTTAATACTTCGTGTATGGCAAGTCTTAGTATGTATGAGAAAGTGTGAATTGATTTTAGGCACAGAGTTTAATAGCGAGTGAGTGTGACACATAATTATTTTAATCTTCTGAGATCCAGGTTGCCTCATAATGTTTTCCTTCACCGTTTGTCAGTTTTATTTATTTATTTTCAGTCATGATCGTCCCACGGCAGGTCAAAGGCCTCCCTACCCTCCTTCCACTCCTCTCTATGTAAACCTTTTTGCGGCCAATCCTTGTTTGTTGTCAGAGGTGTCTAAATACATACAACTACATATAACTCGGAAAAAGTCACATTCGTACTTGCCGTTGATAGGTATCGTCTTAACCTGTTGAAAATCATCCCCTAAATTTGTTCATACAAAAGTAGTCTCTAAAGATTGGAAATAAGGTCTATAATGTAGTTAGTGTAGAGCCGTCACCGGTGACCGCATATGGATACCTCCGGGCGACACGCGCTCTGCGCTCTGATGGTCTTGAACCAACCAATCAGAGGCCTTAGAACGAGTTTCTGTTACGAAGACCACGTCCGGCGCTCTGATTGGCCAGCTACAATGAAACAAACAATCAGAGTGCCGAACGTGGTATCGATTACTTTAAGCGTAAACAATGTCGTACTAACATCAGGGAGCTTACTCTTGAATCCAATTCCGATCGATCGAAATTGGTATTGTGACATTTCGTACTCTTGACTTGCAACACTAGCGCCCATTGCATCCGTATTGCGTATTGAATGAACTAAATGGTATTGAGTTTGTCTTTATATTCCGTACTCTGAATGCTATTTTAACAGCTACAATTGTGGTTGTATATTTACAATTAATAATTATTGAGATTTTATTGTATTGAAATTGCATTAACATTAAGATTGGTTTCAAGAGTAAGCGCTGTTTTCCTTCAATTTGTTAAATCTTGTGTGATGATCACAGAGTAGATTAGTCACCACCGCTACTCTTCCCGCGGGTATCGTATACCCGACTAAGGGACTACACATTAGACAGATACCGTGCAGCAGCGCTCTTTGATAAACCTGAACCTTTAAGACTGCGATCTCCAACTCGCCGAGTTAAAAGAAATAAAATATTGTGTTTGTGTGTATGTATCTCGCTCGCTAGTTAATTAATATTGTGACCTATGATATATACAAATATAGTTCAAAACTCTTCACAAACTGTGTAAAAACTACTCAATAGATATACAATAGTTCTTGTGTTTAACAAACTTGCAGTATTGCATAGTAAACATGATTAAATAAATATATTTATAGTTAAAATACGTATCCATTGTAAAACTCGAATCGGTGACATTATAGGTAATTTGGGTACTTTTCGGGTATCGAAATTAAAAATCTAATTAGTCCGTCAGTTAGATAATGAAAAAATATTAGACACGTATTTTTTTATTTTCTCGTATTAAGTTGCAATACTTAGATAAAATGGCGCTAAGTTTAGGAGTGGGAGGTCGTTACGTCATAGCGTGCTACAAAATGTGGCACGCTGTGACATCACACGATATTTCAAATTAATATATCGACAAAAGTATTTAATTTTGTGAGAAAAGCAAAAATACGTGTCTAAAATTTTAAATTAATGTACCAGACTGACATTAGAATAAAATTTAGGAAAGTACCCTATTCAATGATACGTTGACTGATCTGAGTATCGAATGCAAAACCCTAAGCTTAGCAGTCGAATTTTTTACATTATCTATACACATCATATAATAATCATTGATATTTTTCAATATAAAAATTAACACCAATATCAAAAAATAATAATAAACATTACGAGATTCATAACAGTACGAAATATACTTAAACAGTTAATTTTAATTACAGTAAATATTACAATAAAAATTATATAATAATATGTAATTATAATTATAAAATTAGGACGGAAAGTCTATAACAAATAAGGGCTAATTTATTTTTAACTTAATTACCTACATATTTTATTTGTTAATTAAGGTTATCATGCACGTTGCGTCATTTGACGAATACATCCATCCTTCACAAACGATGCACGGATTTTACGTCTTTTTTTATATACATATATTTGATGGGCCGACGTTTGACCACTATCTCGCGTGGTGGTGCACGATGATGCGGCCTACGATGGAGCACGTCGTCCCATAAGCAACCTATTCACTCAAGCCTTGAAGACACCCAGGTCAGGAAATACAGATACTGGCAAAGAATTCCACTCTTTAGCAGTCGCCGCTTCGTGGCGCATTTGTCATTTGTACCGCCTGTTGTTTGTGAAGGATGCATGCATTCGTCTAATGACGCAACGTGGGCAGTTACCTTTACGTAAAAATTGAAATTGCTGCAATATAGATTCGATTAAAACAGTCCCAATAACCTATTCCGGCCGACATTAAGAACATATTTTAGATTTACTAATTTCTTTTTATACCACGACTGTGACAAAAAAGCACACGGCCCACCTGATGGTAAGCGGTTACCGTGGCCTATGTACGCCCGCAACACCTGGGGCATTACATGCGTCTTGCCGACCCTTAAGAACTCGTGGTGTTCGGCAGATGTCGCGGTGGGCTCGCAGCGCAAGTAACAACACCGATGGGAGCGCCAACGCCAGCCAGTAGGCTGTAGACATCGCCGCGACCGCGCACGCTGCTCATTAGGAAGAACCCCTCTGTGGCTCGAAACTAGTAGAGCTTTTCTCAGTATATTCACGTGAGTAACCCGCGATTTTTAGTTAATTTAACATCTAGTTTTGTACAAGGCTTATGTTAAAATTCCCTTTTCTACTGTCTAGTGAAAATTCCATCTCTTTTAGACAAATATACCGATTGTTAGGTTACTGAGACTGACTTTATCTTGTAAAAATGTTAATTAATATTCGTTATTTCGTAATAAACGTTATAATTAATTAAAATAAGGTACTTTTTTTAATTGTGGACCATTTCAATTCCCTTTGGAGACCCGGTGCATTGTAAAACTAAATCTAGATTCAATTTTATGCGTAGACATGAAAAGATCTAAGATTTGATAATATTTTTCTCGTAACAATGTTGTTATTATATATTTTATTAGTTTTCTTGCATCTAAATCTCTCAACTAAGAGTTAGTCTAAGGTCATTTTACTTTAGAAAATTATATTCCCTTTATTCTGTTCCAAGGTATCCCATTCAATTTCTTTTTTTATATAAATCAATGTATAATAACATTTTCTAATTGTATTAAGGTCGAAATCACTAACCAATGTTAAATGTGGGAGAGCCATGCTTCGGCACGAATGAGCCGGCTCGACCGGAGTGATACCACGGCCGAGCAGAAAACAGACGTGAAACAACGCTTGCGTTGTGTTTCGTCATGTGAGTGAGGTTACCGGAGGTCCAATTACCCCCTTCTCCAGTCTCCCCAATCCCAGAATCCCCCACAATCCTCAAATTCCTAATCCCCAAAAGACCGGTGACGCACTTGTAACGCCTCTATTGTTCAGGTGTCCATGGGCGACGCCGATTGCTTACCATCAGGTGATCCGTATGCTAGTTTACAGGCTTAAATCATAAAAAAAAATTTCGAACCAAAATCTTTGAATTTTTGACAAAGAACTAATTTTTTTATGGACAAGGTGGTAAACGAACTGACGGATCACCTGATGGTGAGTGATTAGCGAAGTTACATGGACACCGGCAACACCAAAGAGGTCACAGGTGCGTTGCCGACCATTAAGATTTTTTGAATTTTTGTCGAAAACTTAGATCGATTCAACAGCTGTAGCCAAATGCCATTTAGCGCTTGTCTACATGTAGAATAGAAAACCAAATTATATGGAATTGGCGTAAATTTTGACACTTGTCAGTGTCATCCCCATACATTTTGATTTGTACTCTCTCTGTAGACTAGCGCTAAAGTGGCGTTTGGCTAGAGGCCCAGAAAGGATTAAGACTTGTTATTAATTTCGACTTAAACAATATAAATTTTACTTTTTGCTTAAACTAAGTGGCGCTAGTGATGCTTTGAGACACAGCTATTAATAGTTACGTCACGTACCTTCCTCTCATTCTTAAAATCGACAAAACCGATGTCTCACGATAGATTTTTCTACTAAATTAACTAAAAATGGCGGGTTACTCACGCGCCGCGACTGCGCACGCTGCTCATCGAAGGAAGAGCTCCTCTGTCGCTCGAAACTAGTAGAGCTTTTCTCAGTATTTTCATGTGAGTAAACCGCGATTTCTAGTTATAATCTTAATTTAAACGCCCAAAAACGACACCAGCGCCACCTACATAGCAAAAATTTACAATTTCATCTCACCAAATGTTCTTAAGATCACACGGGAGTCTCGAGGCTGCCTTCGACGGGGGGCGCGGGCTCCACAGTCAGGGGCGTAGCCTCGTCAGGGTGGTCCGGGGCCGCGTATCATATTTGTGAAGCTGGCATTGTTGACACAGTGCTGTGTGGAGTCGTGGGGCGAGAGCCAGCTAGAGACGCGTTGAGGGAGGCCATTGTACCCATCTGTGAATAGGATGGGTGGGAATTAACAATAGGTTTCTTTCTATGTAGGGTATAATTGATTATATTAGTAAAAGATAGTTCAGAACGAGATAATTCTTTTATAAAGTACGTTTAAAAACCGACTTCAGCCACATTTTTTAACTCGGTTAAATAATATACAGACAGACTGATAGACACACTGTAACATCTTTTGTACTGTATTTTAGAAAATAAACATTTTTCATTTGATTTGATTTGATTAAAAGAGTAACGAATGGAGTTACTTGCTCGTTCTACTCCATTCGAATCTACATTTTGGAACGACCACCTAGCTTCACCTAGCTTCAATGACGGACAGACTATCATTTATTTTGTAGTTTATATAAATGACCTACCCCGCCAAACACCAAATCCAATGGTATTATTTGCAGATGACAGCACATCTTTAATAAAGTGTACTAATAAACAAAATTATGAACAAGATATTTATAATACACTCAGTTCTCTAATAAATTGGCTTAATTCAAATAATCTAATAATAAATCTTCAAAAGACTAAAGTCATGCATTTTTACCAAAGAATCCCCCCTAATAACATGGATATAAACCATAACGGTCAAGCTGTCGGCACAGTGGATGTTGCAAAATTTTTGGGAATATTAATTGATAGCCAACTCACATGGAAGGCTCAAGCAGACAGTATATGTAAGAGATTGAGTACATCTGCTTACATGCTGCACAATTTGTCCAAAAAGGTGGATATATCAAGCGTGTTGGTCGCCTACCACGGACTAGTTATTTCACTTTTAAGGTTCGGCGATATATTCTGGGGCAATTGTGGCGAGAAAGAAAGTATTTTTAAAGCTCAAAAACGATGCATTAGAGCTATGTTTGACCTAAAAGTAACTGACAGCTGTCTACCTATATTTCAGTCTCATAAACTGTTAACCTTCCCATGTCTTTATATACTGGAATTATGTCTATTTGTTAAAACAAATTCGCACTTGTTCACCACCTTGAAAGAAACTCGAAATAGAACAATAAGCATTAGATCTCAATACAAAAATCTTTTAAGCACGGGTGTTTTTAAAACTGCTCTTTTAAGGAAAAGTGTTATTTGTATGGCACCACTTGTTTATAATAAGTTACCGAATAATATCAAGGAACAATCACTAACTAAATTTTAGAAGCATGTTACAGAATTACTTTTGCACAAGTGTTATTATTCAGTACAAGAGTTCTTGGATGATAAGTTTTGATAAATTATTTTAAAATGTATATTTGCATGTCAATTAAGGTAGAATGTACAAGGAACCTTAAAATTTTGTAACACCTAATAATTTGTACCTACATTCATAGCAAATAAATGATCTATTCTATTCTATTCTATTCTATTATTCTATTGTATTTGTTGACGTTTCCAAAAGTGCCAAATTACGGTTTAATTGAAATAAATGCTTTGACTTTGAACTGCCAGTTCGATTTGAAATATATTTTGCGTTAAATAGTCCATTTAGAGCCAAGCAGAGCGAATAAAACATCGCGGGGGTATTTAATAAAAAATAAACTAAAACTCACCCTTAGATGTGCCAAATCCTCAAGTTTGGTCAGATCAGCGAGCTCCAAGTACAGACTGTAGACTAACACCCATCCATACATGCCAACCACACAGAATACGATCCAGCACAAGCACATGATCACATTGTAAGCGAATATCATGTCGTTCACTATAGACGCAAATATAAACGCGATCAGACGAAACACTATGAACACTCCAAATGTGAACAGCCAGGGTACTATACGCTTCTCATATTCCTGTAAAAAAAGAAAAATGATATTAGAATATAGAAAGGATGGATGAAAGTAGAGTAACGAACGAAGTATACAGAGCGGATACGAATGGGGCCGTCGGTAGAGGGCGCCCTAGATGGACATACAGTGACCAGATTGGCGATATATTAAAGGGCCAAATTAAAAGTACCCTTAACCGACGAGTATGCATGAAAAGATTGATGACTGCTGATGAAGCGAAAGAGGTATGTAGGAATCGTAGTAATTGGCGATCCCTAGTCTCTGCTTACCCCCATGGGAGACAGGCGTGAAGTTATGTATGTATGTATGATATTAGATTTTTTTTATGGAATAGGAGGCAAACGAGTAGGCGGATCACCTGATGGTAAGCAATCGGCGCCGCCCATGGACACTCGAAACACCAAAGCGTTACAAGTTCGTTATCGGCCTTTTGGGTATTGGAAATTTGAGGATTGTGGAGGATTCGGGGATTCGGGAGACGGGGACTAGGGTGGGGAATAATTGTGCCTCTGGTAACCTCACACGACGAAACACAACGCAAGCGTTGTTTCACGTCGGTTTTCTGTGAGGCCGTGGTATAACTCCGGTCGAGCCGGCCCATTCGTGCCGAAGCATGGCTCTCCCACACTTAAAGTGGTAGTTAATCCTCGAAGTTTCGGACGAAATTTCTTTTTTCGTCGAACCAGAGCCGACTTACAGAGGAGTCAAAGGTGCGTTGCCGGCCTTTTAAAAAGGAATACGCTCTTTTCTTGAAGGTTTGAAGGTCGTATCGGTTCGGAAATACCGCCGACGACAGATCATTCCACAGTTTTGCTGTGCGAGGCAGAAAGCTGCGAGAGAAGCGCACAGTTGTGGCCTGCCAACTATCTATATGATGGGGATGTATATGCTGTCGTGTGGGTCGATGGTTGTTGTCGAAGTTGATTATTGGTCAGTTTTGAAAGGGAGTGGTTAGTAGGTCAATGATCAATTTTTATTATCCGTCTGGTAGATTATACCAAAACATTAGACATCTATTTTTTATTTTCTTACAGAAACTGTTGTAATAAGGTAAATATTACAATCTAAACAAGGGAAGTTGAGTCGCGGAGAACCTAACGGGTAACTGGGGCTCCGGCTCGACGTGCAGGAGAAGGAACGGGGTGGTTTTTAATCAGTAAGAGTGACACTCCCTCCCGCCTCACGTAGGCGGGAGAAGTCATTCGATGATTTTCCCCCCTTAAAAAAAACAAGGGAAGTTACAAGTAGCGCCATCTAGTCGGTCCATGGGAAGATAACCGCACAGAATACGAATCATCGCGTGTCGTCAACGACATGCTTTGTTAAGTTTATAGAATAAATACATATAAAAAGTGTATTTAAATGAAAACCCAACCACTTTAACAACAACCCAACCACAGAAACAAATACTTTCGACGATACATTGATTTAAAATATCGCATGACGTCACTTCTATTGTACGTTTTATACGTAGAAATGACACTCCTGAACTTCAATTCGTTTTATCGAAGTATTATTTCTACTCTCTACTAAGTATTACAAAAATATTTTCTGAAAACTGTGTAACCGCTGGCAAAAGTTAGTTGGCGATGAAAGTGTATGATGCAATTCTTACCTTATTCTTTCCTTGTATAACATACTACAGGATGATAGCATGGGTGAATAAATAATGAATTAATGAGTGCATCAGTGTATTATCAGTGATAAAGGAAATCAAGAACAATTGGGTATTTGACAACTAGTCAAATTCAATACTTTTATCGAAACGTCAAAAACGATACTGTTCTATGAATTTTGTACGAAATACCATCTTATGACGTCATCATATTTTCGCGGCAAATATCACACAAAAAAAAAATGCTAGAATAAATCGAAAGTGAAGTATATCGACAAATCAATGAATGAAAGTAACAATTTTTCAATATTTAATTGGACTGAAAAATCAAAATAATTTATTTTTGAACCAGGAAACTACCCAATTGGGTACTTGCCAACTAGTCAAATTCAATACTTGTTTCGAACTGTCAAAAACGACAGTTTTCTATGAATTTTGTACGAGATTGTGTATTGTGACGTCACGTTTTTTTAGCGCCAAACAGCGTACTTATTTCTTAAAAATTTGCTGGATAAATACTAAAATTAAGTTGGTCATAAAATCAATTAATGAAAGTGTGATTATTTTTTTAATATTTTATTGTATTGAAGAGTCGAAATGATTTAGTTTTGATTAAGGAAAGTACCCAATAGAATTAGGTACTAAAATGATTTATTTACGTACTCACGAATACTGTAAGGCTACTTAATTTTAAATTGTACTTAAATATCGTGCCGTCTTTGTCATTTTACAAGGAATTTATAGAGACAGAACTATACTTAAAATGTTTATTATGTCAGTATAAGGTATAACACATAATGTTACATATGTGGTGTGTAAAGTGAGTAATATGTGCGGCTCTGCTTATCACTTGAGGGAATAAAAAGCGTGTTGTTATGATTTCAAAAATTAGTTTTTATATACACTTGAAGTACAACAAAACAATCTATTTAGTATGCAGGTAAAAAAAAACTAAAAATGTTTTAGTACAAAGACAATAACTATTGGTTGTGTACTGTCGACCAATGGTAAACAGTATGGCTTCAGTTTTATACTAACTATAGTGAGTGTTAAGTTATAAATTGTATAAATATATTTATAGAGTATTGTATACTCTTTGCTATTATTTATGGTTTGCATGAACGTTGTTTTCTTTTTCTGATTTTTGTTTTGTTGTCTATGGTCTGATTGTTTTTGGTTCTCATTATAAAAAAAAACAAGAATAAAAGTGTTCCATTATATCATCAGAATTCTTATTTAATCCGGAAATATTAGTAAAATCCCAATAGTGAGAAATGCTGAATAACTAAAAATTACGAGTAACTCACGTAAATATTTTTTTTATATGTTGTCTTACACTAGTATTTTCTCCCGTGTCGTGTGAGCGTTTACAAACATACAAGTTCACATACACACGACACACAGACACGGAACAACAATCTTTGGATCACACAAAGAATTGTTCCGTGCGGGAATCGAAACAGCGACGTTGACGCGGCAGTCAGTTGCCCAACCACGCAACTGCGCGCCAACTGTGCAGTCTTCATAAAATATACTGAGAAAAGCTCTACTAGTTTCGAGACCTACCCCTTCGGGGACAAAAGGCGTGATGTTATGTAAGTATATTTACAGTGGCGATGATGTCGCGCAGCCTACTTCCAAGCCTAACCAGTAGGCTGCGCGACATCGCCGCGACCGCGCATGCTGCTCATGAGGAAGAACCCCTCTGTGGCTCGAAACTAGTAGAGCTTTTCTCAGTATATTCACGTGAGTAACCCGCGATTTTTAGTTAATTTAGTATGTTTTTTTATTTTAGTAAGTTATTAGTATAATGCGTCAAGCGTGTCTTTGCATTGTTCTTACATATGCGTACAGTATTGAAATATGTATCAGAGACATTGTAGAACATACTTTTTTAAAAGAGTAACGAATGGAGTTTCTTGCTCGTTCTTCTCCATTCGAATCTACGTTTTGGAATGAGCACCTAGCTTCACCTAGCTTCACTGACGGACTGACTGACAGACTATTATTTATTTTGTATTTGTTGACGTTTCAAAAGTACCAAACTATGGTTTAATTGAAACAAATGCTTTGACTTTATGTCTTACGATAGTTACTATAAAAACAACATCTGCTGTCTCTGTATTGGAGTATTTTTTATTTTTTTTACCTGCATACGAAATACTTGTCCGCCTGTATGATATATTTTAGTTGAAGTCTGTATATCACACCCCCAAAGCACAGGGTGCTTACTCTTGAATCCAAGTCCGATCAATCGACATTGGTATTGTGAAATATCATACTCTTGAGTTGCAACACTAGCGCCCATTGCATCCGTATTGCGTGGATATTGAATGAACTAAATGGTAGTGAGTTTGGCTTTATGTTCTGTACTCTGAATGATACTGCAATGTGGAGCAATGAGGGAGACGTGTTGTTCTTATGAATATCTTTAATTGAGTGTGTAATAACTAACTTACACTACTTACTTATAGGGCGAGGTGTCACACACACTACACCTCCCCCGTATTTTTGGAAAAATAAATATTCTAATACATTTTTTTCAGATACAACTATAAAATTAGATATTTATTTATTTATTTATTTATTTATTTAAAATGCTTCATGCACAAAATGTACAAAAAGGTGGACTTAATGCCGCAGGCATTTTCTACCAGTCTGACCTTTGGGTGATATAGATTTTGGAGATATATATTATTTATATAAAATTACTCGCACTGTTGACAATTTTTATTAAATATTTATTAAAAATCTGTTATCAATTTATTCCTCTTACATATTTATTCTTCATATTATTATAATCATTTTCCTTTATCCTAAACCTTTATGTCTTTTATAACTAGGTACACATGATATACTTTATTTAAAACTTTTCACTATCATCGTAAGGTACACAATAACATTATACACATGTAAGCACATTACATTTATACAGGACTCTCCGGTACCTGTTCATTAATTATTTATTTCAATATATTTTATCATCATTCTTCATTTCATCATTATACTTGTGCTTACTATCATTCACTTCTATATTCATTATAAATTTAGTGTCAATATTTAAGGTTCTTTTGACCTCCAATAATTTTCACAGAGAGAGCTCGTCTACACCATGATCAAACTAAGGACATGAACACTAAACTGTACCTTACCATGTGTACCTATTATATTTATTATTAACTTATCCTTCAACTATCAAACCTAACATAAACACAATAATATAGAGGTAATTGAATTGCTTGGTCTACAAAATATTACGTTCTCTTTAGGTGATCAGCCCTCAGTCATACGCCAAAACTTGTGTACCAAGTTATTCCAAACTACCTAAAAACCAAACTTACATACTCATACAAACAATGAACACATTCCAAAGCCGAACTAATATCAAATTTCATTCATCTAATTTATTTATTTCATAAGACAAAACCAAAGTGTAGTTGTTATTGTTAATCGGTGTCAAGTAACACGATTCTTTCAAAACAATCTGACACTCGGTATGACATCATTTACCTATATGGGCATGGGAACATTCCTTTAATCTGATTAATGCAAGCGAACTATGAAATTTAAAATTCTCTAATTTACAACAATTATTCAACATAAAAAAGTACTAGTTATTGAGAAGATTGTCAACAGGCGTGAATTATATCTAGTGTAAAATAATATTTTATAACTAAAATGATTAAAATTATGTGATATAACTTAAATTAACATATATCATACGTGGGGCCTATTACAATTATGTTTAACTTACTACTACAGTTCTATATATTGGTGTCCATTTTCACTTTTTAACTACACTAATACACTTAACATTTAAACACAAAGTACTTTCGAGTCCGGTTACATTGCGTACCCAGGGTAGCGGAGATTCTCTCAAACGCTTGGTCGCCAACATCTCCTGGCTCCATCCTCTAGGACACCAACAGCTCCCGGCAGGTCCAAATCAGGCTGCATCGACACCCGGCAGCCAGCAAAATATCCACATTTTTTTTTTTTTTTTTTTTTTTTTTTTTTTTTTTTTTTTTTTGTTCTTAGAAATAACTTTAATTGAGTGTCTTAATATCTATCTTACGCTACTTACTTATAGGGCGAGGTGTCACACACACTACAATACATATTTTACCAAATACGATAGGGGTTGTATAGTTTTGACATTGAATAATTATTGACTTTTTATTGGATTGCAATTGCATTGACATTGAGATTGGTTTCAAGACTAAGCTCCCTGGAGAAGATAAAGGCGGGGCGAAGTTTAAAATAAAGAAATAAGATTATAAAATTACCTTTCTCAAAGCGTTGATAAGTATGATGCTGGTGACCAGTACTGCAGCAGATCCGAGCCAGGAGAACAGCGCAAATATTATCAGTACGTTGCGAACTGAAATTAATTATCACACTTTTTCACTTTTTTATGGAATAGGAGGCAAACGAGCAGACGGATCACCTGATGGTAAGCGATCAGCGCCGGCCATGGACACCCGTAACACCAGAAGAGTCACAGGTGCGTTGCCGGCCTTTATTGTATTACAAATTTGAAATTCTCTTTATTTGTATGTTTGTCCGTCAATCACGCTGAAACTACTGAACGGATTTTGATGAAATTTGGTATACAGGCAGACTATTTGGTATACCATGGGAAAAAACAGGTCCACGCGGACAAAGCCGCGGGTAAAAGCTAGTATTATAATTATCATCATCAACAACAGCCTATAAATGCCAACTGTTGACCAAAGGCCTATTCTCACACGGAGAAGGTTTGAGCATTTAATCACCACGCTTGCTGAATGCGGATTGGCGATTTCAAATAAATAGAGTGATTCTTAAGGAAGGGTTATAGGTATGTGTAATACATGCATATTGCACCCGTGCGAAGCCGGGACGGATCGCTCTATCTATTAAAAAAACCGCATATTCCCCGTTGCGTAGTTTTAAAGATCTAAGCATACATAGGGACAGACAGACGGCGGATAGCGACTTTGTTTTGTACTATGTAGTGATAATATTTATTTATTTAATATGCACTAAGTCAGTCAAAGTCAAAGCATTTATTTCAATTAAACCATAATTTGGTACTTTTGAAACGTCAACAAAGACAAAATATATAATAGTCTGTCAGTCTGTCCGTCAGTGAAGCTAGGTGAAGCTAAGTGCTCATTCATTAATAATATGGACTTACCTGGTGGACTGCCAACATAGACGAACTGGTAGCTTATGACGTAATATCCAGTGTGGGTGAAGCCTGGAGTCGCCATGTACAGGCAGTACAGCTCGAAGATACTCTCCCCAAATGTGAACAGTGCCATAAACTGGAATGGACATACATACATTCATACATAACATCACGCCTATTATCCCCGAAGAATTTAGAAGAGAAGGAAAAATAACACCCTAGCCATCAGAAGGTGGTTTCTAAGTGTGGGAGAGCCATGTTTCGGCACGAATGGGCCGGCTCTACCGGAGTGATACCACGGCCTCACAGAAAACCGACGTGAAGCAACGCTTGCGTTGTGTTTCGTCGTGTAAGTGAGGTTACTGGAGGCCCAATTACCCTCCCCTTCCCCAATCTCTGCAACTCCTGAATCCTCAACGATCCTCAAACTCCTAATCCCCAAAAGGCCGGTAACGCACTTGTAACGCCTCTGGTGTTCCAGGTGTCCATGGGCGACGCCGATTGCTTACCATCAGGTGATCCGTCTGCTCGTTTACCAGCTTATGCCATACAAAAAAAGAAGGAATAGCATTAGCTAAAGTCTCCCCTCACGAAGTAATGCCTAGCGGCAGTTTCCATGGGGGATCAGAAACAAGAGAAAAAAAGGAGCCTTTTATAGGCAGAGCAAGGGGCCTATTGTAGGCAGAGGTGCACATAATGCCACTGTAGTACAATGTAACACCCACTTTTCACTATTTATGTTATGAGTCCCATGTAATAGGGGGTGAGCCTATTGCCATATACCGGGCACAATTCCAGACTCCGTGCTACAACTAAGCATTAAGTGCCGTAATGTGCACCTCTGCCTACCCCTTCGGGGTTAAAAGGCGTGATGTTATGTTATAATGTTTATATTTAAGACCTGTATTTTGTACAAAGCTGTAATCCACAATAGAGAATTTGAATTTGAATAAATTGGGATTTGTCATGTAGTTGTAGATAAACACACTAGCTTTCTTACTAAAATTTTAGAAGGCTATATATAATAAGAACAAGAAAACATGAGGGTCTATTTGGTGGACTAAAGGATTTACAATAAAACAAAAAAATAATTACCAAAGCCGCTCGAAGCCGGGACGGGCCGCTAGTTGTATATTATAACAATGTGTTCTACTTATTACCTAGTTCTTATCGATAATTTCAATTAGTAAAGTCCCATATCTATCCGAAAGTTAATCATAGGAACCCTTCGAGGAAATAAATTTTAATATTTTTAATCCTCAAATCTTTTCTTCCTCTCTAAACCTCAAATTAATCAAAAATCCACAAAGCACTCCTTCTGGGAGCGCTTAGAGGAATAAAACGGGAGCGCTTAGATGGGCGCGCTTCAAAACCGGTGCGCTACAAGGAATACCTCGAAAACATTTATTAATGGACAAATAAACAAATATTATTTTTTTACTGCCTCGTTGGCCGAGTGGTCGCAAGTGCGGCTGCCGGGCAAGGGGTCTCGGGTTCGATTCCCGGGTCGGGCAAAGTATTACTAGGTTTTTTAAAAAAATCTCAGTAGTAGCACGGAGTCTGGAAATGTACCCGGTATATGGCAATAGCCTCACCCCCTATTACATGGGACTCATAACATAAATAGTGAAAAGTGGTGTCACTTCTGTGTGCACCTCTGCCTACCCCTTCGGGGATAAAAGGCGTGATGTTATGTATGTATTTTTTTACTACACAGTTGGCGCGGTTGTCTATCACGCAACATGTCACAGGTTCGATTCCAGCATGGAACAAGTCTTTGTGTGATCCGCAGATTTCCAGTTGATTGATTTACAAATATGAGCCTCATGTGTATGAGAATTTGTTTGTAAACGCACCCATGACACAGGAAAAAATCCATGTGTAGGGCAAAATTTTTCCAAAACAAATAAATAATATGCATACCAAAGTGAAGAACCCAGTAAGAAGGGATCCTCTCTGCAGATCCAAGAAGAAGGCATCATGGAGTATCGGTTTCTGATACCATGGCAACCGGAGTGACTTTAATGATTTAGAAGATCTGAGGTTTGTTGATGATCTGGAAATAGTAATATGATAAAGTCAAAATCATTTTATTTTTATATACTTGATAGTTTTATGTTTGGCCACCATCTCGCCAGGTGGTAAGCGGTGATGTGGCTGTCGATGCAGCATGGTTACCTAATTACCTATACTAAGACTTAGCTGACAGTAAGAGTCTGTTAGCAGTACTTATGTTCTGATGGTAAAAAATTTTAGTTCTAAAAAAAGCATACCAGTACCTACTCCTGAATCCAATTCATAGACATAGCGAAATTTCATACACTTAAGTTGCAACACTAGCACCCATTGAATCCATATTGTGTGGATATTGAATTAAGTAAATGGTATTGGGTTTGGCTTTATATTCCGGACTCAGGATTCTATTTGTACCTTAACGACAGGGGTTGTATAGTTTTGACATTGTAGGAGTAGCTTTTTCCTAATTTAAAAACGTCAGTCCTATCATCTAATACAAAATTCAGCACATAGGTACTTATTAAAATAAAGAAACTAAACCTATTATAGGTTTAACTAGCTCTTAACCTTAAACATAAAATAATTAAATGATACAGCATCAAAAGATGGCAATACGCACCTAGGTGAACTTAAAATTGACAAGAAATATTCAGAAGCCCATTATTTTATTAGGACAATAAACTATTATTAGTTGTTTATGAACTAGAATTGTATCATCTTGAGAAGGAAAGATGAAATTATGTATTTGTATTAAAAAAACCTATTCTATTCTATTGTATAATCTTTTGGCTTTACAGTCAATACAATTATTTAATTATTTACAAAATTTTAACATATTAATGACAAACTTCTTGCATGCAAACTGTTTCGATGAAGTAATGCATCATCTGTGTGCAATAATAACTTTTTCAGAACGCAATGGAGTTTTCCAATAAGAAGTGTATATGTATTATTGTAAAAACTTACTTTCCGGTGTAATGTGAATACACTGACGGCGTTGATCGATAAGTAGAAGGTGTTTTTCGTCCGTACATGTTTATTTTTCGTTCTTACTCGGCAGAAGTTGACGCCCTATTTCCTAACGTATACAGGCACTTGTTTTGCTAAGTTTCACTGTTATAACTACATGTAAGACACTCTTGGTTATGAAATAAGCTAGTAAAGATCACATTTAACTTATTTTATTGACTATTTAATTCATAATTATCTGTTTTCTTTTAAAAAGCCACGCCTGTAAAATTGTTTGTTGCTACTTTCCGTTGTCAATTTACAATATTATACAACCAAATTAAATATTCGTAATGTTTAAAGTTTTGGCGCTAGTGTGCGACGAGAAATGCCTTTGCAAGACAGAGAAGTCGAAAATTGTTCTTATCTTTAATTTGATAGGTTAACACATTGAGCGTTTATAGAGGCAGTTACGAATGTAACGTTTTTTAGTTTGTCCTAACGGGTAACCGGGGCTCCGGCTTGACGTGCAGGAGAAGGAACGGGGTGGTTTTAGTCAGTAAGAGTCTGACACTCCCTTCCGCCTCACCCAGGCATTCATTCGATGATTTTCCAGAGGAGTTTTTTAAAAAACAGAGGCGTAGGTTTTAGGTCCAATAAAAAAACTGGTTCGTGTAAATATCGGAACAATAAAATAAAATAAAATAATAAAAGACTATATTTTTGACAAAGTAAATAATTTTCAGTCAATTCTATTGTCAATTGTCACGGCGCAGCGTCACCGCTGAAAATTTCCCGTAATTTCAGTAAATCGTGTTCTATTGAAAAATGGAAGAAATTACTACTCACGATGATGTGAAAACTTCTAATAATAAAAATGAAAAAAATGATAAAATCGATAAAATCGTTTACAATACTTATAGAACAAATTGTGGATTATGCTGTGAGTAAATTATACAGCAAACAATAATATTAATTTCAAATCAAAAAACTTATCGATTTTTAGTATATTGTAGTCGACAATTAAAGCATATAACTTTATTCACTTTTGTAAATTAGAGAATACTTGAACTTGCTCGCAATTACATGGCAGCCATTCCTTCTCCACTGTCATACGTCCAGACAGAAGCTTGTACCAACTACCAAGATATTTGAGTTGATAAAGCGTGAGGTCCCTCAATACTTATGGATCAATTTCCTCACAGCGCGTGTGAAATTGCAACCTACGCTATCTCAACCAGTGTACTACACATACAGGCAAATGGGGCCTAACATGAATTGTATACTTTTATTATTCCATATATTTTTGCTTCTCTGATGGCGCTAGTGTCTACTTTTCGTTCTTTAGCCAATAGGCAATTAGCTAGTAATACACCATTGGACGTTCAAATTTTGACAGGTACAGTGATTGGTCCAACAGAGCTCTTGCTAGATTTACGCCATTTGATGAGCACTAAAAAATATGGTAGCCCACATTGATTACAGCGCTTATATAGCTTTCCAACTACCTGGACCTTACAACTTGAACTATTTCACTCAAAAGTATTATTCAAATAGAACCAGTAGTTTCAGAGAAATCCAGATAAACATCTTTTTTATACTTAATAGGTCTTACATGATCTTGTATTTTTCCAGGTATTTGCCGTACACCTCCTACTCATTCCCGTAGCTATTATGGGCACGTGTTCTGCACAAGTTGTTTTTATAAGTACATCTTTACTCCAACCAAAGCTGATTGTTCCGGAGACCTGACGAAGAAAAACTCTAAAGACGCTGTTGTCGTTCAAAAGTAACACTATCAAAGTAACTTATGTGACGTGTTTTCAATAAAAAAGTGATAAAAAAGAAGTAAAAATCGTAAGACATGTTTTTGGTTTTATTTTAATTTTAGCCCTCTATAGAACGTAACAGTTACTGTTGTTACGTGCAAGACAAGAGCGCACCTGATGACGTCCATGACAAAGTCATGACCGATGGCCATGGTGTAGAGATGTACCGAATATTCGGTTACTATCCGGTATCCGGCTTATCCGGCCGTTATTTACTATCCGCCCGGATACTTGATGGTAATGTACTATTTGGCCGGATACCGGATAGTAAACTAGGTAGATTTTATAAATGAAATGTAAATAAAGACACATTTAAAATTGAATCTTTTTATTATTTTAAACAATTTTAACTTTTTATAACTAGTAACAGCGACCGGCCGTGGAGGTACCTACGCGATATGCACCTGCGAAGTATGAAACTCAAAATGTAGGTATCACGGTGCCGACCGAATATTCGGCGGCCGGATACCGAATATTTATTTGGCTAGTGATCAGGCCGAATATCCGGTATCCGGTATCCGGCCAAACAACTATTGTTGCATCTCAAGCTGTAGACTTTCATGGTGCCATTTGCATTTGCATGGTGAAGAAAAATTTCCGTCAAAATCGGTCAAGCCATTCCGGAGATAAGCCAGTAGAAACACGACTGACAAAAATTATGAGGGGACGGAGGAGGGAGAAGGGACAGTGGTTCGAGTTGGGGATATCAAAAACACAAAATGGCATGGAAAATACTGCTCATATAAAGTAGTTGTGGCTGCGAGGATAGTGATTTGATAAAATCCCTATGCTTAGGACGTTAGATTTGCACATCTAGCAGTGTAGACAGGGTGCATTGCAATATTGTGTATGCAGGTATTTGCATGGATATATATGTTTCAAATAAAAAAAAACAACTTTATAAATATTGACACCACATTTTTATTTATAAATATCTCCGCAACAAACTTCTTTTTGCAAATATTCACTGTTTACATATATAGGACCACACTGCCACAAACACTTAGGACAATCCAATTCAGATCTACTAAATTTCGAATCTTGTAGATCAACCCATCCACAGTACGAGGGCTCATAATTCGAGCCATTCGATAATTTATCATTATCATTGAAGTTTTTCCATTTTTTAATGCGTTTTTCAGGTTCGCTTTGACCTCTCTCATGAAGATATTTTGTCAGCTTTTCGATTTTTTCTGCTGCACACACATTACAATTTTCCACATTTGCTGATTCGTCAATTGCATTGCAGGATTCGGGGATATCTGAAACCTCTGTCCGGTTTTCGAACGAAAGGTCCCAGGTGCCAAACGATTCGCCCGCAATAGAAACGGCTGGTGTTGCAGCTGTGAAAATTTTTCATATTCAACTCTTACGCACCTAAAATGTGAGATTATTGGTTAAAATTTGTTACGTTTTTAATGTTCAGGGGATAGAGTTTGAATTCCAAAGTTATTTTGTCGTTATTTCTGGTTTACCTACTTTGTACTCTAGTATCACGTTCGTCTTCGGTTAAGGGATGCACTGTGCTGCGTTGCACGCCTACAACAGAAACTTCAATTGACTTTCGAATGTGGGACAACTCTTGCCTTACAAATATTACGTCTATTATGTAAAAAATCAAACTAGGGAGATTACAAGACGAGGAAATTTATATTGAATGTATACAATATTGGAATAAGCAGAAACTGATCATTATTCCACCCCGTTCCGTTACCTACTATTATAGCTGTGCCCGAGACGCTACCGCTATGGAACAGATGCCAAAAACTCAACTTGGATCTAAATGGTTTTGCAATAAAGGCAAAAGTCTAATGAAAACTAAAAGGTTGGCTTACATTTCTTGGGCTCGTTATTCTGAAACCATTCCTGCGGGCCAGTTCCACATCGGCAGAAAGGCGGCTGTTGTCCTTGCATCATGAAGATAAACGGGGAGTTATCCTTGTTCCCCGCTAAGAACTCCCTCATATTCTCCGCAAATTGAGCATTATTCTGCCATTGGTCGAAGCAATTCTTGAAGAACTCGGCTGGGTTATCCTTGTTGCGGTTCAGGACGTGCTTGTTGAAGCAATCCTCGCAAAAGACTTGCCCGTAATAGATCTTGATGTTGTCCGTTGGAATCGTATGGCAGAAGTCTGAAATAATATTCAATTTCATACTATAGTTAATCCGTTTGTGTAAATAAATCTTTTTGCTTCACAAGCGTGACGTTGCGGCTCCAAAACCTAGTTAGTACTCGGTAACTAATACGCCTGTAAGTTAATTTAGACCTCACTACAAAAAAGGTCAAAGAACAACAACAGTTTGGTAATAGAGAGTACCTTTTAGGTACTACTTTACTTACAGCACTTCGCGCATTGAGGGTGGAAGCTCTGGCCGCCAACGTCTACTTTATTGCTTTCGTCAACGCATTGCAAGCAGCGCGCGCAAATACATCTCTTGGGTGGCTCCTCTCCGGCAGGCTGGTCCTCAGCTTTCGTTTCTTCTGCAAAAATATTTATACAGAGTTAGTAGATCTTCTATATAAATTAATTTTGCGAAGAGATTGAAAGGCCACACAGACGAAACTAGTAATTTACGTAATAAAAAATATCAATACGTCGTATTTCTCTACTTTATTGATGACGATGATGACGATTGAGTTTAATTAAAGAAGGAGCATAACCTCCGACTCCTCCTAACCCTAACCCAACCCTAATGGTCAAAGCTTCAAAATCCTCAAACCCCAAAATACCAGCAAACTACTTCTTCCTCTACTGTTGTGGGTGTCCCAACGAAGCCGATTGCTTATCATCAGGTAATCTGTCAGCTATGCCAATAAAAATCCTCATACATAAGGCCCTTACCTTTGTTATTGTTAATATTATCGTCAGTAGCAGCCTCTTGCGGCTTGCCAACAGGCGCCCACTGCATCCACCAGCTATTGGAGTGGATTCGTGGACTCTCCCCCCTGAACCGCGACAGTACGTGGGTCTTGAAACATTCGTTGCAGAATACGTGCCCATAAAACATCTTCAGAGACGGGGGAATCGTTCGGCAGACACCTGGGAAAGGTCACATTAGTATTTAGTGGATTCGCTAAGCTTTTAAGGTTGATAGAGGTGCACATGAACTATATAATACCCACTTTTCTCGCAGTAATGTTAAGAGTCCCATGTGTTGAGGTGAGCGGATTGCCATATATCGGCCAAGGCCCCAATTAGAGTTTGCCTGGTATGGGAATCGAACCCGAGACCCCTTGCTAGCATCGCCTTTGCGACGACCTACCCAACGACGTAGTCATTATTAAGACATACTAGAGTTTGAAAAAAAATTGAAATATGATTAGATTTTGTGCGTTGCTCGTTCGTAAATATCCTAAGGGATTTTGTAACATGATACACGACTTTTTATCAAAAATCTACAGAGAATATCCACAATAGAGACCAAAATAGCTTGTTACTCACAACACATGCTGCATAGCCTGTGGAAGCTGTGCCCTTCAATGTCGACCCTATCTTCGGGATCAACCGGAAGGAAGCATCTTGCACAGAAACACTTCTTCGCCGGCTCCTGTGTTTTATCCATAATTGCTATAAATAATAAACAAACGTGATAATTTTGTTAAATTAAAAAAATATATAAAAAAATTAAACTGTGAAAATGATTCTTGAAGGAATCAGCAATTTTATTCCATGGCAGTTGGTGGAAAGGTGGAAAATGAGAATAGAAATAAACGAATATCGAATTCTAGCAGAACAGCAGATTTGATTTTGAAATTCTGCTGTTTTGTGTGCTGACAGTAGTAACTTTTAGAGACTGTATTGCACCTTTTCGGTGTGAACATTAACGAGGTTTTATTTCTCAAGGGGCTTTGAGAAAAAGAGCTTGCGGTCGTGCCAATAGCAGCCTGCAGACTACAGCTAGTCTTTCATTATAATCATTATCAGCTCTTTCACTGCTTAACATAAGCCTATCTAAAGTTATCACAAATGAATCCGCAGGCGAAAATCCACAGTATTATAACTTATAAACAATAAACATGTAGAGTTTGCACAAGGATACATACGGTGTTTGGGACATAATCACAAAAATATTTCGTTATTGTTCTGATTGAATAGAAATTCCTATAGCTTTTGTCCTTTGTTCCAGTTTAGTAAATGACTTTGCTTTGTAATATTTTTAAATATTCCATAATATAAACAACATTTAAAAGTAAAATATAAATCTTATATCATTTTGTTAAAATCACTGTTCAATTTTACCTCATCATTAGTTCTATCAAAATATTATAGATGGCACTATTATAAATTACGGCTAACGGCGCTGAGCACATCACTGACTAATGTCGAATTCCATCTCGATTGTAAAAAGAACGTTGCGCGTCACTACTGTGTTGCATATGTGTGGTGTACAAAGTTGTTTGTGTTATCTTTCATGTTTTTATCAAAAAAGTGATGTTTGTGATCTTGTATGGAATTAAATCTACGCTTATTTAGTGGTAAAGTAGATCTATTATCTTATCTTCATCAGTTTGTTTGTATAGAATTCTTTAGTACAGAGTTAGCATAGGTTATGACGAACAGTGACCGTTGTGAACGTAACAGCTCATGTTTTTACATTTTTATGATTGAAAAACGAATGCCTGAACGCGGATGGAGTGGTTAAGCGATAAATCATCCATGAAGTCATCGTATTAACAACTTATGAACTAGTTTGAAGTGTGTTTTTAGTAAATATAAGAGTTTGAAAATCGCTACTGTTCTGTCAGATTGGAATATGAGAAAAACTTTTTTTTCTTAGTCGAGATGACCCCGTTGTTTACTGTTGGAGCCTTCGTTTAGGCTGTGCTAACTGTAATGCCAATAACATCTTGAATTTGATTAAAAAAAATATACAAACTTTTTTTAGTTTTTGGCATGATTAAGTAGTGCATAGATTTCGAACGGTTTTTTTCGATAATATATCAATTTTCCCCCCTTTTATTATCAAGATTATTATTTTATCTTTTGTGTTATTGTTGGTTTTTCAAAGAAAATGTAGGGCAATGCCTTAGTTTTATCAGTTTCAAAGGAAATGCATTCTTATCTTTCACTATAGTACTATTTCTGATAAATCCGTCACCACAATCTATATGCACAGGTTCTTTTTTCAAAATACTATTATTTTTAATCAAAGATAACTGAAGAAAATCCTTTATTTTTTTAATATTCCGTAATGCAACCATTTGCATAATGATATCAAAAAAATTTGTTATAAAAATGACTAGCCTACCATAAATAAATACTGGAATTCCTTTAAATATCGGCTTGGTTGGTTTTTCTAACTCAGGATTACAAAGTAACTAGAACCAAAAGCAACAGGTTGTTGTTTTTCATTATTAGTACAGCTACTTATCCAATAAGCACAAATACACATAGCTTAGTTTTAAAAATTCTTTAAAACTATGTCAACAATTCTATATAGTGCTATAAGAAAGAAGGTGAAGCTAACACTAACACTATATCAGTCTTATAAGACACAGATACAGTATTTATAGTAGATTTTATACAAAAAATACCTTAAAAATAAGAATGGAAAAAATAGGATTTGCAAATAAACCTCTATTAGTTGGTCTAGATTTGCCAGAGTTGGATTCTTATTAGGATAACCCTTAACTCGTCAAGTACAGTCATTATACCAAGACCGCTTGGTGTTTGACAGTTTAATTAGCAATAACTGCCTTTATTTTTAAGTTTAAATGTTTGAAGTAATTTGATACATCTGCCGAGTATCTACTGCTGCACTGCAGGCCTCCTTTATTAAAGTACTAATTAAAATATCAAGGTATGGGACAGTCATGCTTCGGCACAAATGGGCCGGCTTGTCCGGAGTGATACCACGGCCTCACAAAAACTGACGTAAGACAACATTTGCATTGTGGTTCGTCTTGTGAGTGAGGTTACTGGCTGCCCAATTACCTCCCCTCCCTTTCCCCAATCCCTGAATCCCCAACAATCCTGAAATTCCTAATTCCAAAAGGCTGGTAACGCACTTGTAACGCCTCTTGTGTTCCAGGTGTCCATGGGCGACGCCGATTGCTTACCATCAGGTGATCCGTCCGCTCGTTTACCGGCTTATCCCATATAAGGTTATCGTAGGCCGAATTGCTGTCCAAATCAAATCCCTCCCCTGTCCAATCCCTGACAATTCTAAGATTCCTAATCCCCAAAATGACCCATTATGCACTTGTCTAGTGTTCCAAACTGAGCGGAAATAGCTAGTGCTATATTTCCCTATCAACTTTACCTTATTAAGTACTGAAATAAAACAGACAATTGATTCTCAGACAACAATAGAGATATTTCGATCTAGTTTTTACATAACTTTTTGCCTGGAATTATATGTTCAGGTACAAAAACATCTATTTTGTATAGGTAATGCTGTCATAGATATTTTTTCTGGCTCTATTCTGTGTAGAGATGTAGTCATTTTTATGTTACTGTCATAATTTTATAAATATAGCTGAAAATAAGACTTTGATGGGTTGTCTAATGTGTAAACACAATAATGCCTGCCGAGCAAGAGGTTAAATAACATAACATAACGCCTTTAATCCCCGAAGGGGTAGGCAGAGGTGAACATAGAAGTAACACCCACTTTTCAATATTTTTGTTATGAGTCCCATGTAATGCGGGGTGAGCCTATTGCCATATACGGGCAGAGTTTCCAGATTCCGTGCTGCTACTGAGATTTTTTTTTAAAATCCAGTAATACTTTGCCCGACTCGGGAATCGAACCTGATACCCCTTGCCCGGTAGTCGCACTTGCGACCACTCGGCCAACGAGGCAGTCAGGTTAAGTATGCCTGGTGATTCTTATCTCTTTCTACTCCTTAGGGGAGCAAAAGGCTTGAAGTTATGTTCTCTATTTTTTTTCTGAACAGTAACATTGACTAAAGTAAACTATCACTGCCAGTGTCGTGTAATGAAATATAATAAAAAAAAAAATAATAATGCTGCCTCGTTGGCCGAGTAGTCGCAAGTGCGACTGCCAGGCAAGGGGTCTCGGGTTCGATTCCCGGGTCGGGCAAAGTATTACTGGGTTTTTTTAAAATTCTCAGTAGTAGCACGGAGTCTGGAAATGTGCCCGGTATATGGCAATAGGCTCACCCCCTATTACATGGGACTCATAACAACTAGTGAAAAGTGGGTGTTACATTGTACTGTGGTAGAATGTGCACCTCTGCCTACCCCTTCGGGGATAAAAGGCGTGATGTTATGTTATGTTAAAATAATAATTTTTTTATTACAGAATGGTACATCATCTGGATGTTAAAAAAAGAAAAATGTCCCGCCATGAGAAAGCGAAGAGTGGCTTTGTAAGTAATTTGTTATTTATTACCGGTTGAGGGACAGTGATTCATGGTCACTTCAAGATACAGGGTGTATTGTTATTGACATCGGAGTCACCGCTTTAGGAAATAGTCTGTGGTCCCTAAGACCAGAAGTGGGAGGATTCTCAAACAAATTTTGCCTGACCTGTTGATTCTCAATTCTAATAGTTGTAGGAAGAGCCGTCTTAGACTACGCTACCCTTGGAGATACAATAATTCGAAGACCCTTTTCCAACTTATTTTTGTGTTGTAGTGTTTTCTCCTGTATCGTGGGTGCATTCACAAACATATGAGTTCACATACACATGACAGCCAGACCCGAAACCACAATTTGTGAATCACAGATAGTTTTGTTCCGTGCGGTAACCGAACCCGCTACTCGTTGCAGGGAAGCCGCGCAACTTGTAGCGGGTGTGTGTCTCATAGAAATTGTCAATCCTTCGGCACCCCTGAGAATGTCCCCCCCAGAGGGCCCTTATGGTTCGGAGTCGCGGAGAACCTAACGGGTTACCGGGGCTCCGGCTCGAAGTGCAGGAGTAGGAACGGAGTGGTTTTCAGTCAGTAAGAGTCCACTCCCTCCCGCCTCACCCAGGCGGGAGCAGCCATTCGATGATTTTCCCCCCTTAAAAAATGGTAGAGATGATACTGTGTGTGGTCCCTAAGATCATAAGTGAGAAGATCTTCCGTCCGACCAGTCTAGGTGATCTTGCCTGCCCGGCTGATGCCCAATCCCAACAGTTATATATATAGGTAAAATTGACAATGTTAGCGGTTGTTCATCATTAGGCGATATCCGCTTGCACGTGGCGCGGGCGACCGCAGGGAACCCAGGGCGATTTTGTTTAAAAAGTGTACTACTGTAAATTTGGTCGTACTGTAGTACATTGGGAATTACTGTCCATGCATGCTAATTCGCGTGTAAATTTTAACAATTTAGTCCAATTTTTTTTCTATGTACAAATTTAATCTGTCTATATGTTTATTAATTATTATGTTTTCGGCTTACTCACGTAATTGTTTGACGAAGAACTTGACTAGTTTCAAGTCATCCTAGAGGCTCATATTCATGAGCAGCATTCCGCGCCCCGCGACGCGGCGACTGTCGCGCTGCTATGCTACTCAAACAGTTACGTGTGTAAACCGAAAACATAATAATTGATTTAGTATGTCTCACGAAAGTTTTAATATTCATCTATGTTTATAGTTATGGGATATAAAGAACGTATAACCTTCACTAAATATTATAAATCTTATACTTCTTATTACTATTATATAAAGCGGAAGAGTTTGTTTTTTTGTTTGTTTGTTTGAACACGCTAATCTCCGTAACTACAAGTCTGATTTGAATAATTCTTTTTGTGTTGGATAGCGCATTTATCGAGGATGGCTATAGGCTATAAAACCTCACTCTACGACCAATAGGAACTGAGCAGAGCGTGTGAAACCGCGCGGAAGTAGCTAGTGGGATATAAAGTACAGAGTCAAAATATATAATAAAGTCGGTTTCTCAGACGTCTGTCACTCTTATTGAGATTGCCATTCAACCGTGCTAACATCCCATTCACGCACACTGTCACATTGTTTGTACCTTGTACATGCATGTATGGTTCGCATAGAAATCTTAAAATATTCTTCAAACTTCAGCAGACAATTAAATAAAAATGAAAAGTGTTAGCGTAAATTTCAATAGTCGAACCTATGCGACGACAGTTCGGGCGGCTCGAGTGGTGTACGAAAGCGATACCACGTCATATACTCGCTAATTTTTAACGAAGTGTAGTCAAAAAAGAGATATTACCTCCATTTTTGTCCAGTTAGTAACGTTAACCTTTTTGCTGTGGGCACAAAGTTTGTATTTACAGGGTCTATAATAGGATCTAGTTAGCCTGGGTGAATCCCAATAAACTACTACTATTTTGATGACTATTTTTACGAGGTTACCATGGGCCCAACTCCCACCCCTAAAAAGTTACACACGCACTTGTAATGCCTGTGTTCGTCCACTGTTGGACACAGGCCTCTCTAATGGCACGCCATTGAACTCGGATCTTGCGGATGTCGTCACTCCACCTAGCTGGAGGGCGACCTACGCTACGTTTGCTTAGACACGCTCTCCTCTGTAGAACACGTTTACCCCAACGGCTATAAGTTCTTCGACAAATGTAACCGGCTCACTGCCACTTCAGCTTACTAACCCTTTACCATAAAGATATAAGGTCAAATAATTTGACAAACTGCCCGAGTGTCAATCGAGTCGATCAAAGGTCGGGCAAAGTATTATGGGATTTTTAAAAAAATCTTAGTATTAGCACGGAGTCTGAAAACGTGCCCGGTATATGGCAATAGGCTCACCCCTGTTACATGGGACTCATAACACAAATAGTGAAAAGTGGCTGTTGACATTGTACAGTGGCATTAAGTACCGTAATGTGCATCCCATCGGGGACAAAAGGTGTGATGTTATGTCAAATAATTTGAGTTATTTGTGAGGATTAAAATCACAATGAAACTGTACACACACAGAGTATCTAAGAATATAAATAACAGCGGTACTGCAGTAGGATGACATTGTGTGTCTTATCGTGGGCGTCGCGTTAACAATTTGCGTCCACACAACTAGTTGTAGTCACACATTTATTACGTTAAACGTTTGTCGTAGGTGGATTATAGACCTGGTATGGTTGATAGAAAAGTGTGGAAGAGCCATGCTTCGGCACGAATGGGCCGGCTCTACCGAGTGATACCACGGCCTCACAGAAAACCGACGTGAAGCAACGCTTGCGTTGTGTTTCGTCGTGTGAGTGAGGTTACCGGAGGCCCAATTATCCCTTCCCCAATCTCCCCAAATCCTGAATCCCCAACGATCCTCAAACTTCTAATCCCCAAAAGGCCGATTGCTTACCATCAGGTGATCCGTCTGCTAGTTTACTGGCTTATGCCATAAAAAAAATAGAAAAATGTCGTGGTGGACCTGAGGTTAAGACGCTGTCTTCTCATGCTTAAGGGTGCGGGTTCGAAAGCTACCAATGGCAAGTTCTAATGTGACTTTTTCCGAGTTATATGTACTTTCTAAGATTATTTAGACACCACTAATAAACGGTGAAGGAAAACATGGTAGGGAAATCTGGGCTTATATGTAGTTTCTAGTTATAAGTTTAAAATCGCCAATCCGCATTGGTAATTAATGCTTAGACCTTCGCCGTACCACGGATGGGGCCCAACAGAGCTGATGCCGATTCGGAGTTGCGGAGAACCTAACGGGTAACCGGGGCTCCGGCTCGACGTGCAGGAGAAGGAACGGGGTGGTTTTTAGTCAGTATGTCTGACACTCCCTCCCGCCTCACCCAGGCGGGAGCAGACATTAGATGATTTTCCCCCCTTAAAAAAGACCCTTTCCGTATGAGAAGAGGCCTTTGGTTCTTTGGTCAGCAGTGGCCACTTATAGGCTGTTGATGATGGTTGACAGAAAGTATTGTTTTAGTACAGTTTCTTTGTTTTATCATCATATAGTTGATAATTCAACTGCTGCTGGATTATTATCCGCCTTTGCACATTTGATAGGTGGGTTGAAGATTACAGTTTGAAAGATTCAGGTTTATCAGATCTCAATCCATATTTGAAATAAGTTGCAACGAGTTTCACGTTGCAAGACATGTCGACCAAAGGCCGGCAACGTTGCGCTACTTCAATCTTCTTTGTAGACACGTCTCAGGACATTTGTCCCCCACTGTACCCCTTGGCTTTAAAACAAGATAATTTATACTTTTACTCCAAAAATAACAAAAGTTACGACATTGTGAACCGTACAAATATTTACTTAGTCTGCTATCGGTACTCGCGATAGCACAATCAGTTACACCACTTTTCAGTTAGTTTTCAGCCGGCCTTCGGCGTGTTACAGTGATATTTTCAGTGCACAGTGAAGTTTAAACGTTTAACTGAAATTATTTATTGAAGTATAGAATTTTTCTTTAGTGAATTTGTTTTGTACGGCAGTGGTTTCTATCAAATGTATCAAAGTTTTGCGTTTATTTTTTCGTACTTTACATACGAAAGATCTGTCTTGTAAGTCCTCAGGTGTCTATAGGAGACCGTGATAACTTAAGATCAGGAGGCTTACTCTTGAATCCAATGTCGATCGATCGGCATTGGTATTGAGAAATTTCGTACTCTTGAATTGTGACACTAGCGCCCATTGCATCCATATTGCGTGCATATTTAATAAACTAAATGGTATTGAGTTTGGCTTTACATTCTGTACTCTGAATGCTATTGTAACAGCTACGATAAGGGTTGTATAGTTTTGACATTAAATAATTATTGAGATTTTATAGGATTGAAATTGCATTGACATTGAGATTGGTTTCAAGAGTAAGCACCCTGGTGATTCGTCTGCTATAGTTTTCTCCCTTGTCACAGAAATCTAGGTATGTGTATTTCCACCATCCATAACATCACGCCTTTCTTCCCCAAAGGGGTAGGCAGAGGTGCACACTACGGCACTTAATGCCACTACAATGTAACACCCACTTTTTACTATTTATGTTACGAGTCCCATGTAATAGGTGGTGAGCCTATTGCCATATACCGGGCATTATTTCAGATTTCGTGCTACTACTGGGATTTTTAAAAACCCAGTAGTACTAGACCCCTTACCCGGCAGTCGCACTTGCGACCGCTCGGTATATTTAAAATGTCGGTAAAAAGTTACAAAGACCTATTTAACTGTAACGATACTCCCAATGTTGTTCGTGGCATAGGGCGGCAAACAAGCAGACGTATCACCTGATGGTACACAACCGACGTCGCCATGTACACCTCTAAAACCAAAGAAGTTGCTTGCTGATACGTTATTATAATACGCGTTTAAGTGTGGGAGAGCCATGCTTCGCCACGAATGGGCCGGCTCGACCGGATTGATACCACGGCCTCACATAAAACTGACGTGAAACAACGATTGCGTTGTGTTTCGTCGTATGATTGAGGTTATCGGAAGCCCAATTACCCCCCTCCCTAGTCCCCGTCTACCGAATCCCCGAATCCTCCACAATCCTCAAATTCCCAATTCCCAAATGGCCAGTAACGCACTTGTAACGCCTTGGTGTTTCGAGTGTCTTTAGGCGGCACCGATTGCTCACCATCAGGTGATCCGTCAGTTCGTTTACCGGCTTATGCTATAAAAAAAAATAGGTTACCGGCCTATACAGGATTTGGACATTGAGTATTGAGGATTTGGGGATTGGAAATGGGAGTAGTATCAGGAACGAGGAAGGATAGAGGATGGGGTAGGATTGGACCTCTAAATTACGATTCTAGTAGGATAGATGAGCCCGGAGCTGCGGATGACCTAGCGAATTACTGGTTTGAAGCTGAAGTAGGAACGGGGTGGTATTTAATCAGTAAGAGTTAGACGCTCCCTCTCGCATCACCCAAGAAGAGAGATGTCATTTGGTTTATCAAGTAGAATTGAATAGTATTTTTTTTTAAGGGGCGAAAATCATCGAATGACTGCTCCCGCCTGGGTGAGGCGGGAGGGAGTGTCAGAGTCTTACTGACTAAAAACCACCCCGTTCCTTCTCCTGCACGTCGAGCCGGAGCCCCGGTAACCCGTTAGGTTTACCGCGACAGAATTGAATAGTGACTTAAATGTTTTCTTCTAGATGTATTTCGTGGTTTTAACGCGTGCTCCTCAATAACGGTTGACATAAACAATAACAATGTTTAAGGAAGTTTTGGTTATCGTGTATTCTTCTGTTTCATTTCAATAACTGTTTTGATGTACAGAAAGTTGATGCGTTAAATCAAACATTTTGTAATTCAGTTGAGCCGTTTTTGAGTTATACGCAGACATACGGAATCTAATAGTGCGTGTTAGATATGTAGAGGTACATTTCGCTATCAATAATCTACGTCTCTGTGCAATTCGTCATTTAGCGGCCTCGAAAATTTTTATTAGAGCTTTTGATAGGCACCATCATGGTTATTCTGTGGCCAGTCACCCTTAGTTTAACTTCAAAATTACTGATCGTTGGACAAGAAAATTTACTTATGGTGCGTCCAACACTGGCGCCATTCGCGAGCATTTTGCAAATCGTTCGCCATCCTTTGTTATGAATGTCAAGACATTACTTGACCAAAGTATGATTCAGATTTGTTCGACTTCTTAACGGTGGAGTATGTTTTTCGAAAGTATGATTCAGTTTTTCCGATTCTTGATAGCTGTCGAACTTTTATGTAAGTACCTACTTACTCTTAACATTTTTATTCCTTGTGTCTCCATTAAGTACCTATACATACATAATTAGAAGCTCCCGCCTGTCTCCCGTGGAGGTAGACAGAGATTTTTTTTATGGGGGAAGTTATCGAATGACTTCTCCCGTCTGGGTGAGGTGGGAGGGAGTGTCAGACTCTTACTGATTAAAAACCACCCTGTTCCTACTCCTGCACTTCGAGCCCCGGTAACCCGTTAGGTTCTCCGAGACAGGTAGACAGAGACTGGAAAGCCAATTGCTATTATATGATTCTTACATACCTCTTTTGCTTCCTCAACAGTCTTTTACATGCATGCTCGTCGGTCAGGGATACTTTTAATTTGGCCCTCTCTTTAATATATCTCCAATCTGGTCGATTATATCCGTCTAGGGCGCCCTCTACCAGCAGTCCCATTCATATCTTCTCTGTATACTTCTTTCGTAAATCTGGTTTCATCTATCCTTTCTACATGTTCAAAGCATCGTAACATTCCCTTTTCAATCCATGTCACTACATCATCTTTCAATCCACAATCTAATAACTTTTTTAAATACATTTTTTTAACAAACACATACAAGAGTGTCGGTGCTTAATATCCCACAGGCCCTCCCAAATCTGTACATTGTTCACGCAACCATTTTTAGAGCCTATTAATTAGGCTTTTAAGTCCCAAATCCTTTGCGTCGGTAAGCCTCGCCCTGTCTATTCAAATTAACACGCAAGGGTGTGGTCTGATATTTAGTCTAGAATTTTAATTAACTTTTGTTTTATGACACGAGCATTTAACAATTTCAGTTTAGTTTTGGTAACTATATTTTGAGCATCGATACGAAAAGTGGTTGTTTTCAAGTGCTGCGCGGTGATAGTAGTCGAATATACAGTCCCTTCTCTTCTCGTGGGTGTTCGTCGACTACGTTAAGGGACTACGCACTTTTAAAAGTCCGGTGATAAACAGGAACCTTTTAAACTATGATATCTAATCCTTCAAACCTTCTTTATTTTATGGTCTAAAATCCAGCAGATAACAATCTGCTGTCGATATTACATGGAACTCATAACATAAATAGTGAAAAGTGGTTGTTACATTGTACAGTGGCACTAAGTGCCGTAATATGCAACTCTGCCTACCCCTCCGGGGGTAAAAGGTGTGATGATTATGTTACCCTGAATACCTAACTACCACAAACAAACCGAAAATGTCATCGTAAAATAAAACATCGAAGATTACCATACATTTTCCTGTAAACTAGTTAAGCTAATTACTGAACGTTTCAGTGAATTAGAGTCGATCACAGTTGTTAATTATGAGAGCGGCGGTGACGTCACGATACATTATGTCATTATTTGCGCGCGCTCATGCATGTAGTATCCCGTGCTAGTTTGTAAAGATTGGTACATAGTGAGGCGGAAAAATGACTATGTTGTGAGTTTGGCTTAAAGAAAGAAAGAAAGAAAAAACATTTATTTAGCACCAGGCACGATGCAGCATAAATAAAATATAAAAAGACAATCAAAGATCAGTGGATTAAAACAGAAGAATTAGAAAAAAAAGACACGTGGCGCGATTTTCACCTGCGCCTGTGCGGTTGGCTTCGAACGGAATCGACTCTCGACGTGTTGCTCTCTTTAAGGCCTGATTATTGCAATGATATTCGTAATTGAACAGTCAAAAATTGCGCAAAAACTATCACATTTGAGATGAACATGATAAACCTTCGATAGTAAAAAAAAAATCAAGACTAGGTACATTATCTTGCTAAGAACTAGTCTATCTAGACTACAAATATGTCCTAGGCCTTATAGATACAGTTTATTTACAAAACATAGCAACCAAAATAATACCTGAGACTAATCTTACGCAATAACCAATCTCGATGATCATAATGTTTGTAAATAATCTATGTTAGTTATGAAAATTTAGTTCAAAATAGTTCTTGATGGATACGGTAGTGTTAAAGTCATGTATAACGAAAATTATGTGTGAATTCGCTAGTAAATGTGTTGTTTTTGACTTTTGGTGTGGAAAATGACTGTTTTTGCATGTTTTTTTGACAGTGATCTGAAGTTTTTGTTAGAAAAATGACATTAAAAGCATGTTTCAAAGTGATTCGAAGTTTGTTTTCGTATTTTTTTGACGATATGACGGTTTTTTTTTCGCAATTTGTTAGAAAAATCACATTAACAGTATGCTGCGAAGTGATTTGAGATTCCTTTTTTTTTTAAAAAAGAATGACGCGATTACCACTATTTTTTTCCGCAATTGGTTAGAAAAATGACGTTTAAATTGATTTTCTATTTGGATTTGAAGTTATCTTTTCATAGTTTTGTTTGTTAAGGAATGTTATTAAAGATATGGCAACACACTATCACACTTGGGGACCGAGCATGCGTGTGAAAACGTTGGTAAGATATAGTGCTCTAATATACTGACTGATTTATTAATTCAATTATATTGTAGTCGTATTTTACTGCACTAACCTTGCCAATGTTTCTAGAATAATCTTTTTAGTAGCTTAGTAGGTATAAGTAGATAAATTCTTATAAATAGTTTAACTCGTCGAATACCGGTTTTGCAGACACAATTATAGAACAATAGGTTGCGGTCACCGGTGACCGCTTGGTATTTGACAGTTTAAAATATACGTTGGATGGTGAACGATGGAATTGTGCCCGGTATATGGCAATAGGCTCACCCCCTATTACTTGGGACTCATAAGATAAAGTAGTGAAAAGTAGGTGTTACATGGTGTACCATGTGGCATTAGGTGCCGTAATGTGCACCTCTTCCTGGGTAGGTCTGAAGGGGTCTTCAGGGATAAAAATATATTCTCAAAGACTTAATGGAGCCACGGAAGACTTAATGGGTTGCCAGGGCTCCGGCTTGAAGAATAGAAGTAGAAACACCACCCGGTGTTTAGTCAGTAATAGTCTTTTTTTTTTTGTTTTTGAGGGGGGAAAATCATCCAATGATTTCTCCCGCCCGGGTGAGGCGGGAGGGAGTGTCAGACTCTTACTGACTAAAAGCCACCCGTTCCTACTCCTGCACTTCGAGCCGGAGCCCCGGCAAACCGTTAAGTCTTCCGCGGCTCCGTATCGGCATCAGCCCTGTTAGGCCCCATCTGTGGTGGTCTGATGGCTCCTTGAGGCGCGCGCGGAACGCGACGCGCTGTACGCTCGGGCCTGGTTCTGGTCGGGCGGCGAGTCGCCCGTGCTCGCCGTCCGCAGGCCCGTGCTTACGGTGGCCGGAGATCGTCAGTCAGTAATAGTCTGGAAACCTCTCTTGCTTCAAGGCGGGATAAGTCATTGTATGATTTTCCAACCTTACACTCAAGGCGGGAGAAGTCATTGTTTGATTTTCCAACCTTACACTCAGGGCGGGAGAAGTCATTGTATGATTTTCCAACCTTACCCTCAAGGCGGGAGAAGTCATTGTATGATTTTCCAACCTTACTTACACTCAAGGTGGGAGAAGTCATTGTATGATTTTCCAACCTTACACTCAAGGCGGGAGAAGTCATTGTATGATTTTCCAACCTTATACTCAAGGCGGGAGAAGTCATTGTTTGATTTTCCAACCTTACACTCAGGGCGGGAGAAGTCATTGTATGATTTTCCAACCCTATCCAACTTAGCCGTCACCACAGATTATTTCGAAATCTAGTACAAAAATACTCAGAAATCTAGGTTCGAAATAATAATATACATTCCGATGTCTTTATCTTTTATCGCATTGATAAGGCTATCAATGAAACCATTTCAATTCGTATTTATGTTTAAAATAGACGTGTCAGTGACCAGTAAATAAAGAAAAAACCGCTTAAACTCCAGTGTTAGTGGTAGTCGCATCAAAATTGGTGCAGCGGTTTTTGAGATCAGTGCTAAAGTGCTGAAAGTTGGGAGTGAATTTGTTAGTGATAAAGAGTTGTTTTAATCAGTGTGGCATCAATGTTATTAATGAGTATCATTGTCCTTATGATACATGAAGGTTGACTTCTAATATAGGAACAAAATCGATAACGCACACTTTAGTACTATTAGGTAACTTGTATTCCCATGGATTCCCACCATCATACTAGCCTGTGGCAGTTCATTGCTTGATTATAAACCTTTCCTGAATATAAGCGTTTGCCATAAAAGATTATGGCAAACCCGTATATCAACGTAGGTATATTTTATGAGATAATGATGACCTGATGGTAAGCAATCGGCGCGGCGTCGCCCATGGACACTTGGAACACCAGAGGCGTTACAACTACGTTACCGGCCTTTTGGGGATTAGGAATTTGAGGATTCTTGGGATTCAGGAGTTTGGAGGATTGGGGAGATCGGGGAACCCCCTCTCCTTCCCCGGGTGTAATTGGGCCTCCGGTAACCTCACTCACACGACGAAACACAACGCAAGCGTTGTTTCACGTTGATTTTCTGCTCGGCCGTGGTATCACTCCGGTCAAGCCGGCCCATTCGTGCCGAAGCATGGCTCTTCCACACTTAAAAGAATATAGTCAGATGCCAAACGTTAGAAAGTTTAGCAGTCTGGTTGCAGATCGTAGTTGTAAAAGGTTGTTCAGGTTTATCAGACAGCGCTGCTGCCCGGTCTCTGTCTAATGTGTAGTCGTCCCTTAGTCGTGTTAACGACACCCGCGAAAGGAGTTTGTGTGGTGACATTGTATTCCATTGTGCCATCATCACCACACAATTCTACGCCCAGGCAAGGACGATAAAAAAAATGCGGACATATTCTCTGGAAACAACGACTGTGGCACCTGACTACTATAGACTTACACGCAGAATACACACACACAATGACACGAAGGACATCAGTCGCGTGTCATGGCCCGTCCTTACACTTCGTACATTACGGTGTTGTAAGTACACGCACACATAAATACACCACTGACATTTTGGTGCTTCATTTCCAAGTGACATTACGTCCACTTTTTTTTCAACGACCTTGCGCTCAAGCTATTAGATAATTACTTAGGTCCTTAGTGAGGAAAACTCTCAGTCTAGAAAACTTAAAGGACGTAGGTAATATTATGAGGTGGAAAAATGAGTCATAGGTTTACAATCGTGTTATCTCTGTAACATGGTTTTTAATTAACTTGAAGTGTTTTAGTGTTCCAATGTCACGTTTATTGACTAATGAGATATTGGACTATCACTTCAAATGATAAGCTAGTTACGTTGGAACATTTTAACCCTATTTTTATGGTATAACCTGGTAAACGAGAAGACGGATCACCTGCTGGTAAGCAATCGGCGTCGCCCATGGACACTCGAACACCAGAGGCGTTACAAGTGCGTTACCGGCCTTTTGGGATTACGAATTTGAGGATTATTGGGGATTCAGGGATTGGGGAAAAAGGAGGGGGGGGGGTGTAATTGGGCCCCCGGTAACCACGACGAAAGACAACGCAAGCGTTGTTTCACGTAGGTCTTTAGCTCGACCTTGGTGTCACCGGTCCGTGGTTGGTCGACAGGAAAGGTCGCCAACGCACTTGTAATTCCTCTCGCGTTGTGGGGTCTACGGGAGGCACAGACGACTTGAGTGATCCGTTTGCTAAAAATGGCAATTGGAAGGTGCATATTATTTTCTTAATGATTTCTTCTGTTTTCGAGTTGGAGATATACCCATCGGGGATCTTTGATATCGCAATTGGAAAACACGTACACACATCTGACACACCCAGACATACTTCCTTAACAGCAATACCACTTTTAACTGTAAACGCAATTACGTATTGATAATCTACCAATGAACTTAATCATACATGATAAACTTTAGGGTAATCAGTACATTAGTCAAATTCTGTCACTGATCCATTTGTTATAATCCAGGGTATGCATTTCTAACACTTTGAACTTAAAGTCAAACGTCGAAGCAGATAGTTTCTGAGAAATTGCTTAATCAGTTTCGATGCGGTCGTTCACTAATTAGGCTTCTCTTATCTCAGGTATTTAGATAGGTACCACTGAAAACTAAGAACGATGAAGTGTGAAAAAGTGTATCAAACAGTGTTAATAAAAGTGTAAACAAGTGACAGAAACAGTGAAAAAAATTAGTGAAATGTAAATGACAGTGGAAGAAAAATGAGTGAGAGGAATTATAATAGCTTGCCACGTGTCAAAAGAAGGGAGACATGGCGGAAAAGGGGGGTAAGAACTGTTTTGATGTTGTGACGTCACGCTTTTGATGTTGTTATCGTTTTTGGCTTGGAATTTTAAGGTCTTTTTAACTAACTAACCAGTTGATTGGATAACCTCAAAGGCTAAGTCGGTGACTGTTTATTTATGAGCTGCAGTCGTTGCGGAGAATTTTTATGGCGATGGTCTAAACCGAAGTCTATGGTATTTTAAAGTTTTCCTGCATCATGGGTCGTTTACTAAACCAGCGCTAACCGTTTTTGCATTTATGGGAATAGAAGACCAAAAGTAAAAGCAAAAGTCATTAAAATCATTTATTTCAATTATTTTTTTTTTGTCAATGCGGAAGATGTAATTAGATGACTTTCTCCCTAAAAAAACAGACAGTCTGAACCGACCTTTAAACATTCGAGAAAAGAGCATACTGCTTTTTAAAATGCCCGCAACCGACTTCTGACTTCTTCTCTAATGGTTGTTATGGGTGGCACTGATAACTTATTAAAGGGATTCTTGCCTCAGTAATGTTAGATGAAAATCAACTAAATGAACGTCAATAGTTTAATCTATGTTATCGACAGAACTAGCTGTCATATTGATGATGTCGTTATCACTGTGCAGCGTGTGTCGACGTCACTTTTCCAAGCTAGTATATATACTTTCATGAAACTGCATAAGGCTGTGCATTGATATTGTGATGTGTATTCCCAACTCATGTAACTATATTGATAAGCTGTTGAGTTTCCAAATAAACAAATTCAAAAAAAAATACATCTGTCAAATGTGACAGATTAGTAAGTTTCCCGCGCAAAGAGTTGTTTGTAATGGTCATTCGGTTTGGAAGTTTTGAACAAGCATTATGCTGTTCCATGTGAAGTTGGTTTTAGGATAACCTTTTTGCTGTATTGAAGTATTAAGTTATACTTAAAAGTAAGTAATAAGACATCCCGATTATAAATCAGTCACTCTGTATTTGTTACCGTACGACCTGTATGTGGGAACCTATACGTCCCGTTTCGCACATGATCACGGGGCCGCGGAGCTCCCAATCCTTGCGCAAATAATGGGCATGTCCCAAATTCTCCATACACATCACAATAGCAAAGCCAATGGCACATAATCGCTTACATAAATCGTGACCTACTTTATTTACAATAAATCCTAGGTGCGTCCTAGATTACATGATCAGTATGCCGCTCACATCTGGCGCGGAAGGTCGAAGGTATGAGGCAGGCGGCATTCCGTGTATATTTTAGCCATGTCGGTGTTATTGGCGCCTTGGACACCAAAACCAAACGTTTTGATGCGAACAGTCGATGCAAGAAGTCCATTTATTACAAGCCAATTTAAGTAGCCCTATTCTGACTGATTGAAGGTCGACCATCGTCATTATCATCATATCAGCCACAGGACGTCTACTGCTGAATATAGGCCTTCCCAATGACTTCCAGATAGGCCGGTTGGAAGCGACAGGTCTTGTTTAAAGGTTGATAATCGATGTTAATTCAAAGTCTATCGATTAAAACGGATTATTGACATTATTTGTATGTGGTTTCTGTGAAAACAGAGATCGATGCAGATGTTTTGGATTAAGATTTGCCGAGCAAGGGGTATCGATTTTAATTAGCAGTTAGCAGATCCGGGTCTACTTTGTTCCATTTTCGCCAGCAAGGTAATAAATGGGGTCGCGAAGAACCTAACGGGTTACCGGGGCTCCGGGTCGACGTGCAGGAGAAGGAACGGGGTGGTTTTTAGTCAGTAAGAGTCTGATACTCTTACTCCGCCTCACCCAGGCGGGAGCAGTCATTCGAGGATTTTCTTCCCTTAAAAAAAAGGTAATAAATGTGACTTTTCGATTTTCTAATGTAACTCGGAGTCAAAAATGGTGAACGGCGTAGACTATAGGCCTGTCCCTTATCACATGACAACTTACATTATTTGTACTTTTGCCCACATTTACTGAGAAATATTTAATGTATATATTAGTATATTTCATATCAATAGACGAATACTACGAAATGTTTTTTTATTGGCATCATAGCACGAATAAATGTCTTTTCAACTGACAGAAATACTCTCATGATTCTTAGAAATGTTATTATTAGATTTCTGTGTTCATACTGTGTTATATCGAAGTATAAAAATAAATATAAAATTATGTTCGTAAGCTTGACTTGAACTACTTTTATTTGGGACAGAATTAAGACACACATGAATCCGCCAGTTCAAGCAAATTAAGTGCGACTGCTGGGCATGGGGTCTTGGCTTCGATTCCCGAGTCGGGCAAAGTTTACTAGGTTTTTTTTAAAATTCTCAGTAGTAGCACGGAGTCTGAAATTGTGTCTGGTATATGGCAATAGACTCGTGATGTAATGTTATGTTATTATTTTGTACCGCTGCGCTGGGAATAGAAAATACTGAGTCGCTGTGACCTCGAAACGCTTTCAATAAAGAAGAGGATATTCATACAATCTTAAGTATTATAATAGAAATTTATTTGACAACTAGACTATTTCTGATGTGGACTAGAAATAGCAGTAGAAGAAAACAAAATGGGGTCGAATGTAAAGTAAAAACTAAATGTGTATTGCTTCGAAAAGACAGCGGCATGTCATTTTTATCATCAGCCTAAATACAACCACGTCTGAACAAAGTCCTCTTTTGAGATCCCGTTCACCATAATCTCTGATCCTCACTCTTGGGAGACGATCTGCAGGTCGTTGTTATAGGTGGTCTCATCATCATCATCAACAGCCTATAAATGCCCACTGCTGAGCAAAGCCTCTTCTCACACGGAGAAGGTTAGAGCGTTAATCACCACGCTTGCTCAATGCGGGTTGGCGATTTCAAACTTATAATTAGAAATTATAAGTCCAGGTTTCCTCACGATGTTTTTCCTTCACCGTTTGTCAGTGGTGTCTAAATAATCTTAGAAAGTACATATAACTCAGAAAAAGTCACATTGGTACTTACCGTTGGTAGGTTTCGAACCCGCACCCTCATGCATGAGAAGCGAGCGTCTTAAACCTCCAGGCCACCACGACAGGGTAGGTGGTCTATTACAGTAATACTCTAATACGTCGATTATGTTCGTCACCCAATGGAACAGGTAAAAGCTATGGGGCCTACCGTATTTTCGGCCTCGTTCGTCGTCCAATAGGGTATTCGCTAATGTCACACGATTCGACGTTCAATAATTGACAGCTGCTGTGATTGAAGGAAAGAAAGAAAGAAAGAAAATTCCCGTCCTACATTTCCGCCATCCGGTTAGCAAAAGAACGTTAGTGCCCATTCCATATCTCGTCCTAATTGGGATGGTGACACGGTATGAAAATTTAAAATATAATTAGTCCATAATGAAAAAAATACTAGACACGTATTTTTTTATTTTGTCGTATAATAAGACAATACTTAGATCAAACGAATCAAAGTTTAGGAGTGGGTGCTTTTTTTTAAGGTGGGAAAATCATCGGATGATTGCTCCTGCCTGGGTTAGGCGGGAGGAAGTGTCAGACTCTTACTGTCTAAAAACCTCCCCGTTCCTTCTCCTGCACATCGAGCCGGAGCCCCGGTAACCCGTTAGTTTCTCCGCGACTGCGGAGTGGGGGCTAAAACGTCATTTCTACGTATAAAATGTACATAGAAGTGACGTCACGCGACATTTCAAATCAATATATCGTCGAAAGTATTCGTTCCTGTAAGAAAACAAAAAACAAAAAAATACGTGTTTAATGATTTTAAACAATCTACCAGACGGACATTAAAATAAAAATTGGGCATCTACCCTAATGACTAATTTTTACAATATTTTCGATTTTGGTATTAAACCCAAAACTTTTACTTCGACGAAATATACCGACCTTATTTTGTCCGATGACTCACAAATTAATCTTAATGATATTATTTTAAACTCGGAAGTAGAATGGAATGCAGTCGCCAAAACTAGTTTTTATAAAACATCCTATATCGTTCACCGCGTCTTTAATAGACACTCTTAGTATATGAAATCCGACCTTATTGCTTCCGAATAGAGTTTGTTATTGCTTAGCAGACACAGCTGTTGTACAGTGTGTATTTTAATGTGTTTAGACGTTGACCTTATGCTAGGCACGACAGTATATTGCTGCCATACATTTTTACCGACTTCTTTGTTAGCTTTCAAAAATCAGTTTTTACCCTGTTAGGCTGCCTGTCCATTGACGCGGAGAGGGACAGCGGAGCGGAGCTAGCGAGTATAGCGGAGCGGAGTTACGGACTGTGTCTGTCCATTGAGGCAGAGCGAGGAAGCGGTACGGAGCCAGCGAGTATGGCGTAATGGACTGTCAAACTTCAGCGGTATATTATACTATCCCAATATCCCATACCCTCGCCCCGCTCCCGAGACCGCTTTCCCGCCGCCGGCTCATTCAGCTGCCTCGCTCCGCCAACTCGCACCGCTACCTCGCACGGCTACCACGCGCCGCTTCCGAAAATGTATGAATTTTGAAACTAGCTCGCAAATCCCTTTCCACTAAAGCGGAGCGGAGATTTTAAAATCCAGTAATACTTTGCTCGACCCGGGAATCGAACCCGAGATCCGGCAGTCGCAATTGCGACCACTCGGCCAACGAGGCAGTCACTGTACTAGAGATAGACCGTTTCATTTCATATTTTAAATTCATGTGTTTCGAAGATTAACTGATAAATTGATAATTTTGTAACTATTACAATTTCATGTCATGTAATGTTATCGCGGTCGCTGAGTAACTTCATATTTTGATAATGACTATCAGTTTCCTTTATACTTTGATTAAATAATCCCACAATGCATGTACATGCAATATAAATAATAGGTACCTACGTGTGTTGCCTGGACAGTCAACCTCGCTACATCCTTGTTGACTGGACATCTACACTACATGAGCTGCTGTTTACATGTGAACATTAGCTCACGACGATACCTAAGTACGTGTGACGCCTGGACAGTCAACCTCGCTACATCTTAGTTGACTGGACATCTACACTACATGAGCTGCTGTTTACATGTGAACATTAGCTCACGACGATACCTAAGTACGTGTGACGCCTGGACAGTCAACCTCGCTACATCCTTGTTGACTGGACATCTACACTACATGAGCTGGTGTTTACATGTGAACATTAGCTCATGACGATACCTGAGTGCGTTTGTCGCCTGGACAATCAACCTCGCTACATCCTTGTTGACTGGACATCTACACTACATGAGCTGCTGTTTACATGTGAACATTAGCTCATAACGATACCTAAGTACGTGTGACGCCTGGACAGTCAACCTCGCTACATCCTAGTTGATTGGACATCTACACTACATGAGCTGCTGTTTACATGTGAACATTAGCTCATGACGATACCTGAGTACGTTTGTCGCCTGGACAATCAACCTCGCTACATCCTTGTTGACTGGACATCTACACTACATGAGCTGCTGTTTACATGTGAACATTAGCTTATGACGATACCTGAGTACGTTTGTCGCCTGGACAGTCAACCTCGCGACATCCTTGTTGACTGGACATCTACACTACATGAGCTGGTGTTTACATGTGAATATTAGCTCATGACGAAACCTACGTACGTGTGTCGCCTGGACAGTCAACCTCGCTACGTCCTTGTTGACTGGACATCTGCACTACATGAGCTGCTGTTTACATGTGTACATTGGCTCATTATGATCTTGAATTTATCTTTAGCAGATGCTACAGTATGACAGTGACGTAATTCCTTGCTATGTTCTGTCTCCTCACGGTTTTTGCATCAATTTTAATGGAAGTTAATTATTTTGTGTTATTGTTATACATTACCATAATTATGAGTGCAAATGCTATGCTATTTATGCTGTTTACACCATTCATGTTTCTATACTTAGTTAAAAGTGTTATAGACGACTAGCAGTGTTCTGCGTCTTCATTCTAGAATTTTTCAAATAGTTTCTGAACTTTCAATGCAAACAGACTTCATCTTCATCTTTGTAATGTTAGTTTAAACAACTAATATTCCCACTTCCTTTTATTTTTAAGCAATTTTAAAAAAAGGAGGAGGTTCTCAATTCGACCGTATATATGCTTTTATTCCAAAATATCTGGATCGGTCAAGTTTTTGACAGAAACTACATACAACTAAAGATAAAGGTCGATCTTAGGGCTCGTACACAAAACTGTGATGCGATGTCGCATCGCAAAAATGTGCGAGATCCCTCCTCTACGCATCGCAAGAACTTGCGAAGAATTGATTAGCATCGCGCATCAAAATTATATGTTCCCAAAATCTTCTTTGTTTCTTTTTCCTGTATCTCCTAAGCAATAACAGAAGTAGGTACACACTTCTTTTTACAATCCATATCACGGCCTAGTTTAGTACGGTTAATGGTTGCCGAAGAAATAGTCCACCTTGTCGCACAAAATCGTATCGCAGCAATGCGCATTTAAATTTTTTGCGTTGCGAATTCGCATCGCAGTTTTGTGTACGAGCCCTTACTCGGTTGTAGTTGTTGTTTATAGTTTCTTGTAACTTCGATATAATACGTCATCACAAAATTATGTGACTATATCGCAGAGTGGGTCATAAGGCCGCACCCTTTACAAATCGGTAGACGTTATTTTAAAGGTCATAGTACAATGTTGTTAGTTTCATTTTTATCTTTCCTTTCTGATCTTTCATTTGTTTGTTTTGTCCTTTATATTTAAGCGTAATGTTATATAGTCTGCTACTAGCCCGTCCACGTGCCGCAGAGACCTTACGGGTTACCGGGGCTCCGGCTAGAAGCGCAGGAGAAGGAACGCGGTGGTTCTTAGTCAGTAAGAGTCTGACACTCCCTCATTGCAGAGCAGTCATTCGATGACTTTCCCCCTTTAAAAAAAAGCCCTTCCACGTGACTTAGTTCTATTTGAACTAGATTTTTGTCAATTGCAAGAATTTTATCCTGACATGGTTCTTCTTAATAATGCAGTTTACTATATAATCTTCGTCAAGATTGCATAGCTATACAAGTTGCGCAGTAGCCAGTTGCCCAGCACCAACAGCAGTCAATGATATTCCCTCCTTAAATTTTGGCAATAACCTTTTCTAAGTAGCGTAATCTTTGTTTAGTATTGGACGTATTCCTGCTGATGATTAATAGCAGTTTCATAGCTTTCTCATGACGCTTATAGGCCGTAATATAACATTACTAGCTGACCCCCCAAACGTTGTTTTGCCATATAAATAATTTCGTAGAAGGGTGAAAATTGAGGATTGTATGTATTTTTCATTTTATTATACCTCTAAATAATAAATATAGAAATTATTTTTTTTTCTAAAAAATAAAAAATAAACTTTAGGAATGGACTACCCCTAATATTTAGGGGGATGAAAAATAGATGTTGGTCGATTCTCATAGATAGGTACCGGATAAGCACAAAAAATTTCATCAAAATCGGTCAAGCCGTTTCGGAGGAGTTAGGCAACGAAAACTGTGACACGAGAATTTTATAATATGACATTATATTTCAGCACTTTAGAAAACAAATACGCAGACAAAACCTCAGGCTAGTGCTAGTGTATCATCTATCTACATTTAGCTAGTCTATAAAAGAAATCTATATTGACCAATCATAGCGAATTTTGGATTCGTACAAAACGCGAGCCATATGTTCCTAAACTGCTGTATCAATGTAAATAAACATTGTAATTATGTATATTTATATTATCTGTGCAGGAGAACTTAACCTAATTGTTTTTTTATGTTCTAATTTCAATTTATTTTTGTATATCTCTATAGAGGTATAGTGTAAAGAAATGGTTCGGTTGTTGGTGTCTAAAAAGATAGGTTGGTGTATAAAAAGGAATCTCCGGGCAAGGGGTCTCAGGTTCGATTCTCGGGTCGGGCAAAATACTACTGGGTTTTTAAAATATTCTCAGTGGTAGCACGGAGTCTGGAATTGTGCCCGGTATATGGCAATAGGTTCACCCCCTATTACATGGGACTCATAACATAAATAGTCAAAAGTGGGTGTTACATTGCACGGTGGCATTAAGTGTCGTAATGTGCACCTCTGCCTACCCATTCGGGGATAAAAGGCGTGATGATATGTTATGTTCGGTTGTTGGTTTTGAACTGACTTAAGAATATTATACCGATTTGGAGAAATCGATAAATTTTTAACACTAATTGTACCGAGTTTCTGTCAAAAACCTCATTCAATCTAGCGATATTTTTTTTATTTGATTCCGGATCCGATCCGGCAAACGAGCAGATGGATTACCTGATGGTAAGCAATGGTGCCGCACATGGACATATGTAACACCAGAGGCGTTACAAGTGCGTTGCCTAACCCCCAATATCCCCAAATGCCTAATCATATTAGTTTATCAATTATATTTGATTTAAATCGGTTTTTAATTTCTGTCGTTATTAAGAGACTCATAATATTGGTATTGGACTGTAACAAAATAAAATAAAATTGCGTATAAATATAATACATACTGAATTTCCCTTTTTTTACCGGAAAAATATCCAATGACTTGGTTGAGGCGAGAGAAAGTGTCAGGTTTTTTATTTATTTATTATGTACTTCATCACAAAAGATAACAGTGAATGGCAGACTTAATGCCTTAAGGCATTCTCTGACAGTCAACCATAGGGAAGTGCAGAGACATGAAGCGGTTGATGCCGATTTTGTATGCTTAAATACCACCGCGTTCCTACGTCTGCTCTTGGAGCCGGAGCCCAACGGCAACCCGTTAAGGCTTCCGCGGTTCCGTATCGGGCATCAGCCCTACTAGGATACTCAATTTCCTGGAAGGAAAAATTATGTATACCGAAACATGTGTGTGATGGTCTATTTCCGTATATTAATCTACACATAAATACAACAGTTGGTCACTACTAATGCACTGCACTAATTAAAGTGCTTAATTAAGTTGTCCCTCGATGTTCGTTAACGAGGCTGTATTTATAGGCCTGCTATTGTTGTGTAACGCCATTTTGTTTCTACAATGGTTTGGCAAAGGTATACAATACATGTTTAGTGTAGCTAACGAGTGCTAACCGGGGCTCCGGGTCCAAGCACGAGTAACAACGTGGGGGGGTTTAGTAACAGTCTGACACTTCCTCTCGCGTCACCCATGGTGGGAGAAATCATGGATGATTTTCCCCCTTAAAAAAACACACGTTTTTATCATTCATGTTACTGGCTCTAAAGAGGTCCACGTTTACAGTCTTTTGCCTCAGGCACAATAGACAAAATTCCAGACTGTGTGCTACGAGTGACGATTTCCGAAATCCAATAATAGGTTAATAGGTATCTTTGGATTCTGTCTCCTGCAGTAATTCACCGAGGGAAGTGGAAACTATCGTTTTTTTTCTCCTCCTCTTATTCTAACCAAAACAGTTATTCGTGTACCTGGGATGCCCCGGACTTGTGTTCCGGTGTTTTCATGGTTGTATCTACTGTAGATCCTGGCTTACAGGAGTTGCAGCGGTTTTGGGCGGTTTAGCGGGCTTGCCCCATAAAAAAAGAATTATAGGTACTTGGAGATTATTCAAGGAATTCAGGAATCTTTGTAGATGCATTCGCGAACACTAGACCAATACCACATTAACGTTTACCATCAGGGGTGTTAGCCAAATGCTGACCTATCAAATTAAAAAAAACCTTGAACGCAAGAGAATATAAATCATTTTAAAAACAAACAAAAAGAATAAACTTCTGTTTAGTGATAGTAAAAAGTCGAATTGATTCAGCCGTTTCAGAGTTTTGCGCGTACAAACATTTAACAAATGAATTTTTCCTTTCCTCATTCATTCACATATTATTATTGTGTTAGCAATATATGTATTTGTATAAATTGTTCACTATTATAAATATTGTATAAGTTATAAATAAACAATGATCTCATACGGTAGTGATGTCATTTTTGCGTCGCGTTTTCGGGTGTTAATGAAAATGTATCGTAAAACAATAATTACATGTGTGTGTGCAGTACCCTACTTTACCAAAAGGACAGTCGGGGCCCCCATCCTCAGTGGGCCCCGAAGGACCGACACTTACTACACGTTGCGCGGCAACCGGGTGCCCCTCAACGTATAGCGGGTTCCATACCCACATGGAGCATACCTTTGTGTGATCCACAAATTGTTGTTTCGGGTCTGAGTCTCATGTGTATGTGAACTTATATGTTTGTAAATGCACCCATGATACAGGAGAAATCCTAGCGTACTACAATATTAAAAAAAAATAAAAAGAATAGGACTAATTGGCCTATTTTCGGTGTATGTTGTGGAGTTTGCAATGGTAGAGGGAGTGTGATTACCTACAATATACCCCCCATATATCATTAATTGACAAGAAAGTTGAAATACAAAGATTATTATGTATTCCCGTGTTGGCCAAGTGGTCGCAAGTGCGTCTCTGCCGGGCAAGGGGTCTCGGGTTCAGTTCCCTGGTAGGGCAAAGAAATTTGCTGGGGTTTTAAAAAAATCTCAGTAGGGACACGAAGTCTGGAATTGGGATGATGACAGGGTATGAAAAATCTAATTAGTCCATAAGTTAGGTAATTAAAAAATATTAGACACATATTTTTTATTTAGTCGTATAATAAAACAATAATTATACAAAATATACAACAATACATAGTCACAAATCTCTACAAACTAATTCAAAATGAGTTCACGACAATAATTTAATTAAATACAAAAACGTCTACGCTATGAATACGGCACCACTGGCGCCGGGCACATGACTCATTCGGTTCGCGAATGCAGAGTCCGTAACGTTCCTAATTCAAAAATATCGGTCGCGTATCCCTAGTCACGTGGTCCGTTCGGGACTTAACGGTTATTGGTGACGTTTAACGTTTTATAACTAGTTATTTGCGGTTAGTATAGGTCAGTTTAATAACTTAATGATAACTGGTATTCCCCAAAGGGACTGTTATATTTTTCTAGTATGGGGCAAAACCAGCAAACTGGCAGACGGATCACCTGATGGTAAGCAATTGGCGCCGCCCATTAACACCTGAACAATAGAGGAGTTACTAGTGACTGCCTCGTTGGCTGAGTGGTTTCAAATGCGACCGTCGGGCAAGGGGTCTGGGGTTCGAGTATTACTTGGATTGAGTTTTTAAAATAATTCTCAGTAGTAACACGGAGTCTGGGATTTTCCCCGGTATATGGCAATAGGGTCACCCTCTATTACATGGGACTCATAACATAAATAGTGAAAAGTGGGTTTTACATTGTACTTACAGTGACATTAAGTGCTGTAATGCGCACTTCTGCCTATCCCTTCGGGGATAAAAGGTATGGTGTTTGGGGATGGTTGGGTATGGCTTCCATTAACCTCACTGACACGACGAAACAACTCAAGCATAGTTTCACGCCGGCACCGGTTTTCTTTGAGGCCGTGATCTGGTCTCTGGTCGAGCCGACCAACGTTCGTCAAACCATGGCTCTCCCACACTTATTTTCTGAACATGGTATAAGAAGTATAAACTCGAAAATGCAACACAGCCTAGCTTGACCCAAGAACCAAACCTTAAACTTCGTACTGAACATCGAGAGAACACCCAAAACCTTGTATGGACCACGGAACAAAAACGAGAGTCATGCTGAACCTGAGAATTGAACATGAGCCCTCGTGCACATAAACGCGTCATTACAATAAAAAGCATAGCTACACTGAATCACGGTGCGGTAATGATGACATCACTCGTAGGAGGTTTGGCTCTCCGCCAAGGATAACAGCGTGAACATGTACATACAGAATGAAGTGAGGTTATTAAAACGTATATAAACAAAGATTTGCTTTTACATAAAATAAACAAATTCTTCATTATCATCAACTGATCATTCACTATAGTTCATTATTGGCTTAGGAGCCTCCTCTACATAATAGGGTTTGCCATCGTTTAGTACTCAGTAGCTGTGAATATGCATGTCGTGGTGGCCCGGAGGTTTAAGACGAAAGAAAGAAAGATAGAAAGAAAGAATGAAAGAAAAACCTTTTATTCTTGCGCAAAACACACATAACATAACTAAAAATTTAAAAATATAATCTATATATATAAAAGAAAGTCGTGTTAGTTACACTATTTATAACTCAAGAACGCCTCAATCGATTTAGATGAAAATTGGCAAGGAGGTAGCTTAAAACCAGGAGACGGACATAGGATACTTTTTATAGAATACTTTTTTTTACTTTTTCCCGAAAATCACGAACGGTAACGGGGGGAAAATGGGATTGCGCGTACGAAGTCGCGGGCAGAAGTTAGTACAATATAAAGCAAGGGTAAACCAAGGTAGGTATGATAGAAATATTAGAGATATAGGTACATGAGGGTTCGAAACCTACCAACGGCAAGTACCAATGTGACTTTTTCCGAGTTATATATACTTTCTAAGATTATTTAGACGCCACTGACAAACAAACGGTGAAGGAAACATCGTGAGGAAACCTGGGCTAATAATTTCTAATTAATTTGAAATCGCCAACCCGCAATGAGCAAGCGTGGTGATTGATGCTCAAACCTTCTCCGTGTGAGAAGAGGCTTTGGTTAGCAGTGGGCATTTATAGGCTGTTGATGATGATGATGATGATGATGATGATGAGCTGTGAATAGGAATAGGAACTACACTTGAACTTAACACCATTAGATTGGCCATAGATAGTTTTGCACAGAGTACAGTGGAAGGAGGTTACTGAAGGTTTGCACGTGAGTGACCTGCGATTTTTAGTTAATTAAGTATGTCTGACGTTAGTTATTATAGTACAAATGTATTCCAATCTACCGTATTTTCATTAGAATTCTATAGATTACCTCAAAATCTTTGTTTTAATATACATATCAAATACACGTTCAATTTAATAGTCGATTTGACTCATGTAGAATCCATTAAGTCCTATTAGTGTCTTATGATAGTCCGTGCCAATGACCTCCAATTATTGACGCCTATACAAATGAAGGTGACAAAAATGATGATAGAGACGTATCGTCAGCATTCATTGTTTATTATCATAATTTTTTTTTTATCTTTGGCAAAGTTCTCGAAAGAGGTGGGTTCATGTTTATGCTTTTTTTACTGGCTTTGTTTGTTATCCGCTCTGTTTTCGCGGTTGTCGTAAGAGTCGAATATTTAACAGACCATGTAGAAGTTTTGACTGATAAACCTGATTCTTTTAAATCTCCAATCTGCTTGAGAAGCGTCTTGGAAAGATTATGGAGAACCCATTTTTAGGAAGGTAGGAAGTAGACGTAAGTCTTCCAATAGTGATAGATATTTCTAAAATTATGCAACATTTTTAGAGTCGATTCAATGTAAATAAACAAACGATCAAAATGTTAATATAGACATGTAAGAATAGTGCTTACAAGCGAATATAAATAGCCCTTACAAAAGTTTTGTCAACAGCAGAAATAGAAAATGGCAGTTGGAAAAGTGACAAGTGGACAGTGGGTAGTGGTCATGCAGATTTAAATGATTTTATGGCAATGACACCGCTGTTTGTGTCAGGGATTCCCAATCTTTTCTTGATCAAGGATCACTTTTATATCATTCTTGTCAGGTTACCACCATAGATATGGCTCAGTTAGGCTCATGTACGATATGAGCCGCGTAAGGCTTCACGGGTTGCCAGCGCTCCGGCTCGAAGAGCAGGAGTAGGAACGGGGTAGTTTTTAGTCAGGTAGTTTACGACACTCCCTCTACCTTCATCCTTTAAAAAAATGGGACCACTATTACTATTTTTTTTATGTGGGACGCTAACAGATTTTCCTGAGCCGTGGGTTCGGTCTTATAAAAATAGTGACATTTGGAATACTACAATATTATAATCTATTTTTTCCACAACTACCTCCATTATAAGGATCCATCTTCCATCCTCCATATATCAAACGTTGAGTACCGTCACTATAGACACAATTAAAGAACAATAGGTTGCGGTCACCGGTGTCCTCGCGGTGTTTGACAGTTTAAGAGCTCATTAAAACCGTTTAACATAGAAATATTTTTACGTATTACTGCAATGTTGTCATTGTCATTTCGCGGATTATAATTTGTCTTCTTCACGGACCACCAGTTGGGAACCACTGGTTTATGTAGTCGGGGAGTGTGTGTCATGATGTCATACAAGCGTATGGCTTCATTATCGTGAAGGATGTCAAAGAAGTGTGGAGAGATTGGAGATAGGATTTCTTTTTGTTTTCTGCCTACCTTTGTCTGGTACATAAATTCAGAATGTGGATCCCTACATACTTCTTTAGCTTCCATCATTTCATATTTCCATAGTCCATTGGAAGCGACTTGCATCCAATGGCTTTACCAAAACCTTCAGTTTTACTATTCATCAACAGATAAATTCACATTACACCTCTGCCTGTACCCCTTGTAATAATGTCCATAATAAACAGTCATACGTACAATGACAACATAATTAAAAATAACTCACATAAACACTACAATTTGTCGCCCACAATTATTTTAAGTAATTTCAGTGTTACTTCGACTCTTGCGCCGATCGCTCGTGCGAGCAAGTTTTTAAGTTTGCGATATTCGGTCATATTTGTGTACGTATAAGGTGTTGTTTTCAGTGCGCTTTGTGTGAGATAAATGAGAATAAAAGTTAATTGTAGGTTGTTCTGGATTTTGAGTCTTCTGTGTTTAGGAATGTGGTTTAGTTTTGAATGTTGAATATTTTCTATTACTTTTTACGTATTATTGAAAACTAATTTAGTTTAATTTGAGTGGTATAGTTTGATAGTACTTAAATACGAAGTAGTATACGAAGTATGTATCTCTATTTTGGTAGTGTAACTTAAAAACTAAATTTGACTAAATTTTGATCATAAACTTAGCAAGGGATCTCAGTTGTTTTGCTTGTGAATTAAACATGACAAGCTAAATATAGGTACGGAATTTAAGGCACCTAGTCTTATTACCTAAATTTTACAATTTCAGTTGAAACCTAAAAACCTCATCCGTCCCGGAAGAGGTGTATGTATATTTGGGTAGAACAATGATAAAATTAAAAATGTTTGGTATTTCATGTTATTTTGTATTGGCCGGTTATATCCCTAACGAATAGGGAATACTGCCTCGTTGGCCGAGTGGTCGCAAGTGCGGCTGCCGGGCAAGGGGTCTCGGGTTCGATTCCCGGGTCGAGCAAAGTACTACTGGGTTTTTTAAATATTCTCAGTAGTAGCACGGAGTCTGAAATTGTGCCCGGTATATTGCAATAGGCTCATCCCCTATTACATGGGACTCATAACATAAATAGTGAAAAGTGGGTGTAAAATTGTACAGTGGTATAATGTGCACCTCTGCCTACCCTTTCGGGGATAATGGGCATGATGTTATGTTATGCTCCAAAACTAAGAAGTTCATGGTCCTGGGACGTGGCCCTTCAGTGTTTCGGTGTTTCTATGTATAGTTCATGGCAGTCCAATGCTTAATTATGAACCTCTGCATAAGATGGTGGACTATTATGAGCCACCTCTACATAAAAGGGTTTGCCAAGATAGTTGTTCATGTCTTTGAGTCCACTACTGGGCTATGAGTGCATTATAGATAGGATGGCTGACTATGGGCATCGTCTAAATACAACAGAGTGTTTGCCACGATCTCCTCGCTTGCTGTTGGTTGGACATCGTAGATAAAATGGTTCATGTTTATCAGAGAGCGCTGCTGCCCGGTCTCTGTCAAATGTGTCCCTTAATCGGGTATACGACACCCGCGGGACGAGTAGGAGTGGTGACAAGTGGTTTCTGCTCTGCTGTCACCACTGTTAATTAGACATAACACTATATAAGTGCACATTGTGCCACTGTATAATGTAACACCCACTTTTCACTATTTATGTTATGAGTTCCATGTAATAGGGAGTGAGCCCATTGCCATATACTGGGCACAATTCCAGACTCCGTGCTACTGAAGATTTTTTAAAAACCAGTAATACTTTGTTAATTAGACTTCTTCATAAAGTCCCAAGATCATGTTGTTTTCATCAAAATGTCATTGGTACAGACACCAGTACATCAAGCTATCCTATTCCTTCAAATACCTTTATAGATTCTAAACCTTATTCCTCTGTAATAAAGTTAAGAATGTCTGTATAAGGAAAAATGATATCATACCTTGATCCAAGCTTCAAGGTGATGCAAATATTAGGTGTTATGAATGTATTTGTATTAGGTATGCTTATTTTACTGTGGTCATCACCTATAATAGACCTGACTGCCTTATTGGTTGAGAAGGTGTAACTGCAACTGCCCAGTGCAAGGTTCTGGGGTTTCGGACCACCTAACGTGTTACCGCGGCTTCGGCTTGAAGCAGGAGTAGGAACGGGGTGGTTTTCAGTCAGTAAGAGTGTGGCACTCCCTCTCGCCTCACCCAGGCGGCAATGACTTCTCCCGCCTTGGATTGACGAGAGGGAGTGTCAGACTCTTACTGACTAAAAACCACCCCGTCCCTACTCCTGCTCTTCGAGCCGGAGCCCCGGCAACCCGTTAGGCCTTCTGCGGCTCCGTATCGGGCATCAGCTCTACTGGGCCCCTATAGTGTACCCGTATAGGGCATCTATAGTGGTCTGATGGCTCTTTGAGGCGACCTGTTCGTCTACCTGGGGTAGAGGTATACTATACGAAGCATACCATCTTTTGTAAAATATTTCCGTGACAGTCCACTTATCATCAACAACCTGTTCTCGTTCACTGTTGGCCATCATCATCAACATAAATGCCCATTGTTGAGAAAAACCTCTTCTCAGACAGCACATAGGCCTCTCCAATGGCACGCCACTGGTTCGCCAAATATGACCATTACCATTTCAGCTTACTAATCCTTTGGGCTACGTCGCTAACTTTAGTTCTCTTTCGGATCACTTTCTTACGGATCCTATTCTTCACCTGACAGTCCACTGCTGTATTATAAGTCTCCTCTACATAAGAGCGCTTGCCCATAACCTTCGCTCTGGGCAGGAGGATTGAAGATAGCCATTTAAAAGGTTCAGGTTTATCGCTGCTGCACGGTCTCTGTCAAATGTGTAGTCCCTCGGGTACACGACACCCGCGAGAAGAGTAGGGGTGTCTATTATTCTGCAGTCAAAAACAAACATAGACCTATATTTTTCTTTTATTCTCAGTTATTGAAATGACTCTGTGGGTCGATTTTTCAATCATTAGTTAATTCTTGACTGTACAATAAAATTGACATTTGGCAGTTTTAAGTATAGAAGAATTGTCAAATATTCAAAGTTATCGTTCAGTTAAAATTATTGTAAAATCGACTCTAAATGACTTGATAATTAATTCTATAGTCAAATTGGTTGAGTAAATGCGAATGAGTTTTTCTATATTGGCTGATGATCAGCAAGTGATGTGATTATCACAGTGATATCAGTGAAGTCATGTACGCTATAAAAACAATGGGTGAATACGTGTTTTCGCCGTTTTCGGTAAGTTTATAACCACTTTTAAGTGTAAGGACATTTGAGGCTTACCCATAAATCCCCAAGCGGTCACCGGTGACCGCTTTCCACTAATATTACATTACATTATAGACCTTATTTCTAATGTTTAGAGAATACTTTTGTATGACCAAATTTAGGGGATGGATATCAACGGGTTAAAACTAAAGTTATGTGAAATATGTGCTAACAAACTGCCTCGTTCGCCGAGTGGTCGCTAGTGCGACTCGGGCAACGGGTCTCGGATTCGATTCCCGGGTCGGGAAAAGTGTTTATGGGTTTTAAAAAAAATCTCAGTAGTAGCACGGAGTCTGGAAATGCGCCCGGTATATAGCAATAGGCGCACCCCCTATTACATGGGACTCATAACATAAATAGTGAAAAGTGTTTACTTCTCTGTGCACCTCTGCCTACCCCTTCGGGGATAAAAGGCGTGATGTTATGTTATTTGCTAACAAACTATATGGGTAGAACTACGTTTGTATAATTTCGTCGCCTGTGATCACACTGCTGCCTATCTTTCTCACTGTATTTACTGACATTAGTGTGGGAGAGCCATACTTTGGCACGAATGGGTCGGCTCGATAGGAGTGATACCACGGCTTCAAAAAAAAAACCGACGTGAAACAAAGCTTGCGTTCTGTTTTATCGAGTGAGTGAGGCTACCGGAGGCCCAACTATCCCTCCTTAATCTCTCTAATCTCTAAATCCCCAACAATCCTCAAACTCCTAATACCCAAAAGGTCGGTAACGCACCTGTAACGCCTTTGGTGTTCCAGGTGTCCATGGGCGACGTCGATTGCTTACGATTAGGTGATCCGTCTGCTCGTTTAATGGCTTATGCCATAAAAAAATCTCCAAAGTTAATCATGCACTCAGACACTTAATATGCAAAACAGCGTCAATGATGACACAACGATGTCGTCACACTCACATACTTCAATCTTCAATGACCTTGCGTCTGACATAGCTATAAATACTTATATACAATGTTTATTTATAATCATGTAAAATGTATATAGTGAGTCGGTTTATTTGAAACCTAACTCAATGAGAAGGAAAGATTTGATCGTTTGTTTGTGTTGAATATGTTCCGAAACTACTGGACTTATATCGAAAAATCTTTCACGATTTAAAAGTTTTGAAGAGATTGTAACTCGTCTTGTGTTGCTAGTGTCATGTTTGCCTCCTAAAAAAGTCGCGGAGAACCTAATGGGTTGCCGGCTCGACGTGCAGGAGAAGGAACGGGGTGGTTTTTAGTCAGTAAGAGTCTGACACTCTCTCCCGCCTCACCCAGGCGGAAGTCATTCGATGATTTTCCCCCCTTAAAAAAATACAATAAAAAAGTAACATAGTCTACTTTTTGTCCCGATATTCGTATAGAATCGCTGCCTAATCCAAATAATCTTTTTAAATTCCGGCGAGTAAAACCGCTAGCGGAAAGCTATAGTATAATTTTGAGTATACATACTATAGTTTTATATAAATGGTAATTTGAGTTTTTATGATAAGTGAACTTCCTACCATGAAACATCCTGTGAATCATGGCTGTCCACTGATGGACTATGTGGCTCCTCTACATAAGATGGTTTGTCCTACTCTCCACGCTGTAAGTGGAGAGCACAGTTTAATAGTGAAACAAGTGAATTTATTTCTGCAAATAGGCTACAAGGCAGCACTTTTACACGTCAATTTTATCAAGCGAACGATGAGGCCCACATTTCCTAACTGACTACTCTGAGAAGAAATGCCGAAACAAACTCAGAGGATAAATAAGTTCAGATTTATCAGAGAACGCTGCTGCCAGGTCTTTGTCAAACGTGTAGTCTCTTAGTCGTCCTACGACACTCACGGGAACAGCAGAGATGGTGACAAATGTGGTCTATTCTCTTTTTAAGTACTATAGAATATATTTAATCACTTTAATCTCATATTCTCTTTACACGGTCAATTAATATTAAACCGTAATATAAAATAGTTTTAAGTGTGGGAGAGCCATGCTTCGGCACGAATTGGTCGGCTCGACCGGAGTGGATCCCCGCTTCACAGAAAATCGACGTGATATAACGCTTGCAATGTGTTTCGTCGTGTGAGTGAAGTTACCGGAGGCCCAATTACCACCCCCCCCATCTCACCAATCTCCGAATCCCCAAAAGGCCGGTAACACACTTGTAACGCCTCTGGTGTTTCGGGTGTCCATGGGCGACGCCGATTACTTACTATTAGGTGATCTGTCTGCTCGTTTACCGGCTCAACACCACCACCAGGCGAGATCGTGGTCAAACGTCGCCACACATCAAATATATGTATATAAAAAAATATTCCATAAACAAACAGTCAAAACTTTAATTACTATTTACCATTGGCCTACATACATAAGCCTTAATAAATATAAATAATAGAATAGTACCTACCATATACAGGACATCACCATTTCATTGTCCATTGTGTCACTTATAAGGGGCACCTGAATCGATTCTAAATTGTACACGAAGCGAACCGATTTGATTTTGTAATCGATTTGTTAATCGCGCATCCGTTTTGAGTTCTGACAGTATGCGAAATGTGTTGCGTAAAGTTCTTCCAAAGGTTTTACTGTTTTTCTTATCTAAAATGTAAATCAACGTAAATTGTGAAAAATTGTGAAAAGTTGCTGTGCCCGTCAGGGTCCACAATGATCTGTATTATTCTATATTTCCATCTAAATCAAACATTGTGGGTGCAATAAAGTATCTGTGTTTATTTTTGTTGTAAAACATAACACATAACATAACATCAGCCTCTTATCCCCAAAGGGATAGGCAGAGGTGCACATTATACCACTGTACAATGTAACACCCACTTTTCACTATTTATGTTATGAGTGCCATGTAATAGGGGGTGAGCCTATTGCCATATATCGGGCACAATTCCAGGCTCCGTGCTACTACTGGGAATATTTCAAAACCCAGTAATATTTTGCCCGACCCGGGAATCGAACCCGAGACCCCTTGCACGGCAGTCGATTGTATTTGTAAAAGTGGGTGTTATATTGCATTGTGCACTTCTGTCTATTCTGTAGGGGGTTCAAAGGCCTGATTTTATGAGAATTTAGCAGTCTGTGGTAATCGTGTCGTGTCTTTATTGTTTACTAGCTACTTCCGCGCGGTTTCACACTCTATGCTCAGCTCCTATTGGTCGTAGCGTGATGTTTTATAGCCTATAGCCATCCTCGATAAATGCGCTATCTAACACCAAAACAATTATTCAAATCAGACGTGTAGTTACGGAGTAATAGAATAAGATTTCTTGACAGTTTTTGGGAAATATTGGCAGGCATTATTAGTTCTAAATTAATTATTATGTTTTCGGCTCACTCACGTAACTGTTTGACGAGGAAATCGACTAGTTTCAAGCCTTGATTGAGGCTCATATTCATGAGCAGCATTCCGCGACCCGCGACGCGGCGACTGTCGTTGTCGAAAGTTATAATATAAACATTATTATTTCTATTAGATTTTATTGTGTAGGTACAAAAATTAACTCATTAACTAAGAATGTCTGTGTATTTGTTTTGCACGTTTGTCTTCTGTCCTAGTGTATATTAACACAATAGGAATAGAATATTTTTTGTTACTTTAATATGGATAAGGATCCTACCCATCACAAATATGTATTGAATGACACACAAAGCTACAAATCATGTTAAATAAAAAAATAATCTTTGACTGCCGACAGAAAAGTATTGAGGGCAAATAAAATTGTTGTCAATTGTTAAATAAAATCGTTGCTTGCCTCTTGCACCTACCATTTACTCTTCTCTGCATCACTCAAAGTTCAGACTGATAGAAAATGCCTGCGGCATTAAGTCCACCTATTTGTACATTTTGTGATTGAAAGATGCATTAAAAAAATCATATTAGTTCTTAAAAAGTTCGTCTCTCCAAATATTATGATCAAGTAATACGTATAATCAAGTAATATCAAGTTGTGACTTTTACTAACCACATTTTATCACCTTGTCTACAGCTGGACACATGGTTCGGGCGGCCGAAGAAGGGCGGGAGCCAGATCGACCGGGGCTACGACACCGTCCCCCGGGGCGCGGAGCCGAGGGCCGAGGACGATGAACCGTCCGCCACCGCCGAGTACACTAGCAAGATAGACGCGTTGGATGATGCACAGCTACATAGGAGGTTCGAGGAGATGCTGGTAAGTTTGCTACAGAAAAACCGTCCTTTATTTCATGCCAGTAAGGTTGCAATTATCAGAGAGTGCTGCTGCCTACTCTCATTAGTAGTCCCTTAGTTAAGTATCTTACGACATCCGTGGGCGTGGTGTTACCAATTAATAATTCATTCTGCTCTGCCGGGGCTAAAAGGTTCTCGAATGGAGACCAAGTACTGGCAAGCGTAGCACATGATGTCCACTCCCAAGATCCCAAGACAGGTGACCTAATAAAGGTTGCAACAAGCCCAAATCTCTAGGCAAAAGACCAGCAAGCACTTTATGTTTTTTTTGGGATAAGCCCGCCACAACCCCCCAAAACCGGTTCGACTGGAGTGATACCACGGCCTCACATATAACCGACGTGAAGCAACGCTTGCGTTGTGTTTCGTCGTGTGAGTGAGGTTACCGGAGGCCCAATTACCCTACCCTTCACCCAATCTCCCCAATCCCTGAATCCCCAACGATCCTCAAACTACTAATCCCCAAAAGGCCGGTAACGCATTTGTAACGCCTCTGGTGTTCCAGGTGTCCATGGGCGACGCCGATTGCTTACCATCAGGTGAACCGTCTGCTCGTTTAACGGCTTATCCATAAAAAAAAACCGCTGCAACACATGTAAGCCAGGATCTACAGTAGATACAGCTTTGAAAACACCGGAACACAGAAGGCCCGGCGCGTCCCAGGGACATGAATAACTGCGCACTTGCAACTCCTGTTTTGTTCCTGGTGTCTATAAACGGCTCTGGTGCCTTACCATCAGATGATCCGTCTGCTCGTTTGTCTCCTTATCCCATAAAACAGTCGTCTTGTCTTGATTTACATTTCTATGGATGCAGTGAACAAAAATCTCCATTCGATTCTAGATTTATTGTATCTGTAATTTATAAGTTGCTTCTTTAAATTACAGGCGGACATGAATCTCAATGAAGAAAAGAAGGAGCCTTTGAGAAAATACCCTCGAGATCAGAAGAAGAAGATGTTAGTCGCTTATAAATTCGTCAACACACAGGTTAGTATCCAGACCTTCTACAGTTCACATGTAAACATGTAGAGTAGATGTCCAGCCAACAAGGATGTAGCGAGGTTGACTGTCCAGGCGACACACGTACTTAGGTATCGTCATGAGCTAATGTTCACATATAAACAGCAGCTCATGTAGTATAGATGTCCAGTCAACAAGGATGTAGCGAGGTTGACTGTCCAGGCGACACACGTACTTAGGTATTCTTTCATAAATGTTGCAGGAAGGTCGGTCCAAGTTTGAGAAACCATCAGATTATGTCACGTACCTTAATCAACCGGAGTTGTCTGTGGGTAAACTACATGGATGTTTGGAGAACCTTAGGATATCATTGACAAATAATCCGCTGTCGTGGATCGAGGAGTTTGGGACGAAAGGCATTGAAAGCTTGCTGACGACCTTGAACCAGTGCTACACGAAGTAAGTTTGTATTTTTTATTACTATTTTTGTGGATTTTAGTTGGGAAATTAAGACCTGATCACAATATTTAGAATATGGACATAGACCACAAAGTTTGAGCATATCTGTGTGATTCACAAATTGTTGTTCCGTGTCTGTGTGTGTTGTGTATGTGAACTTGTATGTTTGTAAACGTACACACGACACAGGAGAAAATCCTAGTGTGGGGCAACGTTTTTTTAAAAAAGTAAAGAAACATGTATTTCTTTTATAGGACAAGCCCGTAATCGAGTAGACGGATCACCTGATGGTAAGCAATCGTCGCCGCCCTTGGACACCTGGAACACCAGAAGCATTACAAGTGTGTTACCGGCGTTTTGAGTAATGTGGCCTCCGGTAACCTCCTCACACGACGAAACACAACGCAAGCGTTGTTTCACGTCGGTTTTCTGTGAGGCCGTGGTATCACTCCGGTCGAGCCGGCCCATTCGTGCCGAAGCATGGCTCTCCCACACGTATTCTTAGACCGTGTAATTATTCTCAAGAATTTTGTAAATTGTATATTTTTACTACAATATTTCGTCTTTACACGCTGCTAGTGGGAGTGGATTTTATCGGTAAGCAGATTTATCACGCTATCCCAAAATTTAAGACTTTTATATCCCATAGTTTTAAAAGCATAGTAATCACACAATTCTCGACCTTATTCTGCACCTATTAGAGCTTCGTTTTGATTGCGGCAGTGGCTAAGCAATGTCTGTTAGTTTAATTCCCATAAAATTATTTGTATGATGCACAAAATATTGTTCTGGGTCTATGTGAAATTTGTAGGCCGTTCACCTACTCAGAGAAAACTAAAAAAAAACACGCAATTTTCAACCATATTTCCCTCCAATTACAGTGACTCCCGCTACGACCGGGTCCAGTATGAATGCATCAGATGTCTATCAGCGATCCTCAACAATACAGTCGGCATACGGACCATGTTCGAGTGCCGGGAGGCGCTACCAGTACTCGCCAGGAGTTTGGACGCCAGGAAACCACACTGCGCTCTTGAAGCCGCAAAGGTGAGCTTTTTTTGGTAGTAAAATGTAAGATCATGTGAGTCGACTTGACGTGAAATAACGAGTTAACGTGAAAAAATGTGAGTTGACTTGACATGAATTAATGTGAGTGACTTAATAATAATGTAAGTTGACGTGAATCGCGAATTAATGTAAGTAAGTTGACGTGAATGTGAATTCAACTCACGTGTATGAGTTGACTTGAATCAATGTGAATTGACTTGACGTGACGTAACAAGATGTGAGTTGACTTGATCGATGTGAGTTGACGTGAATGCATGTGATTTGACGTGAATTAATGTCAGTTTTTTAATTATTTTTATTTAATATTTCTAGGTGCTAGCTGCTATATGTTTGATCCCCAATGGACACGAGAAGGTTCTGGAAGCAATCACGATGGCTGGCGAGTCGAGTCGGAAACCTCGGCTACTGCCCATCATCGAAGGTCTGGAGACCAAGACTCCTGAGAGCTTGAAGGTATGTAATTATTTGTTATTACTGTTGTATTCTACATATTGATATTGAAGAACTGAAAACCAGTTGTTAATTGACTGTCTTGGCAAAGGCGATCATACGTCCAACTATCAAGCAAGGGGTTTTGGGTTTGATTCTCGGGTCGGACAAGATTTACTAGCTTTTAATCGTATATTTCGCTGTATTTTTATAGTAAAGGTAGCTTATTCACAATTTTAAAATTGGTTGACTATGCACTACCATAGAGGTAGCCATCAGACCACCATGTATACACGAGCCCAATAGGGCTGATGCTGATACAGAGCTGCGGAGGACTTAACGGGTTTCCGGGGCTCCGGCTCGAAGTGCAGGAGTAGGAACGGGGTGGTTTTTAGTCAGTAAGAGTCTGACACTTCCTCCCGCCTCACCCAGGCGGGAGTAAGAGTCTGACACTTCCTCCCGCCTCACCCAGGCGGGAGAAGTCATTTGATGATTTTCCCCCTTAAATATAAGTACCTAGAGGTAAAAAACAACCTTACTCTCATATTCATAATATTAGTATAGATTTTTAGTAATGCAACTGAATTCATAATCTATGTAATATTAAACTCTATAGACATAGAAATTAAGTTTAAATTCCCTCAATCATTTCAGACGGGCTGCATGCAACTTATGAACGCGATAATCACGGAACCTGAAGAGTTGGAGTTTCGGTTACATCTCCGCAGTGAATTCATGAGGACTGGACTCTATGACTGGATCGGTAAGGTTCATTTTTCAGTGGCATTTATAGTGGAAGATAAATGTTAGTGACTGGACTGTATGATTAGACCGTTAAGGTTCATTTTACTTAGTCACTTATTAAAAAAAGATAAATATTAATGAATGGACTCTGTACTTTGTTGCTTATTGTGAGAGGTAAATGTTAGTGACTGGATAAAGATAAAGATAAAGATAAAGATATTTTTTATTTGCGTTAACATGAGTAATATTACAAGAGTACATGCAATGGTGTTAAGTTCGGAGTATGAGCTACATGTTATGCCGTTTTGGCGTACAAATATTTAAAATTATAATTTAATATTAAAGCAGGTAGTGAAAAGAATATATACATGCAAACCTAAATAAGCAAAAAAGACTGGACTGTATGTTTAGATCATTAAACTGTCAAATACCAAGCGGTCACCGGTGACCGCAACCTATTGTTCTATAATTGTGTCTACTAAACCGGTACTCGACGAGTTAAGGTTCATTTTACTTTGTAATTTGTTTTTGAGAGATGAATGTTAGTTAATGGACTCCATGACTAGACAAATAAGGTTCATTTTGTTTCGTTGTTTTTTTTAAATAAGAGTTAGTAAATGAACTTTGTAACATTAAGGTTAAATGTACAGTTCCAATTTTGGCATCTGTTTTTGAGAGATAAATGTAACCGAATGGACTCTATGACTGAATCGGTAAGGTTCATTTTACTTTGTTATCTGTTCCAGAAGTAAATTTTTGGTTAATGAGAAAATTGAAATCGAGTTTTGTTATTGTAATGAGATCCTGTTTGTTTAATAGAGAATTTCCTATCGTCAAATAGTTATAGGACAGATAAGTCCTCACGTCACATTGGCCCCATCAAGTGAGGATAAAAACGTTAATAAGCCCAAAAAGGTGGCTTTGACTGGCGACTGCCGAGCAAAGGTCCTGGGTTCGGTACCTGGACTAGGCAACATATTTTTTGGACAATTCTTGACTTGACAGACTTGTGAACGGAAAAATTCTGTATGATCTACAAATTAATGTATGAGTGAACTTGTATGCTTGTAAATACACATACGACACAGGCAAAAATCCCAGTGGCAATGTTAAATGTTAAATTAAAAAATCTCTTTTACAGACGAACTTCGGACTGGAGCGGAAGGCGCGCGTCAGATTCAAATGAATGTATTCGACACGCACGCCGCCGCCGACCAGGACGAGTTCCTAGCCAAGTTCGACGATGTCCGGTAATTTATCATATGATTATTACCTCTATAACTGTTCTTTTTTTTCAAATGTTTTGTGGGTACTTTGAGTCTGACAAGTTTGACATAATGATATTTTCTGTTAATCTTGACATTTCATATGGTTTAGGTTCTGACATGAAGTTGAATTTTATTTTATTTTATTATATTTCTTTTAATGTTGACATGGATTTGAATGTGTATTTGTATGATTGATATAATGGTCTTATAACAAATTAATTAATTGCTGTCATTGGTGTAACCGTTGTAATTAATATAAATAAATAAATCATACATCTTACTGCTCGTTGGCCGAGTAGTCGCAAGTGCGACTGCCGGGCAAGGGGTCTCGGGTTCGATTCCCGAGTCGGGCAAAGTATTACTGGGTTTTTTAAAATTCTCAGTAGTAGCACGGAGTCTGGAAATGTGCACGGTATATCGCAATAGGCTCACCCCCTATTACATGGGACTCATAACAACTAGTGAAAAGTGGGTGTTACATTGTACTGTGGTAGAATGTGCACCTCTGCCTACCCCTTCGGGGATAAAAGGCGTGATGTTATGTATTATGTACATCTTACTATAATAATTATATTCTGATAAAAAAAATATGATTGCTTAACATCAAGTAATCCGTCTGCTCGTGTTTCTCATTATGCTATGCCATAATAATACTAAATACTACGGCGTCATCCATACATTACGTCATACGAATTTCATGATATTTTTGCACCTCCCCCCGTCCTTGTCATAGCTAGTCAGTCACATTTGTGAGACTCCCCCTCCCCTACTGTGACATCACATTTTGCAGAATTACAGTATAGAAACTATTGTTATTTTTATTTCTACTTAAATTGCTTTAAAAAATATTAATGTCAAATTAACAAAATAAAAATTTCGTATTTTAGCGCAGATTTTATAATAGTTTTTAAAATGTGACATCACAAAGTTTTTGATCCCTCCCTCCCCCTTGTCACAATGTCACAATTCGTCGACCCCTCCCCCCCCCCTTAAGTTGTGACGTAATTTATAGATGGCCTCTACTGGATTCAATCTTAGGATACACAAGACCAATCGTTTTCTTATCAAAAGAAATTACTCCGTTGTTTTTATGGCATAAGCCGGTAAACGAGCAGACAGATCACCTGATGATAAGCAATCGGCGTCGCCTATGGACACCCGGAACACCAGAGGCGTCACAAGTGCGTCACCGGCCTTTTGGGATTAGGAATTTGAGGGTTGTTGGGGATTCAGAGATTGGGATTGGGGAGGGGGGACGACTACACACTCCGCCGGACACACGGCGACACACGTCACGGTGTACGGCGGGGTCGAGGTATCGCTCCGGGCGAGCCGACAAGCCAAGGTCCTGTGACGGCCAGGCAAGGGGTCGGGTTCGATTCCCGTTCGGGCAAAGTATTACTGGGTTTTTAAAAAAAATCTCAGTCGTAGCAATGAGTTTAGAATTGTGCCTGGTATATGGCAATAGACTCACCCCCTATTACATAGGACTCATAACATAAATAGTGAAAAGTGGGTGTTACATTGTACAGTAGCATTAAGTGTCATAATGTGCGCTTCTGCTTATCTCTTCGGGGATTAAAGGGCGTAATGTTATGTCATCAATAATCATACATAATTTATTCGTTTTCAGAGTGGACTTCAACGACGTGAATGAGTGTTTCGAGTTAGTAAAGAACTTGGTGATGGACACTCCAGCCGAGCCATATTTACTCTCAATATTACAACATCTGCTATACATCAGAGATGATGAGCTTATCAGGTAAGAGTACATACATACAAATATACATATTTCAATAGCACTTAAGAGTCCGTTGTTGGTCTACAGGTCTCTAATAGGGTAGATGCCTGATTTTTATATTAATGTCCGTCTGGTAGATTATTTTAATTCATTAGACACGTATTTTTTATTTTCTTACAGAAACAAATACTTTCGACGATATATTGATTTGTAATGTCGCGTGACGTCACTTCTATGTACATTTTATACGTAGAAAAGACGTTTTAGCCCTAACCTAACTTACGGACTAATTACATTTTTTAATTTCATACGCCGTCATCATCCCAAATGTTTTTGTAATAACTAGCGTGAGACATACTAAATTATCTAATATCGCGAGTTACTCACGGGAATATACTGAGAAAAGCTCTACGTAGTAGTACTCTTGATAAATAGTGAGAAGTGGGTGTTACATTGTACAGTGGCATTAAGTGCCGTAATATGCACACCTGCCTACCTCTTCGGGGATTAAAAGGCGTGATGTTGTCGTGTGTGTAAAGAGTAATAAAGTTGATTATTAATGACAATCTATTTGTATTCCAGGCCAGCATACTACAAGTTGGTAGAAGAATGTATAACGCAGATAGTTCTCCACAAGAACGGCTACGACCCGGACTTTAGAGCGACGCAGCGATTCAATATAGACGTTCAACCACTTATTGATGGACTTATTGGTATGTACACCTTATTACATACATACATACATACATCACTTCACGCCTGTCTCTCATGGGGGTAGGCAGGGACTAGGGAACGCCAATTACTACGATTCCTACATACTTCTTTCGCTTCATCAGCAGTCATCAATCTTTTCATGCATGCTCGTCGGTTAAGGGTACTTTTAATTTAGTCCTTCTTTAATATATCGCCAATCTGGTCACTATATGTCCGTCTAGGGCGACCTCTACCGAAGGCCCCATTACAACGGCCCTCGACAACTAAATATTACATGTATAAAATTAAGTTTTGTAAATTTTCGAGAGTGCTTGATTAGTTTTGAGGCACACCGGGGCTCATAATCTTGTGAACTTGAGTTGACATCACATCAGGATCGAGTTTCGCTGTCGATTTTTATATTATGCTTAGATTAATACTAACTAGTAGTATTATGTTGATAGACAAATGATTAAACGCATTTATTACTTTACATTTAAATTAGACGAACATGGCACACGTCGAGTCCACACACCAAAGTATGATACACAGTATCTTTGTGACAGTTGTTACTCTTATAGTATATAGTACAACAGCGTGTTGGGACCATCACTTACTAAATTAAGTGTGGGAGAGCCATGCTTCGGCACTGCTAGGTCGTCTCGACCGCAGTGATACCTCGGCCGAGCAGAAAACCATAGTGAACCAATCACAGAGTTGTGTTTAGTTGTGTGAGTGGGGACCAAAGATCAATTATCCCCCCCCCCCTTACTCAATCCCTGAATTCCCAACAATCCTTAAATTCTTCACTTCCAAAAGGTCGATAACGCATTTGTGGTGTTCCAGCAGCTGTAGCCAAATACCATTTAGCGCTTGTCTACATGTAGAATAGAAAACCAAATTATATGGAATTGACGTAAATTTTGACACTTGTCAGTGTCATCCCCATACATTTAGTTCTCTACTGTCTCTGTACCTCCACAGGTGTCCATGGACGATGACGTTTACTTACCATTACGTGATCCTTCCGCCCATTTGTCGGGGTATCCCATAAAAAAAAAACCTTACCAACACTGTCGGGGACATAGAACTAATTTTCTTTTTCTGCTTTCTTCAGAAAAATCCCGAGCCGAAGAAGAAAGGAGAGTAGAAGAATTAAAATCTAAGTTAGAAGCCGCCATAGCGGCTCGACAAGAAGCCGAGGCACGCGCCGCCCATCTAGAGGAGAGACTCAAGGCTGCACCCAACACAGGACCCGCGGGGGTCACGCATAATAACATCGCTGCCATCGCCAAAGTAAGAATATGTTTTTGCTGTAATCCCATTTTTAGGTTATGCCATTATAGGTTAAATGTTGGTTAACCTATAATTGGCGACTGTATAAGCCTAATACTTATTGTTACTTTCATTACCACTTAATACTATGTATACAGAAGCTGTTGGTATACCTATTTAAATAAATAAATAAATCCCAACATTTGGCGATCGATTGGGGATTGCAATTAGGTCGCACAAATAGTTTAAAATAGATGTTTGCAGTAATATATTAAGATGGAAGAGGTGTTCCTTAAACCCCATACTTGGATATTGCCTTGGTGATGGCATTTATGTCACCTAGGTGTTTTATGAGATAGAGAGCCCTGCCTGCGAGGCCCTTGCCGAGTTGCACTTGCGACCACTCGGCCAACGAGGCAATGGTTAAATAAAATGATAATATTATTTCCAGGTAATATCGAGTCCCGGCGGACCTCCACCGCCGCCCCCGCCGCCGATGCCCGGAGGTGAGTGTTATAGTTCTATGACACGTGTTATAAAACTCTCGTTTGATACAATTATGTAGTTGGAAGTAGACTATACTTATATTGGAGTAACATTTTTGTCGATATGTCACCTTTTACACCTTTGGAGTTCCATGAACATTCCGAGACCAATATTAACGGAATCGGTTCAGCAGTTCACGGGTTTTAGCGAGACTAACGAACGGAAATTCAATTTTATTTATATAGACAGATATATTGGTGTAACTAACACGTAACTTTATTATACTGTATGTTAACGTTGTCAAATTATGATATACAACCGAAAAATTAAAGATTGATTCAGTACAGAGAGAATTTGGATACATTTTGTATGGAGCGTATGTCTAAAGTCTATCTCTAATTAGCGGTACAGACTGATGGAAACTAGTCTTTAACTTAATATCATGTTTGTCTGTCACTTATATAAGTTGTCTAATGTAATTTTGCCACCTAAACATGTACAGTCACAGGTCAAAAGTCAACTGCCACCGTGACAGATGTTCACACGGCAATGCGTAAGTAATTTCGTATTATTGTGCATAAACACTCGCACGCGTACGCACACGGGTAAAAATATGCGCGTATACCCACATGTGGGTATAAGCAACCGATAGTAGTCTTAAGGTGGAAGGACTTTCGACCTTTGACCGAACACGGGATCGGATTGAGTTCTACAACATTTATATTTTGTAAACAAAATCACTATTAAGTTTTATATAACATATCTTCACTGGAATGTTATAATATGATACTGTTTATGGATTATGTCTGGATATATCATCATCAATAACACCTAGTGAAAGTCCACTGCTAGACTATCAGCCTCACGATCTCCGGTCACTGTAAGCGAGGGACTGCGGGCGGCGAGCATGGGTAGCTCGCCGCCCAACCAGAACCAGGCCCGAGCGTACGGCGCCGAGCGTTCCGCGCGCGCCTCAAAGAGCCATCAGCCACCACGGATGGTGCCCTGATAGGGCTGATGCCGATACGGAGTCGCGGAGAACTTAACAGGTTACCGGGGCTCCGGTTCGAAGTGTAGGAGTAGGAACAGGATGGTTATTAGTCAGTAAGAGTCACCCAGGCGGGAGAAGTTATTTGATGATTTTCCCCCCTTAAAAAGACTATCAGCCTTATCTACATAAGAGGGGTTTGCCATAATCTCTGTTTGAAGATCGCAGTGTAAAAGATTCAGATTATCAGAGAGCTCTACTGCCCCGTCTCTGTCAAATGTGTTGTTCCTTAATCCTACTGTCAACGACGCTTCATTTGACGGATGAATGCAACCTTATAATAATTAGGGTAAACGACTAATTTTTATTTTAATTTCCGTCTGGTAGATTATTTAAAATCATTACACACGTATTTTTTTATTTTTTTTTTACAAAAACGTATAATATAGTTTCTAAGATATATTGATTTGAAATATCGCATGATGTTACTTGAGTACGATTTATACTCTAAAATGACGTAGCTACCTCCCACTCGTAAACTTTGATTCGTTTTATCTAAGTATTGTTTTCTTATACAATAAAATAAAAAATACGTGTCTAATATTTTTTCATACCTAACTGACGGACTAGTTATATTTTTAATTTTCATACCCTATCATCATCCCTATTGCCGCTTCGTGGACAGTTTTCGTTGTTTCAAAGCAAGGTGCAAATATTTGTCATTTGTCGACTGCGTATCGTCATTTGTAAGTTGCATGTGTTCGTCGAATGACGCGTCGTGGAGAGTAGCTTTAACCTCTTGTCTGCCGGAACGCAAATCTACGCGAGACACCATGTGTTTTCTATTGTGTCTCATATATCGACAGACTAGAGGTTAACCGAGTATGATGATGCCCACGGCAAGAATAGATGTGCTAATAATTTCTAAAATTTCCTCTCGGTTTCCCTGGTCTTCCACCATCAGATTCTGATTTCCTTATAATGGGACCATTCTGGGACTATCTCCTTTTCAACAAAAAAATAATTATATCAAAATCGGTTCATAAATAAAGGAGATATCGGCTAACAAACATAAAAAGCATATATACGGTCGAATTGAGAACCTCGTCCTTTGTTTGAAGTCGTTTAAAAATATTTTCTGCTCTACAATAACAATTTTTGTGTTACAAATCCAGACACAACCCATAACAGTTAAAAAAATCATACATTAAATACAATCACGAATGCTCTGTCTCTCTCGCACACACTGCATGTTACTATACCTGTCTCTTTCTGGTGTGGTGTTTTAGGACCCTGTGCACCGCCGCCGCCGCCTATGCCGATGTCAGGTTTGTTCCTATAACTTCTATTTATTTTATTTATGTATAACTGACTTCTAAATAGTTGACTTCTTGATCGTAGACTTGTATAATTTAAATCGATGACTTCGTACATGTGACTTCGGTGATATAAACTTTTATGTTGTCAACGAATGATTTCTAAATGAGTGACTTCCAAATTGTAGATCGTTTACTTTTAGACTTGTGGCTTCGTGATCGTGTAGACTTGCGTATTGTAAACCGGTGACTTCTAAATAGCAGATTTCGTTAACGTAGACTTGTTTATTGTAAATAGATGACTTCTTCATATGTGACTTGGTTTTCGTAGACTTATGTATTGCATACGAATGACTTCTAATCGTGTAACTACGTTTGTGTAGGCTTGTATACATATAATAAATGATTGACTTCTAAACAACAAACTTCTTGTACTCAGATGATGATCGTATAGACTATCGTATTGTAAACGGATGACTTCTAAATAGCAGATTTCGTTAACGTAGACTTGTTTATTGTAAATAGATGACTTCTTGTATGTGACTTGGTTTTCATAGACTTATGTATTGTATACGAATGACTTCTAATCGTGGAACTGCGTTCGTGTAGGCTTGTATACATATAATAAATGATTGACTTCTAAACAACAGACTCACTCAGACATACTTTGTTTCCGGAGACTTGTATATTAGTAAATCGATGACTTTTAAACGTGTGGCTTCGTTCACGTAGACTTTTGTATTGTAAACGAATGACTTTAATTTCATAATATTATTTTTACTGAGATAATAGCGTTTCACCAAACTAACAAATCTTCAGTTTATAATATCAAGCGTAGATGGAGCAAGGAAAACTGCCATTTTGCTCTTATTTTTCTATGTGAACGAAGTCTCATCTTACATAATAATAAGTTATTTTAATATAATCTGCATGTCTATAAAAGCATGATTATCTTCAAGCATGTTTCTTTAACGGGTATCGGTATGTTTTCTAGTCACCTCTGGCGCTCCTCCACCGCCCCCTATGCCTTCAGGTACGTCCGCACGAATGTAGCACTTGTCACATGGGTTTAGGGTTCATTATGCTATGGTTTTGTATGTAAAAAGAAATCATTGCTCAGTGCAGTAGCCAACCAGTGTTTCCAGACTGTGTGATGTACAGTAGAGGACAGATCCTCTTTATCATTTTGAAATGTTATACTTGAACCCTAAATATTAACTTAGTAGTGATCAGGCGAATCTGACCCTCATTGTACTTACACATTTGTAACTGTTGTGTGTGGGAAATTTAACCTTAAACTGTCAAACACCAAGCGGTCACCGGTGACCGCAACCTATTGTTCTATAATTGTGTCTACAAAACCGGTACTCGACGAGTTAAAGCGCATATAAATATGGTCCATTTGTGATAATAGATTTATGGCTACGAAATAAAGAATATTAGTATGAAATATGTTATTCATGTTTTATCGGGTACTTTAATGAGAGTTGTGAAACGGGTACCAGTCTCTTCTAAACTTTAAGGGATCTCTCAAGTTAAGATAGGTAACACTTAACGCCATTTTGTTTTACCAGGGCCTTTAGTCAAACGCCACTTAAGCGCTTGTTCACAGGGAGAGTAGAATCAAAAATGTATGGTGATGACACTGACAAGTGTCAAAATTTACGTCAATTCCATATAATTTAGGTTTCTATTCTACATGTAGACAAGCGCTAAATGGCATTTGACTACAGCTGCTAATTACACAAGGAAAGGGTTATATTACATGCTCCTTCACGCTAAGTAACTCTTAGTTGTGAGATGGTTTAAACTGTCAAACACCAAGCGGTCACCGGTGACCGCAACCTATTGTTCTTTAATTGTGTCTATAATGACGGTGCTCGACGAGTTAAGGGTGGTTGGGTTTACATTTTTTATTTATTCTCAGATAATAAACCAAGATATCAAAGACGTTATAATTCTATGTCCTGCATAAAGAAGACCAATAATTGTATGTCTTTTTCAGTATTTTTACTTTCAGTAGAGTATCGTATATTTTCGAGGTAGCCCGATAAGTTTCGAGCTTGACCGTAGTTGAAGTTTGTAGTGTACATAATAAATTTATTGTTGAAAAATATAGAGAATTTGCATTATCTTCGGTAGTCGTATAAAAAAGTATAATTAAAATTTTGGTTTATGCTTAGTTTTCTAAGATAAAATAGTAGCCTTCATTGTAGTTATTAATTGAAATGTAGTACCACAGGTTTATGGAACTGTGTGTTTGTATTACATGTTCTAATGTGGGTAATGGAATGGTTTTGTGTAATTGTGTATGTATATTTTAATTAAGTCATATGGTGTTGGGTTTGGATTGTATTTGTAGAACTTCTATATTATTATTGCTCACAAAGAGGTGAAGTTGTGGGTACTCTTCAATTATAAAGAAATGAGAAATTATGAGAGTTAAATCCTTTGGGTTTACAAAAATTAATCAATGAATAATGTCACGCAAAAATGCTAGCGGTGCCGTCCGCCGACTAGTTCGCGTGTGTGCCGCGGTGGCGCACTGCCCGCAGGTTCCCCGCGTTCTCCCGCTCGCCGCTCGTCCCTCTCTTGCCCGCCGTACTGCCGTATGCGTATGTGGGCTCGCCGTCAACAGTATTTAAGTAGTTGTGTGTCATGAATGATTCAGAGATAGACAATAGGGTAGTTTTCTAAATTTTATTTTAATGTCATTCATGTCTGGTACATTAATTTAGAACTTTAGACATATATTTTTCTTTTCTCACAAAATTTAATACTTTCGACGATATATTAATTTGAAATATCGTGTGACGTCACAGCGTGTCACATTTTGCAGCACGTTATGACATAACAACCTCCTCTTTATCTAAGTATTGCAACTTAATAAGAGAAAATAAAAAAATACGTGTCTAATATTTTTTCATTATCTAACCTACTAATTAGATTTGTAATTTTGATACCCTGGAAACTACCCTATTCTTTAGGCAGACTTACAGTGAAACGTGGTTTCTAATGGGATCCGACACAAAACTCGTGGGGAGTCAAAAAGGGGTCTCGTCTTCACCAGGGTTGCAGCAGGCTGGGGTCAAAGCAGGAGTAGGAATGGGGTGTTTAGTCAGTAAGAGTCTGACACTCCCTTCCGCTTCACCCACGGGGGAGAATTACTGTGATGATGTACAATTCCGGAACCAGAAATGTCCTTTCCATTTATGTATCTCCTGTCCTCAGCAGGAGGAGGTCCACCCCCACCGCCACCGCCTCCGATGCCTGGCGGGCCGCGTGGACCCCCACCGCCCCCGATGCCGGGTATGGGAGGCCCACCACCCCCTCCGCCCATGATGGGAGGGCCCCGACCACCACCACCGCCTGGAGGGTTTATGCCTAGAATGGTGAGTACCTATACAATAACAATTTTTGTCTGTCTATATGTTTGTACTGGCTAAACTCTGGAATGACTAGGCTGATTTTGCAAGACTTTTATTAGCAGGTAGCTGATGTACTAAGGAGTAACATAGGCTACTTTTATGTTGAAAAATGAAACAAAAAAAAAGTTATGTTCTTGTTTCTGTAAACAAGTCGCGGGCAACAGCTAGTATTTCAATAATGTATCAAAAGTTAATAGACAATACCTGAATAAAACCACATAAAAATCTTTCTACAATGTCTTTTCAGCCGGTACCAGACGTGTTGCCGCACGGCCTGAAACCTAAGAAGAAGTGGGAAGTGGAGGGACCACTGAAACGTGCCAACTGGAAGACTATAGTGCCGCAGAAGATGTCCGAGAAGGCATTCTGGGTCAAGGTAAGGAGTTTGATGCACATTTTAGCGGTTATAAGCAAAGTAGAAGACACTACTCCTACTCTTCTACGGGGGGCCTAGGAGAGTGGCGACTCCTTTTTTGTGGAATAAGCCGGTAAACGAGCAGACGGATCACCTGATGGTAAGCAATCTGCGTCGCCCATGGACACCTGGAACACTAGAGGCGTTACAAGTGTATTACCGACCTTTTGGGGATTAGGAATTAGGATTGTTGGGGATTCGGGGATTGGGGTAATTTAATTAGGCTTCTGGTAACCTCACTCACACGACGAAACAACCCAAGCGTTGTTTCACGTCGGATTTCTGCTCGGCCGTAGTATCACTCCGGTCGAGCCGGGCACGTGTCGTGTAGTCCGTAGTAAGTTCTTGCCATACCCACAGGAATAGTAGCGTAACAAATGTATTGTACTAACCGTCAGTACAAGACTAAAATGAAACGTTTATTATAATCATTCATCATCAATCATCATAACATTACGCCTTTTATCCCTGAAGGGGTAGGCAGAGGTGCACATTACGGCACTTAATGCCACTGTACAATGTAACACCCACTTTTCACTATTTATGTTATGAGTCCCATGTAATAGAGGGCGACTATAATAATTATGTATGTTTATTTATATTACAGGTACAAGAAGATAAGCTAGCGTCTCCCGACATATTGACTGGGTTGGCGCTCAAATTCTCGAGTAAACCTGTCGCTAAAAAGAGCGAAGATGCGGTTGATAAGTGAGTCGTAATTATTTAACTCATAACATAACATCACGCCTATTATCTCCGAAGGGGTAGGCAGGGATGCACACAGTAGTAACACCCACTTTTCACTATTTATGTTATGTGTCCCATGTAATAGGGGATGAGCCTATTGCCATATACCGGGCACAATTCCAGACTCCGTGCTACTACTGAGATTTTTTAAAAACCCCTTAATACTTTGCCCGACCTGAAGGAATCTGTGGCTCACACAAAGAGATGTTCCGAGCGGGAATCAAACCCGCGACATATTGCGCGGCAGACAGTTGCCCAGCCACCATACCAACCGTGCCGTCATAATATTACATAAAATTGCATACATATTTTTCTAAAATTCATATTCGCCGCGGATGAAGTCGCGGGCAACAGCTAGTGAGTCTGTATAATTTGAGACCATTTGAAATATTTACGAACTATCTCAAAAAACAATTTCACTATCATCTCTTCATATTAAAAAAAACCTAGTAACACTGCATAACCCAAGAATCGAACCTGAAACTCACACTAATCTGATCACCATTTAAATTTACATACATACATAACATCACGCCTTTTATCCCCGAAGGGGTAGGCAGAGGTGCACATTGTGCCACTGTACACTGTAACACCCACTTTTCACTATTTATGTTACGAGTTCCATGTAATAGGGGGTGAGCCTATTACCATACACCGGGCACGATTCCAGACTCCGTGCTACTACTGAGATTTTTTATTTTTAAAACCCAGTAATACTTTGCCCGACCCGGGAATCGAACCCGAGACCCCTTGACCGGCAGTCGCACTTGCGACCACTCGGCCAACGAGGCAGCATCTAAATTTCTATTAAAATAAATAGTTCCACTTTCAACAATCATCAATCATCCAAAAACTAACATCCATAAATCCAAAGATATGCTCCCAGGGTCCACACGCTGAAGAAAGTCAAAGACCTGAAGGTGCTGGACAGTAAAGCGGCTCAGAACTTATCGATCCTATTAGGCGGTTCATTAAAACATATGTCCTATGAACATATTCGAACCTGCATACTACGGTGTGATACGACCGTGCTCACCGCTAACGTACTGGATTTGTTAATACAGGTGAGTCGGCGAAGTCGGTAAATTCGGAGGAAGTCGGAAAAAGGAATCGGGGTAAATCGGAGAAGTCGGTGAAGTCGTATTGTTGATGGAACTTTAGTTATGAAAGTTCACAATGTTGTTACAATTTTATTATTATAATTCCATTATATTTATTTAAAAATCCCCTAAAGTTACATTTTTAAATAGTAGTATTCATATAATATATTAAAAATAAAAATATTAATTATATGAAATCAAAATTAAACACTTTTCTCGATGCGGAATCGAACGCAATAATTACACTTGTCAACATCAACAAACGATTTCAAAAGATGTCAATATTTTTAACAACTTACAAACCTATCCGACTACTTTCGACCTCATACCAGGGCCCATAAACATTCAAAAACCAATTCTTTTACAAATATTTCAGTACCTACCACCAGCGGACCAATTGAAGAAGCTAGCAGAATTGAAGGTGAACAGCGAGGAGTTGACTGAAGCTGAACAGTTTGCTGCGACGGTGGCTGATATTAAGCGACTGGTACCAAGACTTAGGAGTCTAGCCTTTAGGGAGCATTATACTGAAATCATATCCGAAGTTAAGCCGGTATGTATTGGTATTTTATTGTGTTTACTTGATCAATTAGGATAATGACAGGGTATGAAAATTAAAAATCTAATTAGTCCGTAAATTAGGTAATTAAAAAATATTAGACACGTATTTTTTTATATAGTCGTATAATAAAAAATACTTAGATAAAATTAAAGTTTAGGAGTGGGGGCTAAAACGTCATTTCTACGTATAAAATGTACATAAAAGTGACGTCATGCGACATTTCAAATCAATATATTCGAAAGTATTCGTTTCTTTAAGAAAATAATATAAATAAATAAATAATACGTGTCTAATGATTTAAAACAAATCTACCAGACGGACATTAAAATAAAAATTAAGCATCTACCCTATTGAAGTCATCACAAAAATCATCAAGTCATTATAAAGTCAGTCATCATTGAAGCGCTTCGCATCAAGCTTCCTTGTGCGTACTGCTAAGGACTGGAATTCTTTGCCAGAGTCTGTATTTCCTGAAGGGTATAACCTGGGTGTCTTCAAGGCCCGACTGAATAGGCTCCTTCTGGGACGACGTGCTCCATCGTAGACCGCCTCATCGCTTACCACCAGGCGAGATAGTGGGTTAAGTTTAGGGGAGCCATGCTTCGGCCTCGCTGTGTCGGCTCGCCCGGAGTGATACCTCCAGCGAGCTGTACACCACAGCGATACAACCACAGCGTTGTGTCGTGAGAGTAGTACACGCTCAACATTACCAACGTTTACAAAGTGCATAATTAAGGATTAAACTGGCAAACACCGCGAGGACACCGGTGACCGCAACCTATTGTTCTATAATTGTGTCTATAATGACGGTACTCAACGAGTTAAATAAAACAACTCGATCAATTGCCTCGTTGTCCGAGTGGTCGGTCTCGGGTTCGATTCCAGAGTCGGATAAAGTACTAGTGGGTTTTTTTTTTAAATTGTGCCCGGTATATGGCAATCGGCTCACCCTGATTATATGGGACTTATAACTTAAATAGTGAAAAGTGGGTGTTACATTGTACAGTGGCATAATGTGCACCTCTGCCTACCCCTTCAGGGAGAAAAGACGTGATGTTATGTTATGAAATAAATTCCTTGATTTCGATATTAATACATATAACAAAAATATGCTATTTATAAAACAATTAATATTTCTTTTTCTCCAGGACATAGTGTCAGGCACAGCCGCCTGTGAAGAGGTGAAATCCTCAGAGAAGTTCGCCAAAATACTTGAGCTCCTGCTTCTATTAGGGAACTATATGAACTCGGGCTCCAATAACGCTGGTGCATATGGATTTGAAATTAGCTTCTTGACTAAGGTAAGTCATTTTTTACTTGTTATTTTGTCCAAAGAAATGTGGATTAAAGGCTAGAAAGCACCTCATACCTGAGCGTACGCCATGTCGCATTCCGCGCGCGCCTCAAAGAGCCATCAGACAACCACGGATGGGGCCCAACAGGGCTGATGCCAATACGTTGTGCACGCGAGTCTCGCAGCGCCCCTCTTTAACCTGGCGCCCGGCACTTGGCTGGTTTGCCTTAGGGATAATACGGCTCTGTGTCTAAAATCTAATTGGAATAAACAATTAGACTTTGACTAACCATTTTTTCATTTCAACAAAGACGTTCTTAATAATTTCTTTATTTTAATTCAAAGGCAGTTATTTCATGAGCTAGTAAATGATATTAAATAATAACAAAATAATTCTTTGTTTCACAGTTAACAGCAACAAAAGATTTAGAAAACAAACAAACATTACTACATTACTTAGTAGAGACCATAGAGAATAAGTTCCCGGAAGTACTTACGTTCGCAGAGGAAATGCCACACATAGACAGGTAAGATCTATAACATCATATCACAAAGCATAGCATAATACAGTGTAGCATAACAGCATATTACAGCATAGCATAATAATGCAGCGTAGCGTAGCATAGCATAACACAGCGCAGGATCATCATCATCAACCAACACAGCCTATAAGTGGCTTCTGCTGAGTAAATGCCTCTCCTGGCACAGAAGCCTCTTGAGCATTAATCACCACGCTTGCTCAATGCTGGTTGGCGATTTCAAACTTATAATTAGAAATTATAAGTTCAGGTTTCCTCACGATGTTTTGCTTTATCGTTTGTCAGTTATGTCTAAATAATCTTAGAACGTACAACAGTCACATTGCTACTTTTCATTGGTAGGTTTCGATGCAGCGCAGGATAGCATAGCATAACACAGCGTAACATAACTAAGCGTAACATACATCTAGCATTAAGTCCACCCATTGTTTAACAGTTACGGAGCAAACGTAATTTCGTTTGATATCGATAATGGACGGAGTTGTGGAAACATTAGATAATATTGTATGGTCATCAAGATTAAGAGTGTGTACCAAATGTCAGATCGATCTGTCGTCAGGAAGGGGGTGGAATTCCAATTACTAAATTTAACCTGAATAATAATTAGTCCTTAATCTATATATAGAGGTATATATAAAATTGAAACCCGTTTCCCGTAGAAGGTTCTTATGACAGACAAAAGTCCTGAAAATGCTACAGGAATGAGAGAAACGGGATTGCGCGTACGAAGTCGCGGGCAGAAGCTAGTAATAATAATAAAAAACGTAATTAATTCTTATGAAAACCACTTCTTTATCTTCACATTTTCTTTTACCTACAGAGCGGCCCGAGTATCAATGGAGAATCTCCAGAAAGCTCTGAAGAAGATGGAAAATGACATCAAAGCGTTGGAGATGGATCTCAACAACTCCAGGGTACCGCAGTGTCCAGACGACCTCTTCAACGAGTCCATGAGCGTATCCTTTAGTAAAAATTTGTTAACTTCACCACATAGTATGAAACAAAGTCGCTATCCGCCGTCTGTCTACCTGACTACGCAACGGATTTTCATAGATAGAGTGATTCTTAAGGAAGGAAGAAAACCGACGTGTGAGTGAGGTTACCGGATTCCCAATTACCCTCCCCTTCCCCAATCTCCCCAATCTCTGAATCCCCAACGATCCTCAAACTCCTAATCCCCAAAAGGCCGGTATCGCACTTGTAACGCCTCTGGTGTTCCAGGTGTCCATGGGCGACGCCGATTGCTTACCATCAGGTGATCCGTCTGCTCGACCGGCTTATGCCATAAAAAAGGGTAATATGTATAATACATGTATAATATAGTAGAGAAACATTGATAAATTTAGAGGTTTTTAATTGCACCCGTGCGAAGCCGGGGCGGGTCGCTAGTTATATTATAAAAATGAAGAGTTTGTTTATTGGTTCATACGTGGTAATCTCCGAAAGTACTATTTCGAAATTAATGACTATTTTTGTGTTGGATACATTTATCGAGAATGGTTGTAGGCTATGAAACATCAAGGTAGAATCGATAGTAGGTGGAGATAGTAATGCCATTATTTTTCAAATCGCTCCAATAGTTTAAAAAGCCTATTGGAGTTAATTTGAGTGATCGAGTGAAAAATAGTGATATTAGAGAAAAGTGTGACAAGGATTGAACAGGGAATGTTATGATATTTTGGACATGTTGAAAGAATGGATGAAAGTAGAGTAACGCAAAGAAGTATACAGACAAACAGACAAAAATTCTATAAACCATATTTTTGGCGTCAGTATCGACTGTACATCACGCCTCAAGTGATATTTAAAAAATATTTAATGTACAGTTATGACTTTTCTACGATTTTATTATATGTATAGATAAGTATTGTAACTTTCGTGAGACATTATGTCGGAATACCGAAACGCTACTCAATTTTAAGTCGTGCTTAAGTATAGTTCTATCTCTACAAATTCTTTGTAAAATGACAGAGATGGCACGATATTTGAGCACGACTTAAAATTGAGTAACGTTTCAGTATTCCGGCAATAGTAAATAAATTATTATGTTTTCGGCTTATTCACGTAATAAGTTGACGAGGAACTCGACAAGTTTCAAGCCATGCTAGAGGCTTATATTCATGAGCAGCATTTCGCGACCCGCGACGTTACTCCAGTAGCAGCGCGACAGTCGCCGCGTATAAAAATTATAATTAAATTATTATATATAGATAAGTAAATGATTTGAGACAAAAATATCCTTGACAACCATACTCCAGTCGTTCGCAACGGAATCTCGAGAACAGTGCGACCTCCTGCACTCAATGTTTAAGAAGATGGAAGCGTTGTACACCGAACTAGCAGAGTATTACGTGTTCGACCCCCAGAAATACACGCTCGAGGAGTTCTTCTCCGATATCAAGACTTTCAAGGATTCCTTTGTTGTAAGTATAGAATATTTTGTAAATTTTAAACTTCAAACTCTTCTGACTTCAAAAAAAGAGGAGGTTCTCAATTCGACCGTATATATGATTTTTTATGTTGTTCGCCGATATCTCCATCGTAAAAATGAATCATAAAAGTCAAGACTTTAATATCAAATTTTAGCGGCTCTTTGCAGGACATTCGATGATGTTCCCCCTTTAAAAAAAAATCAGTATTAACCTGTTGAGTACTCCGCGGCTCCGTATCGGCATCAGCCCTTATTGTGCCCCATGATGGCTCTTTGAGGCGAACGCGGACCGCTCGGCGCCGTACGCTCGGGTCTGTTTCTGGTCGGACGGGGAGCCACCCATGCTCGCCGTCCGCAGGCCCGCGCTGACGGTGGCCGGAGATCGTCCCGCGATCCCCGACGCCCGGTGTGTCCTTGCGATGGCTGGGTTGCGAGGAGGCAGCGCTTCGCTGCCTCACGCGTCCCGCCTCCTCCTTAGCTAGCATGACTGCTTCGCAAAAGGAGGAGACGGTATCCCAGTTCTCTTCGTTCCGCATCATAGCCCGGACTAGCGCGAGAGGTCGCCTTCACCGATGACATCCCTGAGGGCACGGCGGTGCGCAGCCGACGCAGGGCATGTCCCTACAATGTGTTCCACCGTGTCCTCAGGGCGGTCCTCGCAGTGCGGTATCCGCGATCTTTTGGATCGCCATGACCATCTGTGACGTGAGCAGCGCCCGAGCGGGCCGCCGCATCAGTTTCGGCCCAGGGGGGCCGTAGAAGGCCATGGACCGCACCTTTTAATACCAATGTCTTCTGTATTATTAAAACCAAATGTTTCCATTCCAGGCGGCACACACGGAAGTAGCGGCAGCGCGCGAGGCGGCCGCCAGGGCCGCGCGGGCACGCAGCGCGCGCGCCGCCGCCGAGCGGGAGCGGAGGGACCGCACGCACAGATACCAACAACTGCTCGACATACACCACGCGCAGGACGGCGTCATGGACAGGTACACGCACAGATACCAACAACTGCTCGACATACACCACGCGCAGGACGGCGTCATGGACAGGTACACGCACAGATACCAACAACTGCTCGACATACACCACGCGCAGGACGGCGTCATGGACAGGTACACGCACAGATACCAACAACTGTAGACATACACCACGCGCAGGACGGCGTCATGGACAGGTACACGCACAGATACCAACAACTGTAGACATACACCACGCGCAGGACGGCGTCATGGACAGGTACACGCACAGATACCAACAACTGCTCGACATACACCACGCGCAGGACGGCGTCATGGACAGGTACACGCACAGATACCAACAACTGCTCGACATACACCACGCGCAGGACGGCGTCATGGACAGGTACACGCACAGATACCAACAACTGTAGACATACACCACGCGCAGGACGGCGTCATGGACAGGTACACGCACAGATACCAACAACTGCTCGACATACACCACGCGCAGGACGGCGTCATGGACAGGTACACGCACAGATACCAACAACTGCTCGACATACACCACGCGCAGGACGGCGTCATGGACAGGTACACGCACAGATACCAACAACTGCTCGACATACACCACGCGCAGGACGGCGTCATGGACAGGTACACGCACAGATACCAACAACTGCTCGACATACACCACGCGCAGGACGGCGTCATGGACAGGTACACGCACAGATACCAACAACTGTAGACATACACCACGCGCAGGACGGCGTCATGGACAGGTACACGCACAGATACCAACAACTGTAGACATACACCACGCGCAGGACGGCGTCATGGACAGGTACACGCACAGATACCAACAACTGCTCGACATACACCACGCGCAGGACGGCGTCATGGACAGGTACACGTACAGATACCAACAACTGCTCGACATACACCACGCGCAGGACGGCGTCATGGACAGGTACACGCACAGATACCAACAACTGCTCGACATACACCACGCGCAGGACGGCGTCATGGACAGGTACACGCACAGATACCAACAACTGCTCGACATACACCACGCGCAGGACGGCGTCATGGACAGGTACACGCACAGATACCAACAACTGCTCGACATACACCACGCGCAGGACGGCGTCATGGACAGGTACACGCACAGATACCAACAACTGCTCGACATACACCACGCGCAGGACGGCGTCATGGACAGGTACACGCACAGATACCAACAACTGTAGACATACACCACGCGCAGGACGGCGTCATGGACAGGTACACGCACAGATACCAACAACTGCTCGACATACACCACGCGCAGGACGGCGTCATGGACAGGTACACGCACAGATACCAACAACTGCTCGACATACACCACGCGCAGGACGGCGTCATGGACAGGTACACGCACAGATACCAACAACTGTAGACATACACCACGCGCAGGACGGCGTCATGGACAGGTACACGCACAGATACCAACAACTGCTCGACATACACCACGCGCAGGACGGCGTCATGGACAGGTACACGCACAGATACCAACAACTGCTCGACATACACCACGCGCAGGACGGCGTCATGGACAGGTACACGCACAGATACCAACAACTGCTCAATACACCACGCGCAGGACGGCGTCATGGACAGGTACACGCACAGATACCAACAACTGCTCGACATACACCACGCGCAGGACGGCGTCATGGACAGGTACACGCACAGATACCAACAACTGCTCGACATACACCACGCGCAGGACGGCGTCATGGACAGGTACACGCACAGATACCAACAACTGCTCGACATACACCACGCGCAGGACGGCGTCATGGACAGGTACACGCACAGATACCAACAACTGCTCGACATACACCACGCGCAGGACGGCGTCATGGACAGGTACACGCACAGATACCAACAACTGCTCGACATACACCACGCGCAGGACGGCGTCATGGACAGGTACACGCACAGATACCAACAACTGCTCGACATACACCACGCGCAGGACGGCGTCATGGACAGGTACACGCACAGATACCAACAACTGCTCGACATACACCACGCGCAGGACGGCGTCATGGACAGGTACACGCACAGATACCAACAACTGCTCGACATACACCACGCGCAGGACGGCGTCATGGACAGGTACACGCACAGATACCAACAACTGTAGACATACACCACGCGCAGGACGGCGTCATGGACAGGTACACGCACAGATACCAACAACTGTAGACACGCTTGTATCTGAGACGAAATGTCGCGCGCGACGATGCGACGCGCTACGATCAAGGTGCTAATGGATGCCCCATCAGCGCATAGAAACAACGCTGCGACGACGCAACGCAGCGCAACGAACAACTTCAACAATTTGTGTCATATACTTACGCCTTCCATATTAAAATAGATTTACGTGATAATAAGACTTCGAGATGAAAAAATTGTGAATCCCCAATCCACAAATTCCTAACTGCTAAAAGGCCGGCAACGTATTTGTAACTCCTTGGTCCATAGTCGACGCCGATTGCTTACCATCAGGTGATCCGTCTGCTCGTTTACCGGCTCATCCTATAAAAAGTCCCTGAACAAACTTGTTAATAAATGGTTACCTAATGTTTCTCTCTGCTTACCCCTTCGAGGAATAAGAATCTTAGTAATATTATGTAATATTCTTTTAACCGATTTATCTCATTTCAGTTTGATGGAAGCTCTACAAAGCGGGTCAGCGTTTAGCAGAGAACGGCCGAGGAAGAAAGCCAACCCACGGGTAGCGGGAGGTAAGAGAAACGTTTTTTAACTCATTTTAGTCAGATATCACGTTATTTCACTGATGTATTTGTCGCTCTAGTCACTAGACTAAAACTAGTAGGTTCAAAAAAGGTAGGTTAAGTAAGTTAATTATAACTAGGTTTTATAGAATTCTAACTCGTAATGTCGAGAATTAGAAATCATTGTTTATTGTTCATCCGTTTACCTACTCAAATTAAAAATGAATTCATTTTAACTTGTTCCAAATAAATGTATAATAACATACTATTAAAATAGGTTTAATAAATAAGTTTGCGCAAGTAATTTGTGATTGCGCAAAATTAGCGCAAGTTTTGGCATTGCGCAAACATTTTGATTTCAAAATTCGATAAAGTAGCGTAATAATTTGATTACTGGAATTGTGCCCGGTATATGGCTATAGGCTCATCCCCTATTACATGGGACTCATAACATAAATAGTGAAAAGTGGGTGTTACATTGTACAGTGGCATTAAGTGCCGTATTTTGCACATGTTGTTTAAGAGTCTACATTTTAATTCACATTTACTAGTAATAAAGCAAAAAATTGCATTACATTCCATACATTTGTGTTTGTTAAACCACTGTCTATGTTATGTTGACACACGCGCACAGAGGATGTGTACGAGAACGATGGCATCGTGCATGCAATACTGCACAGGCTGCAAGGTACGTGTCTGTAGACAGCACTCAGCAACTATATGCACAGAAAGTAGTTAGATCTTGTGTTCATGTTTTTTCAGTTGACTATAGTCTCTATAGGTATGTTTTTTTGTGTAAAGTCAATCTCAAAAGCCTTTGTTTCAATTTATCCTCAATTAGGCATTTTTAAAACGTCAAACATTGAATTGGGTACTTTCCTTAATCAAAATAAGTTATTTTCACTGTTCAATATAATATAAAAAAAATAATCACACTTTCATTCATTGATTTTATGACCAACTTAATTTTAGTATCTTTCCAGCAAATTTATAAGATATAAGTATGCTGTTTGACGCTAAAAAAACGTGACGTCACTATACACAATCTCGTACAAAATTCATAGAAAACTGACGTTTTTGACAGTTCGAAAAAAGTATTGAATGCGACTAGTTGTCGGGTATGTCTGTCAGTAACGCTTCTCAATAAGAATCTACACCTTGGAATGAGCAAATAGCTTCACTTTTTTTTGTTGACGTTTAAAAGTGCCTTTCTGGTCTAATTGAAATAAATGATTTTGACTCTGACTTTGATTTTGGATTAAGATGGCGTGTGACTGTCCACTGCTGAAATCTCTAGTTCAGAGGGTTAGCCATAATCCCCATACTTGGCAGGAGGCTTCTTATTCGATGTTTTAATGAAATTTGTTTATTTTGCTTACAGCTGAAAGAAGAGCACAGCTAAGTAGGTCGCGATCGCGGTCAGGTTTAACGGGGGCGATGACCACGAGAGAATTAACTAAGTAAGTTTACCTTTAATATAATTTTGACTGCCTCGTTGGCCGAGTGGTCGCAAGTGCGACTGCCGGGCAAAGTATTACTGGGTTTTAAAAAAAATCTCAGTAGTAGCACGGAGTCTGCAATTGTGCCCGGTATATGGCAATAGGCTCACCCCCTATTACATGGGACTCATAACATAAATAGTGAAAAGTGGGTGTTACATTGTACAGTGGCATTAAGTGCCGTAATGTGCCCCTCTGCCTAGCCTTCGGGGATATAAAGGCGTGATGTTATGTTATGGTATATGTTAAGTTCATTCACATGAAATTTCATTTTCGAGAAATACCCGACTAGTTTCGTAATCAAACCGGGAGTCTTATCCTATATGTAGCTAAATTGGCTACTTTACTCTTCGAATGAAATTATTTTAACGAGCAGAGAACTCGGGTTCGATTCCTGGGTTGAATAAACTGTTATTGACTTTCGCGTTACTGTAAATTGATTTTGATTTTTTTTTTTATTAAATAGAGGTTGCTAATTTGCTTAAATACTCCATAAGACCTTTTACTAATAAAAAGAGCCTGCTCAAGATGAATTGGGGATTTGAAACTTATAATTTGAATTTATAAATCAAGGCTGCCTCGTTGGCCGAGTGGTCGCAAGTGCGACTGCCGGACAAGGGCTCTCGGGTTCGATTCCCCGGTCGGGCAAAGTATTACTGGGTTTTTAAAATTCTCAGGAGTAGCACGGAGTCTGGAACTGAGCCCGGTATATGGCAATAGGCTCACCCCCTATTACATGGGACTCATATCATAAATAGTGAAAAGTGGGTGTTACGTTGTACAGTGGTAAAAATAAGGGGTAGAGGTGCACCTCTACCCCTTCGGGGATAAAAGGCGTGAAGTTATGTTATGTAAATTAAGATTTTTAAGTAAAACCATGTCATCTCATAATCGAAATTATTATTATTACATTTCTAACACTCATTTTCTGCTCTTTCCAGTGAATTGCTGAGCAACGCGTGATGAGACTCACACCAAGTGATATTAGGAACATAATTACATCGTTACTCTTGTTATAGTATTCATAACGAATTTGTAATCGTCACTGTCATCAACTCCTACGTACCCGGATGTATGAATGATGCGTTAAACAACACAAAGAAACCAAACGTGGTCAAACACACGCCAACTATTGAACAAAAGTCGCCTTCAGTCCGACCAGAGTGGTACAACGACCACGCCGACGTGAAACAACGCTTACTATGTGTGCAGACGTGTGAGTGAGGTTACCGGAGACCAAATTCCTCCCCTCCTTAATCTCCCCAATCCTCAAATTACGAATCCTTCAATCCCTGACCGCTTTTGTAGTGTTTGGCCATCAGTTTAGTAGGTTTTAAGTGTTGGAGAGCCATTCTTCGGCATTGCTGGGCCAGCTTGACCGGAGTGATACCACGGCCGAGCAGAAAACCGACGTGAAACAACGCTTGCGTTGTGTTTCGTCGTGTGAATTTCGCCAATCTTCCGAATCCCCAACTATTCTTAAACTCCTAATACCCATAAGGCCGGCAACGCAATTATAACGCCTCTGGGTGTCCATGGCGCTTTTGCTTACCATCAGGTGATCCGTCTGCTCGTTTGCCGACTATCAATTATAATGTAACTGGTGAAAAGTGGGTGTTACATTGTATTTAAGGTGTAACCGGAACCCTCCCGAAACAGACAAAAAAGAAATTGTTTTAAAATTTTTAATGGTTTCTGTTTTCTTGTTATTTATGCAATATCAGCCTTGAGCAGTTGATTACAACTATCTATATAAAATGAAACCAGTTTCCCGTTGTCACGCCATAACTTGAGAACGGCTAGACCGATTTAGTCTGATTTTTTTTGTTGTGTTTGTTATTGTCAGGAGGGACTTATAAAAAAATCCTGAAAATCTTATGGGAACGGGAGAAAACGGGATTGCGCGTACGAAGTCGCGGGCAGAAGCTAGTTATTACATATAATAAACATTTAATACCTTACTTTTATGTAAATATTACTTGTTTTTTTCCATCACTTGTCGGCGTTTTTCGGGAGCAGTCTGTTTACACTGTGTATAGCGCACCTATTGTCTACCCTGTGTCGCGGAGAACCTAACGGGTACCCGGGGCCCGGCTCGACGTGCAGTAGAAGGAACGGGGTGGTTTTTAGTCAGTAAGAGTCTGACACCCCCTCCCGCCTCACCCAGACGGGACCAGCCATTCGATGATTTTCCCCCCTTAAAAAAAATATTGTCTACCCTGTGTTTAAAAAAGTGATGTTTCCATAAAATTTGCTATGAATACACCGAGAGTTAAAAAATTAAATTTATATTGCACAAATATAACGCTAAAACTTTTTTGTGATAATTTTACTTCAAGTCCAACGTATCTTGACCTCTCTGAAATTAGCCGTTTCACTGTGCGAGCGAGACGCACATAGGAATTAGAGTAAGGAGGGACAGAGACAGAAATAGATGCAGTGTACTTCAGGTAGGTCGGTTTATATTGGTCGGCTTTTTTACTTAATTTAGTAAAAACAGTCATTATGATTGAAGATGAATTATTTAGTTTTTTTGCTAACGAATCTTGATATAGGTTGTTGGATTCAATCCATGGAACATGTATTATAATTAAAAATTAAAAATCTAATTATTCCGTCAGTTAGATAATGAAAAAGTATTAGACACGTATTTTTTTTTATTTTCTCGTATAAAGTTACAATACTTAGATAAAATGGAGTTAAGTTTAAGAGTGGGAGATCGATGTAACACGTTGTGACGTGCACAACGTGTTACATTCTGTAGCACGCTGTGAGAAAAGAAAAAATACGTGTCTAATGTTTTAAAATAATCTACCAGACAGACATTAAAATAAAATTTAGGAAACTACCCTATTCATGTCCTGCGATACGTGTTGCCAGCGACCTCGGGCGACGTAGCGCGACGTTGCCGGACTTTGATCGATATGTCTGACATCAAGGTCACGGTGGACTTAGGGCGAGCGTTGTCACCGTATATGTCAGGTGACGCCGGCTTCGCTCGATAGGACATATTTTGTGCCCTAGTGAAATCTTGTCATTACTATGTCTCATGAGATATACAAGATGTTGTTTTAAAGCCGCGTCATTTTCTAGGAGGTAACTTGGTTATCGATTCTGAGTCAGAATCAATAAAAAAAAGTGTAATATTTTTCATTTTTCTGTAAATTACGGAAATCCGTAAGTGCGAAGTACCCGCCGCCGTCTTGTAACTAGCTTTATAACGCGGCTTAACACACACAAACACAAACACGTAATTGATATTATTCCTAATTCAATAAAACTCCAATAAGAAACATTGCTGTCGCTTATTCTGAAATACTGTCGAACTTAAACGATTTATTATAGCCGTATTTTTAACTATTGGCCCGAAACTTTCTCTTACATTGAACCTTTATGACTTCTGTGGCATGCTCCCGAGAAATGACACGGTTTCAAAACTACACCTTGTATAAAAAATATCCCTATAAAAGATATCGAAGTAGGTCGTGAACGTTGAAAATAATTTGTGCAATGTAAATTTGATGTTACAATTGAGTTATTAGATTGTAATAAAAAATAACAATATGTAACGAATGACGTAAGCAACTTACGTTTTTTTATAAGGATTTAATGTCAAAATAAATAAACAACGCGCGAAGTCGTAAGGAGCGGCTTTGTCGAAAAACTTTTACAGAAATCAATTTTTTTATTGTTCTCAAAAATGTATTCAAAGAATGGAAATGAATTTCGAAAAATTCGCCCGCGAAATACTTTGTTGTTTTTTTTTATTTGGTGATTTTATTTTCTGTTTTTTTTTTCTAGTATTCGCACAGATATCGGTTCAAATGTTTGTAAATGAACTGTTGGTGATAAGACTTCGATTGTCGAGTCAGTTAAAAGTATTATTACTTATGTTTTTTGTATTATTTTAATTCTCAATGATAGCATACTCTGAAATTGTGTTTGATGTATTAAAAACAATTGGACTAATGTCGAAACTTACACTTCCCCGATTAAATATAAAATTTAAAGTCACCAAGTAATAAAATAACGATTTTTTTTAAATAAAAATAAAAAATAATAATAGTTAAATCCATTTTTACTTAGTTATGTCTGTATATAATGCTAAATTTTGTAATTTTCTTATTGTATAAGTAGATGCTAATTAATTTGGTGTCAAATTGCCTTAATAGAGTAGTTACATGTCTGTACTGGTAAAAAACCCCCAAGAAAAAAATTCGTCCGTTTTTTGTATAGGTCATTTTTTTAGGTCGATTTTCTGTACGTCATTTTTATAGGTTCGAATTTTTGTGGCCTGTCTAGTGTTTTGTACGGTCGATATTGCGTAGGTCAACTTATCAGTTAAAATTTTTTGTAGGTCAATTTTATCGGTCCGATTAGCTTGTGATTTTTTTAAGTATTTGTTGGATATTTGAGTTCTATTATTACTATGTGTAATATGTTAAATTCTTTATATAACTTGGTCATCCGATTTCCCATCAATTGGTTTAGTAAAATGTACTAAAATGCGACCATTACGTGATATTTTAAATCAAATAAATCGTCCTTCTTCCTCCTTCGTCGGTTTCAAAATATTGTTCAACATTTTTCCCAACTGCTTCAAAAGAACAGTTATGCTTTTTAACCTACTTAATACATAAAATAAAGTATACAGGCCTTAAATTTTTAGTCTGAAATTCAGCCCCAATTTGACTTAAATAGATTTAAAACAAATTATGCACAAATCAAATCCTATTATAAGGGACTCATAACATAATGATGAATAGGTAGGTAGCGTTACATTGTAACCTGCACAAATATTTAGTATGCAGGCTAGAAACTAAATATTGATTCAGTATCGAGACAGTAGCTATTTTTTTTAATGGGACAAGCCCGCCACATCCTCCCAAAACCCCTGCAACTCCTGTGTACCAGGATCTACAGTAGATACAACCATGAAAACACCGGAACACTGAAGTCCAACGTCCCAAGGACATGAGTAACTGTCTTGGTTCCCGCAACGAAGTGAATTAGAAGATATTATATGAGGAGAAGAAGAAAAAACTAGTTTCCACTTCACACTCGAGACAGTAGCTATTTTTATACTTAATTGTATACTTTGTCACGAAGCTATTTCTTTTGTAACTCAGTCGGCTCTAGACAACCAATGGTTACTGTGTACTGAATCAATATTTGTTTTCTTAACTGTACTTGTACTTTACCTAAATGCGAAACTTGTGTATATGTTTGTTTATCAATCACGACAAAACGGCTGAAGGGGTCGGAATGCAATTTGGATTAACATTCAGGCTTCTTTTTATCCTAAGGGAACGCAAAGCTGTTGGTAGAAGCAAGTACTAAATTTTTGTGCGAATTGGGTAGTTTCCAGAGTATCAAAATTAAAAATCTAATTAGTCCGTCAGTTAGACAATGAAAAAATATTAGACACGTATTTTTTATTTCCTCGTATTAAGTTGCAATACTTAGATAAAATGGCGCTAAGTTTAGGAGTGGGAGGTCGTTACGTCATAGCGTGCTACAAAATGTGACACGCTGTGACGTCACACGATATTTCAAATTAATGTGTCGTCGAAAGTATTTAATTTTGTGAGAAAAGAAAAAATACGTGTCTAAAGTATTAAATTAATGTACCAGACGGACATTAAAATAAAATTTAGGAAGCTACCCTATTATACATGTGCCTACCCTAGAAATGTATGTAAAATTGTTAGAATCTTCGCGTATGTATGTATGTATGTACCGCTGACTGTAACTAGTAAAGTATATATATGTAATACGCATCATGTAAATATATTTTTGTAAAATGTTACATTTTTACTTAATTATAATGTTTTTAAAACTATTTTTTTGTTTTTGTTCTTGACATCCTTAAATAGTAGAGGTCCTTGCTAAAATGTAGATAATGAAATTTTCGAACCACCCATGTACCCCACTTCTTCTTCTTCAATCTCCTGAAGATATATATAATTGCTAATTGTGACTTTAAAAAATGAGAAAAAAATCTCAGTAGTAGCAATAGGCTCACACCCAATTCTTTTTTTGTTTTTTAAAATAAACTGCCCCGCATTAGGATTTCCTCCTGTGTCGTGGGTGCGTTTACAAACATACAAGTACACATACACATCCCACACAGACCCGAAACAGCAATCTGTGGATCACACAAAGAGTTGTTCCGTGCGGGAATCGAACCCGCGACACGTTGCGCAGCAGCCGGTTGCCCAGCCACCGCACCAACCGTGCAGTCAGTCCTATTATATGGGACTCGTAACAAAAACAGTGAAAAGTGCGTGTTACTTCCGTGTGCACCTCTGCCTACCATTGCCTTTCGGATAGGCCATATTTATAGACCTTATTATTAAACAAATGTACAAGAATTTAGACATTCCAACTGCGTAAATCACCATCAACAGCCTATAAATGCCCACTGCTGAGCAAAGCCTCTTCTCACACGGAAAAGGTTTTAGCATTAATCACCACGCTTGCTCAATGCGGGTTGGCGATAACAAACTTATAATTAGAAATTATAAGCCCAGGTATCCTCACGATGTTTTCCTTCACCGTTTGTCAGTGGTGTATAGATAATCTTAGAAAGTACATATAACTCGGAAAAAGTCACATTGGTACTTGTGGTTGTTAGGTTTCGAACCCGCACCCTGCATGAGAAGTGGGCCTCTTAAACGGGCCGGGCCACCACGATACAATGCGTAATTATACGCATAACATAAATAAGTATTCCTACATCTAGTACCTACTTCAATGAGAAAATCTATTCCATAATAATAAACAAACATGAAATTGTAATAATCTATGCTTCAAACGCAACATCATTAAACACTTTCGTTATGGGCGGAGCGTAGACCGTGCCAAACCACGCCCACCTGCGCCTGCACACATCGCCGCCACCATTAGGAACGTTTCTCGAAATAACATTCAGGTTGCATAAGTACCTAAACTTTATGTATTCAAATATATTTTTAAATAATTTCAATTTTTTTTCGAATTTTTCTATTTTATTTTTCTTTTTCTTAAAAACGTTGCCCCACACTAGGATTACCTCCTGTGACGTGGATGCAACACGACAAACATACAAGTTCACATACACATGACTCCCTGACCCGGAATAACAATCTATGGATCACACAAAGAGTTGTTCCGTGCGGGAATCGAACCCGCGACACGTTGCGCGGCAGTCAGTTGCCAGTTGTCCCAGCCACTGCGCCAACCGTACATTCTAGTCTAGTCTAGTGGAGTATTGTCTGGTATATGGCAATAGACTCACCCCCTATTACATGGGACTCATAACATAAATAGTGATTGTAGAGGTATATAACACGCTTACCTTTTGTTTAGCTTTTTTATATATTTATTTAAATAGGAGCAAACAAGTACTTAGACGGATCAACACCACTTATAGTCATCTGCGTTTCCGGTGTTTTAAAAGACATTGCACTCTATTAAAGGTTTAAATTAAAAGATTACATGAACAGCCTACAAGTGACCACTGCTGCTGAATGGAGAAATTTTAATACAATTTAACTTACATTACGAAAACACATAACACCTACAGCTACAGAGGTATGTAGGAATCGTAGCAATTGTCGTTCCATAGTCTCTGGGCCCCTTGGGAGACTGGCATGAAATTATGTATGAATATGTATAATCATGATTCATGCCTGACTGCCTTGTTGGCCGAGTATTCGCAAGTGCGACTGCCGGGCAAGGGGTCTCAGGTTCGATTCCCGGGTCGGGCAAAGAATTACTGGTTTTTTTTAAATTCTCAGTAGTAGCACGGAGTCTGGAAATGTGCCCGGTATATGGCAATAGGCTCACCCCCTATTACATGGGACTCATAACAACTAGTGAAAAGTGGGTGTTACATTGTACTGTGGTAAATGTGCACCTCTGCCTACCCCTTCGGGGATAAAAGGTGTGATGTTATGTATTATGTATGTATAATCATCATTATCAACAGCTTATAAATGCCCACTGGTGAGCAAAGCCTCTTCTGACACGGAGAAGGTTTGAGCATTAATCACCACGCTTGCTCAATGCGGGTTGACGATTTCAAACTTATAATTAGAAATTATAAGCCCAGGTATCCTCACGATGTTTTCCTTCACTGTTTGCCAGTGGTGTTTAAATAATCTTAGAAAGTATATATAACTCGGAAAAAGTCACATTGGTACTTGCTGTTAGTACGATTCATAAGCGTCATCATCAAATTAACGATTATTATCAGTTTGGAAAAAACTGCCAGTGACAACTCATTTCAGTTTTACTGTATACATAAAATAAAACAATTGAAAAAGCTTATAAAATTATTTTTATTCTCAAATATTGAGCATTTCTAGCACAACCTAACTATTGTACATAATAAGTAGATTTCATAATATAGTCTTCCATATAAACTTAAATACAGTAAAAATCACATTTATAAATATTATCTATGACTAACTAATTGTAAAATATAAAACAGTAATAATGGTTAAGTAAAAATCGCGGGTTACTCACGTGAATATTACACACAAACATAACATAACATCAAGCCTTTTATCCCCAAAGGGGTAGGCTTTCCACTGTACAATGTAACACCCACTTTTCACTACTTATGTTATGAGTCCCATGTAATAGGGGGTGAGCCTATTGCCATATACCGGGTACAATTCCAGACTCCGTGCTACTACTGAGAATATTTAAAAAACCCAATAATACTTTGCCCGACCCGGTAATCGAACCCGAGACCCCTTGCCCGGCAGTCGCACTTACGACCACTCGGACAACGAGGCAGTCAGAGAGAGAGTAACCCGCGATTTTTAGTCATATTTATATATATAATTCTGCTGTACGTGTGTATGCCATTGAACTCCTCCTAAACGGCTTGACCGATTTAAATGAATTTTTCTGTATGCATTTGAGTGGCGCCCTGGATGGTTTAGATTCACAAATCAGCCCGGCAGATGGCACTGCTGTCGGTGTTTAGATAATTTAAACCTTAATATCTTGAAATATCGTAATAATGTGCAGGTCAACGTCTGTCGTGTCCGCTAGTATTGGTATAAAAACATAATAATAAGTCTACACAATTTATAGATATTTGGTTGGTACCTAACTCGAAAACGCCTGGACAGATTTTCTTGATCTTTCCTTTTTTGGATACAGAAGCACCACTACATATAATGGTGAGTGTAATTTTCAAAATGGTAGATATTTTCGTCTCTGAAGTAATATAATAATCTATATATTTGTAGATGTAATAATTTGTCTCTTAAAAATGCGTTTAACTGAAGTCAAAAGTCAAAATATCTTTTTTTACGTCATTAAATTTTAAAGTGTAGCTACCTGTTCACTTTTGGTGAATACTTTTTTTGTTTGAAATGTGCTGTGTGTGACGTTTGATATTTTAATAGGTCTCCTGCTATTTAGGGCGGAGACGAAATGTAACAAATCAAAGATGATGAATTTCTGACCAGCCGTTTTAGAGCTGTAAACAGTGTCACTAACAAAACTTTGTTATAAATAGTTTTATCGATATTGCACTACAAAAATATGACGTCATGAGAAAACAGTATTTTTGTCTAGATCCTATCCAGTCGGCATTTAAAATTAAAAAAAAACTTGGGTAACTATTTTAATATAATATTTCTCCTAAATGGCTCGACCAACATTGATGAAACATTTTTGCACATACAGAATAGTTCGCTAGATAGCTTCCATCGATATTTGCGCTCAGTAGGTGGCGCTGCATTCGCATTGGCAATGTCGTCTTTTTATCAGTTAATTTTTACTAGTTTATTTTGACTTTATTACCTACCTAATAAACCTTTATAATTATAAATTAGGTCATGGCGTGTCTTTACTATTACTAGAAAGAGCTTGCACGATACATCGTAATCTAGCTAGACTGTTTACACCACAGGAACTTGTGTCATCTGAAACAAGAATAAAATAGACTTTTACTGCATCAATTCATTATTTCTTCTTTTTTATGAGACAGACGGCAGACGTATCACTAGATGGGTTTTTATTTATTTTTTTGAGGGTGGAAAGTCACCCAATTATTTTTCTCGCCCAATTACCCTCCCCTCCCCCAATCTCCCCAATTCCTGAATCCCCAACGATTCTCAAACTCCTAATCTCCAAAAGGCCAGTAACGCACTTGTAATGCCTTTGGTATTCCAGGTGTCCATGGGCGACACCGATTGCTTACCATCAGGTGATCCGTCTGCTCGTTTACCGGCTTATGCCATAAAAAAATCTCTTTTTTAATTCGGCCGGTAACGCACAAACAACGCAAGCGTTGCTTTCCGTCGGTTTTCTGTGAGGCCGTGGTATCACTCCGGTCGAACCGGCCCATTCGTGCCGAAGCATGGCTCTCCGACACTTTGAATTGATCTGAAAAGACTTTTTGATTTTACAGGGTTTTGGAACGAGAGGATTAGAAAACGTATGGCTCTTAGCCGAAATAGAACTGACGAGAAGCCTAAGTCCGGAACCTGGCGACGGTCGGTTATCTTAAGCCGGGTCCAAACATGATCATTTGACCGATCCTATCACCGTATCCGTATCTGCGTATTGTATCAAACCCCGTATCAAGTTGTGGACGTCTCCGATTTGCTCCGTATCCGTATCTTCACAATAGTCATGATCGCGTATCAAATTGCCCAGTTCAGTTTCTGCTCTTGATCAAACATGTCGTCGCTGTTGGTGGAAATGTACTAAAATTTTGCAATTTCATGTGGCTGTTTTATTGTCATTCACAACATTCTAACGTCAAGACCAAAACAGAGATGATGGTGGCAAACGGAATTATTTAGAAACACAAACTTGGAGGAAGAGCTTTGATTTCAACCGATAGTTTCATTGTTCCAATTCATTGTTTTCACTTCACGACAAGGACTGAAAATGACGCGGACATGCAACCGACTGAGCGTCGCGAGTGACGCGTCCAGACTGACCCACGTCCGTATCATGATATAACACCTTTGATGATTGGACAAAAAAACCGATACGACATGGGACGGGCCGTATCATAACGGTGTATCGAGATCCCGTATTATGATATGATATGTATATCATTACCCGTCCACATATGCGACCTAGCTTCACCTAATTTCACGAACGGACTGACTGACAGATTATTATTTATTTTGTATTTGTTGACGTTTCAAAAGTACCAAACTATGGTTTAATTGAAATAAATGCTTTGACTTTGACTTTGATCATGAAACGCGTCGATGATACGGATACGGTGATTGGATCGGGCAAATGATACATGCCTGGACCCGCCTTTAATGCGTTTCTATCTAGAAATGTGTGTTATCTTTGTATTTGATACCGGGAAGTGTGGATGTGTACTTTTAATGCTTTATTTACGTTTAACGGACATCGTAAGCTAGTAGTTTGTATATCCAACACAGTTTTCCATGCTTGTCGCTTAGTTTGGGGTCTGCACACAAATATGGAAAAGTGCGTCTCGTCTTATGTGCTCCTTGTGTGTACGTATTCTTGAACTTATGTGCCTTATAGATAATTTTCGTTTTAAATAATACTTACTGCTTAGGAAAGGTTTTTCTTTTTCTGTCTTCATATCTCTTGTTTCATAAGTGCGCTGTAACGTCACAGGCGACTCCATGTAACTTTTGCAGCTTTCAGACTCCAACTGTAACAATACATTATAACTTTTTTATACTTGTACTGTTAGTTACAGCACGGCAAAAAAGAGTTTGACGCGGTAACAGTTGACACTACTGGCTTTGTTTTTTTTTTTAAGGGGGGACAATCATCGAATGACTGCTCCCGCCTGGGTGAGGCGGAAGGGAGTATCAGACTCTTACTGACTAAAAACCACCCCGTTCCTTCTCCTGCACGTCGAGCCGGAGCCTCGGTTACCCGTTAGTAAGGATTGACGGCGGGATCTTCACCCGCGCGCGCCGCTGAGAGATGGATGCCAAATTTCAAAACTCACGAGATGTCAGTTTTCTGCGTTCCCGTGGTTGCGGTTATCGGCCAAAAACTTAGCAGTTGATTGTCGTCAAACTGGTCGTCGGTTAAACAATCAGTTGAGTTCCAGCCTGGCCGTCACATTGTGATCGCCCGCCAACCGCGGCGGGGGCGGAATATAATCGCAATGTGTCTAGCCTAATATTGATTTGGACTTAAACTGTCAAACACCAAGCGGTCACCGGTGACCGCAACCTATTGTTCTATAATTGTGTCTATAATGACGGTACTCGACGAGTTAATCACCCACTTCTGACCATATCCCATAAATAAACTAAACAGGCATCCGAACATAGTACCTCCTGTTTTAAACTCGATAAAAATAACAAATATCAAAACCGGTTGAGTCGTAGCGTACCAGGTTGCCACAGGTAAACATTTTCTGCCAAGCTGTACTTAGGCATGTTATGAATCCCGTATAAAATACGATGAGGCTATTCTCACATACTAGATACAAATTTTTGATTTTGGACTACTTATAATTTTAAGTGAAAGGACTGCAAATACCCAATACCTTCACGGAAATGCTACCCTTGCCAATCGGTCGATTTGATACAGCCATACAGGTTGGTTTTTCGAAAAACTTTAAGTTTTATTTAACAAATCATTATTCTCCCGCGTGGTTAAGCATCGCGGTAACTTACCCTCATCTGTATTTTTATTGGATTGGTTGAGAGTAGTGACATGGCTCAATTGCTTGAAACCAAAGTATTTTATTGCAAGAGCAGAATTGTTAACTTTGGGTTTAGGATAATGACGCCGTTAACTGTTTGCAATTTTTTTTGTAGAATCACCTACTCCTACATTTCATTAACTGATTTATATTTATTTACTGCTCTTAAACATAACTGGTAAAAATTGGGTGTTTATTTTCATAACATAACATAACATCACGCCTTTTATCCCGAAGGGGTAGGCAGAGGTGCACATTATGCCACTGTACAATGTAACACTTACTTTTCACTATTTATGTTAGGAGTCCCATGTAATAGGGGGTGAGCCTATTGCCATATACCAGGCACAATTGCAGACTCCGTGCTACAACTGAGAATTTTTTAAAAACCCAGTCATATTTTGCCCGACCCGGGAATCGAACCCGAGACCCCTTGCTCGGCAGTCGCACTTGCGACCACTCGGCCAACGAGGCAGTGTTTATTTTCAATATACATATGTTTATTATATCTACTAATCAGAACCCCACGTCCCCTGCGCTTTTAATAGCCCAGCATTCAAGTAATTAAACTCACATGGAGCCCGTATCGTTGCGAATCAGTAACACACTTGACAGGCTCGCCGACGCGGCGCGAGCCACCGAAATAGACTATTTGCGGTGCTAATGTCACTGTTTTACACGACTTTTATTGAAAGGGTGGTCGCGAAGAAATATATTATATTTTTTTAAGGGGGATAATCATTGTATGACTTCTCACGCCTTAGTGTCAGGCTGCAAATGCAAAGATCATACTGGTTAAAAACTACCCCGTACCTACTCTTGCCCTTCGAGCCGGCAACCCGTTAAGTCTACTGCGGCTCCGTATCGGCATCAGCCCTATTGGATCCCATCTGTGGTGGTCTGATGGGTATTTTGACCCGTCGCGCCGTACGCTCGGGTCTGGTTCTGGGTGGCGAGCTATCCATGCTCGCCATCCGCAGACCCCACGAAGAGATATAGGAAGGTGTTTTGTAGTGGTTGACCAATAGTTTAGTAGGTTTTAAGTGTTGGAGAGCCATGCTTCGGCACGAATGGGTCTGCTCAACCGAAATGATACCACAGACGAGCAGAAAACTGACGTGAAACCACGATTGCATTGTGTGAGTGAGGTTACCGGAGGCTCAATTATCTTCCTTCCCCCGAATCCAAAACAATCCTCAAATTTCTAATCCCCAAAAGGCCGGCAACGCACTTGTAACGCCTCTTGCGTTTCGACTGTTTAAGGGCGGTGCCTTGCTTACCATCAGGTGATCTGTCTGTTCGTTTACCGACTTATCCCATAAAAAATATACATACCTATAGTTAAGCACGCCATGGTTACAAGTTTACAACTCATGCCATTTAAAAAGGGGTTTGGTATAATCCCCACGCTTGGCATACGAGTGGTTCGCTGTTTTAAAAGGTCCAGTTTATCAGAAATGCTAACTCAAAGGTCTCATTGGCGGTGGCACGTGCATTGGATCGCTCGATTCCCTACAATTTAATTTTCAGATTTCAGAGTTGGGCGGTGCTGGTGTACGTGTCATGTTCGTGAACGGCGCCCGTTTAAGCGTTCTGTTAACAGGGACTGGTCAGCTGCAGACTGTATGATTTTATTGTCCTTACGGTTATTTTCTTTTATCTCTTTGAGTAGATTTCGGTTTTACATTGTTCTTACACACCTAAACCAACAAAACTATATAACTAAAAAATGTATTGTGATCCTGATTGAAAAACCTATGGAGTTTCTTGCTTTTCCATTAGAATCTACACCTTTTTTTTGAGGGAGGAAAATCATCTAATGACTTCTCTAGCCCAGGTGAGGCGAGAGGGACTGTTAGACTTTTACTGAATAAAAACCACCTCGTTCCTACTCCTGCACGGAGCCGGAGCCCCGGCAACTCGTTAAGTCCGTGGCTCCGTATCGGCACCAGCCCTAATGGGTCTCATCTCGGCGATGGCGACCTCTCTCGTCCGGGCCTAGTGCAGGCCATGATACGGAGCGAGGGGGACTGGGATGCCGTCTCCTCCTTTGCGAAGCAGTCATACTAGCTAAGGAGGATGCGGGACGCGTGAGGCAGCGAAGCGCTGCCTCCTCGCAACCCAGCCATCGTGAAGGACACACCGGGCGTCGGGGATCGCGGGACGATCTCCGGCCACCGTAAGCGCGGGACTGCGGACGGCGAGCATGGGTGGCTCCCCGTCCGACCAGAAACAGACCCGAGCGTACGGCGCGTCGCGTTCCGCGCGCGCCTCAAAGAGCCATCAGACCACCACAGATGGGGCCCAATAGGGCCGATGCCGATTCGGAGTCGCGGAGAACCTAACGGGTAACCGGGGCTCCGGCTCGACGTGCAGGAGAAGGAACGGGGTGTTTTTAGTCAGTAAGAGTCTGACACTCCCTCCTGCCTCACCCAGGCGGGAGCAAACATTCGATGATTTTCCCCACTTAAAAAAAAAATGGGTCTCATCTGTGGTGGTCTGATGGCTAAGAATCTACACCTTGGAATGGGCAAATAGCTTTACTTTTAAATATTTTTGGTTCACGTTCAAAAGTGCCTTTCTGGTCTAATTAAAACAAATGATTTTGACTTTGACTTTGCCTCTAAAAGCGCTGTTGTTCGGGATTTATTAAATGCATCCTTTATAAATCCATCACAACGTTTTGTTATTAGTTGTACCGTTACTTACTTACTTTGATTTTTATTTTTTCAAATAAGACGTTGCCCCACATTAGGATTTTCTCCTGTGTCGTGGGTGTGTTTACAAACATACAAGTTCACATACACATGACATGACACAGACACAGAACATCAATTTGTGGATCACACAAAGAGTTGCTCCGTGCGGGAATCGAACCCGCGACACGTGTCGTGTCGAACCCGCGACACGACACACACACCAACCGTACAGTTAAGTGATTAAAAGATTTATTTAGTTTTTATTTAGTTACTAGCTTCTGCCCGCGACTTCGTACGCGCAATCCCGATATTTCCCGTACCCGTTCTTGATTTTCGGTTAAAAGTAAATAATACGAGGTAAGAATTGGGTAAAAAGTATCCTATGTCTGTCTCCTGGTTCTAAGCTACATCCTCACCAATTGTCATCCAAATCGATATAGCCGTTCTTGAGATAAAGAGTGTAACTACCACGACTTTCTTTTATATATATATAGATGAGTCTCAATAAGATATTTAGTTCCACCTAAAAATCGATCTGTTGCACATTCAACCACTTCACCCAAGCTCAAAATATAACATCGAAAACGAACAAAAATACAACGTTTAGCAATTAAAATGATTAGCGATTTATAAGCGAAGATTTCTCGTGAATCTATTCCGAGCTGCGGCGCACGTGTAACTATAAATTATCTGCAGACGTATATAAATGACAATTTAACATCGCAAAACATCTACACGGACGGACCGACGATGCTATCTTATGTACGTTTAGATAGTAATATTAGAAAACTGAGGATTTTGTTTATTTGATTGTATTGTTTAAATGTGGCCTTTTTGACACTTGAAAGAAAGAAAAATAGTTTATTTGTCATTTGTCACAACATACAAAAATACGAAAACAAATAGTGAAGACGGCGCAAAAAGGCCAGAGCTCAGCTTAAAATGCCTTGAGCTGAGCGTAATAGCTCAAATCATGTTTTATTATGTGTATTTTATGGTGTGTGTTCAGTAAAAATTGCTACATTTTTATTGTTGTCTGATTGGTGACTTGTTCGTCCGCGAGTCACTTAAGGGACCAGTAGAATACCAGCGCGAGGCCCTGTCTTGCACATGCTGTACTGGTCCCGTTTCCCCGCAGACTTGGGACATTAGTAGGTATTTGTAAACTTATGTGTAAAATCTGTACGTGTCACCTGTTTTAGCGTGTCAAATAAAGTTTTTTTTTGGCATAAGCCGGTAAACGAGCAGACGGATCACCTGATGGTAAGCAATCGGCGTCGCCCATGGACACCTGGAACACTAGAGGCGTTACAAGTGCGTTATCAGCCTTTTAGGGATGAGGAGGATCGTTGGGGATTCAGGAATTGGGGACATTGGGGAAGGGGAGGGAATTGGGAGTCCGGTAACCTCACTCACACGACGAAACTGAACGCAATAAGCGTTGCTTCACGTCGGTTGTCTGTGAGGCCGTCATATCACTCCGGTCGAGCCGGCCCATTCGTGTCGAAGCATGGCTCTTTCACACCTTTCTTTCTTTCTAGTCATTGCAATTTTTTTTAAAGTTGCACGTTGCCATTTTCCAAACCTGTATAGTAAGAAGAATTAAAGAAATTTCGTTTCGGAGAATATTACTAGGCACCTAGAAGGCGCCTCTATCATAAAATGGCGTCACATCTTACCACGGCCGCAGCCCTCAGTGCAGCTTGCAGTCTCTCTATATGCTGTATTGCAGCTCGTAATATCTCCAGCTTCGGCAGTCTCCCGCTACCAGCTCGCGCTCTGATGCGCAGCTCTTCAAATGCTGCGTTTACCTGATGGAAAAAAGGAGAAGGTCAGCAGTTACAGTAGGGTAGATGACTAAATTTTATTTTAATGTCCGTTTGGTAGATTATTTAAAATCATTACACACGTATTTTTATTTTTTTTATAGAAACGATAACTTTCGACGATATATTGATTTGAAATGTCGAGTGACGTCACTTCTATGTACATTTTATACGTAGAAATGACGTTTTAGCCCCCACTCCCAAACTTTGATTCGTTATATCTAAGTATCATTTTATTATACGACAAAATAAAAAAATACGTGACTAATATTTTTTCATTACCTAACTGACGGACTAATTATATTTTTAATTTTCATACTCTGTCATCATCCCTATTACGTTATACTATTTTGTTGGAGTGACGGACAATGAGTAGACGGATGTTCTGGTGTCGATTCGGCGTCAAGAGGAGTTAGAAGTTCGTTGCTGACCTTTTAAGAAGGAGTACCTACGCTTTTACTTGAAGAGCGTATTAGCTGCCTCGTTGGCTGAGTGGTCGCATGTGCGACAACCGGGCAAAGTGTCTTGTGTTCGATTCCCGGGTCGAGGAAAGTATTACTGGGTTTTTCAATAAATCTCAGTAGTAGCACGGAGTCTGGAATTGTGCCCGGTATATGGCAATAGGCTCACCCCCTATTACATGGGACTCATAACATAAAATAGTGAAAAGTGGGTGTTACATTGTACTGTGGCATTAATAAGTGCAGTAATGTGCACCTCTGCCTAGCCCTTCGGCTATCGGCTTGGAAATACCTTAGGCAACCAAATTAACTAAAAATCGCTGGTTACTCACACACTGCATATACTGAGAAAAGCTCTACTAGTTTCGAGCCACAGAGGGGTTCTTCCTCATGAGTAGCGTGCGCGGGCGCGGCCACGCGGCGGCCTACTGGCTATCACTGGCGCTCGCATCGGTGTTGCTACTCGCGCTGCGAGCCCAACACGCCCTCTGCCGGACACCAGGAGCGTTGGCTTCCAACTCCGGCGGTGGCGCATGCGACGATGTTGAAGCGCACGTCACGTTCACCAGCTGCGCGGATAGTGTAGGTATTCGATTTCGGGTTCAGCACAAATTCAGTATTGCATATAACGTAGTTTGAAACCAGTAGAGTTTTTCTCAGTACATTCACGTGAGTAACCCGCGAATTATAGTTAGTTAATTTAGTATGTCTCACGATATTTATTATAAAAACCTTAATATGGCAACCGTTCGTTCCATATAGGTAAGTTGTTAGTGATCCTATTTATGGAATCTGTTCCACATGGTATCACTGTATAGTAAAACCCTTAAAAACTTCTTAGCGCTTTGGCCAACCAGGGTTTAAGCCCCCAACCTCTTCCTTGGCAGTTGAGTCATACTACTTAGGTTAAGGTTAATAATGGAATCACAACTCAAAATACATAGGCTAACATCTAAAAAACGCGAATTCGTTATGGTTAAATTTTTCATTACGAAAAACCAAAAATTTTACACAGATCTAACACTAATTTTAAAACAAAAAACTCTTCTTCACATAGATAATGTCTGTCATTTACAATTATAGAGTAGTTCCCAGTCTCAGTATTCTGCAGATAATCGTTAAAAACTGTGAAAGCATTATAATTTATTTCATTATAGCTATTAGTACACCGCCGAATGGACGGACATCGTAAATAAAATGCTAAGAACATACGCGAATTAGTCAATTAGGCTGAAGACACAATCAAGGGCTAGTATCTCTCAGTTTTGGCTTCTCGAGATATAGATATAGAACGAACCAAAGCTCTATATACTTATAAATTGTGTCTATTACTAAATCTTTGGAAATTGTATTAACAAAACTTTGACTGCCTCGTTAGCCGAGTGGTCGCAAGTGCGACTGCCGGGCAAGGGGTCTCGGGTTCGATTCCCGGGTAGGGCTAAGTATTTCTGGGTTTTTACAGTAGTAGCACAAAGTCTGGTATTGTGCCCGGTATATGGCAATAGGCTCACCCCCTATTACATGGGACTCATAACACAATAGTGAAAAGTGGGGGTTACATTGTAGGTACAGTGGCATAATGTGCTCCTCTGTTGTTTTGTATGTTTTCCTTCTATTACCTGTTTCTATTTAATGCAATTTTAATTTATGGACGTTTGCTCAGAATTGTGTAAATAAAAAAAATACACTGCCTGTTCCTATAATCAATATTGAGATAAAACAAATAATCGCGGATTGATTGATTGAAAAAAATAAAAATTGCAATACAAAGTTAATAACATCATTTTCCATTAAACAGCACTCTTGTTGAAAACTAAAACTAAAATCTAAAGAGACACCCGTCAGCCTACACTAGGCTTAACACTAAAAATATCTCCGCGCCCGATAAACTCGAGAATATACGACATACATCTTAATTTCACATAAAAACAAATTTATTTAGCTCTAACGCCGCTCTATTTATTTTTAAAACATGAACGCTCCTCTCAGTGTTGTTACAAGCCTTAAATATTATCAACCTGTCAAATAAATCTGTCAAACTTTATGTCACTTTGACGTTTGCGTTTTTTTTAAACGTTCAAATGAAATAAAGCATTGGCATGAACGAATAGTTCTTTTTTTGATAATTTATTTTGATTAAATTGATCGTTTTGTGTTTTGAAGGATATGCGTATTTGTGTTTGATGTTTTTCTTCTTAAATGTAATGGGTTTTATGGTAGCCATTGAGTGTAGCTTTGATCTAGGCGGTCTATTTGATTGTGAATCATGTAGATTTCGATTCTCGAGTCTGATAAAACTATTTATGAGGCGGATCTATGTTCTTCATTAGTTATTAGAGGAAGTTTTTGGCATAATAATGATGATGAGATGTCATGGCGCTTAAAACATAACAGGCCAAAACTCTACATTCGAAACAGCAATATTACAATATTTTTTTTAGTTTTAATGACAATCGGACAAAAATAACTTTAGATTTGTAGCCAGTTTAATTATAAACAGGACTTATTAGATACGACTCAGTGACAACAACTGATCCGGCGCGGTACCACAGATAATATAAAAAGAGTATTAATACTCTTTCGTATTAGACTCGGATACCAAAAATAACGAATATTTTTGAAGACATATTTTGACAGTTATGACATATTGTTCCTTTTTAATGTTTGAATATTATAAGGCAGGTAGTTGCTTTTGAAGTTATTTAAAAAAAATGACGTCATAATATTGAATCAAAGAAACTATGACATATTATACTATAGCGCCCCGCCCCCGCCTTTGCACGGGTGCAATATCCATGTCTTTCTTAAGAATCACTCTATCTATCATTAAAAACCTCATCAAAATCCGTTGCATATTTCTAAATATCTAAGCATACCTACCTCTACACAGGGACAGACAGACGGCGGATAGCGACTTTGTTTTATACTATGTAGTGATATTCATTGATAGGACAGTTGGTGCAGTGACTCGGTAAGTGATTATAATCCTGCGATTGCACAAGATGGATACCTGAATGAAGGCTCACTGAAAACTCCAGAACCGCGAACAACTTGAATGAAGAAATTGAATGACTTACTTACTCAAAAAAATAGTTCAAATGTCTATATTTAGGCAACTTCACGCCATCGAATAACTATACTTGACAGGTTTCTTAAGAGCTTTAAAATGTCGCTTCATTTAATTGTATTTTAAGTGCGATTGATCCCGAGGGAGGTGCGTGTCACGACATATTAACGGCCCGGCGCACGCGCACGTGTTTAATGACCCTTTTAATTTTAGGCGCGAGTTTTTATATTAATTAAGTTTAATTGTTTGTGAGGTGTCGTGGTTTGGGGTTGATTAGGGAATAATATTTTAGAACAAGATTGTCGGGTTGGATAAGTGTTCTAAAATTTTTAGATATATTTTTAATAGCTGCAGCTGTAATTGTACGGGGTTTAAAACAGTGCCAGGTGTATACAATCAATCACCATCAACAACCTAAGTTAGTTTACTGGTAGACTATAAGTATCTTTTACAAATGAAGGTTTTTATCTTTTTTTATGGTATAAGTCGGTTAATGAGTAAATGAATCACCTGATAGCAAGCAATCGGCGCCACTCATGGACACCTGAAACATCAGAGGTGTTTTTTTTAAGGGGCGACTATCATCAAATGACTTCTGCCGCCTGGGTGAGGCGGAAGGGAGTGTCAGACTCTTACTGACTTAAAACCACCCCGTTCCTACTCCTGCACTTCGAGCCGAAGCCCCGGTAATCATGTCACAATCAATCATCAGGCATTAGCGCTATTGGGCCCTATCCGTGGTGGTTTGATGGCTTTTTGAGGCGCGCGCAGAACGCGACGCGCCGTACGTTCGGGTCTAACACCAGAGGTGTTTGAGAGAATTTGAGGATTGTTAGGGATTCGGGGATTGGAGAGATTGAGGAGGGGTAGCTTGTTTGGCTTCGGGTAATCTCACTCACACAATGTAACACAACGCAAGCGTTGTTTCATACAGGTTTTCTTCTCGGCCGTGGTATCACTCCGGTCGAGCCGGCCTATTCGTGTCGAAGCGTGGCTCTCCCACACGTCGTATTATATGTCTATACAATACGAGTACCTAAGCACAGATTAATCTCTAAATACCACATTTTAATTAGGTCTTTAAAAGATAGTGTAACATAGTTCATGTCAGAACAAAGTTTTTTTATGGAATAGGAGGCAAACGAGCAGACGGATCACCTGATGGTAAGCGATCAGCGCCGACCATGGACACCCGCAACACCAGAGGAGTCACAGGTGCGTTGCTGGCCTTTTAAAAAGGAATACGCTCTTTTCTTGAAAGTTTGAAGGTCGTTTTTTTTGGAATATTTCTGAAACGCATACATGATGGGGAGTTACATATGCGTTGTCCACCTTTCACCTCTAGTTAAGGACGTTGAAAAATGGCAGACGTAATGTCACTTACAAATGATTGAAGCACCAAATTGTCATTGGTGTATTTATGTGTACAACACCGTGATATAATTATGAAGAGTGAGGACGGGCCATGTCACGCGACAGATGTCCTTCGTGGCCAGTTGCCACAGTCGTTGTTTCAAGAGACTGTATCCACATTTTGTCAACGTCCTTACTTCCGATAATGCCATTCGAACAACGCAAGCGTTTGTTTCACGCCGGCTTTCAGTGAAGCTGTGGTATTTTTAAAAGAATTAATGCAATCTTGTGCGCCCTTAAGCACTAGCGTGTCGAATACTATAGAGGATTTAAAAGTATTAGGGGATTAAACCATATTATTTAAATGCCAAACCCTTTCAGAAAGTTCATGTTAAAACTACTTAATATACTAAAGATACAGTTTTAAAATTAGCTCATTTAATCTCTAGTCGCATGTCGCCAGTATAAATAAATACTGTGACATCGCTCGTTAGTCACGAACTACGGATTACTGCTTGTATTTCTAATACATGATATTTCGGATTGTGTATATGTATTTAGAGATTTTGTCGTGCAGAATACCTATAATGCATTTTTAAACAAAGTTACTCCTCCCGTGGGTGTCGTAAGAGAGTGTACGTTTTGATAGAGATTGGGATCTTTTTAAGGGGTAAAATCATCCATTGAGTTCTCCCACCCGGCTGCCGCGAGAGGGAGTGTCAGGCCTCTGCCTCGAATTTTGCGAGCAGCGGCGGCGGCGCAGCAGGCGCCGCTTGGAGTGCACTGCTCGTTGCCCGCTCCCGCGCATCTGCCCCGCCGCTGTTTTCGAGAACCGTTCCATTTAATTTTACGCATAAGATCCTGCCACGCTGCACGCAAAATTCGAGGCAGAGGCCTCAGTCTCTTACTTGCCCTTAGAGCCGGAGGTAAGGGTATAGTTTTTATTAAGAGATTGTTCAGTCGAGTGTTATTTTTTCTTTATTTTAATTTATGGGGGGTTTCATCGCAATTGATAATGTCATCTTCATGAGGATACATGGATTAACAACTACAAACTTTCCTAAACTAAATCAGTCCAAAGTATATTCCTCTTTTTCAAAAGTTTCCATCATAAGTGTGTCCGTCAAATTTTGTTGCTTAGATGGCGCTACCGTGGCTATGTCGTGGCGGTTCGGAGGTTTTTAAGACACCCCGTAATTGGGCCTCCGGAGGCGGCCCATTCGTGGCGAAGCATGGCTCTCCCACACTTGACGGTAACACACAACACAATGTGACGTTTTCTGAAGCTTAAATGCTTTCTGAGATTATTTAAACATCACTGACATACCCTGACGAAAAACTGATATTTGTTATAATTTCTAAAATCTAATTACAAGTTTGATGTCACCATCCCACATTGAGCATGTGTGGTGATTAATGCTTAAACCTTGTACGTGTGAGAATAGTAATTTGCTGAACAGTGGCCACTTAAATGCTGTTAATATAATATGTGAGATGTGACTGTAGCCAAAGTGGTATTGTTGTGGTGGTCCAGAGATAGAGGTGCTCAATTGTCAAACATTAAGGTACAAGTCCCAACGTAACCTTTAAGTGTGGGAGAGCCATGCTTCAGTACGAATGTGCTGGCTCGACCGGAGTGATACGACGTCCTCAAAGAAAACCGACATGAAAATGAAAATGTAAATATTTATTTGTAAAAACAATGGAATGTTACATTTCATGGTATAATATTGACCATCTATGTTTTGTAATATGTCACATACAGATTTAGTTAAAAATTTAGTTTGAGTAATAACGAAAACAGTTGCGTTGTGTTTTGATCATGTGAGTGAGGTTACAGGAGGCTTAATTATCCACGTCCCCAATCTCCCGGATTGCCAAATCCCCAACAATCATCTAATTACTTATCCAAAATGCCGGTAACGCCTGTGGTGTTTCGGGTGTCGATAGACGGCGCCGATTGCTTACTATTAGCTAATCCGTCTGTTTTTTTCCAAGATACTGTACTTTTTTAACTTAGTTTAGGACAACATTGACTTCATTACATTTGGCACGGCGCATGTAATGCCCCAAGTTTTGGAAGTGTTACATAGACAGACAACGGTACACACTTACCATCAGGTGGGCCGTGTGCTTCTTTGCCATCGTCATGGTATAAAAAAATTATGATGAAGGAAAACATACATAAGTTTGAATTGAAATCATGGTGATTGATGCTCCTTCTCCGTGAGAGTCCGAACGCAGTACTTAGTTCTTTATTTTCGAATGTGGATAAATGAAAACCAATAGTTTCCAATTTTCAATATATTACAAACTTTGTCGAAACAAAGTTTTACAAAAATTTGAATTCAGTGGTAACGATTATCTAGTAATGATCAACTTTTACCTTTCGTACCTGGTTCAACCGCGGAGAATCTTAACACCGCGATTCAGAAAACCGATCTCAATAAAAAGCACCCCCTATCGGTCAAACTAAATCGTTCCAAAGTGCGTTCTCCTCTTAAAAGAGTCATCGTGAGGAAATCAAAACGTTATCGCCAAATTTTGTTACTTAGATGGCGCTACTAACTGTAATTATGTCCGCTTTTTAAGCGTGAGAGTGTCAAAAACTAGTTCCAACGTGTCCAAAATATCCAAATTATTTACTTAGATACTTAAGGTCTCTTTCATATGTCTGGATAGCCGTTGTGTAGTTGATAAAGAAAATCTGTCTTAATTAAAGCGGGGTCGGTCTTATCACAACGCTCACTAAACCGGCCCTGACCGTTAGCAAATGGCAAAACATTTAGACTCTGTACTAATCAAAAACACCTTCATTGTAATTACTCATGTTTTACTAAATAAATATGTATATCTCTATCTCTCTTTCTATCCCCGATGCGTTTTACAAATTGCAAGTGTTTGTCAAATAGGTGGCGCTACTGTAGTACGAATACTCTTATTTAAACTGAAATGTATAATAATAATAATGAAATTATAGAACTGCATGATACCAGTCTAAAAATTTACACTGTTAAACATAAGGATCCTTCTATGACTTCTATATATATATTATCTATATACCAGTTTGAAGTGGCCTGCACATATATTACAATTATAACCTATTTTTTTAAAGATATGCGTATCTTGTGACTTTTTTTCTCTGTAGAACTACTTTAATATGAATTATCGCCTACCCAGGCTGTAAGTTTGCATGCTATGTATCTTTAGCAAAACATGTACGCTCTGATTTCATTATAACACCTATAATACCATGTTCTAATACAAATAAATGAATTTGAATCTAGAGGTAAATTTGTCTTTTGATCTGATCTATGTAATTCATAAAATATATACACACCGTCGTGGTATAAAAAAATGGTACTTATCTGCTAATGAAATGAATGATTCCAATAGGTACCTATGTAACTAAATTTTAAGGTCAAAAGTATCCATAACTACCCAAACCTGGCAAATACCCAAGTGAATTTTAAAGTATTATAAACTTCGCTCAAGAAGGAGCAAAGTTTTACAAAAATTCCATCGATAACAAGCATAATAATTCTATAATCATGCAATTAATAAATTAGTTTCAAATGCACATGACTTCGACGTCATTCAACGCCGGAAAATCTTAACACCGCGATTCAGAAAATCGGTCTCAATAAAAAGCACCCTCTATTTGTTACAATATGTACTAAATCATTTCTGTTTTTCAAGGACAACCGTTGTACGGGAGCCATTGTGGAAAAGTTTCCGCGCTAATTGTTTTAGATGGTGGTGGCGCCACTGTAAGGACTACTATACTATTTTAATTTCGTTTATGACATTTAACAATGTTCGCGCCAGGTACCATGGGCGCCATTTTGAAATTAAAACTAAAAGTTAAATATTTTAATAACTGTTCATTTCCGGCTACCCTTTTGTTCGACAAAATTATTGGAAATGATCTGTTCTATACGAGATAATGGTCTAATAACAAATCACCCTATTCAAAGCTGTAGAGTTTATTTGTTTGGTTGAACGCGTTAATCTCGGGAACTACAGATCTAATTAATAAAAAATTATTTTAGTGTTTGACTGCCTCATTGGCCGAGTGGTCGCAAGTGCGACTGCCGGGCAAGGGGTCTCGGGTTCGAATCCCGGGTCGGGCAAAAGTATTACTGGGTTTTTCAAAAAATTCCCAGTAGTAGCACGGAGTCTGGAATTGTGCCCGGTATATGGCAATAGGCTCACCCCCTATTACATGGGACTCATAACATAAATAGTGAAAAGTGGGTGTTACATTGTACAGTGGCATAATGTACACCTCTGCCTACCCCTTCGGGGATAAAAGGCGTGATGTTATGTTATGTTATGTGTTATTTTAGTGTTTGATAGTTCAATTAGGCTGAAGGTTATAAAACATCCCGCTACGATTAATCACAGCCGAACAGAGCGGGTAAAACCGCGTGGCAGTAGCTAGTAGTTGTTAAATCAAATTATAAACTTTGCTCGCTGAAGCAAAGTTCTACAAAAATTTGAAAAGAAAAGGCATATACTTCTTTGATGCAGTGATGAAAACCTAGGGCTATCTGATGCTACCGAGGCGTACCTACCTGATTCAACCGCGGAGAATCTTAACACCGCGATTCAGAAAACCGACCTCAATAAAAAGCACCCTCTATCGGTCAAACTGAATCGTTCGCAAAGGTCATTGTAAGGGAATCAAAACATGTCCGTCACATTTTGTTACTTAGATGTCGCTATTGTAGCTAAAGTGTATGCTACGTAGCTCATGCTTTTTCTAAACCCAATAAGTTGTTTATCCCTAACCAAGGGCGCTTTGCCTTAAACCCAGTTTTTTGAATCGCGGTTTAAATTTGTCAGTCATTTGATTGGGTCGAGCTCGCTAGTTTCGATTTTCGCTTTACTCGCCGCATTTCGTTTCGAAACAAGAATTTTTGAACAACTTCGATAAGTAAAGTAAGCGAAGTTTCTAGTACTTAACAATTTATAACAGTGCTTGCATCCCTTATAATCAAATCTCCTTAATAAACCGTGAAATCTATTTCGTTTTCGTCGCGAAGTTAAATGGTTTTGTCTTGGTAGTAACGTTTTACTAAGAAATAACATGTTTAAAACAAGAAATAAGTAACTGGTGAACCATTTCAAAAAGCAAACTTTGAAAGCGCATACGAATTTATAGTATATTATCAAAACAATTGTGGAAAAGGTTTTTCTCTTAGGGTGGCACGTGCGATGTGAATAGTTCCAACAAATTTAAAACAGTGTGCGTATTTCCATGAAAATCTGGCAAATAGCAATATGACTTGTTATAGTATTACAAACTTTGCTCAGAAAGGAGCAAAGTTATACAAAAATTGCGCAATATTTGGATGATAAACCATACAAATAATGCGTGATGATTTAGCCCCGCAGAGCATGTCGCATTATCATTGTCAGTCATCAAAGAAGATGACTTCGACGTCATTCAATGCCCGAGAATCTTAACACCGCGATTCAGAAAATCGGTCTCAATAAAAAGCACCATCTATTTGTTACAACATGTACTAAATCATTCCTGTTTTTCAAGGACAGCCGTTGTACGGGAGCCATTTTGAAAGAATGTTTCTTTTATAATAGAAACTTATTATATTCATTTAACTGTGTGGGAGCCATGTTTTAACTAACACAAATGGGCTAACTCAACCGGAGTAATGCCTCACAGAAAACCGGCGTGAAACAACACTTGGTTGTGATTTATTGTTTGTCAAAGTCAAAGTCAAAGTCAAAATCATTTATTTCAATATTAGACCAGGAAGGCACTTTTAAACGTCATAATAATCGAACGCCCAATCCCATCCGGCCATCCCCAATCACCAAATCTCCTGATTAACAATTGTATAACCCACAAAAGGTACCAGGCACTTGTAACTTAGTCCAGGGTTGCTGGTAGAGCCGTACTATCTTTAAGGCAAAGTAGGCAAGTGGCGGGCGCCAGATCACAGAGACGCATGCGTCTAACTGCCTATAGAGTGACGGCAGCGATAAAATTAGGGGCGCCCGTGAAGTGATTGCCTAGGCTGCTCTCTAGGTTTAATTTGCCTCTGCTTACGGGTATCCATGTCCATCCTTTACACCAGTTAGACTGAAGTTTCATGTAATAGAGAGTCTACTGCACACCTACATACATAGGTATAGTATATGTATAAAGAAATAAGCTTTCTTTATTTATTTTCTACACGTCTCTGCCGGTAAAGAAGAAGTTTATTTAGAACGATGATAGATGGAGCTATCACCTCCATTGTTGCTTTTATCGGTAGAGACGGTAAAATAAAGGTTGTCAAATGGACATTTATGTCATAAGAAAAAATATACAAAATATTAATAAATAATACTTAAATATAATATGGGAATCGACATACCTAGAAATTATCTTTAAATGTCGTTTCTTTTGGTTACAGGTATGTTTGTATGTTTTATTGTGTGTATAGTTTAGTTTAGTTAGATATTAAAGTAAAATTTTAGTTTAAATAAATCTTTTGGTTACAGAAGCAACACATTGTGGTTATTTTGGTGGATTCCCAATAATTGGTCTTATATATGTATAAAGGTATATAATTTTTTTAAGGGGAGAAAATCATCGAATGACTTCTCCCGCCTGGGTGAGGCGGGAGGGAGTGTCAGACTCTCACTGACTAAAAACCACCCCGTTCCTACTTCTGCGCTTCGAGCCGGAGTCCCGGTAACCCGTTAGGTTCTCCGCGGCAAAGGAATGTATTTCAAACTTATAATTAGAAATTATAAGCCCAGGTTTCCTCACGATATTTGCCTTCACCGTTTGTCAGTGGTGTCTGAATAACTTAAAAAGTACATATAACTCGAAAAAGTCACATTGGTACTTGCCGTTGGTAGGTTTCGTACCCGCACCCTCATGCATGAGAAGCGGGCGTCTTAAACCTCCGGGACACCACGACGTATGGTTCACCGTACATCGTAAAATAAAAGAATGTACCTGTACCTGGGTACTTCTTCTTCTTTTTATTTATAGTCTAAACTACCTTTTTTAATTAAATAAAGAATGTTATACTTTAAGAGGTAGGTTAGTGGTAACTGATAACAACGGGTATAAGAGCCCAAACTTTACGAATAAAACTAAAAGCAATCGTTAGATATGTGAAACCGATATTTTCAAGGGGCTTACAACTTTGCTATAAACTTGTATGTAACTTAGATAGCTATCCGTATTACTTAGATAAGTTAGTCCTAAGTTAACTTTTAAATCGATAAGTTATAGCGTGGCTGTGTGGTTGCACAGTGATAGATTGAATTTCAGTGTGCGGTGTTCGGGTAAAATCGTTTTTTTTGAGGGGGGAAAATCATCCAATAATTTCTTCCGCCTGGGTGAGGCGGGAGGCAGTGTCAGACTCTTACTGACTAAAAACCACCCCGTTCCTACTTCAAACCGGAGCCCCGGTTACCTTATACGTTAACGTAGAAGAATATACATAATTATACGCATTTGTCATATCACTGCTTTTCTCGTTGGTGTCGCAAGAATTGATTGAATACACGTAGCTACTACGTCATCCAAGCGTAGTGATAAGAGTAAACGTGATTAGACGTCCCATTTTGAACGGGTCCCTGTTTATAATTACTAATCCCGTTGTCCCCGAAATGAAGCAAAATTGTCCCATTTTTGGAAACCACGCGAAAATTTCAATAGTCGACATCATGGCGCGGGTTCGATTCGCACGGAACAACTCTTTGTGTGATCCACAGATTGTTACGGGTCTGAGCGTCATGTGTATGTGAACTTGTATGTTTGTAAACGCACCCACGGCACAGGAGAAAACCCTAGTGTGGGACAATGTTTTTAAGAAAAATGAAACAGTCTGTTTATATGAACGCGATAAACTTAAAAACTACCAAACGGATTTTAGTATAGTTTCCACCAATAGACTGTGTGATTTCTGGGAAAGGTTTCGCTATATAATTTATCATGAAAATCTCATAACTTAAATACATAAGCTAAGCTTAAATATCCCTAAATAGGTACCTACTTTTCGTAACCGCCGTCGCTCTCTCAGTGTTGCAGCTTTCCGTCGGTCGACTGCCGCCGTTTTTCTCTTGCAAGCTTTGCAAGCCCAGGCCAAACATCTTCTGCTGGGCCCTAAAACGTGTTGGACATGCCCATCATCCTTATCTTCCATAATTTCCCCGTTTTTGTGCTCATTTTTCACTTGGCAACACTGATCGTTTAAAAGTTCTTTTTCGTCCTTTTGAAATTCGTAATCTTTGTAGTTATTGTTGTTGTAGCTGTCGTACATTCTGTTGTAGCTCATTTTTAACGATTTTTCTTTCGTATTAAGTTGGTTTGTTTGTCTTTTGAACTCTTAGGTACTTTAGGTTTAAAAATATTCATAAGTATGTGGGTCCTGTAAGTGATTATATTTTACGGAATTTTGTTAACATTCTGAACTTATCTTGTACTTAATTAAATTGAGCAAAATACACTTTTTATCACTTAAAAAGCACTTTCTTCCATCATTATTATAATAGAACAATTATTTTATAATTAAAAACGTGTGATATAAAATAATGTCCATTGCACTGACACGACACCAATGAAAGAAAAAGAACGAGAACCGAAACGCGCGCCAAATTCTGACAGTTCACCGAAACGTAACTTTTTTTTTCGGGTGACGCGCCCGGCGACACAGGCGACACTGAATTCAGCCGAGGGTTGATCACAGTTAGAGATTTACAAAATATGCTTGCTATTAATAAACTGTCTAGCTGTGTAGCTCTCACGTCGTTGAGAGATGCCAATTTATTAGTGTTTGGATTGAAATTGATGCCGGCAATATATTCCCTTTAAATTTGTTGCGACGAAAGCTCTCCGACATTTTTATATACGCGTCTCGTTTTCGTGTTCCGAATCGATTTTTAATGTGGCTTTTTCTTAACCATTCGTTTTATTTTTTGTTTTAATAATATATTTAATTCTGAGTGTCGTTATTTTTTAAAGGATAGTTTTGAGCAAAGAGGTTAGGTGTTAATCTTTTTTGATTCAAGGACGTTGATAGCTATATGGCGGATTGCTGTTTGTTAGTTCACAAAACGAGGTTTTATGAGAGAAATAAGTTAATATCGTGGCGATAGTTAATTTTATTTATATTTAAACTCTCAATTTATTTGATGTTTGGAAAGAGCTTGTTAGCTATTTCCTGTTTGGCTTCAAAGATAAATTTTAAACACTTTATTTGATTCTTTTTAGAATTTTTATTTTGTTTTACGATTTATTTCTTGTCTTCCTAACTGCCTCGTTGGTTTAATGGTCGTTATTGTAGATTGTGGGCTTCTGGATTTAATTCGTCAAGTATAATTCACGAGGTGTTCCTTTTAAAAGACATTAGGTACAGCAACCATTTTTTTGTTATTTCTGTATTAATGATTCGAAAAATTTAATTTTGTATAAAAATATACAACTTAAAATTAACTTAATATAATATTAATATTATAAATATATGACTTGGAATGAACTCACTCAAGTACGTTAAAACACTAAACCCACCTTTTTTATGAGGAAAAAATCATCGAATGAATTCTCCCGCCTGGGTGAGGCGGGAGGGAGTGTCAGACTCTTACTGACTAAAACGCACCCCGTTTCTACTCCTGCACTTCGAGCCGGAGCCCTGCCAACCCGTTAAGTCCTCCGCGGCTCCGTATGCCAGCATCAGACCTATTGGAGCCCATCCGTGGTGGTCTGATGGCTCTTTGAGGCGCGCGCAGTACGCTCGACGGCGCACGCTCGGGTCTGGTTCCGCAGAACGCTCGACGCCGCACGCTCGGGTCTGGTTCTGGTTGGGCGGCGAGCCACCCATGCTCGCTGTCCGCAGACCCGTGCTTACGGTAGCCAGAGATCGTGACTAGGTATAGTTAAGGCTGTTTGGTATTTTATGGCTAGTTAGTTATGAAATGTACTCGTTTCGATTAGCCTTCTATATTCGAAGAGTGAGGGAACAGAGATTACAACTATGTTCGCGCGCACACTTATGCACTATCTATTATATAAAAATAAACCGATTTCGTTATTTATTTTTTTGTTGGGTTTGTTATTTTTAGGAGATGGTTCCTATGTAAGAAAAAAGAGAAAAGAATAAATATGCGAAAATTTTTTTCAAGATGTAACAAAGTTTGCAGTCTAGTTGCTAATACTGTTATAATAATATCTCTTGCTTAGTGGTTAGTCTGGTTAGATAATAATAAATGATAAATATGTGTCTATATAAATAAATAAAAAAAATACCAAACAGCCTTTAAAATGTTTCACTTTCGTTAATAACTGTGTTTAAATGTGTTTTAGTAAAGTCTGATCATAAAATTAATATTTTCACGGTTGGTCTGATCTTGATGGAAATCGATCGGAAAGATAGAATTTTGCTGTTCAGGTTTTCAAGATAGATTATACCTAATTTATAATAATCTGTCTGACAGAGCCATAAAAAATCACAGCCGATAAAAAATAAAATCTTTACAAGCAGCGCCTCTAACGGATTTTTACCAAACTAACACATAACTGAGGCCGCCAAAAACTATGGCACTAATCCACCAAATTATACATTACATTGATAGTGTCGCTAGTATCTTCGTGAAAAAGTTATTTTGTTCAAGTTATTAATTAGTTCCTATTTTGTCCACCCACATAGTTATGTTTGTAGCGCTGTTACAGTCACCGTACTGGGGTTCGCGCATGCGTATTTGTAACTTCAAAGAGCCTAGTTTACATAGGAAGGAATGGAGAGGTCTTCTGAATAAATATTTTAGATATTTATTTATTTATGTGTTATTTCTATGAATTTTGTTTGTGTATTATATTAAAATTGTGTTTCATAGAAATGTTGCGTCCATTGCATAAGGGCTACGTCTCAATAGTAGATATTAATAACCATGATGTGATTAAAAATTGGATACTGAAACGTATTTAGAAGGCAGTCTATTTATTTATTCGAAGTTCTTAGAAGAAGCAAATAGTTTAAATCAGCAACTGGCATGTAAGGTTGCATATCCATAAAATAGAAAATAAAATTGAGGATTTTTGCACAAAGCACGTACTTATTATCTTCATTTTAGTACCTACTTGTTTACAAGAAATATATATAAAAATAAGGAAATAAATAAATATTTACAAGATTTTTGCCCCAATTAATTGTTTGAATATATTTACAGAAAAAAAACTCAAGAATTAACAAAAAAAATACACAGCAATAAAAACCAAACATTCGCGATACACACAAAAACCCACCCCAGCTCTTAACAATGTCATAAAAACAATTTTTACAACATAATAACGACTCCATGCATTTCTTATTCCTCCAGACAAACATCCCTCGCGATTGGGGTGTGAATGGTTCGGCAAGACACTTATAGCATTAAAATTAACAAAATAACAGTTTTTGTACATAAATAACGTTGATGTTTATTAAAAAAACGTTTTAAAACATATATTTTATGTCAGTGTTTTAGATTATAAAAGAAAACGTGTGGTTTTTGATGTGTTAACCTAAGTTTACGTGGTCGATCAAAAATGTCGCCTGCGACCTACCTAAAGATTTTCTTTTGACATTATTTTTAAATTGTCTATTTTTGAATTTCGTTCGTATTAATTCGACGTCGGATTTTATTTCCTTTTTTTTGAGAGTGTTTTGTTTTTATGTTGTGTTAATTTTTTTTGCCTTGTGATTCGAAACTGAAGTGGCAGCGTTAAAAAATATAAGTCGTTCGTAATCATTTTTTTGGTGGTCTACGATTGGGAATACGGCATAACTGTGAGTATTTAATTTTATGCTAAATATATTAGTGTATTTCTGTTTTTAAAATAAATCATTAATAAACGTCACAAAAAATATTAATTTGTCTAATTAAGTGTTAAAATATCACAAATATTTAAAAAATGACATCACGACATTAAAAATATACCTATAGCTGTCACTTTTATTTTTTTTTCATTCGAAATTCAAAATCTCGAATAGATATGTGAAACATCAAAATTAATACGCAATTATAATCGATTGTATTTGAATATCGATTATGAAACTCGATTTTATTTTTATTGGAGCGTTAAAATTGAAATTGCCTGTGACCTATTTCGTAAGCCGGCTACTTAGACATGACCTAGGTCAGCTGACCTGTCTAGGTACAACGTTGCAACCTATAAACTCTACAGTTTATTTTATGTACTTTTAGTGCTAACTTTATGACCTAGTATTTTGTATTGCTAAAGTTTTGAATATTGAATTACATAATGTTACGGCCTTTAAGCAGAGAAGTGGTAAGCAGAGACGTATCTGTAATATAAGTAACATTTTCTTTACGCAAGTGGGTATAATCAATTTATGAATACCATGTAAAAGAGGGTTAGTCTTGCCATATATCGGATACTTTTATAACTATTTTTTATCTTATTATTTATAAAATGAATACCTAAAATTAATTATTATGTTTTCGGCTTACTCACGTAAGTAACTGTTAGACGAGGAACAGTAGCAGCGTGACAGTCGCCGCGTCGTGGGTCGCGAAATGCTGCTCATGAATATGAGCCTCTAGCATGGTTTGAAACTAGTCGAGTTCCTCGTCAAACAGTTACGTGAGTAAGCTGAAAACATAATTATTAATTTAGTAAGTCTCACGTAGTAACTAAGTAGGCACCTTCTTACGATATTAAGGTAGTCTTTTTTGGAAGATAGAAAGAAGAAAACCTATTTTTTTTCTTAATGTTACAGATTAATTCTCCACGGACTCTTGATCCGTGCCTTTGTGATACAATTTTTTTATTACAATCATCACCAACAGCCTATAAATGCCCACTGCTGAGCAAAGCCTCTTCTCACACGGAGAAGGTTTGGGCATTAATCACCACGCTTGCTCAATGCGGGTTGACAATTACAAACTCATAATTAGAAATTTTAAGCCCAGGTTTCCTCACGATGTTTTCCTTCACCGTTTGTCAGTGGTGTCTAAAAAGTCTTAGAAAGTAGATATAACGGAAAAAGTCACATTGGTAGGTTTCGCACCCGCGCCCTCATGCATGAGAGGCGGGCCTCTTAAACCTCCGGGCCACCACGACATTGCCATTATTACAATATATCTAGTCAAATTTATAAAGTAAAGAAGGTGACACACTACAATTAACTAAAATCTACCTAATTCTTACTATATTTAATATTATAAATTGGAAAGTGAGTTAGTTTGTTTGTTTGTTTGTTCCGGTTTCACGCCGTAAATTCTAAACCGATTGCTTTAAATTTTTGCACACGTAAAGTTAGAAGTCTGGATTAAATAATAGGGTACTTTTTATCCCGGAAAAATTTGATATTCCCGAGGGAAAACAAAAGTATTGGTATAGATGGCGCTGTGTGTATTGATATATGTCACATTGGCTACTTTTTATCATTTTGTGACGCGAGCGAAGCCGCGGGTAAAGCTAGTTATTACTAAAAGTATAAATTACGAGCCTATTTTATATTAGCGTATTTTTCTTCGCGTACCTATGGCCGTTTCACCTTAAGCGCTTCCAGGCGCGTTATTAATTAGAACAGGAGAAGACACTACTCTGAAATAATAATATTTTTGAAAGAACTTGCAACTCCACTGTGGCGACACATAGTTTAGAATATCTTTATTTCTCATAAAGAATCACATACATAATTCACTTACTGAGAAACAATATTTCATACAAAAGTAAACAATTTAGAGCGGACAGTAGTACGTACCTACATAATAAACAAAAACAATACAAAAGAACAAATACAAATGTTCACTATTTAAAAATGTGAGTAAAGTGATAAATATACACAAATAACAGAATCAAGCAACACGGGCAGACCAGTAAACTATAACAAAAATATGAAGTAAATGTGGGTAAACCAATAAGTTAATCAATCACTTGACACATGAACTATTTTTACTAGATGTGGCATTGATGGCATAGTTTATACGTCTTAATGTAATTGTTTTATTTTACTATTGTACACGGTACACGGTATTTAATTTAAACTATTTAGAATTTGCCTTTTACGTTATTAGGAGTAAACACTAGTCAATATTTTAATTATACTTACAAGTATTCATCATTTGTAGTTATTAATTATATAAATTTTAAGACTGCCTCGTTGGCCGAGTGGTCACAAGTGCGACTGCCGGGCAAGGGGTCTCGGGTTCGATTCCCGGGTCGGGCAAAGTATTACTGGAATTTTTCAAAAATCTCAGTGGTAGCACGGAGTCTGGAATTGTGCCCGGTATATGGCAATAGGCTCACCCCCTATTACATGGGACACAACATAAATAGTGAAAAGTGGGTGTTACATTGTACAGTGGCATTAAGTGCCGTAATGTGCACCTCTGCCTACCCCTTCGGGGATAAAAAAAAAGGCGTGACGTTATGTATGTATGTAATTTTAAGTAATTTTTTGAACCGCACATAACTTTTTTCTTGCCTTATCATTGATGGTAGTCTATTGTATAATTTAATACCTTCGAACTCCAGACTTCTTTTTCCATAGTTAGTTCTAGGGGGACGGGTTACTAAGTACCTCGCACGTCTAAGATTCATTTTACGTGTTTGCTGTTGTGTTAAAAAATTAAGTTTGAATGGACATAACATGTCAAATGACAGCTCACGCACATAGACCACCGATGAACAACAAATCAACGGATGACTTCACAAAAATCCTACATCGCACATGTGAAGTTTACGTGCGAATTAACACGGATAGAAAATCCCAACGAACAACTGTTGGGCAGAAAGCCCGGCAGGCACGAGAACCTCGCCTGGTCGGAGGATCCTCCATTTCCGATCTTAGGGAACTTTACTCTCTGTTCCCTAAACCACCATCACCTCTGCCTACCCCTTACTAAGTGGCGGGATGCGTGAGGCAGCGAAGCGCCTGCCTCCTCGCAACCCAGCCATCGCGAAGGAGACGCCACACCGGGCGTCGGGGATCGCGGGACGATCAACGGCCACAGTAAGCGCGGGCCTGCGGACGGCGAGCATGAGTGGCTCCCCATCTGACCAGAAGCAAGACCCGAGCGTACGGCACGTCGCGTCCCGCGCACGCTTCAAAGAGCCATCAGACCACCACAGATGGGGCCAAATAGGCCAGAGATGCCAATACGGAGACGCGGAGGACTTAACGGGTTGCCGGGGCTCCGGCTCGAAGCGCAGGAGAAGCAACGGGGAAGTTTTTAGTCAGTAAGAGTCTGACACTTCCAGCCTCACCCAGGCGGGAGAATAACTGCCATTCGATGATTTTCCCTCTTAAAAAATAAACACCCCTTACTAAGTAATACATATAATGTTAATATTTGATGAACGGTATAGAAACTTCGCTCCGCGCTGTCAAACACCAAATTGATGGCATGGGCATCCATCCATACACACATCCATCTACTTATCTTTAGTATTCAATATTTAAATATTTTCTATCTATTCGTATTACCATAAATATAATATGAACTGCCTGGTTAGGGTAGTTTTCCAAATAGGATCAAGTGTGGAGGGGAGCCATGCTTCGGCACGAATGGGCCGGCTTGAGCGGAGTGATACCACGGCTTCACAGAAAACAGACGTGAAGCAACTCTTGCGTTGTGTTTCGTCGTGTTAGTGAGGTTACCGGAGGCCCAAATACCCTTCCGTTTCCCAATCTCCCCAATTCCTGAATCTCCAACGATCCTCAAACTCCGAATCCTCAAAAGGCCGGTAACGCACTTGTAACGCCTCTGATATTCCAGGTGTCCATGGGCGACGCCGATTGTTTACCATCATCTGTCTGCTCGTATACCGGTTTATGCCATAAACAAATTTTTTTTTTTGTTTCGTTAAGCAGTTGCAAGCACAATTGCCTCCAGTTTTCTTATTAACATTAACAACCCGTCAAAATTTACTTGGATCCCCTCTATAGGATATTTTGAGGGGTGTAAAATCATCCAAAGTCTTCTCCCGCCTAGGTGAGGTAAGAGGGTGTGTTAGACTCTTACTAGAAGGAGTCAGTAGAATTCCAGCGCAAGCCCTGTCTTGCACATGCTGAACTGGTCCCATTTCACCGCAGACTTGGGACTCATGTTCCAAGTCTGCGGTGAAATGTTGCATGTTCATACATGTATCCGTTCTACTAATAGAATGACTTATTTGTACATGCCACTTGTATTCTGGCGTGAAAAAAAGGTATTTTCCTCTCTTTCTTAATAACTAAAAATCACCCTGTTCCTACTCCTGCCCTTCAAACCGGAGCCCCGGCAACCTATTAAGTCCTCCGCGACTCCGTGTCAGCATCATCCCTATTGGGCCCCATCAGTGGTGGTCTGGTGGCTTACTCTTGAATCCAAATCCGATCGATCGACATTGATATTGTGAAATTTCGTATTCTCGAGTTGCAACACTAGCCCCCATTGCATCCGTATTGCGCGAATATTGAATGAACTAAGTGTCATTGAGTTTGGCTTTATATTCCGTACTCTGAGTGCTATTGTAACAGCTACGATTGTGGTTGTATAGTTTTGACATTGAATAATTATTGAGATTTTATTCGATTGAAATCGCATTGTCATTGAGATTGGTTTCAAGAGCTTACTCTTGAAAAGCACCCTGATGGTTCTTTGAGCGGCGCGCGGAATGCAAGCACTAAATCGTTTATAGGTTGCCACAATGGTTAACTTTTATTGCACTTTATAACAATTGTGTAGATAGAAGTAAGTTTTACTAACATTTTGTGAATCTTGGTTACTTTAAATAAATGATTTATTATTATTATGTATGTCTTTACCATTCACGGGACCTACAGTACAGGGTCCCGGTCATTTGGGAGGCGTACGAGGGGCCGAAGCCAACTGCGCAGAGTCCCTTTACACAACTTTAATATAAATGTAATGGACACACAAACCGGCGACTATCCCTGTATGCACTATGGAAATGCACCCAAGGACAGTCCCCGGTTAGTGTAGAACTATTGTGGGTAATGGAAAAAAGAAAGGTAGGGCTATGGATGGGTTGCTGTGGACTGGAAAATTGGGAACTATGGATGACTATGGCACCTGCCGAAACAATGTAATTATTACACGTAAAAATGGCAGGCGAAGACTCGCCAACTCACCGACCGGGCCCCGGGAATGGTTGTTAGGTATAGCAACAGAGGGGCAACGAGAATGTGAGTGGCTGAAGGGTTAAGAAACTACCACCGCTTTCTACTCAGATCATCTGCTCCAGCCGAAGCTTCCTGCATCCCTGGCGTGGGCCAGGGACTTACGAATGGTTTCTTACCCTCCGAGCAGGTTCACTGCTCTCGCGACTCCACTCTGGACGGCCAATGAAGGCAAGCCAGAGGTGGGAGACCTGTTCCTTGTCATCGTTCACTCCAGCCAGCCAATTTTAGGCAAGTCGGAGAAGAAGGAACGGTGACTTCTCCCTGGAGCACTCGGGATGATGATAGCCCGTGGGGTCGCTAATGCCCGTCACCTCGCCTCAAGGTGCCCTGCGGGCTTATTATTATTATTATAATCTCTATATTGGTCTCTGGCAAGGTCGTTGAAAAAACCAGTATGGAAGAGTAATGGCTTGGTTCGACCGGAGTAATACCACGGCCTCACAGTACACCGGCGTAAAACAACGCTTGCATTTTTGCGTGTAAATAATGATTCCCAAGGCGCTATTCCTAAATCCCCCAAAAGGTCCTAGCGCAATTGAAAATTCCCTGGTGTTGTGTTTGCGCTCCGATTGCTTATACCATCACGTGAACGGTCTACTCGTATGTCGCCCTAACTATATAAATAAAAATGAATTTCCGTTCGGTAGTCCCGCTAAAAATCGAGAACGAATGAACCGATTTGGCTAATTTTGGTTTTGAAATGGCCGTGGAAGGGGCCAGGGAAGGTTTAAAAGGTGAGAATTTTTAGGCGGCACGAAGTCTGCCAGGTCAGGTAGTATAATCCTTACTAATATTATAAATCTGAAAGTAAGTTTGTTTGTTAGTTCCACTTTCACGCCGTAACTACTAAATCGATTGCTTCGAAATTTTGCAGACGTAAAGTTAGAAGTCTGGATTAAATTTTAATAATAGGGTACTTTTTATCCCAGAAAAATTTTATATTCTCGAGGGAAAACGAAATTATTGGTATAGATGGCGCTGTGTGTAATGGTATATGTCACATAGGCTACTTTTTATCCTTTTGTGACGCGAGCGAAGCCGCGGGTAAAAGCTAGTAGTAATATAAATAAATAGTATACCTTTTAGCATAGGCATGTTGCCAGCGTCTCTCTTCTATTTCTTCTGTTTTAATTTTTCAACTCAATGTTTTTATTACTTCCACTGTCGCACCTTTATTGTCTTTCTTCACACACATATCTGTTTTTATTATATTTTATTTACGCTGCATCGTGCCTGGTGCTGAATTAAATGTTTTTCTTTCTTTCTTTCTAAAATGTCTTTTACATCCTCCCATGTCACAAAGGTCTCTTTCCTATATCATTCCTCACAAAATCCCTCCCCATTATCTTTAGCCATCGTCTTCCTTTCCAATCTCCTCATCTGTCAACGTTTAAAATGCATCAATCGTTTTCTCACGAGAGGTTCAACCCCCAAAAAAAAACAAAAGAAGGTATCATGCGTAATGTGTTACGGAGCCGACGGTGTCAGTTGCTCTAGTTATTACGTTACGTATACATTTTGATAAATAAGTATAGATATATAGAATTTTAAAAATAGTAATTTTACCAATCCGTATTTTTTAAAAATAAACGGTAACGCGGCTAAACGGATTTAGACAATAATTATTTTATGAACAACGTTTAAAAAAAACTAAAGAAGAATTACTGCGATGCGATTTCGTGCGACAAGGCGTCTCCCAGGGTACCTAACTATTCTTTCGACGACCGTCAACCGTAGGTACTAAACGTATTTTAAATTGAAAACTTGGTCGTGGCATGGATCGTAAAAAGATGTGTGCACTTCTGTTATTGCTTAGGAGATACAGGAAAAAGAAACAAAGAAGATTATGGGAAGATAAGATTTTGATGCGCTATGCGAATCAATTCGCAAGTTCTTGCAATGCGTCCAGGAAGCTCGCACATTTTTGCGATGTGACATCCCATCGCAGTTTTGTTTACGAGCCCATAAGCTGATTGGAGTCAATACTGATGTCTTCTTTTCCTTCTGTAATATCAGCCATTACCCATCACGAACTCTTTTCTCTTTCATACCATTCTTGACACAATACATCCATTTTTACTTTATCTGATGATTAAGCCAAGGTTACACTTAGGCACAAATGTCCTAGGACACGTGTCGCTAGCGACGTTGGGAGAAGTAGTGCGGCGTTGCCGGACTCGGTCGACATTACTAGCAACATCAACGTTGCAGTGGTCATGAGTCGCGCGTTGTCACTATATCAGCCGCCATCGTTTGACATGTCACCGATATATGTCTGCAACATTTTACATTTGTCTAAGTTGTATCTTTGGTTTTATAGTTTTAAATAGACACATAAGTAAGGCATCCGGCATTTTGTAGGCAAAGCCACTAGCAAAATCTACCGTACAGACATAAGTGTGGGAGAGCCATGCTTCGGTAAAAGTGGGCAGGCTCGACCAGAGTGATACCATGGCCTCACAGAAAACCGACGTGTTCGTGAGGCAACGCTCGAGTTGTTTAGTCGCGTGAGTGAGGTAAAAAACCTCCCCCAATCTCCCCAATCTCCCCAATTCCTGAATCCCCAACGATCCTCAAACTCCTAATCCCCAAAAGGCCGGTAACGCACTTGTAACGCCTCTGGTGTTCCAGGTGTACATGGGCGACGCCGGTTGCTTACCAACAAGTGATCCGTCTGCTCGTTTACCGGCTTATACCATTAAAAAATAAAGAATCTGGCTAAGATAATCCTAGTTAAGAAAAACACAAAGCAAAAGACTGCCCTTTTCATATTCACCGCAAAATTATGCCAAAGATGTACAAGCAAAGCAAAAAATTCGCATAAAGCATTCCTGACAACGTACCACGCAAATTCTAAGGTGTCCGTGAAGCGGGCCGTTCTCGTATCTTTGTGAATATTATCAGTATCAATCTAATAATTGCTGTTTATTCTTGTTCTGGAAGAGAATTGAGAATAGACCTGCTTTTTAAATGTCAGTGAGGTACTTGTACCTATTGTATCTTTTATATCTATATACGTTTCTTGAATGGATAACATAACATCACGCCTTTTTATCCCCGAAGGGGTAGGCAGAGGTGCACATTACGGCACTTAATGCCACTGTATAATGTAACACCCACTTTTCACTATTTATGTTACGAGTCCCATGTAATAGGGGGTGAGCCTATTGCCACATACCGGGCACATTTCCAGACTCCGTTTCTTGAATGGAATACCAGAAATTGTTTGTTTACACGACAGACATTTGACTTAAACGTAAATAGCGGAGAGTGTAGATAAATGTAAATGTGCACCTCTGACTACCCCTTCTGGAATTGCCATACGATCAACCCCATAAACTCTAAATTCATAGATTCGTTTTTGACATTTCATTTGTTTGTTTTATTGAAAGTTTTGAATCATCAACATTTATTTTGTATTGACATTGACATTTTATTGTTTCTACCATTCCCTTTACGAAACTTGCGTGACGATTATTATAATTATGTATTGGAAGAGAAGTATACTTACCTATTGTGTGCAGAATGAATGAATAGCCCATTTCAACCAAGTTGTCAGTTTGTCACCATGTCGCGTATGGAAGTTGCCAACATAATTATAGTGTTTGACATGGTTTTATATATATCTACACTTGAAAGCAAAAGGAACCACTAGCGTTTTTTCTTTCATTTTATCAAACCCTCTATGACTTATCCTAAAAACTATTCATTTTACAAAGAAATGCTCTCATTTTAAATAAATCAAATTAAATATTTATTTATGATAATATTAGCTGTGACATATTGGCTATGAGCGCGACGGTGGCGACGCGTAGCGTTTACAACATTTGCGGAAGCCGTCAAATAATAACAATGTAAACATTATAATTTTCTTTGCAAATATAAATAAAACCAAAGATTAAAATAGTATTGTTGACATTATTTAAGTGCAATTTATTCAATAGTTTTACTGTAAAATGAATATAATAATAAAAACCGGGTTTGCATATAATCCAAAGTGCGAAAATTGATCTACTTGTTAAATACTTCTTACGCTTCTGTCACTCAATCATCTTGAAACCTAAATACACTCTGTATAGTAGGATCTAGGTGCGAAGAAGGACATAGACTAATAGGCATTATGACAGTGTTAGTCCGTCAGTTAGATAATGAACAAATATTAGACATGTTTTTTTTTAGTTTGTCGTATAACAAAACAATGTTAAATTAACACGAATCAAAGTTTAGCAGTGGGACCTAGCTACGTCATTTTTGAGTATAAAACGTACACAAAAGTGACGTCACGCGATATTTCAAATCAATATATCGTCGACAGTATTTATTTCCGTAAGAAAATAAAAAATACTGTACAGGGCCATTTTGGGCTATGACCGGGAACTCCCTGTCGACGGCAAGCGGTGCGATGATAGAAAGTACGCGTGGGCGTGGTGCTGAATTAAATGTTTTTCTTTCTTTCTTTCTAAAAATGTTTTTTTACATCCTCCCATGTCACAAAGGTCTCTTTCCTATATCATTCCTCACAAAATCCCTCCCCATTATCTTTAGCCATCGTCTTCCTTTCCAATCTTCTCATCTGTCAACGTTTAAAATGCATCAATCGTTTTCTCACGAGAGGTTCACCCCAAAAAAAAAAACAAAAGAAGGTATCATGCGTAATGTGTTACGGAGCCGACGGTGTCAGTTGCTCTAGTTATTACGTTACGTATACATTTTGATAAATAAGTATAGATATATAGAATTTTAAAAATAGTAATTTCACCAATCCGTATTTTTTAAAAATAAACGGTAACGCGGCTAAACGGATTTAGACAATAATTATTTTATGAACAACGTTTAAAAAACCGAATTACTGCGATGCGATTTCGTGCGACAAGGCGTCTCCCAGGGTACCTAACTATTCTTTCGACGACCGTCAACCGTAGGTACTAAACGTATTTTAAATTGAAAACTTGGTCGTGGCATGGATCGTAAAAAAATGTGTGCACTTCTGTTATTGCTTAGGAGATACAGGAAAAAGAAACAAAGAAGATTATGGGAAGATAAGATTTTGATGCGCTATGCGAATCAATTCGCAAGTTCTTGCAATGCGTCCAGGAAGCTCGCACATTTTTGCGATGTGACATCCCATCGCAGTTTTGTTTACGAGCCCATAAGCTGATTGGAGTTAATACTGATGTCTTCTTTTCCTTCTGTAATATCAGCCATTACCCATCACGAACTCTTTTCTCTTTCATACCATTCTTGACACAATATATCCATTTTTACTTTATCTGATGATTAAGCCAAGGTTACACTTAGGCACGTCCTAGGACACGTGTCGCTAGCGACGTTGGGTGAAGTAGTGCGGCGTTGCCGGACTCGGTCGACATTACTGGCAACATCAACGTTGCAGTGGACATAAGTCGCGCGTTGTCACTATATCAGCCGCCATCGTTTGACATGTCACCGATATATGTCTGCAACATTTTACATTTGTCTAAGTTGTATCTTTGGTTTTATAGTTTTAAATAGACATCAGTAAGGCATCCGGCATTTTGTAGGCATAGCCACTAGCAAAATCTACCGTACAGACATAAGTGTGGGAGAGCCATGCTTCGGTAAAAGTGGGCAGGCTCGACCAGAGTGATACCATGGCCTCACAGAAAACCGACGTGTTCGTGAGGCAACGCTCGCGTTGTTTAGTCGCGTGAGTGAGGTAAAAAACCTCCCCCAATCTCCCCAATCTCCCCAATTCCTGAATCCCCAACGATCCTCAAACTCCTAATCCCCAAAAGGCCGGTAACGCACTTGTAACGCCTCTGGTGTTCCAGGTGTACATGGGCGACGCCGGTTGCTTACCAACAAGTGATCCGTCTGCTCGTTTACCGGCTTATACCATTAAAAAATAAAGAATCTGGCTAAGATAATCCTAGTTAAGAAAAACACAAAGCAAAAGACTGCCCTTTTCATATTCACCGCAAAATTATGCCAAAGATGTACAAGCAAAGCAAAAAATTCGCATAAAGCATTCCTGACAACGTACCACGCAAATTCTAAGGTGTCCGTGAAGCGGGCCGTTCTCGTATCTTTGTGAATATTATCAGTATCAATCTAATAATTGCTGTTTATTCTTGTTCTGGAAGAGAATTGAGAATAGACCTGCTTTTTAAATGTCAGTGAGGTACTTGTACCTATTGTATCTTTTATATCTATATACGTTTCTTGAATGGATAACATAACATCACGCCTTTTTATCCCCGAAGGGGTAGGCAGAGGTGCACATTACGGCACTTAATGCCACTGTATAATGTAACACCCACTTTTCACTATTTATGTTACGAGTCCCATGTAATAGGGGGTGAGCCTATTGCCACATACCGGGCACATTTCCAGACTCCGTTTCTTGAATGGAATACCAGAAATTGTTTGTTTACACGACAGACATTTGACTTAAACGTAAATAGCGGAGAGTGTAGATAAATGTAAATGTGCACCTCTGACTACCCCTTCTGGAATTGCCATACGATCAACCCCATGAACTCTAAATTCGTAGATTCGTTTTTGACATTTCATTTGTTTGTTTTATTGAAAGTTTTGAATCATCAACATTTATTTTGTATTGACATTGACATTTTATTGTTTCTACCATTCCCTTTACGAAACTTGCGAGACGATTATTATATGATATGTATTGGAAGAGAAGTATACTTACCTATTGTGTGCAGAATGAATGAATAGCCCATTTCAACCAAGTTGTCAGTTTGTCACCAAGTCGCGTATGGAAGTTGCCAACATAATTATAGTGTTTGACATGGTTTTATATATATCTACACTTGAAAGCAAAAGGAACCACTAGCGTTTTTTCTTTCATTTTATCAAACCCTCTATGACTTATCCTAAAAACTATTCATTTTACAAAGAAATGCTCTCATTTTAAATAAATCAAATTAAATATTTATTTATGATAATATTAGCTGTGACATATTGGCTATGAGCGCGACGGTGGCGACGCGTAGCGTTTACAACATTTGCGGAAGCCGTCAAATAATAACAATGTAAACATTATAATTTTCTTTGCAAATATAAATAAAACCAAAGATTAAAATAGTATTGTTGACATTATTTAAGTGCAATTTATTCAATAGTTTTACTGTAAAATGAATATAATAATAAAAACCGGGTTTGCATATAATCCAAAGTGCGAAAATTGATCTACTTGTTAAATACTTCTTACGCTTCTGTCACTCAATCATCTTGAAACCTAAATACACTCTGTATAGTAGGATCTAGGTGCGAAGAAGGACATAGACTAATAGGCATTATGACAGTGTTAGTCCGTCAGTTAGATAATGAACAAATATTAGACATGTTTTTTTTTAGTTTGTCGTATAACAAAACAATGTTAAATTAACACGAATCAAAGTTTAGCAGTGGGACCTAGCTACGTCATTTTTGAGTATAAAACGTACACAAAAGTGACGTCACGCGATATTTCAAATCAATATATCGTCGACAGTATTTATTTCCGTAAGAAAATAAAAAATACTGTACAGGGCCATTTTGGGCTATGACCGGGAACTCCCTGTCGACGGCAAGCGGTGCGATGATAGAAAGTACGCGTGGGCGTGGTGCTGAATTAAATGTTTTTCTTTCTTTCTTTCTAAAAATGTTTTTTTACATCCTCCCATGTCACAAAGGTCTCTTTCCTATATCATTCCTCACAAAATCCCTCCCCATTATCTTTAGCCATCGTCTTCCTTTCCAATCTTCTCATCTGTCAACGTTTAAAATGCATCAATCGTTTTCTCACGAGAGGTTCACCCCAAAAAAAAAAACGAAAGAAGGTATCATGCGTAATGTGTTACGGAGCCGACGGTGTCAGTTGCTCTAGTTATTACGTTACGTATACATTTTGATAAATAAGTATAGATATATAGAATTTTAAAAATAGTAATTTCACCAATCCGTATTTTTTAAAAATAAACGGTAACGCGGCTAAACGGATTTAGACAATAATTATTTTATGAACAACGTTTAAAAAACCGAATTACTGCGATGCGATTTCGTGCGACAAGGCGTCTCCCAGGGTACCTAACTATTCTTTCGACGACCGTCAACCGTAGGTACTAAACGTATTTTAAATTGAAAACTTGGTCGTGGCATGGATCGTAAAAAAATGTGTGCACTTCTGTTATTGCTTAGGAGATACAGGAATAAGAAACAAAGAAGATTATGGGAAGATAAGATTTTGATGCGCTATGCGAATCAATTCGCAAGTTCTTGCAATGCGTCCAGGAAGCTCGCACATTTTTGCAATGTGACATCCCATCGCAGTTTTGTTTACGAGCCCATAAGCTGATTGGAGTTAATACTGATGTCTTCTTTTCCTTCTGTAATATCAGCCATTACCCATCACGAACTCTTTTCTCTTTCATACCATTCTTGACACAATATATCCATTTTTACTTTATCTGATGATTAAGCCAAGGTTACACTTAGGCACGTCCTAGGACACGTGTCGCTAGCGACGTTGGGTGAAGTAGTGCGGCGTTGCCGGACTCGGTCGACATTACTGGCAACATCAACGTTGCAGTGGACATAAGTCGCGCGTTGTCACTATATCAGCCGCCATCGTTTGACATGTCACCGATATATGTCTGCAACATTTTACATTTGTCTAAGTTGTATCTTTGGTTTTATAGTTTTAAATAGACATCAGTAAGGCATCCGGCATTTTGTAGGCATAGCCACTAGCAAAATCTACCGTACAGACATAAGTGTGGGAGAGCCATGCTTCGGTAAAAGTGGGCAGGCTCGACCAGAGTGATACCATGGCCTCACAGAAAACCGACGTGTTCGTGAGGCAACGCTCGCGTTGTTTAGTCGCGTGAGTGAGGTAAAAAACCTCCCCCAATCTCCCCAATCTCCCCAATTCCTGAATCCCCAACGATCCTCAAACTCCTAATCCCCAAAAGGCCGGTAACGCACTTGTAACGCCTCTGGTGTTCCAGGTGTACATGGGCGACGCCGGTTGCTTACCAACAAGTGATCCGTCTGCTCGTTTACCGGCTTATACCATTAAAAAATAAAGAATCTGGCTAAGATAATCCTAGTTAAGAAAAACACAAAGCAAAAGACTGCCCTTTTCATATTCACCGCAAAATTATGCCAAAGATGTACAAGCAAAGCAAAAAATTCGCATAAAGCATTCCTGACAACGTACCACGCAAATTCTAAGGTGTCCGTGAAGCGGGCCGTTCTCGTATCTTTGTGAATATTATCAGTATCAATCTAATAATTGCTGTTTATTCTTGTTCTGGAAGAGAATTGAGAATAGACCTGCTTTTTAAATGTCAGTGAGGTACTTGTACCTATTGTATCTTTTATATCTATATACGTTTCTTGAATGGATAACATAACATCACGCCTTTTTATCCCCGAAGGGGTAGGCAGAGGTGCACATTACGGCACTTAATGCCACTGTATAATGTAACACCCACTTTTCACTATTTATGTTACGAGTCCCATGTAATAGGGGGTGAGCCTATTGCCACATACCGGGCACATTTCCAGACTCCGTTTCTTGAATGGAATACCAGAAATTGTTTGTTTACACGACAGACATTTGACTTAAACGTAAATAGCGGAGAGTGTAGATAAATGTAAATGTGCACCTCTGACTACCCCTTCTGGAATTGCCATACGATCAACCCCATGAACTCTAAATTCGTAGATTCGTTTTTGACATTTCATTTGTTTGTTTTATTGAAAGTTTTGAATCATCAACATTTATTTTGTATTGACATTGACATTTTATTGTTTCTACCATTCCCTTTACGAAACTTGCGAGACGATTATTATATGATATGTATTGGAAGAGAAGTATACTTACCTATTGTGTGCAGAATGAATGAATAGCCCATTTCAACCAAGTTGTCAGTTTGTCACCAAGTCGCGTATGGAAGTTGCCAACATAATTATAGTGTTTGACATGGTTTTATATATATCTACACTTGAAAGCAAAAGGAACCACTAGCGTTTTTTCTTTCATTTTATCAAACCCTCTATGACTTATCCTAAAAACTATTCATTTTACAAAGAAATGCTCTCATTTTAAATAAATCAAATTAAATATTTATTTATGATAATATTAGCTGTGACATATTGGCTATGAGCGCGACGGTGGCGACGCGTAGCGTTTACAACATTTGCGGAAGCCGTCAAATAATAACAATGTAAACATTATAATTTTCTTTGCAAATATAAATAAAACCAAAGATTAAAATAGTATTGTTGACATTATTTAAGTGCAATTTATTCAATAGTTTTACTGTAAAATGAATATAATAATAAAAACCGGGTTTGCATATAATCCAAAGTGCGAAAATTGATCTACTTGTTAAATACTTCTTACGCTTCTGTCACTCAATCATCTTGAAACCTAAATACACTCTGTATAGTAGGATCTAGGTGCGAAGAAGGACATAGACTAATAGGCATTATGACAGTGTTAGTCCGTCAGTTAGATAATGAACAAATATTAGACATGTTTTTTTTTAGTTTGTCGTATAACAAAACAATGTTAAATTAACACGAATCAAAGTTTAGCAGTGGGACCTAGCTACGTCATTTTTGAGTATAAAACGTACACAAAAGTGACGTCACGCGATATTTCAAATCAATATATCGTCGACAGTATTTATTTCCGTAAGAAAATAAAAAATACTGTACAGGGCCATTTTGGGCTATGACCGGGAACTCCCTGTCGACGGCAAGCGGTGCGATGATAGAAAGTACGCGTGGGCGTGGTGCTGAATTAAATGTTTTTCTTTCTTTCTTTCTAAAAATGTTTTTTTACATCCTCCCATGTCACAAAGGTCTCTTTCCTATATCATTCCTCACAAAATCCCTCCCCATTATCTTTAGCCATCGTCTTCCTTTCCAATCTTCTCATCTGTCAACGTTTAAAATGCATCAATCGTTTTCTCACGAGAGGTTCACCCCAAAAAAAAAAACGAAAGAAGGTATCATGCGTAATGTGTTACGGAGCCGACGGTGTCAGTTGCTCTAGTTATTACGTTACGTATACATTTTGATAAATAAGTATAGATATATAGAATTTTAAAAATAGTAATTTCACCAATCCGTATTTTTTAAAAATAAACGGTAACGCGGCTAAACGGATTTAGACAATAATTATTTTATGAACAACGTTTAAAAAACCGAATTACTGCGATGCGATTTCGTGCGACAAGGCGTCTCCCAGGGTACCTAACTATTCTTTCGACGACCGTCAACCGTAGGTACTAAACGTATTTTAAATTGAAAACTTGGTCGTGGCATGGATCGTAAAAAAATGTGTGCACTTCTGTTATTGCTTAGGAGATACAGGAATAAGAAACAAAGAAGATTATGGGAAGATAAGATTTTGATGCGCTATGCGAATCAATTCGCAAGTTCTTGCAATGCGTCCAGGAAGCTCGCACATTTTTGCAATGTGACATCCCATCGCAGTTTTGTTTACGAGCCCATAAGCTGATTGGAGTTAATACTGATGTCTTCTTTTCCTTCTGTAATATCAGCCATTACCCATCACGAACTCTTTTCTCTTTCATACCATTCTTGACACAATATATCCATTTTTACTTTATCTGATGATTAAGCCAAGGTTACACTTAGGCACGTCCTAGGACACGTGTCGCTAGCGACGTTGGGTGAAGTAGTGCGGCGTTGCCGGACTCGGTCGACATTACTGGCAACATCAACGTTGCAGTGGACATAAGTCGCGCGTTGTCACTATATCAGCCGCCATCGTTTGACATGTCACCGATATAATGTCTGCAACATTTTACATTTGTCTAAGTTGTATCTTTGGTTTTATAGTTTTAAATAGACATAAGTAAGGCATCCGGCATTTTGTAGGCATAGCCACTAGCAAAATCTACCGTACAGACATAAGTGTGGGAGAGCCATGCTTCGGTAAAAGTGGCCAGGCTCGACCAGAGTGATACCATGGCCTCACAGAAAACCGACGTGTTCGTGAGGCAACGCTCGCGTTGTTTAGTCGCGTGAGTGAGGTAAAAAACCTCCCCCAATCTCCCCAATCTCCCCAATTCCTGAATCCCCAACGATCCTCAAACTCCTAATCCCCAAAAGGCCGGTAACGCACTTGTAACGCCTCTGGTGTTCCAGGTGTACATGGGCGACGCCGGTTGCTTACCAACAAGTGATCCGTCTGCTCGTTTACCGGCTTATACCATTAAAAAATAAAGAATCTGGCTAAGATAATCCTAGTTAAGAAAAACACAAAGCAAAAGACTGCCCTTTTCATATTCACCGCAAAATTATGCCAAAGATGTACAAGCAAAGCAAAAAATTCGCATAAAGCATTCCTGACAACGTACCACGCAAATTCTAAGGTGTCCGTGAAGCGGGCCGTTCTCGTATCTTTGTGAATATTATCAGTATCAATCTAATAATTGCTGTTTATTCTTGTTCTGGAAGAGAATTGAGAATAGACCTGCTTTTTAAATGTCAGTGAGGTACTTGTACCTATTGTATCTTTTATATCTATATACGTTTCTTGAATGGATAACATAACATCACGCCTTTTTATCCCCGAAGGGGTAGGCAGAGGTGCACATTACGGCACTTAATGCCACTGTATAATGTAACACCCACTTTTCACTATTTATGTTACGAGTCCCATGTAATAGGGGGTGAGCCTATTGCCACATACCGGGCACATTTCCAGACTCCGTTTCTTGAATGGAATACCAGAAATTGTTTGTTTACACGACAGACATTTGACTTAAACGTAAATAGCGGAGAGTGTAGATAAATGTAAATGTGCACCTCTGACTACCCCTTCTGGAATTGCCATACGATCAACCCCATGAACTCTAAATTCGTAGATTCGTTTTTGACATTTCATTTGTTTGTTTTATTGAAAGTTTTGAATCATCAACATTTATTTTGTATTGACATTGACATTTTATTGTTTCTACCATTCCCTTTACGAAACTTGCGAGACGATTATTATATGACATGTATTGGAAGAGAAGTATACTTACCTATTGTGTGCAGAATGAATGAATAGCCCATTTCAACCAAGTTGTCAGTTTGTCACCAAGTCGCGTATGGAAGTTGCCAACATAATTATAGTGTTTGACATGGTTTTATATATATCTACACTTGAAAGCAAAAGGAACCACTAGCGTTTTTTCTTTCATTTTATCAAACCCTCTATGACTTATCCTAAAAACTATTCATTTTACAAAGAAATGCTCTCATTTTAAATAAATCAAATTAAATATTTATTTATGATAATATTAGCTGTGACATATTGGCTATGAGCGCGACGGTGGCGACGCGTAGCGTTTACAACATTTGCGGAAGCCGTCAAATAATAACAATGTAAACATTATAATTTTCTTTGCAAATATAAATAAAACCAAAGATTAAAATAGTATTGTTGACATTATTTAAGTGCAATTTATTCAATAGTTTTACTGTAAAATGAATATAATAATAAAAACCGGGTTTGCATATAATCCAAAGTGCGAAAATTGATCTACTTGTTAAATACTTCTTACGCTTCTGTCACTCAATCATCTTGAAACCTAAATACACTCTGTATAGTAGGATCTAGGTGCGAAGAAGGACATAGACTAATAGGCATTATGACAGTGTTAGTCCGTCAGTTAGATAATGAACAAATATTAGACATGTTTTTTTTTAGTTTGTCGTATAACAAAACAATGTTAAATTAACACGAATCAAAGTTTAGCAGTGGGACCTAGCTACGTCATTTTTGAGTATAAAACGTACACAAAAGTGACGTCACGCGATATTTCAAATCAATATATCGTCGACAGTATTTATTTCCGTAAGAAAATAAAAAATACTGTACAGGGCCATTTTGGGCTATGACCGGGAACTCCCTGTCGACGGCAAGCGGTGCGATGATAGAAAGTACGCGTGGGCGTGGTGCTGAATTAAATGTTTTTCTTTCTTTCTTTCTAAAAATGTTTTTTTACATCCTCCCATGTCACAAAGGTCTCTTTCCTATATCATTCCTCACAAAATCCCTCCCCATTATCTTTAGCCATCGTCTTCCTTTCCAATCTTCTCATCTGTCAACGTTTAAAATGCATCAATCGTTTTCTCACGAGAGGTTCACCCCAAAAAAAAAAACAAAAGAAGGTATCATGCGTAATGTGTTACGGAGCCGACGGTGTCAGTTGCTCTAGTTATTACGTTACGTATACATTTTGATAAATAAGTATAGATATATAGAATTTTAAAAATAGTAATTTCACCAATCCGTATTTTTTAAAAATAAACGGTAACGCGGCTAAACGGATTTAGACAATAATTATTTTATGAACAACGTTTAAAAAAAACTAAAGAAGAATTACTGCGATGCGATTTCGTGCGACAAGGCGTCTCCCAGGGTACCTAACTATTCTTTCGACGACCGTCAACCGTAGGTACTAAACGTATTTTAAATTGAAAACTTGGTCGTGGCATGGATCGTAAAAAGATGTGTGCACTTCTGTTATTGCTTAGGAGATACAGGAAAAAGAAACAAAGAAGATTATGGGAAGATAAGATTTTGATGCGCTATGCGAATCAATTCGCAAGTTCTTGCAATGCGTCCAGGAAGCTCGCACATTTTTGCGATGCGATTACACAAAAGTGACGTCACGCGATATTTCAAATCAATATATCGTCGACAGTATTTATTTCCGTAAGAAAATAAAAAATACTGTACAGGGCCATTTTGGGCTATGACCGGGAACTCCCTGTCGACGGCAAGCGGTGCGATGATAGAAAGTACGCGTGGGCATCTTTAGTACTAAACAACTCAGCGGTACACAACCCATTGTACAAGCGGTAGAACACGCAGAAGGAGGCAAAACCTCATGTTTTTAAATAATCTACCAGGCGGACATTAAATTGTCATACACCGCGAGGTCACCGGTGATCGCAACCTATTGTTCTTTTTAAGTACCGTCATTATAGACACAATAAAAGAACAATAGGTTGCGGTCACCGGTGACCGCTTGGTGTTTGACAGTTTAATTGTGTCTATAACGACGGTACTCAAAGAGGTAAAATAAACATTTGTCATCCACCCTATTCACACGAGCAAGGCCGCGTGTAAAAGCAACTATCTGAGCACACAAGTGAGTTTCACTAATTGTATTACGATAGCACTCTGTAACATCGAACCCTTTTAAAGGTCTTTGCTTCAATCAAAAGGGTCGCAAATATAATTGAGAGTTTTGTTATCAATTTATAGTGACACTAAAATGCATTATACATACTTTTTTATGGTATAAGTCTGTAAACGAACGCACGGATCACCTCATGGTAAGCAATCGGCGTCGCTCATGGACACCTGGAACACCAGAGGCATTAAAAGTGCATTACCGGCCTTTTGGGGATTAGGAATTTCGAGGACTGTTGGGGATTTAGGGATTGGAGAAGGGAAGGGGGGTAATTGGGCCTTTGGTAACCTTTCGGTTACCGGAGGCCCAATCACACGACAAAACACAACGCAAGCGTTGCTTCACATCGGTTTTCCGCTCGGCCGTGATATCATTCACTTCGGTTGAGCTGACCCATTGGTGATGAAGCATGGCTCTCTCACACTTACATATTTACATACATACATAAATTTATGCCTGTCTCCCATGGGGGTAGGCAGAGACTATGGAACGCCAATTACTACGATTCCTACATACCTCTTTAGCTTCATCAACAGTCATCAATCTTTTCATGCATGCTCGTCGGTTAAGGGTACTTTTAATTTGGCCCTTCTTTAATATATCGCCAATCTGGTCACTATATGTCCGTCTATTTTAATATTAAAATATTAAATAATAATTATTTATTAGTGGATGTCAAGATGAACGTGAAACAATACAGTTTTAAAATAAGCCTGTTACAATTTTTACACAAAATAAAACCTACCTTTTTCATTCTCTTCTGTGGTCAGAAGGATCTTTCTATAAAATTCAGTTTTCCGACACCTGAACGACTGATAACGTTACAATGCGCTCAAAGTGTCAGTTTTGTATGAAATGGGTCCTTTTGCACACATAATGAATGAGGTATGGACAGAGGAAACCACAAGTGATAGGTATATTATAACTGCTTATTTACACAGCATTATGAATTTGTAAAGAATATGTTCTTTTGACATACACAACATCACGCCTTTTATCTCCGAAGGGGTAGACAGGTGCACATTACGGCACTTAATGCCACTATATAACGTAATACCCACTTTTCACTATTTATGTTACGAGTCCCGTGTATAGTGGGTGAACCTATTACCATTATACCGGGCATAATTCCAGACCTCATGCTATACGACTGAAATAAAAAAAAATACCTGTAATACTTTGCCCGACCCGGGAATTGTACCCGAGACCGCTTGTCCGGCAGTCGCTTGCGACTACTTGGCCAACGAGGGAGAAATCATTCGATGATTTTCCCCCTTACAAAAAACACATTTGACAGAGATGGCAGCTGCTCTCTCTATGATAAATCCATGGTCGTTAAAAAAAGGTGAACGTAATGTCGCTTAGAAATGATTGAAACACCAAAATCAGTCAATCAATCAGTGGTGTATTCATCAGTGCGTGTAGGTAGGTACTAGCAACACCATAATACCTATCTAAAGAAAATAGGTTTCTTTCATTTTGAAATTGGAGCGCCTCGCGCGATTGATTATAAATTGGGTACTTTCCTGGCTCAAAAATTAATTATTTTAATTTTTCAATCCAATTATATTGAAAAATAGTTACACTTTCATTCATTGATTTGCCGATATACTTCATTTTCGATTTATTCTAGCATTTTTTATAGATATAAGTGTACTATTCGACGCGAAACTATAATGACATCATAAGATGGTATTTCGTACAAAATTCATAAAACAAAATCGTTTTTGACATTTCAATAAAATTATTGAATCCTAAATCATAAAATTTAATCTTATAAAGAAAAATATCTATATGAAGTGTTTTTTTTTTAAGGGGGGAAAATCATCGAATGACTGCTCCCGCCTGGGTGAGGCGGGAGGGAGTGTCAGAGTCTTACTGACTAAAAACCACCCCGTTCCTTCTCCTGCACGTCGAGTCGGAGCCCCGGTTACCCGTTAGGTTCTCCGCGACATCTATAAGTGTAATGACGGACCATGTCACGCGACAGATGTCCTTCGTGTCAATGTGTGTGTATTCTACTTGAAGTCTATAGTATCCAGTAGCCAGGTGCTGTGGCACCTGGCTACTGGATATCATACATGATTCTCTCCGTGGGGGTATAAATAAATTTACACGACACAATGTTATACAATAGAAATTTACTAGATTACCTTAATTTAACACACACTTAATTATGTTATTAAATTACCAAATTATATAAAGTTAAATAGCGGTACAAATACCATACATTCAGATGATTATCAGCCAATCATCAAATCATGCACCTTTAAATATATAACAATTATTACACCTTACCCACTTATTTTTTGTTAATTTTATTTATTTTATTTATTTTATTTTTATTTTACAATTTTAGGAAAACTTACAGCTAGGTATAACATAAGGATAGATTAAATTATAGATAAACGGCCAATAACAAGTTTCCGCTTATAGGTAGTTAAATTACTAGCTTAAAAAGACAGCATATGACGAGACAAAAAAAAACTGTTTAGAAAAACAAAAAGAAATACGATATTATGTTTGAAAGAAACCTGAAGACATTAATTTCTTTAATCTACGTACGCTAGTGTGAAACAAATCTAAATCAATCCTCCCGCACTCTGAATTGTATGCCCGACACGCTCTTATCATGTATGAATTTTGTCTATAAACAGTGTTGGTAACAGTGTTGGTAGACGGGACGTTGAGAAGTACAGGTTTGCGCAGAAAAGCAGAAGGCACACGCAACCCTATTCTGTCCACCAACTCCGGTGTATCTAATGAGCCATTTACTATATTGAACAGGAATGATAAATCCGCAATTTTCCGGCGCTCACATAATGGAAGGGTGTGAAACTGCCTGCAACGATCTATATAGTTATTGATGTAAGTTTTAGAGCGAAACTGGATGTACCTAAGAAATCTCCTCTGAATACTCTCGACACGATCTACATATATGGCGTAGTTAGGATTCCAAACCTGGGAGGCGTATTCCAGGTGACTGCGGACGAACGCACAGTATAAAATTTTTAATGTTTTTATATTACTAAATTCAGAAGAGACTCTGAAGATGAAACCCAAAGCTTTAGATGCCTCATTCACTATTTTATCTATATGGGTATCAAAAATTAGCTTTGAGTCAAAAATCACACCAAGGTCCCTAATGTTGTTAACTCTGGATATTGTGCACCCTGAGAGTTTGTAGTCATAAAGGACAGGACTCGGTTTGCGTGTGAAAGTGCATACGAAACATTTGGAAACATTTAGGTCCAGTTTGTTGACGACACAGTACTCCTGAAAGTTATCAAGATCTTTCTGCAGAGATATTGCATCCAATTCTGTCATTATCGGCCTCAGTATCTTCATATCATCTGCATAAAGTAGAATTTTAGAATCTTGAAAACATGCATCAATGTCATTCACAAAAATATTGAACAATAGGGGTCCCAGAAGAGACCCTTGAGGCACTCCGGAAGGGACACGGACAGATCTTGATGAGTATCCGTTAAGAACCACTATCTGACATCTACCCTCCACATAGGATGCAAACCATCTGTACAAGTCACCTCTGATACCTATACAAGCCAGCTTATACAATAGCTGAAGATGATCTATTCGATCGAAGCATTTGCTGTAGTCGGTGTATATAACGTCCACCTGGGACCTCATTGACATATGTTCAGACAAATAATCACTACAAACAACAAGATTAGATGTAGTGGAACGGCCCTTAATGAATCCATGTTGTTGCTCCAAGAAGGAATGTTTAAGAGTAGAAGATAGCTGTGTACGTACTAGTTTTTCTAAAATTTTGGCAAATATACACAATTTGGATATTGGTCTGTAGTTTTCTATAACGTTTTTAGGTCCTTTTTTATGAACAGGCGTTATATACGCCGACTTCCATACAGTTGGCATTACTCCAGCAGCCATAGACTTCCGATATAGTATTGTCAGCGGGACAGTCAAACTTTTAGCACATTTAGTTATAAAGATTGGCGCAATGTTATCTGGCCCCGCCGACTTGTTTACATCCACGTGGTTAAGTAATCGAAATACCTGCTCTTCGACTATCTCAACGGAGCAGATATCTGCTGTTGAGGACTTATGGTGTGTGGAGGGTACACGGTCTGAGCCAGATGAGAGAGGTGATTCCTGAAAGTTAGAATAAAAAAAGTTGCTGAACATATTACAAATGTCCTCTCCATTGTTGGATTTAATTTCGCCATACTTAAATGTGGAGGGATAAGAATTAGTTTGCCGTTTGCTCTTAATATAAGTCCAAAATGACTTTGGATTCTTCAAAATTGCTGATTCAATATTTGTGATGTAATCAACATACATTTCCCTTTCCAAGTCTTTGGCCCTTTTACGCAACATAGTAAAGGACTGAAAATCGCTTAGATTACCATATTTTTTATATTTGGAATGGTATTTTGATTTTTCTTTTAAGATCTTTACAAGGGGACTTTTGAACCAGGGGGGATACTTACTACGCGGCGTTATTATTTTAGTAGGGACATAATCTACATGTAGTTGTTTAATAGTATCATAGAAGAAGTCAACAGCGCTCTCAAGGGATCTGCAGTTCAACTCCATATTCCAATTAACTTTGTTCATTTCCCGATTTATGGCTATATAATCAGCTTGATGATATAAATTACTTACTCTAGGACGGCTGGGTAGCTGAGGTAGGTGAACAAAATCCGCAGAGACACACAAAGCCCTGTGGTGTGGATCCTCTGACACCAATGGATCCGTACAGCAAGCAATACTAATATCGTGATTTGATAAAATTAAGTCCAGTATCCTATCATTACTGTTACTATATGGATTGTACTGCGACAAGTTGCAAGCATTTAAAATATCACAGAAGTTTGTCTGGATATGACCTTGTACGTTACCCGGAGACAGATAACTACAGCCCTTCCCAGGAATCCACTGAATGCAGGGCTGGTTAAAATCACCTAAAACTAAGAATTTGTCAGCCGCATGTTTCATATTGATGTCGAGTAAATTGCTAGAAAAGTCATTTAACTGAACCATAAGCGAATCTCCAAGAGGTTGGTTGCAAATGTAAACAACGCATAGATGTAATTTGAAGGAGGTAGGAGGTTTTTTATTATTAAGAGTTAAAGTTACCCACAAATCTTCCGCGGACGAGCGCCACTTACTTCGATCGTCAGCCGCAATTTCGCGTCGCACGGCAATTAGAACACCTCCTCCCATTGATTGATTTGTATGTACATAATTCCGATCCCTTCGCCACACAATATACCTATCATCAAATAATTCACAATCCTGTATACCCCCATTGAGCCACGTTTCTGTCAAGCAAATTATATCAAAGCAACTCACAGCCACTGATCGATAAAAACTAACCGTTTTCGTTCGCAGTCCCCGAACATTCTGATAATAAATGCTAAGAGGCACCATCGATGAGTATTAAAAGAATGTGAGTACATCTATGCAAAATAGTACGTACATCCAGTCCGCAGATAAAAAGAACTGATTGCATAAAAAAAATACTTTATGTTTCACATTACATTCATTATATTCACGGAAGAAAAAGTAGGTATAAGTAAATAAAATAGTAATGTTTCTGTTACTAATTGATAAAATTAAATTCTCATGCAAACGATTAACATCCCTCCCATCACTGTTGCAATGTTTATAATTGTAGAATAATAGGATATTACATTTTAAAAGAAGCGATAAGCGAACTGATGACTCAGAGCGGTACGCATAGAAAAAACATTTACCTGAGGCTACGGTTCTCAAACCCGTTCGGACGATACAAAACAGAGCGCAAGTTGCACTATTATACTGACACAGATTATTCAAAAAAACTTCTCGAGATCATCTTCGTTTCTAATATGGTGTTTCACAGATGTCGGGGATTTACGAATAAATATTTTACAACCTCGAACCCAGACGTATTGGAAACCCCTTTCTTTAGCCAGTGATTTGGTTTTATTCAATAATGCTTTATTCTCCAGTGTAAGATGGTCGTTGATATAAATTCTATTATCACCTTGAAATCCCAAGTCATTAGCAGTTAACTTTTTGAAGTTTCTAGCAGCGGATATAAAGTCGTTTTTGAGATAGTTATTATGTACTGAGCAAATTATCATCTTTCCACCACTATCACTGCGCATAGAAACTCTTGCGATATAATTAATTTGTTCTTTAGGAACGTGACACTTAATTTTGTCACCGATTTTCGCCATGATGTTAAATAGATTTTCAGAGCTAGCAACAGGGACACCTTTAATTTCAATGTTGTTCATTCTCGATCTCTGCTCATTTTCCCGATTCAGTCGCTCCTGTGTTCGCCAATGATCACGCAGCATTACTAAAGTCTCTTCGTTTTTCTTTAGTTTGCCCATTTCACCCTCCAAACCCGCCACCCTGTTCGTGAGATCAACAAAAGAACTGTGCACAAATTCCACCGATGCTTTGAGGTCAACTATGGATATTTTTACATCAGCAAACTCATCTGGAAGGAAGTGGGTAATTATACATATGTAAAAAAAATTCCAAATATACATGAATGGCAATATTCTACTATAGATTTGGATTAAAGACAGCAAAAACAGCTAATCTGTAATAAACATAGCACTTTCGCAGGATGATTGTCAATACCTGTATAAGAACATACACTTAATAAGCTCTGTTACTTAACTTATGAGACAGTTTTCCGGCGTGCCAGCACTACAACAGAGGATCTGGTGTACGGCTATAAGGATCTGCATTCATCCGGTGACCTCGAATAAATCTCACGAAGGCATGAGTATCTGAAGCCGTATTATGATGCTCCAGTTTGACTTCATGGGCAAAATGACAAATCAATTGATCGTCTACAATGGGGTAGACATGGATAAACTTTCTCCTGATACAAAGAATTTTCTCCTGATATAAAGGACCTATAACAATGGGTACACCGTAAGAACACAATATAACCTATATACTCATCGAATCAGAAGCGAATATCTACTTAATATTTTGTTTTAGAAACTTACCCAGAATCTGGGACGAAATACACAAATATTAATTAATTCAGGTCTTTCACTGGATAGTATCCGGATAGTACTGGATAGTATATAGATCGACCGATATAGATCGATCGTACGAACGTCGTTGTTTCAAGAGTGTGTGTCCGCCATTTTTAACGTCCTTTGATAAATCTAAACCTACCTTTTTTATATAAATCATTTTTACGTGGAGCATACATCAATTTTTTTATTTGTCTATTTTTTTTTTTAAATAATATATACAATTAATATTAACTATAACTAAATGAAAATATATACAACTTAAAATATAAATAACTATGAACTAAAATATTTACATCTTAAAAAAAGGTAATAATAAATAAATAAGCTATAATAAGGCATCAAAAAAAAAATTTTCCTCATCATTATCGTGAGGTAGGGTGCCCAAAAGACTGGCAGCATTACCACGTTGAATGGCAATGCTTAACCTTTGTCCAAGGTAGAAGCCAGCCCTTCGATCACCTGAAGTGTCAACCATCCTCTTTTATTTTTTTATTAAAACTAAAGTGAGACATACTAAATTAATTACTGTGTTTAAAGCTTAGGTACTCACGTAACTGTTTGACGAGGAACTCGACTAGTTTCAAGCCATGCTAGGGGCTCATATTCATGAGGAGCATTCTGCGACGCGCGACGACTATTGCGCTGTTACTATGATCATATAATATGAGGATTATGAGCCTCTAGCATGGTTCGAAACTAGTCGAGTTCCTCGTCAAATAGTTACGTCAGTAAGCCGAAAACATAATAATTAATTAAGCATCAATGTCGTTTCTTTATAAACTCTTATCAATCGTTTACCATCATAGAACGAAGATAAAGTTCTATTTAAAACCTCTAGTTAGGCTTCCTTGCTCTGCCTGTCAATAATCCTAATCATTTAATCCGTCATTAATCCGCCACGTTAAACTGACTGCTGTGTGTTTGTTCCTGAACTTAATTGACCTATAAAACCAATTCTATTACGAACTTGTAAAGATGGTGTGTTCTCTTCTGTTGGATAATAATTATATTATAAACAAATAAAACGACTTTTACAAAAAAAAGTACCGAATTTAATATTACTAAATCTTTAATCACAATATTTGTTGTTATTGTTTTCTGGCTACACACAATTTAACAAAAAAGAGAAGAGAGAGAGACGAAACGAAAAGTGATGCGCCGGTTCGCGATGCTGCCCCAAGCGGAAGTGCGCAGACGGAAGTGTAGCTTGTCTTATCTGTCAATTGAATTTGACAGTTTTTACAAACGTAAAACCGACGACGTTTCCTTATAATATTATCTGTATATGCAACATGCATGTATTGTACATATAAACCTTAGGAATCACTCTACCTATTAAATAAACCGCATCAAAATCGGTTGCGTAGTTTTAAAGATCTAAGCATACATAGGGACAGACAGACGGCGGATAGCGACTTTGTTTTATACTATGTAGTGATACTTACAAATACTGTCTCGTTTGCCGAGTGGTCGCAAAAGTGCGACTGCTGGGCTGGGTCTCACGTTCGATTCGTCTCAGGGTCTCAGGTCCCCAGGTCGGGCAAAGTATTACTGGGTTTTTAAAAAAATTCTCAGTCGTAGCACGGAGTCTGGAATTGTGTCCGGTATATACCGGACACAATGCCATATGGCAATAGGCTCACCCCCCTATTACATGGGACTCAAAACATAAATAGTATAAAGTGGGTGTTACATTGTACAGTGCTATAATGTGCACCTCGGCCTACCCCTTAGGGGATAAAAGGCGTGATGTTATGTTATGTTAATTGAAAAATCGGCCCTGACTCGACTGACTAACTAGAGATTAGAGAAAACTTTAATACTGTTTACTTATAATTAAACTATGTTCGTATATTTCTAGGTCATCATAACTTCGTAGAAGATGGACACCAGCAGAGTCATAATGATGTACAGCAATTCGAAAACTCATCATAATTACTCTTAATCAGGTGATGATACTTTTCAGTCAGGCTAGACTTGAATTATTTTATATCCTACAACCCACTTCGGTTTCACCCGTTCTACTCGGCTCCATGTCGTGGTGGCCCGGAGGTTAAGACGCCCACTTCTCATGCATGAGGGTGCGGGTTCGAAACGTACCAACGGCAAGTACCAATGTGACTTTTTCTGAGTTATATGTACTTTCTAAGATTATTTAGACACCACTGACAAACGGTGAAGGAAAAACATCGTGAGGAAACCTGGACTTATAATTTCTAATTATAAGTTTGAAATCGCCAACCCGCATTGAGCAAGCGTGGTGATTAACGCTCTAACCTTCTCCGTGTGAGAAGAGGCTTTGCTCAGCAGTGGGCATTTATAAGCCTATAATTTGATGATGAAACCGGGGCTCCTAGAACCGCTTCAACTTCTATAAGCCAGGATCTACAGTAGATACAAGTATTAAAACACCGGAACACCGATGAACACCGACGTGTTTCAGGGACATGAATAACTGTCAAGAGTGTCACTCTTACAAACTTGATATCTATTTCTTTCGTATTTAGATTATCCAACTCTATTCAAAATAGGACTGATAAACATACGTCTATCTCTTTCTCCCACAGCGAGTGACAGCGCTGAGCGAGCAAGAGAGCGCGATGCATCCAGCCAGTAGGTGACGCTGTCGTCTTCACCCGCGGAACATGTCATGGGACTCCATAGAGTCACGCGACTTCCTAGGGTAAGTTGTATTTTAGGAAGTGGTATGAGCAAGCATTAAGACGAGCCTAAACACAAGCTAACTGCTGTAAATCGTTGAGGAGTTCCCTCGACTGTCTTCTGACTTCATCATCAGATCGACTCGACATTCTTTGATGTGTAGTGTGACCTACATTGAATGGGTGGATTAAAATACTTGTATGAAAATTAACAAACGCGTTACAACTAAACGCAACTGGACCGATTGTTTCTAGTTTTATATGTTAAGCTGGTAAGCGAGCAGACGGATCACCTGATGGTAAGCAATCGGCGTCGCCCATGGACATCTGCAACGCCAGAGGCATTACAAGTGCGTTACCGGCCTTTAAGGGATTAGGATTTTGAGGATAGTTGGGGATTCGATTAGAGAGATTTGAGAAGGGGGGGGCAATTGGGCCTTCTTTTTCTTTTCTTTCTTCTCTTTTCTTTGCAATGATCGAGTTAAATCAAAACATTGCATTCATTAACGATTAGAGCCAATTCCTATATCTTTCTTACCCAGTATTGTACTATTCTGAAAACCACCTAAAACCACTGCATATACCTCTAGAATTTAAACTTCATCAGTAGCAGATACTAACAGTAGCACTATACTATTTCCAGCGGGGTGCCGGCTCACCAGCTGTCGGCGACACGTCTGCTGAGCTCACCTGATCCATCCAGACACCATCTCGATGAGCCTCAAGGTAATAAACATAACACTTTGCTCTCCTTAAAGGGGTAGACAGAAATGCATCATGCCAGATGCAAATACCACTTTTTCACTCACGTCATGGTAAAAGCATAATATCGACTGCACGGTTGGCGCGGTGGCTGAGCAACTGGCTGCCGCGAATCGTGGCGCGGGTTCGATTCCCGCACGGAACAACTCTTTAAGTGATACACAGATTGTTGTTCCAGGTCTGGATGTTATGTGTATGTGATATTGTATGTTTGTAAACGCAACCACGACACAGGAGAAAATCCTAGTTTGGGACCAAATAAAAAAAATTAATAAAAAAATAACAAGACCTAACCGGCTTACTAGTCAACTGACGAAAAATAAGACCTGATTTAACTAGTCATTCTCCTTTTTAGAAGTATACCCTTTCTCCGAGGACTTCCGCAGCGGTGCGGCCGGCGGCGCCGGGTCCGTTCGTAACGGCACGTTGCGGTGGGGCTCCCGGTTCGGACCGGCGCACCGGCCGCCGGCTGCCGGACTACTCGACTGCTTCAGAGCTTGCAGGTCTAGACTGGACCAGTATTTGGCGAGGAGGAAGGTAAAAAATTCCAAATTATGCATCACTTCTTGTTCATAATTATACAGGTCCTCAACAAGTCTTGCTACGATAGGACACGCGAGCAGACCGATTACTTAATGGTATGAGATCAATTGCGTCCATGGGAACCTGTGTTTTGCAAAAAGGAGAATCGTACGCTATTTTATGGAAGTCAAACCATTTTAGTAACGGTACAGATATGACACACACACTTCATTTCATAGTTGTTGTAAAGTGTAGTGATAAGAAGGTTGTCGCCCATGGACACCTGGAACACCAGAGGCGTTACAAGTGTGTTACCGGCCTTTTGGGGATTAGGAGTTTGAGGATTGTTGGGGATTCAGGGATTAGGGAAGGGGGTCTGGGTGATTGGGCCTCCGGTAATCTCACTGACATGACGAAACACAATGCAAGCGTTGTTTCACGTCGATTTTCTGCTCGGACGTGGTATGACTCCGGTCGAGCCGGCCCATTCGTGCCGAAGCATGGCTCTTCCACACTCAAGGCAATAACTAAAAGTAATTCAATACTCCATTTCAAACAACTATTTATTTCTCCAGATCGAGCGTGGAGTCCGTCTATACGGGCAGAACGAGCAGAGGCTGGCAGTGAAAGTCTGGCTCTCCGCCCTCCGAGGAGTGAGGCATCGGAGTGACAAGTTCGCATTGTTGGGACATCTGTACCAGGCGTACATGGACTTTGGGAAGTACAGGTAAGTGTGGATTAAGATTTATTGTCATCATCATCAAGAAAGTCTGATAGCAACCATCGACTGCACGGTTGGTACGGTGGCTGGGCAACCGGCTGCCGTGCAACGTGTCGCGGGTTCGATTCCCGCACGGAACAACACTTGGTGTGATCCACAAATTATTGTTTCGGGTCTGGGTGTCATGTTTATGTGAACTTGTATGTTTGTAAACGCACCCACGAGGAAAAAATTGGTGCCCCGTTGGTTAAAATGCCGAGGGAGATTCTCGTATAAGTTACATTTTTACTTTTATTCATCAAGTTATACGAAAGTGCTATAAGCTCGGAGTCTCTCAGAAGTGTAGGATCTAACGAGGTGATCCGACAGACAACTAAAGTTACCGACGTAGCCCAAAGAATCAGTAAGCTAAAGTGGCAGTGGGCCGGTCACATTTGTCGAAGAACCGATAACCGTTGGGGTAAACGTGTTCTGAAGTGGAGACCGCGTCTAGGCAAACGCAGTGTAGGGCACCCTCCAGCTAGAGTGACGATATTCGCAAAGTAATTGGCAGTGGTTAGATGAGAGGAACTGGAGACCGAGCTAAGTGGCGTGCCATTAGAGAGGCCTATGTCCAGCAGTAGACGAGAACAGCTATTAATGTTGATAATGGCGTAGGTACTTCATAATTTTATTTAACTCGTCGAGTACCGGTTTTGTAGACACAATTATAGAACAATAGGTTGCGGTCACCGGTGACCGCTTGGTGTTTGACAGTTTAAACACCACTGACAAACAGTGAAGGGAAATATCGTGAAGAAGCCTGGGTTGTCTGTTTGTCTGTTTGTATCTCTGGGTTAAACTCCAAAAGTACTGTATTTTTTTTATGGCATAAGCCGGTAAACGTGCAGACGGATCACCTGATGGTAAGCAATCGGCGTCGCCGTCGGCGTTAAAAGTGCGTTACCGGCCTTTTGGAGATTAGGATTTAGATATTAGTCTGAGCATCGTTGAGGATTCAGGGATTGCGGAGATTGGGGAATGGGAGGGTAATTGGGCCTCCGGTAACCTCACTCACACGACGACGACTGTATGGATTTACTACAAATTATGCATCTTATTCTTATTCATTCTTTCATACCACAATAGTAGCGTAAAACCACAAAATATCAACATCGTACTCTATATTGTACTCTCTTACTACGCATTTTTGGCACGATACCAAAAAAGTAACGTTCATATTATGATGGAATTTTATCTGGAAACCAGCCAGAAAGTTTTGATTTGATTATTGTATTGTATGTTTTTGTATGGTATTGTGTCGTGTCTCGTGTTCGTGGACTCGCTCCCTTATCAAATGTGACGTAAAATATTTCTAATTAAAGACGAAAATTGGGGTGTTTTTAAGACCTTGTTTCTTACGTTACTCTGTGTTAGTCCGAGCGTACGGCGCGTCGCGTTTCACGCGCGCCGCAAAGAGCCATCAGACCACCATGGATGGGGCCCAATAGGGCTCATGCTGATATGGAGACGTGGAGAACCTAACGGGGTACCGGGGCTCCGGCTCGAAGCGCGTAGGAACGGGTAATTTTAGTCAGTGAGAGTCCGACACTCCCTCCCGCCTCACCCAGGCGGGAGCAGCAATTCGATGATTTTTCCCCCTTAAAAAAATCTGTGTTAGTATCATAACTATATTAAGTACGTATATCAACGTGCAAGTCCATTACTGGACAGTAGGTCTCTTCTAAATAGTTTTTTTTTATGGATAAGCCGGTATACGAGCAGATGCATCACCTGAATGTAAGCAACCAGCGTCGCCCATAGACACCTGGAACGCCAGAGGTGTTACAAGTAACTGGGTGGGTAAAAACTGGGCGTCCGGTAACCTCACTCACATGTCGAAACATAATGTAAGCGTTCACGTCAGTTTTGTGTGCGGCCGTGGTATCACTCCGGTTGACCCGACCCATTCGTGCCGAAGCATGGCTCTCCCACAAAATAGCTTTTGCGTTGAAAAAAAAACGTTTCCCCACACAAGGATTTTCTCAACACACCTATTTCTGGATAACAAGAAGTGTCGCTCCGTGCTGGAAATGAACCCATTACATTTTACGCGGCCAGCCTGTTGCCTGGCTAACCATGCAGTCAATCACATCACAAATCAAATCTCATCTGTTATCCAATTTGTCTTTTTCAGAGAATCACTGGAGTTTGCGAACCGTCAGCTCGGTATATCTGAAGAGTTGGACTCCGCTCCGATGAGGGCTGAGGCCTATCTGAACCTGGCCAGAGCTCATCAGACCCTGGGTGGACTTGACAGGTAATAGAGACATCTAATATTTGTTTATGTTAAAGGAGGCTAACAAGCAGGCGTATCAACTGATGGTAAACCATCAACGCATCAATACCAGCATCACTAGAATTTGGGTGCGTTACCCTGGATTTTTTAGGATTTGGAAATATAGGGTTCGGGCTTTTGGGCATCGAGGCACGATGGGGGGAGAATTAGGTAACCTCGTTCATACAGTGCCTCCTCAACCTCATTCAATGCAAATGCTTTTTCACGTCGGTTTTCTGTGAGACCGTGGGAACAATCTGGTCGAGTGGCTTATTAACCAACCACCTGCCTAATAGTGCCAGCATCTGCGATCCAGGATCTCCCTCATAAACTAATTACATAGGGAATAACTAATAGCATACATGATTATATTTCCTCTCTTCCAGAGCCCTCTCGTACGCTCGCCAGGCTCTGTACAACGACTGCGGCGGCGGTTCCACGGCTGGTTGCGTGCATCTCACTGTAGCCGCTGTTAGTCTGGAACTGGGAGCATTCTCTAAAGCTATGGACGCCTTCCAGAAAGCTCTGGCCGTTGCCCAGGCGCAGAATGATAATACACTGTTACTTCAGGTATGATAAGAGATATTTGAGAATTGGTTGTTGACATTTCGATAAAAGGGATTTTAATTTTGACTAGCTGACTCGGCAAACTTCGTACCGCCTAAAAAAAATTTTTCTCACCTTTTAAACCTTCCCTGCACTTCCACGAACATTTCAAGACCAAAATTAGCCAAATCGGTCCAGCCGTTCTCAAGTTTTAGCGAGACTAACGAACGGCAATTCATTTTTATTTATATAGATTAATTATTTGTCAGGGACTTTTAGTATCTTTAAAATTTTGAATTATGTCTTCTCCTAAGAAGATTCTTAAAGAATAATAATAATAACATAACATAACATTATGTAACCAACCCGTTCTTACTCCAGCACTTTGAGCCGGAGCCCCGGCAACCCGTTAGGTTCTCCGCGATGATTTTCCCCCCATAAAAAAATGGGATAACTCCGTATTTATCTAATTGGCTTCATGCGCCACTGGTTGAAACTATATCATCTAAATTCTTCCCCCAGGTTTACGTAGGTCTCTCAGAGCTTTGGCGTCGTCTCCGCGACGCCGAGCGAGCAGTGGCGTGCGCGGCGCGCGCGTGCGACCTCGGCCGCGGTCCGCGCGCTACTGACCTAAACACGCGACACCATCGCACTGCGCTATTGCAAATGGCCGCCGCGCTCAGAGCTAGGGGGGAGCTTGGAGATGCGCATGATTATTGTAATGTGAGTATCATGGAAGAAGACAGAAAGAGAGAGAAATCTTTCATTTTTAAGTTTTTGTGGATTGGTAACAATTCTTCTTTTTTCTTCGTTTTAATAAAACATTATATCACGCCTTTTATCCCTGAAGGGGTAGGCAGAGGTGCGCATTACGGCACTCAATGCCGCTTTACAATGTACCACCCACTTCTCACTATTTATGTTATGAGTCCCATGTAATAGGGGGTGAGCCTATTGCCATATACCGGACACATTTCCAAACTCCGTGCTACTACTGAGATTTTTTTTAAAATCCGGTATTACTTTGTCCGACCCGGGAATCGACTCCGAGACTCTTTGCCCGGCAGTCGCACATGCGGACACTCGGCCAACGAGGCAGTTAGCAGCAGTCTTCTTGTTTTAATGATAAAGAAGAAGATGGGTCACCTGATGGTAAGCAATCAGTGCCTACTGTGGAGAATCGCAATCAGAGTGACAAGAACGCTTCCGACCTTTGGTACGATCTAAGGGAGTTACAAATGTGATGCTGGCTTTATGGGGACCGGAGATGAGACCCTTAATAGCCTTTCTTACGGTAAAACACAAGGCTCTGTTCATATTTCACGTCAGTTTTCTGTGAAACCGTGGTATGACTCTGGTCGAGCCGGCCCATATAATGCTCTTCCAAGTAAATAAAATTACCAGTAGCTCTTCAATTTGGTTTTCTTAAATTATAAATTAAGACATTTTTTAATGGAATAAGCCCGTAAACGAGCAGACGGATCACCTCACGATGGTAAGCAATGACGTCGCCCATGGACACCTGAAACACCAAAGGCTTCGGGGATTGGGGAGATTGGGGAGGGGGGTAATAGGGCCTCCGGTAACCGACGAAACACACTGATTCACTTCGTTTTTCTGCTCGGCCGTGGTATCACTCCTGCCGAAGCATGACACTTAAAGAAACATAAAATAAATATATATTTACCCCAATTTACAGGAGGCATTACGGCTAGCAGCAGTAGCAGGAGATCAAGGATGCTATGCACGCGCTGTACGCATCGCAGGCGATGTCTATCGGAGGAAATGTGACATCGGGAAAGCATTGAGGTACACAGTTTTGTTTAAATATCTACAGAACAATAATAGTGATTAAAATACATATAATACAGGACAGGTCAACTTGAGAACCTAATTTCTTTTCTTTTGAGTTGATTAAAGAAGATATAAAACGTAGTTAACAAACAATAAAATAGATTTAACATGCTAATTTTGATATGAAGACTAAGAATCACGTTATTGGCGCCCAACATGGGTCAAGTGGTCCCACGGTGGGCGCCAACTTTTTTACATCAACAGCTGTAACCAAATGCCATTTAGCGCTTGTGTACATGTAAAATAGAAAACTCTTCTACTCTCTTTTCTACTCTCTCTGTAGACAGCGCTAAAGTGGCGTTTGGCTAAAAACACAGATTAGACAAAAATAACCCACATAAAGAAACAGCTGTTTATTAGAGCTTTTAGCTATAACATTTAACTATCTTTTGACTGCACGGCGCGCTGGCTGGGCAATTAGCTGCCGCACAACATGTCGCGGATTCGATTCCCGCAGGGAATAACTATTTTGCGATCCACAGATTGTTGTTCCGTGTCTGTGTGTCATGTGTATGTGAACTTGTATGTTTTTAAACGCACCCATGACCCAGGCGAGCGTGGTGCAACGCTTTTTTAGGAAAAAATCTTACATAACCATTTTTACTACCTTTAGTTTATTTAAAAATATTTTCAAGCGAACTTAATAAGCCTTTGAAATTCACTAATATTATCAACAGACACTACGAAGTAGCAATGGGTGCTGGCCAGGCACTGGGCGACCGGCTCGCTCAGATGGAAGCAATGGACGGCGCGGCGCGATGTCTAGAGGCGCTGAGACTACAGGGCCGGATCTGTAACTGTAGACCGCTGGAGTTTAATACTAGACTGCTTGAAGTTGCTACTTCTGTTGGGGCTAAGGTAAGAAGAAGAAGAATCAATATGACTTTTTTTAAATTATTCAATGAATGGTATTAATATAAATTCAATACTATTACCTCTACTATTATTAAACAAATCAATATATATGTGACTGCCTCGTTGGCCGAGTAGTCGCAAGTGTGACTGCCGGGCATGGGGTCTCGGGTTCGATTCCCGGGTCGGGCAAAGTATTAGTGGGTTTTTTAAAAATTTCTCAGTAATAGCAAGGAGTCTCGAATTGTGCCCGGTATATGGCAATAGGCTCACCCCCTATTACATGGGACTCATAACATACATAGTGAAAAGTGGGTGTTACTTCTGTGTCCACCTCTGCCTACCCCGTCGGGGATAAAAGGCGTGATGTTATGTTATGTTATTATTTAAGAATTTGGCCCAAGAAAAAATTCAGTCTTGCAGATTCTATCCGGAACTGCGAACAACTTAATGGGAGTCGAAACCCCGGTAAGCTCCGGCTCAAAAGACTGAATTTTTTCTTGGGCCAAATTCTTAAATAATAACATAACATAACATCACGCCTTTTATCCCCGAAGGGGTAGGCAGAGGTGCACATTTCGGCACTTAATGCCACTGTGCAATATAACACCCACTTTACACTATTTATGGTATGAGTCCCATGTAATAGGGGCTATTGTGCCTATTGCCATATACCGGGCACAATTCCAGACACCGTGCTACTACTGAGATTTTTAAAAAACCCAGTAATACTTTGCCCGATCCAGGAATCGAAGCCGAGACCCCTTGCCCGGCAGTCGCACTTGCGACCACTCGGCCAACGAGGCAGTCTTAAATAATCTGTGAAGTCTTAACTAGGTACTTAGAGGTGTACCAGTATTTCACAGACTTATACCACCAGCGGAGTTATTTGGTTCAGTACCATATTTTTTGTATAATACTATTATTACTTTTGTTGAGACAAAAGCTACTATTATTATACAAAAAATATTCGTTACACGGAGTTAAACTTTTGTTACTTCATTACCATACTTAGGACCGATTTTCCAATCGTCAGTTCATTTTTTTTTTCTTTGGCAACCGAGTCTCCAATACGATGTTGTCGACTATAGGCTATGTGCGCGACGGTGGCGCCGCGTAGCGTTTACAACATTTGCGGAAGCTGTCAAATAAACATTATATTTTTTTTGCAAATATAACTAAAACCAAAGATTAAAATAGTATTGTTGACATTATTTAAGTGCAATTTATTCAATAGTTTTACTGTAAAATGAATGTTTTATTATACCTCTAATATTTACCGGGTTTGCATCATCCGCATTTGTTTCCAATTCCTGCCGTGTTGTGCGCTGCGGTCGTAATCTGTCCGCCATTACTAGCTTTGCATATAAGACAATACTGCCAGTGTCGGGTGGTGACGGCAGATTAATGAACTGTCGAACTTAACTTTGGATAATTTTAATCGTAGAATAAAATTGACACTTGACAGTTTTCAGTATGGAAGAATTGTCAAATATTCAAAAGTATTCCGGTGATAAAATGTAACTGGCGTTGGAAAAATCAGCCTCTACTATTATTATCTCTTTGTATTGGACCAATATAAATTAATTTCGTACTTGTATACTTTGGACAGGCTCTCTTGAGTCATAGGTCAATAATTAAAAGAGGAAACCGATAACCCTTGTAAATGGACAGCCCTTGTGAACTTACCCGCACCTGTAGCCAAATGCCATTTGGCGCTTGTCTACATGTAGAATAGAAAACCAAATTATATGGAATTTACGTACATTTTGACACTTCTCAGTGTCATCCCCATACGTTTTGATTTCTACTCTCTCTGTAGACAAGCGCTACAGTGGCGTTTGGCTAAAGGCACTGATAACCTTAAATATTGATCTGTCATAATACTGCATGTTTAAGAAAAAAAAAGAAAAAAACTTTATTTCATGCCAAAAAACAACTGGTATGCCAAAAAACAACAAGTCATTCTATTAGTAGGTACTAATTTCGCATGTGCGAGACAGGGCCCTGCGCTGGTATATTGTTAGTTACCCTTGTTGCATAGTAAAACTACAAAAACTGACTTAACTACAAAATTCTATTCCTTCCATCCCCAGATGCTAGTCCGTCGCGTCCGCCTCCGTCTAGCGGAGATATACACGGGACTGGGCGACAACGAGGCGGCCGCCAGACAACGTCGCGCCGCCGCAGCCTGGGCCGCGCCCGCCTGCGCTAGGTGTCGAGAGCCCTTGGCGGAGCGAGCTGAGCCACTGGCATCACTGCCTTGCGCCCATATCGTGCATCATGCGTGAGTATATACTGGTTTTTTGGTCATCTACAATATTTAATTAAATTTTTATTCAGCTTACTCACGTAATCATTTGACGAGGAACTCGACTAGTTTCAAGCCATGCTAGAAGCTCATATGAGCAGCATTCCGCGACGCGCGACGCGGCGACTGCAGACTCGGCTTCCAGGCAGGCGGTAGTGTCCAGCCACCGTCTCTGTTACAGTTCGGACGACGGCTTATTTCGATAGTCTCACGTACTTTCCGCGATACAAAGTATTTCTCCCTCGCAAGTACAGAGACGAAGGAAGTGAGCCGTGCCCGTGCCACAAGCATGCTCGGCTACTGCCGATTTTTTTTTTATGGCATAAGCCGGTAAAAGTGCAGACGGATCACCTGATGGTAAGCAATCGGCGTCGCCCATGGACACCTGGAACACCAGAGGCGTTACAAGTGCGTCACCGGCTTTTTGGGGATTAGGAGTTTGAGGTTCGTTGGGGATTCAGGGATTGGGGAGATTGAGGAAGGGGAAGGTAATTGGGCCTCCGGTAACCTCACTCACACGACGAAACACAACGCAAGCGTTGTTTCACGTCGGTTTTCTGTGAGGCCGTGGTATCACTCCGGTCGAGCCCGCCGATTCGTGCCGAAGCATGGCTCTCCCACACTTATGTATGATGTATGTGTCTCAGTTCTTCAAACTGCGTATGGGTTCCTTGAGTCTGGTTGCGATGTTGCGGCGAGTTACCAGCGAGCCAGTAGCAATGCGACAGTTAGTCGCCCCGAAAAACGTAATAAGTAATTAATTTAGTATGTCTCACGAAAGTTTATAAAGTTTATAACATAAACATCTATAATAGGTTTTGACGTCAAAATATTAATGTTTTCCTTTTTTTTTAAATAGGGCGGCAAACGATTAGGAACCTGACATCACACTATGATAGACTAATCAGTTCTTGCAAAACCAGAGGAATTATTAGTGCGTGGTCTTTTTGGTAGGAAGGGAAGAGCGGTGACATCACTGATATGCTTAGGTTATTTTATGCCGGTTTTCGGTTTCTTTTAGTTTTTCCAATTTTTCCTGTCAGACGCGGTTTATGATTTATCTTAAGACTGGTTTTCTGGAGAATATTTTTGACCGTAATGATGCCCTAAGAAAAAGCTTACGGAGCTCACGATTCATGTAAATTGCTTTATAAAGATACAGTTTGCAATATTTATCTTTGTTCCTCTTTGTTTAGTAGTATCTTCGTCCGGTAGTAGACTATCACTATCATCGGCTGTTATTGAATTTAAAGTCTTCATTTTCAAAATAGAAAAGGAACAACATTCAAAGTAGTTCTCACAATTTTCGTATCAAATTGGTTCCAGCTGCATGCCAGAGTCGTGGTCCCGCCGCTCGACCCGCAGCCAGTCGGGTGCGGGCGTGGAGTGCGCCGAGTGCGCCTCCCCCCGCGCCCCGCGCGCGCCGCCCCCCGCCCCGCCCGCGCCGCGGACACTGCCTGCCCAGGTACTGTATTTACGGCTTCGATTTTGGGACAGAAGAAGAAGAACAGAAGAGAAGGCTACTAAATACTCGTCACTCGACTAAAATATAAGTATAGTGCGAATAAGGCTTTATGGACAAATACGTAAAACCAATGCTACTCCTGTGTACCTACTAGAATTTACAGTAGATGCAACCATGCAAACACCGGAACAATAAAGACCAGCGCATCACAAGAGTATCAGCAACTGCCTTGGTTTCCGCAACGAAATAAATCTGAATGAAGTTTAATATATTTTATAGGTTAGATGGACAACTGAGCACACAGATCACTTGATGGTAAGCAATTACCATCTACAATAGACAACTGCAATAGGAGAGAAGATAGGAGTATGTTAATGGCCTTTTGGAAATTAGAGTTCTGCGGATTGAGGATTTGTGGATTGAAGAAGGGATTTAGCCCCAGTAACCTCACTCGTATGGCTTCACACAACACTTCAGTTATTTCATACCACACTGTAAGGGCGTGGTATAACTCCGCTCAAGCCGGCCTATTGGTACCGAAGCCCGACTCCCACGAATTGTTTTTTATGGGATACGCCGGTAAACGAGCGGACGCCTCATGGTAAGCAATCGGCGTCGCCCATGGACACCTGAAACACCAGAGGCGTTACAAGTGCGTTACCGGCCTTTTGGGAATTAGGAATTTGAGTGGGGTGGGTGAGGATTAAGAAATTGTGTATATTATAAATTTTTGAGAGATATTTACAGACTAGACTTATTTATAGTCTAGCTTGATATTTAAAAAATGCTCTCATTCTACATAAATATGCTTGAATTTCCAGGACTTCCCGTTCGGTACACCGCCAACGCTCCGTGAATCAGACCTGAACTCCATCATATCTGACCATAGCAGTCAACAGGCCACTTCCAGCGTTTAATTGTTTATTTGACAACTGACATTAATGACAGGTATTACTAAAACTATCGTAGATGGCAGCACTGTAGCTTATTTCTTGTACGACTATTTACATATAATTTGTCATATGTTAGTTTTAAGTATGTTTTTTTAGCTGTTTTAACGTATTTAACGAGTAAGCTACAGTAATGCGATTTATATTATTTTGTTTAATTACTTATAGAAATTTAAATTACTTGCGTAAAATCTGTTTAATATTACAGAATAATAATTATTATGTTAATAATTATACTAAGTTTTACTTTCATGTTTTAGTGTTAAACCTTAACATATTAAAGTTGCAATTTCTAACATAATTTACTTTTAAAACTGTACGTGTTACCAATTACTATTAATTATTAATAATTATGATTACTATTATATTGAATTTAATACCTATGACCATCACGCTCGCTATGCGCAGCGGTATGAATAGGTGTTGTCGTTTTCGGTGCAATAAAATATATTGATGTCTAAAGGTTATATTGTGGTGTAAAATTCTAATTTATATTTATTGTGAATATAGTGGTTTTCATATGTGGTTACTATGTATATTATTATAGTGTAAATATTGATATAACAAAGTTAAAAAATTTAAGTGGGTATTGACTCGATAAAGGAATAGTCTTGAAACCCCTGAAGAAGTCTAAAAAGTATGAGGATATAAGTGAAGCTACTGTTTGCTTGTTCAAGTAAAGGTATCAACACAATCATAAAAAACTAAATAATAAATAAGCCTTTATTATGAACATGTAAATACATGGTAACTAAGAACTAGTATTGTTGTCTAGTTTATTGTTTGTTTATATTTTACAGATCCGTTTGCTAATCGGCAAAGACCTCCTCCAACTTTATCCATTGCTATATTTGATAAAAAAACATTCAAAACAATTCTAATAATTTGACAGTTGACCATCTGACGTGTGACTGGCTGTCACATGTCGCATTTTCACTAGCATAAAAGAAAAACAATTGCATTTTGTGAAAGTATTATTAAGATATTCGGTTTTAACGAATTTCATTAATCACATATGCCTCGTTGGCCGAGTGGTCGCAAGTGCGGCTGCCGGGCAAGGGGTCTCGGGTTCGATTCTCGGGTCGGGCAAAGTATTACTGGATTTTTAAAAAATTCTCAGTAGTAGCACGGAGTCTGGAAATGTGCCCGGTATATGGCAATAGGCTCACCCCCTATTACATGGGACTCATAACAAAAATAGTGAAAAGTGGGTGTTACTTCTGTGTGCACCTCTGCCCCCCCTACGGGGATAAAAGGCGTGATGTTATGTTATGTTATTAATCACATATATGCCCATTTATAGCACAGATTATATTAAAATTGTAAACCACCTTGGTACACACTATAGATGCATTAAAGTGACGTGAAGTCCAGTGTCGCCCTCTACTAAATGGGAATTATAACACAACTGTCAAAATTGTAACATGATATGAACAAATATTTTCTAACTTTTATCTTTGTTATATCAAAGTTACACTAAATTTATATCACGTGAGCAATAAAGAAAATATTTTTTGCTTATCTATTAATTAAAAATAAAACAAACCACATTGTAAAACCACGAATTGATGTGTATTGTTAAAGTATTAATATTTTGAATGGAATTAACTATTGGAAGGTTTAAAATGGAATATATGAGTGTTTTCTTACTTGTTTTAAAGTAAAAATAATGTATAAATACACTTGTTTTTAATATTTTTGGCAATCTTTGATCGTAGCGCCATCTAGCGTATTTTATGACAGAGGAGAACTAGAAACAAAGAAGGGTTGTTTGCGACGGAATTTGTGCTAAATTAATGGCGATTCTGCAAACGTGAAGTTCACCAAAATCGATTCAGCAGTTTAGGTGTTGCTGCGTAACAAACATACAAATTAATCTCATTTTACTTTAAAACAAGTACGAAATAATTGAACAAATATGAAAAACAAAAGGAACGAATGTCCATATCCCTATATTAATAATAAATAATAAATAAAAATAACTATTATTATGTAATAATTGTAAAATTTGAGTCTGTATGTTTAAGTAAGGGAATCGTCGTTGTGATGAAACTTTAGTAAGACTTTAAAAAATTAATCAAAAAAGCAATTTTGATCATTGAGCAGTAAAAATGTGAATCGGGCAAAGTGAGTAAGTAATATCGATTTTTATTAACAACATTCCCATTAATGGCTCTTTAAGTTTCAAAAATGATTACAGCTGAAATCGGTCACTAAGTTAATCATATACCTTAAATGAATACCTAATGAATTTAATTATAAAAGGAAAAAGTTTAAAAGAAAGTTCACATTTTTTATGACTTAACGACCGATTGTTAGATCGTTATCTATGTCGAGACTACCAATAAAATAGCCCGATTCTTAACATGGGACTCGTAATGGCTTAAAGTGGACGTTACATTCCGATCTGTCTCTACCCATTTGAAGGGTTAGATATGTACCCATGTCGCTTTTATATCAGAGGTGGATACACTTAATTTTTTATTAGGAAGTGAATGCCCGCTCTGTCGTAAGTATACGCTTATTTAGGTTTATTACACTATACTGAAAAGGACAGACTTGTGAGTGTAGCCATTGAATTATGCGCGGGCCTGCGGGACCAAGCCCGAGTGTACAGCGCGTCGCGTTCCGCGCGCACCTCAAAGCGCCATCAGACCACCACGAATGCGGCCCAATAGTGCTGATGGCGATACGGAGCCGCGGAGAACTTAACGGGTTACCGCGGCTCCGGCTCGAAGTGCAGGAGTAGGAACGGGGTGGTTTTTAGACAGTAAGAGTCTGCCATTCGATGATTTTCCCCCCTTAAAAAAAGCCATTGAATTATACAGCATGAATAACTGGACTATAAGCCTCATCTTCTTAAGGTTTGCAGTAATGACGTTTGGTAACTGCCATCGACCTAGATTTCCGATCAATACCAATCCATCTAGATTGGATATCGCAAGGACGTTGACAAAAATGCGGACGTAATATCACTTGAAAATGATTGAAACACCATAATGTCAGTGGTTTATTTATGTGTACGTGTACTTGCAACACCGTAATGTATGAAGTGTAATGACGGGTCAGGTCACGTGACAGATGTCCTTCGTGTCAATGTGTGTGTATTCTTCGTGTAAGTCTATAGTAGCCAGGTGCCACAGTCGTTGTTTCAAGAGACTGTGTCCGCCTTTTTCAACGACCTTGGGGAATCGCAGTTTAAGCAGGTTTATCAGAGAGCGCTGCTGCTTTACTTCGTTTACTTTTACGATACCAGCGGGAAGAACAGAGGTGACATACCTATATGTTCTACTCTGTAGTCACCACATGACATGTTATTTAGTTTAACCTCTTGACTATCGGTATACTTATAAGACGCAAAAGAAAATATATTGCGTCTTTGGTTAAAGGAAATTCAATGTTTACGCTCATAAGCATAGCTTCAGTAAGAAAGTCGTTTATTATATACCTCATAACCTTTACATTAAATTGTAAACATTGTTAAATTCTAAATAATCGTGTACCTATTAGGTCATAATCTAACGATGTTTACAGTTTTACGCGAATATAACCATTATTTCCTGTGTATTTAGGACCGAGAATCCTTTAAAAAATACGCTTTATTAATATGAATGAAAATAGTCATTTGTTTTTGTACTCACGAATTATTAATTAAATGAATGAGGATTTTGATTTTTGTACTTCCTAGATGGCTACAGTGTGTTATAAAGTACTTTCGGGTCTCAAGCCCACAAATTGACTAATATTTCATAAAGGACTAATAGCCTTTAAGCTACACTAGCGCCCCTAGCGGTGCAGGAATCCTCATTCGGACGAGTTTAAGTCGACTTGTATATAAGATATTTTTTAGATTGACTCTAAGTTTCGGAAACTGAAATCCGTGTTGTGATTATCGTACATATATTTTGGAGCAATAAATAATTTTAAATTATACCTAACTATTACGTAAGTCATGTGTTAAAATTGTAACATCGCTATTTTGTTTTACTCAGAATATTTTTTCTACTCTATCAATTATAACATCTCAGTCTATCCATTTGTAACAACTGAACAACGACAGAATTGGATAAAGAACTATCTGTTTTTATAAACCCATCTCACACAAGTTTATAGTGATGGGAAAGATCGATGAAGATTTAAAAATGTATCGATATTTCGTTTATTATTTATCTCAACATACAAGTCGACTTTAATATATTGTGATCATAATTATTTTAGAAAGATTATATTATTATACGCTTGTATAGTAAACACATTTGTTGCTGTTATACTGTACTGTATATGTCATAGTATGTAGTTGTATATTTCTATAACAAATGAGATATACATAATCTATTTAAAAGTATTGTGAATCCCGGAGAAAATTGAATGAATTTGTAACGATGGATAAGTAAACAGTTGATATTTTGTAAATATTACCTACAATCAAATGTAGAATATGGGACATAATATTGATTAAAAAAATACAATATTTTTCACTTTACCTCGATCATGTCCTTCTATGATTTTTAACTGTCAAAATTATATTTTCATATGACATAACGTTTGACATTTACAAATGTCAGATTTGAAGGGAATGACAGTTGAGATGACACCATCGGGATTCTAAGCCATAGGCATAGGTATAAAAAAATCAATCATAAATATAGTTAACAATCTGAAATTCAAAATATAATAAATATATTCTAAATCCATAATTAACTGCCAAATTTTAATCGTCAATTAAGATTAACATTATGTAATGAAAAGAGCATAAATATACAGTATATAGACGCACTGGTTTGTTGGGCACATTAAATGTGTGAGAATGAGTGAAAAGAGAAATTAGCAATCAAAGTATTACTGGGTATTTAAAATTCTCAGTAGTAGCACGGAGTCTGGAAATGTGCCCGGTATATGGCAATAGGCTCACCCCCTATTACATGGGCCTCATAACAACTAGTGAAAAGTGGGTGTTACATTGTACTGTGGTAGAATGTGCACCTCTGCCTACCCCTTCGGGGATAAAAGGCGTGATGTTATGTAGAAATTAGCACTTTCCCAAGTGTCACTACCAATCCGAAAACCCGTATTCAATAGGAAATAAATTGCATAATAAAGTAGGAGACAGTGTATGAAAATTAAAAATGTAATTAGTTTGTCAGTTAGATAATGATAAAATATTAGACACATATTTTTTTATTTTGTCGTATAAGGAAACAATACTTAGATAAAACGGAGTTAAGTTTAGGAGTGGGAGGTCGTTATATAACGCTACCCTACAAAATGTAGTAAAACGTGACGTCGTACGATATTTCAAATCATCGAAAAGAAAAAATACGTATCTAATGTTTTAAAACAATATACCAGACGGACATTAAAATAAAATTTGGAATACTACCCTATTGTTTCTAATGGTGCACACTGGCAAGGATGCCAACATACTTACATAAGGATTTAGACTTTATATCAAAAGTAATAAAATTAAAAACCTAATAAAGTAATTTGACGGAAAAGAATGACTTCGCTTGCCAGCCACTGTACGGTGATCAGCAGGGCAACCTATCATTTTATTTCATCTTCAACTTCATTATATTGACATAAAGTCGAAAATAAACATAACATAACATCGCCTTTTATCCCCGAAGGGGTAGGCAGAGGTGCACATAGAAGTAACACCCACTTTTCACAATTTATGTTATGAGTCCCATGTAATAGGGGGTGAGCCTATTGCCATATACCGGGCACATTTCCAGACTCCGTGCTACTACTGAGATTTTTTTAAAAACCCAGTAATACTTTGCCCGACCCGGGAATCGAACCCGAGCACCCGCACTTGCGACCACTCGGCCAACGAGGCAGTCTCGAAAATAAAATGAATAAATTTAACAGATTAGAGTAGGATCATCTGCTGGCCACTGCACCTATTTAGAATTTTCAACTGTCGAGACATTCTGTACTAATATGCAATTTGAAATTGGAAGATTTTTACCAGCTTGCCTTAAATATATGCCAAAAAATAGCTCAAGTAAATAAGATACTTTGAATGTACCTACTAACCTACACAAAATATTTAATGAAAATTTCTCTTTTCTCTCGTCCTTAAAATTAAACTGTTGAATGTATAGAGAACATATATCCATATACATATTATAGAGAAAATATAAAATATAATTATATCCATAAAAAATAGTCCAAATTCTAACATCGTTATTTACATACATATAAGACTTAAAACCAAATAATATGTTACAGAAATTATACGATAAAAATATTTGTAGAAGTAAAAACAACTCCTTCCTTCCTTTCAGACCTTTGCATAGAGGTCGCCACTGTACTTTTTAAGTGCCAAAATCTGTCCAATAATAGTTAACTTTAAAAAATCTTCTTTTCTTTAAATTTTTTACTTCTGCAAATAATACATTAATGTATTTATATTTACTAAATACTGAACTAAACCTCACTTCGTCCTATCAGCTATGTTTTAGCTAGACAAACTGATTTAGACTAATATTTAGTTAGGCACATAGATCAAGCCTTCAGTTTTGATGGGTAACATTTGTAAGTTTTTTTTTTTTAATTACTTAATGAGATTCGCAACGCTATTAGCAAAGAACCTTTATTAAACTGACATCGACAAAAAGTTTATAAAAAAAGGTTTATAGAGAAAGAAGGTAGATGTCCCACCCACACACACGAAGCGCTTCGCATCAAGCTTCCTTGTGCGTACTGCTAAAGAGTGGAAATCTTTGCCTGTGTCTGTATTTAGTGAAGGATATAACCTGGGTGTCTTCAAGGCCCGAGTGAATAGGTTGCTTATAGGTTGACGTGCTCCATCATAGACCGCATCATCGCTTACTACCAGGCGAGATCGTGGTTAAAGGTCGGCCAATCGATATAAAAAAAAATCGATAAAATAATACGAATGTTTCCCATCACTGTACAAAACTCATTTGGGTAGATAGGAATAAAAATTTTAGTTAGCATTATCAACATGTCTAAATAAGTCAGTCTAGCTACGTATTTCTTGGAAATTTTGTACCTCAGGAGGTACAAAAGGTATAAGCACTCAGAACATAAATACATATTAACAAATTTCCAAAATAAGACGTTGGAATCTCAGTGAAAAGTCTTAAATTTTCAACGCATCTACAAAACAAAGTGTTACCAATGTTTTTAACTAACAAAAGACTTGACAAAAAATGAACAACTCCAACTGAAAAGAAATCTTTGTACCTAATCCTTACTAAACTATAATTAGGACAAAGATTACTAATATTATTATAATAAAAATATATAGTATTATATAATATATCTTAACTTTATGATGTATGTACCTGCACGAAAAAATTCCTTTGCAAAATTAGTCTAACAAAAAATAACGCCTACTGACGAATTTACCGCGTAAAAAAGTTTAGAATAATTTTGCACAGGTTAAAAAAATTACTATTACTTGTTAAACCTGCCTCTGAAAGTACTATTTTAATTACTATAAAAACTATATTTGTTATTTATGAAAATCAGGCGACTTTTCTTTATAAAAATAAATTAATTTAAAAAAAAACTAGAGTAAGGGAAAGTCGCTGATTTTGGAAACTCTAATTATTATGTTAGCATACTGTTGGTGTAAAGACAAGTTTATATTTCCCCCCCTAAAAAAAAATATATTTTTAATCACTTGAATGCACCGATATGACTCCACGTTTAGACACGTGTTAGGTTTGCATAGAGACTATTTACATAGTTACAAAATCGCGATAAAAAGGAAATCGATACAAACAAACCTACCGTCAAAGTATAAAGAATAAATCAAGATCACTGGGCTTCAGACGTAACCTCAAAAGGTAAACAAAAATGAGTAGAAAAGATCATTTTTTATAGGGTAAACTGGTAGACGAATTACCTGTTAGTAAGCGATCTGTGTCACCCATGGACATCTGGAACACCAGAAGCTTTAACAAGCGCATTACTGGCCTTTTGGAGGAGGAGGAGGGGATTCAGGGATTAGGTAGATTGGAGAAGGAAGGGAGAGGGGTAATTGACAAAAAGCATTGTTTCACGTCGGTTTTCCGTAAGGCAGTAGTATCACACACACCGTTCGACCGGTCCATTCGTGCCGCTACCACACTTAAAATATATCAATAAAGATATCTTGTCTTTTCATCAACATGTGTATTGAAAAAAGATCTATCTTTTGTTAAATTCTATAAAGTCTAACGTTCCAAGAACTAAACTCTCACACTAAACTAGCTAAACGTAGATAGATTGCACTCAATTTATTAGAATTTACAATTTTATTTATTTCATAAGTAGTGTAAGAATTCGTCTCGTGGTATGTGTACCAAAAACTGTTTAAAAAAATATCGTATTTGTTATTACTTATCTGTGCTTGTGTGTTCTTTTTCTAAAGAGGTCGTATGTCTTAGAATATCGTTCTTACCTTTATTTATTTATATATATTTAACTCAGATCAGTATATCGGTAGGTATTACAATGATTGTTATGGCTCACAACAATCAAAATTATACCTAATCTTTGAATTCAGAAGAAATATTGATTTCATTTAAGTACGTAATACCTAATAAGTATGTAAAAGAAACAATAGGTTGTCAAATAATAGCTAACGATTACAATAGAAAGAGGTTGTATTGTTGAATATCAGAAAAATTAATCAGTTTTCGACTTTATAATGAACAAACAAGTTTTAAAGTGTATTAAAACAATTTAGAACTTAATGACTGAATTTTGTCGTTAACAATGTCGGGACTGCCGGCCCGGATATAGCTATTTTTTTATTTAAGACTATGACCTTTTATCTTACTGTACTGCTAAATTTTTTATTTAAATTTATAATAATTAAATATTTTTAAAACTGTGCCAAAAAGTTCCCATTGTGATTCCAAAAACTAAAATTATTGTTATATTGTAAAATAAATATATTAAAAAAATAAAAAATGTAGTTGTGAAATATCGGCGTTGTGTTGAACAGTCATTTTTAGGATAAAGTATGAGAGAATAAATGAATGCATGTTATATTTTAAAATTTTAATTGAAAATATATATTACTTTCAAAATTGTATGTTTTATTTACATCCCTGAATAAATAAGGTATTTAGAACATTAGTCTATTTAATACTTTATGTAAAAAAAATCAAAAACAGAACGTTGAATTCACAAGACTGCGGTAGTGTTCAGCAGTATTATAACTTCGACATGTAACTTCGACATGTAAATTCAACAAGTTGGCAAATACATAGAAGTGGCACAAGTATCCAACTTCAGACAAGAATAAAACAGAGGTCGTATTTAAATATAAACAGATAACTTACGGCTCTAGACACAAAAGTAATAGTTAAAACTCATTCCAATTTCCATTAGGTATGTAGCTACTTTAACAAACAAAAGTACCTACGAAATAGTCATGTTCACTGTGTTTAAAACTTAATTTATTTCATTCAAATTTTCAAATGTCCCGCCTTTACTTGACGCAAAGATTCAAATTTCTCCCGCAATTTTATCCTCAATGACATTTGCTCGTTCAGAAATTCGTATGCTTTCATTCTTAATAAACTAAAAACCGTAAATACATTTTATTCACTAAAAGTAATATTAATTCAACAAAATTATGATTAATATGTACGTAAATATTTCATTATTTGTAATAAAAAAAGGAAAACAGAATTATTAAATAAGATGACAACTAACAGTGGCTGTATGCAGATGAGTTTGTGCCCGTACTTGAAACTACAAAAAGTTGTTTATAAAAAAAAACTTGCATTTGTATTGATTTTCGCAGTTTCTATCCCAGATTTTTCCCGTGAAAATAGAGCTGCAGTTATCACTAAACAAATTAATTTCAATTGAAAATATAAATAGAGTTTACTATAGTTGTGTTGGGGCGTCTATATCGTACATTAAACCTACTTTTACGCTGTGTAGCCACCCGTAACGATCTTTCTGAATATACATTACATTCCCGTGGTGTTTTTCTGAAAAATTAGGTGTTTTAGATAAAAATGAGTTCTATAGCGCAACAAAAAGTCCTTGTCAAGGAAGGTTTATTTCAGTTTATTACGAAACATATCCCTAGTGCTGATCTAAACGTGATAGATGATATAGTTCTTACGTATGTGATTTCGATCCTGGAAGAAGCTTCGCAGGACCCGTGCTTCGATGTTGAAGGTGAGAAATGCAATTTAAATAGATTTCTAATATTTTCCAACCTATGTTTTGCCCTTGAACTAATTTACGAACTAGAATTATGTCATAATATACTAGTTTTGAAGTGAATCCATCTCATATTCGTTGTATACGCTTTGTTTATCGTCAGACAGTGGGTTTCGATTCAAATTACGTAGTTCTGAAACAAAACACGATCGCCTTGACACCCAATTTTATAATTGGAACAAAAGAAATGCTGGATCACTTTATATAAGTCTAAAATAAGTATTTGTTTCAAAAGAGAATTTAAGTAAATGAATATTTCATTATTAATATTTATTTCTTACCAGATGACCGGCAAACTTCGTACTGCCTATAAATAAAAATAAAATCTCACCTTTTAAAACTTCCCTGGACTTTCACAAACATTTCAAGATAAAAATTAGTCAAATTGATTCAGCCATTCTCAAGTTTTAGCGAGACTAATGAACAGAAATGCATTTTTATTTATGTACATATTTTTAAACTCTGTATTTTATTATAAAAATATGTGTTATGTTCTATTTAATATTACATAATATTCCAAGTCAAAATAAAATATTTATGTTGTGTTAAACAACTCGCACTTCAGGATTGGGATATCCAAAAAATCTTGATCTTATTAACTAATTAGCTAACCATTTGAATCTTTTCCATATTACAAAATACTTAGGAATTAATATCTCTGTCTTACTAAATCCATTGCAGATTTTAAAACAATAATCTTGAATAATTAATATAAATAAATTTAATATTATAAAGTAGTGAGTACTGAAATAGGTAATATTGTCTTTTTATATCACTTGCCAATACAGATACAGATGATTCTAAAATGTCTTATATTTAAGAAGTTCATTTAAAATGTATTTTCCAACTTAACTCGTAAATGTCTAATTATGAAAAATCCACAACAGTTCATACAAAAGTAGTCTCCAAACATCGGAAATAAGGTATATAACGGAGTTAGTGTAGAACGGGTACTGGTGACCACATGAGAATTGATCAGTTAATGCGTTACAAACGAGTTGCACAGTATTTGACCATTATGGAGTCCATTTTACATACACGACTTTAGTGGTAAGCAGAAATTATAGAACGCCAATTGCTACGATTCTTACATACCTCTTTCAGGTCCGTTTTAATATTCATAACACGTTAAACGCCATGGCAGTCACCGGTGACCGACATTACCGCAGGATTTGCCTTCAACAGTTTTTTATTGGTAGCCAAAGCCTTAAAGTTGCTGTGACACTAATATTTACGATGTATCTTCTGATAAATTTATTTTATGACATAAGTCTTGAAAATTCCGAAATATATTTACTTATCAGCGAAAAGATCCATCCTGTTGGTTGGCTTTTTGCATCTTAGGTAGTTAGCGTAGAACTACCAAACTAACCTAATCTCCAGAAGGCCGGTAACGCACGTGTAACGCCTCTGGTGTTCCAGGTGTCCATGGCATCGCCGATAGCTTACCACTTACCATCAGGTGATCCGTCAGCACGTTTACCGGCTTGTCCCATAAAAAAAATTATGTTTCCAGTTATGGGTCTCATGTATTAGGGGATGATTGGAGGTCATATTGTTTTACATAATATACAATAATCACCAGACTCAATGGTACAAGCTAGAGAATCTTTCAAGTCTATCATACTTCAAACATATACAGTTACCCTACCTACAGACATTTACGGTTGTCAGGGGTCCGGGATGATAATAATTATCTGTAATATACATCATCATCATCATCATCATTAACAACCCTCATCTCACACGGAGAAGGTTTGGCAATGCGGGTTGGCGATTGCAAACTTATAATTAGAAATAATACACTCAGGAATCCTCACGATGTTTTCCTGTCAGTGGTGTCTAGACAATCTTAGAAAGTACATATAACTCGGAAAACGTCACATTGGTACTTGCCGTTGGTAGGTTTCGAACCCGCGCTCTCATGCATGAGAAGCGGGCGTCTTCAACCTACGAGCCATCACGATTGTTTGTAATATTATGTAAATGTAAATAAATAACTGGCTGATGAGATGAGATGAGATGCTGAGCGTATATCCCAGATCATTGAAACATTTCTTTTTTAAAATCTTTGCCTCATTTTTTTTGGAGGGGGAAAATCGTCCTGTGACATCTCCCAGCCTTAGGTTAGGCGAGAGGGAGTGTCAGACTCTTACTGACTAAAACCACCCTATTCGATTCGAGGCGGGAAAAGTCATTAGAATATATTCCCCCTTTAAAAAAAAATCTCGAATATTACAATATGGTGCACTATTTACTGGAGTTCCTGTAACTAGAGGTATATACGAAGAACAAGATAGAAGCTAAGACCTCGAAACCTCAGAAACCGAACGTGTCCGGCTAGTCTAAAAATCATCCCGTCCCAATTCCTACCCTATGCTGAGGCCCTGGCATGTAAGGCTACTCACCGAATATTGAAATCATTTAAGTTTAACATTAACGAGTAAATGTGCATTTTACTACCATATCTACCACGTTAATCATAATATAGGTTAAGAGTCGCGGTGAACCTAACGGGTTATCGAGGCTCCGGCTCGAAGTGCAGAAGGAACGGGGTGGTTTTTTTTAGTCAGTAAGAGTACGGCGCGTCGCGTTTCGCGCGCGCCTCAAGGAGCCATCAGATCACCACAGATGGGGCCCAATAGGGCTGTAGCCGATACGGAGCCGCGGAGAACCGGGTTACCGGGTTACCGGGGCTCCGCCTCGAAGTGCAGGAGTAGGAACGGGGTGGTTTTTAGTCAGCAAGAGTCTAACACTCCCTCTCACCCTGACCCGGGCGGGAGAAGTCAACGGATGTTTTCCCCTCTCAAAAAAAAAGTTTGACACTCCCTTTCGCCTCACTCAGGCGCGAGCAGACATTCGACGATTTTCCCCCTTCTTCTATCCCTTAAAAAAATCATAACATAGGTATACCTACCTACTAAAAAGGTAGACAAGACCCATTAGCCGTGCACAAACCCAATAATAAAATAACAAGATTTCCCCTTCTAGTGCGAAAGCAACCATCAAAGAAATAAAATGAAATTGAATTTCTTCTAGAGTGGTTTGAATTTAAAGGCAAACTGTTGCCCTGGTCTTGGAAAAATAGGTCATCGATCCGCTGAGCGCCGGTTACAGGTGGGTTGGGATGTGTGAGAGAGACCCGTATATTGATTCATAGCCTTATGATATTTGCTAGATGTTGACTCGTGAAGGGTCCGATTGTCGAGTGGGATAACGGCCTTGATGTTATTTACTGTAGATTCTGTATGACTATGATTATGACTGCCTCGTTGGCCGAGTGTTCGCAAGTGCGACAAGGGGTCTCGGGTTCGATTCCCAGGTCGGGCACAGTATTACTGTTTTTTTTAAATTCTCAGTAGTAGCACGGAGCCTGGAATTGTGCCCGGTATATGGTAATAGACTCACCCCCTATTACATGGGACTCATAACATAAATAGTGAAAGTGGGTGTTACATTGTACAGTGGCGTAATGTACACCTCTGCCTATCCCTTCGGGGATTAAAGGCGTGATGTTATGTTATGTGATTCTGTAGATTTTGAGAGTTTGGAAAAATGGAGATACGACTTGCTTTTTCTCGTCTTCAAATATCCTCTAATATTTCCACAGAAATATATGAGTATTTCTAATAACTAGTCTTCTGATTTATTTCGTTGCGGGATACAAGATAGTTGTTCATGTCACTAGGATGCGCCGGAATTCAGTATTTTGGTGTTTGCGTGGCTGCATCTACTGTAGATCCTGACCTATATGAGTTGCACCGGTTTTGGAGGTTGTAGTGGGTTGGTCCTATAAAAGGTGTTGAATTTAGGAACTTTATCTACAATAATATGCTGAAAGCCGGGGTCACTACTGTTAGCCAGGATCTACAGTAGATACAAATATAAAAGGGTGAATCTAAAAAAAAAATTGCAAAATGTGAACGGCGTCATTATCCTAAACCCAAAGTTGTCGCGGAGAACCTAACGGGTTACCGAGGCTCCGGCTCGACGTGCAGGAGTAGGAACGGGGTGGTTTTTAGTCAGTAAGAGTCTGACACTCCCTCCCACCTCACCCAGGCGGGAGCAGTCACTAGAGGATTGTCCTCACTTAAAAAAAACCCAAAGTTAGCAATTCAGTTTCTTGAAACCAAAGTGTTTTAACGCTCTCAACCAATCCAATAATGAAGTCGGTTGAAAATACAGATGGGAGTAAGTTACCGCGATGTTTAACCACGCGGGAGGATAATGATTTGTCAAATAAAACTTAATGTTTGACGGAGTATTAACCGAAAACACCGGAACACTGAAGTCCAACGTCTCAGGGACATGAATAACTGTCTTGGTTCCCGCAACGAGATATTATAAATCAGAAGATATTATAAGAGGAGAAGAAAACAAAAACGATAGTTTCCACTAAATTCGAAACTAGTTATAATAACATATTCCTTTTGCAAAATGTTGACAGCAAGCTTTTAATCTTTAACTGTGCTATCAATGAAATGATAGATATTTTGTCTCTCGAACGATTATTATTAATAATTATTATTAATATTTTATTACCTTAACTTCGTTATCTACTTCATACTTTCTTTTTACAATTTTGCACCTTTTTTTTTTTTTTTTTTTTCTATCGCGATGGAAATCCTCATGGACTTCCCGCGCCGTGGGGACGACGAGGGGGCGTGCCGGACTCATACCGGCTAAAACCACCGCGGTGTTCCTTCACTGCCTGTGACCGTGACCCGGGTTGCCCTTACGGAATCACCACACCCGGCAGGCCTCGACCTACCGCTATGTTTGCGGCAGGTCCCGCCACCTTAGCGGCCCTAGGAGGCTGCTTTCCTTCTTCGAGTAGCGCGCGTGGAACACTACGCTAACGCCTACTCCCGCCTATATAGCGGACGTCTGACTCCCCCGGTCAGTTGCCCGCAGGCCTCTCCTCTCATGGAGGACGCAGATCGGCTGCCGCTTCACGGCGCTGACGACCGGCGCGTCTACGGCGAGAGGGGAGAGGACTTGACGCCTCTCTCTCCCTTTCAGCCGCTTCCTTTTCCAACATGACTTGTTCACAAAAGGAAGCGACTCCGTCCCATACGCTCTCGCTGTCGACCATAGCTCGTACAACAGTCGACAGTGACAGGTTACTCCCGCCGAGTACTGCAAAGAGTTCACGACGCGGCTCTGCCCATGCAGTACACTCTCCGCGCCGTATCCTCCAAACCGCTTTAACATTCTGCACCACCCAATGGTCGACTGTCAGAAAATGCCTACGGCATTAAGTCCGCCAATTTCACTATATGTGCAATAAAGTTTTAATAAATAAAATAAATAAATATGCAGAAGGGGTCGTTAATTGAATTATTGACTGCACGGCTGCTGCAGCGGCTGGGCGATATATTCTTGCATGAAACGACAATTTGTGGAATCTATAAATACAAGTTAGCGGTTAAGTTTAGTGTTTATAAAGTAAATTATATGAGAAATGACTTAGGTTGCTTGGGCTCTAAAATAATCTAATTAGTCCGTAAGTTAGGTAATGAAAAAATATTAAACACGATTTTTTTATTTGGTCGTATAATAAAACACTACTTAGATAAAACGAATCAAAGTTTAGGAGTGGGCGCTAAAACGTCATTTCTACGTATAAAATGTATACATAGAAGTGACGTCACGCGACATTTCAAATCAATATATCGTCGAAAGTATTCGTTTCTGTAAGAAAATAAAAATTACGTGTCTAACGATTTAAAATAATCTACAAGACGGACATTAAAATAAAAATTAGTCATCTACCCTATTCCTAACTAGCCGACGTCCTTGAATATAACTATACATAATTTTCTTAAGAACCTGTTACACAGTACTTTAAATGTTTGTGTTACTTCTGACGAATAACAATAAAAAAATTGACTAAATAAATGTGTTTAAAAAAAAAAATATACCAGCACGCCTTTTGAACAGAGTTGCAGTTACACATTACGGCACTTCATACCACTCTACAATGTAACACTCACTTTTCACTATTTTATGTTATGAGTCCCATGAAATAGGGGGTGAGCCTGTTGCCATATACATACCGGGCACAATTCCAGACTCTATGAGATCGTGCTACTATGAGATTTTTTTAAAATAAACCTGTACTTAATACTTTGCTCGACCCGTGAATCGCACCCCCTGCCAAGCAGTCGCACTTGCGACCACTCGGCCAACGAGGCAGTCAAAATATATTTTTTGTGAAATAGGTGCAAGCTTTAAGTATTGGAGAGCCATGCTTCGGCGCGAATGGGCCGGCTCGACCGGAGTGATACCACGGCCTCACAGAAAACCGTGAAGTAAGCGTTGTGTTTCGTCGTGTGAGTGAGGTTACCGGAGGCCCAATTACCCTCCCCTTCCCCAATTTCCCCAATTCCTGAATCGATCGAACGATCCTCAAACTCCTAATCCCCAAAAGGCCTAGGTAACGCCTCTGGTGTTCCAGTTCCAGGTGTCCATGGGCGACGCCGATTGCTTACCAACAGGTGATCCGTATGTTCGTTTACCGGCTTATGCCATAAAAAAACGAGCAAACGGCTGGTCTCCTAATCTACCTAATGGTAAGCGTCACACGAAAGGTCAGAAGAGTCACAACTGCGTTGCCAGCCTTTAAGTGAGAATCCTCACCGTTTTTGAAGTACCTCGGAAATACCCGGACGACGTTTTATTCCACAGTTTTGCTGTATAAATATGACGTGTCAGTTAAGCTTATTCCAATACAAATTAATCAGACATTTTAACGCCATGACAGTCGATTACTGGTCTATCTGCCTGAAACATATTTATGAAACGCAATTTCACTATGGAACACGAACTATCCAATTTCCAAATTCAACATCTGAATATGCAACTGTTTGATATACTGTGCTGTATTCAATCAATGCGTTTGTATACTGTACCATGTAGCTATGCACATAAGGGACTATACAGACAGCAGGGGGACGTCAAATTGTGTAATTGAAAAGCGACCACCGCGTCGCGTCGCATCGATCGTATATACAGGTCGTGTTAAAAGCTTTGGCTGATTTCAAAATAGATTTTTGACAAATTGGTGTTTTGTTGAGAGTCTATAAAAGCAAGAATGAGAACATTTTTTTGAGGAGTTGTAATCTTCGAGAATGTCTTCTTTCGCCTTGGGTGAGCCAAGAGGGACTACCATACTCTTACTAACTAGAAACTACCCCGTTCCTACCCCTACATCAAGTCGGAGCCGCATTAACCCATTAGGTTCTCCGGGACTCCGAACCTATATTATGATTAGGTAACATTGTACCTCTAGATAGGGTAGTAAAATGCACATTTACTCGTTAATGTTAAACTTAAATGATTTCAATATTTGGTGAGTAGCCTTACATGCCAGGGCCTCAGCATAGGGTAGGCATTGGAAAAGTAAATATTTCGTTATTAACTAAAATCGCAAGTTACTCACGTTAGCTCAGTGAGCTGCGCAACCTCGCCGCGACCGCGCACGCTACTCATGAGGAAGACCCCTCTGTGGTTCGAAACTAGTAGAGCTTTTTTCAGTATATTCACGTGAGTAACCCGTGATTTTAATTGATTTCGATATTGACATGCAATAAGAGGAAATTAAAGATCAGAGTGTCTACTTGCACAGATAATCACAAGTCCAACTACTGAACAAGGGGGCTTCAGTTTGGCTTCATGGCGAGAAAAACTGTATTGTTAAATTTAATTTATAGAAATAGTCGGTAAGAGCATACACAAAGAAAGAAAGAACATTTATTCAGCATCAGACACGATTGAAAAAGAAATAAAATAAAGAATACATAGCATAGACTCTGGGTAATGCACGGTAAGTGGTAAAAGGTTTACCCATATAAAAACTTAAGACTATCTTTTCAGTAGAGAACAGTAGGTTTATAACGATTAACGTAATTTTTTTTTTTTTTAAGGGGGAAAATCATCGAATGACTGCTCCCGCCTGGGTGAGGCGGAAGGGAGTGTCAGACTCTTACTGACTAAAAACCACCCCGTTCCTTCTCCTGCACGTCGAGTCGGAGCCCCGGTTACCCGTTAGGTTCTCCGCGGCTCCGAATCGGCATCGGCCGTATTGGGCCATCTGTGGTGGGCTCTTTGAGGCGCGCGCGGAACGCTCGGCGCCGTACGCTCGGGTCTGTTTCTGGTCGGACGGGGAGCCACCCATGCTCGCCGTCCGCAGGCCCGCGCTTACGGTGGCCGGAGATCGTAACGATTAACGTAATAAGAGTTTTTTAGCGCGGAGTTTTTTATAGACATTATGATGTTCTTCAATATTGTTGTACATTATTTTGTTCTATCGCTAATAGTTTCGGCAGCGCGTTCGACGAAAGACATTTTAAGACTCATTTTTCTACACCTTCGGTTACATTGTTCAAATTTTACCAAGGATCCCTAATTTTTTTCAAAATGAAATGTAGCCTATGTCAAATTACAAGAATGTAGCATTCTATTGGTGAAAGAATTATTTAAGTCGGCCCAGTACTTTTTTGAGCCTATTCATTACAAACATACAAAAATAGGTACAAATCTTTCCTCTTTATAATATTAGTATAGAAATGACCTTCGACTTTCGCATTATTTTACCGCTTAAAAAGGAGGCTTTTTACTGCACCTCTATTTAAAAATGTAAGCAAACCAAATTTCTCCACTAATAACCTACTGCATATCAAAAAAATGAACCGTAAAACAAAAATACTGATTTGCACACAAATTGTTGAATATTAGGTTAGGTTTTGTTTTTTTTTCACGACCTTTAGTGTGCAATTCAATATTTTTGGTGGTAATTTCGAATATTTTGATTGAAAAAGGAGAATTTACAGTTAACGTATTACCCGTTTAAAACCCCCTTTTCCGAATCGGATAGTGTTCCTAAAACATGCTATATACGGTCGAATAGAAGCAGAACTCTCGTCGGTAGTTTATATTTTGAAACCATGTGCATATGTACTCTCCTGTTTGCTACCCCCTCCCCGCTTGCATGTCTGTCGGCTGCCCGTGTGTTTCGATTGGGGATGGTCAGGTAAAATTAAGTTTTGATTGAAATACGATTTTGATTTAGTCAGATAGACTGTAGCATAGCATGGTGTATATTTTATTCTAATTGAATGTTTCAAAAGTACTGGTTGGTATAAGGATTAATTAAAATAAATTAGATACTATACATAACACGCCTTTTATCCCCGAAGGGGTAGGCAGAGGTGTACATTATGCCACTGTACAATGTAACACCCACTTTTCACTATTTATGTTACGAGTCCCATGTAATAGGGAGTAATACTTTGGATAGAAACTATAATGAGACTAATTACAAATTAACTGGCAAAAAACAAACAAAATTAAACGTAGTCATTGAGGATTTTCGCTTGTGTCATAAATGCTTTTACGAAACATCACATCATCCGAAACAACTATTTGTAGATTACAGAATTAATAAACCTGTAATAAACTGTATAATGTAATCTATGAGTCATTCTGCTTACCCCTTTAACGAACAAAAGGCATGATATTATATACTGACCCTTTCAAAGCTAATAGGGCGTGATGGAGGACGAATAGTGTATTGATGCGTGTATTCGAATCCCTTTCGATCTAAATATAGGATTGCAACCCTGTGGCTATTTGGAATCAATCAAGGTCTTCGTTATATTGAAGATAAGTGTAGGAGAGCCATGCTTCGGCACAAATAGGCCGGCTCGACCGGAATGATACCACAGCCGAGCAGAAAACCATAGTGAAGCAACGATTGCGTTGTATTTCGTCGTGTGATTGAGGTTAACGGAGGCCTAATTACCCTCCCTTCACAGTCTCCCCAATCGCCAAATTCCCCACAATCGACAAATTTCCAATTTCCAAAAGGCCGGTAATACACTTGAAACGCTTCTAGTGTTCCAGGTGTCCATAGACGACGCCGATTGCTTACCGTCAGGTGATCCGTCAGCTCGTTTACCGACTTATCCCATAAAAAAACATAACGTTCTGTTTTAAAAGCGTATGTAGTTATTATTGGACACATTTTATTCACTTACAGTTACATATACATTTCAGTCACTTCTAGAGGTACATATGTACATTTTATACGTAGAAATGACGTTTTAGCCCCCACTCCTAAACTTTGATTCGTTTTATCTAAGTATTGTTTTATTATACGACAAAATAAATAAATTCGTGTCTAATATTTCTTCATTACTTAACTTACGGACGAATTATATTTTTAATTATCATACCCTGTCATCATCCCAATTGTATTTTACTTTGTTACCAATACCATACGGCGTCCTGTTAGCTTCCACTTCTTCTGAACTATATGCCTTCCCTGGTTAATCATCATCATCACTGGATTTGTAACTCATATTCTCCTTCTCTTCTTCATCAGGCTTCATAGAAATGATGTCAGCATACGTGCCACAATTCGGTCACATTGACGCTGGGCTGGTCTGCACGTGGGTCCTGGAGCTGGAAGCTGAGCTCAACCAACGAGATGACACGGATTCGCTTTCAAATAACGGTGAGTACTTACCAAAGGTGACATTGGAACACCGATTATACCATTTGTTAAAAAAATGGGTGCAACTTAAATAAAATAATTCGGGCGACTATCTTTACCGCGAGTGTGGTGTGGCTCATGATCATGGGCCCTGGGGAGGCTAGAAACTTTTCGAGCAACCTCGTTAAACAGTTACGTGATTTATGCCTTAAAACCAAAGTGGTCCCTAGTTTTCCATAATTAAGGGTATAATTTTTGTTGTGATCTTTTTTTTACTTTCGTTTTATTTAATAGTTTGTGGTTAATTGGTTATTTGTATTCTGTATCTTACATGGGTCGAAGTAAATAACATTATACTATAACTAGTAAAAAAAAGGAAACATCAAAAATTATACCCTCAATTTAGGCGTCAAAGTATTCGTCCGCATCACTCTCACAGGGGAACGTTCCCAAAAGACTGGCAGCATTGCCACGTTGAATGGCAATGTTTATTTTCTGTCCGAAGAAATAGCCAGCCCTCTGGTCACGCGTAGAGCCGATTAGCCTACGGGCGATATCTTTAAAAACAGAGGGTGCACTGGGACCCCATGGCCCAAGTGTTTCGACCCCAAACGGCTCAAAGCAGTAGTTACCCACTAGATTTGAATATTTACGCCGTTTGAGGGCCTCTGCCGCGGAAGCGGCCGCACCAACGCATGCAGCGGTTAATAGTTTAATAGTTTAGTTGTAGTTAATTTTAAGTTAGAGTATTGAATTCAATCATTAGTTGTATAAATATAATATACAATATACAGTGTGTTAGGTTAAACGAGGGACTTATTGAGGGAGGGTATTCAGTATTCGATTCTCGTCTCGAATATGTAAAAAACCTATAACCAAAATTTTTGAAGTAATTGTCCAATAAAATAAATCATCATGAACACTGAGCACGCAACAAGTGAACTTGTAAACAGAAACAGTACTTACATAAAGTAAGTCGCGTTGCAAAACATGCGCCGATCTTGCCGAAAAGGATAGAGTGCGCTTAAGCCCGCTAAGCCGTAACCCGTAAGCGTAAGCGGAAGCGTTTTTATGGTTCTGTCTGTTATTTATTAGTGTTTTCGTTTCGTTTATATTTTTGTAAGGTTCATGTGAGTATACACTATTATGGGTTTGAATATGTCCCTCGTTTAACCTAACATACTGTATATATACAATAATATAATGTTTCATAAATAAATGGGAGCTTTTACTTAGAGGTACTGGATCATAATAATTCAGTAGTCGAGCCCTAAAGACAAATATATCAGAAAGACGGCACACAAATGACAATAAATCTATAGATAAATTCAGATAACTTTACTTTATAATGTGAAGAATTGCACAACTGGATTCCCCCTAGTCTTTTCCATTATCGTACCACAAGACAATCGGCGAGGCGTCACCGATTCATGGTAGATGTCCCACCTGCACGACCGAAGCGCTTCGCATCAAACTTCCTTGTGCGTACTACTAAGGAGTGGAATTCATTGCCAGAGACTATATTTCCTGAAGGGTATAACCTGGGTGTCTTCAAGGCCCGAGTAAATAGATTGCTCATGGGACGACGTGCTCCATCGTAGGCCGCATCATCGTTTACCATCAGGCGAGATAGTGGTCAAACGTCGGTCCATTAAATATAAAAAAAAATCTCTTGTTCCAGATGACTCTGCAAGCAGTGATAGGCTCAGCCTTACGCTGCAGAATCTCAGCGAGATGCTGCCACCGATGACTAAGAACAGCAGGTACCAAAAAGATTATTAACCATATGAATATGGATTTGTCATAATCACGTACGTAGGTAGCGCGAAAATCGAAAAAAAATGAGAATATAACTGCGCACTACTCGTTAGATCGTTACAAGTGCGTTACCGTTTATGTTATGAGTCTTATGTAATGGGTGAGCCTATTGCCGTATACCGGGTACAATTCCGGACTCCGTGCTACTACTGAGAATTAAAAAAAACAGTAATACTTTGCCCGACACGGGAATCGAACCTGAGACCCCTTACCTGGCACTCGGCCAATGAGGCAGTGAGTGTATGTAGTGTATTTAATTCTATAGCAGCCGATCTCACTCCAACTCGGAGTCGTCTGAGAGCGTGGAAGGCAACAGGCGCCCCCTGCTGGAGGAAGACGTGCACGCGGAACAGTGCAAGGCTCTCGCTGAGATGTTCCCCAACACTTGCGCCATGGAGGTAAGTCAATATTTATAGAGCTAGCGACCCGCCCTGGCTTCGCACGGGTGCAATATGCATGTATTATACCTATAAGAATCACTCTATCTATTAAGAAAAAACGGATCTGAATCCGTGGCGTACTTTTAAAGATCTAAGCATACATAGGGAAAGACAGACGGCGGATAGCGATTTTGTTTTATACTAGGTAGTGATAGCCTGCATGGGAATCGGGCAGACAGATCTCCTGATGATAAGCAATCAACGTCGTCCATATACACCACACTAAACGCGTTACTAATGCGTTACCGGCCTTTTGAGGCTTAAGAACTTGAGGATTGGGGATTCGAGATTAAGGATATTGGGGAGGGGAGTTATTGGACTTCAACCTTACTCACGCGAAACAACGTTTCAGTTAGGGCACACTGGTTTTCTGTGAGGGTCAGGGGTATTCTGTGACGGTTTTCTGGTCATACCGGCCCATTCGTGCTGAAACATGGCTCTCACACAATTCTAATCATAATAATTATTTTATTAACTACGTTTCAAAAAATCGATTTCAACCCCCCTTTTTTTTGAAGTCGTTGGATTAATATACTAAAACGTTCTTCTTTCTTTCTTTCTAAGTGTCACAAACACTTTTCCGAAAATTGGTTCAACCAATCGCGAGATAATTGCACACAAACATACACATACATGTCAAACTGAGGTCCTCCTTTTTTTCCTTTTTGAAGTCGGTTAAAAATATTGTTAACTACCTACTTCCGCGCGGTTTCTCACGCTCTGCTCAGCTCCTATTGGTCGTAGCGTGATGTTTTATAGCTTATAGCCATCCTCGATAAATGCGCTATCCAACACAAACATAATTATTCAAATCAAACTTGTAGTTATGGAGATTAGTGCGTTCAAACAAACAAACAAAAAAACAAACCCTTCCGCTTTAGAGGTATATAAGAATATAAGATTTCAACTCTACACTATCTCCAGATCAAGCACTGCGTCTCAATCGGTCACGGTGACGTCGAACGGGCTGCAGCTACACTCCTACACCGCCGCGAACAAGGACAGTCTCTGTCCGCCGCCGCACTGCACTCCGCCGCGCGGACTACTCCGCTCTGTGACGACAGCGAGCTCAAGAACAGGATCATTGCTCGGTGAGTAACATTATCTCGCACCTACACGTAAGACAGTCTCTGTCCGCCGCCGCACTGCACTCCGCCGCGCGGACTACTCCGCTCTGTGACGACAGCGAGCTCAAGAACAGGATCATTGTTCGGTGAGTAACATTAGCTCAAACTGTACCATTGCTGGGACAGTTGTGTTGGTCCGTGAGCAACATTTGCTCAAACTGTACCAATGCTGGGACAGTTGTGTTGCTCGGTGAGTAACATTAGCTCAAACTGTACCATTGTTGATACAGTTGTGTTACTCCGTGAGTAACATTAGCTCAAACTGTACCATTGCTGGGACAGTTGTGTTGCTCCGTGAGTAACATTAGCTCAAACTGTACCATTGCTGGGACAGTTGTGTTGCTCCGTGAGTAACATTAGCTCAAACTGTACCATTGCTGGGACAGTTGTGTTGGTCCGTGAGCAACATTTGCTCAAACTGTACCATTGCTGGGACAGTTGTGTTGCTCGGTGAGTAACATTAGCTCAAACTGTACCATTGTTGATACAGTTGTGTTACTCCGTGAGTAACATTAGCTCAAACTGTACCATTGTTGATACAGTTGTGTTACTCCGTGAGTAACATTAGCTCAAACTGTACCATTGTTGATACAGTTGTGTTACTCCGTGAGTAACATTAGCTCAAACTGTACCATAGTTGATACAGTTGTGTTACTCCGTGAGTAACATTAGCTCAAACTGTACCATTGCTGGGACAGTTGTGTTGCTCCGTGAGTAACATTAGCTCAAACTGTACCATTGCTGGGACAGTTGTGTTGCTCCGTGAGTAACATTCGCTCAAACTGTACCATTGTTGATACAGTTGTGTTACTCCGTGAGTAACATTAGCTCAAACTGTACCATTGCTGGGACAGTTGTGTTGGTCCGTGAGCAACATTTGCTCAAACTGTACCAATGCTGGGACAGTTGTGTTGCTCCGTGAGTAACATTCGCTCAAACTGTACCATTGTTGATACAGTTGTGTTACTCCGTGAGTAACATTAGCTCAAACTGTACCATTGTTGATACAGTTGTGTTACTCCGTGAGTAACATTAGCTCAAACTGTACCATTGTTGATACAGTTGTGTTACTCTGTGAGTAACATTAGCTCAAACTGTACCATTGTTGATACAGTTGTGTTACTCTGTGAGTAACATTAGCTCAAACTGTACCACTGTTGATACAGTTGTGTTGCTCCGTGAGTAACATCAGCCTACACTGTTCCACTGCAAAAACTGTCTGCTGTCTGTCTGTCTGCTCAGTGATTTGGTCTGTTCTAATTCTAAAACAGCCGTTTTATTTTTGTAAAGAAAGCATTTAAAATTAGTCGTAAAACTAATTCTATCAGTAGACCAATCAAACGCAGTCGTCTTTATTTTATACAGTTATTAATTTAATTATAATCCCGTGTCTCGATTACAGATATTCTTACGTGGACAAGAACGCGGACCAAAAGGAGCACAAGCCGCTGGCTCCTAAGATTGAGCCAAAGAAGATGGTTCGGTACAGGGACAATAAGATCGTCTCGCTCAAGGGGGAGAGGTACACTGAGGTACGTAATCTAACTAGATACAGGTTCGATGTGTGGTTGAAGCAAAATTTTTTTGACCTTAGTAACTTAGTTGTGAAATAATCTGGAATTAAGTTTAAGGATACTTGTATAACTTGAAGTTAAACTAACTTGGGTTCGATTCTCAAGTCAGTAATAGTGTTTTTTCGTGGTGGACTGATCTTGACTTTGATTCCCGGGTCAGGGACAGCTTTTTTCGTCACTTTTTTATAATAACTTATATAGCTGGCGAAAATTGAATAGATACAAACTTTAATTTCAATCATTAAGTCTTTTGTTTAATTTTATTACTGCTCACTGTTACACATTAGCACATTGATGTCCAGTTCAATGCCCGGGTGGGAATGATGAGGACCTTGTACAATGATTTAGAATTTTGCTGGCGAACAAATGCTGGCGTTCAGACTTTATGTTTTATGCTACTACATCTAACTGGCCTATTAACAGTCAGTTGACTATGAAAAAGCATTACTGATATACACTGATATAAACAATATTCTCAAACACCTCCCAAGGTACCCAAGTCTGGAGTCGACGAGGAAAACTTGAAGAAGCCCAAAAAACATCACTGCCCTTAACCATTAAGAGCATGTCAGTACAGTGGACCGGCGGCACTCGCGCTCCCCCCACTTACGTCAACCCCCCTCCCCCACGCACGCTCGACACCCCTTCTTTACGTAATCCCCCTAAAAATCGTAATCGTAATCTCGATATTCGTAATCGTATACGTAGTCTCAAACGCACTTACGATGTGTTTTATAATCGTACGTAGATTTATAATTAAGATAAAATCATACTCGATTCGTAGTAGTAAAAATCAAATAACGCGAATATGTGTCAAAATTTACGTTAATCGCGTAAACGTAATTAGTGTATTTAGTGTCACGTACGTTTTCGTGTGTAATCGTTATGTATGTGGGAATATTAATCGTGAATGCAGTCGCATGCAATCCGATTATTTGATTAATCGTTTGCACGTGAATCGGTTTGCGTGCACGGACGATTATACGGTGTTTACGTCGTGTATTTTATTGGTATATTTAATTAATTATTGTGATTTTGAAGTAATTCTTAATATTCACAATTTTAGTCACGAGCGTGCGTTCATGTGCGTAGATTTTAATAGTATGATTAAAAGGAAAGTGCGTGATTCTAATAAACAATACATTTTTCCGCTTAGATCCAGTACTGATTTTATAAAATTATTTAATTTTAATTGTATTACGTCACAATTTAAATTTATAGACTGTAATTTAATTATTAATTTAGTTTTTTTCGTATTTATTTTTAGTTTTAGGCTATTTATGCGGCTTTGCAGTATTAGTGTTACTATGGCATTATTGTGGTCGTGTCGAAAAGAGAATAAGGTTTGTGAAACAAGTGTCGATGCCATAGTGTCACACGGAGCCCTAAAATGTAGCTTCGCAACAAACCAAAGAGTAAATGGCACAGTCGCAAAGCGGCATTTTAGCGGCCCGTTCGGCCATTTTGGATTTCCAATAGTTTTAAGTATAATGATCTGTTTACCTGTGATTTTGTATCGTTATTATAATTTAATTATTATTATAAATGTGATTCCTATGTTAGGTGTAAAGTTTTTACGTGAATCTGTGATTGAATCGCCATTTTTATTTAATTATTATCCTCTAAGCGGTTTTTATAGTTGTTTTAAATTTGACAGTTGTCACTGTCAGTTGTCATTTAGTAATATGCGAAGTGAAAACTTGTGATGATATTATAATTTAGTTTAAACGGTTGTATGGTAATGATTTGTTGTGTTTTTATTGCTTTGTTCGTCTGTGCCGTGTCGCGATCTCAGAAATTGTCGAGTTGTTTTTTAAATGGCATTATGTCTAGCGCGGTGACAGGTGAAGTGTCAAAACTAAACGTCATTGTTTTTTTTTTCAAAATTAATTACTTATGGTAGCTTTTTGAGCTGGCGTCTTTATTACCATTTATTTCTAAAATTATAACTGCCTCATTGGCCGAGTGGTCGCAAGTGCGACTGCCGGGCAAGGGGTCTCGGGTTCGATTCCCGGGTCGGGCAAAGTATTACTGGGTTTGTAAAAACCTCAGTAGTAGCACGGAGTCTGGAAATGTGCCCGGTATATGGCAATAGGCTCACCCCCTATTACATGGGACTCTTAACATAAATAGTGAAAAGTGGGTGTTACATTGTACAGTGGTATAATGTGCACCTCTGCCTACCCTTTCGGAGATAAAAGGCATGATGTTATGTTATGTTATATTTTATCTACCGAACTTATATAGCACGGATCATTAATAAAAAATTAATCATTTTAACAGACCGTACACGGATCATCAACAAAAATTAATCATTTTACCCGACTACGTAGAAAGTTGAGTAATGCTATCTTCAGTTATGTATGACGTAACAATAAATCATTACCGTTAAGCAGTTAATTAATTAATTTTAAATAAGTTCTGACACAGACTGATTTGTTTAATTAAACGCATTGCTCATGGAATGAGATATTTTATGGATTGTGTTTATATGTCCAGAAGACACTATACAAGAAAGGGAATACTCCTTTTTAAAAGGCCGGCAACGCACCTGTGTTTCCTCTAGTGTTCCGGGTGTCCATGGGCGGCGCTGATCGCTTACCATCAGGTGATCCGACAGCTCGTTTCGCCTCTTATTCCATAACAAAAAAACGAGTGCTTGCAAAAGAGACTACAGAGCAAAGGGTCGCAGGTTTGATAGAAATAATACTAGAAAGTAAAGTTTACCATTTTGAAAATTGTCTGAGGAATCTAAAATGTTTCTTGTGCCTGTGTAGTGTTATAAGTTCGCTCCATAATATATGAAATTTATAATATTTAATGACAATTGAGAGTTGTCCTTCAGGCAAGGGGTTTCGTTCGATTCCCGGGTCGGGCCTTTGCCCGAAAACATAATAATTTGACAATAGCAGCGCGACAGTCGCCGCGTCGTGGGTCGCGAAATGCTGCTCAAGAATATGAGCCTCTAGCATGGCTTGAAACTAGTCGAGTTCCGAGTCAAATTATTACGTGAGTAAGCCGAAAACATCATAATTTATTTAGTATGTCTCACGGAAATATTACTGAGTTTTTAAAAGATCTCAGGCGTAGCACGGAGTCTGGAATTGTGCCCGGCATATGGCAATAGGTTCACCCTCTATTACATGGGACTCATAATCGAACCCGAGACCCTTTGCCCGGCAGTCGCACTTGCGACCACTCGGCCAACGAGGCAGTTCTAACTTTATGTCTGCTAAAATTCAAAGCAATCGGTTTAGTAGTTACGGCGTGAAAGCGGAACAAACAAACAAACTCACTTTCCGATTTATAATATTAGTAAGGATAGTCACTTAGTCGGGTATACGACACCCGCGGGAAGAGTAGGTGTGGTGATTAATAGAGGTATATTCTACTCTGACGTTACCGCGTCTCATCTAGTTCTGGACATATAAATATAATCTATATGCCATTATTATTATTTATTTTAAGCATACAGCTTGGCTGTATGACGTCTCTCTCTGTTTTAGAAAAGTGATTATTTAAAAAATAAATCAATTTAAATGTTATTTTTGAGATTATTTTCATATTTTTGAAAATATTGTTGTTCGCAATTCCGATTGTTGAGTTAAGTTGCGCGGGTTCGATTACCAAATTAGAAAAGTTGTTGCCGAGTATTTCAATATTTGAAATTCTCAGTGACTTTGTATTTCGAAAATATTTAAATAATCTCAAAGTAATAGGCATTTTCATTTGTGCATTGAATTTAAAATTTAATAGTACTAGAGTCAGTATTAATAATACTATGAAATACTTTTTCTGCTTACCCCTTGAACGAATAATTAAGCGCAATGTTGGAAAAATGATCTCAAGCGCATCTAACGAGCAAAAAGTTTTGGGTATGATACCCAGGTCGGGTAGAGAAAAACAATTCTAAAATTATTCTTTACTAGCGACCCGCCCCGGCTTCGCACGGGTACAATATGCATATATTATACATATAAACCTTCCTTAAGAATCCCTATCTATTAAAAAAAACCGCATCAAAATCCGTTGCGTAGTTTCAAAGATCTAAGCATACATAGGGACAGACAGACGGCGGATAGCGACTTTGTTTTATACTATGTAGTTATTCTGTTTTCAGATGACTTTACTAAACCAGCTTTCGCCCGCGACTTCGTCCGCGTAGCATATGATTCCTGTTTAAACCCATGGGAGCATTTAATCGGGATAAAAATCCGACTTTGTTTTATACTATGTAGGGATTTTAGCCATGGTCGTCCCACTGGCAAAGGCGTCCCTACACTTCTTCCACTCGTTTCATTTTATAGCTTACTGTAGCCAATCAATTAAAAATTATTATGACATAAAAAAATGTAAAACAATGAAGTAAATCCTCTTGAATAGGACCTATTTAAAAAAAACGCATCAACATACGTTGTTAATTTTAAAGATCTAAGCATACATAGGGACGGAGAGCGGAAACCGACTTTCTTTTAACTCTTTCAGTCACACTTTTAATTGGTTACGAATATATTTTATTCAATTATACAGAAATGCTTAAAAACCAATGCAAAGTAATTTGAAGCATACTTCAAAATTGAATTTCTAAGAAAAGGTGGTTAGTTACAGTGACCACCAAGACTGAAAGTGTAAAACTATGCAGTGTTAACTTATTTATTACAAAGTATTATTAATATTCGACTCTATATAAAACAACTCGCCAAAATTTGGTGCTAAAATCAAATTAAAAAAATGAAATTGCCAAAATGCGTTAGATAATTTAAAAAATTAACTCAATATTTCAAATTTTTAAGAGATTGACGTTCCTCTGAATGAGAACGCTTCGCTTTTTTATTTAAATGACTTTATTAGTTCTTGTTCTAGGACCTATTGAATAATTAAATACATACACTAATAAATCAAAATCTAAAATGAATCAAGTCTCAAAACATTAATATCTTTACCTAAAATTTAGTTTCTATGCAGTCAAAAAAATAACGGAATAATAAAATACAATTTTTTATTTCAGAAGTTCATTTAAAAAGTGAATAATTCATTTAAAAAATGTATCCAACATTTATTTTTGTTGTATTGGTCCTAAAACAAAAATTAATATAGAGGTAAATAACACTTATTTTATCTCTTTATTTTATTATAAACGAAATGTTTTATGATTTTTATTAAATGTACTTGACAGTATTATTTTATTTTAAAATGAATTAATTAATAAATTGAATTTATTTATTTATTTACAAGTTTAAAAAATAGATAATTATTAATTTCCTTTTTATTCAAATTTTAAAGATCTTTTATCATTCATATGATATATTATTTTGAAATTTGTTTAATATTAAAATAATCAAAAGCGGTTCAATTCCTATGTCATGCGAACTATTAATGAGTTTTTATCAAAATTCTCAGTAATAAATAACTAATAAATTTTGGAATTGAGCCCAAAGTATAGCTTGCTATCAAGTAGAATTCATACATAGAACAAAAATTATGTTATCTAATGTCAACAGTACAAAAAATAGCGAAAAATTTAAGCAAAAGTAAAATTTTTTGAATACAAATATATTTACATATCTTCAATAAATATTCAAATAATATATTTTATGAATGACTTACTTCAACATCTGGGAGACGCCGAAAATATGTTATACTTTTTTTTATTTACAAAATTGTATTTGTTTGTAGATAAAACGACGTTAGCATATGCGACTAGCAAACGTCAGTCTCAGGTTCGAGTCTCGAGTCTGACAATGTATTAGAGTTTTTCATTGTGAATTTCACAATCAATAACATTATATTTGTTACACGTAATAAAACTTCGTTCCTTATTAAAGGAATAATTGTACAGATTATTCACTTATCTAGTGCTCGACTGGTTTCGGTCCACGTCGGGAGCCCTTAAATATGAGCAGCATAAAAGTAATCGATGGCAGCTTAAAGTTTCGTGATTACATTATAATAACAATTTCTAAACTCAATCACATACAATTTTGTGAATAAAAATACCAAAATCCAATATGGCGGCAATCACAGATGCGTACAAACTCTAAATCTATGACCACGCATTTATTTTCTATGATTTTTTTTTATTATGAAATTTTTTAATTGTATAATTTTTACGTATGATTGTGTATAGTTTCTATGAATTACTTGTGTAAGTGATACCGTTTTTAATTTAAATTTAAAAACCTACAATTTATAATGCCCGGTACAAAGTGTGGGAGAGCCATGCTTCCGGACCGGAGTGATATGGGGCCTCACAGAAAACCGACGTGAAGCAACGCTTGCGTTGTGTTTCGTCGTGTGAGTGAGGTTACCGGAGGCCCAATTACTTTCTCCTTCCCCAATCTCCCCAATCCCAGAATCCCCAACGATCCTCAAACTCGTAATCCCCAAAAAGCCGGTGACGCACTTGTAACGCCTCTGGTGTTCCAGATGTCCATGAGCGACGCCGATTGCTTACCATCAGGTGATCCTTCTGCTCGTTTGCCTCCTATTCCATAAAAAATATAACGATATCAACCCGCTCGTTTTTTAATTCAGTTAATTGATATACTAAAACCTTATCCTTAATGTCAGTAACGATTTTCTGGAAACCGCATCGAAATTGGTTCAGCCAAATGCGAGATAAACGCGCACAAACAAACAAACATACATACATATGACAGTTCAAATTGAGAACTTCCTTGCTTTTTCAAGTCAAATTATAAACGTCTGTTGTTTGACTTGTATCGCAAAAGGACCTCGCGTCACAAAAGGATAAAAAGTAGCCTATATTACATATACCAATGCACACAGCGCCATGTATACCAATACTTTTGTTTTCCCTCGGGATATCAATTTTATCTGGGATAAAAAGTACCCTATTATTTAATCCGGACTTCTAACTTTACGTCTGCAAAAATTCAAAGCAATTGGTTTAGTAGTTACGGCGTGAAAGCGGAACAAACAAACAAACTCACTTTCTGATTTATAATATTAGTAAGGATTTATACTGCATCGTGCCTGGTGTTGAATAAATGTTTTTTCTTTCTTTCTGGTAATCTCGACAGAACAGCGCAAGGAGCATAGTCGGGCAGGCGCAATACGTAGATGTTGCTTACATTGCAAGCGATTTATTTATTTATTCAGAAAATTTACAAATATAACATTACAGCTTACCCCATTTAAGTTATACTGTCAATCTTACGCTATGTATCTACTATCTATACAGATAAATGAGATTGGAGTATCTGTTTGTAACATTGACATAACCACTTTCTACTATATGCATATGAATATATAAAATAACACATTTTAAATTTTTTGTCTGTCTGTCTGTTTGTACTGGCGAATCTCTAAAATGGCTGGACCGATTTTGACGGGACTTATCGGCAGGTAGTTAATATACTGAGGAGTAACATAGGCTTTGATTTTAACGGAGTCAACTAATTACAGTTAAAACCGGTGTCACTTATATAAAAATAATCACGCTCTCATTCTCATATCTAAGTCCAGTGTAAAACAATTGTACTGAAAATATATCGTAAATATCCCTACAAATGTGTTTTATTTAAACTTTAGTTTTCTGAGGCACGAATGGGCCGGTTCGACCGGAGTGATACCACGACCGAGCAGAAAACCGACGTGAAACAACAGTGAGCTTGCATTGTGTTTAGTCGTGTGAGTGAGGTTACCGAAGGCCTAATTAAAACTTCTTCCCCGATCTCCTCAATCCCTGAATCCCCAACAATCCTCAAATTCCTAATTCCCAAAAGGCCGGTAACGCACTTACAATGCCTCAGGCGTTCCAGGTGTGCATGGGCGAAGCCGAATACTTACCATTAGGTGATCCGCTCGTGTACCGGCACTACATAGGTGGGACCTATGTAGTGTATAGGTGTCCAATCAACAAGTAGGTAACGAGGTTGACTGTCCAGGGGGCTTACTCTTGAATCCAATTCCGATTAAACTGTCAAACACCAAGCGGTCGCCGGTGACCGCAACCTATTGTTCTATAATTGTGTCTATAATGACGGTACTCGACGAGTTAAACGACATTGGTATTGTGAAATTTCGTATTCACGTGTTGCAACACTAGCGCCCTTTGCATCCGTATCGCGTGGATATTAAATAAACTAAATGGTATTGAGTTTGTCTTTATATTCCGTACTCTGAATGTTATTTTAACAGCTACGATAGAGGTTGTATAGTTTTTACATTGAATAATTATTGAGATTTTATTGGATTGAAATTGCATTGACATTGAGATTGATTTCAAGAGTACGTAAGCGTTCAGGCGACACATGTACTTAGATATCATCATGAGCTAATGTTCACATGTAAACAGCAGCTCATGTAGTGTAGATGTCCAGTCAACAAGGATGTAGCGAGGTTGACTGTCCAGGCGACACACGTACTTAGGTATCGTCATGAGCTAATGTTCACATGTAAACAGCAGCTCATGTAGTGTAGATGTCCAGTCAACAAGGATGTAGCGAGGTTGACTGTCCAGGCGACACACGTACTTAGGTATCGTCATGAGCTAATGTTCACATGTAAACAGCAGCTCATGTAGTGTAGATGTCCAGTCAACAAGGATGTAGCGAGGTTGACTGTCCAGGCGACACACGTACTTAGGTATCGTCATGAGCTAATGTTCACATGTAAACAGCAGCTCATGTAGTGTAGATGTCCAGTCAACAAGGATGTAGCGAGGTTGACTGTCCAGGCGACACACGTACTTAGGTATCGTCATGAGCTAATGTTCACATGTAAACAGCAGCTCATGTAGTGTAGATGTCCAGTCAACAAGGATGTAGCGAGGTTGACTGTCCAGGCGACACACGTACTTAGGTATCGTCATGAGCTAATGTTCACATGTAAACAGCAGCTCATGTAGTGTAGATGTCCAGTCAACAAGGATGTAGCGAGGTTGACTGTCCAGGCGACACACGTACTTAGGTATCGTCATGAGCTAATGTTCACATGTAAACAGCAGCTCATGTAGTGTAGATGTCCAGTCAACAAGGATGTAGCGAGGTTGACTGTCCAGGCGACACACATACTTAGGTATCGTCATGAGCTAATGTTCACATGTAAACAGCAGCTCATGTAGTGTAGATGTCCAGTCAACAAGGATGTAGCGAGGTTGACTGTCCAGGCGACACACGTACTTAGGTATCGTCATGAGCTACTGTCCACATGTAAACAGCAGCTCATGTAGTGTAGATGTCCAGTCAACAAGGATGTAGCGAGGTTGACTGTCCAGGCGACACACATACTTAGGTATCGTCATGAGCTAATGTTCACATGTAAACAGCAGCTCATGTAGTGTAGATGTCCAGTCAACAAGGATGTAGCGAGGTTGACTGTCCAGGCGACACACGTACTTAGGTATCGTCATGAGCTACTGTCCACATGTAAACAGCAGCTCATGTAGTGTAGATGTCCAGTCAACAAGGATGTAGCGAGGTTGACTGTCCAGGCGACACACGTACTTAGGTATCGTCATGAGCTAATGTTCACATGTAAACAGCAGCTCATGTAGTGTAGATGTCCAGTCAACAAGGATGTAGCGAGGTTGACTGTCCAGGCGACACACGTACTTAGGTATCGTCATGAGCTAATGTTCACATGTAAACTGCAGCTCATGTAGTGTAGATGTCCAGTCAACAAGGATGTAGCGAGGTTGACTGTCCAGGCGACACACGTACATAGGTATCGTCATGAGCTAATGTTCACATGTAAACTGCAGCTCATGTAGTGTAGATGTCCAGTCAACAAGGATGTAGCGAGGTTGACTGTCCAGGCGACACACGTACTTAGGTATCGTCATGAGCTAATGTTCACATGTAAACTGCAGCTCATGTAGTGTAGATGTCCAGTCAACAAGGATGTAGCGAGGTTGACTGTCCAGGCGACACACGTACTTAGGTATCGTCATGAGCTAATGTTCACATGTAAACAGCAGCTCATGTAGTGTAGATGTCCAGTCAACAAGGATGTAGCGAGGTTGACTGTCCAGGCGCCACACGTACTTAGGTATCGTCATGAGCTAATTTTCACATGTAAACAGCAGCTCATGTAGTGTAGATGTCCAGTCAACAAGGATGTAGCGAGGTTGACTGTCCAGGCGACACACGTACTTAGGTATCGTCATGAGCTAATGTTCACATGTAAACAGCAGCTCATGTAGTGTAGATGTCCAGTCAACAAGGATGTAGCGAGGTTGACTGTCCAGGCGACACACGTACTTAGGTATCGTCATGAGCTAATGTTCACATGTAAACTGCAGCTCATGTAGTGTAGATGTCCAGTCAACAAGGATGTAGCGAGGTTGACTGTCCAGGCGACACACGTACTTAGGTATCGTCATGAGTTAATGTTCACATGTAAACTGCAGCTCATGTAGTGTAGATGTCCAGTCAACAAGGATGTAGCGAGGTTGACTGTCCAGGCGACACACGTACTTAGGTATCGTCATGAGCTAATGTTCACATGTAAACTGCAGCTCATGTAGTGTAGATGTCCAGTCAACAAGGATGTAGCGAGGTTGACTGTCCAGGCGACACACGTACTTAGGTATCGTCATGAGCTAATGTTCACATGTAAACAGCAGCTCATGTAGTGTAGATGTCCAGTCAACAAGGATGTGGCGAGGTTGACTGTCCAGGCGACACACGTACTTAGGTATCGTCATGAGCTAATGTTCACATGTAAACAGCAGCTCATGTAGTGTAGATGTCCAGTCAACAAGGATGTGGCGAGGTTGACTGTCCAGGCGACACACGTACTTAGGTATCGTCATGAGCTAATGTTCACATGTAAACAGCAGCTCATGTAGTGTAGATGTCCAGTCAACAAGGATGTAGCGAGGTTGTAGGTCCAGGCGACACACGTACTTAGGTATCGTCATGAGCTAATGTTCACATGTAAACAGCAGCTCATGTAGTGTAGATGTCCAGTCAAAAAGGATGTAGCGAGGTTGACTGTCCAGGCGACACACGTACTTAGGTATCGTCATGAGCTAATGTTCACATGTAAACAGCAGCTCATGTAGTGTAGATGTCCAGTCAACAAAGATGTAGCGAGGTTGACTGTCCAGGCGACACACGTACTTAGGTATCGTCATGAGTTAATGTTCACATGTAAACAGCAGCTCATGTAGTGTAGATGTCCAGTCAACAAGGATGTAGCGAGGTTGACTGTCCAGGCGACACACGTACTTAGGTATCGTCATGAGCTACTGTCCACATGTAAACAGCAGGTCATGTAGTGTAGATGTCCAGTCAACAAGGATGTAGCGAGGTTGACTGTCCAGGCGACACACGTACTTAGGTATCGTCATGAGCTACTGTCCACATGTAAACAGCAGGTCATGTAGTGTAGATGTCCAGTCAACAAGGATGTAGCGAGGTTGACTGTCCAGGCGACACACGTACTTAGGTATCGTCATGAGCTAATGTTCACATGTAAACAGCAGCTCATGTAGTGTAGATGTCCAGTCAACAAGGATGTAGCGAGGTTGACTGTCCAGGCGACACACGTACTTAGGTATCGTCATGAGCTAATGTTCACATGTAAACAGCAGCTCATGTAGTGTAGATGTCCAGTCAACAAGGATGTAGCGAGGTTGACTGTCCAGGCGACACACGTACTTAGGTATCGTCATGAGCTAATGTTCACATGTAAACTGCAGCTCATGTAGTGTAGATGTCCAGTCAACAAGGATGTAGCGAGGTTGACTGTCCAGGCGACACACGTACTTAGGTATCGTCATGAGCTAATGTTCCCATGTAAACAGCAGCTCATGTAGTGTAGATGTCCAGTCAACAAGGATGTAGCGAGGTTGACTGTCCAGGCGACACACGTACTTAGGTATCGTCATGAGCTAATGTTCCCATGTAAACAGCAGCTCATGTAGTGTAGATGTCCAGTCAACAAGGATGTAGCGAGGTTGACTGTCCAGGCGACACACGTACTTAGGTATCGTCATGAGCTAATGTTCCCATGTAAACAGCAGCTCATGTAGTGTAGATGTCCAGTCAACAAGGATGTAGCGAGGTTGACTGTCCAGGCGACACACGTACTTAGGTATCGTCATGAGCTAATGTTCACATGTAAACTGCAGCTCATGTAGTGTAGATGTCCAGTCAACAAGGATGTAGCGAGGTTGACTGTCCAGGCGACACACGTACTTAGGTATCGTCATGAGCTAATGTTCACATGTAAACTGCAGCTCATGTAGTGTAGATGTCCAGTCAACAAGGATGTAGCGAGGTTGACTGTCCAGGCGATACATGTACTTAGGTATCGTCATGAGCTAATGTTCACATGTAAACAGCAGCAACAGCAGCTCATGTAGTGTAGATGTCCAGTGATTGATGATTTTAGGTTCAAGAAAATAATAGAACAAATTCTACTTAAAATTATTTATTATCATTACTTTATAATACATAAGTTTTAATTTGATGGTAACCATTTTAAATAATGTTAAAATAAATATAATACACAACATCTTATTTAATGTTTGAATGATTTTACTCGCAAAATTTCGTTATATTTTGGAACAAATAATTTTCAATATACAAACATTCATGACAAACTACGAAACATCAATCTGATTGAAGTACTAATTATAATTTTATTCAAGACAAATATGATAACAATAAGGTAGTTGCCAGGGTATGAAAATCTAATTAGTCCGTTAGTTAGACAATGAAAAAATATTAGACACGTATTTTTTTATTTTCTCTCTTTCTATAAAGTTACAATACTTAGATAAAAATTAAGTTTAGGAGTGGGAGGTCGTTACGTCACTAAGTGCTACAAAAATGTAACACGCTGTGACGTCACACGACATTTCAAAGTAATATATCGTCGAAAGTATTTAATTTTGTGAGAAAAGAAAAAATACGTGTCTAAAGTTTTAAATTAATGTACCAGACGGACATTGGAATACAATTTAAGAAACAACCCTATTATTGTAAAGACCATTTCACTGAATAATCAGGGCCTTTAACCAAACGCCACCTTAGCGCTTGTCTACAGAGAGTAGAAATCAAAATGTATGGGGATGACACTGACAAGTGTTAAAATTTACGTCAATTCCATATAATTTGGTTTTCTATTCCACATGTAGACAAGCGCTAAATGGTATTTGGCTACAGCTGCAGGATAGATGTCAATTGTCATTCTTAGGCACTGTGACTTAGCAGAACGTGAATCGAGCAACACTGATGCCTTGGCCTTCCAGAAGAAAGAACAAGAAACCGCTGATCGAGAAATAAAGAAAGTAATTTCTATAATTTTGTTTTCTTTTAATCAAAAATACTAACTCAAGTGATTGATATTAATCTCAGTAACATAGTAAAAGTATCTCAAAAGAAATAAATACGAGTAAAGCCAAACATACATATGAAAAATAACTTAGTACATGATTTCATTATTTCAGCTGAAATATTCAGGTTCAATGGAACGACACTTTGTTCTTTATGCACATGTCGATGTTTTCTGAAAAATAAAATTAAAATATATTAATTATGGAAAAGTAAAAAGTATGAAGTATTTTATGAAGGGATAACAAAACTTTTCCTTTTTTTTTTGAAGTTGGGTATAAAATATAGAACATAGGTAGAATGGGTCTGTTAAGAGAGGTTCAAAAACAAACAAGCATCCACAACCGAAACCTGTATCTTTTATATTAGTTATGAGTGAGAGAGAATCGAATCGCAAACCACTTTCAGTAATGCAGTTACACTTAGCTTGAGATCTAGTTCATTTTTTAACTTTGCCCGACACTAGATTATTCTCCTGTGTCGTGTGTGCGTTTACAAACATACAAGTTCACATACACATGACACCCAGACACGGAACAACAATCTGTGGAGTTGTCAGCAAAAGAGTTGTCCCGTGCGGGAATCGAACCCGCGACACACCCAACCACCGCGCCAACCGTACAGTCTCTCTAGTATCTGTTGATTATTTTGGATCACACAAATAGTTGTAGCTCGGGAATCGAACCCGCACCAGAATATGCAGACACTGCATCAAACAAGTAGTCACAATGGTTGAGTGTTAGAAAATACCTTTGCGCAAACAACAACACGATTTGCGCAACATATTGCGCTAACAGGTACAAATGATGTGAAATCATGCAATAAGTAATAAAGCCATGAAAAATGTATGTAATATTAATAAATTACATGCAACATACAACATCAAACATCCACGGTGATCGCTACGCAGTATAGAAGAGATTTCTTGGAACTTTGCTGAAAAAAACATTCTAAAAAATACCATTAATTACTAAATTTTTACAAAGCTACACTTCAAAATTGAATATGTAGTCTAAAACTATGACTTTAAAGTTCAAAATCAAATGTATAACTAATTTTTAACATGGTACCTATTTCAAATTACCGTCCAATCTAAATTAAACTTTATACCAAAAGAACTAAGGTTTATTATCAAATGATTATGAATTACTAACAGATAATAGTACCACTTCAAATATACATAGGTACTACTTTATAAAGAACTGTATACCAAAGGTCTTAAGGTTCATAATTCCATAATCTTCAAACACAGATACTATGAAGTATTGCATGGACATTTTCTTGATCTTTTCCGTTCCTCAACTTGCTTATCAATCCGTATAATAAACGTGGACTCTAACAATTGAAAAGAAAATTAATATTACTATTATACTAAAATAAACTTAATTCAGTAAGGCAAAGACTCGTTATTGAAAAAACCGACTATACAAGGTGTAGTTCTAAAACCGTGGCATTTCTCGGGAGCATGTCACAGAAGTCATAAAGGTTCAATGTAAGAGAAAGTTTCGGGCCAATAGTTAAACATACGGCTATAATAAATCGTTTAAGTTCGACAGTATTTCAGAATAAGCGACAGCAATGTTTCTTATTGGGGTTTTATGGAATTAGGAACAATGTCAATCAATTACTTGTTTGAGTTTGTGTGTTTTAAGCCGCGTTATAAAGCTAGTTACAAGACGGCGGCGTGTAGTTCGCACTTACGGATTTCCGTAATTTACAGAAAAATTGAATATATTTAGCAACAATTTTTTTTTATTGATTCAGACTCAGAATTAACGAATTACCTCCTAGAAAATGACGCGGCATTAAAAACAATATCTTGTATAGTCTTAAAAATTTCAGGATTCAGCTAAAAGTATATTCATGCACCATGCTAAATGAATAACCGAAGTAAGCCTTATAGCATACCCCTTATTACATGGTACTGATAACTTAACTAGCGGCAAAATGATCTATTTTTAGTGAAAATAGTCATCGAGAACAGTTAGTGACAGTCCACTGCTGGACAATGGGTCTCATCTATACTGTGAGTCTTTATAAAATGCACATATTGAAAAGGGTGAAAAAATAAACAATCAGGTTTATCAGAGAGCGCTACTGCCCGCTCTCTGTGAGATGTGTAGGCTCTTAGGCCTACTGTCCACGTCGCGTCATTTGACACATGCATACAGTCATCGTGGTCGCCGGAGGTTCAAGACGCCCGCTTCTCATGCATGAGGATGCGGGCGAAATCTACCAACGGCAAGTACCAATGTGACTTTTTCCGAGTTGTATGTACTTTCTAAGATTATCTAGACGCTACTGACAAACGGTAAAGGAAAACATCTAGAAGAAACCTTATAATTTCTAATTACATATAAGTTTGAAATCGCCAACCTTCTCCGTGCGAGACGAAGCTTTTGGTCAGGGGCACTTATAGGTTTTTAATGATGATGATAAAGTATGGAATATTACGATTCTAAACACACAGACACATAACGGCTAAATTCTACAATAATACGACTACATACAAATTACCAATTTATTCAAGTAGGTATATACATTCAATAAATAGCTACAGACAATAAATTAACTACTAAACGTTAAAAACTAAAAATTTAATACTTCTTGTTTACAAAGTACCAATATTTGAGGTTTTTCTTGCATTGATTTAACAGAAAATGGTAGTTTTTCTTGATTTTCCATAGATGGCATTATTGAGAATTTAGTATATAAAAATATACTGTATAGCATAATTTTTATTTGTGGGTTTGCACGCGTTAGTACTGACTTTCAACAAATTGAATAGAAATAAACCATTTCTTCGCAAACCTTACGTTTAATTTCTCAAAAAAATTCCATTACAATCTCAGAGTTCAGTCTATCTCTGTACCCAAGTTCACAAAAATTAGTTCAGCTGTTTAGGAGGAAAATTCACCTTTCTTTGTTTTATAAATAATAACTACTATCGTGAGACATACTAAATTAACTAAAAATCGTGGGTTACTCGCGTGAATATACTGAGAACAGCTCTACTAGTTTCGAGCCATAGATTGAGAGCGCAATGGGCTCGCAACGCAACAACTCCGATGCAGGCGCAAACGCTAACCAGTAGACTGCGCGACATGAGGAAGAACCCCCTCTGTGGTTCGAAACTAGTAGAGCTTTTCTCGGTATATTCACGTGAGTAACCCGCGATTTTTAGTTAATAAACCTTTCTCTTGCAAGTTTATAACGATGTTTTTATGTTGACTTAATATTAATATAAGAAAATGTTACTAGAACCCCATATTATCGAAAACATAATTTTTCTTAACTCATTTATTTGAGAGAATATGTAAAAAAATTCATATAACGCCATCTATGGTCGGTTTAAAGTAATAATAATGCTTTTTGACACATATAGAAATTATTATTTGGTATTTTTATAATACTTTAAAAATAAAAATTAATACTTTTTGAGGAAGAGCATTTTATTTTAGATTTAATTTTGAATCTATAATTTGGACAGGATAACGCTTAAATTCAGTCATAGCACGGAATTTTATACTATTTGGGGACAAAAAGACTTGTAACTCATTTAGTTTATAAAATTTTCTAATTTAGGATTTTAACGAATTTATTATCATTCAAAATTAATTATTGCGTTAAGAAAATACAAAGTCATCATTTTATTTCAAAAACTTTACCCCATAATAGGATTTTCTCCTGTGTCGTGTGTGCGTTTAAATACATACAAGTTTACATACTCGTCACACGACCCGGAACAAAAATACAACAATCTGTGGATCACACAAAGAGTTGCTCCTTGCGGGAATCGAACCCGAAGCCACAAAGCCATATTTAACTTGTTATGAATAAAAACAAATGTCTCCCCTAGGGGCCGTTCAAGTATTACGTAAGCACCATTTCTCTGTTTTGCGTATTTTGGATGATATGGGGGGTAGGGAGTCTAGATGATGATTACGTCATCTGTAGTTATTTACTTTTTTACGCAAATGGCAACCCCCCATATTGAAATTATAAATTACAAGCAAAAACCGACAAAGAACTAGACATTATAGTATCTAAGAGAATATTAAAATTACAATATAAAAAAGATATAATTTAAAATGTTTACGTAAGCAAAGGGGGAGGGGGTACAATCTTTGCTGACAAGGGGGATGGGGGGGGGGTAAATAATTGTAAAAAAATCTGCTTACGTAATATTTGAACGGCCCCCTATCGATTTATTAGACTTTATTTATTTTTTTTTGATACATAAAAAATCTGAGTATGTTCTTAACGCAATTATAGATGTATAGTAAATTATTTTTTCATGATGATACCACAGCCAATTTTTAATATTAGTAGGTTATGATGAAATAGCCAATCACGGACGAGAATGTATGGAAATTAATTTTTGTGTTATATTGTTATATTTAAGCCTTTGACAAAAAAACACTGCCAATTATTGCTAAAAATACCAATTCACAAAACATCTATTTATATTTACTCTTTACTTTTGTGATTTTTTTTAAATAATTGTGGATGTGTTCTAGTTTTATTACAACTTTAAGGTGATTAATAAACATACAATATACATGATAAATAAGTAATAATAATAAATTTGTTTAATTTTCGTAATTTCTCTATTATTTTGTTATAGAATATTTTTATAGAAGCATCTCTATAAGATTCAAAGTTAAAAAAAAAAGTACACAATCTTATAATGACCATTTCCAAAAACCTAAAGATCATTTTATATTTCATCATCTACACTTAAGTACATCATCAAAAAAAAAAGAAATAAAAACACATCCACAACTACAAAAAACCACAACAACAACGACAACATCAAAAACTAAAAAAAAAAGAAAATAATGCTCGTCACAAAAAATTTACGCTCGTCACAAAAAATTTACGCTCGTCACAAAAAATGATTAATGCTCCAAGTTACCGATGATGGCTTTGACGACGTCCGTTGATGAGGCTGTTCCTCCAAGGTCCGGAGTCATGATGTGGTCTTCATTGATCGTCTTGGCGACGGCTGCCTTGATCAAGTCAGCGTGGAAGTGGTGACCGAGATGTTCCAGCATGTCTACGGAAGCGTTGATCATGGCTATAGGGTTGGCTATGTTCTTGCCGGCTATGGCAGTTCCTGAAAATGGGGAAAGCGTAATTAGTTGGTATTTTTGGGTGATTTCAAAGTTTTTTTTTTATGGTATAAGCCGGTAAACGAGCAGACGGATCACCTGATGGTAAGCAATCGTCGCCCATGGACACCTGGAACACCAGAGGCGTTACAAGTACGTTACCGGCGTTCTGGATTAGGAATTTGAGGATTGTTGGTTATTCAGGGATTGGAGTTGATGTTCAAAAGTGCTTTCCGGGTCTAACTGAAATAAATGATTTTGACTATAAACGAGCTAACGGATAGCAATGAATTGGTGCCGCCCATGGACACCTGGAACACTAGGGGAACATAAGTGTGTTGCGGGCCTTTAGCGTGTTAGGGATTTGAGCGGGTTTATGCGGGAAGGGGGAGGATTAGGCCTCTGTTATTTTCTTTTATACACTATCTGGATACATACATATCACGCCTTTTATCCCCCGAAGGATTAGGCAGAGGTGCACATTACGGCACTTAATGCCACTGTACAACGTAACACCCACTTTTCACTATTTATGTTATATGAGTAAGTCCCATGTAATAGGGTGAGAGCCTATTGCCATATACCGGGCACTCACTATCTGGATATACCTCAAAAATATAAGATTTGTATCCAACATACCAGTATTCCTAGTGCCAGGTTCGAAGACAGCGTAGTGGTCCCCGTAGTTCCTGCCTGAATGTAGCCCAGCGCCGCCGAGGATGCCGCAGACGACGTTGGACACGATGGAACCGTACAGGTTGGTCATTAACATCACGTCGAACTGGTGTGGCCTGGAATATTGGCATTGTGATTAGGGACAAAAACGTGAAATTTTATTATTCTGAGTAGAAGTTTAACGACGACGAAATATATAATCAAATTCCTAATGATGTTAAAAATTGTAATGAAAGATTATATTTTTTTTATGGCATAAGCCGGTAAACGAGCAGACGGATCACGTACGTAAATTGTCCACTTTAATTAATTATTTATGAACACACGTTAACATTGTTATTTTAGTTGAAGCTTGTTCTTGCTTTTTTCAGTCAGGTAAATAACAAAGACGTAATTCATAACTATGGCATTATTTTCGTAAAAATACTGAGAAAAGCTCTACTAGTTTCGAGCCACAGAGGGGCTCTTCCTCATAAGCAGCGAGTGCGGACCTAACCTACGCCTAGCGCGAGTTTTTAGTTAATTCAGTTATGTCACAAGATAGTTATTAAAAAACATGGCATATTTCCTCCTTCCTCGAAAAATTGTATTTTTGTCAATTTCGAAGCATTTATTCCTTTATTTTAATCCATAAATAAGCCCCTTTGAAACATTAAAATTGACTTTTCATCAGAGAAGCTAGATGCTTGTTCCAAATTGCTGTACCGCATGGAGAAGAACGAGCAAGAAACTCCATGGTTACACTCTAAAATAAATTTCCTTCTTTCATCGTCTACTCACTTGGAGACAAGCTGCATGCAGCAGTTGTCAATGATCATATCATTGTGTTCAATGTCCGGGTACTCCTTGGCGAGGCGGCGCGACGTCTCCAGGAACAGACCGTCTGACAGCTTCATTATATTGGCTTTGTGGACTGTTGTCACCTGCGGATATGAAATATTATAATAGGGTAGATGCTTAATTTTTATTTCAATGTCCGTCTGGTAGATGATTATTTGAAATCATTACACACGTATTTTTTATTTTCTTACAGAAACGAATACGTTCGACGATATATTGATTTCAAATATTGCGTGACGTCACAACGATGTACATTTTATACGTAGAATTATGACGTTTTAGGGAGCTAAGGTAGCTAAGCTAAGTTTTAGGAGTTTTGTTTTCTTATACGACTAAATAAAAAAATACGTATCTAATATTTTTTCATTAGCTAACTTACGGACTAATTAGATTTTCAATTTTCATACCCTGTCATCATCATCACAATTAGATTCAGATTACTGGTTACAGGGTAAAAAAATTGGGTCTAATGTATTATTTTTTTCTGATTTTTTGCTAAATTAGTTAAATACTTGGACAAATGCGTATCAGTAAGGTATATGAAATACGGTATTTTAGTCTACTCTAGATGAGAAACAATTTAAAAGTATATTACAATGATTGTTTAGAGGCAGAGAATCGGGAAATATTAGTTTCACTTCATAAGGTAATTAAATTCTCTTTTTATTTCATTTTTAAGTTTTAATGTTTTTTATCTGACTTTGAACACTACGAAATGTCAATGACGTCATTATGGTAGTAAACAAGTGTCAGCTGTCATTGTACTAAGTGTGTATTACTATCAGCTGTAGTTTACTGAATGAATCCTGACGTAATGACGTCATGACTACAAAACAATCATGGCGTCCGCTGTTTGCCGCGTTTTCGCGAAATATGCCCCATAAAAAAGGCACATAGAAAAAATCACAGTAATAATAGAAAAAAATGAAGTTAAAATGACACTACCTTCTTCCGATTATTCCTCTTGGCGAACTCGAACGCGAACCGTGCCACCCTCTCCGAGTTGCTCGCAGTGACCACCTTCATGGACTCGATCACTCCCTGCACGGACTCGTGCTCCAACATGGCGTATTCACCTTCTGTGTTCTGTCTATAACATTAAAAGAATAATGTTAGTAAGACTGCCTCGTTGGCAGAGGGTTCGATTCCCGTGTCGGGCAAAGTCTCAGTGGTAGCACGGAGTCTAGATTTGTGCCTGGTATATGGCAATAGCCTTACATGGCAATCATAACACGAAGAGTGAAAAGTGGGTGTTACATTGTAGGTATAGTGGCATTAAGTGCCGTGTTGTGCACCTCTGTCTACCTTTGGTACTTCTGGTTCGGGATAAAAGGCGTGATGTTATGTTGTTGTTAGTAATTTAATGGAAGTCTACGTTTGCATTACAAAAGAAACGAAAAAATGTTGTTGATAAAGTAAAATAAAAATCATTTATTTCAATTAAACCATAATTAAGTGTGGGAGAGTCATGCTTCGGTACGAATGGCCCGCGTCGACCGGAGTGATACCACAGCCGAGCACAAAACCGACGTGAAGCAACGCTTGCGTTGCGTTTCGTCGTGTGAGTGAGGTTACTGGAGGCCCAATTACCCTCCCCTTCCCCAATCCCCCCAACCCATCCTCAAATTCCTAATCCCCAAAATTCCGGTAACGCACTAGTAACACAATACTATAATTATAATACAATAAAAAATACATACCTAATAATATGTATATCAATATCTTTATGCCTGGTAGTGATTCCGGGGAAGGACTTGCAGTGCAGCACATACGCGTACAGGTCCAAAGAGTTGCGGAGTGCAATGTTACGGGATGTCACGTAGGCGGCTTCACTCTTGGTCTCGATGTTACCCTGGAAAAATTGAGAAAAGATATCATCATCATCATCATATCAGCCACAGGACGTCCACTGCTGAACATAGGCCTCCCCCAATGACTTCCAGATAGGCCGGTTGGAAGCGACCTGCATCCAGCGGCTCCCTGCGACCTTGATCAGGTCATCTGTCCACCTTACGGATGGGATGAGAAAAGATTTGATAGTTATAATTTGGATATTTTTAGTTTAATATCCTCTGCCTACCGCTTTCGGAAGTCGCGGAGAACCTAACGGGTTACCGGGGCTCCGGCTCGAAGTGCAGGAGAAGGCACGGGGTGGTTTTTAGTCAGTAAGAGTCTAACACACCCTCCCGCCTCACCCTGGCGGGAGCATTCATTCCATGATTTTCGCCCCTTAAAAAAAATCCCTTTCGGAAATAAAAAGGGGGAAATTTTATGTGAAATTACTCGTACCTTAAGACAGACACCGTTCCTCTTGATAGTGGTGATGGCGTACTGCACATCCTCATCGTTATCCACATTGGGATCAATGTCCACTACCTCAAAGTCTACTGGAGCTCCGATGTATCTGGAAATAGCATATTTAATGAAAAAAAAACTAGTGAACAACTACAGAATGGTGCCAGTATGGTCCGGCTCAGTCGGAGTGATACCACGGCCTCACAGAAAACCGACGCGAAACAACGCTTGCATTGTGTTTAATGTTGTAAGTGACCTCACTTAACTAGAGGCCTAATTACCCTCTCTTTCAATTGCAATCCATTTCCAATCTCCAACAATCCTCAAATTCCTAATGCTCAAAAGCCCAGTAACGCACTAGTAGCGCCTCTGGTATCCCGGGTGTCCATAATCCTTACTAATATTATAAATCGGAAAGTGAGTTTGTTTGTTTGTTCCGCTTTCACGCGGTAACCACGAAATTGATTGCTTTGAATTTTACCAGACGTAAAGTTAGAAGTCCGGATTAAATATCAAAGAATTAAATAAATAATAATAATAAATAATAGGGTACTTTTTATCACGGAAAAATTTCTTATTCCCGAGGGAAAACAAAAGTATTGGTATAGATGGCGCTGTGTGTATTGATATATGTCACATCGGCTACTTTTTATACTTTTGTGACGCGAGCGAAGCCGCGGGTAAAAGCTAGTAACAAATAAAAGTATTTGTCACTACATACATTTCAGTTTCATGGACAAACATACAAATAGATAGAAAGGATATTACTATACTTATCTATCTGTTCTTCATTATTATTAATTTATTCATGAAATGTTAACATCTACAGAACTTTTGAACAGTACCTGTACCAATGGATACAGTTTTGTTTTATTTTTATGCTTGACTAATCATTGCTAATCCTAAAATCCTATGTGTAGTACACAATGATTAAGTGTGGAAGAGCCATGCTTTGGCACTGCTGGGCCGGCTCGACTGGAGTGATACCACAGTCGAGTAGAAAAGCAGCAAAGTAAGGTTACATGCCCAACAATGCTCAAATTTGTAATCCCAGTCAGTTCAGGTGTATCAAGGTGGTGTATCCATGGGTGGTGCTGGTTGCTTACCATCAGGTGATCCGTGATTGTCTACCAGTTTATTAAACAAAAAAAAATCTATGAACATTTAATTTTACTATTGTAACGCGGCAATTCGATTTAGGTTTGTGTCGAACGCACGCGCGCTACTCTAGTGGCAACGCGCCACCACACTATTTCCCTTCCCCCGCTTCCCCGCCACTGACCGCTCGACGCTTGCGAGGACGCGAGAGAACAACGAGTCCCGCGCCGGATCCGTGACGCACGCGCTCCGTATTTGTGCCGCGAATATTTGAGTATTAGCTATATTGTATTATTGTGCAACTTTGTTTATACAGTCATTTAGTTTATTCCAATATACAATTTACAGTCAATTGTGTGTCGAACTTTATTTCACGCCCTGAGAACCCAACCCACCAAGAATATCATCAGTATATTACACTATTTATTAATTTTACAGGTATTTTTTTTAGTATATCTTGTAGACACATCCATTTATTAAAATGAGCTCTTAATGCATAGTAATACTTGTTTTTCTTTTGTTCTCCAACATACTCTAAGATAATTTACATAACACATTAATACTGGTAATTCTAACCACTACAGCATTATCTATCCAATTAGTACTTTTACAAAGAGTAATAAATAATCTAAGGCCATATTTATTAGAAGAAAGGTGATAAGAAACCATTAATGAGAGACGATAGACATAATAACTTAACCTTTTCACCGCCACGGTCAGATATAGCCAACAAACTAAATGTACTTACAATACAAATTATGTTTTCTTGTCAGCTGTGACCAATTGTGACGGATCACGTCATATTTGCTTTGTCGGTTATAGCCGACCATGGCGTTCAAAAGGTTAAAAGCTTATTAATTAATCAGACCGTTTGGACAAAGGCCTTTTCTCACGTGGCGAAAAAATAAGCATTATGCAAAGCCATATTAGCCCTACGGCAAATCAGGCAAGTGCCTATGAAACCAGTTTACAGAAGGACACTGCAAGATGCACACGCTCTACGGCCCATAGAGTGGCGGTGGAGATACAAGAAATTCGTGGCCTGTATGATGCTTGCTCACTCTCTAGGATTAACTACTTAATCCCCAAGCGGTCACCAGTGACTGCTCTCGACTAACTCCATTATAGACCTTATTTCCGATGTTTAGAGACTACCTTTGTACGATCAAATTTTCGATATATCAGCATATTAATTCATCGATTGCATTAATACATTAGCTAAAGACTGCTAAAAGGTTGGTTTTAATAAGTAAGCAAGTTTAGGCTATAATTATTGATATGATATACTATATATAGTCAATGTGTTAGATTCATTGGTGATCAAAATATTAAAATTTGGACTATATTGAAGACATATCAGAAAAAGTCCAGCTGTGCGGAAGCTCATAACTGACATGCTTGTATAACCAGAAGCAAGGGTCTTAGTGTATGCGTGTGTGCATATAGTATAATAAACGAGAAGTCACATGAGGAAAACTCATTGTTTTCAATTACTCTTGAATAAAAGTAGACCTGTATTAAGTTACACAATTAGATTGTACATGTAAGGTTATATTTTATATTTACAGAGGGAAAATTAGCACTATTTGCGTCTCAACTAATAGATAGAACAAACTTATTGCGTGTTAATCTGAATATGGTAAAGTACAGCTGTTTTCAGAGACCTAATAAAGAGGATGTCAAAAAAGGTTATGTCTTACTTAAAAATGTCTCTGACGTATCCCATGCATTCTGGACCGATTCCTCCTCCTGGGAGCATGGTAACTGCGTGACGGCCTCCATAGTGAGCCTTCGGGACGAGGTGCTGCTTCCTCACCACAGGAGTTTTGTGTTGCACATCGAAATCTGATAACGTCGCTGGTGCCGCTGCAGAACTAAGGTTCACGACACCACGGAGCTCAGGCCGCACATTCAATTTACTCAGTAATCTCAGAGCCATCGCGAATTTAGCGCAAATATCTTGGCTCAAACTATTAAATAATCACAGGAAGAGGAAAACGGAAAATGTCAAAGATTGATATTTTTCACCGTCAGATGGTGCTGCTATGTCAAAGTTCCATAAAGATGGCAGCATTGGGATTGTTTGACAGTTGTTCTAAATGTTTCTGTTTATAAACATTAAAGAATTTCTTGGAAAATAAATGTAAATACCTCATATTTAGTGCTCATATTTACACAAATGTCTTAAATATTATTTATTGATAATATTTTAATAACGATTTGATTAGTTTTCTCTGTTTTTATAAAATAAATAATGAAACTACGGTGACACAATTTTTGCTATGGCAACATTGTATGCATGACACTTTTTTTCTAAACGACTTGAGTGTTGCTTTTCCTTTCTCGGTGGAGTTTGCAAGTACGAGCGGGTGGAGAACGGGCGTCCATTTTGCTTCGCCATATTGAATTTGGTCGGACATCTTTGGACGCCATGTTTAGTCGGACATATTTTATAAACATTTTCGCGTAAATTTCAAATATTTTTGAGCCTAAATATCGAACTTTTTTTCACTGAAAACTGTGGCACTAGTTGCGGTAAATATTACGTTGGAAAATTCCGTGCCAACGCATCTCTCCATTTTTGTCTCCTGGGGCTTGTCGGTGCTTTTGTTACTGGATAAATACAGGTAAATTATTTCTATCAAAAACATAGTACTTTTTGACGTATCGTAACAAGTGTTTTATATTTTCTATGAAATTACGCATTTGGTCGATTATTTGAGGGTGACAGAATGAAGGTCATTTTATAAGGTATCGATGTGTGTAGCGTTTGGCGTGGTCATTTTATAATTATCTAAAAAATCGTCTGGGTCGCGGGCCCGGCCGGTCGAGTTGCGCCGCCAGTAGTGGCAGTAGACTCGCTCGCACCTGCCCTGAGAGATAGTTGTTTGACTCCAATGCACCATAATGCGGCACAATAAAACTTAATAAAAAGGTTTTTCTTAGTGGGAGGCAACAAATTCTCCATAAAAGTTGTACGATAGCGTGTGACGGTTGGATTGACACTACTTACACTAAAATCACATCTGTTTACGTATTTTTCGTTGCGTACTAAAAATAAAATATGGAAAACTTATCCATTGTGGCTCAGAAAATGTTATTGAACTGTTTTATTTACAACTATTTTGTTCGCGATGTTTTGCTAATCTCTATTGGTTGTTGTTTTCTTGTCATCTTATCGTACAGGCAAAGGTACGTCTGTATTCTGCCTGATTATATACTTGTTTTCATACAATTGAATTGAATTTACAATACAATGCTGTGAAAGGTAAACAATTAAAATAAAATTGTTTAAGAAATGAGGTTAAATAAATACATGATAATTTGACTTGATACTTGATTAAAGTAATTAAAGACTTTTTTGTGTACACAAAATTACAAATGTTGTTGCCTAAATGATTACCTGGGTAACATTTACCAAAAATTACCTGACCCATTAAAAATACTAGTGATTTAAAATCATTAACTATAGATATAAAATAACTAATGAATTAAAAGGGTATTAATTCAATTGTCATAAACAAATAAAAGGACAATATTGCCACACATCGAAGAAATCACTCATAATTTTAACTCTTTCAGTCACACTTTTAACTGGTTACGAATATATTTTATTCAATTATACAGAAATGTTAAAAAACAAATGCAAAGTAATTTGGAGCATACTTCAAAAATTGAATTTCTAAGAAAAGGTGGTTAGCTACAGTGACCACCAAGACTGAAAGAGTTAAATAGGCATTAATTACACAATTATCTACCTAATTACCGATGTCATAAAATCTAATTACTAATTAGCTATCTAGTATTATGCCTACATTATTAATAAATACAGGAAAATATCAGTTAGTCGCATTCTACAATTTCTAATTAGGTACTTAATCATTGTTAAGTTTATTTTAAACATGATATTTTAATCTTATGTATAGATAAATTTAACTCGTCGAGTACCGTCATTATAGACACAATTATAGAACAATAGGTTGCGGTCACCGGTGACCGCTTGGTGTTTGACAGTTTAAATTAGAAACAAACTTTTAAGCAGCTAAGAATTTATGGTCATGCAAACTAAAGGTTTATACAATACAAAACTTCAGCTCAATTGTTTAAAGATATCTGCTTCAAAATTCCGCTGCAAGATTCCACTTCACGCATATACATACCTACACACATTATCATCACTTAGTATATATTACTGAAAATCTTCAAAATTCGTTCCTACATAAAAAACTGTTTAAAAAAAACTTCACAAACTCTATAAACAAACGAAAAGTAAAAACAACTTTTATTGGTCATATGTAGGTACTTATAGCTTACACACCCACTGATAGATGAGAAGTCGGTGCCTCCTCCTTTTTTTTGAAGTCAGTTGAAAAGTGGTATCTAAACATTTGAAATAAGGTCTGTAGTGGAGTGAGTAGAGAGTGACGGTGATCACAGGGGGATTGATAAAAACTTGTAAAAAGAACACCTTTTGCAAACCTTTTCAAAGTCAAAACATTAATTTCAATTAAACTATAATTTGGTATGTTTGTCTTTTTAGAGATATAGTTAGTTCAGTAAGATTTATAGGGTGTTTTAATTGATGTTATCTTGTTTATAAACAAGAGCTAAATCTTAAGTTATACCTATTACGTCGTGTATTCCCTGTCCTTTGTTGTACCTACAGGAGAAAAACCATAATTATGTGGGACAACATAAAAAGAAAGAATACCTAATAGCGATTGGTCGTCCTATCTTTTAGCCATTTGAACACCATTGACCACTTCAGAAACAGATGTCTCAGACACTTCAGAAACAGACAGATGACTGAGATTTTACAATCAATCTATCCACATTTCCTTCAATTACCATCTGCTTCGGTAGACATTTAAATTCATTATTCATCTCATTTTGCAACATTTGCATGCCTGTACTGTTGAAAATTATACTAAGATCCATTGTATCACATATTCCTGCAAATAAATTTCTATTTCTATTTCTCAAATAATTGTAATATGTTCTTGGAATTTGAATTACAAAAATGTTTTGTAATGTCTATTCTAGTTACCACATTAGTGCGTTTTTAAATGCTTTCCAAGTAGATACATAGAATATTAGTTGAGTTTGATAGTGTATCGCCTGATCACCTAGCTTCACTGACGGATTGATTGACAGAATATTATTTATTTTGTATTTGTTGATGTTTCAAAAGTACCAAATTGTGGTTTAATTAAAATAAATGCTTTGACTGACTTCAAAATACAAAAAATTTAGCAGCTATGGAAAGAAGTGTCTTGATTAAACAACTAGGCAACTCCAGACACAAGCCTGTGATAGTCTTCTGTTGGACTTATGCATCATTACTACTTAACACATTAAACGCTATGGGGGTCAGCGGTGACCAAATTTAGCAAAGGATTTACCTTCAACAGTTTTTTTATTGGCAGTCAAAGCGTAAAAAAAATTTTCCCATGATATGTATGTTTATTTATTTATTTATTACTTCTTCACCAAAGATGACAGTGAATGGCGGACTGAATGCCTTAAGGCATTCTCTGACAGTCAACCATAGGGAAGTGCAGAGAAATGAAGCGGTTGATTGATGCAAAGCCAGAACACAATAAGTTTACAAACAACAGTTTACAAACATACTAAATTCTACCTAAGTAGAGACAAAAATATGACATATTTCATATATAACTCACCAATAGTAAAATTATAATGCTTAGGAATTTAGTTATTTGGTTGAACACGGTAGTATCCTTAACAACTATCCAAAAATCATTCATTTCAATTAGACCAAAAAGGCACTTTTGAACGTCAAGAAAAATTTTAAAATGAAGCTATTTGCTCATTTCAAGGTGTAAATTCCTATGGAGAAGACGAGCAAGTAACTCCATATATTGACGAAGAAGTATTGTCCACCAATAGACCAAGACGAAGACCATAAAACCAATAGGAGCTAAGCAGCTGATGACACTGCAAAGTATAGCTAGTGTCAATCTTCTATCTCTAAACTATATTATAGAATGATACTCAAACAGAAATCTCTGCTCAAGCATATCTGTACGTACACAATTCAACAGGTTACTGGGGCTTCCGGTCGAAGCAGGAGTAGGAATGGGGTTGTTTTTGTCAGTTATAATCTGACACTATCGCCTGACCCAAGGTAGGAGAAGTCATTGGATGACCCTCCTCTTTAAAAAAAAGGATAGTTGAAAAAGGATGAACACATCTGTTAAATATATTTGCATCCCTATTTAACTATATTTGAGAAAAGATCTCTTGTGTATCAATCTGTAGTACCGGTCTTAATACACAACTGTACTTTGATAAATAAAACAATAAATAAGTAACACTTCCCAACGAGTTATATCAGTAATTGTGTTGAGAACAATAGCTCTTCATTTTCATTATATTATAATTGAGTGATGCATCTATTCCTTTCTTATGTTAGCTCAATTGAATTATAACTTGATGATTTTTTTCTAAGTAATTTTAGTCAGTAAGAGACACTCCCACTCTCCTTACCCGGGCGGGAGAAGTAATTGAATGATTTTCCTTCTTAAAAAAAAATAGGGGATAAAAGAGTACATAATGTCATACTTTTTCAATAGAGGCAGAGTGCACTGTCAATTTAACATTCAATTTTACCACCTTTTTAGTTATTTATACTGAAACGTTACTCAATTTTAAGTCGTGCTTAAATATCGTGCCATCTCTGTCATTTCACAAATAATTTGTGGAGGCAGAACTATACTTAAGCGCGACTTAAAATTGAGTAGCGTTTGAGTATTCCGACGTTAGTCCCATGTAATAGGGGGTGAACCTATATCCAAACACCGGACACAATTCCAGACTTTATGCTGGTTACTACTGAAAAAAATTAAATAGGAGAGTAAATAACCGTAATATTACAAATATTATATTAAAGAAGGTTCAAATTAAAAATACTCTTAACCGACGAGCATGCATGAAAAGATTGATGACTGTTGATGAAGCGAAAGAGGTATGTAGGAATCGTAGTAATTGGCGTTCCATAGTCTATGCCTACCGCCAGGGGAGACAGGCGTGAAGTTATGTATATATGTTATGTATTACAAGTGTAAAGTTATAGCCAATAAGTGAATTGGCGATTGATCTTGTGTGCCCTTGAATTGCTTCTCAGTTTCGACCTAAATGACCTAGTTCTGTAATTAATTAGATATTTCGTATTGACATACACTATGTAATCAATTTTGTACACTTCATTTTGTATGGTTCTTATTATAAGAAAGAAAATTTGTTTATTGGCACACCGTCACAAAGTACAATAACACACAAAAACAAATTAAAACAGTGAAGACTGCGCAAAAAGGCCAATTATCATCAAACCGTTTTGTATACTACCGAACATAAGCTTCGTTCTTTCTATATTTCTCTCCAGTTCAGTCCCTAAACCTTACGGATCCGCGAAAACCCTAACGGGTTGCCGGGGCTCCGGCTCGAAATGCAGAAGTAGGAACGGGGTGATTTTAGTCAATACGAGTCTGACACTCCCTCTCGCCTAACCCAAGGCGGGAGTACTTAGTCATTTAATGATTTTCAACCAAAAAAAACTATCCATGTCTCAAATATCACAAATATGATACCAATGAGCTGACTCAAACGGAGTGATACCACGGCCTTATAGTAAACTGGCATGAAACAAGACTACTTGTATTCACTGAATCACCCCACAAGTTACTGAATCAACCCATCCCTTTGCATTATGACAACACACTTAAAACTTCTCTGGTTGCGAGTTTCTATGTGTGGCGCTGATCACCTATCACCATGAGATCCGTCTGCTCGTTTGCCCCCCTAAAGAAAAACAACTAACTAATTTAGGGTTTTTAGAGGAAAAAAATTGGTTGTTTTATTCATGGTATAACTGTAATCATTTAATTTTATTATCCAGACAGGATATTGTTATTGTAACAGATGTAATATAATAATAAATTTAATTAAGAGGAAAAGATTATAAAAGCGCTAGCCACGCTTGGCAGGATCGTTCGAGGATCACAGTTACTTACATTGAAAAAATAGGACACTGTTGCATACAAGAATATGTAGGTATCTACATAAAAATCCCCAAAAGACTGACAACACACTCCTCTGAGGCCTTAGTACGAGTTTGATTTAGGTACGTTTAAAGTATTCGAAACGAGTACGCGTTCGGCACTCTGATTGGCCGGCACCAATGAAGCAACCAATCACAGCGCCGAACGCGTAATCATTACTATTACTTTAAACGTAAAACAAACTCGTACTAAGGCCTCTGGTGTTGCCGTTTGTCGCCGCTCGTGGGGGGTGTCTATGGGCGGCGCTGTACAGAATGAAATCGGCACGGGACGGCAACTAGACCCTTGTAAACGCACCGTTTGCCGCGTTATACAAATCATAATTTTCGTTAACTGACGAAAATTATGACTGACTGCCTCGTTGGCCGAGTGGTCGCTAGTGCGACTGCCGGGCAAGGGGTCTCGGGTTCGAATCCCGGGTCGGGCAAAGTATTACTGGATTTTTATAAATTCTCAGTAGGAGCACGGAGTCTGGAATTGTGCCCGGTATATGGCAATAGGCTCACCCCCTATTACAAGGGACTCATAACATAAATAGTGAAAAGTGGCTGTTACATTGTACAGTAGCATAATGTACACTTCTGCCTGCCCCTTCGGGGATAAAAGTCGTGATATTATGTTATGTATTAATTTTCGTTAACATCATTGAATAGGTGAAAAATTCACAATAGAGTGCCTATTGCGAATCTTTGTATGTCCTGTAAAAGTAATCTCTTAGTCTGTCAGTGACCAATATTATTTATTTTAGTAATAATTATAATGTGATTGTTTATTTCAGGTGACACATCAATATGATGAATCAGGAGATCATGTGCGAGGTGGAGATAGGGACGCACGGGTCTATGGTGGAGATTGAGGGCGATGATCAAGTTGGAGTCAAGGTAATAATAAATCATCATTATAAATCAGTCACAAGACGTCCACAGACCTGTTGAACATAGGCCTCCCTCAATAAAAACAAAATATTTATTTCAAGTATGAAAAAATTTTTGAATGCCAAAAATCCCACTAATTTTATATACTAGCCACTTCCGCGCGGTTTCACTCGCTCTGCTCCGCGCCTATTATATTTATATATAATATATATTGACTAACTTGAACTTTTTTATATTTACAGTACGAAGAGATAGAGACTGGTCAGTACGAGGAGTACATCACAGATGATCAGTATGAGGAGGTGGAAGAGCAAGTTATTGGTATGCAGCACCTCGAGGAAGGTAAAGTCACTATCACAATATTTAAGTAATGTTTAAGGATGATCGATTATTTTTATGAACCCCGGTTTGGTTGAAACTAGTCGAGCGTCCTCGAAAGTTTTCGTAAGCCGTTAAAATCATTTTGTTGTTTCCGTTAATATTCTATTTTCTATAAAAAAGTTCACTGTTAAAATCATCACTTAAGCATTTTAGACAAATTAACTTTAACAATAATTTGGTTTGAAGTTATTGCTTCTTTTATCAAGTGCAACTTCTTTTCTGCTCTGCTCCTATTGGTCGTAGCTTGATGTTTTAGCCTTTACCCTACACCCTTTCTCTTTAAATGAACTCTCCGATAGAAAAAGACTGTTTGAAATCGAACCGGTAGTTCAGCTTAAATAATAGTTTAAGATTAACATTAGAGATGCAACGAATAGTTGTTTAGCCAGATACCGGATACCGGATATTCGGCCTGACCACCAACTGAATATTCGGTATCCGGCCGCCGAATATTCGGCCGACAATGTGATACCTACATTTTGAGTTTTGTAGTGTCGCGTACAGCCACAACACTCGTCGTGCAGGTTTTGACTTGTTATTATAAAAAGTTAAAATTGTTTAAAATAAAAAAAAGGATTCAATTACAACTGTGTCTTTATTTAGATTTCATTTATAAAATCTACCAAGTTTACTATCCGGTATCCGGTTGGATAGGACATCACCATCCGGTATCCGGCCGGATAGTAAATAACGGTCGGATAACCCAGATACCGGATAGTAACAGAATATTCGTTGCATCTCTAATTAACATTCATTCCACATCATCACATCAAAAACTAATCATATTTTAAAATGTCGGCCATTGCTGACAGACTATAAAATTTCAGTGGGCAGCGAAGAGGTCATATTGCCGGGCATTTCTGGCGAGGAAGTGCTGAATGCGAGCACAGACTCGCACTACGATCCGCTGTACACAGTGCCGCCTTCAACTAGCAGGTGACTTTTATTTTATTACTAGCTTTTACCCGCGGTTTCGCTCGCGTCACAAAAGGATAAAAGTAGCCTATGTGACATATACCAATACACACAGCGCCATCTATACCAATTCTTTTGTTTTCCCTCGGGAATATCAAATTTTTCCGGGATAAAAAGTTTACGTCTGAAGAACTTTACGTCTGCAAAAATTCAAAGCAATCGGTTTAGTAGTTACGGCGTGAAAGCGGAACAAACAAACTCACTTTCCCATTTATAATAAGAATAAGAATAATTTATTTAGCAAAACAAAGGACAAGTATACCTATTATTTAACAGAAAGCGATAATGAATACATAGAAATCACAATCACAATTGCAAGGTACACCAAAAAATACTAGTTTATAATGTATACGTACAAGTTAACATAAGCAGTGTCATTTCTGTAGTATCAATAATACACAGCAACAGCAATATAATACACCTTGCAAACAAAAGTAATTTAACTCAGTAATTCACAAGACAATAAGTTTGATAATAGTAAGGACTAGCTATTTCCGCGCGGTTTCACTCACTCTGCTCGGCGCCTATTAATCGTAGCGTGATATTTTAGCCTTCCTCGATAAATTGGCTATCCAACACAGAAAGAATTTTTCAAATCGTACCAGTAGTTACGGAGATTAGCGCGTACAAACAAAAAAACAAACTCTTCAGCTTTATAATATTAGTATAGATAACTATCTTTTAACTGACTTCAAATAAAGGAGGTTCCCATTTTTACCTGTTTGTATGTGTGTATGTTTGTGCGTGGTTATCTCGCGATTGGTTGCACCGATTTTGATGCGGTTTTTAGATAAGTGTTTGTGGCGCTTAAGAGAAGGTTTTAGCTACATATTAATTGCTTAGAAAAAGAGGGGGTTTGAAGTCTGTTGTTTTAAGTAGTTGGTAAAAGAATTATAACATAACTTGAGTAGATAACGAACCGCTAAAGAGTGGATTTCTTTTGCCAACCTTAAGGGTGCTTACTCTTGAAACCAATCTCAATGTTAATGCAATTTCAATCCAATAAAATCTAAATAATTATTCAATGTCAACACTATACAACCACAATCGTAGCTATTATAATAACATTCAGAGTACGGAATATAAAGACAAACTCAATACCATTTAGTTCATTCCATATCCACGCAATACGCCACGGATGCAATGGGCGCTAGTGTTCCAACTCAAGAGTACGAAATTTCGCAAAACCAATGTCGATCGATCGGAATTGGATTCAAGAGTAACCCTCCTAGACTGGCAACACATTTCCTGAAGGGTATAACCCGGGTGTCATCAAGGCCCGAGTGAATAGGTTGCTTATGGGACGACGTACTCCATCGTAGACCGCATCATCGCTGCACCACCAGGCGAGATAGTGGTCAATGACAAATCACAATCCCAAAAAACTACCAATAGTATCAGCAGAATAAAGATCCGGGTTCGATTCCCGGGTTAAACAAAATACTATTAGGTTTTTTTTTATTTTTACTATGTTATGTTGTTATTATTGTATTATAATCTCTGCTACCCTCATTTCCTTACATAATATGTTTTTTTTTTGTTTCTATAACAGTTTGCCTGATTGTTCCAGCAGACCGCGCGGCAGGCCTCGTTCAAATGTCAACAGTAACGCTAATAATATACAGCATTTAATGCCTATCGGTAAGTTTCAAACTTAAGCATTTACTTAGTATGATTAAATCTAAAATCGTGTTTTCCGTTTGACTGTTTATCCTCCAATCATGCTGAAACTCGTCGCGGAGAACCTAACGGGTAACCGGGGCTCCGGCTCGACGTGCAGGAGATGGAACGGAGTGGTGACGGCGGCGCAGTGGTCACGTGCCGCCGTGCACTGCACAGAGAGGCTCTAGGTAGACACATGGGGCTCCATAGGGAGGTGCCGTAACAGGCGTTGCACCGTGGGGGCTCCGGGGTTGGTCTACTAAGAGGACCCGGTGCCTCCTTCAGGTGCGGTACGGTGGCCACCGGGGTGGTTTATGTGAGGTAAAAATCCCACACTCCCTAGTCTTTTTTTTCCCCAAAAAGCTAGGCGCCTTTTGAAGGTTTCCCCCCGTCAACAAAAAAAAAGAAGAAGGAACGGGGTGGGCTTAGTCAGTAAGAGTCTGACACTCCCTCCCGTCTCACCCAGGCGGGAGCAGTCATACGATGATTTTCGCCCCTTAAAAAAAAATCATGCTGAAACTACTGAACGGATTTTGATGATGGTATACAAGCAGGATGTGGGCTGACTTAGGTGATAGGATTTTTATCCCGATTAAATACTCCTATGGGTTAAAACAGGAATCATATGTTACACGGACGAAGTCGCGGGCCAAAGCTGGTTAATAGTAAAGTCATTTATAAACATAGAAACACTACATAGTATAAAACAAAGTCGCTATCCGCCGTCTGTCTGTCCCTATGTATGCTTCGATCTTTAAAACTATGCAACGGATTTTGATGCGGTTTTTTTTAATAGATAGTGATTCTTAAAAAGATTAATATGTATAATAGCATGCATTTGCGGTGTGCGAAGCCGGGGCGGGTCGCTAGTAATTTATAATTTAATATTTCTTGTTAGCTTTACTGACTGCCTCGTTGGCCGAGTGGTCGCAAGTGCGATTGCCGGGCAAGGGGTCTCGGGTTCGATTCCCGGGTCGGGCAAAGTATTACTGGGTTTTAAAAAAAATCTCAGTAGTAGCACGGAGTCTGGAATTGTGCCCGGTATATGGCAATAGGCTCACCCTCTATAACATGGGACTCATAACATGTATAGTGAAAAGTGGGTGTTACATTGTACAGTGGCATAATGTGCACCTCTGCCTTACCCCTTCGGGGATAAAAGCCGTGATGTTATGTTATGTTACCTTTCTTATAAAAGTTTCAACAATTTCAGGTGAAGTCCCAGTAGGTCTAATGGATGGAGTGTCAGGTCGTGGGCCAGCGCGGCGCTGGGAACAGAAGCAGGTCCAGATCAAGACCATGGAGGGAGAGTTCTCAGTCACCATGTGGGCTACTGGCGAAGATGATGGTAAAAACTATATACATATAACTTTTCTTGCCTTGACTGCCTCGTTGGTTGAGTGGGCGCAAGTGCGATTCCTACGTCCGGCAAAGCATTACTGGGTTTTTTATAATTGTCAGTGGTAGCACGTAGTCTGGTCTGGAATTGTGGTATATGGCAATAGGCTCACCCCCTATTACATGGGACTCATAATATAAGTAGTGAAAAGTGGGTGTAACATTGTACAGTAGCATTAAGTGCTGTAATGTGCACCTCTGCCTACCGCTTCGGGGAGAAAAATGTTGATGTTATGTTTTGTTCGTTTAAACTTCCTTAATGGTAAGCAATCGCCGTCGCCCATGGACACCTGCAACACCGCTACTGCTGAGAATTTTTGAAAAAAATACTTTGCCCGACCCGGAAATCGAACCCGAAACCCTTTACCCGGCAGTCGCACTTGCGACCACTCGACCAACGAGGCAACAGAGAGGAGAGGGACGCTATCTTTAATACATAAATACTTAGTTTCAATCACAAATATCGATTTAAATTTAACGCATCGATTAACACCACATTCTTCTATGGCTAAGTGACTATAACTATATTTTTATATTTCCAGATGACGGTTCGAATCCCGAGCCGGACCCCGACTACACAGAGTATATGACTGGAAAGAAGAGTATATTAGGAAGTGAATCTATGCCAGGTAAGCTAACAAGTACCTAGACTATTGGTCTAGTTATATCTTTATGAAGTGTGGGAGAGCCATGCTTCGGCACTGCTGGGCCGGCTCGACCGGAGTGATACCACGGCCGAGCAGGAAACCATAGTAAAACAAAACTTGCGTTGTGTTTCGTCGTGTGAGTGAAGTTAGTAGAGGATCTCCCCAATCCCCGAATTCCCAATAATCCTCAAATTCCTAATCCCCAAAGGCTGGTAATGCACTTGTAATTGTAACACTTCTGATGTCCATGGGCGACGCCGATTGCTTACCATCAGGTGATCCGTCTGCTCGTTTACCGACTTATGCCATAAAAAAAATAGAGTTATACTTTGGCACTACTCGACCATGCTCATTTTCTGCTGTATACCTCGAGGATCGCGAGATGATCTCCGGCCACCGTAAGCACAGGTCTGCGGATGGCAAGTGAAGGTAGCTCGTTGCTCGACCAAACGCTATCTCAAACAGCTATCAACACCCCAGAAGGGGCCCAGTTGGGACCTAACGGGTTACCGGGGCTCTGGCTCGAACAGAATGAGCAGGAACGGGGTGGTTTTTTTAGTCAATAAGAGTCTGACACCCCCTCTCGCCTCACCCAAGGCGGGAGAGGCCATTGTATTATCTTCTATTGTTAAAAAAAACATAAAAATGGGTTTGTCATAATTAATAATGAATTTATTAGTACTTAAGCACTTAATTAAATATATCAACAATAAGTGGCTACAATTTTTTCATCATCATCATCAAGAGCCTATAAGTGCCCACTGCTGAGCAAAGCCTCTTCTCACACGGACAAGGTTTGAGCATCAATCACCACGCTTGCTCAATGCGGGTTGGCGATTTCAAAGTTATAATTTATTCACAGCTATAATGATTTTATCTTTTGTAGTCAACAAGGCATTGCCTGTATTTCGACTATCAGTGCCCTACCCTCAAACGTATAGATAATTTCAGCCTTTCCAATTTAAGCTATACAATAAAATAACATAATAAAGAACACACAAAATTTGCTATATACATTGACTTTCTTAAACTCATAATCTCCATTCTTAGCAATCTGATTAGAGATAGAGACCAATCAAAGGTCCAGATATATCAGAGAAACCACGCGATGGATTGAGAAGTAACATATATATATATTTATTTCCAGGCTTAGACTTGTCAGACCCGAAACAGCTGGCGGAGTTTGCGCGGCCCGGGCACAAGATAAGACTAAAGAAACCCATGCCGGAGTCATCTGACAGAACTATTGGTGAGATTCTATGTATAACTATCTTTTACTATGTGTGTTGCCTTATTGGCCGAGTAGTCGTAAGTGCGACTGCCGGGTAAGCGGTCTCGGGTCGGGCAAAGTATTACTGTTTTTTTTTTATTCTCAGTAGTAGCACGGAGTCTGGAATTGTGCCCGGTATATGGCAATATACTCCATGCTACTACTAAGATTTATTTTTAAACCCAGTGGTACTTTGTCCGACCTGAGAATCGAACCCGAGACCCCTTGCCTGGCAGTCACACTTGCGACCACTCGGCCATTGAGGTGATGCGAATAGTGCTTACAAATTACATAAATTTTGTAAATGAAATCTCGTTCGCGTCTGTACCAAAATAAACTCTAATAACTATCATACATATTTTTATATAGTTTTCCCCAATAAATAGTGTGACCCCTGAGTAGGGTTTAGACGTATAATTTATGACTGTAATAAATATTTATTACTAAAAATCGAGGGTTACTCACGTGAATATACTGAGAAAAACTACTAGTTTCGAACCACAGAGGGGTTCTTCCTCATGAGCAGCGTGAGCGGTCGCGGCGATGTCGCGCAGCTCATTCTTTTTTTAGTACCAGAGCTTTTCTCAGTATATTCACGTGAGTAACTCGCAATTTTTAGTTAATTTAGTATGTCTCACGGTAGTTATTATAAAAAATATTTATCATGTTCATTAATGTACTAAAATACAATGTATTTGTCCACAGCATGTCCCCACAAAGGCTGCACGAAGATGTTCAGAGACAACTCGGCCATGAGGAAACATTTACACACACACGGACCCAGGGTACACGTCTGTGCTGAATGTGGTATGTGTACATTGTTTATCTTATACTTCTTATACTATTATATAAGGCGAAAGAGTTTGTTTGTTTGTTTGAACGCGCTAATCTCCGTAACTACAAGTGTGATTTGAATAATTCTATTTGTGTTGGATAGCGCATTTATCGAGGATAGCTATAGGCTATAAAACATCACGCTACGACCAATAGCTGAGCAGAGCGTGTGAAACCGCGTGGGAGTAGCTAGTTTAAAATAAAATTTTACTAAATTAATAAAGTAGCGCTTGCACACAATAATACAAGTAAGAGAGCCAGGCTTCGGTACGAATGGGCCGGCTCGGCCGTAGTGATACCACGGCCGAGCAGAAAACCGTAAACAACCAGAAACAACGCTTGCGTTGTGTTTCGTCGTGTGGGTGAGGTTACCGGAGGCCCAATTTTCCCCCCCCTTCCCCAATCTCCCCAATCCCTGAATCCTCAAAAATCCTCAAAAGGCCGATAACGCAGTTGTAACGCCCCTGGTGTTCTGGACGTCCATAGGCGCAAGTCAATACAACGCAAGCGTTGTTTCACGTCAGTGATCTGCTCAGCCGTGGTATCACTCCGGTCGGGCCGGCCCGTTCATGCCGAAGCATGGCTCTCCTAAACTTAGAAGTATTTAATTTGACTAGGAAAGTCGACACTCCAATTCAATATTTCTAAAATAAATGTATTTATCTGATTCCAGGCAAAGCATTCGTAGAAAGTTCAAAGTTAAAACGCCATCAACTAGTCCACACCGGTGAGAAACCCTTCCAGTGCACATTCGAGGGCTGCGGGAAGAGGTTCTCCTTAGATTTTAACTTAAGGTAAGGCTTATAGTATATATCGATTTATCTTTCTATAAGTAAGGAATTTTCTCTTTTTTCTTACGTTGCCCCTACACTAGGATTGTCTCCTGTGTCGTGTGTGCGTTTACAAACATACAAGTTCACATACACATCACACACAGACACGGAACAACAATCTGTGGATCACACAAAGAGTTTCGTGCGGGAATCGAACCCGCGACACGTTACGCAGAAACCAGTGCCCAGCCAACGTGCCAACCGTACAGTCAATGTTTGTTTCTTTTATGTTATAATAGTTGTAATCAACTCAAGGCTGATGTTGCATGAATAATACGAAAATAGAAACGATACAAATTGTAAAAATTAATTATTTTTGTCAGCGTTTTGGGAATGTTCCGTTTACCCCCCGTATTCAACCTCGCTACATCCTTGTTGACTGGACATCTATACTACATGAGCTGCTGTTTACATGTGAACATTAGCTCATGACGATACCTAAGTACATGTAAAGCCATCTGATGATGACAGTCTAGAATACGTTTAAATTATTATTTTTTTCACGTAATAATTTGACGAGGAACTCGACTAGTTTCAAGCCAAGCACTAGAGGCTCATGCTTACTACTAGAAAGTACGTCCATTCACTTTATAAATACGCTATGAAGCCCTAAACAAATAAATTAACTAATAATATCTATCTTCTTCCAGAACGCACGTCCGCATCCACACAGGCGACCGTCCGTACGTGTGTCCGTTCGACGGATGCAACAAGAAGTTCGCGCAGAGCACCAACCTCAAGTCACATATACTTACACACGCTAAGGCCAAGTGAGTAACTAATTCCACACCCGAGTGAGCCCTCAGACCCCCACAGATGGGGCCCAATATGGCTGATGCCCGATATGGAGCCCCGGCTAGAAAGAGCAGTCGTAGGGATGGGGTGGTTTTTAGTCATTAAGTGTCTGACACTCCCTCTCGCCTAACCCAAGGTGGGAGAAGTCATTCAATGATTTTCCCCCCTCGAAATAAAAGTGAGTAAATAATTGCCCAGATCCAGATAACATATTCAACCCAGAGCCGAGGACAACTTAACGGGTTACTGGGACTGCAGCTCGAAGTAGGAGTAGGAACTGGGTGTTATTTAGTCAGTAAGAGTCTGACACTCTCGCTTCATCCAAGGTGGGAGAGGTCATAGAATGATTATCTCCCCACAAAAAATTGAGTAACTAAATATTAAACTACGCCTAGAACAAGTAGGCGGAATGCGATTGTTGACAGTGTATGAAAATTAAAAATGTATTAATTAGATAGAACATCAGTTAGCCAATTAGACGTTGTATTTTTTTATTCTATTGTATAAGAATACAATACTTAGATAAGCGAGAGAGGGACTTTGGCGTAAACTGTCTGTTTTAACTTTAATCCGTGGTATGCTGGAACGTAGACCTACGCGAGACACAATGTATTTTCTATTGTGTTATTACGCAAGAGGTTAAATCTTTAGTACAAAACAGTTTATTCATTGTTGAATCAGTTTTTATTATACCCTTTTTTATGGGATAAGCTGGTAAAACGAGCAGACGGATCACCCTGAAGGTAAGCAATCGGCGTCGCCCACCAGAGGCGTTACAAGTGCGTTACCTGTCTTTGGGAATTGGGAATTTGATGATTGTGGGGGGATTCGGGGATTGGGGAGACTGAGGAGAGTAATTGAGCCTCCGGTAACCTTACTCACACACCGCAAGCGTTGTTTTACGTCGGTTTTCAGTAAGGCCGTGGTATCACTCCGGTGAAGCCAACCCATTCATTCCAAAGCATAGTTCTCCCACACTCAAACCTTACATGTAATTTTAACAATATAATCTATTTTTCAGATCAAGAAATTCATTATCACGCAACGGTGGTAATTCCTACGAGTCAGCGCGGACGACGCCCCAATACGTCCAACTAGAAATGTCTCCGGACGACTCGAACCCACAACTAATCTTCTACACCCACGAATGAAGCAAGAAAATAAGTGGAACAAGACTTATGAATTGTGATGCAAGACTATTAAAAAGTGACGTAAAAATCGCGCAAAAATATCAAAAACTATGTGTTAAAAGTGATAACCTAAGTGATTCAAGTTCGAATAGTTATTCAATTATGAATTTTTTAATAGTGATTTATAAGCACGGACGCTATCAAGCGACGAAGCAAGACGTTTTAATATTTGAAGCAAGAATTTTGAATAATGCAAGACTGTGGAACAGACTTGCATAGTGATCAAGTTAAGAGTATGTTTTAATTTCTTTCTATATTTTAATAAGCTTTGGAATAGACCAAAGGAATTATACGTTAAAAAAAGTAATTTTAGTTTAACATTGCTGTTTACAGTTCTGTTCACTAACGAAATTGTATTATTGGCACATATGTTTATATTTTCGCACCGTTTGCTTTGTTTAAATTAACCGAGGTCTCAGCTTAGTGTGTTTAACAATAATAACATATAACATGACATCACGCCTTTTGTCCCTGAAGGCAGAAGTGCATATTACGGCACTTAATGTCACTGTACAATGTAACACCCAATTTTCACTATTCATGTTATGAGTCCCATGTAATAGGGGATGACCCTGTTGCCATATACCGGGCACAATTCCAGACTCCGTGCTACTACTGACAACTTTTTAAAAAACCCAGTAATACTTTGCCGGACCCAGAATCGAACCCGAGACCGCTTACCCAGTCGCACTGGCGACCATTCGGTCAACGAGGCAGTCATTTAACAATAATGTACTTCAAAATTAAAGAAGTTACGATTTACTTTCATAACTCGACTAGTTTCAAGCCATATAGGGGCCCATATCTATGACCAACATTACGCAATGTGATTGTACAACATAAATATAAAAACTTGTTTTTTAAACATCTAAGCTGAGAATAATGCAATGAAATCAATAACGTGTAGAAACAATTTATTTTTCTTCCTTGTTTTTAGTCTATTATGAAAAAAATTCCGTTGGAAGAACAACCTCTTTTTTTAACTTGTTGGAATTCTAATAGGAATATGTTGGAATGTGGTATCTGGAAACATAGTTTTTTCTTTGAAATGTATTTTCTAAGATTATTTAGACACCACTGCCATGCGGTGTAGGATAAGATCGTGAGGAAACCTGGGTTTATATGTAATTTCAAACATAAGTCTGATGTCGCCAATTCGCCTTAAGCAAGTATGGTGATTAATGCTCATGCCTTCTCCGTCTGAGAAGAGATCTTTATCCGAAAATTGGATAATTAGAGGTACAAACACATCTTTAGACCTTAAATAATAATTTCAGACCCAACCTTAATTGAAAAGTAAAAAAATATATTAGAGTTCCTTAAAAAAGAGGTTGTACTTTAAATGGCAAAAGGAATTTGTAAATTTTGTACCATATAAATGCCAAAAAATATTATGTATTGTATTATAATTTTTATATTAAATTGAGGGGTATTCGTATGATCTTACTATCACAATAAGACTTCCATAGAATATTAAGGTTTTAATGTATGAATGGTCTTTATTTTAACAATGGGTTAAAAATTATAGTTTTACTTTTATTTCAACACTAGCTACTTCCGCGCGGTTTCACACGCTCTGCTCAGCTCCTATTGGTCGTAGAGTGATGTTTTATAGCCTATAGCCATCCTCGATAAATGCGCTATCCAACACAAAAATAATTATTCAAATTAGACTTGTAGTTACGGAGATTAGCGCGTGCGAAAACTAACAAACAAAAAAAACAAACTCTTCCGCTTTATATAATAGTATAAGATGTTAAACACGGAACACAATAGGGGTCACATGCGAGGCGCTGACCGAAGTTAGCAAAGGATTTGCCTTCAACAACAACAGTTTTCTATTGACAGTCAAAAACTTAAAACTAACTGCTAAGTATGGGATGCTGCCCAATAGGGCTGATGCCGACACTGAACCGCGGAGGGCTTAACGGTTCCTTCTAAAATTGAAGGAACCCCAAGCCGACGATATTTGTTTTCGCCAAAACATTACAAAGGGTTAAGTTAAGGTGGATGCCTAGATAGACCTCGCTATTTTTCAGGCGTGGAAATCTCCGTAAATAAAGTTTCTGCAGAATAAAAGCTATAATGAGACTTCATAATGTATTATAATGCGCAAATAAAAAAAATACAAGTTAGGTTATAGGCTTTGTATACAAAATACTTGTTTATTTTGAAAATGAAGAGCTTTAGTATGAATCAGCAGTTTCACGAAATATTTTTATTAGTACCGAACTTGAATCATACGAATTTCCCTCCGAATATGTGTGTTTGCAAAAATATTGTTTCATTCAGACGCATACACAATTTTCAATCTTAATGTTTTGGCAATAAAGAGGAAGTAGTATAAAAGAAATTCATACTACCACAGTTATTACAAATTACAATACTTTTACAAACACACAATAGAGTTTAATTTTTAGTTCGTTTTTAAGTTTAGGGATATGAATCGACGCTTCCTTTAACAGAAGATGTATTTAAGCAGTTTATTTTGGCTGACCAGACAATAAACGCTAGTGGCGCCATCTGGACAACGTAAAAAAATATTTACACTACATATATAGCTATTGGAAAAAGCAACTTGCTGCAGTATAGTTTTAAAAGTTATTTTCGTTAGTTATTGAACTGTTTAAATACATATTCTTTACTCGTTGATAGTGTATAATTAAGGATTTTTCTAAAATGACTGATGCAACCTGTATATATGATTATTTTCAAGTTTCTAGTAATATGTTGCTGTATTTGACTGAATAATGTTATTGTTAGTCAAAATTAGAGTAATTTCTTCATCATTTTTGTAATGTAGTCAATTTATACTGACCTTTCATTTAGTATTTTATTATATTATATTATTATTTAAATTTTGAAGTCAGTGAGCGGTGTTACTGTGTAATGAATATTCTATAAACGATTGAACTCAAGCACCTATATTTAACATGCATTTTCTGCCAAAAATCCTTTGAGATTATGAATTAACTTTTGGTATCCGGGTAGCGGGAACATGATCTATGCGGGACATACTCTATTTTCTATTGTATCTCACAAACCGGCACTCAAGAGTTAAACATTTTATCAGTAAAATCATACGTCCATACGACCTGTACAGTCGAACTTTTTTTTTGTTCAATTTTAGTTTTAGCCATGGTTGTCCCACTGCAGGGCAAAGGCCCCCCTACCCACCTTCCACTCGTCCCTTTGTTAAGCTTTCTGTGGCCAATCCTTTTCATAGGCGTCAAGCTCATCCCGCCATCTTCTGGGCCTACCGCGGGCCTACCGCGACGTCTATTGACAGTGGAACTGCACAGTTAAATCCTAAGGTGTAGCATGCATAATCATCATCATCATCAACAGCCTATAAATGCCCACTGCTGAGCAAAACCTTTTCTCACACGGAGTAGGTTGGGTTGGTGATTACAGACTTATAATTAGAAATTATAAGCCCAGGTTTCCTCATGATGTTTTCCTTCACCATTTGTCAGTGGTGTGTAGATAATCTTAGAAAGTACATATAAATGGAAAAAAGTCACATTGGTACTTGCCGTTGGTAAGTTTCGAACCCGCACCCTCAATGCATAATATTGTTTATTAATTTCAGCGTTATCTAAATGTGTGTCAATGAAATCATACTTTTCAAAACTGTTATTACTATCTGTTCAGCATGTCGAAGTAGTATCCTCACTGATTTTAAAATTGTTCATAAAAGTTCAATACAGCAGCATGTTGGGAGTTCTCAACTGATGAGAAAAACGAATAAAATGTAAATATTTATATAAATATTGTGTTTTATTTTCTACTAACTTCTTGCCCTGAATTGACGCAAGTGGTTTTCCTAGAAACCTACTTAAAAAATTTGGATGGTATTAAACTCGCGGAGTCCCCATAATGACCCTGATAAATACAATACCCTGGACAACGGACTGCGCAGTTGGCGTAGTCAGTGGCTGGGCAACCGAAGTCGCGAGTTCGATTCTTACACGGATCTGTGACGTGTATACGAATTTTTATTATGTTTATAAATGCATTCACGATACAGGAGAATATCAAGCGTAGGGCAACATGTTTTAGAATCTTCATTGGTAAAGTAATTGGATATGAAAAAGTTTGTAAAGTACATCACGGGTAAGTATGAGCAAAGCCGAGAGCAACAGATAATAATTGAAATATGAATATAAGAAACCATGAAAGGACTGGGTTAAAACACTAGCCAATGCTGAGTATAGTAAAGAGTATGCGTATGGGAAGAAACAGACATTAATCAAGATTTTTTTCAATCTAAAATAAATCTGCTAAACCTGCCAAGCTAACCGCTCGCTCACAATCGGGCCAGTCGCATTGATTCTCTAGTTTTGTAAGTAAATCGAAGAGCCATGCTTCGGCACGAATGGGCCGGCTCGACCTGAGTGATACCGGCCGACCGGCCACAGCAGAAAACCGACGTGAAACAACGCTTGCGTAGTGACTTGTGTTTCGTTGTGTTAGTGAGGTTACAGGAGGCCCAATTACCCAATCTCCTCAATCCCCGAATCCTCCACAATCTTCAAATTCCCAAAAGGCCGATAACGCTTGTATGGTCTTGGTGTTTCATGTGTCTAATGGGCGGCGGTTTGCTTAACATATACCATCAGATGATCCGTCTTCTCGTTTACTGGATTATGCCATAAAAAACAAATTAAGATGTCTTGATTTTAAATAATAGATATATTGAATTATCTTCATAATATTTTGATGCAATTTTATAACGATATTCATGATCAATAATGTATCAAAACGCAATGGCAGTAACTAAACGTAGTGCGATTATTTTGACAGTGACATTTATTTTTGTGTTCGACTGCGCAAGTGACGTGTAAGCTGCTTTCGTCCGCACCTTATAATTATTTCCTTCAGGGAAACCCAAAAAAGCTCAAAATGAGCTTCAAACGCGATAAAAAGGAGGAAGAGGACAGCGGCGGGAACCCATACCAGAACTTGGACAAGACAATAATCCTGCAAGAAGCGAGATATTTCAATCAATCTCCTGTGAATCCTCGAAAATGTTCCCTTATTTTGACGAAAATCCTGTATTTACTGAACCAAGGAGAGCAGAAGTTCACTACACAAGAAGCTACAGAGGCATTCTTCGCTACAACAAAGCTGTTTCAATCAAAAGATGTGATGTTACGGCGTATGGTGTATTTATGTATCAAGGAGTTGAGTACGTTGGCTCAAGATGTGATCATAGTGACTTCTTCGCTGACCAAAGACATGACTGGAAAGGAGGATTTGTACCGAGCGGCTGCTATAAGAGCCTTGTGCAGTATTACTGATAGTACGATGCTGCAAGCCATCGAAAGGTACATGAAACAAGCAATTGTTGATAAGAACTCCGCCGTCAGCTCTGCGGCTCTGGTTTCCGCTCTCCATCTATCGTCAACGGCCCCAGACTTAGTCCGCCGATGGGCTAATGAAGCTCAGGTTTGTAATTTTTAATTGAAATAGTTTTTTTAGTAGCTAAAAATATTGTGTATGTTTAGACAGATGGATACTACATACACTCGATAGTCTACAGATAACCGAAATATTTTTGATTTGAAATTAAAATAAAAATCTAATTAAACTGTCAAACACCAAGCGGTCACCGGTGACCACAACCTATTGTTTTATAATTGTGTCTACAAAACCGGTACTCGACGAGTTAATCGAAAAAAAAAACTAGAATTAAGTATAAATTGCTAACCTATGTTAGAATTTTTAAATTCAGTATGTATCAGACAGATAATGGAATCTCATGTAGATGTTACGTTTTACACTTTAGTAGCTCAGCTATAATAATATTGACATAATGTCCATCTAACATCAACATTTGGCTATTTGCATCATACAGAAATAAAATATTAAACTTTTACTAAATATTCACTTTTAAAAAAAATATTTTTAAGAAATTCTTGCTTGTGGTGAAATTAGTAATTAATTTGGCTGTATTTCTAAACCGATACGACTTTCAAACCTTCAAGAAAGGAGCGTATTCCTTTTTAAACAGCCGGGCAACACTCCTTTTGACTCCTCTGGTGTTGCTGGTGACCGTGGGCGGGGCTGATCCCTTACCATCAGGTGATCCTTCTGCTTGTTTGCCTCCTATACCATAAAAAAATACATTTTTTTCAGTATAGTATCTGATTTCAATAAAAATATTAAAACGTAATCATACAATTTAATCATTTGAGTTTATCAGTAACATAATGATAAATATCTTGTGTGTTTAAGTAATGGTTGCCAGTATGATTGTATTATCAGTTCCTTTTAAATTTAGTCTGCCTCATTGGCCGAATAGTTGCAAGTGTGACAGAGCATGGGGTCTCAAGTTCAATTTGCAAGATGGGCAAATTATAATTGGGTTTTCTTAAAAATTCTTATTAGTAGCACAAAGTCTTGAAGTGTGCCCGGTATATGGCAATAGGCGCACTCCCTATTACATGAGACTTACCTAATATTGAAAAGTGGGTGTTACCTTGTACAGCGGCATTAAATGCAGCAATGTGCACCTCTGCCTACCCCTTCGGGGATAAAAACGCATAATGATAAGTGTGTTTTTAAATTCAGAAATTCTTATTGAATAATAACGAAAAAAAGATTTATTACTAAACTAGCTGTGCCCGCGACTTCGTTCGTGTAGAATAGTGACTATGAGCAGCGTTTTTTTTTAAATATATACTTATTTTTATTTTAGATTTGGATCATAATCACAGTCATTTTAGGTAGCTAAAAAACCTACTTTACTGTAATGCTTCTCTATATACAATATTAGACGTATGGCCATCGGGGGTGAAAGCATACAGGCTGCTGGGATTGCTAACACGGGACAGAGCCACATACAATTGACCGTGCGAAAAACAGCTGATACTTAGATCTATACCCACAACTTTTAGAGTCTGACCTTGAGCTTTATTAATTGTCATGGCGAAACATAGGCTCACTGGAAACTGAATTCGTTTAAAATTAAACGGAAAATTTTTTGGAATGAGAGGAATCTGAGGTATAAAACCACTATCACCTTTTCCGCACCCTGTTAAATATATATATATTTATAAGCCATTTCTGAGATTAGCGTGAACAGACAAACAGACAAACAGAAAAAAAAAAGTTAGTTACATTTTTAGGTTCGACATCGACATAACAATAGCCCCCGCTATTTTTTTAATTTTTATTTCAATGTACAGACAGCACTTTTCTACAATTTTATTATATGTACCTCTATAGATATAGATAGATGTATAGATATAGATAGATAGTGTTCGACGTGATTCTTTAATTTGACGTAACTTTTTTATTTATGAACCGATTGACATGAAACAAACACTAAAGCATAACTGAAGCATACCATAATATATTCGTGAAAACCGCATCCAACTCGGATAAGCCGTTTCTGAGATTAGCGTGAACAGACAAACAGACAAAAAAAAGTTAGTTACATTTTTGGGTTCGACATCGACATAACAATAGCCCCTGCAATTTTTTTAATTTTTATTTTTAATGTACAGACAGCACTTTTCTACAATTTTATTATATGTATAGATAGATATAGATAGATAATGTTCGACGTGATTCTTTAATTTGACGTAACTTTTTTATTTTGAACCGATTGACATGAAACAAACACTAAAGCATAACTGAAGCATACCACAATATATCAACTCGGATAAGCCGTTTCTGAGATTAGCGTGAACAGACAAACAGACAAAAAAAAAAGTTAGTTACATTTTTGGGTTCGACATCGACATAACACCTGCTATTTTTTTTATTTTTATTTTCAATGTACAGACAGCACTTTTCTACAATTTTATTATATGTATAGATAGATATTTATATTTCTAGCTTTCGAAAGAATAACAATAAGATTACATTAACTAAAAATAGCGGGTTACTCACGTGAATATATTGAGGAAAGCTCTACTAGTTTCGAAACACAGAGGGGTTCTTCCTCATCCTGTGGCACATAGACAATAATACACAGGTAAAAACATGGTTAGAGCATGTTATGCATAATTATAAAAACTCCTATGAAGTGTGTGTATAAAAACTCCTATGAAGTGTGAATTATTTTATGTTAGTTGATTCATAATTAGCATACATACAACAGGACTAGTTTCCAAACTCATTATCATACTCATTGATAGCAATGTATTAGAATGTTTTTTGTAAAACGTTCTGTTTCAAGTTTTAATGCTGTGATAATAGATAGATACTTCTCGCACAATGTCCCATTTAGGCCGGCAGAAACTATGATGAATAACATAACATAACATAACATAACATCACGCCTTTTATCCCTGAAGGGGTAGGCAGAGGTGTACATTGTGGCACTTAATGCCACTGCACAATGTAACACCCACTTCTTCATGTTATGAGTCTCATGTAATAGGGTGTGAGCCTAATGATGACCGGTATATGGATACCGGGCACATTTCCAAACTCTGTGCAGTAGCTCGTATTACTGGCACGTATAATAATAATACTTTGCCCGACCCGGGAATCGAACCTGAGACCCCACTCGGCCAATGAGGCAGTCATAGATGAATATTGCATTTATTTGTTGGTGAATCTGTTAACCAACATGACACTGATTTTTTATCAGTCTGTGACATAATCTGACTGTGTTAATTATTTACTGTTTTTTTTATGGGATAAGCCGGTTCATTATTTACTATTTTTTTTTTATGGGATAAGCCGGTAAACTATCAGACCAGAATCGGCGCCACCCATGGGATGCCCATTCGGGGTTTGGGGAAATTGGGGAGAGCGTGTAATTCGACCTCCGGTAACCACACACACGACGAAACACAACACAAGCGTTGTTTCACGTCGGTTTTCTGCTCGGCCGTGGTATCGCTCCGGTCGAGCCGACCCATTCGTGCCGAAGCATGGCTCGTCCACACTTAAACTGTACTATAAGTTTCTCATTTAAAAGTCATATTCTTATTTCCACTTTCATTACTTTACAGGAAGCCATCAGCTCCGAGAACGCAATGGTCTCCTACCACGCTCTGGGTGTTGTCGCCGGCTCCAGAAAGAACGACAAGTTATCAACTGTGAAACTAGTGACGCGGTTGGCTAGGTCTCCCTTAAAGTCCCCCTACGCACTATGCCTCCTCATCCGTTTAGCAGCTCAGTTAGTTGAAGATGATGATTCCGATGCAGCACAGCCCTATATCGAGTTTATTGAGTGCTGTCTCCGTCATAAGTCAGAGATGGTCATCTATGAAGCTGCCCATGCTATTGTCAATTTAAGGAAGACGGCAAGAGATCTCGCTCCAGCTGTCTCAGTCTTGCAACTCTTCTGCGGTTCTTCTAAAGCGTCTCTAAGGCTCGCTGGAGCGAGGACTCTCGCGAGGTTAACAGCCAAACACCCAACTGCAGTTGCAGCTTGTGCAGTTGACCTTGAGAATCTCATCTCTGATCCTAATCGCTCCGTAGCCACTCTAGCAGTGACTACGTTGTTAGCAACGGGCGCTGAGAGCTCGGTCGACAGACTGATGAAGCAAATATCCAGTTTTGTCTCCGAAATATCGGATGAATTCAAAATTGTCGTCGTCCGAGCTATCCGGCGTTTGTGCACGAAGTTCCCGAGGAAGCATCAGTCGTTGGCTGCTTTCTTGGCTGGTATGTTACGTGATGAAGGTGGTCTAGAATACAAGGCAGCTATTGCTGACGCTATCATCGCTTTAGTTGAGGAAAACGCTGAAGCGAAGGAGACAGGTCTTGCTCACCTCTGCGAGTTTATTGAGGACTGTGAACACACGGCTTTGGCTGTTCGCATCCTACATTTACTTGGACGAGAAGGGCCAAAATCCCGTCAACCGTCACGGTACATACGATTTATCTACAACCGAGTGATTTTGGAGTCTGGCCCTGTTCGTGCGGCCGCTGTCTCCGCTGTGGCGCAATTTGGAGCTCAAAGACCAGAGCTCTTGCCAAATATCAGCGTCTTGCTAGCCCGGTGCCAACTTGATGAGGAAGATGAAGTCAGGGACAGAGCGATTTACTACAGCGCGATTTTAGATACTGGAGACCAACAGTTGATTAACGACTACATCGTCAACGTCCCGAAACCGAACCCAGTTTTGTTAGAAAAGGCCTTGAGAGACCATCTAGCGACGACGCCTGATGATCCCTTCAACTTATTATCAGTACCGGCTGAAGAAGAGGCCAAGGAAAGTAAGGAACCAATCGTTGAAATTGAGATTCGAAAACCTATCCAGATGTCCATTGAGGAAATATATGGTGAACAGCTGGCAAAGATACCAGGGATCGAAAGACTGGGAGCTCTATTCAAGACGAATTTGCCGATCGATTTAACCGAAGCAGAGACTGAGTACAGGGTGCGTTTAATCAAGCACATTTATGGGAGACATGTGATCTTTCAGTTTGAATGTGTTAACACCCTTAGCGATCAACTACTAGAACAAGTTAGCGTGAAACTTGAAGTACCTGGAGAATATGAGGTTAAGACCGTAGTGCTATGCGAAAAATTGGCCTATGACAAACCTGGAAGCGTCTTCCTCGTTGTGGAGTACCCTTGCGTCTTCCTCGACAGTCTTGCAACCTTCGGGGCTACTTTAGAGTTCTTGGTACGCGATTGTGACCCCACCACAGGTATACCAGACCCAGGTGAAGGGTATTCAGACTCCTATCCTTTGGAGGAGTTCGAAATGACTTGTGCTGATCAGATTCGAGCGAGGGCAGGGTCTGATGATTGGGAACAGACTTGGGAAAGGGTTGCGAATGCCCCTGAGGCTAGTGAGACTTTTGTGCTGTCTCAAAATGATGTTACTGAGGCTGCTAAAGCGGTTTGTGAGCATCTAGGGTTGCCTAAAGCTGCTATTGTGGGAGATGCGGTGAAAGAAATCCGTGGAGGTGGAATTTTCCGGGGCGGAGCACCTGTACTGGTTAGGGCTCGTCTCGCGGCCGCTGGCAACGCCGTCACCATGAAATTAGTCTCCAGATCCCCTCGAGAAGATGTCGCCCAACTTCTCCTAGCTGCTATTGAGTAAATGATCCAAAATAGACTTCAAAATTCCATTCTTAAGGTTCAATTTCATAGATGTTGCTTGGTATCCTATAACTGTCTTTTCGCACTGCATATGTTAGAAAGAGACAAATATATAATAAGCAATATCTATTATCTTAGTCTTAAACCAGGTTCAGTAATATATTTTGTATGGAGCTTATGGCCCAGTGCGCGGTGAAGATAATGACAATAAATCAATTAAAATTAAACCTTAAACACTATTACATACGAATAAAAACGCCTTGCTAAAGAGGTTTGACGAAGCACCGCGTGTCTCTCATCTTTGGCATGCCATTATCATCCGTATATCATAGTAGGTAAAATTTATATTAAAATTGATTTATTCTCAGTGTCCACATCGCGCCTCCGCCGGTCTGCGCTAGGCCTATGTCTAAAATCTATCTCTAGTTAGCAAATGTATACAAAAATGTTATTGAGTCTAGTTTTTTATGTATGTTAGTTGTGTAAGTAAAGTGTGATTTGAATTATTTTCCATTTCTATACATAACTAGATATAATTAATAAACCAAAATCGCTCCCTATTTCAGCAAAAGGTAGCGTTTCTTGCTCATTTGATTGGCGTGAATGTAGCTTGAAGTCTTTTTATCCAATCATAGCTGTCAAAATGGTTTTTATTGAAGGAATTTAATCATCCTATGATTTCTCCCGCCCGGGTGAGGCGAGAAGAGGAAGTGTCAAATTCTTACTGACTTTATACCGCGCCGTTCCTACTCCTGCTTCGAGCCGGAGCTGCCCTCCCCCCCTCCCCCAGGTCGTCCGCAGCTCCAACAGTTTGAATTCTAGCAGTCAGTAGCTTACGAAGCTGAAGGATTTAACAGTAAGAGTCTACACTCCCTCCCGCCTCACCCAGGTGGGCGTTATAGGATGATTCACCCCCCCCCTCCTCCTTTTAAAAATAAGCAGTCACTAGCTAATTCTTTATTGGATGCACAGATTTTATTGTAGATTAACGTCATCTAGTGGGCATATAACGGAAACCTCATTAGCTCTTCAAATTTCATATCTACTTACCCCTTTTTGTGTATGAGAACAAATCATGAGAAAAAATGTTTCTATCTAATTTTATTTTAGTCAAAATTTAATATATTTACTTTGTTTTTGTACTGTTCAACAGTTTATTATAATTTGTTTGCAATATTTATATTTTTGAAAAGGATCTTGGCTACTTAGGAGTTAATGTTATTTTTCTATTAATAAATTACAATATATTATTAAAAATTCTGTATAAATTATATTTATTTATCATCAACAACAATCTATTACAGTCCACCGCTGTAGGTACTACGAGTCTTCTCTTAATAGGGGTTGGCTGTGAAACCCTCGCTTGACAGTCGCGTTGGAGATCGTAGTGGTTCAGCTTTATCAGAGAGCGCTGCTGCCCGGTCTCTGTCAAATGTCTAGTCCCTTAGTCGGGGACATGACACCCGCGGGAAGAGTAGCGGTGGTGACAAATGTATGATCTACTTTGACGTCATCCAAAAACTTGACAGATTTTAATAAGATATTGGATTTTTGTTATTAGTAAAAAATATAGTTTTGTCAAATTTAATAGAATTAACTTCAATTAGTTTTAAAAAAATTAAAGCATTTTATAATAATGTATTCCAATTTAGAAATGAATGGTAGAATAAGTGTTGCCAGTCAATGCATATTTGTTTGTATTGCCATTGGTTAAAATTCGATTTGGTTAGGACTGTCTCTTACATACGAAACATCGTATTAGGCAAAGTATTATGACAGTTTTAAATAATGAATTCTTCACAATAAAAATAAACCTCCAGGTATTTTGATAATGCACTTGATTCTCTGTAGACGACAGTAAAAAAATAGACAAAATTTATTTCCGTCATAATTTTACCGAAATCCCAATCTTCACTCATAAAAGACCTGCTGATTGCTTACCATCAGGTGACCCCGTCTGCTCGTTTACTATATTTTTTTCGTAATGGACAGTCCTTTCCTTGTAAAAATTCAGTGATAGGTACCTATTCCAATATGTAAGTAATTTAGTTGTAATGAAAATAAATAATATATACGAATATGGTATTTTATTTGATCCTGCTACGTACGGTAAAATATGGGGTAGATGGGGATCGAGATGTGAATAGGGTCTGTCCCTAGGGGGGAATTGATAACATAACATCACGCCTTTTATCCCCGAAGGGGTAGGCAGAGGTGTACATTATGCCACTGTACAATGTAACATCCATTTTTCACTATTTATGTTATGAGTCCCATGTAATAGGGGGTGAGCCTATTGCCATATACCGGCCACAATTCCAGACTCCGTGCTACTACTAGGAATTTTTTGTAAAACCCAGTAATACTTTTTGCCCGACCCGGGAATCGAACCCGAGACCCCTTGCCCAGCAGTAGCACTTGCGACCACTCGGCCAATGAGGCAGGGTGAATTGATACTATGAAAAATTTCCCAATATCGATTCACCCCTCTTCTGTCTCACCCCATTTTACCGTTAATTAAAATAATAGACAACATAATGATAAGCCTAGATACGCCTGTACCCCCAAACGATATAGGTGCATTGTTACAGATTGACACGCACTTTACACCATACACCGTTAAATCTATTTCGTTTTCGTCTTGCGGCAAAACCACTTACCATATGGAGTACTTTCGATGCACTCTACCTATACCTACTTATTATAACGTAAAAACAAAAAATATAGAGATGTCAATTTTAAGTGTAAAAAACAGTCATGTGGTCAAGGAGAGGTGTATCAGGCGACATAGACACTGGCGAAGTAGGAAGCGTCTACGTCAGTGTACTCCTTACCTTCATAAGTTACTCTAGCCTCGAAGCCGCCAATGACTTTTAGATTACTTAGATATATGCTGCCAGAAGGCGCGGGTGTCGCGTCCCAATTTAGTTTGGATGTTTGCAATATAGTCTTTATAAGCTAAGTTTATTTGTTGCTTAATGTTGGCTCTAAGTGTATATTCCGATACGGAGCCGCTGTGGACTTAACGGGTTGCCGGGGCTCCGGTTCGAAGTACAGGACTAGGAACGGGGTGGTTTTTATTCAGTAAGAGTCTGACACTCCCTCCCGCCTCAACCAGACGGGAGAGGTCATTCGATGATATTACCCCCTTAAAAAAGTGTACCTATTAAATTTGCTATATATGGTCGGATTTTTGGTGGATTTCCAAAGGCGATGAAGCTCAGCTTTATGTTTGATATTGAAAATTATTTGTGATGAAAACCAAACTGGATAACGTCAGTTAGGTTTTTTGGGTCTAATTTTTGAGGTATAGGTACATGTCATGATAGAAATTGTATTATAACTTTCGAGAGACATACCTACTAAATAAATTATTATTTTTTCTGCTACTGAGTAGCAGCGCGACAGTGGCCGCGTCGCGGGTCGCGAAATGCTGCTCATGAATATGAGCCTCTAGCATAGCTTGAAACTAGTAGAGTTCCTCGTCAAATAATTACGTGAGTAAGCCGAAAACATAATAATTTATGATAGAAATTATCAACGGCAGTGTCAGTGTTGTGTGCGATAACATCTTGCCACGATCCTTTTGAGAAGTTCCAGTCTCTCTGCGGTTCAATGTTACTGGGATTGTGTTTTTCTGATATAGGCTTTTTTGGGGTGGTCTCTAATGGGAAACTACTTCTAATGGTGGATTGTAAACATCTCGTCGAGGAACAAGTCCTCCTCCGACTATCTCGTTTACGTCTATTACATCAATGATCTCTGACACCAGGACCACATCTAATCTTACATCGTAGGCATTGCACAACCGCGGAGAGCCTAACGGGTTACCGGGGCTCTGGCTCGAAGTGCAGGAGTAGGAACGGGGTGGTTTTTAGTCAGTAAGAGTCTGATACTCCCTCCCGCCTCACCCAGGCGGGAGAAGTCATTCTATGATCTCCCTCCCCCCTTAAAAAAGGCATTGCGATCAATTTCGATCAGTCAAACCACACACTGTAGCAGTGGCGTAACTATTACGTTCGGGGTCAGTGGCTAATTTATCAAATAGGCCCCCGTTTTCAATGAAAAAGAGAAGTTTAGAAGAAAACCTCTAAAAAGGGGCCCCACGGCATTTTGCCAACTTGCCACCCTGTAGTAAAATAAACAAAGTAAGTAGTTCAAAATATTCAGTGATGTATACTTAAGATTTAAGTTTAAATCTCCTACGACAATTATAACATTTTTTAAGGATTCTATTACAGATACCATCTTTTGAAACCAACGCATATAAGATTCATCAGTGGAATTTAGAGTTAGTCAGAGAACTTAAAGTAAGTCAGAGAATTTGGAGTTAGTCAGAGAATTTGGAGATAGTCAGAGAATTTGGAGATAGTCAGAGAATTTGGAGTTAGTCAGAGAATTTGGAGTTAGTCAGAGAATTTGAGTTAGCCAGAGAATTTGGAGTTAGTCAGAGAATTTGGAGTTAGTCAGAGAATTTGGAGTTAGTCAGAGAATTTGGAGTTAGTCAGAGAATTTGGAGTTAGTCAGAGAATTTGGAGTTAGTCAGAGAATTTGGAGTTAGTCAGAGAATTTGGAGTTAGTCAGAGAATTTAGAGTTAGTCAGAGAATTTGGAGTTAGTCAGAGAATTTGGATAAAAGGCGATACATTTTCACATGTAAGTAACTCTAGCCCAGAGGTCTTCACCAGATTGCGTCTCTAATTAATAGTACCGCGTAAGAGAGACATGGGGACGTGTTCCGATAAAAACGCCAGCCACCACGCACCATGCAGGTTCGGTCTTGTATGGAGTACTGCACTCATCTTTGGAACGGCTCGGCCAAATATCTACGATGATGCGCTTGTGGAGGCCCGGTTTCACAGCCTCGAACACAGGCGTAAGGTTGGAAGCTTTTCAATCTTCTACCGGATACATTTCGGAGAGTGTGCGGGGGAATTGCACAACTTGATTCCCCCTAGTCCTTTCCATCATTACACCACAAGACAATCGGCGAAGCGTCACCGATTCATGGTAAATGTCCCACCCACACGCACGAAGCGCTTCGCATCAAGCTTCCTTGTGCGTACTGCTAAGGAGTGGAATTCTTTGCCAGAGTCTGTATTTTCTGAAGGGTGTCTTCAAGGCCCGAGTGAATAGGTTGCTTATGGGTCGACGTGCTTCATCGTAGGCCACATCATCGCTTACCACCAGGCGAGATAGTTGTCAAACTTCAGTCCAATTCAATATATAAAAAAAGAGACGCAACCCCTTAAAAGATATAATAGGTCTTGTATTTTTAATTGCCATTTTGTATGAAAAAATAAACGAATTTGTTTCTTGTATTTCGGAGTAATTACATACCCATACAATCAACGCATCTTTGCCAACGCAGTAGTAGTTTATTGATACCCTTCTTAAAGAATTCAGCTGGACAGGAGGCAAAAAGTCTTCAAAGACATTTTATAGGTAGGTATTGCCTATCGGGTATGGAACAACTTTCCCGCCAAGAAGATTCTTGAAATGAATCTTCAGAAGTGCATCGCAAATAAACGTGGCGAAATTTGATCTGCGACGTCTCGACCGGTACCCAAGAGTCGATACGAAAAGTGCATTATTTTTCAGACAGGGCTATCTACTATAAAATTAAGTCGGGTTTTCAACGAAAATTCAGGAAAAAATGTTTTTCTTCATCTTTTAATCCAAACGAAATCCTTACTATCCTTACTAATATTATAAATCGGAAAGTGAGTTTGTTTGTTTGTTCCGCTTTCAGACCGTAACTACGAAACCGATTGCTTTGAATTTTTGCAATGTCAAGTTAGAAGTCCGGATTAAATAATAGGGTACTTTTTATCCCGAAAAAATTTTACATTCCCGAGGGAAAACAAAAGTATTGGTATAGATGGCGCTGTATGTATTGGTATATGTCACATAGGCTACTTTTTTTTTTTTTTTTTTTTTTTTTTTATGTCGCGGAGAACCTAACGGGTAACCGGGGCTCCGGCTCGACGTGCAGGAGAAGGAACGGGGTGGTTTTTAGTCAGTAAGAGTCTGACACTCCCTCCCGCCTCACCCAGGCGGGGGCAGTCATTCGATGATTTTCCCCCCTTAAAAAAAAAAAAAAAAAAGGCTACTTTTTATCCTTTTGTGACGCGAGCGAAGCCGCGGGTAAAAGCTAGCGTTACATAAAACGAAGCCATCTGGTGGCGAAACGAAGTTAGTCGGGTTTGCTAGTTTGTTTAGAAGATATTGCAAGATTAAGGATTAGGACAAACCAGTGCCAAGCTATCCTATTCTCGTATCTGGGAGTGTATCGTGAGGGTGAGTATATTAGCAAACGTTAAAAAAAACTACGAAATAAAACAAAAATTAATCATATAAGTTTTATTAAATCATCTTCAAATAAAAAAAACTGATTAACAATGTTTTAAACATTAAAAAAATAACAGGTCCAGCCAATGAAGTCTTATAATTACAAAATACAAATATAACTTATAAGACTACTAATTTATAAATTATTTAAAAACAAAAAAAAATCTGTCAACTTAACATTTTTATTTAAATATTTCCAAAAAAAATAACAATAGGCACTAATCCGAGCCGTATTATTGCAAATGCCTTGTTCATATTACGCTAGTATTTTAGTCGACTAGCAAATAAGCGTCTATCAACCGTAGTACAGACGCGCATACTGCAGTACTTTGGCCATATCTCATGGCGTGATAACAACTGCACAGAGCGGCTGGTCGTTCAGGGGAAAGCAGAGGGAACCAGATCACGAGGCAGATCGGCTATGCGCTGGACCGATCAGGGTGCTTACTCTTGAAACCAATCTCAATGTCAATGCAATTTCAATCCAATAAAATCTCAATAATTATTCAATGTCAAAACTATACAACCCTTATTACTGTTAAAATAGCATTCAGAGTACGGAATATAAAGCCAAATTCAATATTATATAATTCATTCAATATCCACGCAATACGGAGGCAATGGGCGCTAGTGTTGCAACTCAAGAGTACGAAATTTCACAATGTCAATGTCGATCGATCGGAATTGGATTCAAGAGTAAGCCCACAGGTCAAATCGGCAACGGAAAACCCAGTGTCAGACGTAAAAGGAATAGAAAAATACGCTTAACTCGTCGAGTACCGTCATTATAGACACAATTATAGAAAAATAGGTTGCGGTCACCGGTGACCGCTCGCTGTTTGACAGTTTAAAAAGCGCGTGCGAAGCCGTAAGCGGAAGGCAAGTTCTCTATACAGCCGATACTGAGCCGCGGAGCACTTAACGAGTTGCCGGAGCTCCGGTTCGAAGCAGAAGTAGGAAAGGGTGGTTTTTAGTCATTAAGAGTCTGACACTCCCTCCCGCCTCACCCAGGCGCGAGAAGAAATTCGATGATTTTGCCCCCCTTAAAAAAAAGTGTCAGACTGTGCCACAAACTCAAATCCACAAACAGGGAGAGATGGCGGGAGATTCTGAGGAAAGCTGTATCGGCTTCCAAGACAAATATGGCTGTCTTAACGTGACCACGACCGCTCTGCCAAGAGCGAAACGACAGATAGAGAAGCAAATATTCAGTAGTCCTCTCTCGCTTCTGGACCAAAATTGAAGTGAGAGAGAACTACTAAATATTCGCAACTCGACTAATTACTAGCGTCGCGCGAATAAGGCATTAGACAAACTATACAAGTAACCAGCAACTGTAGCCAAATGCCATTTAGCGCTTGTCTACATGTAGAATAGAAAACCAAATTATATGGGATTGACGTAAATTTTGACACTTGTCATTGTCATCCCCATACATTTTTATTTCTACTCTCTCTGTAGACAAGCGCTAAAGTGGCGTTTGGCTAAAGGCACAGGTTACAGAAGGGCGCCGCGAGACGCGCGTGCACAACTCATATAGTGACGGCGCCGAAAAAATTAAGAGCGTCTATCTAAAGTTGCTTGCTTACGACGCTCGCTAATTTTCCGTACACAAATAGCATTTAAACGCAATCTAGTCGAACGATTAAACAGAAAAGTTAATGTAATGGTCTAACATTGATTTTGTATGAGGTAACTAGGCAAACAAGCTGTCGGATCACCTGATGGTAAGCAATCAGACACCCGCAACACCAGACGCGTTACAAGTGCATTGTAGGCCTTGTAAATGGGAATATCGGGGTTTCGGGATGGGGGGTGGTGAGGTGAGGATGATGGGGTATCGGTGTAGGGAGAGGGGACGGGAGGAGCGGAGGATGGGGTTTAGAGATGGAGGGAAGGGAGAAGTGAGGAGAATAGTGTTTCGGGATGGGGGGAGGGGGTTTGTATCTCCGGGTTCCATTAGCGTTTAAATGCTATTTGTCTAAGTTGGTAAGGCAGGGTCCAACTTTAATAATGGCAAAAATCGGTGGCGAAGTTGTAAATACATAGTAAAATAATAAATTGTCAACCATAAATACTTTGTAAATAGAGTTGAAAGTCTGTTAATGGAATTTGTGACACTGCGGCCATCGTCTTGAATATAATTTATATTACGTTTTACTTAATATCTAATACAAAATAACACAATCGCTTCTTTACTTCAATAACAGCTATCATTATCCTTTTTAAGTGAATAAACTTTTATGCCTACTTCTAAGGGCCATTGTTACAATGTTACAAACCTTCAAGAAAAGAGCGTATTCCTTTTTAAAAGGCGGGAACGCACCTGTGAGTCCTCTGGTGTTCCAGGTGTCCATGGGCATCGCTGATTGCTTACCATCAGGTGATCCGTCTGCTCGTTTACCGACTTATCATATAAAAAAATATGGGATGGTAAGCAATCGGCGTCGTCCATGGACACCAGCAGCTGTAGCCAAATGTCATTTAGCGCTTGTCTACATGTAGAATAGAAAACTAAATTATATGGAATTGACGTTAATTTTGACACTTGTCAGTGTCATCTCCATACATTTAGATTTCTACTCTCTCTATAGACAAGCGCTAAAGTGGCGTTTGGCTAAAGGCCCTGAAATACCAGAGGCGTTACAAGTGCGTTACCGGCCAATTGAGAATTTGAGGATTGTGGGGGATTCGGGGATTGGGGAGACTGGGGAGGAGGGGTAATTTGGCCTGCGGTAACCTCGCTAGCTGATTCCATATTGGACGAAGAACGAGAGGTTCACACTAACGCTATGCGGTGAGCTAAAATACGGTAGACCCAATTGAAATGATTTAAATTTGATATGATTATCTTGTATTTCTATAGAAATGGATTTTCTGTTAATTTAAATATAGGATTTTCAGAGTTAACACGTAGGTAATAGTGTACTTGCCAACTAGTCAAATTCAATACTATTTTCGAACTGTCAAAAACTACAGTTTTCTATGATTTTAGTACGAGATTGTGTATTGTGATGTCACGTTTCTTTTAGCGTCAAACAGCGTACTTATTTCTTAAAAGTTTGCTGGAAATATACTAATATTAAGTTGGTCATAAAATCGATTAATGAAAGTGTGTTTATTTTTTTAATATTTTATTGTATTGAAGAGTCGAAATGATTTAGTTTTGAATAAGGAAAGTACCCAATTGGCATGATTTAACTTTAATATGATTAGATGCTTCTCGTGCATGAGGGTACGGGTTCGAAACCTACAATCAGCAAGTACCAATGTGACTTTTTCCGAGTTATATGTACTTTCTAAGATTATCTAGACACCACTGACAAACGGTGAAGGAAAACATCGTGAGGAAACCTGAGCTTATAACTTCTAATTATAAGTTTGTAATCGCCAACCCGCATTGAGCAAGTGTGGTGATTGATGCTCAAACCTTGTCCGTGTGAGAAGAGGCTTTGCTTTGAGCAGTGGGCAAATGCCCATAGGCTTGCTATATATGAATGCTTAATATGCTTATAGGCTGTTGATGATGATCAGATTGAAGAGATTTCTTGTTAGTTTAAATATTTAATTTTTAGAGTTAACACGTAAGTGACCAGATTGGCAATATATTAAAGAAGGGCCAAATTAAAAGTACCCTTAACCGACGAGCATGCATGAAAAGATTGATGACTGTTATTGAAGCGAAAGAGGTATGTAAGAATCGTAGTAATTGGCGTTCCTTAGTCTCTGCCTACCCCCATGGGAGACAGGCGTGAAGTTATGTATGTATGTATGTACGTAAGTGAAGTAAAGAAGCGATTTAGAAGTCAACTATAAACCTAATTTTATTTGGAATTCAAAATCAGTACAAAAATAGCATTTAGCTAATTTTATAGAACATAATATTATTATACAAGTTGAAAAACATACATAAATACGTACAGTTTTTTTATGTAATGGACTCCAAAGTTAAATCTTAAATCTAAATGGAAATTATACGAATTATGATTCATCAACATCATCTTCACCAACGAGACAACATCATTTTAACAAAATAATTATATCTGTTATCCCCAAACTAATTTACAAGTGTGGTGATTAAGGTAAATCGTTGTTTAGAAGGATACCTTAATGATTATCAGGCAAACATCAGCATTTTCTACAATATGATAAATTTAATCCCCGAACTAATTTACACGAGTGGTGATTATGGTAAACCCTTCTTCAGAAAGATTTCTTAATCACCCTCATCAACAAGACAACAGCATATTTACAATATGATAATATTTGTTATCCCCAAACTAATTTACAAGTGTGGTGATTATGATAAGGCGTTACAAAATACTCTTTATCCAAACAGTGGTATATTTTAAAGTTTATTATCAAAAATATTAAAATATCTAGAATGTATAGACTCCAAACTACATGATACGCCGTCCACGTCGCCTGCAGTAATAGAAATTATAATTTTCAGTGCATTTTCCAAAATCAATGCTTGTTGTAGACATTTTAATACGATTTGTCTGAAAAAGAAAGAAATAACTAGATTATAATGGTTTACTATTGTTCAAGGGTGCTCGACTGCTTTCGAGACACGATTGGGGCCCATAATAACTTATTCGAGAACCGATGTTTTGTAAATGTAAAAAAATACATAACATAACATCACGCCTTTTATCCCCGAAGGGGTAGGCAGAGGTGCACACATAGGTAACACCCACTTTTCACTATTTATGTGAGATGTGACGTCATATGTTACATAGTAGAAGTTATCTTACCTGTATCGCGTCACCCTCTTATCGCTAGTGGCTTCGAGTCCCGCTTTGAGCAATAACGTCTTGAGGACTGTGACCTCTGCTGCTTCTCTTTTGATTATACTGGAACAACGCCAAAATATTTTTTTATATGGATATATTATATTTTTTATTAATTTAAGATTTACACATAACATCATGCCTTTTATCCCCGAAGGGTTAGGCAGAGGTGCACATTACAGCACTTAATGCCACTGTACAATGTTACTTTTCGTTATTTATGTTATGAGTCCCATGTAATAGGGGATGAGTATATTGCCATATACCGGGCACAATTTCCATACTACATGCTATTACTGAGATTTTTTTAAAACCCTGTAATACTAGCCAGGCCCTGGAATCGAACCCGCGACCTCTTGCTCGGCAGTTGCACTTGCGACCACTCTGCCAACGAGGCAGTCGACCTTAAAACCTTTAAGAAATGCGCGTATTCATTTTTAAAAGGCCGGCAACGCACCTGAGCCTCCTCTAGTGTTGCGGGTGTCCATGGGCGGCGCTGATGACTTACCATCAGGTGATCCGACTGCTTATCAACAGCCTTCATAAATGTCCACTGGTCACCAAAGGCCTCTTCTCTCACGGAGAAGGTTTGAGCATAAATCTCCACTCTCACTCAAAGCGGGTTGGCGATTTCAAACTTTTAATTAGAAATTTTAAGTCCAGGTTTCCTCACCATGTTTTCCTTCACCATTTGCCAGCGGTGTCTAGATAATCTTAGAAAGTACATATAACTCGGAAAAAGTTACATTGGAACTTGCCGTTGGTAGGTTTTCCTCCTATTCCATAAAAAAAGTAAAATTACCTTTTCAATCGTAGTGTTATAGCTCCCAAATTTTCTAAGCACTTAGTAGCTTTGTGAAGATGATCATTCCTAATTTTATCATTTAATCCTCTTCTTTGAATTTCTTCACTGAAGCTTGTACTGAAACAACATAACATCACGCCTTTTTATCTCCGAAGCGGTAAGCAGAGGGGTAGGGAATGCAATCCCGATGCCGCGGGATCCCGATCTCGTGAGATCTCGTATAATTTTTCGGGATCAATCCCGACGCATCATATGACGAGAACCCGTTCGAGATTGACGGGATTGGGCGGTAGGAACGCCAAACAGCGTTAGAAAACTATTCCGGCTATTTCCGAATATTAGCGACAGGTGACGAGTGAGACAGATAATATAGAACTGTGCCGAGTAAGTGAGAAAGAAGTATATGCTCGCGGAGAGGCAGTCATTTGTTTGTTTACTTTTGTCATTATTTTAGTTGTGTAGTTGTAGTGATTATTTTTTCTTAAATTACGGTTTGAATTCATTTATTTCTTAAAGATTACAAATCACTTGTACAGAAATAAATACTTAAATTAATTTTATATTTTTTGATTTATCCAGGAGCAAGAGGTTGTAATAGCGGTCACAATTTTAGGATTTTAACATTAACATAATAATTTATAACGACAAAGTATATATGGAGGTATTCGTTAAAATATTTAATGACAAATATCTTACGGCCTACCGCCGTTTATGTTTTATTAAATTAAAAATGTTTTGTTTTGTTAAATTACGCATTTTTTTATTGTTTATGTGAGTAAAATAAACAAGCTATTGGATTGAGGGAAGGCAGCAGGATTTTTTTAACACCAAGCAAGTATCTTATAAGAAAAGAAATAAAAAAATATAATCACACTAATATATCGTAAAGAACCAAACCAAGCAGAGATTAATACGACACTAAGAAGATGATTTGCCTCTTTCAATGATAGCAATTTACGTACTGCACGAACTAATAAATCGCTTCAAGAGGAATTAGAAGAAACTCTGTGAGTCCTTTAGCACGTATATCCACGTCCACGTACTTAGACTTCCATAAAAAATAGATTTATTCGAGTGTGGAGGAACAAGAGAACACATTTTTTTAATTATTTCACAAAAACTTTTCTTTCAGGAAACTTGGTCGGGTTACCGCGGTCATTCACTTCCTAATGACTTTAATCGTATTATCTCATTAATTATCCAATGTACTGAGCTGAAATTTTACTGATATACAACTGAACTAAGAAATTAATAGTTGACATACCATTCTGTCCATATAGTCAATCCAGTGGCCAAATAACACCGCGCGCATCAAGAACGTGCTCGTGAAGAACTCAATATTATCATAACTTGTTCAATACTTACAGGATATTAATGAAACTTCACATACATTTGAAGGCAGTTACAAGCTTTAAAATAACGTTTAAAGTAAGTCTTTAGATCACTTATTGAGAGTGCTGGGACTAATTGAAGTGTTTTCCTATTTAATGAAATAACATTTAAGCTGTGTATTATGGCAGAACAAATTTAAACTAATTCCTAAGAAGCCATGTACAAAATATGATAAGAATCCGCTTAACCATTTCAAAGATCTAGCAAAACCAAAAACGTTACCACAGCAAAATCTCGAATAACTTCGCAACCGATGAAAGAACAAATACAAAATAAGGCACAGCATTTACTTCATATAGACGACTAATTTTATAGCTAGTAATTATTTAAATATTCCCATTAGAAAGAAAACGGTCTGGCTGGGGTAACGTTGCCCCAGCAGGAAATGTTTTTGTGAAATAATTAAAAAAATGTGCGCAATAATTACAGAAGCCGCAAAACTAATTATCTATAAGATTCAAATGACCACTTTCAGCAAAATCTGGCCTGGGTAACGCACACTGCCAACTAGTGTTGAGTCAGAGGGCATTCTCAGCAGCGGGGTACATTGCAACGAACATTAGATGCCGTTTAGCTGATGACACTATTAATACCCTTTGTTTTTTAAGGAGTCATTTTCAAAATCACTCGTATTACATATATGCTTATTGTTTTTTACCTGATTTACCTATGTCAATTGCCTATGTTATTCAATCTTAAATGCCAAGTATTGTTGACTATACTAGTAGTGATAGTCTCCACCTTGCTGGCAGCGCGTCGGCGGCTTCCTTACAATTCGCGGGCGACGCACCGTAAGCGCTGGCGGCTAGCGTTAGGCAAATACGTAACAACGCCGTGCCAGAGCCGTGCTTATTAGTCTGTTAGATGTGCCTTTAGGCATGAATAAAGTCTAAAAATGTTCACCACTTTTGTTATGAGTCCTAGTAATAGGGATTGAGTACATTATTTTGAATATATCATTACCCAAGACAGGAGAAGACATTGGAGATATTCTCCATCAAAAAAAAGAATGATGGCGCGAATGTAGGAAGGATTTTTTTTGTCCAATCACAGCAGCTGTCAAATATTGAATGTCCACTGGCGTGACACTGGCTGGTTCCCTATTGGACGAAGAAGGAGATTACACTAGCACCATGTGGTAAACAAAAACACGGTAGGTCTCATTAGGGGAGCGGGGGTCCGACAAAACATCACGAAACATGAGGAGGGGGGACGGGGGGCGTGTATTTAAAAAAGATCTTAATAAAACCTCACATCACCTAAACAACCACAAAACAGAAAATAATTTAAACTCCATTCTACTTAGAATACTTGTATAGATAAGGAGGCCATATTGCCTCAGCTTAAGCTACGGGAGCTATCTCCCATTTTAACCCCCTATCCCCGATCTCCAAAACCCAGAATTAAGGCCGGTATGGCACTTGTACCTTCTCTAGTGTTCCAGGTGTCCATGGGCGACGCCGATTGCTTAGCATCAGGCGATCTGTATCCTCGTTTATCCAAAAAAATAATCTTAAAAATACTCACACAAACTTGCTCACGGCTTTAAAAGTAGTGCTTAGTTCGTTAAAAAATAACTTCACAGTGATATGTGCACAAGTGCTTTCATTTTCAAACCCAGAATCGTTAGTCACGTCATCTTTGTCACAACCATCGTTATCGTTACGTATAGACACATCGTTATTTACATCCGAAACATCGTTAAAAACTCCGCTTTCGTCGAATTTGTCCGTGAAAGTTTCACTTTCGGCTTCGATGTCGGGTTTTTCGATGGTTTTCGCATTTTGTTTGTTATTTTTGGTGTCATCATAATAAATATCACAATTTTCTATTATATCGTTATCATTAATATTACTTGCATCAATTATTTTATTCTCTTCAATTTGATTTTCATTATTTTTACTGCAAAACGAACCTTCGGTTTCTTTTACTGAATCATCTTCAAAATTACCGTCTAACGATGGTTCATAAATCTCTGAATAATCAAGCAAATCCAGGTCAACGGGTTGTCTAATTTTCTTCTCATATTCATCTATCAACTTCACTGATCTTATCACTTTCAGTGCATTCGTTTTGGAGGTATCTACTAAAGTGGTATTAACGATTTTCTTAGTAATTTGAGTATCTTTTGTGTTTAAATTGATTGTAGTATCTTTGTGTTTATTTTTATTTATGTCTTCATTGACAATTTCAGTAGATTTTCGAAAATCTTTTCGCTTAGGTTCATTATTAACAGTGAAGGAAAATATTTGGGAATTATTTTTCAATAGATCTGCTTCTGTAGCATTTTGAGTCATAGATATAGACTTATTTTTGTCTATTTTTAATAAATTTAAGTTTTTACCAACAGTTCTTAGTATTTTGACGTCAGAATTCTGAAAAATAGAACAATTTTGATGTTAAGACAACATAACATCACGCTTTTTATCACAATATAAACATGACTGCCTCATTGGCCGAGTGGTCGCAAGTGCGACTGCCGGGCAAGGGGTCTCGGTTTCGATTCCCGGGTCGGGCAAAGCATTACTAGGGTTTTAAAAAAGTTTCAGTAGTAGCACGGGGTCTGGAATTGTGCCCAGTATTTGGCAATAGGCTCACCCTCTATTACGTGGGATTCATAACATAAATAGTGAAGTGTCGGTGTTACATTGTACAGTGGCATTAAGTGCCGTAATGTGCACCTCTGCCTACCCCTTCGGGCAAGACAGGCGTGATGTTATGTTATGTTAAAAACAATAAAATTAGACTTACATTTACATGTGGGCTGTCAATATCTTCATCATAAGAGGTCCACTCGGTGAAATGTTTCTTCAAGTATTCCAGCACATATGACGGTTGCTTTATGACTGAAAAAATAAAATATAAATACACGCATTTCGTTTTCGTCCCGAAGAAAAATGGTTCTTAACTTACAATATTAATAAAACCTTAAAATATTAACGTCTAAAGCACTAAAGCACAAATTATATAAATGGCTAGTTGTACATTGTTATTTCTTTTGTATTTAATAGGTCGACGTTTGACCAACATCTCGCCTGGTGGTAAGCGATGATGTGGCCGATGATGGACATGGCCTACCTATGAGCAACCAGTTCACTCGGGACTTGAAAACAAAATCTGGAATAACTTCGCAACCGATGAAAGAACAAATACAAAATAAGGCATTTACTGTATCTAGACAACTAATTTTATAGCTAGTAATTATTTAAATATTCTCATTAGAAAGAAAATTAGAAAGAACATTTCCTGCTGGGGTAACCCCAATGTAATTAATGCCACTGTATACCTCTAAATTACTGTACAACTTAATAGTTTTAGTGTATTTTAGACCCTATAATGTTGTTTATACTGACTGCCTCGTTGGCTGAGTGGTCGCAAGTGCGACTTCCGAGCAAGGGGTCGCGGCATCGATTCCCAGGTCGGGCAAAGTATTACTAGGTTTTTAAGAAGTAGCACTGAGTCTGGAATTGTGCACGGTATATGGCAATAGACTCACTCCCTATTATATGAGACTCATAACATAAATAGTGAAAAGTGGGTGTTACATTGTACAGTGGCATTAAGTGCCGTAATGTGCACCTCTTCGAGGATAAAAGGCGTGATAATGAGAGAGAATTTAAAGCGTAGAACAAAATAATAGAACAAAACTTACAATTGGGTCTAAACTCGTACTTCTCGTCGCAATCAGATCTGTAAACAGGTGGTGTCTTCAATGGGTCCTCGATGGAAGCTTCGCAGTCACTCTCTATGCTGGTCAGTAAGGAGCTCAGATATACTTCTGTGTCTTTTAACTCTTCTGATGATGGGAAGATGGACTGGAAAATAAAAATTATAATAAAGTGGTATCATAAATTTTATTTTAATATCCGTCTGGTAGATTGTTTTAAAACATTAGACACGTATTTTTTCTTTTCTTACAAAATTAAATACTTTCGACGATAGTTATATTGATTTGAAATATCGTGCGATTTCTACATTTTATAGGGTAGCGTAACGTAACGATCTCCCACTCCTAAACTTAACTTCGTTTTGTCTAAGTATAGATTTCTTATACGACAAAATAAAAAAAATATGTGTCTAATATTTTTACTAATTACATTCTTAATTTTCATACACTGTTTACTACTATTGCTAGGAATTCTTTCTTTTTTCAAACGTTGCCTCACACTATGATTTAACCCCGTGTCATGGGTGCGTTTACAAACATACAAGTTCACATACACATCACACCCAGACCCGGAACGCCAATCTGTGGATCACACAAACAGTTGTTCCGTGCGGGAATCCAAACCGCGACACGTTGCGCGGCAGCCGGTTGCCCAGCCACTGCACCAACCGTGTAATCGAAGTGTTGTCCCAGAATAATAAGAAACTACGCCATTGAATAAAATAACAATGGATTAAAATATACTGTCAACTTACTTGTAAAGCTAATATAAGCATGACGCCGCAACCGAACATTTTCATGAAATTATCTGGCTTCATACTTTTGATTATATGACCTGAAATTAATATCATGTAGAGTTACCGCGCACGCTGCTTATGAGGAAGAACCCCTTTGTGGTTTAAAACTAGTAGAGCTTTTCTCAGTATATTCACGTGAGTAACCCGCGATTTTTAGTTAATTTAGTATTTATCTCACGGTAGGTAGTTATTATAAAAACATTATACATGGTGTAAGCGGAACGCCCCCAAAAAGCGCCGAGAGGTGATGGTAAAAAACAAGTTATACATAAAAGTATGGAATGAAATGTTTCTTTAATGTATATAATAGATATAGTGGTTGAAATGGTAGGGTTTTTATTTAAATAAATGATGGACACTTTTTTAAGCATGTAAAGAAAAAAGAATTGATTACTATTGTCAAATAGCCTGTGGTTTATTTAAACATCAATATTATAAGGATATTGTGTTAAAGAATTTATTGAAGAATATAACATTAAATGTCGTTTCTTCATTTTAAGAAGCAACACATTCGTTTTATTTAATTCTAAATCATAAGATTTAGTCTTATAAAACGACATTTAATTTTTAAACAAACCACAGACTATTAAACAATAGTAATTAATTGAAAATGAAAGAAAACCTTTTTTCTTTACATGTATTTATTTTATAAACTAGAAAAACATTTTGGCGACAAGCGATGATTCGTATTCTGTACGTTTAACTTCCCATAGAACGACTAGATGGCGCTACTTGTAACTTCCCATGTTTAGATTATAATATTTACCTTATTACAACAATAATCAACTGCTTAAGGCTGATCATGCATGAATGACACGAAAACAAATACTAAAAAAATTGGAACAACAATTTCTTTTGTCAGGGTTTTCGGGGCGTTCCGTTAACACCGTGTAATTGACATGGGTAGTTTCCTAAGTTTAAAATAAATTGTTTCAACTTTACAATGCCTTAAATAATTAAAAAATAATCATACTCTCATCCATTTATTTGACAATTTACCTACTTTTGGATTTTTTTTCTCGCTAATTTGACGCAGAACTATGATGACGTCCTAAGTTGTGATCCAATACAACATTCATAGAAAAGTATCTAAGATCTATCTGTAAGTAGTAAGACTACCTGTCAACTACCGTATTATAAGATTATAATTGTCTGACCCGGCAAAGTGTCATTCTGTCCACCCGCAAGGTAGACAGACGACCTGATTAAGGTCGCAGAAGCTGCTGGATGTAAGTCGCTTTCAACCGGCCTATCTGGAAGTCATTGGGGGAGGCCTATGTTCAGCAGTTGGCATCCTATGGCTGATATGATGATGATGACCCGGCAAACTAATTGGCTAAATCGGTTCAGCTGTTCCCAAATTCAAATTTTTATCGCATTATATTATGTGTACAATTAAGTGTTACATAATTGGGTACAGTTCGTGTGCTTACCCAGGCCAGATGTTGTCGAAAATGGTCATTTGAATCTTATAGATATAGAATTAGTTTTGCGGCTTCTGTAATTGTTACGCACATTTTTAAATTTGTTGCGCTTATAGTTTTTTAATTATTTTACAAAAACATTCCCTGCTGGGGTAACGTTACCCCAGCGAGACCGTTTTCTTTTTAATGGGAATATATAATAATTGCTAGCTATAAAATTAGTTGTCTAGAATAGTCTAGATGAAGTAAATGTTGTGTCTTATTTTGTATTTGTTTTTTTTATCGGTTGCGAAGTTATTTGAGATTATGCTGGGGTAACGTTTTTGGTTATGCTAGATCATTGAGATGGTTAAGCGGATTCAAAAAAAAAAACTTGTGCATGGCTTCTTAGGAATTAGTTTAAATTTGTTCTGCAACAAAAAAAACCAAAATAATACATAGCTTAAATCTCATCTGCCCCGCTTACTCTCAATGTTTTATAATTTATGTCTTTGTCATGGTTACTTACCAGAGGAGTTAACTAAAACAATTGTCGTACCAATAGTAAAGAATAAAACGGGGGATATATCAGACAAAAACAATTATCGCCCCATATCACTGGCAACCGTAATCGCGAAGGTGTCAAAAGCTTTTGACTGTGTTAGATTTGACAAATTGTGGGCCAAACTGGCGAGTGCGGGTGTGCCGGTGGAAGTTACAGCGTTGCTGAAGGGCTGGTATGGTTGTCAGAAAAATCAGGTGAGGTGGGGAGAAGTCTTGTCGGAAGCTTATGGCATGGAGTGTGGTGTGAGACAGGGAGGACTCACCTCTCTGCTGTTTAACCTGTACATAAACGACTTGATCGGCGAACTCAGTGATACACATACAGGGTGTCATATTGATGACGTATGTGTCAGTAATTTAAGTTACGCGGACGATATGGTGTTGCTGGGGCCTTCGGTGGGAGCGATCAGGAAGTTGGTGGCTATCTGCGAGACATATGCAGTGGAGCATGGACTGAAATATAATGCAAAAAAGAGCGAAATCATGATATTTAAAAGTAAAAAAAAAACGCTCCGTTTCATGTTCCGCCAATTATGTTGAACGGGGTGGCTCTAGGGATGGTGGCTAGCTTCAGGTACCTAGGACATATTCTCACTGAAGATTTGACGGATGATGCTGATTTGGAAAGAGCACGAAGGGCATTGGCGGTGCGGGGTAATATGATCGTTCGTTATCGGTGGAAGTAAAAATACTTCTGTTTAAGGCATACTGCCAATCATTTTACGCAAGTAGCTTATGGGTGAGTCATACTCGGCGGGCCGCGGATGTCATTAGAGTTCAGTACAACAATGTGTTCAGGATTCTGTTGCGGCTGCCTCGGTACTGCAGTGCTTCTGTTATGTTTTTCGGAGGCGCGCACTGATGGCTTTCATGCAATTATGCGGAAGAAAGTCGCTTCTATTTTCATGCGTGTGAGGGGCAGTAGCAACGGCATCCTGAAGATGATTGCTTCACGTGCGGATTGCCCAATCCAGCGGAGATGGAATCACGCATGGCGGGTGTCGTGTCTGATTCTCCAATGGTTTTAACTATATTGTTACTTTTGACATTGTTGAGTTTTATGTTTTATTAATAGTGTGACTTTTATATTTTGTTGTATTCCTTAATTTAAATTTTATTGCTTTGTATGTTAGTTATTTTCTTCATCAATTATTATTATTCTGGCTGTATGGACTGTGTCTGACATTAAATGAATTATTATTATTATTTTTGTGTTTTAGGTAAGAACCTCACCCATTTCTGGGGAAATACACCAGAGTTGCGGGCTTGTGGCCAAAGCAACCTTGGAGATGATGATTTTAATCATTAATCAATAGATAAAAACTTCCTGACAATTCGGCATGTGTTAAGTATGACAGCTTTTTGTAGAAGTGTGAATGTAAGTGGATGTAAGTCAAGGGACTTTAGACTTGTATGAAGTGTTTTGGGGATGACGCCTGTACTAGATATAATAATAGGAACTGTTTTGACTATGTGGACTTGCCACTGGGTTTTAAGTTCAATAGTCAAGTCTGCATATTTGGAAAGTTTGTTTGTATGGATGGAACTGAGATTATGTGTGTTGGGGATCACTATGTCTATTAGGTATACTGTTTTGTTCTTCTTCTCGTGAAGCGTGATGTCAGGCCGGTTGTGGTGAATGGTTTTATCGGTGAGTATGGTTCTGTCCCAGTACATTTTAAATTCAGGTGAATCTAGGATAATTTGGGGTGTATACTTGTAGTATGGTGCTTTTTCTGCAATGAGCTTGTGTTTGTGTGCAAGTGCTTGGTGTATGATTGCTGCAACCTGGTCGTGTCTGTGTTTGTAGTCTGTTTGTGTGATGGATGAGCATGCGCCTGTAATGTGTTGAATTGTTTCTGGTTGTCTGTGGCAGTGTCTGCAGTGGTAACTACTCACTACCAAGGGTACTGTCTCGGATTATATATTTCCTATAATTTTTGGTGTCTATGACTTGATCTTGGATCGCTAACATAAAGCCTTCTGTTTCTGGAAACAGCTCGCCTCGCTTTAACCATGCGTTTGACGCTATCTTGTCAACAATAGGGTTGGTTAAGTCGAGACGATGGCGGCCATGGAGCGATTTTTGCGTCCAAGTCTGTATCTTTTGCTCTTTGCTGATTATGGTCATTTGTTTTGTGTGGTTTGCTAGATAAAGTGGTGTGAATGAGTCTGCCTGACATATTTATTTTTATCAGAAAACAGCTAATTTAATCTTCACAGGTACTTAGCCTAATACGACAAAATTAGTTACATAATATAAAATTTCAAAATTCAAAATTACATTATACATACGAAATCTAAACATAATATCACAAAAAAAAAATACCACTACTAAAGTTTTAAATACTAACAATACCATAGGTGGCTCTTGTGAACTCATTCAGCGAACAAGTAAACAAATCGACCCTACTCGACACTGCGTTGAGCGTGCGCAAGGCGCGCGTCAGTGGCGCTCGCTGCAGCAGGTTGGTGCGCGCGCTCGGCACCGCCAGCAGCTGCGGCCGCCGCCGCCTACCCACATACCCATCCGGCACACACATGCGTAGCTCCATAAGGATTTTAGAGTTAAATAATTTACCTCGCAATACTTTAAATAAATAAACAATATGGCTTTATGTAGTGGTGAGTGTTGTGAGCGCTTGAAGAAGAATGATTTAAGTAGTGTTATTTGGTTATTGTAAAGATTTGTTATGTCGATAAGACCTCTACCACCTTCAATTTTAGGCAGGGTTAGCCTTTGAATGCATGCCCTGGGGTGATGCTTCCTATGTTTTGTCATTGTGGTGTTGATAATTCTTTGAAGTGTGGTGAGGTCTGTTTGTGTCCATCGAATGATACCAAAAGTACTCTTTCAGTTTTTAGTCAGTATAGGGATAGCGAAAGTGTTTATTGCTTTAATGGTATTTTTTGCATTAAGATGGGTGTGTAGTATTTTATGAAGTCTGTTTCGAAAATTTTGTTGTAGTATCTTTTTGGTATTTTTGTGGTGAATTTCTTTTGACTGGTAATAACCTAGGTATTTATATCCCTCGTCAGGGTCTACGGATTCTATGATTTCTTGATTTCCTAGTTCGTACATTGTAGGTTCAGCTATTCCACCGATGACTGATTGAATTCTACACTTATCTATTCCGAATTCCATGCAGATGTCATTTGAAAATGTTTGTGTGATGTCAGCGAGGGTGTGTATTTCATTTAGGGTGCTAGCGAATAGTTTTATATCATCCATGTACATGAGATGAGTGAGGTTTGTACTTTCTGAGTTGTGTTTAATTATGAATCCAATATTGTGTTTGTTTAACATGTTAGAGTGTGGGTTAAGGGCTAGGCAGAACCATAAGGGGCTCAACGCATCACCTTGAAAGATACCTCTTTTTATAGAAATGAAGTCTGTTTCAATGCTTTGATTTGAGTTACACAGTTTTAGTTTGGTATTCCAGGAGGGCATAATTTTTTCTAGAAATTGGATAGTTACAGGATGAATTTTATAATGTTTGAGAATATGTATCAACCAAGAGTGCGGTACGGAGTCGAAGGCTTTTTTGTAATCTATATACATGGTGTGTATGTCGCGTTTTTGTTTCAATGCCTGATTGGATGCTACGGCGTCTATAGTCAGTTGTTCTTTGCATCCCATGCTATTCTTACGGCACCCTTTTTGTTCCCCTGCTAGTATACTATGTTCTTGTGTGTGTTTGTATATTGTTTCACTTAGGCATGATGTTATAATTTTGTAAATGTTCTGGAGGCAAGTAATAGGTCGGTATTTAGCGGGGTTAGCAGTGTCTGTCAGATCTTTTGGTAACATATATGTGGTGCCTTGCGTGATGTATGGTGGCATTTTGTCAGGTGATTAAATGAACGTGTTGATGTGTTTAAGTAATAGTGTGTGTGTGCATGTTAACTTCTTATACCAGAAGTTGTGAATGTTGTCGGAGCCCGCAGCTTTCCAGTTGTGTGTCCTAGCTATAAATCTTTGTAAGAGGTGTAAATGAATCTGCTCAAATGTCATTTCTGGTATGTCTGTCCAGTTTTGTTTGTCGTCTTCAATCCAATTGTTTAGCTGGTGTTGTTTTGGATTTGACCATATGTTAGACCAGAATGCGTGTAGTGATTCGGGGCTTGGTAGTGGTATGTTATTCTCTTGTGGATTATTGTTTTGCTGGGTTAATTTTCTATAAAATAATTTTTCATTATTACAGAACTGTTTGTTTTGTGTTTTTCTATTCGTCGTCTCCTTATACCTTCTTAACTCGTCGAGTACCGTCATTATAGACACAATTATAGAACAATAGGTTGCGGTCACCGGTGACCGCTTGGTGTTTGACAGTTTAATCTGCTTGCTAGAGTATTAAGTTTTTGTTTTAAAGTGTCTAAGTAATGTGCTATATCAGTGTTTTCTGTTTCATGTCGAGTGTGTATTTTGTATATTTGTTTTATGTTGGTTACATGCCTTTCTAGGGCTTCCGACCGAACACCTTTTGCATATTCTGAAAGTCTCCCTATATTGGCTCTGAGATCCCTAATCCTACTTTCTAATCGTTTTTGCCACCACGGTACTTTTTCAATTGACTAATAGCTCTATTATTTATTTCTTTGATTCTGGCTCCATTGAACTTAGCTGCAGTGTATGCTGCACAATAAATTGAGGTCTGTATTGTACAGAAATCTGTATCCGGGGTCAGTGTCTTTGGAAGTATATTATTATTATGTTCACGCATCTAACGTGTGGACCACAGCGGCGGGAGACGCGGCGGGCGGGGGACGCACACAGCTGATCGGGCGCACCGCCGCCGCGCCCCGATCGGCTCGCCTACAGATTTGGTCAGCGACAGACGTGTCGTGCGCAAAGAAATATTAGCGCACGACACGTCACACACACATTGTGGCGACCGTTGACAATAGCGACTCAAAGCTGTAATCTTCGGATATCCATCGAAGAATAACGGAAAACCGTTTGGAATTTGAAATTACGGAACAAGGAGATTAGGTTGGATTCCTGCCTTCTACCCTGGTGGAGTGAAAACTTTGCTGAGGACTGCTGGAGGACGTCTGGCGGAATACCCAAGGGAAGTTGGCCTTTTATTCTATCCACTATTCCTTATTTTCCTTTTCGATTTGCGTACGGCTTGCCGCTCCGATAGCGTTACAAGATAGTACTCTAGGTCCACTATTACTATTCTTCTTTGTAATTTACGCTTCGGCTATTGCGAAAGCTTGCCTATAAATACATACCTATCGCTTTATTATTTTCATTCCTATTAAATTGTTTAACCTACTGTTCTATAATTTTGTCTACAAACACGGTACTCATGAGTTAATATGTGTTAAAAAAAAAAAAAAAAAAAAATAATTTTAGAACCCCCATTCGATGATGGTTTTAGCTTAAAATCATATTGCCAGTTGCGCTACTTACTTCCTAGCTAAATATTTAAAATCTGGATGTGGCTGTTTGTTCAATTATTTTTCCAATAATTTTGTTCCACCTACCCTTCACAAAAATTTTGTCACATACTTAAATATTAACGTGACACATTTATGTAAATTCCAGGTTACCTTTGCGTAGTGCTTGGCTTGTGGGTTTGCGAATCCACCCAGCATCCGAGTAGTAACTACGGCGGGGCGGTTGGATCTCCCGGCGACGGAACCGTTATAACTGGTTTGATCATTTCAATATTTTGCCTAGTTCGTTGTTCGATTTCTTTTTATTGAGTTGTCATGGAAGGAAGAGAATCTTTAAAGGAGCTTGTCAAAAAGCGTAGCATAGTCAAAGGTAGATTAACAAAATTCAAAGAGTATGTGAATGTTTTAACCCAGATAGGCGCGAAAAAGATAACTAGCATTCAAGTCAAAGAAATATCTTTGCGGGTAGATAAGTTTCAAGAATTGCTGTCGGATTTTAACATCATACAATCAGATATTGAATTACTCTCTTCAAATGACGATGAACAGTTAAATGAGCGGGATTCTATTGAGTCGCAATTCTTTTCCCTTCTTTCCACGGCTAAGGAATTGATTGAATGTGCGAATTCTGAGAAGAGATCATTACATGATGAAAGTATGTCCAATCAATATTCACATTCCATGAATTCCATAAAGTTACCTACTATAAATTTGCCAAAGTTTGACGGGAACTATTTAAAGTGGCTTGAGTTCAGGGACACTTTTGATTCCCTCGTTAATAAAAACGATTCTATTCCATTAATTAATAAATATCACTATCTTAGATCAAGCTTAGAGAATAGTGCCGCGGTCGTTATAAGATCAATTGAGTTTACCGCTGACAATTACGAAAAGGCATGGCAAATTTTATGTAACCGTTATAATAGTAAGAATATCTTAATAAATAACCACATTAAGTCGTTACTAAGTATTGAGCCAATTGTGAAGGAATCATTTAAAGCGTTGCGATATTTAATTGATCACTTATCTAAAAACTTGAGTTCTTTGCACACTCTTGGGCTTCCTACTGATCAGTGGGATGTCTTGTTGATATTCATAGTTTCAGCAAAGTTGGACTCCACCACTGGTATAAAATGGGAAGAATATAAGAATAGTCTATCGGATTTACCAACGTTAGATCAATTTTATTCATACTTTACGTAACCGGGCAGACATCTTGGAAACAACGCATTATAATAGATCCGATAAACAGGAACATAACAATATTATGCATTCTCAAAATAAAAGACAGGTGAAATCTTTTTTGTCTGCCTCGGATTCAACGGGGAAATATCAATGTGTTGTTTGTAGCCATAATCATTTTGTGTATGAATGTCCGAAGTTCAAACAAATGAACTATGATGATAGAATGGGCGAAGTAAAAAGGTTGAAATTGTGCACTAAGTGCTTACGTAGTGGGCATAATGGTTATCAGTGTCGTTTGAAGGGTTCTTGCAAAATATGTAAAGATAAACACAATACTTTGATTCATAAAGATAACTTGAATACTTCTTCGCTACAAAATGCAAATAGTCAACAGAATGAACCGGTTGCGTTATCAGCTACGACGATGACTCATACGTTATTGTGTACGGCGCAGGTAGAAATCCTTAATGAGTCGAACAATAAAAAGGTTAAGGCGCGAGCATTATTGGACACTGGTAGTCAATCATCATTTTTAACCGAAGCTATGCGAGAGAAATTAGGGTTCAATAAGAATTATACTGAAATCTTAAAGGTTTGCGGTCTAAATAATATCAAATCTAACATTTTAGGAAAGTGTATCGTGACGATTAAATCTTGTTCATCTACGTTTAGCACCCCAGTCTCTTGTTTGTTAGTGCCGACGATAACAGGTATTTTACCCAGCGTTGAAATAGACGTTTGCGAGTTAAATATTCCGTGCGGTATACAACTAGCGGATCCAAGGTTCTTCCAGCCTTCCACTATAGATATACTTTTGGGGGCTGACGTTTTTTGGAACATTATTGGGACAAATCAAATTAAGTTAGGGTCAAATAAACCTACTTTACAAGAATCACAATTAGGGTGGTTAATAGCCGGCCCACTCGGTAACAGTCAATCCAAGTCTGAGGTCTATTGTTATTTCAATCAGTTTTCGAATATTGATAATTCCCTGAAGAAGTTTTGGGAGATTGAAGAACTACCTGCAGAGACAAAAACATACTCATTAGAGGAGCAGTTTTGTGAAATTGAGTTTATAGAAAACACAACTCGCTTATCCGACGGTCGGTTTTGTGTACGTATGCCCTTAAAGGAACCTGAAACTAGTCTTGGTGATTCATACTACATAGCAAAGAAACGTTTCTTAAATTTAGAATTAAAATTAAATAAAAATCCGAAACTTAAGGAGTCATACACTAGATTCATAGAAGAATATAAAGAATTAGGTCATTTAAGTGAGGTAGATCGCCCAAGATTTGGCAATTACCTTCCACATCACTGTGTACTTCGCGAGAACAGTGAAACGACGAAATTGAGAGTAGTGTTTGATGCCTCAGCTAAAACATCATCTGGGAAGTCATTAAATGACATACAAGCGGTAGGCCCAGTAGTGCAGTCCGATTTATTCTCTATTTTGTTACGATTTCGCGGGCACAGGTTTGTTCTCTTAGGAGATATTGAGAAAATGTACAGACAAACTGCCTTGCATGAATCTCAACGTCACCTTCAGTTAATTTTGTGGAGGGATTCATCCGTTAGTACGGAACCAAATAATAATGGAAATTTAAAGGTTCTACAATTAAACACAGTAACGTATGGGATGGCCAGCGCTCCGTTTTTGAGCACCAGATGTCTATTACAATTGGCTAAGGAGTGTAATGATGACGTTATTGCGAGAATAATAAAAAATGATTTTTACATTGACGACTTAAATACGGGTGCGAATAGTGAAAGTGAATTACAGAATATATATGTGAATGTTAAGAAAAATCTAGATTCAGCATGTTTTCCCTTAAGAAAAATTCGTACTAACTGTTTGCAAGCACTTGACTGTGATGATAGTGTATTCGACCCGGTAAATTTGACTAAAGAATCCAGCGTGCTGGGTTTGAATTATTCTCCAAAACTCGACATCATTCAATTTCCCTCGAAGGTGGAATCGCCACCGCAAATTGTTACAAAAAAAGTCGTAATAGCTACTATTTCTAAAATATTTGATCCGTTGGGATTAATTTGTGCATGCATTATTAAAACTAAAATATTTTTACAACAATTATGGATCATAAAATTAAATTGGGACGACCCCATACCACAAAATCTATTGGATACGTGGTTAAAATTTATTTCTAATTTACATTACATTTCTAATATTAAAATTAATAGATATGTTCTTTGCGATAACCCCGTGTCAATAGAATTGCATTGTTTTGTTGATGCGTCACAGAAAGCATATGCCTCATGTGTATATTTACGGTCAACAAATGAAAAAAATGAGGTCACTGTTAGACTTTTGTGCGCAAAGGCACGTGTTGCACCCTTAAAACCTATTACTATACCGAAATTGGAATTACTTGGTACTTTGCTGGGAGCTAGATTATGTGATAAAATTATACAGTCATTACGATTTAATATAACTAACAAAACTATTTGGACAGATTCGACAGTTGTCTTAGGTTGGCTAAGAACTGATGTAAGAAATCTTAAAATGTTTGTCTGCAATAGGGTTAATGAAATTAACGAGCTAACAAGTGGTTTCGAACACAGACATGTACCTACGAATATGAACCCAGCTGACTTGGCCTCAAGAGGAGTTGAACACCAGGACCTTTTATCTTCTTCATTGTGGTGGGAAGGTCCTTCTTTCCTACAGAAGGAGCGTTCAGAGTGGCCACAGAATTATTTCGTAGTTCAAAACTTACCTGAGTTAAAGGTACATTCTTTGATAGCTGCATTGGACAATTCTGATGACGGTAGTTTATTTATAGAATTTAAAAGGTACTCGAGTTTCAATAAAATAAGTAGAATATTTGCCTATGTGTTACGTTTTGTTAGCAATTGCAATAAAAACAAACATAAATATTCAGGCCCTATAAGTTCAGACGAAATAAATAATTCAGTGGTATTACTAATAAAAAAATGTCAAGTACAATCGTTTCCTTTTGAAATTGGGTTACTCAGGCAAGGAAAACAATTACCACAAAAGAGTAAATTACTACAGTTGACTCCATTTATGGATTCAAACGATATAGTTCGAGTGGGTGGTCGTTTGGGAAACTCAACTTATAATTTCGATAAGAAGCACCCTATACTATTACATTCAAAACATCATTTTACCAAGCTATTAATGATTAATGAACATATACGTTTGTTCCACGCAGGTCAACAGCTGCTGTTAGCGTCAGTGCGTGATAAATACTGGCCTATTGGTGGAAGATGTTTAGCGCGGCAAGTAGTTAGACAATGTATTGTTTGCGTTCGTCTAAGAGCGGATACGATGCAGCCAATAATGGGTCATTTACCTGAAGCGCGTACAAATGCTTGTTTTCCTTTCTACTCGTGTGGAGTTGACTTTGCTGGACCTTTCATGATTAGTAACCGTAAAGGTCGTGGTAATCGTATCACTAAATGTTACTTATGTTTATTTGTTTGCCTCAGTACAAAGGCAATACATTTAGAGCTGGTGAGTGAATTGAGTACTCAAGCTTTTATTTTATGCCTAAGACGGTTCATATCACGTAGAGGAAAATGCCATGAGATTTTTTGCGACAACGGCAGCAATTTTGTGGGTGCGAACAATGAACTGGGTAGGTTGCTTAGATCCAGCCGTCAGTCTGTTAGTGATTATGCTACTTCTGAAGGAATCAAATTTGTATTTAGCCCCGCATATTCTCCCCACTTTGGTGGTATATTTGAAGCTGGAATTAAATCAGCAAAATTTCACTTAAAACGTGTAGCTGGAAATGCTGCTTTGACGTTTGAGGAGCTAGCAACGCTATTTGCGCAAATCGAAGCTGTCCTTAATTCACGTCCGCTGACTCCTCTCTCGTCCAATGTTACTGATCCTTCTCCTCTGACCCCAGGCCACTTCTTAATTGGGAGACCACTTACGTCTATTCCGACGAAGCCCATCACTGCTACTAGACCAAACAGATACGAGCTTATTGAGAAAATAAGGCAGCACTTCTGGGAGCGGTGGCGCCTGGAGTACATCTCCGAGTTGCAGCAACGCACCAAATGGCGCACCGGGCAACAAGGCCTCGCCTGCGGGGACGTGGTGGTACTGAAGGAGGACAACTTACCGCCATTACAATGGCGGATGGGGCGTGTGTGTCGCCTCTACCCAGGGGCCGATGGCGTTAGTAGGGTGGCTGACGTCACTACTTCGAGGGGCATTATACGAAGGGCTATCAATAAACTATGTCTTCTGCCCACTTCAGAATCGAAAGATGACAACGAACCAGAGGGAGGCGTCCCGAGGCTCCAGACCTCGTCTACTTCTTGAAAGCTAATGCTTTCAACGCGCCGGAGGATGTTCACGCATCTAACGTGTGGACCACAGCGGCGGGAGACGCGGCGGGCGGGGGACGCACACAGCTGATCGGGCGCACCGCCGCCGCGCCCCGATCGGCTCGCCTACAGATTTGGTCAGCGACAGACGTGTCGTGCTCTAAGAAATTACTCATATATTTAATCGATCTGTATTAAAGTAATTATTTACCTAAAGCGAGTCGTTCATCATTAAATCCTGAACAATTAAGATAACTAATAATTGCTGCAAGTTTCTTGGAAGGTTTTAACTTAGGGATGTATGGTCTATTTGTTGGGTCGGAGTTTTTAAATTTACTAAAGTGGTCTATGTACATTTCTTCTAATTGTTCAATTAATTCATTTGGGAAGTTTTTGGTGTTTTGTGCTATTGGTATATTTTGCTCGTTGGTGTTTATTATCGCTGTGCTTTCAGTTTGCTCATCAGTGGTAATTGTTGTCTGTGTTACTGGTTCGCGAACTCTTTGTTGTGTTATTGTGTGGCCAAGATTATCAGTGTTAGAGGAAGCCATTTCATTTCTAACTTCTTCTCTAATCTGATTTAATCGATCTGTGGATAAGAGTTGATTATTGACAATGGATCTGCGTTGATCCGAAATTCGTTGTGCAGAAAGATGTGCAATAGAGCGGCATTTTGAAATGACGTCTTGGTGTAATAATGGTCTGTATGAGGTAAGATCTGCTTCAAGATTTGTTAGTCGGTAATAGCTTCTCATAATGGTTTCATTTAAGTCGTCAGTCCATCTCATTCTACGAGAATGGGTTTGATCAGTGTCTGTTGTAATGAGAGATGCGGTTGGTTGATGTTGTAATACAATTTTAACTTGGTCCTTTATATTTATGATTTCCTGTTTTGTGAGTAAGTTGCGATGAACGATAGCACGGCGCTGATCACCTACTCTTTGTTTAAAAGCATTCATGTCGGGGAATTCTGCTGTGAAACGTGCGTGTAATGGTGTTAGATAAGTTTTAGTGTTAAGTTCAAGGTTAGTGAGGATGTAATAGTGGCGCATGATGCAAATGTTCATTTCTTTCGTCCACGTTTAACGTGTGCGCCGTCCACCTTGGGCGGGTGCAGTAATTTCAGCTGAGATAGCCTCCTGCACAACGTCCCTGGCGGAATGAAATGATAATGGGGATGAATTGGTTGAGCTGGATTGTTGATTGTTAAGATATGATGCTGGTGATGAGGGGATGGATGAAAAATAATGATGATGTTGGTGAAGAACATGTTGACGATTGAGCATGTTGTGCTGCAACAGCTTGTGACTGGGCAGCTTGCGATACGGTGCCCTCCCCAGAGTACGAAGGGCAGCCCGGGCTGGAGGGCCCGGAGCGGGATTCTCCATCGTTGCTAACTCCGGTACCCGCCTGGGGTATTACTCTACTTCTTAGTCGCATCGCATATATATGAGAGGGTTTTTTTTTAATGAGGGATGGGCAAGGGTAGATATCGCGACAAAATAAGTAGAAATAAGAAAGAGTTAAAGTCAAGGGAGATAACATAGGCTGAGGAAATGACAGGGAAAATTAGGAAAATAATCCATTTGACCTGTGACTGGATCAAATGCATTGGTGATTGAGGCCGTTAGTTGGAAGGGTATCACCGAGGTGTTAGTGGCTATAATATTTGTATCTCCGTTAAAGGGTGGGTCTAGCTCTTAGTGACCTAATTGTAGTTCATGCCTTCCGTAAGCCCCCCCACCACGACAAGGTGGCCCCTTAGGGGGGTTATTAGTATTATTATTAAAGGTTATTTCATTAAATACAACACTTCGATTGGTCCCAGCACTTAAGTACAATAAGAGCTCTAAAAACTTACTTTACCGCTATTTTGATGCTTTTTTTTTAAGGGGGGAAAATCATCGAATGACTGCTCCCGCCTGGGTGAGGCGGAAGGGAGTGTCAGACTCTTACTGACTAAAAACCACCCCGTTCCTTCTCCTGCACGTCGAGCCGGAGCCCCGGTTACCCGTTAGGTTCTCCGCGACTCCGGATCGGCATCGGCCCTATTGGGCCCCATCTGTGGTGGTCTGATGGCTCTTTGAGGCGCGCGCGGAACGCGACGCGCCGTACGCTCGGGTCTGTTTCTGGTCGGACGGGGAGCCACCCATGCTCGCCGTCCGCAGGCCCGCGCTTACGGTGGCCGGAGATCGTCTCGCGATCCCCGACGCCCGGTGTGTCCTTCGCGATGGCTGGGTTGCGAGGAGGCAGCGCTTCGCTGCCTCACGCGTCCCGCCTCCTCCTTAGCTAGCATGACTGCTTCGCAAAAGGAGGAGACGGCATCCCAATCCCCCTCGCTCCGCATCATGGCCTGCACTAGGCCCGGACGCGAGAGGTCGCCATCGCCGATCACTTCCCTGAGGACACGGCGGTGCTCAGCCCACGCAGGGCATTCTCCCACCGTGTGTTCCACCGTGTCCTCAGGGCGGTCCTCGCAGTGATGACACCCGGGCGTTTCCTCCCGCCCCATCAGACACAGGTACCTCCCGAAACTTCCATGTCCGGTGAGGACCTGCGTCAGGCGGTAGGTGAGGACGCCGTAGCGTCTCTCAAGCCACTCCTCAAAGAGGGGACTTACCGCTGCAATGGCAGCGAGCCCAGCCCCCGGTTGCGACAGTCGTTGCTGCCATTCCGCCATGAGATCGCGCCGGAGCTCATCCCGCCACGCACTTATCTGGCGCGGCAGCGTAGTTTCGCCCCGGCGACGTGCCTCCGCGCGCATGTTATACACGCGCGCGAGCACCTTCGCCTCCAGATCCCACGGCGGTAATCCGGCAAGGAGGTTCGCCGACTCCCCGGAGATCGTGCGGTATCCGCGGATCATTCGGATCGCCATGACCCTCTGTGACATGAGCAGCGTCCGAGCAGGACGCCGCAACAAGCTATTTTGATGCTTGTAACTGCCTTCAAATGTATGTGAAGTTTCATTATACTCGGAATTTTAATTCGATTCCAGATTTGACAATTTCAGGGTTGCAACGTTATGACAAGTACTAAATAGTGACGTTGCGAAATTATTCGATATGAAAATGCAATATTTCTGGATCGATTCTTTTCGTTTATAATTTTACTCTCGTAAACTAAGTATATCAGAAAATTAAATATTTCTGACCGATAATTTAGTTTTGACGATTAATTAATGATCTGAGACTTTTCTTTTATAATTGTGTGTAAAATTAAAAAATGTAATCATGAAGGAACATAACAAATAAAACAGATAGATGTATTATGGTAACAAGTTATTTTATAAATTGTCGCCGTCATCGCTGATATCCTGTCACTTTCTGTAACATTTATTATAAAACACACACACTGATTGTTTATCGATTTTTGTGTTCATCACTAAACTATTATATGTGGTATCATTATTTCACAAAATGACAGTAGCTATTGTCAAATCTGGAATCTAATTAAAATTCTGACTATAGTATCCTGTAAGTATTTATTTATTTAATTATTAACACTTCTGTATAACAAACATACGATGGCGGACTTATTGCCGGGTGGCATTCTCTAACAGTCAACCATGGGGTGATGCAGAGATGTGCAACAGTAGGTGTAATAGGTATAATGGTTTATGTGATGCATAACTGTAAATACATACATATATCCGTATATATAGGTATAATGTAAATTACATAAGATACATTATCAATATTACTAAATAACAATACTATAAAAGTGAATAAATAAATTGGGAATAAAAATACATATAATATATATATATTTATACATATATATTAAATACAATCGCCAAAATGATAAATTAAGTACGTGATGCGTCTGTCTGTTCCCTCTGCAATAGTTCACGAACCTTAACTTTAAAACTAAGCCGGCTGGTTGCCGTCCTGACATCCGTGGGCAGCGCATTCCACAGCAGAATGGATTGGACAAAGAATGAATAGTGAAGGAAGTCGGTCCGGTGCGTGGGACATTGTAGAAGAAGATTATTAGTGGAACGAAGATACTTGCTGTGATTTGCACTTATGAACTGAAAATAGGAGGATAGATAGCTAGGAGAAGTGGGGGAATTAAGAAGAGAGAATAAAGTGGTTAACGCCCGTTGTTTCCTGCGTTGACGTATGGGCAACTACTTTAGTTGCAACCGATATGCAGAGACATGGTCGTATTTACGCAGCATTTAACAAGTTATGATAATATTGAGTTATTCACTTTAGCTTTAAAATAACGTACACATACATTTGAAGGCACTTACAAGCTTTAAAATAACGTTTAAAGTAAATCTTTAGAGCTCTTATTGAGAGTGCTGGGACTAATTGATGTGTTTTTCTATTTAATGAAATAACCTTAAAGCCATGCATTATTCATGTTTTTTTATTGCAGAACAAATTTTAATAAATTCCTAAGAAGCCATGTACTAAATATGATAAGAATCCGCTTAACCATTTCAAAGATCTAGCATAACCGAAAACGTTACCACAGCAAAATCTCGAATAACTTCGCAACCGAAGAAAAAACAAAAAATAAGGAGCAGCATTTACTTCATCTAGACAACTTATTTTATAGCTAGTAATTATTAAAATATTCTCATTAGAAAAAGGTCTGGCTGGGGTAACGTTACCGCAGCAGGAAATGTTTCTGTGAAATAATTAAAAATCTATAAGCGCAACAAATTTAAAAATGTGCTAAAAATTATCTATAAGATTCAATTGACCAATTTCGACAACATCTGGCCTGGACACGTACTGTTCTCAAGTTTTAGGAGACTAACGAATGGAAATTCATTTTTATTTATATAGTTGTAGATGTGTATTATTTTAAATATTTTTGGTACTACGGAACTCGAACTCACAATAGCAGACTTCTAAAGAGATGAGGAAAAATGGATGCGCAACACCAGATGAGTGACGAAGACGTTGCCTGCTTTGAAGAGCCAGTTTTGATAAACCGCTAAGTAACACCTAAGCTAAGATAGATGACACATTTAGCGAAATTTTTGTTTACACAAACCTATAATCCGTGGCATACGGGAGCGTAGATCTTAATTCAAGCTCTATATCTTTTAAATCACTTTCAACACTACATCACACAAAATAAGATTCAAAATCGCACTCACCTTTATCATTAACACATTTTTCGATATACAGGATAAGTCTATAGATAATCTCCCTTACATTTTCATATTCATTATAAATCATTTTAACACAATTTAACGTTTCTTGCAATGTTGTAGGGGGTAACACATCTTTTATTGTGTTTTTCTGAAAAAATAATTGTTGGTTTTAACTGTTGTGTTGGGGGCTGAGTTAGGGGGTTTTGGGGCTGAGTTCAGGTCATAGGGGCTGAGTTAGTGGGGGTCTAGGGGCTGAGTTAGGGTTTTGGGGTCTAACCCTTAAATGCACAGATTTATTTATTGTGATAAGAAAAATATATGTATTAGTTATAGGGGTAACAAATACGGGAAAAATAGTAAAAAAAATATTTATGTAATTTTATTATATGTCGAAGATGGTTGCCAAAGGAAATTGTAGATAATCTGTGGCAATTAATTTAATTTCTTCCAATTATTGATTTAATGTTAGATTTTATTACTTTTGTAAATTTGAAACATGATTTATCGACTACCTACGAATTGATTTTGGCAACATATTCGATAAAAGTAAACGTTGTAGGTTCTGTTCAAAACAAATAACTGCTTGTCATCTTATTATTTTGAATTGTACAATCTGTTTACCGTTGTTAAATCGTCATTGTTTATTTACGATAATTATTCTTGTAATATTTGGTTAATTGTAACAATCCAAATGTTATTAGATTTAGAGTATGTTAGTTTTTTTGGTAAACGCGTGGCGGAAGTGCGCCATTGGACAGAGTTGTTATGGAGGGAGTGCAAAGAGGGGCATCGCCCTATATAAGAGCCTGCACTGATTTATGCCGGCAGTCTCATCTTCGGATCTGACTCGATTAGAGCCTCGCTCCCGACCAACTGTCGGTTTACCCGGTACAGCCCTGCTGTATATATATATATGTATGTATATGTATATTCTACATAGCTGTATTGTTGCTCATTAGCCGATACAATTTGTTACCTCTCAGGGGTGGCGCTGCCACTGTACGAACCGTGACCTTATAGGTCTGTTCGTTAGTCGACTTGACTTGTATTATTTTTTTGTGTGCCTTAGCTTAGTTTTAGTTAGTATTTATTGGTTCCCGTAAATAAATTCTTTGTTAATAATTTTATCTTGTTTATCCCACCAAAATGGGGACTCCAAACCCAGGCGATACGCCGCTCGGTGCTCCTGATCTTACATATATATATTTATCAAAAATCGTATGAACAAACATGCATTTAATACCTAATCAAGTATTCGCGACCCTTAGATTTCGGGTTTTTGTTATGGGGTTTTCTATTTTCAGGAATAATGAAAACCGTTTGCAAAGTAGTGAATTATTTATTATAATTAAATGTGAAACTTATTAATACAGTCAGAATTTTTTTTCGAACACAGAGATTTGCATTTTTCACATTTGATGCTGCTTAGTAGCTTTCACCCTGGCATCATGCACCGCATGCGATTATCCATGCGTATTTGTCTGTGATCAGTGCCATCGTGTATAATATCTGCCGATGGCATTACCTGGAAGGTATTCCTCCGTTTAGGAGATGGTTCCTCTATAGTACTGCTACTACTTGGTCGACCTCGTGCAGGTTGGGTGTGGGTTTTATATTTACATAGAACATCTGCAAGTTCTGTTATAAATTCTGCTAAATTCAATATATTTTTCGCAGCTATGTTTTTTTTATAGCATACCTGTTTATATAAGACCCACAAATTTATAACTGTCAAGTCAAGAAGGTGATGGAATAGCCTAATATACCACTTTCTACTTTTCATGCGGATTCTGTACCTACTCAAGTACGAATCCATTAAATCCACACCGCCTATTCTTTCACAACTTTTGGACACTGTATAAATTTCTTCCTCTTCTCAACCTTATCATAGCGTTGAATGGTGGATACAGGCTCAGCTCCCACATAAGTAGACAGCAAAGTCACTTGTCTATTGTCTTTCCAACTTACTGAAGACATTTCAATTCCATTGTACCTGGTCGCATATTCTTCATAAGATCCCCTCTCCACCGACTTTGCCATCACTTGTTGCTTTGTAGGCAATTTACAAGATTTGCCGACACGGTTTCTTTGCACGGTTCCCAAACACCATATGCCTTGTTTTGCCAAATAGTACATGACACACATACAATGTTATTCATTCTTCTTGGAATGGCTCGCGAAAGTTTTATAACGACATTGCCAACAGTTCCTACATCTGTTTCATTTTCTAACATGGGCTCATTGTCCTTTTCTGAGTATATAATGAATTTATAGGCATAGCCCATCAATGAACAAAGCATGAACAATTTGAAACCCCATTTATATGGTTTCAAAGGTAAATATTGTTTCATATAATGCCGTATTTTTGTAGCGCACATTTGCTCATCGATGGATAGGCGTTGATCCAACGGTATGCTAGAAAATTTTTCGTTTAGATGATCAATAACTGGACGCAACTTCTGAAGTTTATCGTGATTTGGATCGTTTGTAGGTTTGTGCATATCGTTGTTATTAAAATGAATGATGCGCCTACAGGCATAGCTTCAGATATGGGCCGAAAGCCAAATTTAGTATGCCAATAGGAACGAACGTTAGGGTAATGGTATACAGACATGAAGATCAATATCCCCATATATTTACGTATCTCAACGTCAGTCACACAATCAGGACGATCTGGTTGCTTTTGAACGGAGTATCTGTTCGATTCTTCAGTGATATTGCTGATGAAATCCGGAGTAAAATAATAGGGGCAAAATTGAAAAGGCGTTTCGAGTGTCATTATTGATGCAGGAAAATCATCTTCTTGGAATATAAGTGACTGCTTTTTCCATATAAGCCTTTGCACATCAATATCATCACGAATTGGTTGTCTACTACTAGTAGTATTATTGTTTATACCTGGTACAGGGTCATCAATCAATGCAGGGTCTTGCACATCGGCTACAGGTTCAGATTGTTCATCGTCTTCCAGTACGGCTCGCAGCTCTGCAGTAGTTAGAATTTCTTCAAAATCGTTTTCATCTTCTTCATTACTATCCTCGGATAAGTAACCATCTTCTAACTGGCTTAAATAATCTGTAATATCTCTATCGGTAATTCTTTTACGTTCCATTCTACAATGAAATGCATAAAAAGCTCAAACCCGCAACCAAGCAAAAATGTAACCAAATCAAAGTCCCAAATGCATGATGTCTCATTTTTGATACAAGCAAAAAATGCTATTAATTTTTTTATTTATAATGTGTAATTCGAATGAAAAATATTATGTTACCATGCAATCAAAGTACTTACCTATAATAAAATATATTTTATTATCTGGATTAGCTTCAAGATTTATTCAATAACACGTGATGAAAACTTTCAAATTCACTTGTTGTTAAAATTTGTAACTGTCAGCGAACAATGCGAACATATGAACGCATAACGAAATGGCGGACCAATCACAATGCTTTACTTTTTCGTTCAGAAACTACTATTCTTTTACATTATAAGTCAAAATTATGCGTAATAAAAGGGCTCTGAATCGTGTAAAACTTTCCGTTTTGTTTTTGATACAATATGCATTTAAGGGCTTATGTAGGTGTCTTGGGGGCTGATTAAGGAGTTTTGGGGTTGATTTAGGGGTGTTAGGGGTTGATTTAAAGGGACTTAGGGGTCCTGGGAGTTGAGTTAAGGTCTTGAGAGGTCAGGCAAAGTTTTGAGGAGTTTTCAGTGTTTCTTAATAGTGATTTCAAACTCAGTGTTTTATAACACTAGGTGGGGTTTCGAGTTCGATTACTGGGTAGGGTAAAGTTTTCTTGTGATTTTCAGTGACTCAAGTGTTTTCAAAATCTGTACAATATCAAAGTGAGAATTTCTAGATAAAAAAATCACAATAATGTCAAAATTAAACCACCGAGCGTGTAGCGCTTATAAATTGATGAATGAGGCATTTTTAAACTGTAGGTATTGGCATTTTAATTTTTGAGGTAAATTAAATCTTACACTAACACATTGATCCACCTCGAAATCGAACCCAAGACGCCGTCGCTGATCACTCAAGTAAACTTTTCTTTACTCATTAGATTCCACGTATCTACCGTTACATCTATTAAATTCGTCCAATCACTGCAGCTTTCAAAAAATGAATCTCCACTGGGGCCTTAGTGTGCTATGCAAGAAACACGGAGTTATACAACCTAATAGCTCCTTCCCTCTTGCACTGGTCAATGATCGACCATTCTGACACAATGGGGTAGACGACTAATTTTTATTTTAATGTCCGTCTGGTAGATTATTGAAAAAACATTAAACACGTACTTTTTATTTTCTTACGGAAACGAATAGTTTCGAAGATATATTGATTTGAAATGTCGCGTGACGTCACTTCTATGTACATTTTATACGTAGAAATGACGTTTCAACCCCCACTCCTATATTTTGATTCGTTTTATCTAAGTATTGTTTTATTATACGACAAAATAAAAAATAAGTTGTAATGATCGATATTTGGTTCTTAAGTGCATTAATAGATGGCGTTACAAGACTAGCCACATTAATATAAATCATGTATTTATCATGGTAAAGTGAGGGTGGCAGTAAAAGAAAATAAAAAAAATAAATCTGACAGATGAGGATTATATAAAGAAAGGAGACAGCTAACGGGCTCCTCATTTAATTTACATAATTGCTGTAATTCAAAGCCATAATTGCTCAGAAATGTGTAATGAATAGTAAATATATAAGTATTATTGCCAGTGACAAGTGAGTGTGGTTGCAGTAACGGGGTAAGTGTTTGCGTTTACTTTACGGAAGTGTACACTGGATCATCGGCAATATTTTGCAAGGCTGATTGTTTTTACATTGTCCTCAGCTTGCGGATACGCCCTTAATTATTTGGGAGAAACATTTAGAACTGTGATTCAGCTTCCGTTACGCCAGTTGATCTCGACGCTTACAGATCAACATATTCACCGCTGTTCTCAAGTAACCGGTTGGTCTCGGGGTGTAGCATCGTATACGTCGACACGGTTGAACTCGGGTTCGAACCCAAGCCTTAGAAAACTTTTGTTATATCCTGTTTATTTCTGTATTCTGATTTTACTGTTTTATTTAGGTTTTATGTCTTTCCGTTATTTTTTTAGTGATTTCCAGTGATTTAATTTAGTTTAGTATTTGTCAGTGTTGAATAAATTTTTATGTACCTACCTATTGCCGCTGTTTAATCTTTCATTACCCAGTTACTTGAACCCAGGTCATTACAAAGTGTCTAATGTTTTTTCATTACCTAACTGAGGGACTAATTACTTTTACTACTTTTAATTACTTTACTGCTCGATAGCATTCTCGCTCAAGTTTTTGGAGGGATTTGAAGATTTTTTAGGGGAACGAACAGACGGATCGCCTTACAACACCAAGGCGTTACAAATACTGTACCGGCTTTTTGGGAATTGGGAATTTGAGGATTGTGGGGGATTCGGGGGTTGAGGAGACTGGGGATGGGGGGGGGTTGGGCCTCCGGTAGCCGGTTCATTCGTGCCGAAGCATGGCTCTCCCACACTTAAATCATTGTTACAACCAATGATAGCGCGGACCGCGACCGAGTTCACATCGATCTTTTGAATTGAAAGTTACAGAATATTCTATTTTTAACATAACATCACGCCTTTTATCCCCGAAGGGGTAGGCAGAGGTGCACACAGAAATAACACCCACTTTTCACTATTTATGTTATGAGTCCCATGTAATAGGGGGTGAGCCTATTGCCATATACCGGGCACATTTCCAGGCTCCGTGCTACAACTGAGAATTTTTTTTAAAACCCAGTAATACTTTGCCCGACCCGGGAATCGAACCCGAGACCCCTTGCCCGGCAGTCGCACTCGCGACCACTCGGCCAACGAGGCAGTCTATTTTTAATCTTCTATTTTTTTTCTATTTTTAATATTCTATTTTTAATCTTCCTAAAATTATCTACTTAAACCCCAAGGTTGACTGGTAGAGAATGTCATATGGCATTAAGTTCGCCTTATGTGCCATAATCAAATTGTGTACATAGAAGCCTTATGTATAAAAAATACATAAATAAATATGATTTACTTACCTTCAACAAATCATTAAGTACATCCTCCATAACTTGAATGTAAATACAAAGAAACTCATCAATCTTTGTACTAATTCTGTCACCAACAGACTTACTTCTAACACAAAAACTTTTTAAATTCTCATCCAAAGATTCCAAATTCAAACTTAAACAATTACCAAATTTCGAATTCTTTAACGGACTTTCTATACAGCCTATTCGCGTTTGGTTTTTAAATTGTAACGGCTGCGGTATTTTGAAAGTTCCTGTGTTATCTGTATCCGTTTTTAAAGAAACATGTTCTAGGATTTTTTTAATTCTCTGCTGCGATGATGTTTTTACTTTAAGTTTGTTAATTTCAAACGAATTTTCATTTTTTTGTGAAGATTCTTGTTTTCCAAAAATTTGCATAGTTTTGAAATTTGAAGAAGGTAACATTTCTCGTTCTTTCATTTGTATATCAAAATTCCAAGGATTTGACGGTTTTTCGAAGTCGAATTTTGAATTCGGTGTTACCTTTTTAATAGTGTCGGTTTTCGGTAAAAACGGATTACGGATTTCGTCGAATATTGAGTTTGAGATTGTCTTTTTGGTAAGCGAAGCCGGATTAGAATTGAAAAGTGATTCTTGTTCTTTCTTTTGCATACCGAAATTCCAAGTGGATCGTTTTTCAAAGTCAAATTTTGAATTTTGTACTGTCTTTTTGAGATTAGTAGAATCAAATACGGTCGGAATCAATTTATTTCGACCATTCTGAGGCAAAAATGGATTACGATGAACATGTTCAGATTTCGACAAAATGTTATCTTTCAAATTCAAATTTTGGACATCTCTGCTTATATCCGAACCAATGCTTTCACTATCTGAGCGATAGTCACAATCTTTTAAATATTTAGGCTTCGTAATATCAATTAATCTATCGAAGCCGACTAAATCATCGTTATCCATAAACAATTGCTGTTTCACGGATCCAACATTAAAACTATTTTTCTCGAACTCATTTCTTTTATCTGTGTCATCGTTTTGGCGGGAACTTTTGACAGTGACATCTGTCAGATAGGGTTTGACAAGAGCGCCATTTTTGATTTCGTTTAGTTTATATGATGGTATGTTGAGGATTGAGGCTCTGTTTTTCAAATGGGGGTCGTTTGTTATTAGTACCTGCAAATTAATATATAGAAATATGTTTAATTAATAAAGTAAGGGGGATAAGCAGAAATATATTAATCTTTTTTTTCAAGCGCCGAGCTCAATGCAGGCTCTGTGTTAATATGTAGAGAATGAAGGTTAAAAAAACTCTTTAATATTTTTTTAATGATTAGGAATCGAATCCAAATCTCAGTCAAACAGCTTCAGTAATTTTGTCCCTTTTGATCACTGACCTATCTGTCGTATATTGTACAAAATTACAAGACATTGAACCCCAAGAATGGCTGGGAACTAGTAGTCATATTTTCAGTTTAGTAAAAATTGTTTTATAATTGTTTTAATATTGATTAATTCAGCTTTCAGTTTAGAAGTTTTGAACTTGTTCATAGAATAACTCATTTATAAACTATGTTTAAAAAAAACGACTTCAAGCCCTTCTTTCTTTTAAGTCGGTTAATTAATATAAACACTTTTCTGAAAATCGCATCAAAATCAGTTCAGCCAATTGTGAGATAATCGCGGATACATACGGATCAAATTGAGAACCTTCTTCTTCTTATGAAGTCGGTTAAAAATAGTCTCTAAACATTGGAAATAAGGTATATAATGTCAAATTCAAAATAATTTATTTCAATTACCAGAAAGGCACTTTTGAATTTTAAAACAAATATTGTAATATAAAAAAATACAGTCTTTCGGTCAGTCCTCTTGTTGCTCTATTTGCTCATTCCAAGGTGTGCTAATTACCCAGGCCAGATGTTATCGAAAATGGTCATTTGAATCTTATAGATAATTAGTTGTGGGCTTCCGTAATTGTTGCGCGCATTTTTATTGCGCTTATAGGTTTTTAATTATTTTACAAAAAGATTTCCTGCTCGGGTAACGTTACCCCAGCTAGACCTTTTTCTTTCTAATGGGAATATTTAAATAATTATTAGCTATAAAATTAGCTGTCTAGATGAAGTAAATGTTGTGCCTTGATTTGTATTAGTTCTTTTATCAGTTGCAAAGTTATTCGAGATTTTGCTGGGGTAACGTTTTTGATTTTGCTAGATCTTTGAAATAGTTAAGCGGATTCTTATCATATTTGGTACATGGGTTCTTAGAAATCAGTTCCAATTTGTTGTGCAAAATAATACATAAAGCTTTAAAATAACGTTTAAAGTAAGTCTTTAGCGCTCTTATTGAGAGTGCTGGGACCAATTGAAGTGTTTTTCTATTTAATGAAATAACCTTTAACTCGTTGAGTACCGTTATTATAGACACAATTATAGAACAATAGGTTGCGGTCACCGGTGACCGCTTGGTGTTTAAGCTATGTATTATTTTGGATTTTTTATTGCAAATTTTAACTAAATCCCTTAGAAGCCATGTACAAAATATGATAAGAATCCGCTTAACCATTCCAAAGATTTAGCAAAACCAAAAACGTTACCCCAGCAAAATCTCGAATAACTTTGCAACCGATGAAAGAACAAATACAAATCAAGGCATAACATTTACTTCATCTAGACAACTAATTTTATAGCTAGTAATTATTTAAATATTCCCATTAGAAAGATAAAGGTCTGGCTGGGGTAATGTTACCCCAGCTGGAAATGTTTTTGTGAAATAATTAAAAAACTATAAGCGCAACAAATTTAAAAATGCGCGCAACAATTACAGAAGCTGCACAACTAATTATATATAAGATTCAAATGACCATTTTCGATAACATCTGGCCAGGGTAACGCACACCATTCCAAGGTGAAGATTCCTATGGGGAAGAAAGAGCAAGAAACTCCATAGGTTACTCTTTTTCAATCCGGTTCACAATACAATAGGGTAGCAGACAGTGTAAGGAAATTAAAAATGTCCGTTAGTTAGATAATGAAAAAATATTAGACACGTGTTTATATTTTGTCGTAAAAGAAAACAATACTTCGATACAAAGGAGTGGGAGGTCGTTACGCCACGGTACCCTATAAAATGTAGAAATAGTGAACACGATATTTCAAATCAATATATTGTCGAAAGTATTTAATTTTGTAAGAAAAGAAAAATACGATTTCTTTGCCCGAGTCTGTATTTCCTGAAGGGTACAACCTGGGAGTCTTCAAGGTCCGAGTGAATAGGTTGCTTATGGGACGACGTGCTACATCGTAGACCGCATCATCGCTTACCGACAGGCGAGATAGTGGTCAAACGACGCCCCATCAAATATAAAAAAAAACGTGTCTAATAAATCTTCTATCTTCTATATATATAATTCAAAGGTGATTGACTGACTGACTGACTGACTGACATAGTGATCTATCAACGCGCAGCCAAAACCGCTGGACAGATTAGGCTAAAATTTGGCATACAGATAGATACTATGACATAGGCATCCGCTGTGAAAGGAGTTTGATAATTTCCACCCCCAACGGGGTAATATAGGGGATGAAAGTTTGTATGGGACTTTGTCAGTTTTAAACCGATCGGGTTGAAATTTGGCATGCAGATAGATTTTATGACGTAAGCATCCGCTTTGAAAGGATTTTGATAATTTCCACCCCCAAGGGGGTAAAATAGGGGATGAAAGTTTGTATGAGACTGTCAGTTTTAAATCGATCGGGTTGAAATTTGGCATGCAGATAGATGTTATGACGTAAGCATCTTCTAAGAAAGAATTTTGATCATTTTCACTCCCAAGGGGGTAAAATAGGGGGTGAAAGTTCGTATGGAACTTTGTCAATTATAAAACGATCTGGTTGAAATTCGGTGTGCCGATAGATATTTTGGCGTAAACATCCTCTAAGAAAGGATTTTGATCATTTCCACCCCCCAAGGGAGTAAAATAGGGGTGAAAGTTTGTATGAAACTTTGTCAGTTTTACACCGATGGGGATGAAATTCGGCATGAAAGTAGATGGTATGACGTAGGCATCTCCAAGTAAGGATTTTGATCATTTCCACCTCCAATGGGATAATGTAGGGGATGAAAGTTTGTATGAGGCTTTGTCAGTTTTACACAGATCGGGTTGAAATTCGGCGTGCAGGTAGATATTATGACGTACACGTCCCTTTAGAAAGGTTTTTGAACATGCCCTCCCCAAAGTGGGTAATATAGAGGGTGAAAGTTTATGTGATACTTTGCCAGTTTTAAACCGATCGGGCTGAGACTTTGCATGCATAAAGTTACTATGACATAGGTAACTCCTCAGAAAGGATTTTGATAAATTCCACCCCTAAGGGGATAAAATAGGGAATGATAGTTGGTGTGAAATTGGGAATGAAAGTTGAATCTACAATCATTGAATCTTTTTTAAATTACATTCGGTAAAACGATGATTTGGGACCTGAGTAACGTTAGATAGTTTTTATCACAGAAGTCCCTCGGGAACGGGAACTATGCGTCAATGCTCCAGGACTCTCTATCTTTTAACCACTGAACTTATTTCATAGAGATTCTGTACAACAATAGTCGAAGTTTTTATTACTCAAAACTTACGTGATCGGGCCGGGACTGGTAAGAACCCTGCGGGATTTTTAATTTATTGAAATTACGATAAATCATAATATCAATCACAATAGGCAAATCTTAATTGGGCACTGAATTGATTCTGATGAATTCTGTCAGAAGTCATTAATCTACGCGGACGAAGTCGCGGGCAACAGCTAGTTAACTCATATAATTGACAATACTCAAATTCCTAATCCCAAAAGGTTGGTAACACACTTGTAACGCCTCTAGTGTTCCAGGTGTCCGTGGGCGGCGCCGATTGCTTACCATCAGGTGATCCGTCTGCTCGTTTAACGGCTTATGCCATAAAATAATAATAATAATACATTTTCACTTACCACATAGTAATTATTCTTGATAGCTTTCATGCAACAGTTCAAGATACTCTCTGTGGTCATCTCGAAGCAATCCTCATTGTGTGGTGGTTCCACTGTGAACAATATCAATAATAATAAGCTAGTTATATTATGTGAGTAATTGTTGTCTCGGGTGCGATCCCGGGTCAAGCAAAGTATTACTGGTTTTTTTTAATTCTCAGTAGTAGCACGGAGTCTGGAATTGTGCCCGGTGGCAAAGGGCTCACCCCCTATAACATGCGACTCATAACATAAATAGTGAAAGTGGGTGTTACATTGTACAGTGGCATTAAGTGCTGTAATGTGCGCCTCCGCCTACCCCTTCGGGGTCAAAAAGCGTAATGTTATATTATGTTAATATGTGAGTTATTCATGAAAATGTTTACATTATTTAAAAATGAGAATAGTGTTGCCAGTTACATAACATTTACTGTCAATTTTAATTATTTATTTATTTTAATGCCAAATCTGTTGATTCAGGAAGGTTGCTTCACTGAAGCCAGCCAATCTTAGTTTCGCCTTCAAATCAAGGAGGCCTTAGTACGAGTTTCGTTTTCGTTTAAAGTAATTGAAACGAAACCTCGTCCCGCGCTCTGATAGGTTGGTTCATTGGAGCCGGCCAATCACAGCGAACGGGTACTCGTACGGCCTCAGAGTACCGAACGCGCTCAATACTATAACGTTATGAATGCGAATAGTTATTCGTGCTAGGCACTCAGATCGAAACTTCATACAACTTTGTTACAGATTTTAGTGAGAGCAATGTTACCAGTTACAAAGTATTAAGAGAATGAGTCATCATCATCATCATCATCAACAGCCTATAAATGCCCACTGCTGAGCAAAGCCTCTTCTCACACGGAAAAGGTTTGGGCATTAATCACCACGCTTGCTCAATGCGGGTTTTTTTTTTGGGCAGATACCTCAACAATGACAACACCGGAACACTGAAGTCTGGTGCGTCTCAGGGACATGAATAACTGTCTTGGTTCCCACAACGAAGTTAATCAGAAGACATTATAAGAGGAGAAGGAAAAAACAAAAGTTTCAACTTCCCTCGGTGAATTACTGCAGGAGACAGAATGAATTAAGCCTAAAAGCACATAGAGAGGCTGCACAACTGGGACAAGCCCAGTCGCCAAGGCTATATAAAACATCATTTAGGTAATATCTTATACTATTATATAAAGCGGAAGAGTTTGTTTTTTTGTTTGTTTGTTTGAACGCGCTAATCTCCGTAACTACTAGTCTGATTTGAATAATTCTTTTTGTGTTGGATAGCGCATTTATCCAGGATGGCTATAGGCTAAAACATCACGCTACGACCAATAGGACAGGACTGCTCAACAGCAGAGCGTGTGAAACCACGCGAAAGTAGCTAGTAATAGTATAAGATTAATTAAGAAAAGTGTTACCAGTAACAAATTACTAGTTAGTGTAGTATTGCCAGTTCTAAATTACCTAGGAAATACGGCGGTGGTATTGCCAGGTTCCTTGTGATCTGCCTGGCATTTAGCACGCGTTGCTGTCCATCACAAGTGCCCAAACATATCGCTTCTATATCTGCTTGTACCACGTGTGGAATTAGTAGCTTGCATGTAGGATCTGAAATTAAGTAAGATGTTTTTAGTGCCGTACCGCCCATGGACACCTGAAACACCAGAGGTGTTGCAAGGCAAGGACTAGGGTATTTCCGGCCCTTTTAAGGATTGGATGTCGCGGGTTCGATTCCCGTACGGTAAAATACTTTGTGTGATCTACAGATTGTTGTTTCGGGTCTGGGTGTGATGTGTATGTGAACTTGTATGTTTGTAAACTTACACACGATACGGGAGAAAATCGTAGTGTGGGGCAACGTTTCTTTTAAAAATATCAATATGAAAACCACACCTCTGGGCTGGTCTAAAAGCTTGTTATTCTACTTACCAGCTTTAACGTGATTCTTGATAGCTTCATAATCCAACAACAGTACTTCGGTATCGACAGCCATGAACCAAATCTTTTTATTTTTAAACATTTGTGCATTCTCCAAAAAGTTCGGCTCCTTAAAGGTTTGTATGTCTTTGAACCATAGAGTATTTAGTTTTGGAGCTGGTTTGTCTAAGTCTGTGGTTGATGCTGATTGGGTCTTTGATTGTGGCTGCAAGAAAATTTTAAAAGTTAGTCGCTGTATTTGTTGTTTTGGCAAAAATATCAATTTTGAATTATAATATTTTCCTTCATTTTGGACTTTGGTTAGAATTTTATAGTCGGAATTGGACAAATTGTTTTAGATTCCAGTCCTTTTCGAGTTTTGGCCAGATTAATGGCAAATACTATATCAGATAATTGACTTATTCAGTGGTAGAGTAGTCGAGGGCTCTGCAATTTGATTTTCGGATAGGACAAACCTTAGTTTTTGTGGCGCTAATGTAGCCTCAGGTCGGTTTGCCTGTAGCTGTACAAAACTGAATGTCCAAGTTGAGGGGGAGAAATTCATCCAATGATAAAACACTCCCTCTCGCCTCACCCAAGGTGGGATAAGTCCCAAAAAACCACAAGACCACAAAGAAACCACCCCGTTTCTACTCCTACTCTTCGAGCCGAAGCCCCTGTTAAGTCACCCGCGGCTCCGTATAGGCATCAGTCCTACTAGGCCTTACAAAGGTATGAGACCACCACAGATGGGACGCAATAGGGCAGATGCCGATACGGGGCCGCGGAGAACGCAAAAGGTTACCGGGTCCGGCTCGAAGTGCAGGAGTAGGAACGGTGTGTTTTATAGTCAGTAAGAGTCTGAAGTGTCAGACTCTTAGTGAAGGGAGTTCCCGCCGTGGAAGGGGGCCCTTCCACGGCGGGAGAAGCCATTCGATTCGATTTTTCTTCCCATAAAAAATGGTACTTACAATAAAATCGTCTGGAGGCAGGTCGCTACTGGTCTCGTCAGTGACATCATCAACTAAATCAAAAGTTACCTTCTTACATGTTGGGACTTCAGTTTCAGTTTTCGGTTTATTTTCTGTAAGAGAAGTTAATTTTAACCTGTTGAAAGTCATCCCCTAAATTTGTTCATACAAAAGTAGCCTCTAAATATTGGAAATAAGGCTATAATGTTGTCAGTGGAGAGCGGTCACCAGTGGCCGCTTGGGGATATATGCGTATGAATTGAATTTCATTTTTGGATTAGGCAAGTACCTATAATCATACATACATGACGCCTTGACGCCATGGCGCCACAACATATCGGGGATAAAAGGCATAAGGTGCATATTGCGGCACAATGTTACTGTACAATGTAACACCCACTTTTCAATATTTATGTTATGAGTCCCATGTAATAGGGGGAGAGCCTATTGCCATATACCGGGCACATTTCCATACTCCATGCTACTCTGAATTTTTTAAAAACCTAGTAATACTTTGCCCGACCCGGGATTCGAACCCGAGACCCCTTGCCCGGCAGTCGCACTTGCGACCAGTCGGCCAACGAGACATTTTTAAATACTACTTACAAAATAAAAAATAATATTTAAAAATATAAAAATAGGAGCCGATCAGAAGTGGGATCATGGTCCAAATTACCGGCGGTTAGGGCTTCAGAGACAGAAACCTCACGATACGTGCCGTTTTTAGAAGAACTGCCTTCTGTATCAGGTATTTTTATTATTGTTACCTACTTTTTTAAGGTGTAAATATTTTAGTTTTTAGTTATTTATATTTTAAGTTGTATATATTTATTTAATTTAAATTCTTTATTAAAAACAAATAAACTATGTATAAAAAACATCAGGAAAAATATATATATATAAAGTAACTAAATATACTCACTCTCGACTGCAGTCTCAAATATTTGATCAACCGACTTCCTCCTTTTAGCTAACAAATGAAACCTTAAATCATTACTGTCTAAGTTTTTCAGAACATCCTGTTTTTCAAGTACCTCCTCAATTTCAGAGTTAGCATTTTCAACTTTATCACCAAATACAAAGACTGGTTTTCCTTTGCTCTTCATTATATCCGGAGACTTTGGTTCAAATACAGTAGGAGGAGATTCATCGAACGGTTTTGAAGTTTGACTTCTTATCATAATAGGTGTTGACGTTTCGAAATTTGTAGATTTGACATTTCTTTGATTATTAACGAACCGTTTTGACAATGGTACCTTACAACTTTGAACTAGTATATCTTGTTGGCCCTGTTGCCACTCAAAAGTCTGGGTGATTTTATCAGACATCGGTTTATTTGATTCCACATTCCAGCAGACTGGCATCGGTACTTGTACGGGCGTCCAGACAACTTTAGTTATTTTTGTGTCCCCATTCGGTACGCATAAAGGGTATGCAGGCTGCCCAAATATAGGTTGTTGCAAGCGAGTCGATGGCATATTTGTAAGGATCTCCGGTTTAATATTTGTGCCAATTATATGGTACGGTATTGGATGGTCGTCTGGTAATGTGGTCGGTTCCGGATACTTGTGTGATTTGTCCAGAATGTTTTCCGCAAAGCTGTTGTTCTTTTTAATTGTTGTCTGGAAGTTTCAAATTATATGATGTTTTAGTAAATTTTTTTGATTATTTATTTATATTGGTCCTTTCAGTAAAAAAGTTAAATAAATTAATGAAAATGAAAATCAAATCTTTCTCTTTATCTGTGGTACAATACCAGGGGGCTTACTCTTGAATCCAATTCCAATCGATCGACATTGGTATTATGAAATTTCATACTCTTGAATTGCAACACTAGTGCCCAAAGCATCCATATTGTGTGGATATTGAATGAAGTAACTGGTATTGAGTTTGGCTTTATAATCCGTACTCTGAATGCTATTTTAACAGCTACAATATGGGTTGTATAGTTTTGACATTGAATAATTACTGAGATTTTATTGGATTGAAATTGCATTGACACTGTAATTGGTTTCAAGAGTAAGCACCCAAGGCAGTAGAGGACAGTAGGACGGTAGGATGGCACCTCTAGAATATACTATATTGAAATTCTCAACAGTAGCATTTTAAATTACACAATATTGCATAGTATAGTTTTAAATTGTGCTGAAGATAACATAGGTGCACCAGTTCAAAGTCACAATAATTTATTTCAATAAAACCAAGAAGGCACTTTTGAACGTTACCAAAAAAAAGTAAAGCTATTTGCTCATTCAATTACTTACACAACTAAATATTACATCATACAAATCATGTCAACAGCCTAAAAGTGGTCACTGGCCATGGCCATGGACCAAAGGCCTCTTGGCAAATACCAATCTCACTTGTTCCGAGTTGAATGTATGTATTTTTTAAGATTAACATGTCACATAGGTCACCGGTGACCGGTGGAGGATTTGCCTTCAACAGTTTTCTGCCGGTAGTCAAAGGCTTAATTAAGACACCACTGGTGAACGGTAAAGGAAACATTGTGAGGAAACCCGGTTATAATTTTAAATTTTAAGTTTGAAATACCCATATTCAGGAAATGTGGTGATTAATGCTCAAACGTTGTTAGGTCAGCAGTGGACACTTGTAGGCGTTTGATTTGATGATGTATGAAAGAAAACTCTTGTCAACAAATATCTACTGGCAATAGTTTTTAATACATTCGCAATTGAAATGTAACACCAGAAGGAAAGTAACATGATTTACAAGTTCATATGAGAAGTAGGCGAATTTATAGTAGTTATTAAGGTAAAGTTTCGCATAAAATATTTTGAGTAATCTTTCTTTTTATCACTGTAAGCAAATCATTTGCTGCCTTGCATGTCCAATGAGAGTCAGTTAACTATCTCTAAGGAGTGTAATAAAGCGCTATAATATACATCATATGCGTTTTAAAGAAAATTTTAAACATATTACACATCACATAATCGTAACTCTATAAATCTTTGAGAACACATTCGATCTAATATAGACATAACTAAAAAGTATTAAAAATTAAGTTATACATACATCAGAGTCGTTGGAAGTCCACACGGCGTCTCCATTACGAACATTGAAGTAATAAAGCTTGCCAGGAAAACTCTTGGACTCGCACAACAACCACCCGTTATTAGAATCTACACATTTCTTATTATTCATTTTTAAAAGCGGTGGAATTAATTTAAAAAACTTAATAGACGGTACATAAGCCGTAGAAAGTATTTATATTCATAAAATGTAGCGAAAAGAAACATAGTAATACGAATACAAGAATGCTTCGTGACGAAAAGAAAAATTTGCTGAGACCCGCGAAATTTTATAAAACTTTTTTTACGCGTTATGGCGGTTGGTGTAACAGACAGAGTGTGACATTGACAGTTATTGTCATTGTCAATTGTGTAGTCAAAATCATTACTTTTGAATAATTGAGCGCCAAAGAAAAGTGTTTTTGACTATCCATGTATATTTGTGCAATTTTTAAAAGAGAAAAGCTCAATGTACATGTCTAATTAATCATAAGTAATCGTTCTAAGATCATTGTACAATGAAACCGGAGGTATTTGTTTAACTAAATGTCACACAACGTTTTGTTGTTTATCAAAGGTAATAAAATGTAGCAATGATCATTAAAAATAAAACAATGTAATATATAAAATGTCTTTATTTACTGTTTACTATAATTATCTTAAAGCTAACAGTGAGCAAATTGTTGCAACTATTTTAAATTAGGAACAATCACAGCTACAAACTAACCCCGAATATATTTTTAAAATATACGCTTACACCTTCATAATGTATTCAATAGATTAAAAAATAAGAGTTTCGGCTAAGATACTTACAAAATAATAAGTATTTAAAATAAATCAAGAATAAGTACTTACATTTTAATTATAAAAAGAAAAATAAACAAAATAAGAGTCGAAATTGTTACTTTAGGTTGGTAAATTTTTTTCTACTGTAACACTGAGGTAGATAAAAAGAAGGAAAAGTTAAACATTATTTTTAAAATTAAAATCAATTTCATTAAAATTTCGTGTGTGCTTTGGCCATGTCATGAAATATATGATATTCAGTCTTTATTTACATTGTTTACCATTTCCCTTTTATTTAAAATAAAACTTATTAAATAATTTTCGAGTCAATATTTATAAAGAACGAATTTGTTGCTTTCACTGACAGTCTGCCCAGTATATTTTATAATTATTTAATAACTAATCTTTGCTTAAGAAGTAACTCATATCTAAATTTATCTAAACACTGCAAGTTTTTGCATTTACTCATAGCAATTTTTCGTTCTATAAAAATATCGACTACGATATACATACAATCGAATAATCAATCGATTGTAAAAATTAATCTAACTGGTTTTCAAAAACGTTTCTTTTTCGAAAGCCAGCATTTTATTTTTATTTGCAATATTATTTTTACTTTTAAATATAAGTATTGATTTTAGACTATCATTCTCTAAATTGTTTGAATAAATGAGTTTAGTGAGTAAGTATATGCCGATTAAGAGCATGGTAGTTGAAATAATTATTGATAATGGCGGTAGAATAACTATTGAGAAATATACAGTTTTTCTTATTTTCGATGGCAGGCCCTCTTGGTGCTGAAACAAAAAAAAGAACAGATTTTTCCTAACTTAGCCTATAGATGCATATGGAGAGTCGTATTATCTGTGCAAATGCATACTACGCCAGCAGCTGTAGCCAAATGCCATTTAGCGCATGTCTACTTGTAGACTATATAACTAAATTAAATGGAATTGACGTAAATTTTGACACTTGTCAGTGCCATCCCCATACATTTTGATTTCAACTATCTGTAGACAAGCGCTAAAGTGGCGCAAATGCCACTTTAGCGCTTGTCTGTGTACAGATTACATTACTTACTTACACTGACAAGTGTCAAAAACGTCGGTTCCATATAATTTGGCTTTATACTCTATATGTAGACAAGCGCTAAGTGGCATTTGGCTACAGCTGTAGCTGTTAGCGTTAGGCGCTGTGATTGGCCGGCTCTAATGAACCAACCAATCAGAGCACAGAACGCCGTCTCGTTTCGATTACTTTAAACAAAAAAAAAACTTGTACTAAGGCCTCAGGAAGGCACCTTTGAACGTCAAAATAAAATATCAGTCTGTCGGTCAGTCCTTTAGTGAAGCTATTTGCTCGTTTCAATCAAAGTGTACATTTCTTTGGAGTAGAACGAGCAAGTGCCCAACTGCCTATCGAGTGGCGGCACCAAAGAAAATAGGAGCGCCTATGAGGTGCTTGCCACGGCGCTGTCTACGTTTAATAATCTACCTCTGTTTAAAAGTATGAGGCTACAATTCTTAGATAACAATCATGATTGCTGATCCATTTTTTTTATTCCAAGACAAAGTATCGTTACGGATTTGATTTTTGAAAAATTTTCATATGAGACTAGGGCTTCCAATTACATACATAACATCACGCCTTTTATCCCCGAAGGGGTAGGCAGAGGTGCACATTCTACCACAGTACAATGTAACACCCACTTTTCACTAGTTGTTATGAGTCCCATGTAATAGGGGGTGAGCCTATTGCCATATACCGGGCACATTTCCAGACTCCGTGCTACTACTGAGAATTTTAAAAAACCCAGTAATACTTTGCCCGACCCGGGAATCGAACCCGAGACCCCTTGCCCGGCAGTCGCACTTGCGACTACTCGGCCAACGAGGCAGTCCTTCGAGGACTTCCAATTATCCATAAATTTTTGGTATCCGTATAGTACGGACATCAACATTGTAATATCGGAATTATTCGTATAATATGGATATTTAAAAAATCACTAAGTACATAGTATAAAACAAAGTCGCTATCCGCCGTCTGTCTGTCCCTATGTATGCTTAGATCTTTAAAACTACGTAACGGATTTTGATGCGGTTTTTTTTAATAGATAGAGTGATTCTTAAGGAAGGTTTGTGTGTATAACACATGCATATTGCACCCGTGCGAAGCCGGGGCGGGTCGCTAGTAATACATAACACTAATAAGTATTTTTAACGGTTCTAAAGGTCAAAACTGTTAATTAAAAATTAGGTCTTACATTTATCGCATATCACAGTATACAAAATTATTGACTCATAGCAGCTGTACAACTGGCGAAAATGAATGCTATCTACATTTAATTTAGAAAGTAAAGACCTATGTAATGTGTGATTATTACGGAACCGCGAAAGACTTAACGGGTTGCCGGGGCTCCGGCTCGAAAACTGAAGAAGTAGGAACGGGGTGGTTTTTAGACAGTAAGGGTCTGACACTCCCTCTCGCCTCACCCAGGCGGGAGAAGTCATTGGATGATTTTCCCCCCACAAAAAAAAACATGGAATGTGTCAGAAGGACAAACACCATGATGACTTACATATTCAGCCCAAAATAGCGGTATCACGGAATTGGATACGTTAGCGAACTTCTCCTGAAACCCTGTAAGATCGTGGACCAGTAGATTGCTCTGCATCCTCGCTACTGCTTCGAAGGGCGTACCAGTGTACTGAAAGAAGAAAATAGATTGAATTAGAACATTTTTAAGTGTGGGTGAGCCATGGTTCGACACGAATGGGCCGGCTCGACCGGAGTGATACCACGGCCGAGCAGGAAACCGACGTGAAACAATACTTGCGTTGTGTTTCGTCGTGTGAGGATACCGGAGGCCCAATTATCCCTCCCCCCATTCCTCAAACCCTGAATCTCCAACAATCCTCAAATTCCAACTCCCGAAAGGCCGGGAATACCCTTGTAACACCTTTGGCGTTCCAGGTGTCCATGGGCGGCGCCGATTGCTTACCATCAGGTGATCCGTCTGCTCGTTTACCGGGTTATCCCGTAAAAAATGCTACTGAGTGAGGTGCCTGTAGCAAAGATGTGTTTCGCCGTTTGAGTAAACTTTCTGAGCCTTGCAACGCACTTGTACCTCCTTTGTTATTGCGGGTGTTCAAGAGCAACGCTAATTACCTTACCATCAATAGCCAGAATATAAGTGGCCACTGTTGAGCAAAGCCCTCTTCTCACACGGAGACGGTTTGAGCATTAATCACCACGCTTGCTCAATGCAGGTTGGTGACTACAAACTTATAATTAGAAATTATAAGCCCAGGTTTCCTCTCGATGTTTTCCTTACCGTTTGTCAGCGGTGTCTAAATAATCTTAGGAAGTACATGTAACTCGGAGAAAGATACATTGGTAATTGGTAATACACTTACCGGTTCTAAAATAACAAATGAGTTGTGCTTGTATCTGTCCGGCTTGAGGCCCGTCACAAACTTGTCTTTTGGTATGCCACCAGTGTAAAAATGCGGGAATGAGGCCACCATTGGAAAATCTGTAAAACAGGAAACGTAATATTTAAAAATAAGTGTATACTCTCAATCATCATTACTATGTTATAATGATATTGTTCTCAAGTGGGATGGCCATACTTTGGTATGACACGATTACACGAAGCTTCTGATCACCCTACCCTATAGTTTTATTTGTGTAGGTAGAAAATGTCCTTGAATGTGAGAGAGCACCACAGAAACCACAGAAAACCGACGTGAAACTAAGCTTGCGTTGTTTTACCGAACTCCCAATTACACCCCCCCTCCCTTTTCTAATCTCCCCAATCCCTGAATCTTCAACAACCCTCAATTTCCTTATCTTCAAACGTACGGCAACGCACTTGTAACGCCTCTGATGTTCCAAGTGTCCATGAGCGACGCCGATTGCTTACCATCAAGTGATCCGTCTGCTCGTTCCCATAAAAAATCTTCAAATCACTTCAAAAACCTTACTGACTAGAAACCATCTTTTTATCAATTTCTACTCCGTACCAGGGTCTCGGTACTTTTATGGCAATTTACCTGCGACCTCCTCGACAGGCTCTTAAAGGCCTGCATACTCTAACTCCTCTCTTGTGGATCATTTGTCTCATTTGTACCATAACATCCATATAACATCACGCCTTTTATCCCCGAAGGGGTAGGCAGAGGTGCACATTCTACCACATTACAATGTAACACCCACTTTTCACTACTTGTTATGAGTCCCATGTAATAGGGGGTGAGCCTATTGCCATATACCGGGCACATTTCCAGACTCCGTGCTACTACTGAGAATTTTAAAAAACCCAGTAATACTTTGCCCGACCCGGGAATCGAACCCGAGACCCCTTGCCCGGCAGTCGCACTTGCGACTACTCGGCCAACGAGGCAGTCATTTGTACCAATACAACAAAAAAGCTGTTCATGATAAACTCAAAGTATTGGATGAAGGAGTTCACGCTTACACGTAATTGGAGCCCCAATTGGTCCCGTACAGGTATCAGAGGAATTTCCTCCCACAGACCCTTCGATAGTGGAATGAACTCCCTGCCGTAGTTTTCTCAGTGGGCTACAACATGGGGTTCTTCAAGAGGGGGGTAAATACGTTTCTTAAGGGTCGGCAAGACGCATGTAATGCCCCAAGTGTTACAAGCGTACAGAGGCCACGGTAACCATACCATCAGGTGGGCCGTGTGCTTTTTTGCTACCGTCGTGGTATAAAAAATAGAAGTATTAATTCTTACCGAAATAACATTTCGATGTATCACTAAGGCCTGGGTGAAGGCTAGGCACAGTATCGTAACAGTCTGTGCCATTCGTAACTCGATCGAATGCGTTTTCTGATAGATTGTAGCGGTACAGAGGCACGTTGAACATTGTCAGCTCGCCTGGAAGAAGAAATAATGAATTTTATTAGAAGATTCAAGTCAGGCAAAATCAAGTCTGCCTCCTTGCGACCGCAAGTGCTGCCAGGCAGAGTCTCGGATTCGATTTCCGGATCGGTCAAAGTATTAGTGCAAAAAAATCTCAGTAGTATCACGGAGTGTAAAATTGTGTTCAGTATATGGCAATAGACTCACCCCCTCTTACATGGGACTCATATCATAAATAGTAAAAAGTGAGTGTTACATTGTACAGTGGCATTAAGTGTCGTAATATGCTCTGCCTCCCCTTCGGGGATAAAAGGTGTGATATTAAGTTATGTAAAATCAAATCTGGTATCTTTGAAGTAGTAGGTAGAAGGTTTACTAGATATGCGGTGTGGTGACCCGTGACAGCAGACTGGATTGTATTTTTGTCGCTACTGCTATTCTTTTGTGTATGTTGAAAGAGCCTATTAAGGGTTTTTGAAACGATTTTTGACTAGAGGGGTAGTAAACGTCTTTGACAAATCAGAACCGTTTAAACTGCCCTCTCGAACACGTCTACCAAGCGCGGACAACAGTCCAGCAGTGGACTGCCATGTAAAGTTCAGTGACAAATTCAAGTTACCCCACACTAGGATTTTCTCCTGTGTCGTGTGTGCGTTTACAAACATACAAGTTCACATACACATGACACCCAGACACGGAACAACAATCTGTGGATCACACAAAGAGTGCTCCGTGCGGGAATTCAACCCGAGACACTGCGCGGCAGCCAGTTCTCCAGCCACCACTCCAACCGTATAGTAGACCAACCTTGTGTGTACCAAGCTTCCTTGTGCGTACTGCCAAGGAGTGGAATTCTTTGCCAGACTTGTGTTTCCGGAAGTGTATAACCTGGGTGTCTTCAAGGCCAGAGTGAATAGGTTGCTTATGGGACGACGTGCTCCTTCGTAGGCCGCATCATCGTGCACCACCAGGCGAGATAGTGGTCAAACGTCGACCCATCATTACTTTATTACTAACCTAATATTATAAACCTGAAAGTGAGTTTGTTTGTTTGTTCCGTTTTCACGCAGTAACTACTTAACCGATTGCTTTGAATTTTTGCAGACGTAAAGTTCGAAGTCCGGATTAAATAATAGAGTACTTTTTATCCTGGAAAAATGATATTCCCGAGGGAAATCAAAAGTATTGGTATAGATGGCGCTGTGTGTATTGGTATATATATATATCACATAGGCTACTGTTTATCCTTTTGTGACGCGAGCGAAGCCGCAGGTAAAAGCTAGTCAAATATAACATCTGGTTTTACATACGAGAGAATTCGTAAGCACTTACTATCAAAGTACAAAGGCATAAGCTTGCAAACAGTCTTCCTCCAATATTGTAAGACATCCTGCTTGGTCAGTCGCTGCGCGTACATGACGCCCTCAGTCGAGCCAAATATCCGATCTGGACATACCTGGAACGCAGAAACATATAACATTAACCATAGTCTTGATTGCGATCTCAACGACTTCGCTTGTCAAGCATGGAGATTATAGGAAACCCTCCTAAGATACGCCCCTAGTAGGACTGTGGACTGTGTGTAATTATCAGAAAACCGAAACAGCCCAATAACCCCCTTCAGTGGAAGGAAGTGGAGGACCTGATTGGGTTATGCTTTGACTAGAAATACTCACATCAGGATCAAATCCAGGAATTTGCGGTTGTCCCCTGAACCGATCTATTTGGAAGAACTCCTTGTGTCCCCACTGGGGTCCAATTTTCACCGTCATTTCGTCCGTGAAGTCTGCGTATACCTGGAAAAGGAATATTTTGGAAATAAATGCCAATACATAAGTATACCTAAATTCTACTTTTGATAAAACATACTAAAGTCAACATAGAAAGACCACGATATTAATCTAATAAACATAATCTCGCCTTTCTCCCTGAAGGAGTAGGCAGAGACGCTCGTATACAATGTGTGTTAATTGGTCATTTTATTAGGGCTGAGTCTGTCACTGGAACAATCAAGAAAATCCCCAATAATACTTGAGTCGACCCAGGAATTGAACCCGAGAGTCCGACACCGTTTGTTCGACAGTCGAGGCAGTAAAATTTATTTTACTTATAAATTTATTTTACTTATAGTATAATGAGGCCTTCTTTAGAACAATAGAACATCCAGAATTTCCTAAATCTAACACAAATTCGTCCAAAATTAAAAAAGAAACCTAAAAATCAGACTCACCCTAGCCAACATTCCAGTATTGCTAACTGGCACCAGACCAGGCACCAAACTCCTGGACATTTCCAGAACTGGATCGGTGAAGTTCCAAAGATAATCATATATGGAGACTTGGACGAATGGCTCCGGATTGTACATGCTGACTAGAGATCTGAGGACCGTCTTCACGAAGTAATTGGCGTTGTGGAGGTAGGAGAATATGCCCTGGAATGGATAGAAAGAATTAGAAGCATAATAAAAATAATAAGAGATCCTTCATAGCCCACAATTGTGAAGTGAGGACTCCACGTGAGATGGAGTCCTTTTCTCAGCATTGGGACAGTTAGAGGCTGACGATGAGAGTGACCATCTCACTCATGATAGATTTTCAACCCATCTACCATGTGTAAAGTTATATAACTATCATGGGTTATTGATGACCGGGTATACATATTGGCTATGATATCCGCTTATTATCCTTTCGCGCGTCTCGTACACGGGTTTAATAGAAAGCGAATGAACTATACTGTTCAATCAAATAAAGAACGGGTTGCAACTTGAAAATATACGTCACAGAAAAAGTTTCCAATCGGTGCAAGTCACTCTCGTACACCCATGTGTACCTAAAATTGCGGCGATGGGCACTCAACTCTCTCGTACACCCGTGTGTACAAGAAACGCGCGAGAGGTTATGTTACCAACAAGTGGGCCGTAAGTTTTGGATCCATGCACCAATCAAACCCACTTTACACAAATATGCAATAGCTCGCCAACAGCCACTGCGCCAACAGTGCAACCAAATTTAGTGTACCATGATACGTTTTTATTAACATTAGTTCTGGTTTAAATTTTGTGATAAGTAGATGGCGTTGCAGTTGCTTATCGGGCACCTACAGATCATCACTTTTATTAAGATTTTTTTAAGGGGCGAAAATCATTGAAGAACTTCTCCCGCCCGGGTGTGGCGGGAGGGAGTGTCAGACTACTATTGACTAAAAACTACTCCGTTTCTACTCTTACTCTTTGATTCGGAGCCCCGGGCACCCGTTATGTCCTCCGTGGATCCGCATCGAGTATCAGCCCTAAATTGGGCCCCATCCGTGGTGATCTGATGGCTATCACAGTCGCGCGCGGAACATGACGCACCGTATGCTAAAGAATTTCGTACCCTAGGCCTCGTATTGCATTTAGGCACAATATTTTAAATAATAGCAACAAATGATAAAATAAATACATAATTGTTATTAATTTAAATTGCTGTAGACATCCCTGACATTATTGTAATAATGACTATGTTTAATAATAGTTTAATAATAATAATCTCTAAGGCATATTATAGTGTTACTGAGTACTTAGACGACAAAATATGATGTATTTTTATTGTATTTTTATTTTATTTTGTTTAATAATTTTTTCTTGTTTTTATTTAACTATTGACATTCTGATTGTTTAATATTGTGACATTTATATTTTTAATCCTATGTGACCTAATAATTAATAATTCTAATGACATTAAGTAATAATAATCAATCCAAATCTTTGTTTCCAACTATTTTCTAATTTTGTATGCTGAAAAAGCCAACATAGCGTTTAAAATTGTTATTTAAGACCCTAATGTTACCTATGTTCACAATTGAATAAATGAATTTGAATTTCTATTATTGTTTGTTTTTAAACAGTATTTTGCAAAATAACGCCCATTCGCTATGGTTATTTTGTGGCGTTTTACGATTTGTTGCAAAGAGGCAGGCAGAGGAGGTACACGAAAGGTTAGGCAGATATTTACAATTCAGTTTTTGCCGACTTACAGCAAATTGTCGCACTAATTACAACCGTAAGTTCAATGGAGCCTATCGTATTTTATAGCTGTCGCGGAGAACCTGACGGATAACCGGGGCTCCGAGTCGACGTGCAGGAGAAGGAACGGGGTGGTTTTTAGTCAGTAAGAGACTGACACTCCCTCCCGCCTCACCCAGGCGAGAGCAGTCATTCAATGATTGGGGATAATCATTAAAAAAAAATCGTATTTTATAGCTGGCCACATGGCGCTAGTGTGCACCTATCGTTCTTCTTCCAATAGGGAATAGTAATAGTGTCACACCATTAGACGTTCATGTTTTGACAGCTGTGATTGGACAATAAATCTAACTCTTTCCTACATTTGCGCACACCATTGTATTTGGGTACTTGCCAAAATGCCAACTAGTCAAATTCAATACTATTTTCGAACCTTCAGAAACGACAGTTTTGAACTTTGTACGAGATTATGTATTGTGACGTCACGTTTTTTTAGCTTCAAACAGCATACTTATTTCTTAAACATTTGCTGGATTTTTTTACATGTCATAAAATCATTAATCAATTAAAGAAACTGTGATTATTTTGTTAATATTTTATTTTATTTAACAGTCAAAAAGTACCTAATTTACCTAGTTGATCGTTATTAATTTTAAAAACTCATTATTTAATTTATTTCCAGGTAATGATTTTTTGCAACTTCTAAATTAAAATTCTAAATTCAGTAATACTTTAGTGTCTAAAACAGTAAATTGTCATACTGATTAGTTCTATTTCACGATAACAGATGGCGCTGGTTTTGATCTCAGGAGTGTCTCAGACGACTGTAATAGTTTTAACATCGAGCAAATAAATATAATGAGCTAACCCTTCGTGTAATTTTTTTTCTGTGACGTAGTAAACGTACAGACTAAATTTGTATTTTTCCTGTACGTACGTACAGGAAAAATACAAATTTAGTCTCCACTGATTTGGTATTTTTGGCTTAGTTTTTTTGTTTTTCTTTTTTATTTTGGCTTGGTTTGGTTGGCTGGACAACCGGCTGCCACGCAACGTGTAGCGGGTTCGATCCCGCACGGAGCAACTCGTTGTGTGATCCACAAATTGTAGTTTCGGGTCTGGGTGTCATGTGTATGTGAATTTGTACCTATATGTTTGGAAACACACACGACATAGGAGAAAATCCTAGTGTGGGGCAACATTTTTTTATAAAAAGGAAACGAATCGAAGGTCACTTACCAAAACGCCGACATTAGGCACTATGATGGTAGCATTAAGGTCTATATTGTTGAGGTCCGGCAGGTATATGGGGAACCTCTTCGCAGTGTACGTCATCGTACTGTTCTCGTTGAAACGAACGTTCGAGTGGAGGAGTTTTTCTCTGAAACAAAATAAATATATAAATAAGTAATTAATCGACGTCCTGACATTTGATTACTTATTATGCTAAATCTCTGCACTGTACTTCCCTATGGGTGACTGTCACAAAGGCGTTAAGTCTGGATTTTTTTTGTGAACAAGTTAAAAATAAAGAAATAAATAAATATTTTTTCTATTACGGATCGGGGGCACAGGGTTGTACCCGACAAGTCGAGCGCGAAGCAAATACTGCCATATCCTTTATTACTCATTACTGGGACCATTAGCCGTATTTTCAGGCCCCTATTTGGGAAGCTCTAGACAAGACCAGAGCGCAGAAAATTTCATCATCCAGTAAGCTATAATCACATACTTAAAATAGGTAGGTCATTTAGTTCTAAAGTTATGCGAAAGCAAAGTTTCGCATATTTATAACACTCACTCACTCACTGATACCTACTTCCCAGAAAGCTAAAATTTGGTACAGACTTAGGGTTTAATGGCCACTTAGGGAAAACTATAGAAACATAAGGGTGTGGATTCGAAACCTACCAACACCAGCGGCAAGCAGCAATTTAACGCTTTCCGAGTTTCATGTACTTACTTTCTAAGATAATTTAGACACCACTGAAACCTGGAAACCTGAACTTATAATATCTAATTATAAATTTGAAATAGCTAACCCGAATGAGCAAGCGTAGAATGCTCAAACCTTCTCCGTGTGAGAAGAGGCTTTGTCCAGCTATAGGTTGTTGATGTCTGCACAAAACACTCAATAATTCTTTATCTAACACGGTTAGGTGTTAGATAAAGAATTATTGAGTGTCCTGTTTTCTTTTTATAAGGATAATCATCGAATGACTGCTCCCGCCTGGGTGAGACGGCAGGGAGTGTCAGACTCTTACTGACTAAAAACCACCCTGTTCCTTCTCCTGCACTTCGAGCCCGGAGCCCCGGTAACCCGTTAGGTTCTCCGCGACTCCGTATCGGCATCAGCCCTATTGGGCCCAATCCGTGGCTGGCACGGAACGCGACGCGCCGTCGCTCGGGTCTGGTTCTGGTCAGGCGGCGAGCCACCCATGCTCGCCGTCTGCAGGCCCGCGGACCTCCTTTGTTACGTAAATAAAGCAACAAATTACAACAAAGTAACATCTACTGCATCAGAATTAAGATGAACAATTCATATTCCTATTGTGTTACTTCCGTAGTTGTATTTTGTGTTTGGAGTCATTAAATGTTACTATAGAATCGGGTTATAGTGTATAGATAGATGTAAGATATAAAATATAGCTATATATCGGCTCCGGCTTGAAACAGGAATAGAAACGGGATGGTTTTTAGTCAATATTAGCTGTTACCCGCGACTTCGTTCGCGTGAAATTATTCATATTTCTTGTTAATTAATTTATACTTTTTTGACGCGACAACGTGTTGTTTGGCGAGGCGTATTTGAGACGTTTATTGTCTTCTCAAGATGGCGACTGCGGTTTGTCTGTCAGTGTCAAATGAATTAAATAAAACGAAATAATCTCCGTAATCCGAATTTTGCGGATATACCTCTATATGTTGTCGACTCGAAATCGATAATTTTTTGTTTTGTTATTCAGGTAATGTAATCGAGTCTACCGTACCACTTGACGAAATTATTAATATAGATAGAGAAGATACAATGATATTTTAATAAAATATCATAGAGAAGATAGAAGAGTCTTCAATAAAATTATGCCAATTTTTCTCACGCGAGTGTGCTTGGTCTGAATGAGGTTTAGGTTTAGAATGTGGAGTGTATTCGTAGTTAAATTCAGTTAACTCCAGTATAGTTCATGTGTTCAATGAAAGTCCAAAATAAAATAGGTAAACCTTTGTGTAATGTTCTTTAGGTTGGTATTGTTCGTCGAATCAGTCAGCCTCACCTGTTAGTTGAGCTGACTGTAAATCGACACATGCGTACTGCCTTCAGAACGGGTCCGCTCAAACTGTTGTGGTTCTTTCCTCAAAAGGCCACTACAGAAAGAACTTGCACGGTTCTCACACATAATCTGTTAGAAATGTTGTCTGGACTTTAAAAGAGACAGACCTCTGAGTTTGATTCGGCATTTCTTCTCAGAGTAGTCAGTTAGGAAATGTCGAGCTCATCGTTCGGTTGACAAAATTGACGTGTAAAAGTGCTGCCTTGTAGCCTATTTGCAGAAATGTTTTCCGATTGTTGGATGTCCGGATGTTTCAAACCGGCTCGACACTTTGGCAATACGTAGAGATGTAGCTTCATTGTGCATTTTCTACCGCTTATACCATGGGGAGTGCTCTGAGGAATTGTTTGACCTGATACCTGCCGCATCTTTTCGCCATCGACCCTCACGACAGCATATGCATCCTCATCATATAGATGGTTGGCAGGCCACAACTGTGCGGTTCTCACGTAGCTTCCTGCCTCGCACAGCAAAACTGTGGAATGATCTGTCGTCGGCGGTATTTCCGAACCGATACGACCTTCAAACCTTCAAGAGAAGAGCGTACTCCTTTTTAAAGGGCCGGCAACGCACCTGTGACTCTTCTGGTGTTGCGGGTGTCCATGGGCGGCGCTGATCGCTTACCGTCAGGTGATCCGTCTTCTCGTTTGACTCCTATTCCATAAAAAAAAAAGAAATAAATTCACTTGTTTCACTTGTTTAAATTGTCTTAGTAAATATAGAATTCACAACTAACTATTACATAAAAACAATAATAGACAGGCGTTAGGTACTTACTGTGCCCAGCTCATACTGAGTTGGCAAGCCTTGTTGTCATAGCCATGTTGACACCTTATTGTTTTTTTTTTGTTGTTGTTTTTTATTTTTTTTTTTATCATAATATTTATGTCTGTGTGTTTGGTGCATCATGCCTAATGGCAAATAAATATTTTTCTTTCTTTCAAGTTACTTATAGTTAGTATACAACAGTATCGCCTCGCTTCATATGGGCATCAAACCTTAGACCATTAAACCTCCCAGGCCGAGTGCGTCACATTGCATCACTGACCTTAAACAAGACATTACCATCCGTGATCCGTTATGAGGTATTGTGACCTCATCGTTTAGACATCTTGGATTTTTTAATCTACGCTGTAATCTTAACCGATTTTAAAAAAAAGAAGGAGATTATCTATTCGCCTTTTTTGATTTTGGAAAATCATCCAATGTAGTCTCCCTCCTTGGGTTAGACGAGAGGGAGTGTCAGACTCTTATTGACTAAAAACCACCCCGTTCCTTCTCCTGCACTTCGAGCCGGAACCCCGGTAACCCATTTGGTCTTCCGCTGCTCCGTATCGGGCATCAGCCCTACTGGGCCCCATTATCTATTCGTCTAGATGTTGTTATGTAATTAGTTACTTGGGTAATGTTGTTAGGTAATTATTAGTAATTAGGTACTTTCTTTCATCAAAAATAAATTAATTCAACTATTCAATACAAGAAAATATTAACAATTAATCATACCTTCAACCAACTGAATTTTAGTATTTTTCCAGCAAATTTTTAAGAAATAAGTATGCTGTTTGACGCTAAAAAAACGTGACGTCACAATACACAATCGCGTACAAAATTCATAGAAAACTGTCGTTTTTGACAGTTCGAAAAAAGTATTGAATTTGTCTAGTTGGCAAGTACCCAATTGCAAAAGAAGTTGCGATCTCAATATTATAAATGCGAACTTCTGTGTGTTTGTGTGTACCTATGTGTATTACTCAAACACATCGAAACGGCTGAAGCAATCGTGATGAAATTTGGAACAGGATAGATTATGGTTTTTTTTAAGGGGGTAAAATCATCGAATGCCTGCTCCCGCCTGGGTGTGGCTCCGGGAGTGTCAGACTCTTACTGACTAAAAACCACCCCGTTCCTTCTCCTGCACGTCGAGCCGGAACCCCGGTAACACGTTACGTTCTCCGGGTCTAGAAATCACATTGGTACCGGCCATTTTTTACACTACGGGAACCCTGACGAAGACACTGGCATAAGCTATTTTGTTGTGAAGTCGATAATATTATAAAAACATTTGACATATTTTGAAATGCTGCGACGTGAACCACCTAGCTTCATTGACAATTCAATTTTTACCGACTTCAAAAAAAGGAGGAGGTACTATGTTCGGCTGATTGTGTTTTTTTTGTTTGTTCGCGCTGTACTCCGCCATATGTGAACCGATTTCCAAAATTCTTGTTTTGTTTGAAAGGGTATACTCTCGAGATGGTCCCATTTCCATGAGATCAGGATCTAATGATGGGATCCTAGGGAAACCGAGGGGAACTTTCGAAAATTCTATAGGCGAGTTATACGTCTATTATGTTTTTCAATTAGGATTTTTAAACACTACAATTTGATAAGGGTCTGGAGTCGACCTGATGATGGAGCCGACAGACAGTCGAGGGAACTCCTCAACGGTATACAGTAACCACCTTGTGTTTGGGCTTGATTAATTTGTATTGATGAGGACTTTACACCTAGATAGAGTGGGGCTTTTTTTTGTTAAGGGGGAAAATCATCGAATGACTGCATGTATTTTTTATTTTCTTACGGTAACGAATATATTGATTTGAACTATCGCATGACGTCACTTTTAAGTACGATTTATATTCTAAAATGACGTAGCTGTCTCCCACTCCTAAACTTTGATTCGTCTTATCTAAGTATTGTTTTCTCATACGACAAAAGAAAAAAATACGTGTCTAATATTTTTTCATTACCTAACTGACGGACTAATTAGATTTTTAATTTTCATACCCTGTCATCATCACCCCTATTACACTTTGGAATGAGTGCCTAGTTGAACTGACTGTCAGACGTACAGCCAATTCAATAATTGACGTTTCAAAAGTGCCTCATCATCATCATCATCATCAACAGCCTATAAATGCCCACTGCTGAGCAAAGCCTCTTCTCACACGGAGAAGGTTAGAGCGTTAATCACCACGCTTGCTCAATGCGGGTTGGCGATTTCAAACTTATAATTAGAAATTATAAGTCCAGGTTTCCTCACGATGTTTTTCCTTCACCGTTTGTCAGTGGTGTCTAAATAAACTTAGAAAGTACATATAACTCAGAAAAAGTCACATTGGTACTTGCCGTTGGTAGGTTTCGAACCCGCACCCTCATGCATGAGAAGCGAGCGTCTTAAACCTCCAGGCCACCACGACACTGCCTATTTAAGGATTAATTTAAATAAATACTTTTACTTTAGTGTAGGTAATGTAAACATGTAAGATTAACAACAAAAACTACTACAAATTAGTAATCGCAATGATGGTACTTCAATTATTTCTTAACCATTTCACCAGCAATACTATTCTCTAAGAAACAGTTTCTATGCTGTACGCTGCGTCGACGACGGAGACAGTCTAGAGATCGACCGAGCCTTCAGCGCTGTTTCAAACTATATTCACAAACACAGTCTAGCTCGTCGGTGAACTAACTGGCGGCTGTAAGCTGTCAGTTGATTCTACAGTTTAATTCTAAACATTAAATTTACAAATAAGTACTCACGTGAATATACTGAGAAAAGCTCTACTAGTTTCGAACTACAGAGGGGACTTCCTCATGAGCAGAGTGCGCGGTCATGGCGATGTCGCGCAGCCTACTCGCTCGAGATTTTCACTCTACTCGAGCTCGAGCTTCTTTCAGTATATTCACGTGAGTAACCCGCGATTTTGAGTTAATTTAGTATGTCTCGCAACACGATAGTTATTATAAAAATACTTACAAATAAACTATAGGTCCAATCTCCTCCACGTTCAGCTTCTGATCAAGTCCCAGAAGGAACCTCTCATGGTTCGTCACGTTGAAGACGTAGGTCCTCAACTTCACCTCATCAGGTGGATCTGACCACCATTCGTAGGGAGGCATGCCTGGAGACAAAAGAGAAATAAGTTGATGAAAAATACATAACATAACGCCTTTTGATCCCAGAGGGGTGGGCAGGGGTGCATATAATGCCACTGCACAATGTAACACCCACTTTTCACTATTTATGTAATGAGTCCCATGTAATAGGGGGTGAGCCTATTGCCATATACCGGGCACAGTTCCAGACTCCGTGCTACTATTGAGAATTTTTTAAAAACCTAGTAATACCCTAGCCTAGTATGCCCGGCAGTCGCACTTGCAACCACTCGGCCAACGAGGCAGTTGATGAAAATTAAGGTTAAAAAAAACGATTACAATTCTTTTTTTTAAATCGGTTAATTAATATACTAGTACTACCTTCTCCCAAGTGTAACTTAACACTTTTCTGAATCACAATTCGCATCAAAATCGGTTTTGGTCATAAAATTGGATACCTACTTTTCTTAATAAAAAATAAATTATTTCGACTGTTCAAAACAACAAAATATTAAAAAATAATCACACTTTCATTAATTGATTTTATGACCAACTTAATTTCATAATAACTATCGTGAGACATACTAAATTAAGTAAAATCGCGGGTTACTCACGTGAATATACGAGAAAAGCTCTACTAGTTTCGAACCACAGAGGGGTTCTTCCTCATGAGCTGCGCGACGTCGCCGCGACCGCGCACGTGAGCAAGCCGCGTTTTTACTTAACTTAATTTCAGTATTTTTCCAGCAGATTTTTAAGAAGTAAGTATGCTATTTGACGCTTAACAAACGTGACGTCACAATACACAATCTCGTACAAAATTCATAGAAAACTGTCGTTTTTAACAGTTCGAAAAAAGTATTGAATTTGACTAGTTGGCCAATAGCCGTAGCCACTTGTACATACATAAATGCAGGTCAAACTGCGAACGTCATATTGAAATTGGTTAAAAATTCTATAGAATTACATAGAATTTTCAATTTTTAAAAACGTTCTATGTAGGTAATTATTGCTGATTGAGTGTTATCATCGGTCCTCTTCACACGGGTATCGTGAAAGCAGTCTTATGGCCGAAATTACCTAGCAAGCGCGTCGATCCGAGCGTACGGCGCATCCAGTTCAAAAAGAGTCTGACATTCCCTCCTACCTCACATTGTGTCATTGGAAAACCCCCCAAAAGTAATATACATATAAATATATTTTTTTTAAAGGTGGAAAATCATCGAATGACTGCTCCCGCCAGGGCGGGAGGGAGTGTCAGACTCTTACTGACTAAAACCCACCCCGTTCCTTCTCCTGCACGTCGAGTCGGAGCCCCGGTTACCCGTTAGGTTCTCTGCGACACATATAGATATAATATGTCAATAACGGATAATATAGATATAGGTAACCTTGTAAATAAAACATTGAAATGTGTCATATTTCTATTTGAATAAAGTTTGTAATCAATTAGCAACGTTTGTAATTAATTTTAATCTTTAGTTGTATATATTTAATTTAGTAACATTTAATTTTAATTTTATAATTTAAGTAATAGTTAGTTTTAATTTAAGTTTTTTAATGTATGTAAATATTAAAAGTAATATAGACAAAAAAAAAATAAAAATAAATATTGTCTGAATGATTTAATGGTAACCTATAATGTTTAGTTAAAACCAATATTTGGTATTTGACTGTCTTATATTATAACTTTCGTAAGACATACTAAATTAATTATTATGTTTTTGGCTAACTCACTCACGTAACTGTTTGACTGGGAACTAGACTAACAGAGTAGCAGCGCGACAGTCGCCGCGTCTCTGGGTGCTTACTCTTGAAACCAATCCCAATGTCAATGCAATTTCAATCCAATAAAATCTCAATAATTATTCAATGTTAAAACTATACAACCCCTATCGTAGCTGTTAAAATATCATTCAGAGTACAGAATATAAAGCCAAACTCAATACCATTTAGTTCATTCAATATCCACGCAATACGGATGCAATGAGTGCTAGTGTTGCAACTCAATAGTACGCAAGTTTACAATACCGATGTCGATCGATCGGAATTGGATTCAAGAGTAAGCCACCTGGTCGCGGAATGCTGCTCATGAATATGAGCCTCTAACATAATTTACCAGAGAACGCTGCTGCCTGGTCTCTGTTAAATGTGTAGTCCTTAGTCGGGTATACGATACCCGCGGTAAGAGTACTGGTGGTGAAAAATGTTGTACAGCAATTAATTAAAAGAAAATTTTCATTGCATCTTTGACATTAATTTTAGATTTAGTCAACGCTAACCTTCTTGTCACAATGCTTTGTTTAACCTAGACAAGAAAGAAAGAAAGAGAGAGGAAAATAAAAAAGGGAGAGAGAAAGAAAGAAAGAGAGAGAGAGAGAGAGAGAAAATCAAAAGAAAGAGAGAGTAAGAAACACTATAAAAACGTTGTCACAACGCAAAATAGTCAGTAGTCAGCTTAAGTTGCTGCAATCACTGCACCGCGCCCCGTCGAGTAGCGCGGGTTGGCATATGTTACAATGGTCTTTTCAATCTGGTTTCTTTTATAACCCGATGGACATCCTCATGGACCCCCCACTCTGTGGGGACGACGCGTGGGACGTGCCGGACTCGTACCGGCTAAAAACACCGCGGTGTTCCTCCTCTACCTGTGGCCGTGATCTGGGACGCACCCGGCGGGAACCTACTATACTGCGGGAGGTCCCATCACGTAGCAGCCCTCAAAAGCTCAGCCCTTCCTCGAGTGACGCGAGTGGAAAAATCTGGGTGAAGCGCTAAATACTGAAACCCGGGCACGATGGCTCAAGTCTGTGTTGCTGATTTCCAGCACTGACCAGCCTGACGTGAGACGTCTATGCTTCGGCACAAATGGGCCGGCTCAAGAGGAGTAATATGACGGTCTCACACACAACTAGCGTAAAAGAACGATGGCGTTGTATGTACTTGTATTAATGCGTAATCAGAGACTTTTCATAATAGACACGATTTCGTTCCGAAAATCATTGCTAAGGACTGGGTTAAGTAGCCATTAAATAACCGAATACGGGCGTTAATGAGGTTACCGGAGGCATTCCCCCTCTCCATTCGCAATTCTCAAATCCTCATCAACCCCCAAAGGCATCTGCAATGCACTCATGACATATTATGAATCTCTGGTATTGCAGCTATCCATGGGCGGCGCCGATTGCTTACCATCAGGTGATCCGTCTGCTCGTACCCCAAAAGAAATAAAACAAGTTTTTCATTAAATCTACTTACCAGGCCTCATATTCAGTTTCTCTAGTAACATAAAGTCTAGAGGCGTGAATATAAAGCTGCCTATCGAGAGTAGTATCAGCAGGACTCCCCACACGCATTGGACCACGGGACCTGGAAAAATAAAACAAATACATATTATATGAGACATGAATAGTGTAAATAACACTTTGATTGTGTGTAGGTAGTTTTAATGAACTAGGTCTAATTTGCCATGGTTCTCCCTTTCTTACTTATGTTAACTTTTCGGGTATGCTCGACTAGTTTCAAGTCAGACCGGGGCTGATAATTACGAGCTGTAGCGCGACGAATGACGTAACACAGTCAAGCGTTAGGTTACTCGAAAATATTACATTATATTTATATTTTAATTAATTTAAAAAGCTGTAACTAAATTAATAAATCATTCGACAGCCAAATCCGATAGTATAATTGGATAATGATTTAGAATTGAACTAGCGACCACTCAGGTTTGATCTTACAAAAGTGAGGTTACCGGAGGCCCAATTACCCTCCCCTTCTCCAATCTCCCCCATCCCTGAATCCCCAACGATCCTCAAACTCCTAATCCCCAAAAGGCCGCTAACGCACTTGTAACGCCTCTGGTGTTCCAGGCGTCCATGGGCGACTCCGATTGCTTACCATCAGGTGATCCGTCTGCTCGTTTACCAGATTATGACATACAAAAAAAACCTACTTACTTGTCAATAGTCAAAAAGCTAAAATTATTTATTTCAATTAAACTAGGAAGACAATTATGAACGTCAATAAAAAATGTAAAACTTAAGCTAGTTCCTCATTCCAAGGTGTAGATTCCTATGAAGAAGAACGAGCAAGAAACTCCATAGGTTACTCTTTTACAATCAGGTTCACAATACAATATTCAGTTACATAAGCCTTGTCAGTTTAATTCTATGTGGTTTGACTTGAGTAGACTTTGACTATGACTCGGTCGGTGTAGAATTTCAACTTTTCCAAATAAATTCTGGACATAACCACACCCATAAATTGTAACGGGACTGTCAAACAGATGAATCAATTGGCAACAATACAGTGTTTAGTTTAAATTCCTGTGTATATAGAGGTAATGTCGATCACGATTCAAGGACACGCATAGAAGTACAGTGCAAGAAATATTTTATTGAACTAAGATACTTACAGTGTAGAAGATATTAGATAGCTTAGTGGTTTTTGGTTCCTATTTTAAATGGATAATCCGGACGTGCAGGAGGAGGAACGGGGTGGTTTTTAGTCAATATGAGTCTGACACTCCCTCCCGCCTCCCCAGGCGGGAGCAGTCATTCGATGATTTTCCCCACTTAAAAAAAAAATCCTGTACCTACTACATACTTTTTTAAAAAGAGTAACGAATGGAGTTTCTTGCTCGTTCTTCTCCATTCGAATCTACATTTTGGAATGAGTACCTAGCTTCACCTAACTTCACTGACGGACTGACTGACAGACTATTATTTATTTTGTATTTGTTGATATATTACTGGGTTTTAAAAATAATCTCAGTAGTAGCACGGAGTCTGGAATTGTGCTCGGTATATGGCAATAGGCTCACCTCACCTCTAATTACATGAGACTCATAACATAAATAGTGATAAGTGGGTGTTACATTGTCCAGTGGCATAATATGCACCTCTGCCTACCCCTTCGGGGATAAAAGGCGTGATGTTATGTTATGTTATGGTTTCCTAAAAATTACTCAAATCATTCATCATTGACTTCTATCAATACAATTTTTTGTCAGTCCAGATTCGACCTCAAGGAGTACATAATAAGTTATATGAATGAAGAAATACATTCTAAATAATGCTAATTTCAAGGATAATTATATTTCTATCTTTAAACTACTTAATTAATATATTCATTTTATATTTTTAGACTAGAAATGATTTCTATCAGGCTAATCGTAATTTTAAAACGGAATCGTTGTTTTTTTATGCATATCTTTTGAAATTGGTGCAATAGTCTGAATGTTTAACTCGTTTAGAAAAAGGTCAGTCTTGTCGATTAACAATTATGTTGTTACTGAGTAAGTGACACAACGGAATTAACTGTAAGTCTTCAATTATTGCTCGTAGCAAGATGTGTAACATGTCTTTTGGTGTGTATAGCCACGCGGGTTGCCGGGGCTCCGGCTCGAAGTGCAGGAGTAGGAACGGGGTGGTTTTCAGACCTTTAATGACAGTGCCACTCGATTTAGGTGTAAAGTCCTCATCAATACAAATTAATCAAGCCCAAACACAAGGTAGCTACTGTATACCGTTAAGGAGTTCTGTCAACTGTCTGTCGGCTCCATCATCAGGTTGACTCTAGACCCTTATAATTGTATTGTTTAAAAAAAATAATAGCACTACAAACGCACTACTCGCCCCTACAATTTTCGAAAAGTTCCCCTCGGTTTCCATCATCAGATCCTGACTTCATGGTAATGGGACCGTCTCGGGAGTATACCCTTTCATTTTGGAAATCGGTTCACAAATGGGGGAGTAATCGGTGAAACAACAACAAAAAGGATCAGCCGAACATATCACCCGAACAGGAGAAGTCATGGGACGATTTTCCCCTTTCAAAAAAAAAGGTTTCTTCACCATGTTTTCCTTCACCGTTTGTCAGTGGTGTCTGAATAATGTTAGAAAGGACATATCCCACCAAAAACATAAATGTAAAAAAGGGGAGCCAAGTTCAGCCCAAATATTATGCTTTGACGTGGGCTTCGCCGAAAAAAGAATGAAGATCTAAATGAGTACCAAGTTCTATGCAAAATTTAAATATGTATCTATAGGAACAAAATCACTTTATGAACGAGAATCAAACTATATTTCTTTGCTTTATTGGATACCTATAATAATTGCTGTTATCTAAAAATGTGAGATCTTAAAGTAGGTTAGATTTGACTTGGCCAGTTTTCATCAGTCATTATTTTTATAAAGCTTTTCAATTTTTTTATACTGATAAAAACTAGTCAAGTCAAATCTAAGCTACTTTCAGATCTCACATTTTTAGATAACAGCATTTTTTTTTGTTTGTATGGAGACAACCCTTATTTATTAACTTTTTGTTATTTTTGGATTTTTCCCTTTGGTTACACACAATAACCGAGCTGTATTCCAAATTTCAAGGTTCTAGGTCATCTGGAAGTAGGTTAGAATTTGCTACTATATGTCAGTCAGTCAATACTAAAATTTGCGAACTTTGGACCTTCATATCTTTACAACCGTTTGAGCTACCTTCATGAAATTTTGGATTCTACATGTCCTTACGAATAAAATTAAACCTAAGTTTTATGTGTTTACGTTAAATAGTTTTTGAGTTATAGAGGGGTCAAAAGTGGCACGAAGTGGTTCGTGTAAAGATACACTGTGGCGCGCGCTGTTTGCTGAACTTGGCTGACGCGCTGCCGCGTGTCTCGATAACTTGGAGAATGGCCCATTGGTACTTGTCGTTGATGGGTTTCGAGCCTGCGACCTCATGCATGAGAAGCGGACATCGGAAACGTCTGAGACACCACGACCTACTCCGGGCACCACTTATGGGCCCCAAATGCCGTTGTGGTAAAGGCGGTACTGGTCCCCCTACTAACAGGCCGACCCTAGCTTTGTTACTACCGGTAGTTGAATAAAAAAACAGTGTTTAACAAATATATTATTATGTTTTTAGTTTACTCGCGTAATTATTTGACGAGGAACTCGACTAGTTTCAATTCAAGCCATACTAGAGGCTCATATTCATGAGAAGCATTTCGCGACCCGCGACGAGGCGACTGTCGCGCTGCTACTCTAGAGTAGCTAAGAGAAAGAGTCCAGTAGTAGTATGTCTCTCGAAAGTTATACCTAATACAATGTTTAATAACAAAATTAAAGTATATAAGAGCTATGTTTACATCGTATATATATAATTATTATTTACATAATGTACTCCAGCGAGGTCAGGAACCTCATAGTGACACATCTCAATATGAATACTAAATGAACCGACCTGTGATGTTTATGGTTAACGGAAAATTAGTTCATAGTATGCTTAGTACAGACAAGGTATTGTGTCTAATTCTAAAAAGGTGGTAGGCAGAGGTGAGTCTAGAAGATTTTCTTATTTTTAAGGTTATAAATATTGACTGCCTCATTGGCCAAGTGGTCGCAAGTGCGACTGCCGGGCAAGGGGTCTCGGGTTCGATTCCCGGGTCGGGCAAGTTAAACTGGGTTTTTTAAAAATCTCAGTAGTAGCAAGGAGTCTGGAAATGCGCCCGGTATATGGAGATAGGCTCACCCTCTATAATATGGTACTATTAACATAAATAGCTGTATACTGTGGCATTAAGTGCCGTAATGTGCACCTAGAACCTAACGGGTAACTGGGGCTCCGGCTCAACGTGCAGGAGAAGGAACGGGGTGGTTTTTAGTCAGTAAGAGTCTGACACTCCCTTCCGCCTCACCCAGGCGGAAGCAGTCATTCGATGATTTTCCCCCCTTAAAAAAAAATGCCTACCCTTTCGGAGATAAAAGGCGTGATGTTATGTTATAAATATTATATAATTCGTCAGTTAAATAGAAAAATGACGTATTTAATTAAGAAAGGACAAATTTTACTGTAGGTACAAGCGTATCAAGATTTCAATTTCATTAAAATTACTTAGTTTGAATCGAAACGACACCTGCGACATCTAGTGAACTTGGCGTGAACTATTTAAAAGTGTCGTTTTTACAGAAGCAATAATCTTGTTAGTAGACCCGTTTTATGTTAATGTTATTTTCCAATGCAATTATTCTATGACGACATTCATGTATCATTTTGAAACAGTGCTGTGTGCTGACTAGTTGGGTTGGCGTAAAACCTGACTAGAGACTTCATACTTAGACAGAGAACGGTTGTCTTCTGGGGGCTTACTCTTGAATCCAATTCCGATCGATCGACATTGACATTGTGAAACTTCGTACTTTTGAGTTCCAAAACTAGCGCCCATTGCATCCGTATTGCGTGGATATTTCATGAACTAATTGGTATTGAGTTTGGCTTTATGTTCCGTACTCTGAATGCTACTTTAACAGCTACGATAGGGGTTGCATAGTTTTGACATTGGATAATTATTGAGATTTTATTGGATTGAAATTGCATTGACATTGAGATTGGTTTCAAGAGTAAGCACCCTGGTCTTTGATAAACCTGAACATTATGCTGCGTTTCTAAATCACCAGGCACCAGCCAACCAAAGCTATAATGGCGAACTCTAATAAATGTGGGTCGAGGTAGGCTATAGTTCAGGAGCGAATTGTCACGGGCTCCTCCTCTTTCGGAGATACGGAGTTTCTTGCTCGTTCTTCTCCATTCGAAACTACACTTTAGAACGAGCGCCTAGCTTCACTGACAGACGGATGGACGAACAATTAAATTATTGAGGTTTCAAAAGTGCCTAATTATTAATTGAATTATGACTTTGACTTTGATCAAAGTGGAGATTTCGTAAATAACGGAAACCGTTTCGTCATCGAATATTCATTCCTTAGGTGTGGTCTATTTGCAGGCGATATGTTTGTCTGCCACTGTCTCTATACCATAAAAATTATATTTGTTTTATAATCACCCATTTGTTACATTTTCAAAGTTCAAGGTCAGACCAAAAAATCCAGGTCATCTATTTCAAAACAGCTGACGATCTCATCCTCTATTGTATGTTAATTCACCCATCCAATTACAAACCTCGGCGACGACGGTGGTTTTCCTTAACGGTCTATCAATTAAAGATTAATACTTAGTATCCTGACCTCAATATCTTTAAATGATTTTTTGACGTCATTCATGACGTTTGGTAACATAGAAGTCATCTGACGTCATCTTCAAGTTATGAAAGGAGCTTGAGTCACTTTCATCTATCTAATAAACGAGCAATAGGGTAGATGCCTAATTTTTATTTTAATGTCCGTCTGGTAGATTATTTTAAAACTTTAGACACGTATTTTTTCTTTTCTTGCAGTAACGAATACTTTCGACGATATATTGATTTGAAATGTCGCGTGACGTCACTTCTATGTATATTTTATACGTAGAAATGACGTTTTAGCCCCCACTCCTAAACTTTGATTCGTTACATCTAAGTATTGTTTTATTATACAACAAATTAAAAAATACGTGTCTAATATTTTTCATTACCTAACTTACGGACTAATTAGATTTTTTTGTGGAATAAGCCGGTAAACGGGCAGCGCCGATTGCTTTCCATCAGGTGGTCCTGATGGAAAGCAATCGGCGCTGCCCATCGACACCTGAAACACCAGAGGCGTTACAAGTGTGTTACCGGCCTTTTGGGGATTAGGAATTTGAGGATTGTTGGAGATTCAGGGATTGGGCCTCCGATAACCTCACTCACTCGACGAAATACATCGCTTTGGTTGTTTCACGTCGGTTTTCTGTGAAGTCGTGGTATCACTCCGGTCGAGCCGGCCCATTCGTGCCGAAGCATGGCTCTCCCACACTTAAAAGATAAGTTTATTTATAGCATACAGTTATATAATTAGGTATGTATATATACTGGTGGATCTTGCTTAATTTTTGCTTGCAGTTACACCCGCATTCCAATAACGCCACAATAGAAAAAAACCTCATCAATTTTAAACCTGCTTCATGTTAAACTGTTTATGTTTAGGTAATTGCTGACCTTTCCTCTAAATTAAATTGCAAATATTATGATTTATTTCATACTTTGTATATCCTAGTAAATGACTGAATGCACCAATCACGTTATGTTAATTAATTCAGTCTTTAAATTACTGCATATATAAGCTGCTGTTTACATGACTGTGAACGTGCAAACCAAAGAGAAGAGGCCAAGAGAGATTCGAATCGGTGGCGCTTTGTCTTTGGTCTCTACTCTTCTCTGTCATTTCGCTCTTGGCAGAGCGGTCGTGGTCACGTTAAGACAGCCATATTTGTCTTGGAGGCCGATACAGCTTTCCTCACGATCTCCCGCCATCTCTTCTTGTTTGTGGATTGTCTGGCGCAGTCTGACACTGAGTTTCCCGTTGCCGATTTGTCTTGATCAGTGGTCTCTAACTACCATGGAGCGAACATATCGTGGTGGCCCGGAGGTTTAAGCTTCTCGCTTCTCATGCATGAGAGTTCCGGTTCAAAACCTATCAACGGCAAGTATCTATGTGGCTTTATCCGAGATATACGTACTTTCTAAGATTATCTAAACACCACTGACAAACGGTGAAGGAAAATATCGTGAGGAAACCTGGGCGTATAATTTCTAATTATAAGTTTGAAATCACCAACCCACATTGAGTAAGCGGGGTGGTTAATGCTCAAACCTTTGAGAAGAGGCTTTGCTCAGCAGTTGGAATTTATTGGCTGTTGATGATGATAACCATGGAACAGAGGTATGAGTTAATGTTTGTTAAAACGAGCTTTTTTTTCGGGGGCAAATCAATCACTGGCTTCTCCCGTCTTGGGTGGGCGAGAGGGAGTGTCAGACTGTTACTGACTAAACACTACCCCGTTCCTACTCTTGCTTCGAGCCGGAACCCCGGTAACCCGTTAGGTCGTCCACCATGTGAACATTTATCATGACCACGACAGACAAGGCGATTAATTACGAAAATTCAACCTTCTTCCTTTAAATTTGCGAAAGGCAACTACTTAAATCGAAAGTTCAACTTTATTAATGTGGTTATTGACCTAAGAAATTAGAATTAAATTTTGGCATTATGCATTTTGGTAAAACGCTGATATTGTTGTACTGGAATGGATTTATGCTGCTGTCAGGATTTTTAACGCATTCTGGTTAACCGCAACGACTGATTTAGATGTGTGTCTGATATCCAGAATGATTTAATGAGGTCTCGAATGGAAACATGAGGATTAACCATCGCCGCCAAATTCCTATTTTTGGGGTATTAAAGGTAACTTTAGAATAGTAAGTTGAGTAAAATAAACATTTGCGGGTGTCCTGACTAAGAGACTACACATTTGAAGGAGACCTGGCAACAGATTTGTCTGATAAAACTGAACGTTTTAATTACGATCTGCAATCCACATGCCAAAGGTGGAGATTATGGTAAATGTAGAGAAGTCTCATAGTCCAGAAATGGATTGTGATGGGTCCTTATTACAGTGTGCCTAACTTGGGGATGGGACTCACCAAAAACACGTTCCACTGCAATGTACCTTACGAACACAATCGAGCCAATCAAAAACCAACTTAACAACAACTAAAATTAAGTTACTGATACCACTGGAGTGCTCTGAGGAAATGTTTGATCTGATACCTGCTGCGTCTTTTCGCCATCGACCCTCACGACAGTAAGTACATCCTTATCATATATATGGCAGGCCACAACTGTGCGCTTCTCTCGTAGCTTTCTGCCTCGCACAGCAAAACTGTGGAATGATCTGCCGTCGGAGGTATTTCTGAACAAATACGACCTTCAAAACTTCAAGAAAAGAGCCTTCCTGTTTAAAAGGCCGGTAACGCGCCTGTGGCCCTTCTGGTGCCCTTCTGGTGCCCTTCTGGTGCGGGTGTCCATGGGCGGCATTGATCGCTTACCATCAGGTGATCAGTCTGCTCGTTTGTCTCCTATTCCATAAAAAAAGTCCAAAATAACAAACTTACTGCAACACGTTCCCCTTTTCTTGTTCACTTCGCATTTGGTTTCTTCAATGCAGTTTTCGGCACAAGTATTGTCATTGGTTTTGTAGAGGCTGTTCAGGGAGTCTGAGGCACTGTCCGGATTGCTGTCACTGTCGTCAGACCTCAGGGACCCTGAAGAAGACCCATTGTCCTCGTGGAGAATCTTCTCTGAAGACATGGTGGTTGCGGTTTCTGGAAAGATGAAAAATTGGGATTTAAAATGTGTTTTATACTCTTGTTTGTTGACAGTTGCGGCCATAATGTGTGTATATCGGGAGCCGGTGTTTCAACAGACAAGAGGCTGAAAGAGATATTAGTTGACGGATCGTCTGATGGTAATGAGTGGTTGTCGCTGTTCATATCGATGCGATCCTTATATTTTTCGAAAAGGAATGTAACTGGATATGGTTGGACTGTACGGATCATAAGAAACTAAGAGTAGGGATAGTAGATATGAAATCAAGTTGATTTGTGTCGAACAAATAGAAAAAAAAAATATTTTTTTTACTACTATAGTTAGGTAAGTCGAAAATGGTTTGCATGCGTCATGCAGTCTCTGAAAATAAGAGTGAGGATGATAAAAGTCAAAGTCAAAATTATTTATTTCAATTAGACCAGGAAGGCACTTTTAAACGTCAACACGTATCTTTTATCCCTGCACACAAACGGCTGAATCAGTTTTGATGACATATGTTTCAAATATTGATTAATGGAATCGCAATTGAGGCGTGCCGAATTAAGTAATGTATCGAATGTAAATGATAGTAAAAGCTACTGTTCCTTCAAAGTTACAAGTTGCCGTCTTTAGGAAATTTGAAGTTTTTAACTAATTCATTAAATTAAAATTTAAGAATTAGTTAAAATCTTGAATATCCTGATTTTAAAATCGGATTTATTACGGACAAACAAAGTTATAGGCAAACCTCAAGTCAAATTTGGAAGAGCCATGCTTCGATACCAGTGGGCCGGCTCGACCGGAGTGATACCACGGCATCACAGAAAACCGACGTGAAACAACGCTTGCGTTGTGGTTCGTCGTGTGAGTGAGGTTACCGGAGGCTCAAATCCGCTCAAACTCCTAATCCCCAAAAGGGCGGTAACGCTCTTGTAACGGCTCTGGTATTTCAGGTGTCCATAGGCGACGCCGCCGATTGCTTACCATCAGGTGATCCGTCTGCTCGTTTACCGGCTTATACCATAAAATACAATTATAATTATAGAAGCTTAATCACCTAACATTAGCTCAAAAGTATCTAGATATTCAAACAAGGATATAACAAGTCTACCCAGTAAGAGTATCGACAGAACACTACAGTAAACTTGTTATTGATTCACCCCATTTTGGCAATGTGGTGTTTACTGGCTACGGTCCAAATGTTTAGATTGCATGGTGTATTATGGATTTGTTGGTCGAGTTGATAAAAGCGAGATAGCTGTGCAGAAGAAAGAAAGAAAAACAGTTTTGATGACATATGTTTCAAATATTGATTATTCTTGCGCAGAACACACATAACATAACCAAATATAAAAATAAAATTTAATTTAAAGCGAGGGTAAACCAAGGTAAGTATAATAGAAATAGAGGTTAGGAACTTAGGTTCGATTCTCGGGCCGGGTAAAATAATTTCGAATACTTTTCGGTTTTTTCTGAAATACGATTTAACTCGTCGAGTACCGTCATTAGAGACACAATTATAGAACAACAAGTCGCGGTCACCGGTGACCGCTTGGTATTTGACAGTTTAAGTATTACTAAGAATGTCGAAAATGGATGAAATTAAGATTCTTTTCTTTGTCTTGGAAGTAGATTCTTTTTTCATATCAATCAGGCTTATCAACACTGTGACGTTAGTTAGAGTAAAGAATGGAACATTCTTATAACATACCAGGGAATCGAACTAAAAACCTAAGCAAAGGTAGTAGACAAATAGCCAAATTCTTACAGCAGCCTATAAATGCCCACTGTATTCAAGTACCAGTCATTTGCACGATAACCCACACAATAACGTTATGCTAAATAATCCTAATATAACTCTTTACCCAACTCAGGTTTGAACCGAAAAACCCGACATAATTACTTAGCATAAACATCATAACATCACGCCTTTTATCCCCGAAGGGGTAGGCAGAGGTGCACACAGAAGTAACATCCACTTTTCACTATTTATATTATGAGTCCCATGTAATAGGGGGTGAGCCTATTGCCATATACGGGGCACAATTCCAGACTCCGTGCTACTACTGAGCATTTTTTAAAAACCCAGTAATACTTTACCCGACCCGGGAATCGAACCCGAGACCCCTTGCCCGGCAATCGCACTCGCGACCACTCGGCCAACGAGGCAGTCATTATTACTTAGCATTAAAAACAAAATTAAGGTACCAGGAAACCAAAGCAAATGAGGAGATCTTTTTTATAATTCATTTATGAACAGTTCCGGATGATAGATCATACATTACATTATTATCTGATTCAAATCATTGCGGTTTAACATTCTGTGTAGCAAAAAATAGCAGGAAATGCAATATTTAATGAATACTAAGAACCAAACCACTATTGGTGCAAGGTTGGCGGCTGGGCAACCGGCTGCCGTGCAACGTGTCGCGGGTTCGATTCCCGCACGGAACAACACTTTGTGTGACAAATTGTTGTTTCGGGTCTGGGTGTCATTGTGTATGTGAACTTGTATGTTTGTAAACGGACACACGACACAGAAGAAAATCATAATGTGGGGCAACGTATAAAAAAAAACTATCTGCTGTATGTAGATAATTATTTTTGTGTGTACCTATCTTGTCTACGTGTATGTCGTGGTAAACGGTATTTCTTTATTTCTGTGCCAACGTACAATGTAACACCCACTTTTCACTATTTATATCATGAGTCCCATGTAATAGGGGGTGAGCCTATTGCCATATCTATACCGGACACAATTGCAGGCACCGCGTTACAACAGAGCGTTTAAAAAAAACAGTAATATTCTGCCCGTACCGGGAATCGGACTCAAGACCCTTTGCTCGATAGTCGCTCTTTTGACCATTTGGCCAACGAGGCAGTTTATGAAAAGAAAAAGCAAGGGATAAATGGATTCATTTGTTAGGCCCTTCTTAGCAATAGTTTTTTTTTTTGCAATATCAAATTAGTATAAGTTTAAAACTGAATATTTTGGACAATCCAAACATTCTCACTTTTTACGCGCAAGATACGCAACAAAAATGAAATTGAACAATAAGCTATTCAACATAATAGGGTAGTTTCCCAATTTTTATTTTAATGTCCATCTGGTACATTAATTTAAAACTTCTGACACATATTTTTTCTTTTCTCACAAAATTAAATACTTTCGACGATATATTAATTTGAAATATCGTGTGACGTCACAGTGTGTCATATTTTGTAGCACGTTATGACGTAACGACCTCCTATTCCTAAACTTAGCGCCATTTTATCTAATTATTGCAACTTAATGCGAGAAAATTAAAAAATACGTGTCTAATATTTTTTCATTATCTATCTGACGGAATAATTGGACTTTTAATTTTGATATCCTGGAAACTACCCAATTGTTGTGAATTAAAGTTTAAAACTACTTACACTGCTTATGACAAAGTTAAGTCTTACTTACGATGTTTTAACGTAATGCCTTGTGAGAGGTACAATCAATACCGTTTGTTTTTACTGTGCAGGTAAGAAACAGAAGGATCAGTTTTCATTTTAGTTCTAAATGACAGAGAAATTTTTAATCTACGATAGATTTTCAACAACCTAGTCAAATTCAATACTTTTTTCGAACTGACAAAAACGACAGTTTTCTATGATTTTTGTACGAGATTGTGTATTGTGACGTCGCGTTTTTTTAGCGTCAAACAGCATACATAATATCTTAAAAAATCGCTGGAAAAATACCAAAATTAAGTTGGTCATATAATCAATTAATGAAAGTGTGATTATTTTAACAAATTATTTCGTTTTGATTAAGGAAAAAACTCAATTAAAAAAATATGACATAGCTCCATATGCCATAGATGAGGGAGATGAGATGAGAGGGAGCTCCTCGTATGCCATGAGATGGCGGTAGAGTAGAATAAATTTGTCATCAGAGAGGTAGTAAGTTATCAAAGATATTTGTGAGACTTCTGCCAACCTCCTGTGTGGTCGTCTCACCAACAAGGCCAACTAAAAGTTACAAAACAGCATGTATCTACATATTTTATGTATGTGCTTATTGGTAAACCAATATCATTATGTTTTCATATTAACATTTTATTAATTATCTACTACATATCGCTCAGTAACTAAAACCCCGTGTCTCAATATGACCATACCGGGGCGGCCGGAGTATGGCGTATTCCAGCAAAGCGCGCAGAGAAACCGACGTGAAACAACGCTTACGTTGTGTATCGTTGACTAAGTGTATCCACAAACACAGCTTCACAGAAAACCGACGTGAAACAACGCTTGCGTTGTGTATCGTTGACTAAGTGTATCGACAAACACGGTTTCACAGAAAACCGACGTGAAACAACGCTTGTGTGGTGTTTCGTCGTATGAGTGACTTTACCAGAGGTACAATTCGCCTCCCCCCCTCTTGCCTAATCTCCCCAATCGCTGAATGCCCAACAATCCTCAAATTCGTAATCCCCAAAAAGCTAGTGGTAACGTAACGTGTACCTCTAATTGTAACGCCTCTTTGGTGTTCCAGGTGTGGGTGACCTGCATATAATTTACCATCAGTGACTTATGTTTTAAAAATGGGAGTTTATCCCAAGACCCCTTGCTCTATTGGTTGTGTGTTTATGACTCCTCGGTCAATAAAGACTTCAATGTTAGTGTGATTAATAAATGTAAAAAAAATACAATAAAAAATATTGACAAGGGTCCACGTCAAATGACCATCATCTTGCATTTTGGCGGAAAAGTCATTTGAAGAATTCCAGCGAAGAGGTTTAATAAAACTTGAGAACGGCTGAACCGATTTGACTCATTTTGGTCTTGAAATATTCTTGGAACTTCAGAGAAGAAATAAGTTTAGGCAATACGAGGTTTGCCGGGTCAGCCAGTTGTAGGTATATATTCTGTTATATAAAAAAATATTGATTCGATAATTGGTTGCGAATGTTACTGCTGAGCAGGGGGTTTCAGCTATTCTATTCTATAACTTTCAATCCGCAAGATTGTAGTGGCCTCGATGGCGGTCCGCCATGTCACTGGATTTTTTTTTATGGAATAGGAGGCAAACCAGCAGACGGACCACCTGATGGTACGCGATTAGCGTCGCTTATGGACACCCGCAACACCAGAGGAGTCGTCGTTGCCGGCCTTTTAAAAAGGAATACGCTCTTTTCTTGAAGGTTTGTTGGAAGTTTTTTATTATAAGTAGGGGCAATATTATTCATAGTTGGATATAATCAAACGTAGGTATTGTTGGGAATGGTTGGGACGTTCAAGTACTTAATATTTTTACAATAATAATTAAATAGGTAGTTTATTTTCGAAATCAGTTACTTGGATGACACTTTTGGAATGAAGATGACATGTTTTTAATTTAGTTGGTCGAGTGGACCGGCAAGGGATCTCGGGTTCGATTCCTGGGTCGGGTAAAGTATTACTGGGTTTTTGTTTTAAATCTCAATAGTAGCACGGAGTCTGGAATTGTGCCCGGTATATGGCAATAGGCTCACCCCTTACAACATGGGACTCATAACATAAATAGTGAAAAGTGGGTGTTATATTGTCTACGTAACCCTTCGGGAATGAAAGGCGTGACGTTATGTTATGATCACGAAAATTAATAAGTAAGAAAGATTCTTACCCAATTTCTTTTTCAATTAGTTGCAGTAACTAAGTATCACTTTATTTTGTTTTGTTTCGTATTTCTTGGCTTTTAAATAATGTTTGATTTTTTTTAATAAGTTAGGTATAAATAAATTCAATTGTTTCCTTTCCGATGTAAATTTTTAGCTATTTAATTACTTCGCATTACTGTTATTTCCCTGCATAAATAAATAAATGAGTATCTAACTTAAATCGGGCATCGAACTCAAGACATCTAGGTCAAATAGTAAAGATGAATGACCCTAAATAAAAACAATCATACCTAACTCAATATTTTATCAAGATTCTTAACGTATCAAATCACAATAAAAAATTTTTCTAATTAATAAACAAAACATTTTTTGTTGTATAAGCCCTTCGTCTAGTAAAACAAAAAAAATTTGACAGATTATTATTAATCTCTGCAATTTAATCAATGGAAGATGCAATACCATACTTTTTTTGTTTGAGGTACGCAAAAAGCCTCGGTGCTATATCGCAACAAAACAAAAGGGTTTAAATAAAAAAGGAATGTCATTTTTTAAGCGGCAAAAAATACCTAACAAATGTATTTTTTTTTTAATTTTTTGTTGTATTCTGAAAAAGTATCCAATATTTCATTAACATTTTTAATCAGAAAGGACCTATATTTAATTTTATTTAATAAAAAATGGTTAATTGGACGGGCGGGAACCTTTTTTTCTACAGCGTACTTAGGTATATTTTTAGGATGTAAGTCATTGAGAGCTTCTAATTATTTAATTTAAACCCCGAAAAAGTACTTATGACTAATGAGTACCTAAAACCCGGGACCCGTCATCGGATTTTTTTGGTAGCATAATTGGAAATGTGCAGGATAGTTAACTAAACTAAATACAAATCAGACAAGTTATACAGGTAGCCCGTGAGAGAATAAAATGTAATTATTTCATACAATAAATATTGATGATGAAAACACTGTTGTTTTAATGAAATCGTAAATAATACAGCTATATTGCTAAATTGTATATATTTTTTAAATTATATAACCAATGTAAATGTGAGAGCCCTGTAATTAACTTAATATTAAATTAGATTAATAGAAGTAATTTGTGTCAGCTTGGAGTTGTCATGCTCACTCAAAGGTCTCATTGGCGGTGGCGCGTGCAGTGGATCGCTCGATTCCCTACAATATGGTTGAGTTGGGCGGTGCTGGTGTACGTGTCATGTTCGTGAACGGGCGCCGTCAACTGGGACTGGTCAGCTCCAGACTGTATTATTGTTCTTAAGGTTATTTTCTTTCTTGATCACTTTGACTGGATTTTGGTGTTACATTGTTCTCGCACAATCCAAACAGCAAAACTATGTAACTAGTAAATTGTATTGTGAACCTGATTGAAAAAGAGTAACCTCTGGAGTTTCTTGCTCGTTCTTCTCCATAGGAATCTACACCTTGGAATGAGCAAATAGCTTCACTTTTAATATTAATTTTATTTTGACGTTCAAAAGTGCCATTCTGGCCTAATTGAAATAAATGATTTTGACTTTGACTTTGACTTTGACTTTGACTTTGATGACTACTGAGCCGAATGGTTACAAAAGACATGGTTCCGTTAATAATTACAATACAATTTAGAAAAAAACATTGTTACTCTCTGTGCACTGAATTAATATTTATTATTTTACCTGCATAATAAAACAATTAAAAAATTGACCCTCGAGTCAAATCTAACAATAAGTTAGCATTATAATAGGTTAAATGCAAAGCAAGTTACTGGGACTGGCCATTAGTAAATAAAATGTTCCCTTATTTATTACAATAAATATGTTAATTCAATAAATTATTATGTTTTCGGCTTACTCACGTAATAATTTGACGAGGAACGCGATTAGTTTGTTACAGTAGCAGCGCGACAGTCGCCACGTCGCAGGTCGCGCAATGCTGCTCATGAATATGAGCCTCTAGCATGGCTTGAAATTAGTCGACTTCCTCGTCAAATTATTATGTCTCACGAAAGTTACAATACAAATAAGTAGAAGATAATAAACTTTGGTCTAACGAGGTGACAGTAGGGTCAAGAGATAACTCTATTCAGGGCTACAGACAGAGGAATGAACCAACTCTTGACCCCAACATTGGGCACTCATGATATAATGTAACTAGTCTAATGTAGCAATAAGTTGTATGCGTGATTGGCCGAGTAGTTACAGCAGAGACTATCTCTACTTTTCCCGCGGATGTTGTAAGACCCGACAAAATGCCTGGCATGGTAAGGGATCATATCGCCAGGCTGCCGCGACACATCATCATCATCACCAACTGCCTATAAATCCCCACTGCTGAGCAAAGCCTCTTCTCACACGGAGAAGGTTTGAGCATTAATCGCCACGCTTGCTCAATGCGGGATGGTGATTACAGACTTATAATTAGAAATTATAAGCCCAGGTTTCCTCACGATGTTTTCCTTCACCGTTTGTCAGTGGTGTCTAAATAATCTTAGAATGTACATATAACTCGGTAAAAGTCACATTGGTACTTGCCGTTGGTAGATTTCGAACCCGCACCTTCGTGCTTGAGAAGCAGGCGTCTTAAACCTCCGGGCCACCAGCTCCACCACCAGTCCACTTCGGCAGCCATACGCCAAAGCAAAACCTATCATTATTCATTCCCCACTTCTCTACCCCCGCCGCCTTACCCTGCAGTATCTAACAACGAGCGCCGGAGTCCTTGGTTGCCTACCGCTGCTTACCACGGCATCCCGCCGCGGTAGTGAAAGAAAATCCCTTTCGATGACAAGGCTTCATTTGTAAAACACAGCTATTTATGTCATATTTCTCTGTCGATGCGGGTTGGTGATGTCAAACTTATAACTATGAATTACTAGCTTTTACTCGCGGCTTCGCTCGCGTCACAAAAGGATAAAAGTAGCCTATATCAATACACACAGCGCCATCTATACCAATTCTTTTGTTTTCCCTCGGGAATACCAAAATTTTCCGGGATAAAAAGTACCCTATTATTTAATCCGGACTTCTAATTTTCCGTCTGCAAAAATTCAAAGCAATCGGTTTAGAAGTTACGGCGTGAAAGCGGAACAAACAAACAAACTCACTTTACGATTTATAATATTGTAGTAAGGAATTAAGGATAAATCTAGGTTTACTGACGATGTTTTTTTCACCGTCTGCCAGTGGTGTCTAGATAATCTTAGAAAATACATGTGACTCGGGTAAAGTCACATTGGTACTTGCTGTTGGTAGATTATAAAAGGTGTTGTTGTGATTCCCGAAAATGCTAATTCACATCCACTTTTCACCGGTTATTTAATGATACCCATGTAATAGGCCTGTGTCATTGCATCCAATGACATTCCTATAACTCTAACACTGACAAATTGTAAGCTGATTGCCTGAATTGGCCAATGCACATAAAATTTGGGCCAATCTCCAAAGTAGGTCAGACCAATAAGTTGGAAACCTTCGATATACTGATGTGGAGTTATTGGCACAATTTAAATGTTAATGATATCCCATGGTTGTTTGGTTATTTAGAGAGTATAGTTCCCTAAGATTGGGAAAGGAGGATCCTCCGACTAGGCGAGGTGATTGTTTCTGGCGGGCTTTCTGCCCAACAGTTGTTCGTAGGGATTTTCTATCCGTGTTAATTCGCATGTAAACTTTGCATGTGCGATGTGGGATTCTTGTGACGTCATCCGTTGATTTGTTTTTATCTATGTGCGTGAGCTGTCATGTGGCATGTGTCGACACAAATTAATTATTTTTTGTTGATACTATAACACCTGCCAGCGGCTTCACCCGCTTTCTGGTTTATTCTAGACCATAATCTACTTTTGACCAAAATTTCATACCGATCCCTTCAGCAGTTTTGACGTGAATCAGAAACAAACACACACAAAATGACATGAAAACTTTTGCATAATTATAGTACATATTAGTGCGATAGAATTTGGACTTCTTTATTTATTCCTCTATCTTCATGAAAGCACTTTCATCAGCTTATATTTCCTCAATGATAAAACAAAACTTTTAGGGAACAGAGAGTATAGTTCCCTAAGATCGGAAAAGGAGGATCCTCCGACTAGGCGATGAGGGCTTTCTGCCCAACAGATGTTCGTTGGTATTTTCTATCCGTGTTAATTTGCGATCTAAAATTTTTGTGACGTCATCCGTTGATTTGTTTTATCTATGTGCGTGAGCTGTCATTTGACATGTGACATATACCTCTACATATATGTCGCCACAGACTCTTTTCACATGGAAGAAATGAGCATTAATTATTACGCTGGCTCAACGGATTGGTAATTTGAAACTTATGATTAGACATTTAACTCGTTGAATACCGTCATTATAGACACAATTAAAGAACAATAGGTTGCGGTCACCGGTGTTCTCGCGGTGTTTGATAGTTTAAAGTCCAGTTTTCCTCGTGTAATCGAAGCTAGTTCCCTAGTCTTAAGGGTGTCTTCAAGGCCCGAGTGAATAGGTTACTTATGGAACGACGTGCTCCATCGTAGACTTCAAAATAACGGAGAGTTATCAACTATCTTCGGTAGATGCCGGAGGCCCTTTTGGCATGAGCACGCGCAAATTAATATTATTATTTTGTTTATTAGATTTCTTTTTTTGTCTATTCAAAATTCTGATATCATCGTATTATTATTTTGTTATATTGTGATGTTTTCTGTTCTGATCTCTATTCTTGTAAGTTTATTATTAGTATTTTGTTTTTATATATGTATTTTTATTTTTTTATATTCTTTGTTTTCTGTGCGTGTAATTGCCAAATGAATGTTTTTTCTTTATTTCTTTCTTTCTAGATAAATCTCCGTTCATCATTAACTCGGTTATAATCGGATTACTTGCTTACGGGTTCAATTGTCTACGGGTTAAACGTGACCGATTACTTGGTGACATAAGATTAATTACTAAGTTGTTATCTGTTGTTGGCTTAACTTTCTAGAAATGTGTGTTGGTACATAATTATAACATAACATAACATCACGCCCTTTATCCCCGAAGGATTAGGCAGAGGTGCACACAGAAGCAACACCCACTTTTCACTATTTATGTTATGAGTCCCATGTAATAGGGGGTGAGCCTATTGCCATATCCCGATCACATTTCCATTGCTTAAATCCATCCGCTTAAATGAAGAGGATACAAATCCCCAAAATTCTTTTGCAAAGAAAAAATACAATTTTTAAACGCACAAGGTCACGTATCACAGCACTTAATACTACAGTTAAACCGGATTGTTGAAATGAGAGCACTTTTCATACAAACTGCTACATATTATGCTTTCACCTTCATTACAGGGTTGTCAAACAACTGAATAGGGTAGTTTCCTAAATTTTATTTCAATGTCCGTCTAATAGATTAATTTAAAACATTATACACGTATTTTTTCTTTTCTCACAAAATTAAATACTTTCGACGTTATATTAATTTGAAATATCGTGTGACGTCACAGCGTGTCACATTTTGTAGCACGTTAAGACGTAACAACCTCCCACTCTTAAAATTTACGCCATTTTATCTAAGTATTGCACCTTAATACGAGAAAATAAAAAAATACGTGTGTAATATTTTTTCATTATCTAACTGACGGACAAATTAGATTCTTAATTTTGATACCCTGGAAACTACCCATTTATTGGACAAGCACAGTTAGCTCAGTGGTGGCACAACTGGCTGACATGCAACGTGATACGTGTGGGTTTTCTGCCAGAAACAAATCTTTACGATCTGATTTGTGGCGTGGGTGTTTACAATTACAACACAGAAGGCACGATTCGGGACGTGTGGGAGAGCCAGGCTTCGGCATTAAAAAAGACCGACGTGAAACAACGCTTGCGATGTATTTAGTCGTGTGAGTTAGGTTACCGGTCGCCAAATTACCCTCCCCTTCCCCAATCTCCCCAATCCCTGAATCCCCAACGATCCTCAAACTCCTAATCCCCAAAAGACCGGTAACGCACTTGTAACGCCTCTGGTGTTCCAGGTGTCCATGGGCGTCATCGTCATAATCATCAACACCCTATAAGTGCCCACTGCTGAGCAAAGCCTTTTCTACCACGGAGAAGGTTCGAGCATTAATCACCACGCTTGCTCAATGCGGGTTGGCGATTTCAAACTTATAATTAGACATTAGGGCCACCACAAGACCACCACAGAACCAATGAGGCAGTAAAATTATTAAGTACTAGCAGCCCGTCCTGGCGTCGCACGGGGTAGACAATAATTTATTTTTGGAAATTTGGATTGTTGTAGTGACATACCTACAATAGTTGGACATATGCTACCGCAGAGATTTTTGTAGACATTATGAGGTTCTTCAATATTGTTGTATATTATTTTGTTCTATCGCTAATAGTTTCGGCAGCGCATTCGACGAAAGACGTTTTAAGACTCATTTTTCTATTTCGGTTACATTGTTCAAATTTTACTAAAGATCCCTAATTTTTTTCAAAATGAAATGTAGCCTATGTCAAATTGGAAGAATGTAGCATTCTATTGGTGAAATAATTTTTTAAATCGGCCCAGTACTTTTTGAGCCTAATCATTACAAACATACCTCTACAAAAATAGGTAGGTACAAATCTTTCGTCTTTATAATATTAGTACAACACCGACAACCCTAAAAACTGTATCAATTTGCTTTTTTTTTAAAGCAAAAAGTAAAAGTAACACGTGTTATACCGTTAATATGTAGGTACACACGGCCACACATCAACCTATACAAAACCAGTTTATCCTGGTGTCGCGTCGCATCATCATTCCGCACATTCAACGTTCAGTTTATACTGGTTATGTAAAGCTCGACGTGTAGCCGTGTGTACAACAACATGACGCATTTTTGCATCTGGCAATGACCTACACGGATTTTTTAAATATTGATGATGTAAACACTGAACGGAGTCGTTAGTTGAATAAGCAAGCGACTTAAGCGAGGCCTCGAGTTCGATTCTCAGATTAGGCAAAGTGGTATTGGGGTCTGGGGATTATCGCTTTAACCTCTCGCGCGTCTCGTACACGGGTTTAATAGAAAGCGAATGAACTATACTGTTCAATCAAATAAAGAACGGGTTGCAACTTCTAAATATACATCACAGAAAAAGTTTCCAATCGGTGCAAGTCACTCTTTCTCTCACACACTCTCACACTCACACACACACACCCGTGTGTACCTGTACAATTGCGGCGATGGGCACTCAACTCTCTCGTACACCCGTTTGTACAATAAACGCGCGAGAGGTTAAAGTCTATAGTAAAGAGTTCCTTATTCAGTTCTTAAGAGTTCATTTAGGTACCTTAATCTCCATACTTGGCAAACGATTTGGAGATTGCAGTACAATCCATTCTGGTTTGGTATTGGCCTTCTCTCAGTCCATGGAATTTGTTTCTTATGTTTATATTGTATTATAATTACTATTATTAATGTAACCAATGGGTGTGAGCCTGGAGATCTGTGATACAGGTCCTGAACAGTATAGACTCCAGCTCTCACAAAGGTTGAACCTTATGTAACTTGAATAGTAATCATAACATCATAACATCACGCCTTTTATCCCCGAAGGGGTAGGCAGAGGTGTACACAGAAGTAACACCCACTTTTCACTATTTATGTTATGAGTCCCATGTAATAGGGGGTGAGCCTATTGCCATATACCGGGCACATTTCCAGACTCCGTGCTACTACTGAGAATTTTTTAAAAACCCAGTAATACTTTGCCCGACCCGGGAATCGAACCCGAGACCCCTTGCCCGGCAGTCGCACTCGCGACCACTCGGCTAACGAGGCAGTTGAATAGTAAATAATAAATAAATAAATTCAATAATTTTTTATTCAAAAAATATAAACTCAAATTTCATATTTATGTCTTAACTAGCTTTTACCCGCGGCTTCGCTCGCGTGACATAAGGATAAAAGTAGCCTATGTGACATATACCATTACACACAGCGCCATCTATACCAATACTTTTGTTTTCCCTCGGGAATATTAAATTTTTCCGGCATAAAAAGTACCCTATTAAGCCCGGTATATGGCAATAGGCTCTATTACATGAGACTCATAACATAAATAGTGAAAAGTGGGTATACAGTATACAGTGGCATAATGTGCACCTCTGCCTACCCCTTCGGGGATAAAAGGCGTGGTGCTATGTGTATGTGTGTGTAAAAAGTACCCTATTATTTAATCCAGACTTCTAACTTTACGTCTGCAAAAATTCAAAGCAATCGGTTTAGTAGATACGGCGTGAAAGCGGAACAAACAAACAAACTCACTTTGCCATTTATAATATTAGTAAGGATTCACATCACACACACATAATAGAATGAGACATCTGTAGATACATGCTTGTTTTTAGCGTAAAATAAAAATTTTTCTTTCATTCTTAATCTACCTCTGTTCCTTTCATCTTGATCCCTTCAGCTGTTTTGAGCTGATTAAGTAACAGACATACGTACCTACACACAAACACACAAACTTTCGCATCTTATACTATTACCTCTATATAAAAGCGGAAGAGTTTGTTTTCTTGTTTGTTTGTTTGAACGCACTAATCTCCGTAACTACAAGTCTGATTTGAATAATTCTTTTTGTGTTGGATAACGCATTTATCGAGGATGGCTATAGGCTACAACATCACGGTACGACCAATAGGAGCTGAGCAGAACGTGTGAAACCGCGTGAAAGTAGCTAGTTAATAATATTAGTAAGAAGTAAGATAACCGTAAAGCCGAAAAATATGACATAACACAACACCGACTACAGTTTAACCTTCACGGCGCAGGTCAAATAAGTTACCAAGTTGCGTTTGAGATGCAACTATATAGCGATTCGAGTTAGATCCGAGGTCATCCGTTCGCTTGACGAAGAACTGTGGACACATTATATATAACACTAGCTGATACCCGCCGCTTCGACCTCTGTGATATATTTAAACTTATTAAACTGCGATTTTTAAGGCGCCTGTCAAATGTGGAGATAATAATAGCCAACCCTACTAAGGTAAACATGGTTATCCTTGGAGTTCCTGTGCTAGACCGAATAAAAAGCAAGGAATTCCGGACTTTTCACTATTTAAGTTGTTATATTCATTTCACTACGAAACGACTGCCTCGTTGGCCGAGTGGTCGCAAGTGCGACTGCCGGGCAAGGGGTCTCGGGTTCGAATCCCGGGTCGGGCAAAGTATTACTGGGTTTTTAAACAAATTCTCAGTAATAGCACGGAGTCTGGAAATGTGCCCGGTATATGGCAATAGGCTCACCCCCTATTACATGGGACTCGTAACATAAATAGTGAAAAGTGGGTGTTACATTGTACAGTGGCATTAAGTGCCGTAATGTGCACCTCTGCCTACCCCTTCGGGGATAAAAAGGCGTGATGTTATGTTATGTTGTGTTATATTCATTTCACTATTTACACAAAAAAATATTTATTTATTTATTTATTTTATTTTCAGCCATGATCGTCCCACTGCAGGTCAAAGGCCTCCCTGCCCTCCTTCCACTATAAAAATGTATAAAAAACAATTTACAGCTAAACGAAAATTCTATTTTAGAGGTAATCAAGGTAAAGTAAAAGTAAAGTAAAGTAAATATTCATTACTGAGAATTTTCTTATAGACTATCTATATAAAATGAAACCCGTTTCCCGTTGTCACGCCATAACTTGAGAACGGCTAGACCGATTTGGCTGATTTTTTTATTGTTATGTTTGTTATTGTCAGGAGAAGGTTCCTATGACGGAAAAAAGTCCTGAAAATCCTTCGGGAATGGGAGAAAACGGGATTGCGCGTACGAAGTTGCGGGCAGAAGCTAGTGTAATAATAAAATAGTTACTAAACGTAACATTATTGCACATTAATCCTTACTAATATTATAAATCGGAAAGTGAGTTTGTTTGTTTGTTTGTTCCGCTTTCACACCGTAACTACTAAACCGATTGCATAGAATTTTTACAGACGTAAAGTTGGAAGTCCAGATTAAATCATAGGGTACTTTTAATCCCGGAAAAATGTGATATTCCCGAGGGAAAACAAAAGTATTGGTATAGATGGCGTTGTGTGTATTGGTATATGTCACATAGGCTACTTTTTATCCTTTTGTGACGCGAGCGAAGCCGCAGGTAAAAGCTAGTGACTAATAAAATAACTAAGCAAGTTAATCTTGTATTGAACAGAGCCACGTGTCACTACGCAGTCGCTGTTTGAAATAAAACAATAATTTTACGTAACTCTATAAATGAATGGGGACTCAGCTGCAACATGATTCATAGGTATAATATTATGATTTAAGAAAACAATTAGTTTAACATATAAACTTGATTGCTATAGGTATAAAATAGAATAATAATTTTCTATTGAGAAATGATAGTCACAACTATACGATAAAGTTTTTAAACAGTTTTAAATGATTTAAACTCGGTTTTAAATAAAATCTCTATAGTAGCACGGAGTCTGGAATTGTGCCGGCTCGACCGGAGTGATACCACGGCCTCACAGAAAACAGACGTGAAACAACGCTTGCGTTGTGTTTCGTCGTGTGAGTAAGGTTACCGGAGGCCTAATTACCCCCTTACCCAGCCTCCCCAATCTCCGAATCTCTCACAATCCTCAAACTCCTAATTCCCAAAAGGCCGGTAACGCACTTGTAACGCCTCTGGTGTTTCGGGTGTCCATGGGCGACGCCGATTGCTTATCATCAGGTGATCCGTCTGCTCGTTTGCCGGCTTATCTCATAAAAAAATATGGCAATAGGCTCACCCCCTATTACATGGGACTCGTAACATAAATAGTGAAAAGTGGGTGTTACATTGTACAGTGGCATTAAGTGCCGGTAGCTTGCCCCGTAGTCGCACGACCACCGGGCAAGTAGTCTCGGGTTTGAGCGACTACTCGGCCAACGAGGCTATAAAATATAAAGTATCCCAATCACCCACAGAAACAGAAGCGGTGGTAATATTCCACATAGGTCGTTGCATTTACAACAGTTGCAGTCAAAACAAAAGTCTTAAGTTCATTGCCGGTCACACGACTCGCCTTGAACGTTAACAATACGTAACTAGATAGTCCACAGTTTCACATCAAAATATGCAACCAATATAAATTAACCCTCGAATGCGTGCATGGAACCTACAAACTAAGACCATGATTTACTGGTTTCGTATATGTTGATACGTTCCCATGTTCATAGGCATTTATTTATTTCCAAGGATGTGACGATAAGACATTATAATTAGCTATTGTTGCGACGGGATGTCGTTTGATAACGAAGTGCAATTTCCTCTTAAATTATTGAGAGATGATTTTTCTTTTTTTTTATTTTCGTCCGTTGCCAGAGGTCATGGCCGAGGCGAATAATAATTTCTACTAATATTATAAACGCAGGGGCGTAGCAAGCGCCGTATCTGCCGTGCCAATTATACGGGGCCCCAGGACTACAGCGGCCCACAACGTGCCTAAACAAAAATTAATAAAAATTTCCCAAAATTTGCCTCGTTGGCCGAGTGGTCGCAAGTCGACAAGGGGTCTCGGGTTCGATTCCCGGGTCGGGCAAAGTATTACTGGGTTTTTAAAAAATACTCAGTAGTAGCACGGAGTCTGGAATTGTGCCCGGTATATGGCAATAGGCTCACCCCCTGTTATATGGGACTCATAACATAAAATTTATGTTACACCCACTTACGCAGCTGTAACAGCCTCTGGTGTTCCAGGTGTCCATGAACGGCGCCGATTGCTTTTTTTTAACTTTGCACCACACTTTTTTTTTTTAAGGGGGGAAAATCATCGAATGACTGCTCCCGCCTCAGTGAGGCGGAAGGGAGTGTCAGACTCTTACTGACTAAAAACCAGCCCGTTCCTTCTCCTGCACGTCGAGCCGGAGCCCCGGTTACCCGTTAGGTTCTCCGTCATAGTCATTCGATGATTTTCCCCCCTTAAAAAAAAAGGGTCAGGGATTTGAATGGAGTCATGTTACATTGTATTTGCACATTCATTTCATTTATATAGACCGTAAATTATCTTTATGTTATATGTAGCCTTTGCCCGAACTAGGAAATAAACGTAGACCCTTTGTCTTTGAACTTGAAGTGTTAATGGTTGGAATAACCTCAGAGGAAAAATAACATGAAGGTAATTTTTCCAAGGAACTGTTTTAAAAATAAATTCTTTAAAGACATTATGTAGGACTAAATATTACCCAGATGTCATTGATTTATTTCTTCCTACTACTCATTTCGAATTTTTGGAAAATTTTACAATAGTTGCCTGCCTCGTTGGCCGAGTGGTCGCAAGTGCGACTGCCGGGCAAGGGGTCTCGGGTTCGATTCCCGGGTCGGGCAAAGTATTACTGGGTTTTAAAAAAATTCTCAGTAGTAGCACGGAGTCTGGAAATGTGCCCGGTATATGGCAATAGGCTCACCCCCTATTACATGGGACTCATAACATAAATAGTGAAAAGTGGGTGTTACATTGTACAGTGGCATAATGTGCACCTCTGCCTACCCCTTCGGAGATAAAAAGGCGTGATGTTATGTTATGTTATGTTGTTTACAATAGTTTTTCCGCCCGTAGTACACGAACCTGCACATATTTGTATACTTTCCTTAATCCTTACTTAATATTATAAATTGGAAAGTGAGTTTGTTTGTTTGTTCCAAATAATAGGGTACTTTTTATCCCGGAAAAAAATTGATATTCCCGAGGAAAAACAAAAGTATTATTACATATAGATGGCGCTGTGTGCATTGGTATATGTCACATAGGCTACTTTTTATCCTTTTGTGATGCGAGCGAAGCCGCGGGTAAAAGCTAGTCAAAAATAAATTATCTCGACTGTTCAATACAATAAAATATGAATAAATAATCACACTTTCATTAATTGATTATATGATCAACTTAATTTCAGTATTTGTCCAGCAAATTTTTAAGAAATAAGTATACTGTTTGACGCTAAAAAAACGTGACGTCACAATACACAATCTCGTACAAAATTCATAGAAAGCTGTCGTTTTTGACAGTTCGAAAAAAGTATTGAATTTGACTAGTTGTCAAAAATACCGTATTAATTGGTAGGTTCAGTTTGATAAAAAATGTTCGCAATAATTGAGGTCGCTAGTATAATACCTGTGTGAACCTGGTACACGACGACTTAATCGGTTTTGACATTTGTTATTTTTATCAAGTTTAAGAAGAGTGACTGACTGCATGGTTGGTCCGGTGACTGGCTGCCAAGCAACGTGGCGCGGTTTCGATTCCCGCACGAAACAACTCTTTGTGTGATCTACAGATTGTTGTTCCGTAAGTATCTGGGTGTCATGTGTATGTGAACTTGTATGTTTGTAAACGTACATACGACACAGGAGAAAATCCTAGTCTGAGGCAACGGTATTTAAAGAAAGCTAAGAAAAGAACTATCTAGACACCACCGACAAAACAGTAAAGGAAAACATCGTGAGGAAACCTGGACTTATAATTTCTAATTATAAGTTTGACAATATTGGAATATGTATCAGAGCAGTGTAAAACAGACTTTTTTTTTAAAAGATAACGATTGCAGTTTCTTGCTCGTTCTTCTCCACTCGAATCGACATTTTGGAACGAGAGCCTAGCTTCACTGACGGACTGACTGACAGACTATTATTTATTTTGTATTTGTTGACATTTCAAAACTACCAAATTATGGTTTATTTGAAATAAATGCTTTTGAGTTTGACTTTAGAGTTTGACGTCGCCAAACCGCATTAAGTAAGCATGGTGATTAATGCATAAACCTTCTCTGAGAGAAAGAAAGAAAAGCACACTTAAGAGGCTCTTAAGGGGCCAGTAGAGTACCAGCGCAAGGCCCTGTCTTGCACATGGTGAACTGGGCCTATTTCACCGCAGACTTGGGGCATGACATTAACATGTATCCACCAGTACCTAATGATAGAATGACTTATTTGGACTTGTCACTTGTTTTTTACTTTGCATGAAATAAGGCTTTTTTACGCAAAAAGTTTACTATGTTCGGATGATTTTTTATTTTTATAGGATACTAGCTTTTACCCGCGGCTTCGCTCGCGTCACAAAAGGATAAAAAGTAGCCTATGTGACATATACCAATACATACAGCGCCATCCAGATGACTTTTGTTTTCCCGCGAGTATATAATTTTTTTCCGGGATAAAAGTACCCTATTATTTAATCCGGACTTCTAACTTTACATCTGCAAAAATTCAAAGCAATCGGTTTAGTAGTTACGGCGTGAAAGCGAAACAAACAAACATACTCACTTTTCGATTTATAATATTAGTAAGGATGGTCCCGAAATGGCTGATTCAGTCCACGTCAATATTAGCTTCAGCTGTCACCGCGTCAGACTCTTTATTGCCAAGCTGTAACTTCAATTTTCAGTTTAATTTTTGATAGTTTACTGCTGTGAACTAGTGGCCTGTGTAGACCTCCTCTATACATATCACTACATAGTATAAAACAAAGTCGCTACTAACTAAGTAACTATCCGCCGTCTGTCTGTCCCTATGTATGCTAAGATCTTTAAAACTACGCAACGGATTTTGATGCGGTTTTCTTTAATAGATAGAGTGATTATTAAGGAAGGTTTATGTATAATACATGCATATTGCACCCGTGCGAAGCCGGGGCGGGTCGATTGTGTGCTAACTTTTGACACAATCTTCACATTTGACCATCAGGTTGAAGATTGCGGTTAGGAAAGGTCCAGGTTTATCAGACAGTGCTACTCTTTGTCTTTGGTTTCCGTCAAATGCAAAACCCATAACCCATTTTTCAGTCATGAAAACGTGGTTTGAGTTTCATGTACATACCTAATATTGGATGTGACCTTATTATATTATTATTGCCAATTAGATTAATGAATATAAATTATAATGATAAAATTATAATTATTATGAATGGGGCCGTCAGTAGAGAGCGCCCTAGACGGACATATGGTGACTAGATTGGCGATATATTAAAGAAGGGCCAAATTAAAAGTACCCTTAACCGACGAGCATGCATGAAAAGATTGATGACTGTTGATGAAGCGAAAGAGGTAGTAGGAATCGTAGTAATTGGCGTTCCATAGACTCTGCCTACCCCCATGGGAGACAGGCGGGAAGCTATGTATGTATGTATATATAAATTACTAGCTACTTGCGCGTGGTTTCACCCACTCTGCTCGGCTCCTTGGTCGTAGCGAGATGTTTAATAGCCTATAGCCTTCCTCGATAAATGGACTATCCAACACAAAAATAATTATTCAATTCGAATCAGAAGTTTCGGAGATAAGCGCGTTCAAACTAACAGAAAAACAAACTTCAACTTTATAATATTATTTTAATTTTAAAAGACTTCATGCACACACTAATGTACAAGGTGGGCTTAATGCCTAGGGCATTCTCCTCCAGCCAGACCTTTGGGTGATGCAGAGACAAAAACAATGGTATAATAATAATAATAATATAATAATTTGAGAATATTTTGAGAGTAGCGAAAACCTCTATGATACACACTCAATCTTGTACTGTGGGGCGGTAGCTGCTTGTCGAGTGGCTAATGTCAGATTCCCAAATCTTGACGCAGCAGTCCGACCAAAACCAGTAGTACCTGCCTGGCAGTATAGGATGGAGCGTCGTATCAGTGAGGCCAGGGTACTCATCGGCAAACTATCCTGCTTTAGGGAGGGCAATACTCGCCCTAGAGTGATGCGCTTTGTAAGACGTGCATTTGTGGGGACTGAAATCCGTCCTCATGAATACCTGTCGCGTGTTACAGAGCGCATCGACTTCCTGAAGCAGAAAGTTTACGCATGGGCAAACCGTATTAGACGATATAAAAAAAGAGTGGAGCGCTATACTCAGAATCGCATGTTCCAAAGAGATCAGAGGTGGGTATACAGAGATTGGGAACGATCCAACCAAGAAGTGGCTGACGGGAGGCGACCAGATGATGATGCCACTAACACATTTTGGCGCAACATCTGGTCAGTGCCTGTTAGCCACACAGAAGGTGACTGGATGTTTGATGTTAAGCGAAGGTGTGAGACTATATCAGAGATGGAGGAGGTAGTAATCACCTCCTCTGATGTAGCCAGTGCAGCCTGTTCGGTCCCGAATTGGAAATCACCGGGGCCGGACGGACTGCACAATTTCTGGATTAAATGGCTCAAGAGTTCACACGTTCGCTTAGCATTACACTTCCAGGCAGCTTTGGAAACTGGATCGTTACCACAATTTCTAACAACAGGAGTTACCCACCTGCTCCATAAATCAGGTAGTTCCACTGAGCCCAAAAATTATAGACCAATCACATGTTTACCAACGGTCTATAAACTTCTTACATCCATTTTGAGGACAAAAATAACAAAACATATTGAAAAAAATTCCTGTATCTCAAAATGGATGTAGGGAGGGGTCTCGTGGAACTAAGGAGCTACTCCTCATTGATATGGTTGTTAGCCAACAGGTTCGTCGGTCCCGAAAAGATTTGTCTACATGCTGGATAGACTACAAAAAAGCATATGATTCTGTGCCACATACATGGCTCTTGAAGGTGCTGGAGTTGTATAAAATAGATGCAAGTTTACGCGCCTTCTTGGAGTCATGTATGCGGCAGTGGAGAACTGTGCTTTGCTATCCGGGATGTAGACAAATCCAAGGGAACGAAGAACCTGTAAGGATAGTGCGAGGAATATTCCAGGGTGACAGCCTGAGCCCACTATGGTTCTGCTTGGCCTTGAATCCTCTAAGTACTCTACTGGAGGATTCAGGGCTAGGCTATCCTTTGCGGAGAAGGGGTCTAGTTATATCCCACTTACTTTACATGGATGACCTCAAGTTGTTTGCTCCAAACAAGAAACAATTGATGGAACTACTGAATATAACTGAAAAATTTAGTAGTTCCATCAGAATGGAGTTTGGAGTGGACAAGTGTGCGGTCATGCATGTAAAGCGAGGAGGGATTGTGGAATCTGAGGGACTAGAACTCTCAGATTTCACAAAGCTGAGATCACTCTCCGCAAACGATACATACAAGTACCTGGGTATGTCAGAAGGATTAGGCATTAATGGACCGGACATGAAGCAATCGTTACGGGAGCGCTTCTTTGGCCGCCTGAATAGGGTACTGAAAAGTTCCTTATCAGGCGGAAACAAGGTGCGAGCCTTTAACGGTTGGGTCATGCCAGTCCTAATGTATTCTTTTGGTATACTCAAGTGGACTCAGACTGAACTTGACACCCTGGATAGGCGAGTCCGGACCCTGCTGACTGCAAATCGCATGCATCACCCTCGTTCGTCGGTCATGAGGTTGTACATCCCGCGGAAGTGTGGTGGTCGAGGCTTATTAAATGCTAAGACCCTTCACAACCGTGAGGTGTGCAGCCTCAGGGAATATTTCCTAAAAGTCAACGAGGGTATGCATCGAGAAGTAGCAGCGGTGGACAATGGATTCACTCCGCTATCCTTGGCAAAAGAGAACTGGCGCAAACCTGTGGTACTGAGCGTCAATGATCGCAAGGAGGTATGGCATAGCAAGGAGCTCCACGGACGCTTCTTCCGGACCCTTCATGGGCCCAGTGTAGATTTTCTAGCGTCCGTGTCTTGGCTACGATTCAGTAATATCTTTGGAGAAACTGAAGGATTTGTCTGTGCAATTATGGACGAAGTTATCCTTACGAATAACTACCGGAATTATATAATTAAGGATGGGACGGTTGACATATGTCGGGCATGTCATAGTCCTGGTGAATCCATTAGACATATTATTTCTGGTTGTGGTCGTTTGGCTAACAGTGAATATTTGCATAGGCATAATCAAGTAGCCAAGATTATCCATCAGCAACTTGCTTTACACTATCGACTTGTTGAGTCTGAGGTACCGTACTACAAGTATGTGCCCGACCCAGTTCTGGAAAATGACCATATCACATTGTACTGGGACCGGTCTATCATTACTGACAGGACTATTGTAGCCAATAAACCTGACATAGTGGTGATAGACCGACAAGTACGCCGCACGATGATAATTGATGTCACCATTCCCCATGACGAGAACCTCGTGAAAGCTGAGAAAGATAAACAAATAAAATATCTAGACTTAGCTCACGAGGTTGTCGACATGTGGAGTGTGGATTCGGCTATCATTGTGCCGATAGTCGTGTCGGCCAATGGGTTAATCCCTAAAAGCCTCGACATCCATCTTAGGAGGCTGGCGTTAGGTGGATGGATCAAGGGCCTGATACAGAAGGCAGTTCTCCTAGAAACGGCACGTATCGTGAGGAGGTTTCTATCTCTGGAGCCCTAACCACCGGTAGCTTGGACCATGTTCCCGCTACTGGTCGGCGCCTATTTTTTATATTTTTAAATATTATTTTTTTTTATTTTGTAAGTAGTATTTAAAAATGTAATTTATAGAGAATTTTAAATAAATATATGGATAATAATATAATAAAAATCTTTATTTTCTCAAAAATACTCTACGGATACAAATTATATAATATGTTACAATTAAAAGACTGGTGTCTGTTAAAGGTATCACCTGTGTTACAGATCACCAGGCCCGGGTGACCCCCGGAGACATTGAACAATATAAAGTATTTACTTAATTAAAGAAAATGGACAACATTGTATGTGTGTGTGTGTGTGTGTGACTGTATGGTCGATGCAAGAAGCAAGCGTATTTAAGACTCAACAGAAATACATAGAAAAACGGTTAGTATAGATATTAGTATAGATAATAAAATTAATATCAATCAAAGCAATGTTATATTTAAATCCAAGTCCAAAAGGATCATTAAAATATAAGAAATCATTAAAAGGAATTATGATTGAGAATAACTGAACCTATTCAAAGCTAATTGAGCTAACAGCGTTCTTATTTTCAAGTAAAACTATTATACCCATAAAATAGGAGACACAAATAAAGGTTGTATTCAATTTCAAAATCGTTTATTTATATAATATAATGCGTCTAGTCGAGGACTATGACCACGATTCTATACGATAGCTAATAAACAGAATCATTAAAATGTCGGCCGCCATTAAACTATATGCTTCCTTCCTAGTCTAATATAGACATCAGTTATTTCGTTTGTCAATCATATGCTATGACATATAAGCCGAATGATCCATTTAACCTCTCGCGTGTTTCACGTACACACGGGAGTACTAGAGAGTTCAGTGCCCATCGCGCAATTGTACACACGGGTATACGAGAAACGCGGACCGATTGGATATTTTTCTGTGACGTATATTTTCAAGTTTGCAACCCGTTCTCTATTTGATTGAACTGAATAGTTAATTCGCTTTTCTATTAAATATTTACCCGTGTGTACGAGAACGCGCGTCTACCCGTGTGTACGGGAGGTTAAGGGTTTTTTTTTAATGATATTCCCATCGTAAGACTCAGGCGAGCTCTTTTTTTTTAATGATAGAATGACTTATTTGGACTTGTCACTTGTTTTTTACTTTGCGTGAAATAAGGCTTTTTTACGCAAAAAGTTTACTATGTTCGGATGATTTTTTATTTTTATAGGATACTAGCTTTTACCCGCGGCTTCGCTCGCATCACAAAAGGATAAAAAGTAGCCTATGTGACATATACCAATACATACAGCGCCATCCAGATGACTTTTGTTTTCCCGCGAGTATATAATTTTTTCCGGGATAAAAGTACCCTATTATTTAATCCGGACTTCTAACTTTACATCTGCAAAAATTCAAAGCAATCGGTTTAGTAGTTACGGCGTGAAAGCGAAACAAACAAACATACTCACTTTTGGATTTATAATATTAGTAAGGATGGTCCCGAAATGGCTGATTCAGTCCACGTCAATATTAGCTTCAGCTGTCACCGCGTCAGACTCTTTATTGCTAGGTGTTTTTTTTTAAGGGGGGAAAATCATCGAATGACTTCTCCCGCCTGGGTGAGGCGGGAGGGAGTGTCAGACTCTTACTGACTAGAAACCACCCCGTTCCTTCTCCTGCGCTTCGAGCCACAGCCGGAGACCCAGTTACCCCTATCCCCAGTTTCTAATCACCGAATCCCCGATAATCCTTAAATTCCTAATCCCCAAAAGGCCGGTAAAGCGCTTGTAACACCTCCGGTGTTTCGAATGTCTATGGGCGACGGCGATTGCTTACCATCAGGTGATCCGTTTGCTCGTTTACCGGTTTATTCGATAAAAACACTCTTTTTTTGTCATCAAAAGTCTTCCAATGACCTCCTTCTCCCGTACGGCCCGTACGTGTTCGGCGGGAGGTAGTGTCAGACTCTTCCTGATTAAAAACCACCCCGTTCCTACTTCTGTTTTGAGCCAGAGACCCGGTAACCCATTAAGTCTTCCCCGGCCCTGGATCAGGCATTAGCCCGACCCCGGTTGCTAACTAAACATTGCACTTGCACTTTGCTCCTCTAGTGTTACAGTTGTCCATGGGTGGCGCCGATTGCTTACCATAAGGTGACCCCACTGTTCGTTGACCACGCTGCACTATAAACCTATTTATTTATTATCTATCTACTACACTTAAATGGCTTCTAGTGTTCATAGTAAAAGCAATTTAAATCTCAATGCAGACTTTAATTTGCTATCTATTTTAAATCTATTTGAATCCAATCGATGATGACTTCATTGAGTTTATAACAGAATCTCTTGTTGGAGATATTATTGGTTTTAGTTTGGTGGACAGATAGTTATTCATTTGAAGTTATCGATATTACGCAATTTCCTGGTTCATAGATAAAGACGTAGGGATTTGTAAAATGGATGTTTGTGTGGTCTTTGGGTCGTGAGCGTTAGAACATGTCAAGTGACATACTTAGGTTTATTTTTCTGGCTATGATTACCTATGTCGAACCTAAAAGATCTTGAGTCGGTTTGTGTCGGTTTCCAAAACCTCTTGTTTTGCAGTAACTCGCCCATTCCACCAGTGAGGCATAATGTATGATTGTATGACATTATGACATTAATAAATAAATTATTTATTTATTTACTTATTATAATAAAATAATATAAATAAAATCATGCCTTTTATCCCCGAAGGGGTAGGCAGAGGTGCACATTACGGCACTTAATGCCACTGTACAATGTAACATCCACTTTTCACTATTTATGTTATAAGTCCCATGTAATAAGGGGTGTGCCTAATACCATATATCTAACGGGTTACCGGGACTCCGGCTCGAAGTGCAAAAGAAGGAAAGGGGTGGTTTTTAGTCAGTAAGAGTCTGACACTCCCTCCCGCTTCACCCAGACGGGAGAAGTCATTAAATGATTTACCCCCTTAAAAAAAATACCATATACCGGACACACTTCCAGACACCGTGCTACTACTGAGATTTTTTTTTAAACAACCCAGTAATACTTTGCCCGACACGGGAATCGAACCCCCTTGCCCGGCAGTCGCACTTGCGACCACTCGGCCAATGAGGCAATATGACATGAATGTTTGATAAGTTAAATGAATATGACTGCACGATTGGCGCGGTGGTTGGTCAACTGTCTATCGTGCAACGTGTCGCGGTTCGATTCCCGCATGGAACAACTTTGTGTGAGCCACAGATTATTGTTCCGGGTGTGGGTGTCATGTGTATGTGAACTTGTATGTTTGTCAACGCATCCAGGACACAGGAGAAAATCATACTATGGGGCAACGTTATAAAAAAAAGAAAATGAAAAGAATTGAAATCACAGCGCAAAGTATTATAGAAACGTGGTCATGAATAAGAGTCCCAGTGTGACATGAATTGTGTTGAACTTTCCTCGAATAGTTTTTTTTATGGAATTGGAGGCAAACGAGCAGACGGATCACCTGATGATAAGCGATCACCGCCGCCCATGGACACCCGCAACACCAGAGGAGTCACAGATGCTTTACCGGCCTTTTAAAAAGGAATACGCTCTTTTCTTGAAGGTTTGAAGGTCGTATCGGTTCGGAAATACCGCCGATGACATATCATTCCACAGTTTTGCTGTGCGAGGCAGAAAGCATCGTAAGAAGCGCACAGTTGTGTCCTGCCAACTATCTAAATGAACGGCTTACTATCAGAATATGCATCCCCACATGCATATTCTGATAGTAAGCCGTATTCAAGAATTTATTGTATCTGACGAATTTCACGATAATTATTATAGCACTTATGTCTTCTCGGAACAAAAGCGCGTACTAATAACATGATGCTGTAACTAATAATTTATTTCCGATAACTTATTATCTGAGTTAACATTGAAATTTCAAGGGTGCGCGGAAACTTCGTAAATACACGTTATATCATATTATTGTTAATTAACAGTTATTGAACAATAGTTGTTACATGCGGCTTTGCCCGCGTGAATTTAACCTAGATGTATGTTCTTCTCTTCAATTGAAAGCGATTGTACGGAAACTTCTCATTGACAAATGTTATTATTCAACAATAATACATTTTAACATTATGTATTTCTTGACATTGTTATTATTGTTTATATTGAATTTGTAAATCTTAATTATTTTTTTATATTATATTGAATCTAACAGCTCTTTTTTACCATATTTTGCAACGGGCAAATGTTTACGGCCACTATGTTATAAATCTGTAATAACCTATTTGTAAACACCATTTTATGCAAATAAATGATTTGATTTGATTCTCCGCACTTCCAGCTAATTGTATGCAAAATTTGGACTACCTCGTTGGCCGAGTGGTCGCAAGTGCGACTGCCGGGCAAGGGGTCTCGGGTTCGATTCCCGGGTCGGGCAAAGTATTACTGTGTTTTTAAAAAATTCTCAGTAGTAGCACGGAGTCTGGAAATGTGCCCGGTATATGGCAATAGGCTCACCCCCTATTACATGGGACTCGTAACATAAATAGTGAAAAGTGGGTGTTACATTGTACAGTGGCATTAAGTGCCGTAATGTGCACCTCTGCCTACCCCTTCGGGGATAAAAAGGCGTGATGTTATGTTATGTGTATGCAAAATTTCAAAAACCTTAGTTTCTTTAAATCGCGGATTATTCACGTAAAAACAGAAGTAAAAAAAGTGAAAAGATTAGGCCGCGTGAAATCGCCGCGACCGCGCACGCTGCTCATGAGGAAGAACCCCTCTGTGGTTCGAAACTAGTAGAGCTTTTCTCAGTATATTCACGTGAGCAACCCGCGATTTTCCGTTAACTCGTCGAGTACCGGTTTTGTAGACACAATTATAGAACAATAGGGTGCGGTCACCGGTGACCGCTTGGTGTTTGTCAGTTTAATTCAGTATGTCTCATGATAGTTACTATAAAAAGCGTGGTTTATGCCGGAATACTGAAACGCTACTCAATTTTAAGTCGCGCTTCAGTATAGTTCTGTCACCACAAATTCTTTGTAAAAGAAAGAGATGGCACGATATTTAGGCACGACTTAAAATTGAGTAACGTTTCAGTATTCCGGCGTTAGTAAACAAAGCGTAATGGAGTTACAGACAAATTTACTTTCGGATAAAATATTACTTGAAATTAGAATCAACAAATAATTAAATACTTAACCCACGATGATGTATAAAATTTTCAAAAAAAAAATCTTGTCTTGTACCTATTTTAGGGATGAACGATTAGTTTCGAGCTGGATTGGGACCCATAATCATGAGCGACGCGCACCGTAAAAAGTTTGAGAAAGTATAATAAAAACAAGTTTTTGTACAAGATTACAATAAACATACACCAGTTGGCATTTTTACATGTTTAATATTTGATACATGTCACCAATTCTGATAACGCTATGTTTATAACTTGTTACAATATTATTTTGATAATAATTACACTTTGAACTCTCCAGAACTTTCGGCTTGTTTAAACATTCCAGATTTATCATCATATCGTACGGTTCATTTTTTACTTCTCCAGAAGTTCATAACTTTTTTTATGGGATTACTTGATAGAAGAGCAGACGGATCACCTGATGGCAATCGGCGTCGCCCATGGACTTCTAAAACCCCAGAGGCGTTACAAGTACGTTATCAGCCTTTTGAGAATTGGGAATTTGAGGATTGTGGGGGATTCGGGAATTGGAGAGACTGGAAACCCCTTTCCCAGTCCTAGTCCAGGGTTATTGGGCCTCCGGTAACCTCACTCATACGACGATACGCAACGCAAGCGTTGTTTCACGTAGGTTTTCTGCTCGTTGTTGGTATCATTCCGGTCGAGCCGACCCATTCGGCACCGTCTTACGTTTATTAGAAAACGCTGATAACCGGTATCTCGAGTTATGGATGTCATCCATAAAGGCAGTCATTACATACCGCAACTTGGAAACGTCTTAACTGATTTTGATAAAAATTGGTCTTTTAAATCATTGCGATGCTATTTTTAGCTTCTCGCCTTGGCCCTGGAGGAGGACATGTTTGTTTTACCGGACGGACAAACGGACGGCAGTGGCTTATTATGTGACCTCCTGATGTTTTCATTGATTAAGTTATTGTATACAGATGCCAACAAAACATGATTTCTTATGAGATAATCCGGTAAACATAACACGTCGGTTGTCTGTGAGGCTGTGGTATTACCCGGTCGAGCAAGCCCATTCGTGCCGAGTGCCATGTCTCTCCCACACTTAAAGCTGGAACAATCTGAATTTCTGTTACATTTTCAATTTCCAACCTCCTTTGTCTAATTGAGAGAAGGGTTTGCCATAATCTCAACGTTTGGTAGGCGGAGGTCGCAGTCTAAAGGTTTCTTAAGGTTTTATAGGGCGTTCTGTATCGTTTCTTTATTTACTGGGCTCTTACGCGTTCGCGAGAAACGTAGACCTAGTCAAGTAGTATACAATGAATTTTACACAACCATGACCGCACAGTAGAAAATTTATTTCAGAACTATCTTCCTTCGCGGGTAGAAAAATTAGAGGAGGACTTTTAATTGTATTTAGCTCCTACGTAGACTATGCTACAGTCGCGGAGAACCTAACGGGTAACCGGGGCTCCGGCTCGACGTGCAGGAGAAGGAACGGGGTGGTTTTTAGTCAGTAAAAGTCTGACACTTCCTTCCGCCTCACCCAGGCGGGAGCAGTCATTCGATGATTTTCCCCCCTTAAAAAAAAAAAAAAAAGACTATGCTACAACGCTTGCCGCCTCAATTCACAACTGTCAGATGAAATGACTGTTAAAAGTTTTACTTTTTATTATCTATGATCTCTATGATATTTTCCCGCGTTTTACTAACGAAAATGCAGGTCAAAGTCAAAACTTAAAAGGAAAACTAATAAGATACTTAAGAAAGTAAAAAATACTGACCTACGCTACAAAATAAAAAATATAAGTACGTTTTCCTGTACGTCAGCAGTCATTTAATAAAGCTATTTACTCATTCCAAAGATTCGTAAGGAACGATTAAATAAGGTAAAAGACAAGTAGGTACGCAATTATTTTTAAAAACCTTTTGAAAAACTCTTTTAATTTCGTCTTACCTACTTAAAGATGATATCACGAAATTTCACGGTTTCACCACAGATAATAAATTGTAAACAAAAAATTATATTCAATGGTCAACACCCATTGATTGTCTGTGACCAAAATTAGCAATCAGACGGCATACCACGTTCGATTTTCGAAAACAAGTTCCATTTACGAAAGTAAAAGGGCTGGGCGGCCATATTTTATTGTGATTATCAACAGACTAGCTACGCCCAGATGACCTTATTTTGGATCGCGTGTCACAGCGGGTTTACATTTTAAAACTTTTTTTTATTGGATTGCTTTACTTTTAAGGGCTTGAAGGACGGCCTAGCGGGATACCGGGGCTCGATGCAAGAGTAGGAACGGAATGGTGTTTAGTCAGAAAGAGTCTGACGCTCTCCAAAGGCGGGAGAAAGCATTGGATGATTTGGATCTCCTGATGGTACGCAATCGGCGTCGCCCATGGACACCTGGAACACCAGAGGCGTTACAAGTGCGTTACCGGCCTTTTGGGGATTAGGATTCTGATGATCGTTGGGGATTCAGGAATTGGGGAGATTGAGAAGAGGAGGGTAATTGGGCCTCCGGTAACCTCACTCACGTGATGAAACACAACGCAAGCGTTGCTTCACGTCGTTTTTCGTCTCGGCCGTGGTATCACTCAGATCGAGCCGGCCCATTCGTGCCGAAGCATGGCTCTCCCACACTTATACAGTGTGTTAGGTTAAACGAGGGGACTTATTGAGGGAGGGTATTTAGTATTCGATTCTCGTCCCGAATATGTAAAAAACCTATAACCAAAATTTTTGAAGTAATTGTCCAATAAAATAAATCATCATGAACACTGAGCGCGCAACAAGTGAACTTGTAAACAGAAACAGTACTTACATAAAGTAAGTCGCGTTGCAAAACATGCGCCGATCTTGCCGAAAAGGAAAGAGTGCGCTAAAGCCCGCTAAGCCGTAACCCGTAAGCGTAAGCGGAAGCGTTTTTATGGTTCTGTCTGTTATTTATTAGTGTTTTCGTTTCGTTTATATGTTTGTTAGGTTCATGTGAGTATACACTATTATGGGTTTGAATATGTCCCTCGTTTAACCTAACATACTGTATAGTAAGAAATTGGCAAGAACTGAATTCATGTGAAAGAAAAATAACTTCTGCATTTCTTTTCAACAACAAATCAACCGTAACATCGTTTTACGATGTAAACTCAATTTTTCAGACTTATCTCTTCCTGCCATTTCGAATCGTGATCATAAAATTGTAGATTACAGAAACATGATTTAATCTTTATCTCAGTACACAAGACATATGTAAAACTACCATATTTCGTTGCATAACATAAACTCATGGCTTAGTTTTTTAGGATAAGGCGGCAAACGAGCAGAGGGATTACAGATCACCTTATCGTCATCAGCTTCATCACCAACAGCCTATAAATGTCCACTGCTGACCTCTTAAAGGCCTCTATTTCACGCGGAAAAGGTTTGAGCATTAATCACCACGCTTGTAGTCTTGTGGTTAATAGTTCGCGACTAAGATCACTCAGATCAGTTCGCCGCTCCTAAACGAACTAGTTCGCTCTTTTAGTTCATCAGCTCCCGACTCGCAGTTGGAGTTGGAATTTGAATGAATCGTATAGGAACTTTTTTTTTTTTTTTTTAAGGGGGGAAAATCATCTAATGACTGCCCCCGCCTGGGTGAGGCGGGAGGGAGTGTCAGACTCTTACTGACTAAAAACCACCCCGTTCCTTCTCCTGCACGTCGAGCCGGAGCCCCGGTTACCCGTTAGGTTCTCCGCGACTCCGAATCGGCATCGGCCCTATTGGGCCCCATTTGTGGTGGTCTGATGGCTCTTTGAGGCGCGCGCGGAACGCGACGCGCCGTACGCTCGGGTATCGTATAGGAACTAGGAAGGCACTGGCAGCCAAATCGCTCCCTAGTTCGTCAGCTCCCGACTCCCAGTTCGATTTGGAATTGGAATGAATCGGATAGGAACTAGGAAGGCACTGGTAGCCAAATCGCTCCCTAGTTCGTCAGCTCCCGACTCAGCTCATGACTTTTCAAGTGAGATCATATTATTATGTTATCGCATTTTTTAGTTCGGTCTTCACCATAGACTATACATATAAACGACTTCACAATCCTTGAACTTGTACCTACTTTGAAATACAGTGTGAAATACGAACTAAGGAACTAAGGAGTTGGGAATGACGTGAACTAGTTCGCATATTTTGAATGTGGGAGCGCTCTTTTGAACTAGTTCGTTCGCGAACTACACAAGCAAGCCTACACGCTTGCTTCATGCGAGTTGGTGATTACAAACTTATAATAATAATTACAAACTATAAGTTTTTCTCAGGATGTTTTCCTTCACTGTTTGTCAGTGGTGTCTAGATAATCTTAGAAAGTACATATAACTCGGAAAAAGTCACATTGGTACTTGCCGTCCCGCATTCTCATACATGAGAAGCGGGTGTCTTGAACCGCTGGGCCACCACGACATCGTGCACCCAATAAATATACAAAATATGATTAAATTACATCATCAAATGTTTATAGAGGTCCATTAATAATACATAGTAACAATTCCTTATCGAAGTACCTATTACAAGTTCCTATCTATTTATACAAGTACTTAAATAAAATTGGATTGTCTGTTTATTATATACCTATATATTATATTGGACTGTCGTAAGTGCGACTGCCGGGCAAGGGGTCTCGGGTTCGATTCCCGGGTCGGGCAAAGTATTACTGGGTTTTTTAAGTATTCTCAGTAGTAGCACGGAGTCCGGAACTGTGCCCGGTATATGGCAATAGGCTCACCCGCTATTACATAGGACTCATAACATAAATAATAAAGAATGAAAAGTGGGTGGTGACATTGTACCGTGGTATAATGTGCACCTCTGCCTACCCCTTCGGTGATAAAAGTCGTGATGTTATGTATGTATTATGTTCACTACTGGGTTTTGAAATACTCAGTAGGCTACTACTGAGTATTTTGAAAACCCAAAACTGGGTCGAGCAAATATTTTCAAAATACTTTGCCCGACCCGGAAATCGAACCCGAGACCCCTTGCCCAGCACTGTCGCACTGCCAACTGCGACCACTAGGCCAACGAGGCAGTCATTAAACAGTGGAGACGGCGCAAAAAGGCCAGAGCTCAGCTCAGCAAAGCTTCGAGTATTTGTTTTTTTTAACTCTTAAAGTAGGTAATTAACTAGTTGTTTGATTTGATAGATTGTATTCTTTGAACATAAAGACTATCATTAAAAAATCATGCTATGGCACTTATGGAACAAAGCCAGAGGGAAGTCCTGTTTTCCTGTATTTGTCACGTCATCATATAATGACTGCCTCGTTAGGCGGGTCGCAAATGCGACTGTCGGGTAAAGGGTCTCGGGTTTGATTCTCGAGTCAGGCAAAGTATTATTTATTTATTTACACTTCTTGCAATTGAATACAATGGCGGACTTAATCGTGAGGTGCGGGAGAAGGAACGGGGTGGTTTTTATTAGTCAGTAAGAGTCTGACACTCCTCCCGGCTTACCCAGACCCAGGCGGGAGGAGTCATTCGATGATTTTCCCCCCTTAAAAAAATAGCCTTTATTATAATACAGAATATTTTTTTATGTATAAAACTAAACTATATACAGTCGTAAAGTTATCTATAGGGTGATACAGGAAATATCTTAACAATAAAAAAACACTATTTTACAGTCTAATCATGCCACGTACAGTCGACCTGATAATCACGAGGTAGAGGTATATCCTTAAATTTTAGTCTCTATCAACATGTAAATAGGAGCTATTATCTTATAGAGGTACATATTGTTCGGGTTATCTGTGTGTACAAAAAATACTAATTGGATAAGTTAAATATCAATGTTTACTATATCTACTGAATTGTGTTAAAAATTCCCTGGTTTTTCTGGAAAAGACTATATTCGTAATTTGTACGGCCGTAATTAATGGCTGTATCTGAATCATAAATATCATAGGAGTAGGGTAAGTTCACCAGTTCGCGTCCAGCCACCGAATGAAAGGACCCACACACGGAACGGCTTTTAAAGTTTTCCGAAAACAATAAAACTAGTGATAGTTTTTAGTAGTATTTAGTTACAGCGCGTCGCGTTCCGCGCGCGCCTCAAAGAGCCATCAGACCACCACGGATGGGGCCCAGTAGGGCTGATGCCCGATACAGAGCCGCAGAAGGTCTATCGGGTTGTCGGGGCTCCGGCTCGAGCAGTAGTAAGAACGGGGTGGTTTTCAGTCAGTAAGAGTCTGACACTCCTTCCCGCCTCACCCAGGCGGGAGAAGCCTTTCGATGATTTTTCCCGCTTAAAAAAAGCTTAGGTATTTTTTTTTTATACTTTATAGGTCGACGCTTGACCACCATCTCGCCTGATGGTAAGCGATAATGTGGCCGACGAAGGAGCACGCCTATACCTATGAGCAACCTGTTCACTCGGGACTTGAAGACACCCAAGTCATATTTGACGGGAAACACAGCCTCTGGCAAGGAATTCCATTCCTTAGCGGTTCGCATGAGGAAGCTTGATGCGAAACGCTTCGTTCGAATGGGTGGAATGTCCACCATATAAGGGTGGCGTCCCGCCGTTCGTCTGGTGGTACGGTGGTGAAATGGACTAGGGGGAATAAGTTTGTGCAATTCCCACGCACACTCACCGAAATGTATCAGACAGAAAACCGAAAGGCTTGCGATTTTGCGCCTGTGTTCGAGGCTTTGTAGCCGAGCCTCCACAAGCGAATCGTCAATGATGAGCTTCTTGGCACGCCTCTCGATGGATTCGAGGGCTTCTAACTGGTATTTCGCTGAGCCATCCCAAAGATGGGAGCAGTACTCCATACAAGACCGAACTTGTGTTTGGTAAAGAGTGAGCAACTGCTCCGCCGTGAAGTACCGTCTCACCCTCGACAGGACACTCAACTTTCTACCAGCCAGTTGCGCCTTTGTCTCGATATACGAGCCAAAAAGGTATGACATTCCCGCCACTCAATGAGGGTTGCTGCAGATGGGTCTGTTAGATTTTCTGTGGTTTTCATCGTTTTATGGCATAGGGAGGGCGACAAAAAGGAGACGGATCACCTGATAATGATCGGATTTAGATTATCATGAATTATGATTCGTTATTCGTCACTATAATGTGTAATAGGTTATAGGCTATCTGTCATCATCACGCTATCTACCATGCATGTGGAGACATACACGTGGGTAAATGGTCAATTACCCCAACGCCCAACAATAAAGTCAAAGTCAAAATCATTTATTTAAATCAGACCAGGAAGCACTATTGAACGTTGACAAAAAGATTAAAAGTAAAGCTGTTTGCTCATTCCAAGGTATAGATTCCTATGGAGAAGACGAGCGAGAAACTCCATAGCTTACTCTTTTTCAATCAGGTTCACAATACAATTATTTAGTAATATGTGGTGGAATAGGTTGCTTATGAGACGACGTGCTCCATCGTAGGCCGCATCATCGCTTAACACCAGGCGAGATAGTGGTCAAACGTCGACCCATCAAATATAAAAAATGCTGACATACTTAACAACAAAAAATATAAGTGAGAACGAGTTTATTTTCAAAAAATAAGTAAATATTTGTATACCCTAAAGGGCTTGTGGGGCGTACAAATACTACTTACGGAACAGGTCAAGTTATTTCTGAGAATTCAGGAGAAACTGTCCACTGTTCGACTTAAACGTTTTCATTAAATACCGCGTTATTTTAAAAATGTATGATTATATCATTTAAACGCTTGATTTATTGACCACCTCTTTGGTGGAGTGACTATAATCACGTACATTATGAGTAAGGGCTTATTTCACTGGGATACCATGGCGGCGCAACCAGTCGCACCATCGTTTAAACTGTCAAACACCGCGAGGACACCGGTGATCGCAACCTATTGTTCTTTAATTGTGTCTATAATGACAGTAGGTACTCAAAAAGTTAAAGTCAAAGTCAAAATCATTTATTTCAATTAGACCAGGAAAGTACTTTTGAACGTCAACAAATATTTTAAAAGTGAAGCTATTTGCTCATTACTTTGGAGAACAACGAGCAAGAAACTCCATAGGGTACTCTCTTTCAATCAGGTTTACTACATACAATTCTCTAGTTACATAGTTTTGTTGGTTCATTACTAGATAGCATAGTCCACTGGACTGTGAAACAAACGAGCGGTTTGCCATAATCTCTTCCCTTAGCAATGTTAGCAGACAGCTTGGAGATCTTAGTTTAAATGGACCAGGAGCTTAGAGGTGCGTATAAAATTGTACACAGCTTAATAAAAGGTAGACATCTATTACGGGATTAAAGAATAATTTTGTTTAAAACTTGTGGCATCGACTTCTTATCTATCAGTGGATGGGTAACCTATAAGTTCATATCTTATACTATTATCTTATGTTATATCTTATACTATTATATAAAGCGGAAGAGTTTGTTTGTTTGTTTGAATGCGCTAATCTCTATAACTACTAGTCTGATTTGAATAATTATTTTTGTGTTGGATAGCGCATTTATCGAGGATGGCTATAGGCTATATAACATAACGCTACGACCAATAGGAGCTGAGCAGAGCGTGTAAAAGCGCGTGGAAGTAGCTAGTGACTAATAATAGTTATTTTTTGCTTTTTAATTTTTACCTTTTGCTTGTTTTTAGGTTTGGTTTTTAGGTTTTGAAGTTGGTTTTTTATAACAGCTACGGTTTTGTGAAGATAGTGTTGACATTGAATAATTATTCAGATTTTATTAGTTTAGCATTGAAATTGGTTTCAAGTTAACGCTGAGGTTTATTGGAGTACGCAGCTGTTAAATATTTAACTCCTTAGTCGATTCTTTTTTTAGGGGGGAAATCATCCAATGACTTCTCTCGCCCGTGGGAGGCGAGAGGGAGTATCAGACTCTTACTGACTAAAAACCACCCCGTTCCTACTCCTACACTATTAGGGCACCAGCTCTATTGGGCCCTATCTGTGGTCTAATGGCTTGAGAACGGACGCGCCGTACGCTCCTAAGTCTAAGTCTAAGTGTGATACAAAATTTTCTTCTTCATCGCCGCGAAATAATTTGTAACCACGTGGGTGGCTCAATTGACTATATCAAGAACACATGTAATAAGAAGAGAATTACATTCCCAATACAATACTGCCTACTAGAGGAAACATAAAATCAATTTTATTGTATTTTTTTATAAAGTTTCGTGATTTTTACTACAATGTAATAAATTCCGTAGTAATAGAGAAACTGTCGCGTTGGCCAGTGTGGTTGAAAGTGCGACTGCCGGGCAAGGGGTCTCGGGTTCAATAACCGGGTCGGGCATTAGTGGGCTTTTTAAAAAATTCTCAGTGTTAACACGGAATCTGGAATTATGCCCGGTATATATGGCAATAGGCTCACCCCCTATTACATGGGACTCTTAATATAAATAGTGAAAAGTGGGTGTTACGTTGTACAGTGGCATTAAGTGCCGTAATATGCACCTCTGCCTATCCCTTTGGGGATAAAAGGCGCGTAAATGGACACAGACACAAAATTATTCCTTGGAATAGATCTCACATAGTTAGGTGCCTGTACCAGGATAATCCTGTATTACAGGCGACAGTAGGTCTAACATAAATATATTAATTTTATTGCAATACTAGCTTCTGCCCGCGACTTCGTACGCGCAATCCCATTTTGCCCCCATTCCCGTTCGATTTTCGGTAAAAAGTAAAAAACAGTATTCTATAAAAAGTATCCTATGTCGGTCTCCTGGTTCTAAGTTACCTCCCTGCCAATTTTCATCTAAATCGATTGAGGCGTTCTTGAGTTATAAATAGTGTAACTAACACGACTTTCTTTTATATACCTCTATATAATAGATATTCTTATTCCTATACTACACATCATACTTGACTTATTTTGACAATCTGAATAAAACTGAGTTTTTAAGAAATCAATAATCGATTGAATAAATTATTATTTAAAGTACCTAGAGGTATATAAACAGTAGACTGCCTCGTTGGCCGAGTGGTCTCGGGTTCGATTCCCGGGTCGGGCAAAGTATTACTGGGTTTTTAAACACATATCACTAGTAGCACGGAGTCTGAAATTGTGCCCGGTATATGGCAATAGGCTCACCCCCTATTACGTGGGACTCATAACATAAATAGTGAAAAGTAGGTGTTACTTCTGTGTGCACCTCTGCCTACCCCTTTGGGGATAAAAGGCGTGATGTTATGCTATGTTATGTCATAGATTTATTTGTGGTATTTTTTTTAGTGATGAACTCAGTCATCATTGAAAAGTAGCTGGTGAAATATAATTTGCTACTACGTTCATAATGCGTGCTTGTGTCTATCCCTTTGGGGAATAAAATTCGTGACCGCACGATATAAAGTTCTAAATTGTAATTAGATCAAAATTTACTAACTATTTGAAAATGTGTTTCTTACTAGTACAAAAATATAGTAATAACATCCAGTAAATTATAAATTAAATCATAATAGATAGACGTAGTTTTTTAATAAGTTTTTTTTTATGGCGAGCCGGTTAACGAGCGGACGGATCACCTGATGGTAAGCAATCGCCGTCGCCCATGGACACCTGGAACACCAAGGCGTTACAAGTGCGATACCGGCATTTTTGGAATTGGGAATTTGAGGATTGCGGAGGATTCGGGGATTCGGAAGACTGGGGAGGGGGAAAATTGGGCCTCCTGAAACCGATTTTTTTTTTATTTGTCTTATCTTTTTTTATAAATCAAACATATAATAATTTAAGAAAAGTAACGAATTGATATAATTACATATTTTTTCTGCTATTTTCGTTTATAAGAATGGTTTTTCTTCCATAAGATTCTGATCCTTCTCTCGACAATACCCATTGCAATAGAAAACAAAATTTGCTGGTTTTTGGTCCAACCGTTCGCGCGTGATACCGTTAGCAAGAGTTATTTTAAATTAAAAAGTGAATAAAATAAGTAACGGCTAGTCTTCATAAATAAATAAAAATAGATCGTAAAACATTTTAATTGTGGAATATCTGGACTAGACCGAATTTTTTTTTGCCAATTTATTATCTATTGTTAGGAAAAGGTTCATAAAAAATCGAAAAAGGAATAATCACCCCGTAACTAGAGACCGTTAGAAATGAATACCTAAACATAACTTATCTTCAAATCAAAAAAAAACCACATTGATTTAGTTTTACATACCTACATTATAACAGCTATAAAAATATTAGGTAATATTCTAATCCAAAGATTTATGTACAACTTCATCGTCCTAGCTACACAAGGTTTTAACAATTTTCTGTGTCAAGTAACCAACTACAGGATATGTAAGTCATATTTATTTACGATATATACTTATTTATAATATTATTATAATTCTACAATTGATTTAAATATTCCGTTTCGATACGGTGTATTCTTTTTATTTTTTAATTGAAAATATTGTCGATGACACGATTTTTTTTATTACATTTTTTAATTTAATTTGAGTACCTACGTAAGTTTTTAGATTTGTGTTTATTTGGATAATTATATTTTCGGTTTGATTTATTTCATTGTGTGTATTTGAGTTAGTACTTATATAAATATTTATGTTCTACTTGATATTTTATATATACGAAAAAAGGTATATATTATTTTTTAACAGTAGACATTTTGTAATATATTATTGTAAAACAACAATTATATAAGTTAATGAAATTATTAAATTGGTGTTATATAGGTACTTAACTTGAATTATTGATATCGTTCGTACCGTCTTACGATACGATATAAATTAATAAACAATAATAAATAAATAAAAGAAAAATAACACTAAAATTAAATAAAAAGAAACTGACCTGTATTTTGAAAAACAAAATTCACCGAAACAAACCAAAAATAACTTCACTTTACACAAAAACTAAAAAGTCCATGCACTAATTATAAATCAAACACTCAAAGATAAAAAAAAAAACAGAATTAAAAATTAAAATCGTAATTTCGTAAAGAATTTATTATTCTAAATTCGAATTCGCGCGCGCACGGCGCGAGCGGCCGTCATGGATTGCGAAATGCTTATAAGTTAACCTTAGTTTGCCATACCAGCTTGCCTTATAATTTTAATCCGACGAATCACTACATAGTATATACGTTTTTAGTTTTAAGAATATGTACTTGAAGGGCTAAGAGATCATACGGATGTTTTTTTCCGTAACAAATAAAATTGTTTACTTATATTTGTATTCGCGGGTCTAAATATAATGACAATGATAACTAGGTACCTAATTAAAAAAAGTATATATATTTTTTTTAACTTGCAAAGAACTATGGTCACAGCCCAGTAATAGGGTAGTGTAATTATGTATTTAAATTTATTTTCGCGTGTATTGTCATATTAGGTTCTATTCTATTAGTAAGAAATACTAAAACTTTAAAATTAAGTAGATACTTACCTGAATCCGGAATCAAGTAATTTAATAAGATTGTGATTATTTTGCGTAAATTTAATGTTATTAATTTGTTTTTTTTTTAACTAAAAATTACGAGTTACTCGTGTACGATTAACGTTTACATTTTAGAATTCGAAAAAAGTATTGAATTTGAGTAGGTAGTTTTTAAAAGTACATTTTTTTTTATTACTAACTGCGAACATTGCCTGTAAAATTAGTGTAGGGAAAAATAAAATACTTAAAAAATTGTTTATTATATTTTCGGCTTACTCAATCAACGTAATAATTTGACGAGGAACTCGACTAGTTAATTATTTATGTCTCACGAAAGATACAATAAATAAAACGTTATTGTTGTTTTCGCAAATTTCTTTGAATTAAAGTTACTTATTACTTATTGGTGTGTAATAAATTGTATTTTTTTACGTCCAATAAAACTGTGTTGCCATGAACTTAAATAATTATGATTGAAAATCATAAAAGTTGAATTAAAAACGAAGGATATTATTAAGATATGAATTTTATTGACATTTCATTTTTTTGTTATTATAACCTTACTTTTTAATAAGTCTTACACAATTTAATCTGTTACTTAAGTAATACCTACTTTTTATTAAGTAGTAGGTACCTAAGTCTATAGTAATAGACTGCCTCATAGGTGCATCTCGCGATGCACCTATGATCGTAAAAGTGCGACCGATGAATGTTCGATTTCTGAGTCAAGGGTTTTAGAAATTTTCTAAGATTTTTGTAATGGCTGGGGGCTTAGGAATTCTTCCGGAAATGAAATGATAATTATTTCTGTAAATACTGAAATGATAATTCTTTTACACGTCAATCTTTAAATTACTAGATGAGGGACCGGGGCTATGGCAATAACTTATCCCATATTACATAGAACTCATCCTACAACAAACAAAAAGTATGACGTGTCACATAGTACCTATATGTAATATGTGCAGCCTATGTGCAATTGGGTACTTGCCTTCATCAAAAATAAATTATTTCGACTGTTCAATACAATAAAATGTAAAAAATAATCACACTTTCATTCATTGATCTTATGACCAACGTCATTTTAGTATCTTTCCAGCAAATTTAATAAAATAAGCACGCTGTTTGACGCTAAAAAAACGTGAAGTCACACAATACACAATCTCGTACAAAATTCATAGAAAACTGTCGTTTTTGACAGTTCGAAAATAGTATTGAATTTGTCTAGTTGGCAAGTACGCAATTGTAAAAAAATTAAGTTGGTCATAAAATCAATTAATAAATGTGTGATTATTTTAAATATTTTATTGTATTGAACAGTCGAAATAATTTATTTTTGATGAAGGCAAGTACCCAATTATGCGCCTCTGCCTACCAGTGAAACTATATGACGATTTTAACGAAACAAGAATGAGGTATAAGACTGGTTTTTAGTCATACTTGCTCCAGATATTTGACCATTAACAATAAACTTGAATGTCGAACAACTAAAGTAAAATAATTGGAGCGAAAACTTAAACCCGTTATATTTTTTTTTTCAGTGATAGAATTTTTTGAGAGGATTTTCTCCCGCCTACTGGGCCCCATCTATGGTGGTAACACCAGAGGAGTCACAGGTGCATCGCAGACCTACCACAGTGTTGAATTGAGATCTATTTTATAGTAAAAGTTCTTTTCCATGTCCATGGAATTATAATAATAATAATAATAATAATAATATATGCTTTATTGTACACCACACAATCACATTATAGAAAAAATATTAACAAAAATAGTGTACAATGGGCGGTCTTATCGCACAAGGCGATTTCTTACAGACAACCTTTGGATGGAGCAGTAATAGGAGTCTGATATGGGTCGTCAAGTGTACAATAATTAATTATAAAGTACTATACATATAATACAAAAATACAACTACAACTCAAAAAAATAAAAATAAAAAAAATAAAAATAAAATAATATACAATATACAATATGATACATAATGGTGTGTATTTGTGCATGTGTTTGTATGTGTGTGTATGTGTGTGTGTGGTTAAGATAGGATATAAAATTATAAAGAGAGGAAATGCTCTCTAACAAGTTTTTTAAATTGCGATATGGATTGAGCTCGCCTCGCTGCAATCGGTAAAGCATTCCACAACCGAGCTGCTTGCACTGTAAAGGATTTGTCTAAAAAGGAAGTGGAATGCAAACAAATACTCAATTTCAGACTCTTCGATGATCTCAAAAACTTCGAATGTGTATCGCCAAGGTACGTAAAACGTTCTTTTAGATAAGTAGGGGTAGTGGGATTAAAAAGTATATTGTAAAGAAGTGAAAGAATATGAGTATTCCGGCGAAGGCGAATAGGCAGCCATTTGAGCTTGTTGCGGAACTCAGAGACGTGGTCATACTTGCGCAATCCAAATATGAACCTAATGGAAAGATTTTGAAGTCGCTCAAGCTTGTCTAATTGTTCTTGGGTGAGATCAAGATAGCTGGCATCAGCATAGTCGAGAATTGGTAGAAGTAGGGATTGTGCTAATGCAATTTTAGTAGTGGGTAAGAAATTCCGTAGACGCCTCAGGGCGCCCGCCGAGGCAAAAACCCTGCGGCTGACCTCCTGCACCTGTTTAGACCAGGACAGAGTACTATCAATGTAAATCCCCAAGTTCTTGACTTCACAGGAAAAAGGAATCTTTGTGTTAAGTAGACATACTTGGGGAAGAGTAGACCAGTCTATTTTAGAGACAGTCCTTGAGCTGCCGACAACCATCACTTGTGTTTTTGAAGGATTAATATGCAGCCCGAACTTCATGCTCCAGTCACCAATTCGTGCCATATCACGGTTGATCAGCGCAATAGCATCAGGTAACTCAATTATATACTTTATCAAATCAGTAACAAGGCTCCCGTTGCCGTATATAGAACTCCCCTAATTTCAGATAGGTCGGTTGAAAGCGACTTCCATCCAGTGGCTCCCTCCGACTCTAACGAGGTCGCGTGTTTTGCTTATAGTGGACATCCATTCCACCCACTTTCACTTCAGCTTGGTAATTCACTGAGCCTTTTTTAAAATCTTTCTATGACTGTCAGACTCTTACTGACTAAAAACCACCCCGTTCCTACTCCTGCACTTCGATCCGGAGTCCCGGTAACCCGTTAAGTTCTCCGCGGCTCAGAATCGTGATCATCAGCCCTATTGGGGCCCACCTGTGGTGGTCTGATGGCTCTTTAAGGCGCGCGCGGAACGCGACGCGCCGTACCCTCGGGTCTGGTTCTGGTCGGACGGGGAGCCACCCTTGCTCGCCGTCCGCAGGCCCGCGATTACGGTGGCCGGTGATCGTCCCTAAGCCTTGGCTGAGCCCTACGCCGTTTTTCCGGGTCTAAGTGTAATGTTTGAAACATACACCGTGCAATTATTTATTATTATTATTATTTCGTTTTTATCTCGCGATCAAACAACTTGCTATAAATATTACTTTCGATGTATAAAGTAAAAAAAATAAATAAAGATGTCATTAGATTTTTAATTTAAATTAAACTTTCATTGAAATACGCGCATGAAACACTAGACGTAAATTTGTAGGCACTAATCGCATCACACGTGCCACCCGACGAGAAATACCTCTTCGAGAATTACATAGAATTTGATGTTTTGATAATGTACTATGGGTTCGTATGCGCTTTCAAAGTTTGCTTTAGTTTACCAGAAATTCTCTTTTTAAAATATTTTATTTCTTTGTTATACTAATATATTAATACCAGACAGAACCGTTTTACTTCGGGACGAAAACGAAATAGATTTCACGGTGCTATAAATTTGAAATCAGAAGCCATGTTTTTTTTAATAAAGAAAAGAAATCTATTGTCATACAGCTCAACTAAACTCTTAACTCTGCAATAAATAACAATAATTACAATTTTTAACAAAGAAAATATTTTATTCTAAAATTGCCATTATTTGATGCTTTGTACAATCTAAGTTAAACAAACAGCGGTTGATAAGATTCTAAGTTCAAGCGGAAGGTCGACGCAGAAATAGTTATCATTATGTTTATTGGACATCAAAATTACGCATGTCTGTTTCTATACGTACCTATCTATTAAATAGCGAACATGTTCTGAATAGAAAACATCGTACTCATAACAATTTATTATTTTAGATCAAATAAGTAGGTATATGCTAGAACCTAACGGGTTACCGGGGCTCCGGCTCGACGTGCAGGAGGAGGAACGGGGTGGTTTTTAGTCAGTAAGAGTCTGACACTCTCTCCCGCCTCACCCAGGCGTGAGCAAAAATCCGAAGATTTTCGCCCCTTAAAAAAAACACTTTGTCGGAGAAGCGATGACCTTTATGGTAAACCAGCATCTGCCAACGAGTTCGTCCCTCCCTTAAAACAAAAAGTAGCCTATCTTCCAGGCCATAATGAGATCTTCACGCCCAAGCCGTCGCAGGAGATTCTCCGGGCGTCAGAGATCACGCGACGATGTCCGGCACCGTAAGTGCGGGTCTGCGGACGGTGAGCAAGGATAGCTTGCCGCCCGACCAGAACCAGACCCGTGCGTACGGCGGGTCGCGTTCCGCGCGCGCCTTAAAGAGCCATCAGAGGCCCTAGTACGGGTTTACGTTTAAAGTAATCGTAACGAGTACGCGTTCGGCACTCTGATTGGCCGGCGCCAATGAATCAACCAATCACAGCGCCGAACGCGTGACCACCAAACAGACCACCACAGATGGGGCCCAGTAGGGTTGATGCCCGATACGGAGCCTAACGGGTTGCCAAGGCTCCGGCTCAAAGTGCAGGAGTAAGAACTGGGTGGTTTTTAGTCAGTAAGAGTCTGACACTTTATCTCGCCTAACCCAAGGCCGGAGAAGTCATTGGATGATTTCCCCCCTCAAAAAAAAGATCATGATGAGATGAAATTTCAAAAATATCATATATGAAATATGGTATGGTACGCATGCTATCCCCGTTCCTAATTTCATCTCGATCCCTTCAGCTGTTTTGACGGGAACGAGTAAGATTCTCCGGGCGTCAGAGATCACGCGACGATGTCCGGCACCGTAAGTGCGGGTCTGCGGACGGTGAGCAAGGATAGCTTGCCGCCCGACCAGAACCAGACCCGTGCGTACGGCGGGTCTCGTTCCGCGCGCGCCTTAAAGAGCCATCAGAGGCCCTAGTACGGGTTTACGTTTAAAGTAATCGTAACGAGTACGCGTTCGGCACTCTGATTGGCCGGCGCCAATGAATCAACCAATCACAGCGCCGAACGCGTGACCACCAAACAGACCACCACAGATCCCCATCTGTGGTGGTCTGTTTGGTGGTCACCCCAGTAGGGTTGATGCCCGATACGGAGCCTAACGGGTTGCCAAGGCTCCGGCTCAAAGTGCAGGAGTAAGAACTGGGTGGTTTTTAGTCAGTAAGAGTCTGACACTTTATCTCGCCTAACCCAAGGCCGGAGAAGTCATTGGATGATTTCCCCCCTCAAAAAAAAAGATCATGATGAGATGAAATTTCAAAAATATCATATGATGAAATATGATATGGTACGCATGCTATCCCCGTTCCTAATTTCATTTCGATCCCTTCAGCTGTTTTGACGGGAACGAGTAACAAATATATACACACAAAATCTCTTTAGCATTATTAATCTATACTAATATTATCGATTCGGAGTCGCGGAGAACCTAACGGGTAACCGGGGCTCCGGCTCGACGTGCAAGAGAAGGAACGGGGTTGTTTTTAGTCAGTGAGAGTCTGACACTCCCTCTCGCCTCACCCAGGCGGGAGCAGACATTCGATGATTTTCCCCCCTTTAAAAAAATACTAATATTATAAAGCGGAAGACTTTGTTTGTTTGTTTGAACACGCTAATCTCCGTAACTTCAAGTCTGATTTGAATAATTCTTTTTGTGTTGGATAGCGCATTTATCGAGGATGGCTATAGGCTATAAAATATCACGCTACGACCAATAGGAGCTAAGCAGAGCGTGTGAAACCGCGCGGAAGTAGCTAGTCTATACTAATAATAAATCTGTAGAAAAGTATTTTTTGTGCATTGAAGTAATTGACTAAAAAAAATAGCCAAATTAAGGGACAACCAGAACCCATTTCCATCATTTTTGACATTTTGGTCTGTTACTGCTAAACTGGACAATCTGCTAAGTGTCACCTATTCATGGTAGATGTCCCATCCACTGTCAAGCTTCCTTGTGCGTACTGCTAAGGAGTCGAATTCTTTGTCTGAGTCTGTTATTCCTGAAAGGTAATAAATAACCTGGGTGTCTTCAAAGCCCGAGTGAATAGGTTGCTTATGCCCATAACGATTAAGATTACAATTGTAGTACCTATATCTTTTAGATACTGCACGCTTGGCGCGATGGTTGGGCTGCCGTGTAACGTGTATCGGGTTCAATTCCCGCTCCGAGCAACTCATCGTATGATTCACAGATTTTTGTTCCGGGTCTAGATGTGATGTGTATGTGAACTTGTATGTTTGTAAACGCACGCACGACACAGGAGAAAATCCTAGTGTTGGGCAACGTTTTATAAAAAACTTATCGAAACGACCAATTAAAAATATCCAAAGATACGACAGATGCGTAAGTAATCATGACGTTAATATTATTCGTCATGATTACATAATTATCACGCCATTTTAAAATCGTTTTATCAGTAAATGTGAGAAAAAACAGAATGTCTTATAAATTGCAATATCGCGTCATAATATGTTACGTATTTTTTCTTAATTTTTTTTTATCTACGTTTCCCGTTATCACGCCATAATTTGAGAACGGCTAAACCGATTTGGCTGATCTTTTTTTTTGTGTGTGTGACAGAAAGAATCCTGAAAATTCTACGGGAACGGGAGAAAACGGGACTGCGTGTATAAAGTCGCGAGCAGAAGCCAGTTACTAGAAAAAAATTGTCGTGTCGGTCGTATTTGTCGTGTCCGTCGGATTTGCCGTGTCAGTCGGATTTGTCGTGTCCGTCGTCGGATTTGTCGTGTCGGTCGGATTTGTCGTGTTGGTCGGATTTGTCGTGTTTGTCGCATCTGTCGTATCTGTCGGACTTGTCGTGTTAGTCGGATTTGTCGTGTCGGTCGGACTTGTCGTATCTGTCGGATTTGTCGTGTCCGTCGGATTTGTCGTGTCGGTCGTATTTGTCGTGTCCGTCGGATTTGTCGTGTCGGTCGTATTTGTCGTGTCCGTCGGATTTGTCGTGTCGGTCGGACTTGTCGTATCTGTCGGATTTGTCGTGTCCGTCGGATTTGGCGGTTCCGTCGGATTTATCGTGTCGGTCGTATTTGTCGTGTCCGTCGGATTTGTCGTGTCGGTCGGACTTGTCGTATCTGTCGGATTTGTCGTGTCCGTCGAATTTGTCGTGTCCGTCGGATTTGTCGTGTCCGTCGGATTTGTCGTGTCGGTCGTATTTGTCGTGTCCGTCGGATTTGCCGTGTCGGTCGGATTTGACGTGTCCGTCGGATTTGTCGTGTCGGTCGGATTTGTCGTGTTGGTCGTATCTGTCTCGTTTGTCGCATCTGTGAAAAGTGATTTTCAGTAGAACAAGAAGCTGAACAAATTTTCTCAAATTAAGTTTATGTTTTCGGTCGAGCAGTGGCTATGACGAGTATGAATCGTATTACTGTTCATGTTTCATCTGCAAGAAGTGAAAATTCTACAATTATTTACATTGCATATTTATTTATAGGTTAGCTTTGTATTTTCTTTTGTTGGTGCTACGACCTGTGGCGCCCTCATCGATTTTAATTAATAAATATACAAACTAATTCCGTCTTGGATGAACGAGAGGTGCCATAGGTGAGATTAGCGCTATCTGCAAAAATACTGTAGCCCCCATTTCAGTAAGTACATGGTGGTTTTTTTGCTATAATATTACTCATCTATTGCTGCATTTTTACCCACGTTTCTTTGGTCATCGAGGAATGAACCCTGAATTCGTAAGTCACCGAGTACATAATAACATCGAAGATGCACTTAAAATATTAAAATTAAACGATCTGCGAAATAACAAAGAATCAAAATAATTAATCTGTCATTATTTTGACTTTAATAATTTATTGTTTTTTCCGGTCTACAGTAGGTACTTACCATTTAAATTTGATTAGACATCAAGAGATCTTGAAACATACAAAAACACGTAAAAAATACTGTAAATACATTATTGAATGAACAAAAAATACATAATCAGATTTAAAATAAAACTACCTGATTGATTATGGTAAGATTCCTAGGTCGGGCAAAAAGTTATTGTGTATTTTGATTTTAGTAATTAACTGACAGTATAAAAACAATTATGACGATTAGGTATATAAAATATTGAAAATAATTGATTCTTTACCTTTTGACTTGATACATACCTATATAACATACATATCCTCACGCTTGTTTCCCATGGGGGTAGGCAGAGACGACGACGAAGCAATTATTTAAAAAAAATATTCAACGTGCAGTTTTCACTTTCCTACGATTTTAATATACATACAAACAGAAGATAAATAACCAAAAAGAAATATTTAATAATTTATACACATAACATACAATCTGAGTAAAAACTGGTTTACACAAGGTCTAGCTAACGGGGATAGAACAAATGTATATTTTCATATATGTGGGGCAATAAACTGAATATTAAGTCAAGGATATAACTATTTTTAAGCATATAAGTTTTTTATAGCACAAGCCGGCAAACGAGCAAACGAATCACCTGATGGTAAGCAATTGGCGTCGCCCATAGACACCTGAAACACTAGAGGCGTTACAAGTACGTTGCCGTTCTTCTGGGAATTGAAATTTGAGGATTCTTAGTTTAACCATGGGTAAATGTCGCATCGTCGTGGCCCGAAGATTTGACGCCCGCTTCTCATGCACGAGGGTGCGGGTCCGAAACCTACCAACAGCACGTACCAATGTGACTTCATTCAGTTATATGTACTTTCTAAGATTATCTAGACACCACTGACAAACGGTGAAGGAAAACATCGTGAGGAACCTGGGCTTATAATTCCTAATTATAAGTTTGAATTCGCCAACCCGCAAGCGCTGTGATTAATGCTAAAACTCCGTGTGATAAGAGGCCGTTGGTCAGCAGTGGCCACTCATAGGCTGATGATGTGGAAGGTCGTAGTCATTGGGGGAGGCCTATATTCAGCAGTTGACGTCTTAACACGTTAAACGCCATGGGGGTCACCGGTGACCGACGTTAGCGCAGGATTTACCTTCAACAGTTTTTTATTGGCAGTCAAAGTCTTAAGGGTGATAAGATGATGATATTAACCCTGTCCTTTTGATCAGCCGTTGTGATGTTATATTGTTTTCTATGTAACTTTACCCAAGGAGGCAAGGAGGCCCAATTATCCCCCCCTCCTTCCCCAATCTCCCCAATCCCTGACTCCCAATAATCCTCAACTTCCTAATCCTCAAAAGGTCGGTAATGCAATTGTTACGTCTTTGGTGTTCCAGGTGTTCCAGGCGACGCCGATTGCTTACCATCAGGTAATCCGTCTGCTCGTGTACCGGTTTATCCCATAAACACTTTAGGACTAACCTTGCACGGATCTAGGCTGGACCTAAATAGCTAAATAACTATAATCAAGGACAAAACCTAGACTTTCTAAACTTAAGCTAGATCTTACGAGTATTTTGTTTAAAGCATACTAGGTTTTGTCTACAGATTCACTCGCTTCGCTGTCGATCAGAAACATCCTTTGATAAAATAAACATAACATCACGCCTTTTATCCCAGAAGGGGTAGGCAGTGATGCACATTACAGTACTTAATGCCACTGTACAATGTAACACCCACTTTTTACTATATAGTCCCATCTAATACCCGTCCCACCTGTTCGAGAATAGGGTAGATGCCTAATTATTATTTTAATGTCCGTCTGCTAGATTATTTTAAACTGTCAAACACCGCGCGGTCACCGGTGCCCGCAACCTATTATTCTATAATTGTGTCTATATTGACGGTGCTCGACGAATTAAATCATTAGACACGTATTTTTTATTTTCTTACAGAAACGAATACTTTCGACGATATATTGATTTGAAATGTCGCCTGATGTCACTTTTATGTACATTCTATACGTAGAAATGACGTTTTAGATCCCACTCCTACACTTTGATTCGTTTTATCTAAGTATTGTTTTATTATACGACAAAATAAAAAATACGTGTCTAATATTTTTTCATTACCTAACTTATGGACTAATTATATTTTTAATTTCCATACCCTGTCATCAACCCAATTACATGGCGCGATGTTTTGATAACGTATCAGTAAGTACTATGAGTTCGCATGCGCTTTCGAAGTTTGCTTTTTGCAATGGTTCATCATTTATTTTTTGTTTCAAACATTTTATTTCTTTGTAAAACTATTGTATTACCAAGACAGAACCATTTTACTTCGGGACGAAAACGAAATAGAATTCGCGATGTTTTTATAATAACTATCGTGAGACATACTAAATTAACTAAAAATCGCGGGTTACTCACGTGAATATACTGAGAAAAGCTCTACTACTTTCGAACCACAGAGGGGTTCTTCCTCATGAGCAGCGTGCGCGGTCGCGATGTCGCCGCGACTCGCGATGTGAGTAACCTGCGGTTTTAGTTAATTTATGTATCAATGTATTGGAAGCACACGCATTGGGAAGTGGATTTATTTATCGTAACTAAGGCCAAGCAAAACCGAGGCACACAACTATAGCATATTTCACGAATTATAGGAAGTTTTTAACTCAGAAGTGAAGGTTTAAACAATATTTGTTATTTAACCAAAGGTCGGCCTTTAATGTGTACTTTTTGTTACTTTTATGTAATCTTTATTACTTTACTGATGCGCAAGAGTTGCCTAATGGTGATTCTTTAACGCGGAAAGGAAAATTAAATTGTTTTTGTCTGACCCGGGAATTGAAGTTGGTACTTCGTGCTTTGGAGTCACGCTTGTTTTCGTTTGTAGACTTTAAACTGTCAAATACCAAGCGGTCACCGGTGACCGCAACCTATTGTTCTATAATTGTGTCTGCAAAACCGGTATTCGACGAGTTAATGTACTTACAGTAGATTGTTTAAAACTCTTCCGTTGGCAGTGAATGACAGATTGACTGACTGACAGACTGTGCACAGCTGTAGCTGCTGCGCGTAGCAAGCTTTGTGACATGAGAATAATATGAACAATATCGTTATGATAGTAGACAGTAAGAAGTTATTTAAAAATTAAAAATGTAATTAGTCCGTCAGTTAGATAATGAAAAACTATTAGATACGTATTTTTGTATTTTGTCGTATAAGAAAACAATAACATCACGCCTTTTTATCCCCTAAGGATTTGGCAGGGGTGCACATTATGGCACTTAATGCCACTGTACAATATAACGCCCACTTTTCACTGTTTATGTTATGAGTCCCACGTAATAGGGGGTGAGTTTATTGCCATATACCGGGCACAATTCCGGACTCCGTGCTACTCCGTCCGACCGAATCCGAGACCCTGTGCCAGGCAGTCGCACTTGCGATCACTTGGCCAACAAGGCAGTCAGGGAATGTTTATAATGTCTAAAAAAGTACGCCCAAATACGAGAATATCTTTATAAGTATAATTCTGCTGTGCGTGTGTATGTCATTGAACTCCTCCTAAACGGTTGGACCGATTTAAATGAATTTTTCTGTATGCGTTTGAGGGATGCCCTGGATGGTTTAGATTCACAAATCAGCCCGGCAGATGGCGCTGCAGTCTAAGTCTAGGTTATTTATCCTAAACGACTGAACTGATTTGAATGACTTTTTGTTTATACGTTCAAGTGGTGGCTTATAAAATCGGGATTATGCGTACGAAGTCGCGGGCAGAAGCTAGTATACATATAAGCCTGTTCTAGCAAGAACGGTCAATGACAGTAGGTAACATACATTTGCCGTGCCCCTACAAACCGGTTGTACTAGCTTTGACCCGCGGCCACACATAAATGTTAGATAATTTCTGCAATACGCTTACATTATGTAACTTTAATAAGTTTTTAACACGAATAGTCATTTTGTGCACCTATTTTATACAGTAATAAGCCTTATCGCGGAGAACCTAACAGGTAACCGGGGCTCCGGCTCGAAGTGCAGGAGAAGGAACGGGGTGGTTTTAAGTCAGTAAGAGTCTAACACTCCCTCCCGCCTCACTCAGACGGGAGCAGTGATTCGATGATTTTCCCGCCTTAAAAAAAAAATAAAAAAATAGTGGCTATATACTTAGTTGTATATGTCGCTGGCGTCGTCGCGGGAGGGCACGTCGCGTTCCGCGTGCGCCTTAAAGAGCCATCAGACCACCACATAATGGAGCCCGGTAGGGCTAATGCCCGATACGAAGCTGCGGAGGGCCTAACGGGTTGCCAAGGCTCTGGCTCGAAGAGCAGGAGTAGAAACGGGGTGGTTTTTAGTCAGTAAGAGTCTGACACTCCCTCCGCCTCACCCAGGTCGGGAGCAGTGATTCGATGATATTCCGCCTTAAAAAAAAAGTAGGGCGAATGCCCGATATGAAGCTGCGAAGGGGCTAACGGGTTGCTATGGCTCGGGCTCGAAGAGCAGGAGAAGGAACGGGGTGGTTTTTAGTCAGTTAAGAGTCTGACACTCCCTCTCGCCTCACTTAAGGCACGAGTAATAGTAGTAAAATATATTAGTCAGCAATCACCATTGTTAGTCTTCCTGTGGGTAACTTAATTGAGCCTCACTCACACGACGAAACACAACGCAAGCGTTGTTTCACGTCGGGTTTCTGCTGCGGCCGTGGTATCAATCCGGTCGAGCCGGCCTATTCGTGCCGAAGCATGGCTCTCCCACACTTAATTCTGTTACACATTGTAGTATGCATCTCTGCCTATCCCTTCCAGGATTAAAATCGGAAATGTTCATGGAGGCGCGCACTGACGGGTTTGATGCGACTATGCGTAAGCGAGCTGGCGCTCTCGTACACAGAGTACGGGCTAGCTCCAACAATGTCCTGGCAATGATAGCGCAGAGACATGATTGTCTCATAATTCGGAATTGCTGCGACAGGCATATTTCAGTGCATATACCACCGAGAGTGCTTTAGTATGTCTGTTTTAGTACCAATATACTGCATTGTGTCTGTTTTAGTACCAATATACTGCATTGTGTCTGTTTTCTGTGTGTGTATTTGATTTGTATTAATTTGTTTTCTGTATTATTTTGTCTGTTTAATGTGCTTACTAACATATGTATTTGTAAAGATGTTTCGTACTTTTATATTTGTATTTTGTTACTAACACAGTGGACCTTTGATGTCTTATATAAATAAATGATTATGATTATGATAGAAAACGTGTCGTTTTGCATGTATGTAGAGACGAAAAACCTATGACGCTGTTCGAACACTATACACACTGGCTTTGTTTCAATTGAATTATATATTCTAAATGCATTTAATCAAAATCTTCCTCATCATCAATCACTTTGTGGAATCACTACTAATGTTATAGATTTTGTGCGTTGAGTAATAATAGACGATGTGCTGAATATATTAATACGTAATATATTATGGTAAGCGTCGTTAGCCAAGGTCAGTGTTCGGATGGGTGACCGTTTTGTATCTTTGTGCAGCGGCAATAGCAACTATGCTGTGAGTGCCTTATTGGCTGATTAGTTGTACTTGAGACTACTGAGGACAGGATCCCGAGTTCCAGGATCAACGATTACGTGTGATTACGTTGTGATGTATTCCACCGTATACCTAATTGAGTTTATCGATCCTCCTTGCTATTCCCAAATCCCCAAACCCCTAAACGTCGGTAACACAGTTTTTTTCATCCTAATCTCTTCTAATAATATCTTCTGATTTTTTTTTGTTGCGGCGAAATCCAAAATACATGTTTTGTGATGCACCAGACTTGTGCTTCGATAGTTGTATGATTGGCTGCCTCGTTGGCCGAGTGGTCGCATGGGGCCCAATACGGCCGATGCTGATTCGGAGTCGCGGAGAACCTAACGGGTAACCGGGGCTCCGACTCGACGTGCAGGAGAAGGAACGGGGTGGTTTTTAGTCAGTAAGAGTCTGATACTAGATGATTTTCATCCCTTAAAAAAAAAAAAAAAGTGCAACTACCGGGCAAGGGGTCTCGGGTTCGATTCCCGGGTCGAGCAAAGTATTACTGGGTTTTAAAAAAAATCTCAGTAGTAGCACGGAGTCTGGAATTGTGCTCGGTATATGGCAATAGGCTCACTCTCTATTACATGGGATGGGACTCATAACATAAATAGTGAAAAGTGGGTGTTACATTGTACAGTGGCATAACGTACACCTCTGCCTACCCCTTCGGGGATAAAAGGCGTGATGTTATGTTATGTTATGTATCTACTGTAGGTCCTGACTTGTAGGAGGTACAGCGGGCTTGAGAGATTGCGGCGGGCTTGTCCCGGTAGGTCCGCTAGTGTTACTAATCTCCATAGCAGGCGCCAATAGATTCCGCGCGTGCCTCATGGAGCTATCAGACCACCACAGATGGGGCCCAACAGGGCTGATGCCGATACGGAGACGGAAGACTTAACGGGTTGCCGGAGCTCCGGCTCGAAGTGCAGGAGTAGGAACGGGGTGGTTTTCAGTCAATAAGAGTCTGACACTCGCTCTCGCCTCACTCGGGCGAGAGAAATCATTGAATGATTTTTCCCCTCAAAAAAAAAAAGGCGCCGATAGCTTACCCTCAGCTAATCCGTCTGCACTTCTGCCGTCTTATCCTAAAAAACAACTTTAAAGCATAACTGTGAGAGACTCCTGAATTAAAAAATGAGACCGACGTACGCATGCGCGTCAATTGTTTAGAAATTAAACTTACGCAGTTACATACGTTGAATTGTAATACGCGTTATAAATCTAATGGCCGGGTGACACCGATTGTTTAAACGGTGATCTTAGGTTAGGTTAAACTGTCGTTTATATAGGTTTTGTTATTTTTAATTTTTGTTCCTGGGTGGAAGTGACCACGTTTGAAATATTATACGTACGTCTGATTCTCCCGTGTCCTCACTCAATCTGGTTAATGATTACTTTTCCAGCATTGGGAAAAAATTAGCTTTAAGTATAAACCCTAATCCTTCAAACACTTCACTTGCAAGCCCTTTGAAACCAGTTGGGTCGATGGTCCTTCTAGAGGTCTCATGTGAGGAAGTCGAGGCTATCATTTTAAATCTAAAGACTGACTGTGCTGTGGGATACGATGGCGTACCAGCAAGAATAATAAAAGCTTCCAGGAAAGTACTGGTACCCATCATTATTCACATTTGTAATCTCTCTATTACCAATGGTGTTTTCCCCGACGTGTTTAAAAAGGCCCTGGTCCTCCCAATTCACAAGTCTGGGCGAAAGGATGAGGTTAACAATTACAGACCTATATCAATTCTGACTACCTTTTCAAAAATACTTGAACGTATACTAAATAAGAGCCTTGTTAGTTACCTTAGCAGAAACAAAATATTGGCTAGCAATCAATTTGGTTTTCGAGCAAATACTAGTACTGAGGATGGCGAGGATGCTGTTCTGGCTTTCTCGCAACAAGCAGCCAGGTTTCTAGATGGGAGGCGCAGAGGATTGGGCATATTCCTTGACTTATCTAAGACATTTGACACGGTCCCTGCGCGCGTCTTGTTGAGGAGGATGGAGGGGATGGAGGTTCGTGGTGTCGTCTTGGGTATTTTCCGCGATTATCTCAACAACAGGACTCAGGTTGTTGAAATTGGGGAGTCCGTTAGTGATGAACTTGGGATAGCATACGGTGTTCCCCAGGGGAGTATACTGAGACCAACTTTGTTCCTTATTTACATAAATGACCTATGTAAACTACCTCTGGCACACTGTAGTAGTGTCACCTATGCTGATGATACAGTCTTGTTAGTATCTGGAGAGAATTGGGACGACTGTTTTTATAATGCTGAGCTAGCACTGTCCTCCTTAATGAAGTGGCTAAACAATAGTCTCCTTACTCTTAACATCGAGAAAACGGTTTATATCGCATTTGCTATCAGAAACGATCTCCAGCCGCCATTTTATTACTCTCTTAAAGCCCATACCTGTTCTTCTTTTCTAAACTGTGATTGTATGGTCCTTTCCAGGGTGCAGGACGCTAAATACCTGGGAGTATACATTGACCGGAATCTCAAATGGCACAAACACATTGATGTACTCTCAACTAGGACACATAGATTAATTTACATCTTAAAAAAACTACGTAAATCTGCCGACGCAGATATTTTAAAAATGGCTTATCTTGCTCTCTGCCAGTCGATTCTTGCTTATTGCATACCAGTATGGGGAGGTGCCGCACAGAGTATCTTTATCCGCCTGGAGAGAGCTCAAAGAACTGTCCTGAAGGTATTGCTTTTCTTGCCCCGACGCTATTCCACAAAACTCTTGTATGAGAGGGCAGAAGTCTTAACAGTTAGGCAATTGTACGTGTTTTCATCGGTTCTCCGTAGACACTCGGGTAGGCTTCTGCAGCCCCTATCTCGCAGGCTTAAACATCGCATTTTTATCGTGGAGTCTCGAAAGACATCTTTCGCAAACCGACAATATTATATTAATAGTGCTTTATTGTATAATAGCCTGAATAAAAAACTAAGCATCTTTTCCATTAGCAAATTTCAATGTAAAGCAGTGGTAAGAAAATTTCTGCTTGGCTTGGACTATCACAGCACTGAGGAGCTGATGGGGGGCCGTCTGTAGTGGTGAGGGACTAGAATCTGGGAAAAGTGCATTCTCTTTCGCATACACTCTTGCTGTCACGCGTTAGGTTTCAAACAAATTCATAATCTCACAGATACACCACACACACACACACACACTTTCACATTCTCTCACAAACACACACACATACACACCACACATAACTACCATTTGTTTTTCATCCCATTTTGTTTATTTAATTTAATTACATTCTTTGTCTTCTCTGTTTGCTTTTTGTTAATCTTAATTTAAATTAATTTATTATGTAAAGTCTATACTAGGCTCACAATGATACCATACATGAAGGCACTGATCTCTGTGATACAGGTATTTCCCTAGTACAGAGGTCAGAGTATTAATTTTGTACTACGACACTATGACTTGTATCAAATTAATGTATACTTTTTTACGTAATAAAGATTATTATTATTGTATGTCTTTACCATTCACGAGACCACAGGGTCCCGGTCATTTGGGAGGCGTACGAGGGGCCGAAGCCAACTGCGCAGAGGCCCTTTAGACAACTTTAATCTAAGCTTAATGGAGACACAAACCGGTGACTATCCCTGTATGCACTATGGAAATGCACCCAAGGACAGTCCCCGTTTAGTGTAGGACTATTGTGAATAATGGAAAAAAAAGGTAGGGCTATGGATGGGTTGCTGTGGACTGGTAAATTGGGAACTATGGATGACTATAGCACCTGCCGAAACAATGTAATTATTACACGTAAAAATGGCAGGCGGAGACTCGCCAACTCACCGACCGGGCCCCGGGAATGGTTGCTAGATATAGCAACATAGGGGCAACGAGAATGTGAGTGGCTGAAGGGATAAGAAACTACCACCGCTTTCTACTCAGGTCATCTGCTCCAGCCGAAGCCTCCTGCATCCCTGGCCCACTCGCGACTTACGAATAGTTTCTTACCCTCCGAGCAGGATCACTGCTCTCGCGACTCCACTCTGGACGGCCAATGAAGGCAAGCCAGAGGTGGGAGACCTGTTCCTTGTCATCGTTCACTCCAGCCAGCCAATTAAGGCAAGCCGGAGAAGAAGGAACGGTGACTTCTCCCTGGAGCACTCGGGATGATGGTAGCCCGCGGGATCGCTAATGCCCGTCACCTCGCCTCAAGGTGCCCTGCGGGCTTATTATTATTATTATACGTACGTCTAACAAATGTCTTTTAATTCTCTCAAAATAAGATCCTTAGGTAATATCCCTGTCGCGGAGAACCTAACGTGTAACCGGGGCTCCGACTCGACGTGCAGGAGAAGGAACGGGGTGGTTTTTAGTCAGTAAGAGTCTGACACTCCCTGAAGGCGGGAGCAGTCATTCGATGATTTTCCTCTCTTAAAAAAAAGGTAATATCCCTAATTTAGTTTGACATTCAAAGTCATTTTTTGTTGACGTTCAAAAGTGTCTTCCTGGTCTAATTGAAACAAACAAAATCATTATTTTGACTTCGGCTTTGACATCATAATTTTTTAGATTTGTCCCATTCACATTAGACTATGGGAGGATGTATACAATTGTTGCGAACCTCTTTCGTAAAACTTAAGTAACACATAATTAAAACAACATTAAATCTGACCACAATTAGATCTGAATGGTGTAATTCTTCACATGACGTTTTACAAGTACAAACCCTTTACTTCTATTCAGACTCAAATTGACCGCACAACAACTTTTAAAATTATTGGGTGTTTTTTTAAGGGGGGAAAATCATCGAATGACTGCTCCCGCCTGGGTGAGGCGGGAAGGAGTGTTAGATTCTTATTGACTAAAAACCACCCCGTTCCTTCTCCTGCACGTCGAGCCAGAGCCCCGGTACTACGTTAGGTTCTCCGCGACTCCGAATCGGCATAAGCCCTGTTGGGCCCCATCCGTGGTGGTCTGATGGCTTAGGGGCGCGCGCGGTACGCTTGACGCCATACGCTCGGGTCTGTTTCTGGTCGGACGGAGAGCCACCTATGCTTGCCGTCCGCAGGCCTGCGCTTACGGTAGCCGGAGATCGGTCATCGGTCGGATCGTAGGTATTGGTTAAAAAATTCATAGTAATAATAATGGCACGGAATCTGGAACTGTGGTTGACGTAGGGCGATAAAAAGGTGATTCATAAATTAATGACTGGTGTCAAGGCCGAGTGGTTGCAAGTGTGACTGCTAGGCAAGGGGTCTCAAGTTCAATGGATGAAACCGTAAAAGTAACTAGTGATGTGCTAAAGTTTATTTCCTCTTATAATTCAAAGAAAAATATTTTTGAGGCCAAGAACGGCCGTTCGTTGTGACTATCAATTAACATGCAATCTTAATTTATTTTAATTATAGTATTATACTGTTTCGTTATTCGTCTGTGTGACTGCTGAGAGGTCTCAAGTTTGATTGGCGGGTGAGATATTATTGGGTGTATTGATTTCGAAATATACTGCCTCGTTGGTCGAATGGTGGAGGGCACTGCTGTCGACCATGGGGCCTCGGCTTTGATTGCCGGATCAGGGAAATGCTCTTGGTGTTTTCAGCTTTTGCAAAAATTTCTTGATAATAACACGGATTCGGGATTAAACCTCTTATTCCATAGAACTCTTTATTTTCAATGTTTTTAAAGTTCTATTAAAAGTCTTTAATTTTATGTCTCCTAAGATAAGAATGTTAATTTCATAAGTACCTAGTAGTTTCTTTTTTTAGTTACTAAAATTTTATTGTCCTCGTTCATTTGTATAGTTTTTATTTATCACTCAATTGTAAAGTTGGTTAACCTATAATTGGCGACTGTATAACACCAATACCCATTGTTACCTTTATTATCACTTAATACTATGTATACAGAAGCTGTTGGTATACCTATTTAATAAATAAATAAAAAAAACTCTTAAAATAACCACTAAAAAGTGGGTGGGGTATAGTTTTACATCTCTTCCAATTGTCGTGTACTTCTCACTTTTCGGATCAAACTCAAAAGCAATAATTTCATTTAATCTTAAATTAGGCACTTTTGAAACGTCGAAAATTTCGTGTCGGTCCGTCTGTCAGTGAAGCTAGGCGCTCGTTCTAATGTGTACTTTCGAATGGAGAATCACTAGATATCAGAGGCCTTAGTGCGAGTTTGATTTACGTTTAAAGTATTCGAATCGAGTACGCGTTCGGCGCACTGATTGGCCGGCGCCCATGAACCAACCAATCACAGTGCCGAACGCGTACTCGTTACGATTACTTTAAACGTAAAACAAACTCGTACTAAGGCCTCTGAGATTACATTGGAATCGAGACTAATTCTTAGAGTATGAACAACTACTGAGTATTGTCTAGTGTAGCCGGACCATGATAGGTATACATGGGTATTCAATCTTAACGATATACTACCTAAGTCATCAGACCGCTACGGATGGGGCCCAACAGGCAGGGCTGATGCCGATTCAGAGTCGCGGAGGAACCCAGAGTCTGACACACTAAATAAGAGTCTGACACTCCCTTCCGCCTCACCCAGGCGGGAGCAGGCATTCGATGATTTTCCCCACTTAAAAAAAAACTACTTAAGAACCTTTCAGTATTCGAAAACATACCATTCCCGGCTTAAGTAATTAAAACAATATATTTGACTTTGAAATTAATGGCTTCACGTGCTTAGCTAACTAACTTCGGCTCCATAAAGTCTAAGAGACGATATGAATGATTCATCCTAACCTTAGAGTTAGTCTGTGCGGTCATGAAGTAACCTCGACTCTTCAAACAATAATACAGTAACTTTTTATTGCAATATAAAATATTTATCTATCGGATTTTTTAATAAAATAAGATGCTTCTACTAATATGGTAGTTGAAAATTAGTAAAATTTAGTAGTTTTATTAAAACTATACTTTTCGATGAATTTTGTATTGGATCGCAACCTGTGACATCAATGTTTCTACGTCAAATAGGCTTATTTCTTTAAAAATTGCTAGAAAAAATGGAAAAGTAGGTATATCGATGGATTAAATCAATGGATGAGATTGAGAGATTTACGTACTTTTCGTATACAATATGATATTTGATTTTGAATTATTAATTACCTTGAAGAGTCGAAATAATTTATTTTAAATCTGGAAAATTACTCTATTCTCTGTTTTGTATCAAAAACAGTTTAAATTTCGAAACTAGTTTAATTTGCTGATGAATACATTACCATAGGTTATGGTCGAGTACGAAAAGCATTCCCAATTTTTTTTTTCAAAGAAATCTTTATTAGGTTCCTTTGTATATTTGCTTATACAGATACTAGTGATTTTGTTATGGGATAAGCCGGTAAGCGATCAAATAGATTACTACTTGATGGTAAGCAATCGGCGGCGCTCATGGATACCTGGAACACCAGAGGCGTTACAAGTTCGTTACCAGTTTTTTGGAGATTAGGAATTTGAGGATTGTTGGGGATTCACGGATGGGATGAGGGAGGAGATAATTGGGCCTCCGGTAACCTCACTCACACGACACAACGCAAGCGTTATTTCATGTCATTAATCGGGATAAAAAGTATCATATCACCTAAGTCAGCCCATACCCTGCATGTGTCGCGGAGAACCTAACCGGAACCGGGGCTCCGGCTCGACGTGCAGGAGAAGGAACGGGGTGTTTTTTTGCAAATAAATGATTTTGATTATGGTGGTTTTTAGTTAGTAAGAGTCTGACACTCCCTCCCGCCTCACCCAGGCGGGAGCAGTCATTCGATGATTTTCCCCCCTTAAAAAAAATACTCTGCCTGTACACCAAATTTCATCAAAATCCGTTCAATAGTTTCAGCGTGAATGATGGACAAACAACCAAACAAAGAAACTTTCATATTTATAACATTAGTGTGGAATAGTATTACCTCTATAATGAAATCTTTCATATTATATATCTATATTTGCATAGATATTTATCACTCTATAAAAGCGTAACAGTTCGACATTACAGAATCCAAAAGTAATCTTCAAAATAAAACCAATGTGTTTGTTGACCCACTTTATTCTAGTCTTACATTAAGTAAGTTACTTACCGTACATTCACTTGTAGGGGTCAAGTTGAATGTACGCTAACTTATTATTACCCTTTACAACTTAATATTGATGTACAGATGAAGAAATATCTTTAATACTAATGATTTCCATTTGATAATGACGAAATCGTGATTCTATCAATGGATATTATTCATAAATGCATATTATATGTGTTTATTAACATAACATCTGGGTATTGCGGATTGACTCAAGCAGCAGGGTCTGTAATACCCAATTAGGCAAAGTATTCATCTTTTGAGTAGTACCAACTCGTTGCTCTAGGGATCTGTTGATGGCCGAGCTAGAAGTCTTCAGTTCGATTCTTGTCTAATGACTTGCCTTGTGTCTGAGTGTCAGACTCTTACTGACTAAACTTCACCACGTTCTATTTGGTTGTCCGCAGTTACCCCAACCCGAAAATGGAACCCAAGCTTTATGATCACCAACTATGTTAATTATTATGTTTTCCGGCTTACTCATGTAATTACTTGATAAGGAACTCGACTAGTTTCATTCAAGCTATGCTAGAGGCCCATATTCATGGGCAGTCGCCGCGACCCACGACCCGGCGACTGTTGCTGCTACTGACTGTTCGACTTCCTCGTCAAATGATTATTTGAGTAAGTGACGTACGTGAGTAAGCCAAAAAATATAATAATTAATTGAGTATGTATCACGAAAGTTGTAATACCGACCATGTTTATCTATCGTTCTTCGACCGAGCCAATAAGCGAGTTCATTGCATAACTATCTCAGATGATCAAAGTTTGATGACCGTTTAAAACAGTATGCTACTCATTTACCCTGACAGGTGTCAAGGTCAATCCTTTCTCTACACATTGGTGGCGTGATTTTGTCAATAATCTCTATTATATTGATATTAATGTTATGTTTTTCTCACACTGGAGTACAAACCGCGTAATATTAACTGTGATTGGTTGTGTCATTTGATGTAAAATCCTTGAACTTTAAGCGAGTGCTTACTTCTAAAGCTGTCTAGAAAAAAATATTGCAAATAAGAGTTGCTTCCTGAAACGATAAGAAATACAATTAAAAAAATATATTGGTTAACTTACCTGTTCTAAACTATTTGAAATGATTTAAATTAAATTAAATTTTCTATAAAAGTAGAGCCACATTTTATGATTCAAGTTCTCGTCCATCAAAGAGGTATCATAATTATGGTGTCTCAGTTAATTAGCAATCAGCCTAACTCATTAAATTATTATGTTTTCGGCTTAATCACGTAATAATTTGACGAGCTACTCGACTAGTTTCAAGCCATGCTAGATATATTCCTGAGCAGCATTTTGCGACCCGCGACGCGGTGACTGTCGCGCTGCTCTGAAGTTACAGTACAAATATAGCCTAACTCATATTATAAATTTCAAAGTTCTTTTATTTGTTACCTCTTTCTGTTATATAGTTGAGAACACGGCTAAGCCCATAGGTAAATTCACACGGACAAAGCCACAGGTAAAAGCTAGTATGTAACAAATGTAAATGCAAATATAGCAAGTACAAATGCACTCTTTAGATCGATGTTTAGCGATATCATTAACATATGCAATGTGCAATCCATTTTTATATTTCGTCCTTGTGTGGTTTTGATGTGTTAACAAATTGCAGTTTGCAGTAGATAAAGAATTTTACATTGTTTCGTCATTTTAAAACTCAAATTAGAAGTAAGTACAACAAAATTAGTAGTAGGGGGTTTCAGACTCTTACTGACTAAAAACCACCCCGTTCCTACTCCTGCACTTCGAGCCGGAGCCCCGGCAACCCGTTAAGTACTCTGCAGTTCCGAAGTTCGTTGTGCTTAGTTTTTTTTAATTCAGTAACTCAACTAAAGATTTCTCTTGTCAAAAATTTCGGACTAATTTTACGATGGATCACGACCTAGTTTTCAATTTAAAATAAGTTTAGTACGGTTGACGATCGTCGAAGGAATCATGGGAGACGCCTTGTCGCACGAAATGGCATTGCAGCAATTTTATTTTAATTGCGTAGTTTTTGCGTTGCAAATTCGCAGCGCCTCGCATCGCAGTTTTGTGTACGAGCCCCTAAAAACAAGAATATAAAGATTACACAAAGAATTATTCCGAGTGGTAAACGAACCCGCGATACTGCGTAAGACAAATAAGTGACATTTAGGCGTTTCAAAAGTGCCTGTAGATGAAATAATCGAAATAAACACCTTGCCCCCGTTGACCAATACCTACTTACCAAGTTAATCTCAGATTAACTAAACAAAACGGTGCCATCGACCCACGACAGACCATATGCAACAGATTAGAGCTGTCAAACGTAGGTAACGCACGTGTCGAAGGCCGCTACGTGTAGCTACGTGACACACAGACGGACTGACGAGACTGGTTGACTAATTACACTTACTATTCTATTAAATAATCTTAGGTAATACATTTAAGACTAAGGTTAGCTCTGTGACTTTGTTTATGTTAAAGAGATTAGATACTAGATGACCTCGTAAACTTTAAAATTTTTCCCCTCTTTAGGTGTAACGTTCGGAGTAATTATTAAGTTGGGATTTTTTTTATTGTTCAAAATAAGGTTGCTTTTTTTTCATTGACTTTGTTTATGTAGAACTCTAGATTGTTATACTCATATAATTTCTTCTTGAGTGTATACTTGCATATATTGTTGTATGCATTGTTTGTCTTATAAGCTTGATGTTTAAATAATTCTTTCATAAACTACGTTTAAGAAAACCGACTTCCACCATTCTTTTATCAAGTCGGTTAATTACTTAATATACTAAAGGCTTGTCCTAAATGTAACAAACACTTTACTGAAAACCGCATCAAAATCGGTTCCGCCATTCGCTATATAATCACACACAAACATAAATACATACAAACAGGTCATAATGATAACCTACTTTTTTTTGAAGTCGGTTAAGAAGCGAAAATCACTAAAATCTGGTTTTATAATAACTATCGTAAGACATACTAATTTAACTGCAAATCGAGGGGTACTGATCTACGACTAGTACGCAATAAGCTGCGCGACATCGCCGCGACTGCGCACGCTGCTCATGAGGAAGAGCCCCTCTGTGGCTCCAAACTAGTAGAGCTTGACACGTGACGTGAGTAACATGTGATTTTTAGTTAATTTACTAAAATCTGATTTCTAAACTGCGATCTCTATAATCCGCTTACCAAACGTGGCTTATGGAACCCTCTTTATTTAAATGAGATTCATTGTCCAGCGGTGTACTGTATGTCACAGGCAGTTGACGTATATTTTCATTCAGATACATACTTATACGTGTTCAAATATACAGATAAACAACTGACTGACGGGATTTACATTCAAAGACATGTCATGCACAGATTATAATCTTAACCGACAATCCGTAATGAGTTAAACCGAAGTTAATATGGTATAGTCGACCATCAAATTTGTCATACCACTTTAGGGTTGTTGAATGCCATTTTGCATATCAACAAGGTCGAGTTTTGCTTGAACGAGACTTTTGTTTAGCAGTCTAGTTCAAGACGGCATCTAAGTAAATGTGTCACGTGGATAGTCAACCTCGCTATCAACTCACTAGATCATTTCTAGATAACCACATGTGATTGATCTTACGGGTGGCACAGCTTTTTTTTGTATATATTTTTGATAGGCCGACGTTTAACCACTACTTCGCCTAGTGGTAAGCGATGATGCGGTCCACAATGGAGCACGTAGTAACCACTGCGCAAATTATCGCCCGCCCGCCGGTTTGATTTCCGCATCAGTCAACAAGTGCTGATGAATAATTCTGATTGAATTGGCTAATGTTACCGCCAGAGTCAAGAAATTGACTGCCTCGTTGGCCGAGTGGTCGCGAGTGCGAATGCGGGGGCTTTTTTTTTTTTTTTTAAGGGGGGAAAATCATCGAATGACTGCTCCCGCCTGGGTGAGGCGGAAGGGAGTGTCAGACTCTTACTGACTAAAAACCACCCCGTTCCTTCTCCTGCACGTCGAGCCGGAGCCCCGGTTACCCGTTAGGTTCTCCGCGACTCCGAATCGGCATCGGCCCTATTGGGCCCCATCTGTGGTGGTCTGATGGCTCTTTGAGGCGCGCGCGGAACGCGACGCGCCGTACGCTCGGGTCTGTTTCTGGTCGGACGGGGAGCCACCCATGCTCGCCGTCCGCAGGCCCTCGCTTACGGTGGCCGGAGATCGTCTCGCGATCCCCGACGCCCGGTGTGTCTTTCGCGATGGCTGGGTTGCGAGGAGGCAGCGCTTCGCTGCCTCACGCGTCCCGCCTCCTCCTTAGCCAGCATGACTGCTTCGCAAAAGGAGGAGACGGCCTCCCAATCCCTCTCGCTCCGCATCATGGCCTGCACTAGGCCCGGACGCGAGAGGTCGCCATCGCCGATCACTTCCCTGAGGGCACGGCGGTGCTCAGCCCACGCAGGGCATTCTCCCACTGTGTGTTCCACCGTGTCCTCAGGGCGGTCCTCGCAGTGATGACACCCGGGCGTTTCCTCCCGCCCCATCAGACACAGGTACCTCCCGAAACTTCCATGTCCGGTGAGGACCTGCGTCAGGCGGTAGGTGAGGACGCCGTAGCGTCTCTCAAGCCACTCCTCAAAGAGGGGACTTACCGCTGCAATGGCAGCGAGCCCAGAATGCGGGGGCTAGGGGTCTCAGGTTCGATTCCCGGGTCGGGCAAAGTATTACTGGTATTTTAAAATTGTCCCATTTTTGGAAACCAGGCAAAAATTTTAATTATCAAAACCGTGCCGTTCGGACGGCTCGAATACATACCTAACTCGCTTATTTGTCTCCTGCAGTTATTCACCGAGGGAAGTTGAAAATATCATTGTTTTTCTTCTTCTCTTATAATATCTTCTGATTCACTTCATTGCAAGAACCAAGACAGACATTCATGTCCCTGGGACGAGCCGGACTTCAAGTGAATCAAGTTCCGTTGTTTTCAAAGTCGTATCTACTGTAGATCCTAGCTTACAGGAGTTGCAGCGGTTTTGGGGGATTATGGCGGGTTTATCCGATAAAAAAAACGAAACTCGCTAATTTTTGACCAAGTGCAGTCGATAAAACTTTGAATACTTACCTACACTTTTGTGCAGTTGCACATTGTTAATCTTTGTTCTATGGGCTCAAATTTTATGTTTGCAGGTTCTATAATTAGATCTAGCGTGATGATAGTAAATTAGACGCTACATGAAGAAACTAGGTACAAGAGTCTCCTGGACGAATGGATAGCCAACCTCGCCACATCCTTGTTGACTGGACATCTACACTACATGAGCTGCTGTTTACATGTGAACATTAGCTCATGACGATACCTAAGTACGTGTGTCGCCTGGACAGTCAATCTCGCCACATCCTTGTTGACTGGACATCTACACTACATGAGCTGGTGTTTACATGAGAACATTAACTCATGACGATACCTAAGTACGTGTGTCGCCTGGACAGTCAACCTCGCCACATCCTTGTTGACTGGACATCTACACTACATGAGCTGCTGTTTACATGTGAACTAGCTCATGACGATACCTAAGTACGTGTGTCGCCTGGACAGTCAACCTCGCCACATCCTTGTTGACTGGACATCTACACTACATGAGCTGCTGTTTACATGTGAACTAGCTCATGACGATACCTAAGTACGTGTGTCGCCTGGACAGTCAACCTCGCCACATCCTTGTTGACTGGACATCTACACTACATGAGCTGGTGTTTACATGTGAACATTAACTCATGACGATGCCTAAATACGTGTGTCGCCTGGACAGTCAACCTCGCCACATCCTTGTTGACTGGACATCTACACTACATGAGCTGCTGTTTACATGTGAACATTAGCTCATGACGATACCTAAGTACGTGTGTCGCCTGGACAGTCAACCTCGCCACATCCTTGTTGACTGGACATCTACACTACATGAGCTGCTGTTTACATGTGAACATTAGCTCATGACGATACCTAAGTACGTGTGTCGCCTGGACAGGCAACCTCGCCACATCCTTGTTGACTGGACATCTATACTACATGAGCTGGTGTTTACATGTGAACATTAACTCATGACGATCCCTAAGTACGTGTGTCGCCTGGACAGTCACCTGGCCACATCCTTGTTGACTGGACCCGCTAGTTAAAACCTGAGGTCATAGTTTCGAAGTAGCTAATTTATCAGCATTGTAGTTTAGAATGTTGGTGTGTTCAATGAAAGTCCAAAATATAATAGGCAAAACTTTGTGTTTATATTGTTCTAAGAAATACACAATTCACAACTTATCTATAATATTACAAAATATTACTGGTTAACACCAAAGCTGGGAGACGACTGGCGTGCTAACGCTATAGGGTCGCAGGCGCAGCTACGCACTTGAGAACACATAAAAAAATGGCAACACGTTAGTGTCGCTACAGTAGTGTTTAGAATATCGATGTGTAACTAGATATAGAAGGATATTTTGCACGACACGTTCTCACGTATATTTTAATAGTATCGTGGTTAGCGTCTTAAAAAGTTTACTGACAATGATTTAGTTATCTATGCCCTATAAGTCTTGTCTTGTCTTTGGTTCGACGTGACGGACGTGATGTAACTGCTGGTTTAGAAGCAGTGTATGATGAAAGTTTGTGTGTCTTTGTATTGCGAATTTTATAATTTAACTAGCTTCTGCCCGCCACTTCGTACACGCAATCCCGTTTTCTCCCGTTCCAGTAGGATTTTCAGGACTTTTTTCTGTCATAAGAACCTTCTCCTGACAATAATAAAGACACCAAAAAATATATCACCCCAATCGGTCCAGCCATTCTTAAGTTATGGCGTGCTAACGGGAAACTGGTTTCATTTTTTTATACCTTATATATACTAGCGGACCCAACAGACGTTGTCCTGCAATGTATAAACAAAAATTAATTCAAATTAGTTCAGCTGTTTAGGATAAATAACCTAAACATCGACTGCAGCGCCATCTGCCGGGCTGATTTGTGAATCTAAACCATTCCCAGATCCCCTTGAACACACACAAAAAATTTCATCAAAATCGGTCTAGTCGTTTGTGAGAAGTTCAGTGACATACATACTCACAGAAGAATTATATGTATAAAGATAGAAGTAGAGTGCATTAGCTACTAGACTATGTCGTTGGTAGAGTGAATGAGTGATTGCAAACGCGATTGCCGAAGGAGAGGTTTCAGGTTTGATTCCTTGGTCGGGCTGAGCATTATTGGGTATACATGTATCTGTAAGTACCAATGTGACTTTTTCCGAGTTATATGTACTTTCTAAGATTATACACCACTGACAAAAGATGAAGGAATACATCATGAGGTTATAATTTCTATTTTTTTGTACATCATCACGCCTTTTTCCCCTAAGGGGTAGGCAGAGGTGTACATTATGCCACTGTACAATTTAACACGCACTTTTCACAATTTATTTTAAGAGTCCCATGTAATAGGGGGTGAGCCTATTGCCATATACCGGGCACAATTCCAGACTCCGTTAAAAAAAATTTCGTAGGTAATAAGTGGGTGTTACATTGGATACCTATAATAGGTATGTGTACCTGTCATTCAGGGATTAAAAGCCTTAAAAAGTTTCATTAAGTATTAAATCATGTAATAAATCAACAATATTTTTTTTAAATATTACGTAACATAACATGACTTCATGCCTTTTATCCGTGAAGGAGTAGGCAGAGGTGCACTTAATGCCACTACAACATAACACCCACTTTTCACTATTTTATGTTACGAGTCCCATGTAATAGGGGGTGAGCCTATTACCATATACCGGCCTCATTTCCAGACTTCGTGCTACTACTGATATTTTTTTTAAAACCCAGTAATACTTTTCCCAACCCGTAAATCAAACCCGAGACCCCTTGTCCGGCAATCACACTTGCGACCACTCGGCCAACGAGGCAGTCATAAAAGTATTACTAGGTACAAAACCCATGCCCTCTTTACCTTGGCCCACATAATACTTTAAACCTAAGTAAAGTCTAAGTACTTACTTAGTACTATTACTTAATAAGCAAGCAACTTAATATCGTGTGACACGCAGTGTGCAACAGTGCGGGAACTTGGACACCTAAGTAATATTCCTAACTTATTAAAAGTAGGTAGGTACAGTCAGCCTGTTTAGCATGTTCAGTATGCAGGTAAAAAGTAAAGATACAGTACAGGGAATCGGGGTTTTTTTTTAAGGGGGGAAAATCATCGAATGACTGCTCCCGCCTGGGTGAGGCGGGAGGAAGTGTCAGACTCTTACTGACTAAAAACCACCCCGTTCCTACTCCTGCGCGTCGAGCCCCGGTTACCCGTTAGGTTCTCCGCGACACAGAGAATAGGGTAGATGCCTAATTTTTATTTTAATGTCCGTCTGATAGATTATTTTAAATTATTAGACACGAATTTTTTTTTTCGTACGGAAACAAATAAATACCGTTGACGATTTGAAATATCGCGTCACATCACGATTTAAGTAGGTAGGTACTAAATTTTGTAAAGAGTGGTGATGTAGCTAGCTCCCGCCACTAGACTTAAATTAATTTTATCTAAGGATTATTTTCTTATACTGCCAAATGAAAAAAAAAACATGTCTCTTATTTTTTCATTATTAGACGAACTAAATAGATTTTTATTTTCATATTCTGTGACCCTGTCAACTAGGCTATTGGTTACAAAATATTAAAAATATATAGCTTCGTTAAAAACCACAATAGTTGGTGTAACAATACCTGACTCTGTACTGAGTCAATCTTTATTTTAACTTGTACCTTGTACCCAAAAGTTGGTTGACTGTACCTGCTCATTTAAATCGTAAAACACACGCAACCTTAGTCTCGTATGTCGTGTCGATGTCCTTCCTACTCTTGGGATTAGGGGCAAACGAGTAGATTGGTGACCTGATAGATGAGGCCCATTAGGACTGATGCCCGACTCAGAGCTACGGATGCCCTAACTAACTTACTGGGAATCCGGCTCGAAGCAGGAGCAGGAACGTGATGTTTTTATCAGTTTGAGTCGTACACTGCTCCCGTCTCACCCAAGCCGGGACAAACGTCGGGAGAATTATCTTCTCTCAAAAACAGAAAAGGGATAAGATACGCTGGACAATTACTGAACAATTACAGGACCCGACAAAAACACAATTGTAGCGTTGTTTCACGCCGGCGTTCTGTGAGGCCATCGTAGTATCACTTCGATCGAGTTGTTAACTCTCGCTTAATCGGCTATGTCTCCTAAATGAATACCCTTATTTATTACAAGACTTAGCGTTTCTTAGGATAACTTTTTAGTTAGTTTAGTTATTTTTCAGGCTGAGTATGTACTCTATGTAACGATTTGCCTAATTATAATCGATTTTGAACTTTATTTTTTGTTCATTTGAATAAAAAAAATGTATTGTGTAAATGATAAAAGTATGATAAAAAAAATATGCTGTGTGTATCCGAACACAAATAAAATCGCATCTTCAAGAAACGTCAGTTAGAGTGACATATGATTCAACTGTCACAAAGTTTAGTGTCACTGTCAAATCCCATCCTATCCGGGAATGAAATCATTACACCAAAAAATGTTATTTATACGATAAATTACAATAAACTACAATAGAAATAACATGTAAATATGGCAGAAAAACTCAGACAAATAGCGCAAAGGCTGAAAGACAAAGTGCATTTACCTCATTTATCAAATGGCCGTGAAACTCTTTTTGCGAAATATACGCCAGCAACCAAAGTTTCAGACATAGCGGATAAGTTGAAATACGACACAGTATCGAAGAATTTGCGCGAAATAGTATCTAGATATGAAAAATTCACGGGTGTCGAAGAAATTATGGCTATTCAAAAAACTGTTGTGGATGCACAGGTTAGTTTTTTTTGTAATCCGCCGATGCGCGCAAGGTCAATCATTGTTATGCCTTTATTTTTTTTCTCATTGCTATGGTATGCGAACTCCTTTTTGGTTCTATGCTTACATCATAGTATTAAATTATCAGTATTTTATCTATCTTTTAAGGTGTAACTAAGGTTTATATAAATAAATAAATGCATGTTCATCTTAGATTGCTTAGATAAAGCGGAAAAATGACGCAATAAGCTGTGCTTTGTTTCTAGATTCTAGAATACTTATTTATCACATTACTATGTAGAACTACATGTGTTTGAAATTATTGGTCTCCTGCCAATATCAATATAAAATTATTATTTATAATATTCCTATGTAATTAATAATCTTTGACATGACAATCGTGTACATATTTATTAAATAATAATGTTATGCTCCTAGATGAACCAGGCTATGAGTAACTTATCTATTTTTAGATTCTCCATAATGCTCTGTGTTACCATTAGATCAATTTGTGCATGTAAACACTGAAATTTAAATAGAACATCTTTAAATATTGTTAATTACGAAAATAAATTTTGGATTATGGAATTTGCTATATTCTTCTTAAACTGTCAAACACCAAGCGGTCACCGGTGACCGCAACCTATTGTTCTATAATTGTGTCTGCAAAACCGGTACTCGACGAGTTAAACTGTCATACACCAAAGCGGTCACCGGTGACCGCATCCATTCTATGTGTCTATAATGATAGTACTTGACAAGTTAAAGATCTCTAACAATAGACTTTTAAGTTAACTATTTTGGATGTAGTTATATTTACCAGCTATATAAATAAACATAACATCACACCTCTTATCCCCAAAGGATTACAGCACTGAATGCCACTGTACAATGTAACACACACTTTTCACTATTTATGTTATGAGGCCCATGTAATTCGAGGATAAAAGGTGTGATGATATGTTTATGTGTTATTTTACAATATACATTTGTCAGTGTCACTATCAATTAAAGGCTAACACATGTCATCATGCACAGGAGAATAGTTATTAGCCTAAGTTATTAAATACAAATAATCTATTAATACATTCTGGGGTGTACGGTTGGCGCGGTAGTTGGACAACTAGCTGCTGCGCAACGTGTCGCGAGTTCGGTGCCTGCACGGAGCAACTCTTTATGAGATATATGTGATCCATAGATTGTTGTTCTGTGTCATGTGTATGTCAACTTGTATGTTTGTAAATGTAAACGCAACCACGGCACAGAATAAAACAGAGTTGGGCAATGTTTTTAAAGAGAATAAAAAATTCAAACTTTTTAAGGTGAACTAGCAAATGCTATACACACAATCATACCCGAGCGTACGGCGCGTCAGACCACCATAGATGGGGCCTAATACGGCCGATGCCGATTTGGAGTCGCGGAGAACCTAACGGGTAACCGGGGCTCCGGCTCGACGTGCAGGAGAAGGAACGGGGTGGTTTTTAGTCAGTAAGAGTCTGACACTCCCTCCCGCCTCACCCAGGCGGGAGCAGTCATTCGATGATTTTCCCCCCTTAATAAAAAATACACACAATCATAATAACAAAGACATGCAAACAGACAGAAATTACATAATAGTGGTTTATCTTTTTGGAAAATTATACTTAACAAACACCTCCACTGTAAATGGTAAAGTTACATAGTTGAATAAACAACTCCATTCTAAATATACATGTATACATACATAACTTCACGCCTGTTTCCCATTGGGGTAGGCAGAGACTAGGGAACGCCTATTTCTATGATTCCTACATACCTCTTTTGCTTGATATCTTTATTAACATATATATCACTACATAGTAGAAAACAAAGTCATTATCCGCCTGTCTGTCCGTATGTATGCTTAGATCTTTAAAACTACGCAACGGACTTTGATGCGGTTTATTTAATAGATAGTGATTTTTAAGAAAGGTTTATATGTATAATACACCGTGCGAAGCCGGGGCGTTAAAATATATGATGAAGATATCAAATATCAACAATTTTAAATATATTTTCAGGATAAATTTATGGCAGCTCAGGACAGAAGGCGGGAACTTGGTCGGCAGGTTGCCAGTGTGGAGATGAGGCTGAAGGAGCTGCATTCAGAGATGCAGAATACTATGAAAGGCGATGACAAGTACTTACACCTCTGTACTGAGGAACATAAGGTTGGTTCTTTATTTTATTTTTATGACTGCCAAGTTGGCCGAGTGGTCGCAAGTGCGACTGCCGGGCAAGGGGTCTCGGGTTCGATTCCCGGGTCGGGCAAGGTATTTAGGCAACTTTCTGCCGCGCATCGTTTTTTTTTATAGCATAAGCCGGTAAACAAGCAGACGGATCCCCTGATGGTAAGCAATCGGCGCCGCCCATGGACACTAGAAACGCTAAGGCCTTACAAGTGCGTTTTGAGCGTGCCTTTTGAGAATTGGGAATTTGAGGATTGTGGAGGATTCGGGGATTCGGGAGACGGGTACTAGGGAGGAGGTAATTGGGCCTCCGGTAACCTCACTCACACGACGAAACACAACGCAAGCGTTGTTTCACGTCGGTTTTCTGCTCGGCCGTGGTATCACTCCGGTTGAGCCGGCCCATTAGTGCCGAAGCATGACTCTCCCACACTTGAGAATGCCGTGGAATGCCGCATGGAGCAACTCTTTGTGTGATCCACAGATTGTTGTTCCGTGTCTGTGTGTCATATGTATGTGAACTTGTATGTTTGTAAACGCACCTACGACACAGGAGAAAATCCTAATGTGGGTTGGTCCACCGGTTTGTAAACAAAAAATAAATTAAAACGAAATAACTCCTATTATAGCTTATAGTACAAGAGCGCGCTCTCCGCGCATTATTCGGCGACGCTGAGCGAGAGGAGAGGGAACTATTCGCCACCATGTCGGCTGCAGTCAAGCTGGGGCACGAGCGGGAGAGGGCTCACGCTGAGCGGAACAAATACTGGTATATTGTCGCTTCTATATTGGGTGAGTTATCTGCATTATTGCTTAGCTACTAAAGTAAGAACTTAAGTACCGATTTGCGACCGCAATCGGGTACTTTCCTTAATGAACAATAAATTATTTCGACTGTTAATTACAATAAAATATTAAAAAATAATCACACTTTCATTAATTGATTTTATGACCAACTTAATTTTAGTATTTATCCAGCATTTTTTTAAGAAATAAGTATGCATATTGACGCAAAAAAAAAACGTGACGTCACAATACACAATCTCGTACAAAATTCATAGAAAACTGTCGTTTTTGACAGTTCGAAAAAAGTATTGAATTTGACTAGTTGGCAAATACTTGATAGTAAGATATATTGTTTTAGAGCCATGCTTCGAAGCCGACACATTCGGATTGGCTCAACCGCAAAAACGACGACAACGTTCTTGTAATCAGTATAAATTAACAATACTTAGGATTATATAACTGTAATGTTAATAGTATTTTGACACTTTAAAGTATATCGGTATTCGTTATGTATAACATATATCTCTTTTTTTTAAAGATAACATTTTGTTTAAAAGACTAACGAATGAAGTTTCTTGCTCGTTCTTCTCTATTTGAATCTACATTTTGGAATGATTACCTATAGTCAGAATTTTAATTAGATTCCTGATTTGACAATAGCTACTGTCATTTTGTGAAATAATGATACCACATACCTCTATAATAGTGTAGTAATGAACACAAAAATCGATAAACAATCAGTGTGTGTGTTTTATAATAAATGTTACAGAAAGTGACAGGATAGCGATAGCGATGACGACGAAAATTTATAAAATAACTTATTACTATAATACATCTATCTGTTTTATTTGTCATGTTCCTTCATGGTTACATTTTTTATTTATTTCACACACAATTTAAAAAGTCTCAGATTATAAAAGAAAAGTCTCAGATCGTTAATTGATCGTCAAAACTAAATTATCGGTTCAGAAATATTTAATTTCCTGATATACCTCTACTTAGTTTACAAGAGTAAAATTATAAACAAGAAGAATCGATCCAGTAATATTGCATTTCCATATCGAATAATTTCGCAACGTCACTATTTAGTACTTGTCATAACGTTGCAACACTGAAATTGTCAAATCTGGAATCGAATTAAAATTCCGAGTATAGCTTCACCTAGCTTCACTGATGGACTCGTCTAACAGACTATTATTTATTTTGTATTTGTATTTGTTGACGTTTCAAAAGTACCAAATTATGGTTTAATTGAAATAAATCCTTTGACTTTATATATAACGACAGTCGTCGCGGGACGCGGAATGCTGCTCATGAACATGAGCCTTTAACATGGCTTGAAACTAGTCGACTTCCTTGTCAAATAATGACATGAGTAAGCTGAAAGACATAATAATAGGGATGATGACAGAGTATGAAAATTAAAAATCTAATTAGTCCGTCAGTTAGGTAATGAAAAAATATTAGACACGTATTTTTTTATTTTGTCGTATAATAAAACAATACTTAGATAAAACGAATCAAAGTTTAAGAGTGGGGGCTAAAACGTCATTTCTACGTATAAAATGTATATTGAAGTAACGTCACGCGACATTTCAAATCAATATATCGTTAAAAGTATTCGTTTCTGTAAAAAATGAAAAAATACGTGTGTAATGTTTTAAAATAATCTACCAGACGGATATTAAAATTAAAATTAGTCATGTACCCTAATATTATTAATGGTTGGTTACTTCTCCTTCCAGGCACAGTCCTAGGTATAGCCGGTTCCTCAATAAACAATCATCTGAAGATGTCGGAATTCCGTCAGATGATGGAGCAGCAGATGGCCCGGTCTGCCAGTGTACTCTACACCATCGCCGGCGGTGGCAGCTCTACTAGAGCTGATATTACCGAGGCTATGAAGACTGAATTTGCTTACCAGGTATTCTTATATCTTCACTACATATTATAAAACAAAGTCGCTATCCACCGTCTGTCTATGCCTGTCCCTATGTATGCTTAGATCTTTTAAACTACGCAACGGATTTTGATGCGGTTTTATTAATAGATAGAGTGATTCTTAAGAAAGGATTATATGTGTAATACATACAAATTGCATACGTCGCCAGTATATTATATATTTATCTAGATACTCCACGCGGTTTCGTCCACTCTACTTCGCACCTATTGATGGTAGCGTGATGTTTTATAGCCTATATCCTTCCTCAGAACCGAGCAGAGAGGGTGCAACCGCGTGGACGTAGCTAGTTTAATGTATACAAAATAATTATGGAATTAATAAAATCGAGATGGAAAGACGAGCCCTGTTTACACCAAACATATCCCAATAATGTAAATATATCCCCCACCCGGTATTCAAACCCCTGCGATATCACTGCGAGGACCGCCCTGAGGACACGGTGGAACACACAGTGGCGAGAACGCCCTTCGTGTGGCTGAGCACCGCCGTGTCCTCAGGGAAGTGATCGGCGATGGCGACCTCTCGCGTCCGGGCCTAGTGCAGGCCATGATGCGGAGCGAGGGGGACTGGGATGCCGTCTCCTCCTTTTGCGAAGCAGTCATGCTAGCTAAGGAGGAGGCGGGACGCGTGATGCAGCGAAGCGCTGCCTCCTCGCAACCCAGCCATCGCGAAGGACACACCGGGCGTCGGGGATCGCGGGACGATCTCCGGCCACCGTAAGCGCGGGCCTGCGGACGGCGAGCATGGGTGGCTCCCCGTCCGACCAGAAACAGACCCGAGCGTACGGCGCCGAGCGTTCCGCGCGCGCCTCAAAGAGCCATCAGGCCACCACAGATGGGGCTCAATACGGCCGATGCCGATTCGAAGTCGCGGAGAACCTAACGGGTAACCGGGGCTCCGGCTCGACGTGCAGGAGAAGGAACGGGGTGGTTTTTAGTCAGTAAGAGTCTGACACTCCCTTCCGCCTCACCCAGGTGGGGGCAGTCATTCGATGATTTTCACCCTTAAAAAAAAAAACCAAAAAACCCTGCGATAACGATACAGACTATAACTGATAGTTTCCATTGAAAAACGAAACGATAAAATAAATTGTCTTAATCTGGAATCGATTTGTATGACAAGGACATGGACCGAGAGTCTGTGGAGAATTCATATTTAACATTGAAAAAAATCTGGAATCTAATCGGCTGATTGCTTTATTTGTTTGTTCGCCGATTTCTCCGCCATTTGTGAACCGATTTCCAAAATTCTTGTTTTGTTTATACTGGCATACTCCCGAGATGGTCCCATTTTCATAAGGTCAGGATCTGATGATGGAATCCTATGGAAACCGAGGGTAACTTTCGAAAATTGTATCATTTTGTCTATTATGTTTTTCAATTAGGATTTTTGATACTTATACATATTTTGTGTACCTATTTCAGGATAATCTCGCAAACAACTTGAAATTAATGCAGGAACATATAAACGGTCTAGTAGCTACACAGGAATCTTTGATACGTAAGTATTTAAACTATCATTACTACATTCAAAACTGCTTTGTTGGCCGGGTGGTCGCAAGTGCTGACTGCCGGGCAAGGGGTCTCGGGTTCGATTCCCGGGTCGGGCAAAGTATTACTGGGTTTTTAAAAAATTCTCAGTAGTAGCACGGAGTCTGGAACTGTGCCCGGTATATGGCAATAGGCTCACCCCCTATTACATGGGACTCATATCATAAATAGTGAAAAGTGGGTGTTCCATTATACAGTGGCATAATGTGCACCTCTGCCTACCCCTTCGAGGAAAAAGGCGTGATGTTATGTTATGTTAGATTCAAAACTTTCTAACAGAATTATGAAGTCAGTAATCTGTACAGATTAAGAAAATTAGAGTCTGTATGTAATATTAAAATAACCGCTTCTTACTCCATGCTTAAGATACACATACCAAAACAACATTTATTACAATTTTTGTCTGTCTATCTGTTTGTACTGACTAATCTCTAGAATAGCGTTTTACTCCTAAACTTTGATTCGTTATATCTAAGTATCATTTTATTATACGACAAAATAAAAAATTACATGTCTAATATATTTTCATTACCTAACTGACAAACTAATTACATTTTTAATTTTCATACCCTGGCAACTATCCTATTATGTATTCCACTCTGCAACTAGCATTTTCTCTGCATCATCCGAAGGTCTAGCTGGAAGAGAATGCCCATGGCATTAAACCCACCTTCTAAATTAGTCTGTGCATTAAGCCTTATAGATAAATAATAATTTCTATCCCTTTCAGAGCACCTACACCATCGTGAAAAAACCGTAGACAATCAACTAAGGGACCTTACTCGTGCAATTGTAGCCGCTTCGCAATCCAGTCAGAAATCTGATGCTGAGATCACCAAAGCTTTATCAGTTGTCCACCACGACCTGGAGGACGCGGACCAGATCAAGGAAATGGATAAAAACAAGGTCTTATTAGAACCAAATCAGATTTTAACCGGCGTTGGTATTATTATGGCTATGGCTGTCATTTTAGGTAACATCATCGGGAGGGTCAGTTGAATTTTTTTTATATCTTTGTGTTGTGAGGTTCCTGCATTGCATTTGTGTGTGTATATGTTATTAGTAAGTTACTATTAATAGTCTCGTAGGAGTGTATTGTTAATATCATTAGGTAATGTCCAAATATTCAAATGCTACTCAATAGGATACTTGCCTAATTTTTATTTTAATGTCCGTCTGGTAGATTATTTTAAATCATTAAACACATATTTTTTATTTTCTTACAGAAATGAATACTTTCGATGATATATTGATTTGAAATGTCGAGTGACGTCACTTCTATGTACATTTTATACGTAGAAATGACGTTTTAGCGGCCACTCCTAAACTTTGATTCGTTTTATCTAAGTATTGTTTTATTATACGACAAAATTAAAAAATACGTGTCTAATATTTTTTCATTACCTAACTTATGGACTAATTAGATTTTTAATTTTCATACCCTGTCGCCATTTAAGTCGCCCTTAAGTATAGTTGTGTGACTACAAATTCTTTGTAAAATGCAACGATAACTAAGTACAACTATAAATTGTGTAGTATATCAGGATTCGGGCGTAATTTTTTTTTTTGTAGGTTTTTAATTATTTCGTGAGGTTTCAGTCTATGTCGTGGTGGCCCGGAGGTTTAAGACGCCCACTTCTCATGCATGAGGGTGCGGGTTCGAAACCTACCAACGGCAAGTACCAATGTGACTTTTTCCGAGTTATATGTACTTTCTAAGATTATTTAGACACCACTGACAAACGGTGAAGGAAAAACATCGTGAGGAAACCTGAACTTATAATTTCTAATTATAAGTTTGAAATCGCCAACCCGCATTGAGCAAGCGTGGTGATTAATGCTCTAACCTTCTCCGTGTGAGAAGAGGCTTTGCTCAGCAGTGGGCATTTATAGGCTGTTGATCATGAGGTTTCAGTAGGTATCATCGCAATAGACTGGCAACACTTGTAAAGTCTTCTAGTGTTGCGGGTGTCTAGGGTCGACACTGATTGCTTACCGTCAAATCTTACGTCGGCTTGTTTGTCTGTCTATGCTATAAACAATATTTCAATAATAAGTATTTATTAATCTATAATATTTTATTTTTTATGAATACATATATTGATGGTCCAAAATAATATTTTAAAAATCGAAGTGGTAGGAAAGAGGTTTTTATGATATTAGTGATTCACAGTTCTGCGAGGTTATTAATGTTAACTTATAAACCTGTTTATATTTATTATGGTTAAAATTGATTGTTTTTAGGCTATGTATGTGTTTATTTATTATCTTATTATCTTGGGTATCAGTCTTTATAGTCACATAATTAATTATTATTTTTAACATGGTGTTTAGGTGTAGATTCCACATTAAATTCAATTAATTTAATTAAAAAAATGTGTAACCTGTGTTTTAGAAATTAAATCGCATCTACACTTAAATATCGTCATTATTACAATTTAATGAGGATTGTTTTCCTTTCTACAGCGTAAATGAATGTGGGAACCTCATTTTTTTTATAAATCGCCATTGCGTCTAACGCAGAGGGTTTTAAGCCAGTCATTATTTTATTTATACAAGTTCATTTTGGAAGCAAGATTTTATTAGGTCGTCACATGGCCGTAGAATAGAAATTATTTATTGAATACTAATATAATACTTTGTTATTAAACTTGAGGTATGAACAGAGATTGTACAGAGCAATGCCCGCCTTTGCCCTCCTCGCTAATAACTAATTAATTAACAACAAAGGCTATTGTTAACTATAAGTCGCGGGTTAGTTATGTGAAAATACACACGTGCATGCTGCTCATGAGGAAGAATCCCTGAGTGGTTCGAAACTAGTAGAGTAACCCGCGGTTTTTTAGTTAATTTAATATGTCTCACGATAGTTATTATAAAAACAAGGCAAATATTATTTTTCTCACGATTTGGCCTTCTAATGTAGCATCGGGTTCCGTTTGTTCAATATGCAGTATGTTAGGTTAAACGAGGGACATATTCAAACCCATAATAGTGTATACTCACATGAACCTAACTGACTGCACGGTTGGTGCGGTGGCTGGGCAACCGGCTGCCGTGCAACGTGTCGCGGGTTCGATTCCCGCACGGGACAACACTTTGTGTGATCCACAAATTGTTGTCCCGGGTCTGGGTGTCATTGTGTATGTGAACTTGTATGTTTGTAAACGCACCCACGACACAGGAGAAAATTCTAGTGTGGGGCAACGTTTAAAAAAAAAAAAAGAAAAAAAAAACATATAAACGAAACGAAAACACTAATAAATAACAGACAGAACCATAAAAACGCTTCCGCTTACACTTACGGGTTACGGCTTAGCAGGCTTAAGCGCACTCTATCCTTTTCGGCAAGATCGGCGCATGTTTTGCAACGTGACTTACTTTATGTAAGTACTGTTTCTGTTTACAAGTTCACTTGTTGCGCGCTCAGTGTTCATGATGATTTATTTTATTGGACAATTACTTCAAAAATTTTGGTTATAGGTTTTTTACATATTCGGGACGAGAATCGAATACTGAATACCCTCCCTCAATAAGTCCCTCGTTTAACCTAACACACTGTATAATTCATTATTATATCAGCCATAAGACGTCTACTGCTGAACTTAGGCCTCCCCTAATGACAAACCATTGGGCAGTTAATGGAGAATGCCCATGGACAGTACTCTTGATAAATTACTTGTGTCTCAAAATCTCTAACGGCATGAAACATCTAAAATAAAAATATATTTTTAAACAGACTTTGAATGATATTTACATTGGGATAGTTTTTTGAAAATTAATTAGTAATTTTATGTTTCCGAAGTTATAGTACGCCATTTATAGGTATGTTCGTGCCGACACATGTCAAATGACAGCATGGCAGTTTACGCACATAGACTATCGATGAACGATCCTCCTTTTTCGATCTTAGGGAACTACTCTCCGTTCCCTAAATGTTATTGTTTTTATTGTATTCTATTTTTTGTATTGATTGTTCAATCTATTATTATAAAGTAACAACATTCACTGTAAACGGCGGCATCAGCACCATGTTATATTTGTGAAATACCACTGGCTGGTTTACGGAAATAGAAAAAAAATCGATCTTTCATCATTATGGGTAGAAGCTTATTTGACGTTTATTGCGCGTCTGTCATATTTTTGCAATACAATACTGTTATTTCTGCTTATTTTGGTATGTTCTGCGTCGAGTCGAGCCTTTTAGTTCCTCCGTAATTCCTGTCAATCCATTGAAAATAAACATACTTTTAACGCCGCAGCACCGAGTGTGTTGTTTATCACTAATAACTGGACTTTTTGAGTTACGATCATGCCGAGTGCGACTGTGATGCAATGTCTCAACTGCTCACAAGAAAATAAATAGTAATAACATAACATAACATCACGCCTTTTATCCCCGAAGGGGTAGGTAGAGGTGCACATTATGCCACTGTACAATGTAACACCCACTTTTCACTATTTATGTTATGAGTCCCATGTAATAGGAGTGAGCCTATTGCCATATACTGGGCACAGTTCCAGACTCCGTGCTACTACCTGGTACTGAGAATTTTTTCAGAACCCAGTAATACTTTGCCCGACCCAGGAATCGAACCTGAGACCCTTTGCCCGGCATTCGCACTTGCGACCACTCGGCTAATAAAATAATAATAAGAAATAATCATTATTTTATTTATTGTATTTGTTTTTGTTTATTTTCCTTTCCTCTGTAGGTATTTATAAAGGCCATGTCATGATACCTACCACAGCTATGATTTGAGTAGGACCTAGATATAACACTGAGCTATTGACTATTTTAGTAACGGTTCCTTCCATGCTTTACAATTTCATGAAACGCGGGCGTTAGATTTAAAAATGCGCAAAATCTGAATCAATAAGACTCGGTGAGGTAGACACATGTGTCCACCAGTAACTGGCCACCTGACATAGCTAACACGTAACAGATTTTACACAAATAAGTATGCTTCAAAGATACCAAGCCATAAAAACACATTCTAGCTTTTTTCAGTTAATTATTGATCGGACATAACCTCAAAATAGTAATTTTATTTTGTGAATATCTCGAAAATGCCAATGTATTTTGTGTTAAATCTTTTGAGGTAGTATTTGGACATGTCATCGAATATTTTAAAGAATATTTCATGGAGACACAATAATGTTGAATTCAGTACATTTGTCCATAGTGCCGTGGGCATTCTCCTTTCTATAGTGATTGGACACAGACCAGACCTCATGATACATTAGCGCCATCTAGTGGGAATAAAAAACGATTAACAAATGTAATTTTTTACTTGTATTCCTTGCCGACCAACTCTCCACTACATTTTGATGTATGTTTTATTTAATAATTTTTATCTTTTTGTTAACTTAAGTCGTATATTTGCGGTCTTGAATTGAATGTTTTTGGGTGTTCATTGATTTTTGGTTCGCTTCCCCAGTTTTTAAGTGTTAGTTTTTGGTTAAAAATTGTAATGTTTCTTGTGCATCATGTTTTTGCGCACAAGCATCAATAATTATGTGTCGCATTGTAACTAAGTGTTACCATAAATATATTTTTACAATGTACCAAACTGAAATAAAAGTATTTTTCTCATTTTTTAACCGACTGAGGGTGCCAGGAAGGTTAATGCACCTCGATTACGTTCGAGATCGCCTTATAAATGTAATTTGAAATTATCCAGCATAATATTTTGGCATTCAGTCATACTGCGGTAACCAACTAACAAAATATTCCAATATAAAATGTATATTTTTATGTATGTTTCATATGACAGTGTTACTAAAATAAATATGATTGTTGTATCAGTTTGTTTTATTTATATTCTTCTCGATCATTTTCCTCATTTATCTCCCTTTCTCTAGTCCTATTTTTTGTAAAAAACGATATTTTCTAATTATGACTAAGTCCATTCTATATTGTACCGTAAAATAGCGTTTTTAAGTCATATTCAATAGAATAAAATATTTTCGTATATATTTTTTTTAATATAACAAAAGACCTGGGTTCAAACAAAAAAAACGACTGACGCAGTTCGATACGTCAAAAAATTTTCTGTCAAATTTACTGTCAAGCTCCCAAAAATAAAACGTTTCATCGTATTGTTGAACAGCATTTTTATTCATTGTCGTCGTAAACAAATAATTTTAACAAAGTATTTATATCTAAAATTGTGCACCAAACATCAAAATGCAGGAAGGTAAGCATTCAACAAGTACATATTGTACTACGAGCTGTTATTTAACCGCGTTGTGATAGCATAACACGCTAAAAAATAATTCCCTCCTAAAACTTTTTGCTAATTTTGTAGATTTGGAAGTAACTGGCATATCCCGTAGCGGGCGTGTGAGGAAGAAGAGTTCTAAGTTAATGGACTTTGAGTCTCCTGACGATATTGAAACGAGATTTAGGCGGCAAACGCCCGTCAAACCTTATGCTGGGTTCCGTCAGGAAGAACCACAAGAATATCATCAACAGGAGAGTGCTGCAGCCAGGCAGGATGACGCGGGAACTGCGTCTGGCAGCGAATCTGATTATTATGATAATCCCGGGGAAAATGCTGATAGGTAAGGTTATTATAACACACTAGTTGCTACCCGCGACTTTGTCCACTTAAATATGATTCCTGTTTTGTGTCTTGGGAGCAATTAATCAGAATAGATGAATAGGCTGCTTGTGGGATGACGTGCTACTTTGTAGACCGCATCATCACCTACCACCAGCAGTCAAGATAGTGGTCAAACGTCTGCCTAACAAATATATATAAAAAAGTTAAAAATCCGAAAAACATCCACCTAGTAATGGAGTATCCTATCATCTAAGTCACCAAATTTCATCAAAGTCTGTTCAGCAGTTTCAGCGTGATTAACAGATAAACATCCAACTTCATATGTATACTATTAGTGTGATAAGTTTTTATCACAAGAATACAGGCAAAGCCACTGGCAGAAGCTGGTATACTTATAAGTATGTAAAAATATTGTCTTCTTGCCACTATCAGGTCAGCTCCAATTCAGCTTGTGGTCGTCACAAAATATTTTGTTTCTTTCTCTGTTAGATCATCAATCATCTCCGTCACTATCTTCCTTCTTTAAACAGTTTTATTTAAGTTTCCCCATTAAAATAATTGTTTGTTTGTTTGATCCTGACAACAGATTGATCTGACTTTTGAAACACTGTTACTGTAGGTATACGAGACACAATACAAAATACATTGTGTCTCCTATGAATCTTCTAATATAATACTAATGGTTAATCCTGATGATCATATAATATTATAATCAAATTTTTTCTACAACTACCTCCATTATGGATATGAAACATAAAGGCTTGATTGGCAGAATACATCAACAGGCCCAATTACCTTCCCCTTCCCCCAATTTCCCCAATCCCTGAATCCCCAACAATTCTCAAACTCCTAATCTCCAAAAAGCCGGTGACACTTGTAACGCCTCTGGTGTTCCAGGTGTCTATGGGCGACGCCGATTGCTTACCATCAGATGATCCGTCTGCTCGTTTACCGACTTATGCCATAAACAAAAAAACAGCCTATACGTGCCCGCTGCTGAGCAAAGCCTCTTCTCACACGGAGAAGGTTTGAGCATTACTCACCATGCTTGCATATTGTGGGTTGGCTGTATCAAACTTATGATTAGAAATTATAAGCCCGGAAACCTGGGTCACGATGTTTTCCTTCACCGTTTGTCAGTGATGTCTAGATAATCTTAGAAAGTACATAATTACAACTCAGAAAGGTCACATTGGTACTTACTGTAGGTTTCTAACCCACGCCCTCATGCTTGAGTTGCAGGCGTCTTAACGTCCGGGCCGCTACGACGATTGGCATAACAGAGCTCGTTAAAACGTAACATCACGCCTTTTATCCCCAACTTCCCCAACAACAACAACTGAACGTGACTTTTGTCTAGCAGTCTAGCTCAAGACGGCATCTACTTATATGCCGTCTTGAGCTAGACTATCCAAGCGACACACGTACTTAAGTGTGTCGCCTGGATAGTCAAACTCGCCATCAACTCACTAGATCATAACATAACATCATAACATCACGCCTTATATCCCCAAAGGGGTAGGAGAGGTGCACATTGCGGCGCTTAATGCCATTGTGCATATTGCGGCACTTAATGCCATTGTACAATGTAACACCCACATTTCACTATTTATTTATGTTGTACACTATTTGTGTCGAGTCCCATGTAACAGGGGGTGAGCCTATTGCCATATACTAAGCACAATTCTTTTTAAATCTGTTAATCATAAAATTATTTTTACTGTATGCCTCTCCTTACACAATATCCATGTTTTTTTTAATTTATTATTTTTACCCTCTCATTTTAACCTTTTTTTTTTAACCTATCCGAACTACATCATAATAACTCTTTGGTTAAAAGTGGTGAACCACAAAATTGCAGCCTGGAGTCTGACAGCTCGGCATCAGACGAGGGTTCCACCAGGACCCCTGCTAACTCCTTATACATGATGGAGAAGTCCAGCAAGAAGAAACTGATTGTCAAGGATGGAAGGGTCGTCGGACGCGCTAAGGCGCAGAGGAAAGACAAAGGTAGAATAAACACTTTTTTTTTTAATTTCTTGATAGATATTATCTGAGACAAGTATTTTTTTAATTGGTAACATATGTCGTGTAAAAAGCAATTTAGTTACCTTAAAATGAGAGCAGTTTGGTGTGAAATGAATAATTTTTTAAGTTTTTTTTATATAATATTATCTTTATTAATTTATGGTCTTAAACTCTCAAAAAAACAAACACGGCCGGCCTCGTTGGCCGAGTAGTCGCAAGTGCGACTGCCAGGCAAGAGGTCTCGGGTTCGATTCCCGGGTCAGGCAAAGTATTACTGGGTATTTTTTTAAATCTCAGTAGTAGCACGGAGTCTGGAAATGTGCCCGGTATATGGCGATATGCTCACCCTCTATTAAATGGGACTCGTAACATTAATAGTGAAAAATGGGTTTTAATTCTGTGTGCACCTCTGCCTACCCCTTCGAGGATAGAAGACGTGATGTTACGTGGTCACACAAAGACCATGCCAGACCCATCATTCCCTTAAAATATTTAACAAAACTTACATTAACTTAAATACTGCTTGTTGTCTATTTTATATACCAAGATGGCTGCTTTGAATAAAGGCTGTGCCAATAAACTGTGAAAAAAATTTAAGTTTTAGAAGACAAAATGATAAAAACTTTATTGGCTCCGTTTTTTTGCTCGAGCGAGGCGTGGGCCGGCCTTCGAATTTTGAATTTTAGCGCGAACGCAAATTCACTAGGTTACCACCATTTTTCTTATCGCACTACAAAGGAGGTTTTTACAAAAGAGTTGCGTACAGTAATAATCAGATTTTATTTCTACCTTGGTATTTCCTCTTGTGTTGTGCAAACACGTAAAGATACACATTACATTCAACGGGCGCCGTCAACTGCAACTGGTCAGCTCCAGACTGTATTATTTATTGTCCTTAAAGGTTATTTTCTTTCTCGATCTCTTTGACTGGATTTTGGTGGTACATTGTTCTCACACAATCGAACCAATAAAACTATGTAACTAGAGAATTTTGTTGTGATCCTGATTGAAAAAGTAACCTATGGAGTTTCTTGCTCGTCTTCTCCATAGGAATCTACATGTTGGAATAAGCAAAGCTTCACTTTTAATTTATTTGTTGACGTTCAAAAGTGCTCTTTCTGGTCTAATTGAAATAAATGATTTTAACTTTGACTTTGAATTACAATTTCCAGGTAATGAAAACAATTGGCCACTTGCCAATTAGTCAAATTCAATTCCATTAAACTTTTTTGGAACTGTCAAAAACTACAGTATTATTATACACAATCGTGTATTGTGACGTCACGTTTTTTAGCGTCAAACAGCATACTTATTTGTAACTCCATAATAATATATTATTAGAAAACTGTCATAGAGTTCACCTTACTCTTTGATATTAGGAACTTATTGGTTTTAAACCACATTGGATTTTAGAAACTCAGGAGACAGGAAAAATAAAGAGTACCACCATTACAATTCACCTTAAATATACGTATTGTTAACATCAAAATCAAATTACAAATTCAGAACTAGCTAAACCATAACTTTTTCTTCTTCTCCTCTTATAATATCTTCTGATTCACTTCGTTGCGGGAACCAAGACAGTTACTCATGTCCCTGGGACGCGCCGGACTTCAGTGTTCTGGTGTTTTCATGGTTGTATCTACTGTAGATCCTGGCTTACAGGAGTTGCAGCGGTTTTGGGAGGTTGTGGCGGGCTTGTCCCATTAAAAAAACCATAATTATTAATTGGAAAGAAAAACAACAATAACAACAACTCATAAATAGGCAAATTGACTTTCAAATAGAATAAAATTCCCTCAACACCAAATACGCCGTCTCAATAATTTTCGAGTTCCAGCCATTTTGACTTTTTCATTCTTCGAACCACAGAGTATATTTTCCCGCTACGCGATGACGTTTCGTTTCTTTTTGTCTATGCTTCTAACAATATACCAAAAACCTCCTTATGGTATGATCCATATAAATGACTAAAAACTACACAAATTTTAAAAATATCATACATTAACAAACAATTTCATTGCCAGAATCTAGGTTTTTCATTCCATCCTACTTTTCAGGTAAGACGCGCATAACTGCATACATGATGTGGGCGAAGGAGGCGCGCAACGAAGTACTGCGCAAGCACCCTGACATGGACTTCTCTGCTATATCCAAGAGGCTCGGAGAGATGTGGTCTAATGTAAGTTTATTTATTATTATTATTTATGGGATAAACCGGTAAACGAGCAGACGTATCACCTGATGGTAAACAATCGGCGTCGCCCATGGACTCCTGGAACACCAGAGGCGTTACAAGTGCGTTACCGGCCTTTTTGGGATTAGGAATATGAGGATTGTTGGGGATTCAGGGTTTGGTAAGAGGGGGGGGGGGTGTAATTGGGACTCCGGTAACCTCACTCACACGACGAAACAACTCCGGTCGAGCCGTCCCATGAATGGCTCTATCACAAAAAACAATTTTTACGCATTATATTGGAATTATTTCAAACATTTATCTGGTTTGTCTCTTGTATTGTGTGTCAACAATAAATAAGCAATAGCGAGCCCGGTTTATGACTCCCTGGAAGTGTATATTTTGTTTATATTTTATCGTAATTTATTGAAAGAAGTTCAATAAATGACAACAGACAAAAATATTTAAGACTGCATTTTTTACCGATAAAAAAAGAAGGAAGTTCTCAATTTGACCTGTATGTACTATTTATGTGCTACCACTCGGGCAATGAGGCATTGCCCGAGTGGTAGCAAGTGCGACTACCGGGCGAGGGGTCTCTGGTTCCATTACCGGGACGGGCAAAGTATAACTGGGTTTAAAAGAAAATCTCAGAAGCAGCACGGAGTCTGGAATTGTGCCCGGTATATGGCAATAAGCTCACCCCCTTACATAAGACTCATAACATAAATAGTGAAAAGTGGGTGTTACACTCTCACCCATTCAGTCAAATTGGAGTACAATTTAATATAATTTCAGGTAAATTACAACGAGCGCTACCTGTGGAAGCGGAAGGCGAAACGTTTCGCGATGCAGAAGGAACAAAACAATCAGTCCACTAACAAGATTATCGTGTCTAACCCAAGTAAGTTTGTAAACATTACGCTTTTTCGGGTCGATATTTTTGTTCCGTGTCTGTGTGTGGTCTGTATAGGGTTGCCAGGTCGCTAGGCCTTATAGCCGGACGGACCATCCCGTTTAGCCGGACATTTGGCTAAAAAGGCCGGACACCCTACGTTCTTAAGGATTTTGTATCTATATATAGGTACGACAAGATTAAAATGTAAATCAAGCATTTTTTATTACCTCGTGTGTTCGTAAATCTTATTGAATTCTTATGAAATAATTAATAAAATCTAATGTCTAGTCAGTCTTAAGATTCTTCTTAAGTTAAGAAGATACTTTATTAAAATCAAAAGGTGATACAATCAAAAACTTCTATTTTAAAAGTTAAACATTAAAAAAAACTTCTTCTCTTTATGTTAAGTTTATAAACAAAAATAAAATTTGTCTTATTAAGTTAAACTTAAAACTAAAATCAAACAAAACTCCTTTTTTACATAACATTCACAAAAATAACTATGAATATTTTTGGTTTGCCGAAACCTGCTTTAATAGTTTAGGCTCTTTTAAAATGCTGTTGTTAAAATCCTTACATGTCAGTTGTTTTAAATTGAATTCTACAATCAACATTTTCGCTACAGTGTCCACATTTAATCTATTGCGTTCTTTTGTCCATTGCTGTCCTATCAAAGAAAATACTCTCTCTACGTTTGCGTTATGTCCTGGGATGGCAAAGTAATACTGACAAATAGTTAAAAATTCAGAAAAGCTATCTTCACTCTTTATTGATTTTAAAATAGGCTACCCATTTCTTATGTGTCAACAGCGTCTTGAAATCTTTATCTTTGTTATTGTTCAAAAAACTTTTGAGATTTTGTTGTAGACGAAACACTGAACATGGCTGGAGTCTCTAGCCATGTTCGGTGTTTCGTTCCACTCGTTTGCGATTGTGAAAAGTTTAGGTAAAAAGCTTAACAAAAGCCGGACAGGCCGGACACCGTTTATTTTGGCCGGATTAGCAATCAAAAAGCCTACCTATGTCCGGCTTTATCCGGACGCCTGGGAACGCTAGGTCTGTATGTGACTTGCTTGTTTGTAAACGTACACACCACACAGGAAGAAATTCTAGTGTTGGCTTCGTTTATTAAAAATAAATAAATAAATACAAAATTGCCTACATACGTGACCTCACGACTGTCTCCTATGGTGGTAAAGGCCGAAACACATAACCGCATTGCGGCGACGTGAAAAAGAGCGTTTTGTTGTCGTTCGGTAGGGTAACCAGTTCGTCGTGATTTTTTATTGTGGATAGACGTGTCTCTGCCATGGACCATCGTGAAAAACTTATTGCTTATTTGTTATTAGAGGTAAGAAGACATTACTCTGTTATGCTGGAACGAGCGCTGCGTTGCGGCGCCGTGTAACGACGCAACGCAAACTGCCGATTTTAGCGTTGCGGCAACGCAACGCGGTTATGTGTTTCGGCCCTAAGCAGAGTCTATAAAACGCCAATTGGTACGATTCTTAGATACCTCTTTCGCATCCTCAACAGTCTATCAATTTATAAGTCATCCAAGTTAATTCTATTGTTCCCCCACCAGGTCGTCCCCTGTCTTCAGCCGGTCCGGGTCGTCCCCCGAGGGCACAGCCCCGTCCACAGCCTGCACCGCCGTCACAGGCGCTTGTGGTGAGTTACATATTTTAAAAAACTTATTGATATTAAACTTCAACGTTACGAATAATTCTGAACCAGTAACATAGGTACTGAGAATTTTAAAAATCGAGATAATCATCCAGTGGCTACCTTTTTTTTGCGGGGGAAAATTATCCAATGAGTTCTCCCGCCTGGGTGAGGCAAGAGGGGGTGTCAGACTCTTACTGACTAAAGACCACCCCATTTCTACTCCTGCACTTCGAGCCGGAGCCCCGGTAACCCCTTAAGTCCTCCGCGGCCATAAAAAGCCGTGGTTATACTCGTATCACCATGTCATTGTGGTGACGGGACAGTAAAACGCTCATGTATCACCATCTCTACTTTTCTCGCGGACGTGGTGGTCTGATGGCTCTTTAGGGCGCGCGAGGAACGCGACGCGTCTACATCCAGCGGTTCGACCTTAATCAGTTCGGTCAGTTCGGCTTTCCACCTTGCGGATGGACGTCGTACGCTGCGCCGGTCTGTGTCCTCCACTCGAGAACCTGTCTGCCCCGGCGGCCGTCGGCTCTCCGCGCTATGTGCCCTGCCCACTGCCACTTCAACTTGCTAATCCGCTGGGCTATGTCACCGACCTTTGTTCGTTTGCAGATTTCCTCGCTTTTTATTCGGTCTCGCAAAGAAACTCCGAGCATACCATTCCTAATTTTAACTTATTTCGCTATTCCAATTTCAGCCTGCATCAAGCACGTCGGCCCCCAACTCCGGCATGTACCGCGTGACTGGGTGCGGCGCTGTGGAGGTGGCCGCCCATCTCCGACTGTTAGGGGAGAGCCTCGCCATCATTGGGGAACGACTTAAGGAACATGAGGTTTGTGCAAACCATTAATAAGTCTTTTGTTATTTTTTTTTTTATTACGTGGCTTATGTATTCCTATTATTTTCCTTCCAATTATTTTTCGTTGCTTCCGTCCGTGCGTCGCTGCAAGGGTGCCAACTGAAAACCAGAGTTGGGTACTTACTGTGCTCAGCTTACACTGAGTTGGCGAGCCCTTTCGTCGTGGACATGCTGCCACCCTGTTTCTCTTATTTTGCTTTTTTTATAATGTTTTTTTGCATGCATTGCTTTTTTTAATGTTTTCTTCGGCGGTCCATGTCTGGTGCCGCGGCTGCTACACCAGCAGTAGCGGCACGTGCCGGCGGCGGCGCGAAATACGATGCCCGAGTCGGGCAAAGTATTACTGGGTTTTTAAAAAATCTCAGTAGTATACCGTATACCGGGCACAATTCCAGACTCCGTGCGAGTCTGGAATTGTGCCCGGTATATAACAATAGGCTCACCCCCTATTACATGGGACTCATAACATAAATAATGAAAAGTGGATGTTACTCCTGTGTGCACCTCTGCCTACCCCTTCGGATATAATAGGCGTGATGATTTATATGTTATATTAATCCAATAAAATGTGCGCCTTAACTACGTGAAGTATTTAGAAAAATCTCTAGTAGATTCAAGTCTCCAAGAGACTTATTCGATAACAGAATCGATCCCTACTAGTTCATTTGGTAAAACCGCACATTTCATATCTATCAGAGGGCGCTACTGTTCAGTCTGTCACACCCGCGGGAAAGGTAGGGGGGGGGGAGTGACTGTATTCTTCTGTGTACCATCATCACCAACAGTCTATAAGTGCCCACTGCTGAGCAAAGCCTCTTCTCACACGGAGAAAGTTTGAGCATTAATCACCACGCTTGCTCAATATGGGTTGGCGATTTCAAACTTATAATTAGAATTTATAAGCTCAAGTTTCCTCACGATGTTTTCTTTCACCGTTTGTCAGTGGTGTTTAAATAATCTTAGAAAGTACATATAACTCGGAAAACTCACATCGATACTTGTCGTTGGTAGGCTTCAAACCCACACCCTTATGCACGAGAAACGGGCTCTTAAACCTCCAGGCCACCACGACATATTTATATACCATCACCTCTCCACCCACCACCATAGCTACCATGACAGTGTACCATCACCACTCATTAATTCAGATTGTTAATATTAGAATTTATGTCCACAGGGTCAAATCGCAGTATCAGGTTCAGTATCAGTGCTACTGGACACGCTCCTATGTTCCCTGGCGCCACTACTCAGCGTCTGCCGAGCTCTGCCAGCCATCGCCCCGCCGGCCAGCCTTCTACAAGACACGCTACATAATATCGCATATATCATGCCTGGACTGTAAATGACTTTGGATGAACCTAATGGTCACAACGTATAACCGGTACGGCTCCATCCCGGCAATTGGCTAGTTTCTATAATAAATTGTTTCAACTTTTCAATGCAACAAATAATTAAAAAATAATCATACTCTCATCCATTGATTTGACAATTTACCTACTATTCGATTTTGTCTCGCTAATTTTAAGGAAATCAGTATGCTATTTGACGCAGAAATATGATGACGTCATAAGTTGCGATCCAATACAAAATTCATAGAAAATTATCGTTTTTGACATTTCAATAAAAGTATTGAATTTGACTACCTGTCAACTACCGTATTAACTTGTCATTTGAATATGAACTTTAAACTGTATGCCGTCCTTACTAATATTATAAATCGGAAAGTGAGTTTGTTTGTTTGTTCTGCTTTCACGCCGTAACTACTAAACCGATTGCTTTGATTTTTTGCAGACGTAAAGTTAGAAGTCCAGATTAAATAATAGGGTACTTTTATCCCGGAAAAAAATGATATTTCTTGAATTATTAAGGGAAAACAAAAGTATTAGTATAGATGGCGCTGTGTGTCCAATACACATATATGTCACTTAGGCTTTATCCTTTTGTGACGCGAGCGAAGCCGCGGGTAAAAGCTAGTATGACATATTTGTTTCGTTTTCACAACAAAAAACGCCGTGCCGGAGCCGTGCCCTTATTGTATGCGATGTCCTTTAACAACTGGTATGTCGGTAGATCTACGCGAGACACGATGCGTTCTCTATTGTGTCTTAAATACAATAGGTTAAGCCTGAATACTGAAATGCTACTGAATTTGAAGTTGTAAATATCGTCCTATCTCTGTCATTGTATAATGTAGTATAGAACTATTCTTGAAAACTCTCGGTGTTTGAGTATTTAATACATAAACTATTAGGCCTCTGCCTCGAATTGGGTAGTTTCCAGGGTATCAAAATTAAAAATCTAATTAGTCCGTCAGTTAGATAATGAAAAAATATTAGACACGTATTTTTTTATTTTCTCGTATTAAGTTGCAATACTCAGATAAAATGGCGCTAAGTTTAGAAGTGGGAGGTTGTTACGTCATAACGTGCTACAAAATGTGGCACGCTGTGACGTCACACGATATTTCAAATGAACATATGGTCGAAAGTATTCAATTTTGTGAGAAAAGAAAAAATACGTGTCTAAAGTTTTAAATTAATGTACCAGACTGACATTAGAATAACATTTAGGAAACTATCCTATTTTGCGGGCAGCGAAGCTGTGGTGGAGCGGGAGCGGCAGGATCTTATGCGTAAAATCTCATGGAACGGTTGTTTAATACAGCGGCGCGGCCGACACTGCAGTCGAGCGCGGCCGCACCATCGAGGCAGCGGCCTTATATAGCCTATTATAATGTGTGTCATGTTTTTATAATAACTATCGTCATACTAAATCAACCAAAAATCGCGGGTTACTCACGTGAATATACTGAGAAAAGCTCTACTAGTTGGCTGTACAGTAGGCTGCGCGACATCGCCGCGACCGCGTACGCTGCTAATGAGGAAGAACCTCTCTGTGGTGCGAAACTAGTAGAGCTTTTCTCAATATATTCACATGAGTAACCCGCGATTTTTAGCTAATGTATGTGATCATTTTTATGACCTACAAAACTGTTAAAGGGTTCAAAATTGTATAAAATAGTAGTCGGTAAATATAAACAGTTGGTATCTTGGTGTAGTTAAAATAGAAAGGAGTTTTGAATTTCAAGAAGAGAAAGTAGCATTTCATCTCTCATTACTAATTTTATGACATGGTCAGTAATTTGATCCAGAAAGTAGTTCTCAACTATTATTGTTCTTAACTTAATGTATAGTTTTAATTGTTTCTTCATTATTTTTTATGTATCCCCTAAATCTCCTTCCTTTTGGGTCGATCCCTACCCCTTACCCCCTCCCCCCTTTATATTACGGAATCTTTTACATGTTTCTATAGTCTATAGTGTTAAATGAGACGTAAATACAAATAAAGACTGCCTCGTTGGCCGAGTGGCTGCAAGTGCGACTGCCGGGCAAGGGGTCTCGGGTTCGATTCCCGGGTCGGGCAAAGTATTACTGGGTTTTTAAAAAATTCTCAGTAGTAGCACTGAGTCTGGAACTGTGCCCGGTATATGGCAATAGGCTCACCCCCTATTACATGGGACTCATAACATAAATAGTGAAAAGTGGGTGTTACATTGTACAGTGGCATAATGTGCACCTCTGCCTACCCCTTCAGGGATAAAAGGCGTGATGTTGTGTGTTGTGTGTGATACAAATAAAGTGACAAAATAATGTACGTATGAATAAATAAATAAATGAATTACTATCATTAAACTGACTTTTATTATATACTTACTTCTCTGCCAGTGGCATCGCTCGCTTCAGACCAATCTAGCGAGCATTATACTCTGATCATATAGATAGCAGGCCAGAACTGTAAGGTTCTCTCGCAGCTTTCTGCCTCGCACAGCAAAACTGTGGAATGATCTGTCGTCGACGGTATTTCCGAACTGATATGACCGTCAAATCTACAAGAAAGAGCGTATTCCTTTTTTAAAGGCCGGCAAAGCATCTGTGACTCCTGATGTTGCGGGTGTCCATGGGCGGCGCTGATCGCTTACCATCAGGTGATCCGTCTGCTCGTTTGTCTTCTATTCCATATAAAAAACATGCGGAATAGTTCCATAGTACAAAAGAGGCTGTTACCGAAGATAATCAATTATTGATTTAGTATATCACAAGAAAATCTACATAAATAAAATTAATTTCCTTTCGTTAGACTCGCTAAAATTCGAGGACGGCTGAACCGATTTGGCTAATTTTTGTCTTGGAATGTTTGTGTAAGTCCAGGGAAGGTTTAACATAACATAAAATCACGCTTTTTATCCCCGAAGGGATAGGCAGAGGTGCACAGAGAAGTAAGACCCACTTCACTAATTATGTTATAAGTCCCATGTAATAGGGGGTGAGCCTATTGCCATATACCGGGCACAATTTTATTCCAGACTCCGTGCTACTACTGAGATTTTTTTAAAAACCCAGTAATACTTTGTCCGACCCGGGAATCGAACCCGAGACCCCTTGCCCGGTAGTCACACTTGCGACCACTTGGTCAACGAGGCAGTAAGGTTTAACTGGAGCATTAAAAATCACCTTCATTTCAACACTGCCAAATAAATGCAATGTGATTGTCTTTTACTAGAGCTCACAACCTGTAGACTACTAGGTATTTGGGAGGAGAGAGAATCGAACGTATCTACTCGGGAAAAGTATTTGGGGTTTTGTTCGATCCTCGACTAACTTTTCATGACCACATGAGACCGGTTACTAGCGACTCTTATCGTAGGTTAGGACTTTCAATTCACAATATACGCGAATTTGATAATATAACAGCTATCAAATTGGTGTACATGACCCTGGTTAGAAGCAAGCTAGAATCTGCATCTCTGGTATGGAGTCCGCATGAGGTTAGGTACTTATGCTCTCATGCTTGAAAAAATGTAGAAAGCGTTTTTGAGGATTTTATACAGAAACCGGTTTGGCTATTATGCGAACGACGTCGGTCGGAAAACATGTTGGTTGGATACCGTGTGTGACACGTGTTAAAATCTTAGGTAGGTAACATAACATCATGTTATTCCCGAAGGGGTAGGCAGAGGTGCACATTATGCGATTGTACAATGTAACACCCACTTTTCACTATTTATGTTATGAGTCCCATGTAATAGGGGGTGAGCCTATTGCCATATACCGGGCACAATTGCAGACTCCGTGCTATTACTGAGAATTTAAAAAACCCAATAATACTTTGCCCGACCCGGGAATCGAACCCAAGACCCCTTGCCCGGCAGTCGACCTTGTGACCACTCGGCCAACGAGGCATTCTTAGGTAGGTAGGTATCATGTAAACAACATGAAAATCGTGTACAGTAATCACAAGAAATAGGTACCGCAAACGGTGTGATTTAAGTGAGTGTCGCCGGAAGCCTCCCCTTTTCTGTACCCCACTAAGTTTCTGTTCCGTGTTGCGGTTTATCTTTCTTGAGGTGAGGCGTAAAAAATTACTGCTTATGATTATGAATGTCCTTATTACGTAAGACGCTGGTGAATCTGACTGTCCAGATTCGTAGGTCAGATGGTGCGGTTATCAGTACCGAAACTACTCACACACCAACTGTGACCGCGTCAACATCCCTTATTGGCTGTACCAGAAGCACGTACAGTGGCCCATGCAAATTCTCCACAAGTCCCAGTACTCACCATGCTCAATTCTCTTCTGATGTCAGCACCGGAGTGTGATGTGTTTGCAATGAGATGGATAGATATGTGTCGTGAATGTTTAAAATTTTGTATGAAGATGGATGATAGGTATAATGATATAACTATAAGGTTAATGTTTGTTTTAGGTTAAAATTACTATGATTAGTTTAATAATTTTGTTATTTAATTGTATAATTTTTGTCTATTCGTAAGGCTGTGAGAGATACAACTATATTTTAAAATATGTCCGTCTCGCTACACACAAAGCACAATACAAAAGTACAGTAATCACATAGACACTAAATATAACACGGAATTAGACGCTACCGCCCGATGTCGATTCCGAGATGGAAGCCGGAGTGCGCTCCGCTGTCCGTAACTCGTTCCGAGGTAGAAGCGTGTCCGTGCAAGCCGAACTGATACAGGACTCGTACACAAAACTGCGATGCGAATTCGCAACGCAGAAAATTACGACACGAATTGTTGCAATGCAATTTCGTGCGACAAGGCGTCTCTCAGGTCTCTCTGATCATTCCTTCGACGACCATCAACTGTACTAAACATATTTTAAATTGAAACTAGGTCGTGACATGGATCGTAAAAAGAAGTGTGCACTTTTGTTATTGCTTAAGAGATACAGGAAAAAGAAACAAAGAAGATTTTGGGAAGATAAGATTTTGATGCGCGATGCGAATCAATTCGCAAGTTCTTGCGATGCGTAGAGGGAGCTCGTACATTTTTTTGCACCTAAATGCGCTCGCGCGCGGCCTATACAGTGCTAGCCGCGGTGAGTCGGCGCGGCGGTGCGCGCGGGCGGCGCGTGCATGCGCCGAATGTGGCTCGCTGCGTGATGCGTTCAAGGGTCGCAGCGCGGTTTTGTCGTGTAATCGTGTTACAGTACCTATTCATTAGTTTTTTATTTCTCATATATAATTACCTAATTAGTTTGTTTTCTTAGTACCTAAATAATAGTATGTATATAAGATTAACAGTATAACTTAACGTAAGCTATAATGTTGTACCTATATGTAAAATTCTAAGTAAATAAATAAATGCTGGACCTCTAATATACTTCATCTACATAAGAGGGTTTGCCATTAAATATCCACGCATTAGCGTAGTCGGGTTGTAGATCGCAGTATAAAAGGTTCAGGTTTAGTTTATCAGAGCGCTACTGCCAGGTCTCCGTCAAACATACGTTCGGTGAATGTGCATTGCAATTGCACAACCTTATTCCCCCTAGTCCGTTTCACTATCGTACAACTACCAGATGAAGAGCAGGGTAGGTACCACCCTTACCTATATGGTTGGACATTCCACCATAAGGTAGAGACTTAATTTTTATTCTAATGTCCGTTTGGTAGATTATTTTAAATCATTAGACACATATTTTTTATTTTCTTACAGAAACGAATACTTTCGACGATATATTGATTTTAAATGTCGCGTGAAGTCACTTTTATGTACATTTTATACGTAGAACGTACGTTTTAGCCCCCACTGTTTTATTATACAACAAAAAAATACGGACTACCTAATTGGATTTTTAATTTTCATACCCCGTTACCATCCCAATTCGCATGAAGCCTTTCGCGTCAAGCTTCCTTGTGCGAACCGCTATGGAATGGAACTCCTTGTCGGAATCTGTGTTTCTTGACTACTTTGATGTCGTCAAGTCTCGAGTGAACATTGCTCATAGGTAGGCATGCTCCACCATCGCTTCCACCAGGCGAGATGGTCGCCAAATGTAAACCTATAAAGAATAAGGAAAAATAAAACAAAAATACTTTAAAGAAATTTATTTCATTTTTTAAGGACATTTTATTTATATAAAGAAACGATTAAACCTATTGACTATTTCATTGTACAGACACTTGAACGCATGCAATTGAATATGTACTTCAGATTAATATTATAACACAATCCAGTAATTTTCAAAGCACAATCAGAAAGAAAATGGTCTCTTCTTTTAAACAGTTACACAGAGGGATTCAACCTTTTTCACTACTCAAGATATTTTATTTTATTATTATTAAACAGTTATTTAACTTGCCCCGTTTGTTTATATCATACATCAACTGCCCACTGCTGAGCAAAGCCTCTTCTCACGTCGTTCGTCATGGCGTTATATGTTATATTTTCTAAGAGTAGGCTGAGATATCCAAATTAAATGCCAACCACTTATCGCTAGATGTATTTAAAATTTCATTCAATATGAGTCGTTTACTCAGAATCTTCAAAAAAATCTAATACTTTGCCTGACTCAAGAATCGAACCACTTGCTAGTCAGTCGAAACAATAAGAAAGTAAATATCCCTGTTTTAATTTCTAATAATAATGTAACATATGTTAAACTGTATGTAATGTAGACAATAATATCATTTACTAATACAATATTATAATTTAATACATATTATACAAAAATATTATCTTTCTGAATACCGTCTCCATACAAACTTTACTTTGTGCCAAATTCTTTGCAAAGCAGTCCTGAAATTAATTACGACCAAATTAGCAATGTCCTGAATATTGAAACGATTCTCAATGGGGGCTACTGTATTTTACTCATCAGAGGCCTTATTACGAGTTTGTTCTACGTTTAAAGTATTCGAAACAAGTACGCGTTCGGCACACTGATTGGCCGGCTCCCCAATGAACCAACCAACGTCGGGGCCCCCCGACGTATGACGTAAATTATGAACGGCCCCATACACACACACATACATACAATATTGATATAATTTTACAAGTAAGTAGTATACACATCAAATATCTTCTTACTTCTTCTTACGAAGTCTTAAACACATTTTTGACACGTAAGAATTAAAATATCATTACACAGACTTAGTCTAATCACCGTTTTCGCCAACCACCCCTAAACCACCTCTTAACTAAGAGTTACTTAGCGTGGCGTAGCACTTAAATTAACCCCTTACATGTACTGTTAAGTGTCACTTACATTGATGAACACAATTAAGAAAAATATTGTTAAACCCTAGAATAGGCGCGCTATGAGCATTTTATAGCCTGCGCTAAAAAATCGTTAGTAAAATTTTAAACAGGGTAGCAGCGCGACAGTCGCCGCGTCGCGGGTCGCGGAATGCTGCTCATGAATACGAGTCTGTAGCATGGCTTGAAACTAGTCGAGTTCCACGTCAAATAATTACGTGGGTAAGTCGAAAAAATTATATTTTGTTATTTTATATTTGATGGGCCGACGTTTGACCCCTATCTCGCCTGGCGGTAAGGGATTATGCGGTCTACGATGGAGCACGTCGTCCCATAAGCAACCTATTAATATAATTTTAAAACCATATAGTGTTGCACTTTTTAATAGCTGCTTTACGCTGAAAGATTTCATTTAGAGATTTACGCACGGGTGACTCGCCGCCCGAGTTTTTTTAAGGGGGGAAAATCATCGAATGTCTGCTCCCGCCTGGGTGAGGCGGAAGGGAGTGTCAGACTCTTACTGACTAAAAACCAATCCGTTCCTTCTCCTGCACGTCGAGCCGGAACCCCGGTAACCCGTTAGGTTCTCCGCGACTCGCCGCCCGATTGCAACAGACCCGAGCGTTCGGCGTATTGCGTTCCGCGCGCGCCTCAAGAAACCATCAGACCATAACGGATGGGGCTCAATAGGGCTGATGTCGATACGGACCCGCAGAGGACTTAACGGGTTGTCGGGGCTCCGGCTCGAAGTGCAGGAGTAGGAACGGGTTGGTTTTTAGTCAGTAAAGGTCTCGCACTCCTCGTCTCACTCAGGCGGGAGAAGTCATTGGACGATTTTCACCAAGTTTAGCCAGGCTTTAAAATGCTCACCACGCGCCCACAGACGTTTTGTAACAGCCGCACCGACTCTAAGGTTAAGTTTCACATATCTTAGCTTAGGAGTCTCTTAAAATTTAGGAGAGGTAGCGAAAACGGGCATTGGATACTTATTGAGACTTACTTCTCTTCTAGATACCTGTTCCATTCCGTTTTAGGCATAGCACATATATAGGGTGTAAACAAACCGCATCCGAAAAGCGCCGACAGGTGATGGTAAAAAACAACTCTTATACTATTATATGAAGCGGAAGAGTTTGGTTTTTTGTTTGTTTGTTTGAACGCGCTAATCTCCGTAACCACAAGTCTGATTTGAATAATTCTTTTTGTGTTGGATAGCGCATTTATCGAGGATGGCTATAGGCTATAAAACTGATGTTTTTTTTGTAGCGTGATCGCTACGACCAATAGGAGCTGAGCAGAGCGTGTGAAACCGCGCGGTAGTAGCTAGTATTTTGATAAAAGTAAGGAATTAAATTAATGTTTCTTTCATATAATAATAGTTGTAATCAACTGTTCAAGGCTGATGTTGAATGAATAACACGAAAACAAAAACGATTAAGATTGTAAAAACAATTTATTATTATTAGCGTTTCGGGAGCATTATGTTTACACCCAATACCTCTATACAATATAACATAACATAACATCACGCCTTTTATCCTCGAAAGGGTAGGCAGAGGTGCACATTATGCTACTGTACAATGTAACACCCAGTTTCCACTATTTATGTTATGAGTCCCATGTAATAGGGGGTGAGCCTATTGCCATATACCGGGCACAATTCCAGACTCCGTGCTACTACTGAGAATTTTTTAATAAACCCAGTAATACTTTGCTCGACCCGGGAATTGAACCCGAGACCCCTTGCCCGGCAGTCGCACTTGCAACCACTCGGCCAACGAGGCAGTCAATATACAATATATTTCACCATTTAAGTTATCAATCACAATATTCAGACTCCAATAATTACAACATTCTTAATTATTTCGCTAGACCAGCCATGAATAAAGGACACAAACGCTAATCGCAAAAAATACAGTAATATTTCCGCCCTGAGAATCGAACCAGCAGCTGTAGCCAAATGCCATTTAGTGCTTGTCTACATGTAGAATAGAAAACCAAATTATATGGAATTTACGTAAATTTTGACACTTGTCAGTGTCATCCCCATACATTTAGATTTCTACTCTCTCTGTAGACTAGCGCTAAAGTGGCGTTTGGCTAAAGACACAGAAATGCGAATAAATTAAAATTTTCTATTCGATTAGCGTTTAAATCATTTATTCAAGAGCTAGTATTCGAACACGAGATCTTCTCATTCGACAGTCGCATTAACAACCACTACAATATTAGGTAGTAGTCGAATGGGGTCTACCGTATTTTTGTTCAACAGGTGGCGCTAGTGTGTTTGGAAGCGCCTAGCTTCACTGACAGACAGACTGACAGACTATTATATATTTTATATTTGTTGACGTTTAAAAAGTACCAAATTCATTTTTTTTAAAACATTGCCCCACATTTAGATTACCTCCTGTGTCGTGGGTGCGTTTACAAACATACAAGTTCACATACACATGACACCCAGACCCGAAACAACAATCTGTGGATCACACAAAGTGTTGTTCCGTGCGGGAATCGAACCCGCGACACGTTGCACGGCAGCCGGTTGTCCAGCCACCGCACCAACCGTGCACCATTATGGTTATGTTTTAAATTTTTTACTACCAAAATTATGGTTTTGACTTTGAGTTTGCAGTGAGCAGAAATACGGTAGCCCCGTTGATTCAAAAATGTATACAAGACGGCCAACTATAAACTGCTAAAGGTACAAGGAACAAATTCTACAAAAACAATTATATTATAAAAATTGAAAGTACTTACAGTCGTTTCCACCAAACACCCCTTAAACGTTTTCTAACTAAAAGCTACTTAGCGCGCCGTAGCATCTAAGCTAACCCCTTACTTGTACTGTTGGCTGTCACTTAACCTCTCGCGTGTTTCTCGTACACACGGGTGTACGAGAGTTGAGTGCCCATCGCGCAATTGTACACACGGGTGTACGAGAGAGTTGAGTGCTTATCGCGCAATTGTACACACGGGTGTACGAGAGAGTTGAGTGCTTATCGCGCAATTGTACACACGGGTCTACGAGAGAGTTGAGTGCTTATCGCGCAATTGTACACACGGGTGTACGAGAGAGTTGAGTGCTTATCGCGCAATTGTACACACGGGTGTACGAGAGAGTTGAGTGCCCATCGCGCAATTGTACACACGGGTGTACGAGAGAGTTGAGTGCCCATCGCGCAATTGTACACACGGGTGTACGAGAGAGTTGAGTGCTTATCGCGCAATTGTACACACGGGTGTACGAGAGAGTTGAGTGCTTATCGCGCAATTGTACACACGGGTGTACGAGAAACGCACACCGATTGGATATTTTTTCTGTGACGTATATTTTCAAGTTTGCAACCCGTTCTTTATTTGATTGAACAGAATAGTCAATTCGCTTTTCTATTAAAATATATACCCGCGCGCGGGAGGTTATAGATGGTTAATGTCGCTAAGTGTTAGCTTAAGGGTTTCTTAAAATTAAGGAGAGGTCACTGAAAACAGACATTATAATAATTTCATTCATCAATTAAACTGTCGACTGTTTGATGTTAAAATGATATCAAAGTTATTTTTCAGAAAGCGTATACAAACACATTTTAATCTAAATCTATTTAAAATTTGCATTTTTCAAAAGCATACAATCTCAGAAATCTTAATTTTATACAGACAATATTGAAATTTATTTTTTGTAACATATTTATCGAATTAAGAATAAGGGCTACTGTCCAAACTGAATCAATTAACGATAAACGATAGGTGGATTTGACGATGTCGCTTCGTAAACAGTTTTTATCGTTTCTAAGCAAGATGCAAGCATGTTCTTATAATAACTTGGGACATGCTAATTTAACTAAAAATCGCGGGTTACTCACGTGAATATACTGAGAAAAGCTCTACTAGTTTCGAGCCACAGAGGGGCTCTTCCTCTTGATCCTACTGTTGTAGCCTACTACAGTAGGCTCCTGTAGTAGACTGCGCGACATAGCCGCGAACGCGCACGCTGCTCTTGAGGAAGAGCCCCTCTGTGGCTTGAAACTAGTAGAGCTTTACTCAGTACATTCACGTGTTTAACTCGCGATATTTAGTTCATTAAGATGCAAGCATTTGTCATTTGTACCCCGCCTATTGCTTGTGAAGGATGCATGCATTCGTCAAATGACGCAACGTGGACAGTTACCCTTACTTTTGTTAAACAAATCAACAAGCATAACTTGAGATTGACAACTCCTTTTTTCATTAAAGGGGTAGACAGAAACCTTACCAAAACTCAATTACAGCTTGGCAAAAAAGAGTTAGGAATAATAGAGGACGCTAGTATCGTATCTGGCAACCTGGTACACTACGACTCAATCGGTTTTGATATTTGTTATTTTTATCGAGTTTAAAAAGAGGAGGTACTATGTTCGGATGCTTGTTTAGTTTATTCATGGGATATGGACCGAAGTGGGTGTTTCAGTCCAACTCGATACTAGTTGCAGGTGTCACTGTGTCTAACTCTTTTTTGTCAAGCTGTTCTTACTTAGCCCGACTTAGAAATCCAACCAGACACTTATTGGTCGATAGGCTAACTTCTCAGAATTACACAGAGTCATAACATCACGCTTTTAATTTTTAATAACGGTTGACAGAGGTGTGTATATATAATGTAACACCCACTTTTCACTATTTATGTTATGAGTCCCATGTAATAGGGGGTGAGCCTATTACCATATACCGGACGTAAAGGGGTAGATGACTAATTTCTATTTTATTGTCCATCTTGTAGATTATTTAAAAACATTACACACGTATTTTTAATTTTCTTACAGAAACAAATACTTTCAACAATATATTGATTTGAAATATCGCGTGACGTCACTTCTAAGTACGTTTTATAGTCGTAGAAATGACGTAGTTAGCTGCCACTACTAAACTTTGATTCGTATCGACAAATAAAAAAAAATACATGTTCAATATTTTTTCAATAGGTACCTAACCGACGGACTAAATACATTTTATATGTTACAAAAAAACGAATTAAAAACAACATTTTAGACATAGCAACATTAAAAAAACAGAATTTATTGAAAAAAATTACAACAGTCGTCCTCTACAGTTGGGCGCTCCGCAATAACAGTATAGTACCTTCCCGGGAACTGAGCCTACATCGTAGTTGTAGTTCCAGGTCAGTTCTGTGCCCGCCTTAATATGCGATAGTGCGAAGAATGCGACCCAGGGGAAGCGTGGGTCGTGGGTGTCTACGAATACGTTTTGTACGAAGACGTTGGGGCAACAGGAGTGCTGGAAGAGAACAATTATAGGGTAAAAATAGGTACTTAATAAATATCAATAAAATTATACTAAGTGCCGATTTTTCGATCATCAGTTAATTAACAAAAACCAAGAATTTTGCAAATCGCTTCACGCATCTCAGAGTTATGCGCGTACATACATACAAAAAAAAACATACCGGCCGAACGTATAACCTCCTCCTTTTTTGAAGTCGGTTAAAAATCGCGAGTTACTCACGTGTATATACTGAGAAAAGCTCTACTAGTTTCGAACCACAGAGGGGTTATTCCTCATGAGCAGAGTGCGCGATCTCGGCGACGTCGAGCAGCTCACTGTACACTAATAGAGCTTTTCTCAGTATATTCACGTCAGTAACCCGATTTTAGTTAACATTAGTTAATAACTAACATCAGTATATGTTCCTATGTTTTACAGTTTAATTTTGTTATGTTTTCACTCACTATTCGGTTAAGTATTGTTATAATTTTATTGATTATTAGTTTTTAATATATAAACAATTATAGAGTGGTAGTATATTTAGATTTTAGATATGTTCATTGTAAGTCCTGTGACCTGTGACATTATCACTATGTGATTAAACTCCTTAAATAAAGATTAAAAAAAAAACTATAGAATAGTTAATATATAAGTATAGTTATAGCTCTAAGAAATAGTTATAATTTTTTTTATAAATAATTAGTTATAAATGTTATAAATAAATTTTGTACGTTTTAAATTGCTGCGCCCTAACAGGGTAATGTACTGAATTAGTTGTATGTAATACTTCTTATTATAATTATGTACATTGTGCAATATGAATAAATAAATAATTCTCAACTGTAGAATAAAAATGACATTTGACAGTTTTTAGTATGGAAGAAACTTCAAATATGGTGGAATATCAAAGAGAGGTGAATGAATATTGGGAAAATAATATTTATTCACCCCATTCCTGTATCTACCTCTATTCACCCCGTTTACTATTCTTCATTTATAACTTATCTGGTGTTGGAAAAATCGGCCCTAAAACTATTGGAATCAAAGCAATCATACGTGTTCCAGAAAACAATTTGTGGATAACACATAGAGTTGTTCCACCATACAACACGATAGTTGACAACTAATCAAATTCAATAATTTTATCGAAACGTCAAAAACGATACTGTTCTATGAATTTTGTACGAAATACCAGCTAATGACGTCATTATATTTTCGCATCAAATATCACACTAATTTCTAAAAAAATGCTAGAATAAATCGAAAATTAAGTATATCGGCAAATCAATGAATGATAGTGTAACTATTTTACAATATTTAATTGGACTGAAAAATCAAATTAATTTATATTTGGCCCAGGAAAACACCCAATTATTATTCTTATTAAAATATCTATATTAAAATATCTATATTTTTATTTTATCGAAATCTGATGACTTTGATGATGATGAAATAGACGAAACGTTACTGTCGAAATACTCGACGCTACTCAATTTTTAAACGTGCTTAAGTATGTACACACGGCTACACATCGAGCTTTACGTAACCAGTATAAACTGAACGTTAAATCTGCGGAAAGATGATGCGACGCGACACCAGGATAAACTGGTTTTGTATAGATTGATGTGTGGCCGTGTGTACATAGTTCTGTCTCTACAAACTCTGTGTAAAATGACAAAGACGGCACGATATTTAAGTACAGTAGCCTTTCAGTGCTCGAGCGTAAGTATATTTGAATATAACTAATATGTACGTATGTCTCACGATATTTATAAAAAAAGTATTTATAAGTTTACATTACTTACATTGAGATATCTGCCGATATTGCCTTGCACCTTAGCGTCCATAATGTAGCACGCCTCGTCCTTGCCGAACAGAGTACGCACAGACCTGTAACGTAACAAAATAATATATTAGTAAGTTTTTTTAATGGGGATAAGTCGGTACACGAGCAAACGGATCACCTGATGGTAAGCAATCGGCGTCGCCCATAGACACCTGGAACACTAGAGATGTTACAAGTGCGTTACCGGCCTTTTGGGAATTAAGAATTTGAGAATTGTTGCGAATTCGGGGATTGGGGAGACTGGGGATAGGGGCGTAATTGGGCCTCAGGTAACCTCACTCACACGACGAAACACAACGCAAGCGTTGTTTCACGTCGGTTTTCTGTGAGGCCGGGTTTTTTAATCTACATTTTATTGTTTTACGAATAAAACACCCACATTTTACATTGAAATACAAATTTAAAAAAAAGTATAAGACGTATATAATTATGTTCAATTCAAATCCACAGAGCACGAGGGGTATGAAGGACCTGTACGATGCACCAAACAGCCCATATTTATTTATTTATTTATAATTCATGGAGGACTTACAGCATATAAAGATGGATAAAAATAACAATAGGCGTAGGTAACAATGAGCCAATAACAAGTCCTCACGTTTAACATTTGAAACAAATTAATTAATATGGTGTGAGTAGGTACTATACAATATTAAAAATACATACATTCTGCGTAAATGGAAAAAAATAAATATTGAAATAGACCGTACAGACAATATGATTATGAACAGATCAAGAGAAACAATAAAAAAAACTAAAGATCTAGTGCTGCTTAAAAAATTTAAGGCATAAGCACCTCTTTGCCGAGTTCACACTAGTTGTAAACGGATCGAAGTCATATTCCTTACAAACATTGTTAAAGTCTCGCATAATGTAACTGTTCTGCCTGTAGTTAGATGAGGAACGGGATACGTGTAAAGGTGGATTAAATCTAAATATTTTATTAGGTACATTAAATTTGATTTTTGATAATAGTTCTGGACTATCCACATTGCCGTTAAGAACCTTAAACAAGAATAGACAATCTGCAATATTGCGTCTATGTACCAGTGGTAATAGATGGAATTTACAGAGTTCAAGATAACGGGCAGACTGGTATGGTATATTTTATATATAGTGATAACTTACTTGTATTTAGAGATGAACTCGCTAGCTCCCATGCCAGCTTGCGCCATGAACCTCGATGGTTCTCTCACTGAGGGAAAATACATAATTCATTACAATTTTTCTATTTCTAGATATTAATATTCCACATTAATTAGTACACCAGGGTGCTTACTCTTGAAATCAATCTCAATGTCAATGCAATTTCAATCCAATAAAATCTCAATAGTTATCCAATGTCAAAACTATACAATCTACCGTTACTGCTAAAGTAGCATTTAGAGTACGGAATATAAAACCAAACTTAATACCATTTAGTTAATGAAATATCCACGCAATACGGATGCAAACGACGCTAGTGTGACAACTCAAGAGTACGAAATTTCACAATGTCAATGTCGATCGATCGGAATTGGATTCAAGAGTAAGCACCCTGTAATGGCCAAACATGTTGATACTATGCTCACTGCTCATCAGTACAATAATACTTTTGCCGTTCCCCTCGGGGATCAAAAGGCGTAATGTTATCTATGTTTTCTTTTTCTCTTTTACTAGCGACCCGGCCCGGCTTCGCACGGGTGCAATATGTATGTATTATACATATAAAACATCCTTAAGAATCACTCTATCTATTAAAAAAACCGCATATTTTGATATGCGTAGTTTTAAAGATCTAAGCATACATAGGGACAGACAGACGGCGGATAGCGACTTTGTTTTAATATTATACTATGTATATAGTGATGTGTCACTGTTTGTCTTCCCAAATAAATAAAAAAATATATATTTCTCGCGTATTTTTGCAAATAAATAATCTATCTTTGTCTTTTTTGTTTATATTAATAAATATATATTTTATCATACAGTACACTTACTTTTCTCAAGTTATAAATAAATAAATAAATAAAAAATAAATAAAAATATTCTGTTAGTTAGCTTAATATAATGTACATACTAGCTTCTACCCGTGGTTTTGCCAGTGTAGCCGTGGGATAAATAAAAGGCTTATGTGTTATCTCATACCATTATCTACCCCGTTCAAAATTTCATTCTCATTTCATAAACGTTTTTATTGAAAAAAAAAACAAATTAAAATCAACTAATAGGAAAAAAATGTCGTGATGACCCGGAGGTTTAAGGCCGCTTCTCATGCATGAGAGTGCGGGTACGAAACCTACCAATGACAAGTACCAATGCGATTTTTTCCGAGTTACAAGTACTTTCTAAGGTTATCTAGACTCCACTGACAAATGGTGAAGGAAAACATTGTGATCGCCAACCGGCATTGAGCGAGCGTGGTGATTAATGCTCAAACCTCCGTGTGAGAAGAGGCTTTGCTCAGTCAGTGGGCACTTATAGGCTCTTGATGTATGACGAACTGAATGAATTTAAATCTAAGCCTACCTTCTTCATCATCACTGATGGTGATACAATCTTCATCAGGGTTCTCCTTGGAGGCAGAATCCTTTTCTTTAATTATATTCTCTTTACTATCTTTTTCTTTATTATCTTCTGAATCGGGTTTATCTTTATCTTTCTTTGTTTTATCGCGTTTCCGGAGGCGTTTGCTGTAAAAAAAGATTTATAAATAGAATATTGTTTTAGGAAAACAAAATGTCATTACTCATTATACCAGTGCCTTTAGCCAAACGCCACTTTAGCGTTTGTCTACAGAGAGAGTAGAAATCAAAATGTATGGGGATGACACTGACAAGTGTCAAAATTTACGTCAATTCCATATAATTTGGTTTTCTATTCTACATGTAGACAAGCGCTAAATGGCATTTGGCTACAGCTGCTGACTACTTTGTTGGCCGAGTGTTCGCAAGTGACAAGGGGTCTAAGGTTCGATTCCCGGGTCGGGCAAAGTATTACTGGGTTTTTAAAAAAATATCATTAGTAGACTCCGTGGAGTCTAGAATTGTGCCCGGTATATGGCAATAGGCTCACCCCCTATTACATGACCAACTGGAAACTACCTATTATTGAAGTCGGTTAAAAAAAGGACTATGGTTTCCCGACGGCAGCACTGTCACAGTCATCATCATCATATACTCACTTAAACTCCATAACTCCGAGTCCAATGTACCCAGGTCTGAAGTCATCGTCCTCCTTGTCGCTCTTGGAGGCGTTGTCCTCCTCGGAGGATGACGAGGGAGGTTCCTCGTCTGAGGCCTCCTCTTCCTTGAATAGCTCCTTCTGTAATAACAAAGCCAGAATTATTTTATACATAAGCAGTTTTATAAACTTTAAGTGTGGTGGAGCCATGCTTTGGCATGAATGAATGCCGGCTCGATTGGAGTGATACCTCGGGCCGCAGTACACAGTGAACCTACCACAGGTGGAGTGAGCTCACTGGAGGGCCATGTACCCCCCGCGCCGCGACCGCGCACGCAGCTCATGAGGAAGAACCCCTCTGTGGTTCGAAACTAGTAGAACTTTTCTCAGTATATTCACGTGAGTAACCCGCGATTTTAGTTAATCAAATTTCAAATCACGAAAAGGCCCGTAAAGCACTTGTAAAGCCTCTAGTGTTCCTCCAGGTGTCTATAGACGACGACGATTGCTTACCATCAGGTGATCCGTCTGCTAGTTCGCCGATCAATGCCATAAAATAGGTCGGTATACGAGTACCCGCGTCAAGAGTAAAGGTGGTGGTTAATATCTTACTTTGTCTAGTTTCTTATCAACCTCAGGAATGTCCTCTTCATATCCTTCCTTCATCTGTTCCACTACCTCGATGTAGTCTAATTCAGCTAGGTATTCATCGCCCTCGTTTAGACCGTCCTGAAAATAATATATGTGAAAAATAAGTACAACTTAAAGAGATTTCAAAAAAGTGCCAGAATTTAAATATCCCTAAATAGTAAAAATATTAAGACGTTGATATGTATATCGTACTGAAGATCACCAAAATTAATTCATACAAAAGTAGTCTCTAAAACATCAGAAATAAGGTATATAATGGAGTCAGTGGAGAGTGGTCACTAGTGACCTCTTGGGGATTGAACAGTTAATTGATGCTTTATTTTAAAATGTTAATTTTGAACTTCGTTTATTTAAATAGAAAAATAATCAAATCGTCTTTAATTATGTTAATAATTTTCAATAAGTCATCTTTTGCATTGACTTCATATTTCTTTTTCTCTGACACCAAAAATTTTATTTCGAACCTGACTATGACCTTTGACTTTGACCTTAACTTCGATCGTGACCTAAATTTTAACTTTTACTGCGATTGAAATTTTGCCTTTGACATCAACACTTGACATTAAGACTTTAATCTTAACTTTTGAATTTGATCTTAACTTTTGACTTTGATCTTTACTTTTGAGTTTGATCTTAACTTTTGACTTTGATTCTAACTTTTGACTTTGAAATTAACCTACAATTTTCACATAAACTTTAACATCAATTTCAACTGAAACTTGACTTACCAAGTTGGCAGTAGCATCAGTAAGCAAGTTCCCCGCGTACACACAGAGGAAGGCCCCCTTGGGGACATCGTTCAGGGCACGGATACCCCAACCTCGGTTCAGGGTCTTGAATACCTGGCAAACGAAATACAACTTTATTTAGATGGCATAAAGTAAAATTTAAAACACATTACACAGACCACCAAAAGTAATGCTAAATGTTAGAAAGACAATTCGCATTAGGAAGAAAAAAAAATTGGGACTTCTTCTCGAACTAAAGTGGGTTATTCACAAATAAGTTGATTTTTTTTATTGCATAAGCCGGTAAACGAACATTCGTACCAAAGCATGGCTCTCCCACACTTTGGACTGTTTATCTAATCAATTCTTATTTTGGCAGTTCAAGCCACGCCCGGGGCTTATAATCTGAGCCGCAAGAGACTTGATGGGTTGCCGGAGCTCCGGCTCGAAGTGCAGGAGTAGGAACGGGGTGGTTTTTAATCAGTAAGAGTCTGACAGTTCCTCTCGCCTGACCCAAGGCGGGAGAAGTCATTGGTTGATTTTCCCCCCTCAAAAAACCCACAGCCCACAGATGGGGTCCTATAGGGCTGATGCCGATACGGAGCCGCGGAAGGCCTAACGGGTAGCCGTTTAGCCTTTTTAGTCAGTAAGAGTCTTCATTCTCTCTGGCCTCACGCAAGCGGGAGAAGGAATTAGACGGTTTTTTTTACGGAAACCCGTAAAAAACTAACTTACACAAGCGCCTCTAATGGGACCCCCGTCATTAGTGGTAAGCCGAATAACATTAATAAAGACAAACTGACCTGTAATTTCAATTGTAAGGGATGCTGCGCCACCCTGTTCAGGCAAGTATGTTTGCATTTACACCTGTAAAAAAGTAATAATTATAGTTTTAAAAATTACAGGATATTGTTTAATTCAATAGATACCAATCAATTTACTTATTTTTATTCCTAACTAGCTGACCAGCAGCTGTAGCCAAATGCCATTTAGCGCTTGTCTACATGTAGAATAGAAAACCAAATTATATGGAATTGACGTAAATTTTGACACTTGTCAGTGTCATCCCCATACATTTTGATTTCTACTCTCTCTGTAGACAAGCGCTAAAGTGGCGTTTGGCTAAAGGCCCTGGCTGTTTTTTATTGGGACAAGCCCGCTACAACCTCCCAAAACCACTGCAACTCCTGTAAGCCAGAATCTACAGTAGATATAACCATGAATACACCGGAACACTGAAGTCCGGCGCGTCCCAGGGACATGAATTGGTTCTTGGTTCCCGCAACGAAGTGAATCAGAAAAAATTATAAGAGAAGAAAAAAACGATAGTTCCCACTTCCCTCGGTGAATTACTGCAGGAGACAGAATGAATTAAGCTTAAAGGCACATAAAGAGACCGTACAAAGTAGCTGACCCGACTCACTTCGTAACGCCTATAAATATTTCTCTCACCTTTCAAACCTTCCCTGGACTTCCACGAACCTATCAAGACCAGAATTAGCCAAATCGGTTCACCCGTTCTCGAGTTTTAGTGAGACTAACGAACGAAAATTCATTTCTATTTATATAGCGAGCGATTCGTCTGGCAAAAGCTGTAAATAGATAATTTCTCTTCCATTTAAGATACTCATTCTCCACTCTCTTTCTAGCTCTCGCTCACTCTCCACTCTTCTTAAAAAAAACTCCACGTACCTCGAGTTACACTCATATATCCCGGACGGCAGCGGCTCGGGCAGTCGTTTGTATGCGTAGCCGACATTGGGCCCGTCCAGTCCTATCGTCCGGGCACCTTCTAACGTCATCTTCCAACACGCGCATTTTGATTTATCCTGGAAACAAAAATGGGTTTAAGAATTTAGATTTCCCGGTTTATTTAACGGGTTACCGGGGCTCCGGCTCGAAGTGCGGGAGTAGGAATGGGGTGGTATTTAGTTAGTAAGAGTCTCCCTTCCTCTCGCCTCACCCAGGACGAGAGAAGGAAATAGATCACATTTCCCTAAAAAAAAAAAAAAAAATTATGTCCATCTTCAGTCTACATAAAGGGTCATACTAAATTAATTGTTATGTTTTCGACTTACTCACGTAACTGACGAGAAACTCGACTAGTTTCTAGAGGCTCATATTCATGAATATGAACCTCTAGCAAAATTTACATAAAGGGTGTGAATATGATATTTACATAAAAGGTGTTCAAATGATGTAATAGACTTTTTTAATGCGATAGACTGGTCACCTGATGGTAAACCATCAGTGCCGACCATGGACACCCGCTAAACTAGAATTACTTTTGGTTACGTTAGGCTTTTTGGGGGGCCTGTCCCCCTGTTTGGGGGTGGGGGATTTGAGGATTAGAAATCTCTCTTAGAGATACACACACGATTTTACAGAACACATGGCATGTTAAACCCATAATGTTCTTACCCTTTTAGCTTAGACTGGGTATTAGGTAGTCAGGTACAAAAATGCCTTGTTAGTCGAGTGGTCGCAAATGAGATTACCGAGCAAAGTATAACTGGTTTTTTTTTAATCTCAGTAGTAGCACGAAATCCGGAATTATCCCCTATTACATGGGACTCATAACATAAATACTGAAAAGTGGGTGTTACATTGTACAGTGTCATTAAGTTCCGTAATGTGCACCTCTGCCTACCCCTTCAGGGATAAAAAAGCGTGATAATATGTAAAAAAATCCAAATCTAAACCTACCTGACAATCATCAGTACAGTCGCAGCCACACAGGAACTCAGGATCTAAGTTAAGTGGCACCCCAGCGGTAGGGGTCCGCTCAGTGTTGTAGGAACAGAACTCTGGGAGGGACTCGTCGTAGTAATTCACACAGGGAACTGGCACGTTCTCCTTGCCGTGGGATAGGTCCTTGGAGAAATAGTCAAAAAATTTCTATATTAGACATGCGAGAAAATACAAAGCTAAACTGATTTTTTTATTGGATTACGAATATAAAAATATATATAAAAACAAAGAAAGAAAAGAACAAAAATTATACCCTTAATTTAGGCGTCAAAGTATTCGTCCGCATCACTATCACAGGGAAACGTTCCCAGAAGACTGGCAGCATTGCCACGTTGAATGGCGATGTTTAATTTCTGTCCGAAGAAATAGCCAACCCTCGGGTCACGTGTAGAGTTGAAAATTTAAACTGATTATTTTATGGCATAAGCCGGTAACGAGCAGATGGATCACCTGATGGTAAGCAATCGGCGTCGCCCATTGACACACGGAACACCACAGGCGTTCACACAAACGCGTTACCGGTCTTTTGGGGATTGTTGGGGATTCAGGGATTGGGAAAGGGGGGAGGTTTTCTGTGAGGCCGTGGTATCACTCCGGTCGAGTCGGCCCATTCGTTAAAATTACAAGAAGATATGATTTAGAGAGACAAAATCGAATTTAACAAGAACACTAACCTGTAACTGTGTAAAGGGCAAAAACAATTTTCGAAGTTTAATCATTCTTGAAAAACTGACTTCAACCCCCCCGCCTCCCTTTTTCAAGTATTACCAAGACAGAACCATTTTACTTCGGGATGAAAACGAAACAGATTTCACGATCTATATGTTTCTTCACCATTTAAGTATTTGACGACATACTTCGTTTTTAATGTGTCAAATATGCATGAAAACATTAGATACTTGCCTTAATTGAAAATAAATTATTTCGCCTGTCCAATACAATACAATATTAAAAAACAATCACACTTTCATTAATTGATTTTGTGACCAACTTCATTTTAGTATTATTCCAGCATATTTTTAACAAATAAGTATGGTGCTTGACGCTAAAAAACCTGACGTCAGAATACACAATCTCGTACAAAATTCATAGAAACCTGTCGTTTTCACAGTTCGAAAAAAGTATTGAATTTGACTAGTTGGCAAGTACCCGGTTCATTTATGCTTGAGGAAGATACTCAATTTAAAATCACAGAAACTCACCTTTTTCCCCACCAGACACTTGTTAAGCACGAACTCAGCAAGACAATGTGTCGCAGGCTGGAAATCGAACAGGTCTACCGGCAGGTCCGAGTCAGTAGCGCGCAGGTACCGATGTAACTCTGGCATGTTGCGCAGGCGCCGGCCGCATGGCGCGCGGTACATTACTTCCTTGTGGCCTTTGAAACGGACTATTTGTCTGGAAGACGGGATATTATGTGGTTGTAAAATACTATGAGAATTAATAGTTAAAAGACGAAAAACAACACTAAAGTTTAATTAAAAATTAAAGGTCAAGGTAAAAGTCAAAAATCAAAGTTGAAGGTAAAAGTCAAAATCAACGTAAAAAGTCTAAACCAAAGTCACAAGTCAAAATCAAAAATTGAAGTCATACAAAGTTACGTTAACGTCAAAAATTAAAATCAACACCAAAAATAAAGATAAAATATCAAGGACAAAAGTAAGTCAGTCGAAAGATATAGTCAAAAGTCAAATTAAAAATCAAAAGAAATAAAACAAACTTAGTTTGGACTATAAATAAAGACATAATCTTTTTCACGCGAGCAAAATTTCGAAAGTTAGTCAATATATATAGTATGTCTCACGACAGTTATTATAAATTCAGAGGCCTTAGTACGAATTTGATTTAAGTTTACAGTATTCGAAAAGAGTATGCGTTCGGCACTCTGATTGGCCGGCACCAATGAAGCAACCAATCAGAGCGCAACCCAAACACACACGATTACTTTAAACGTAAAACAAACTCGTACTAAGGCCTCAGATCAAAAACTCGAGTATAAAAAAAGAGTAATAAATAGAAAAGTACGTCTCACCTCTCCCACCCGCTGAGCAATGGTTTAGCCAACGGGTTGTATGTCCGAAGGTCCTTCAGTGTGAGTACGTCGCTACGCTTGCACTTAGCGCTGCACCTATGGGGGACCATCTTGTACGGTTTCACTGCGTTCTTTGGTGTGTAGTACTGTGAATTAAATTATTAATAAATATTAGTAACATCGGAGGGTTATATTTCACAGCGACACCATGGCGACGCAACCAGTCACCGCGACCAACAAAATGTATACAGTTCTGCTTAGTTGTGCATCCGAACTGGTAGCGCAACCAGTCCGGACGCCAGTACAGAAGGTTACTGGTTTCTCATCCACGCTGGTCGCGCCACCACTAAGTACTATACCGCTGTATGGTGTGTTAGTAACTCAGCCACCAGTCCGGCGGCCACGGTGGCGTGACTGGTTGAACTGCCATGGTGTCCTTGAGAAACCCTAGCTAACCTTAACCCTTAGATCATTCATGATTGTCGTTAACCACTCATCTATCTATTTATTTATTTATTTATAACAATTTTAATAAACTTATTTCTCATGAAGATACTGAAATATTAAATGCCAAAATTTCAGTGGAGAAGGTCTTCAAGTCAAATGAATACCATAAAATTTTTAGGTTAACACGTTAAACGCCATGGCAGTCACCGGTGACCGACATTAGCGGAGGATTTGCCTTCAATAGTTTTTTATTGGCAGCCAATGCCTTAAGCACACAACTTTTATCGCGCGACTTTTAACAACGCGATAATTTTTGGTTTTTTATGTCGCGATTATGTTTTTATGTCGCGAACATGAGAGCATATTGCAGTAAAAGGATTTTGTTGTAAAACTTATAGGGTGGTTGGATAAAATGAAAAAGAAGACGATAGTTTCTTTGCTCCTAAGTCTCTCTCAAATGTACGAGTCTTCGCAACAATAGTTGTTAAATAGAAACTTTTTCTACGTAATTTATTGTAAAAACTTTGAGAGCATATTTCGGCGCCACGCGATGATGGGATGCAAAGACAATGAAGAAAGGGAAAAAATACAGAAAAGACATCCTGCGCGGATAACTTCCTAAAGAAAAACTAGATGGCGCTACTTGTATCATTTTGGATGTTTACGAATTATAAAATTTAGCTTATTACAACAATAGTCAATTTTGAAAAGTATCTTTACTTTGAAGTTTTGAGTAATATTTTGTAGTGGTCCATTTTGGTTTAGTTGGGAAAACTACAATAATAATGATTTTCTGAGTAGGCTAGCGTTAGATGGTTGGGTCAAGGACCTGATGCAGAAAGCAGTACTTCTGGACACGGTGCGTATTGTCCGGCAATTCCTTTCTCTGGAGCCCTGACCACCGGTAGCTTGGATTTCTCCCGTTACTGGTGGGCTACTGCTTTTTATATTTTTAATGTTTTATATATATATATATATATATATATATAATGAAATATTTAAAAATATATAAATCAAGTATGAAAATAAATAAAGGAAATATGATTGTTTTAATTAAGTATAACTTACCACTACTCTGCTGGTGACAGCGTCAGTATTGGACACTATCTGTGGCGGCGGGGGCGCGGGGATTGACGTCGACTTCTTCGCCACTGCGCGCTGACGACGGATCATCTCCTGATATATATTGATACGATATTACTACATCGATCTAGTTCCATGAACCGTAGAATAGGAATGATGACGGGATATGAATATTAAAATTCTATTTACGCCCGAACACTGAAAGGCTTCTCAATAGAGATGATGACAGGGTATGAGAATTAAAAATCTAACTAGTCCGTCAGTTAGGTAATGAATAAATATTAGACACGTATTTTTTTTATTTTGTTGTATAATAAAATGGTACTTAGATATTACGAATCAAAGTTTAGGAGTGGGGGCTAAAACGTCATTTCTACGTAATATACATAGAAGTGACGTCACGCGACATTTGAAATCAATATATCGTCAATAGTATTTGTTTCTGTAAGAAAATAAAAAATACGTGTCTAATGATTTAAAATAATCTACCAGACGGACATTAAAATAAAATTTAGGAAACTACCCCATTACAAAAAACTTATAAATATTTAAATTTCGCGGGCTACCCTGGAACATTCAGTTTAAAAGTAAGATATTAATTTTTTTAAATATGAAATAATTTCGTATCAATATCGTTGGTATGTGATTACTGGTTACCTCGTTATGTTGTTGTTCCTGTTGAGCCTGCGCCTCCTGTCTGTTCTTGGACTCCTGCTCATCAGACCTCGTGTATTCTACGTACGGCATGTTTGACTGGAAATATTATATGGAAATTTGTTAAAAATATATTCATAGGATTTTACAAAAGATAACCTGTTGAAATATCTGAAATATCATTCCCTAAATTTGTTCATACAAAAGTAGTCTCTAAACATCGGAAATAAGGTCTATAATATAGTTAATGGAAAGTGGTCACCGGTGACCGCTTGGGTTAAGTAAGTATCTCCTTTAAAAAAGTATAATAAGGATGCCCCTTTTATACAGCGACTTTTAATATACTGTTTAACTCGTCGAATACCGGTTTTGTAGACACAATTATAGAACAATAGGTTGCGGTCACCGGTGACCGCTTGGTATTTGACAGTTTAAAATGAAATCAAAGCACTGATTATAAGGTAAACCTTTCTAAAATTTTTTGCTATTTTTAAGTATCAAATCAAATTCATTTGCAAAAACATGTGTATACATACATACACACGCAGGTGCATGTATGTAGAATGATAATAAAAAACAAAACAGTTGCACTAAACTTGATACATGTTTATCACTCGCCATGGCATGCAACTTTTTTAGCAAGTAATTATAATCTATACTAGAGGTAATATTATAAAGCTGCAGAGTTTGCTTTTTTGTTTGTTTGTTTGAACGCGCTAATCTCCGTAACTACAAGTCTGATTTGAATAAATCTTTTTGTGTTGGATCGCGCATTTATTAAGGATGGTTATAGGCTATAAAACATCACGCTACGACCAATAGGAGCTGAGCAGAGCGTGTGAAACCGCGAGGAAGTAGCTAGTATATTAATATACATATACTAAATTCCAAGCTAAATAATTCGATTTTAAATAATTATAATTAGATTTTTTAATAATTATAAGTATATTTATAAAATTGACTTTGACCAGCTACACAAAATTATAAGCAAAAGAAATAATTTATTCCTGGTACCTACTCATAAGTATAATCCAATTTCACAATTAAAAAAAATAGTTCAAACAACACACTCACCCTAGGCTGAGCCTTACTCCTCGGCATAGGTCGAGGCCGATGCCTCTCAGCGGCGCGGAGCTCAAGATACAATGGTGCCAAGCGGGTAGATCCTCTATAAATCCATTCCCGTCTGCCATCGCCGACAAATACAACTTGAGCTAGTGACGCATCTACTCGGGCGACGCGAGATGACCACCATTTGCCTAAAATGAACATAACATAACATCACGCCTTTTTTTCCCGATGGGGTAGGCAGAGGTGCACATTACGGCACTTAATGCCACTGTACAATGTAACACCCACACTTCACTATTTATGTTATGAGCCCCATGTAATAGGGGGTGAGCCTATTGTCATATACCGGGCACAATTCCAGACTCCGTGCTACTATTGAGAATTTTTAAAAACCCAGTAATTTTTTGCCTGTCCACATCACAATATGACTGCCTCATTGGCTGAGTGGTCGCACGTGCGACTGCCGGGCAAGGGGTCTCGGGTTCGATTCCCGGGTCGGGCAGTGAGTCAGATAAAAGGCGTGATGTTGTGATATTATGATGTTATGTTATGGTATCACAATATGTGCTATTTATATGCGCTTAAGTATACTTCTGTAATATCAAATTCTTTGTAAAATGACAGAGACAGCACGATATTTAAGTACAAGTTAAAAATTGAGTAGCCCTTCAATATTGCGGCGTTATGTAATCAAATTTAATTTTAAAATACTCACCATTCCACTCAGTCTTCAGATTCTGTCCTTCATGCAGCCTCACCATGGGCCTCTCAGGGTAAGCAAGGAGATATTCCCTCACAAACTCCCTCGAGAAGGGGTGCACCTCCTCCCACACGAGGGGGGAGCTCTCACAGACGAGGCGCGTGTATTGGTGCTGCACGTACTGGGCGTAGCCGTCGTCGAAGAATACTAGATACCTAGGGGGGAGGGGGAAGGGGAGGTGTTATATCCAAAATAATAATTCCTAGAGAAGAGGTGTATCTCTATTAGTTTTAATGTAGTTTGCTAATATTGGGGGTTTGATGTCAAAAGTAAGATGGCAATGCAAAGATAGGGGATTTAATAGATTATAAGTGAGTTTGGCTGCTTAAATTGAAGAAAGGGGTAGGGGGTTATTTAGGAAAGTATATAACAGTCCCCTTCGTAGTGGCTAAGTGGACTATAATATGGAGTTGTGAACAGTAATATTACTATTTATAATAGCTTTTACATTCCTTTATCTACTCAAAAAGAGCTATTGTCAGTGTAAGACAGATAGTTGACCCCCATTAACATTTGACTGACAAGAAATGCTCTATACTAGTCATTACTTACATAATTTGCACCTCTGCCTACCCCTTCAGATCAGACATATAAACTTTAAAATAAACTTACCTATAATTATTGACTGGGTTCGGTATTTCAGCAACTACTCCAGAGTAGTACGACTCGCGCTTATTCGAGTCCTTGAACAAAGCTATCAGACGGGTACCTGTGTGTAGAAATATAAATTATTATCATTATGACGATTAAAAATATGAATGCAAAACCATGTCCAACTAATATTTTAATTTACCCCCTCCCCATCCCCCTAAATCCTCCAATCCTCAAGTCCCCCAAATGGGTTGGAAAAATTTTACGCTATGACTTTTGTAAATTATTGTGTTTTCGGCTTACTCACGTAATAATTTGATGAGGAACTCGACTAGTTTCAAGCCATGCTAGAGGCTCATATGCATGAGCAGCATCGCGCTGCTACTAGTCAGACAGTAGCAGCGCGACAGTCGCCGCGTCGCGGGTCGCGAATCGCTTCAATAATTTCTAAGTGACATAACAAGACCGGAGTGATACCACGGCCGAGCAGAAAACCATAGTGTAATTTTGTACGAGATTATGTATTGTGACGTCACATTTGACTGCACGGTTGGTGCGGTGGCTGGGCAACCGGCTGCCGCGCAACATGTCGCGGGTTCGAGTCCCGCACGGAACAACACTTTGTGTGATCCACAAATTGTTGTTTCGGGTCTGGGTGTCATTGTGTATGTGAACTTGTATGTTTGTAAAGGCACACACGACACAGGAGATAATCCTAGTGTGGGGCGAGGTTTAAAAAAAAAATGCGTCAAACAGCATACTTATTTCTTAAAAATTCATAGAATATTCGTCCTCCGGTAACCTCACTCACACGATGAACACAACGCTGTGTTTCTGCTCGGCCGTGGTATCACTCCGGCCGTGTAATGTCACTTAGAAATTATTGAAGCACCAAAATGTCAGTAGTGTATTTATGTGTGCGTGTAATGTAATACATGGAAACTTAATTTCAGTATTCAATGAGACTCACCAGACTCCCAGATACAAATACAAAATTAGTTGGTCATAAAATCAACGAATGAAAGTGTGATTATTTTTTCATGTTCAAAGAGATGCTCACCTATAGTCATTCTTACATCAGCCGGCTCTGAATACGCTATACACCGCGCTGGCAGTATCTTCCCGCCCGTTTTGGTCTTGTGGTCGAATTTCACGCGACATAGAGAAAACATGTTGCCCTGGAAGAAAAATATACAAATATGATCATAAAGCCTCATTGTCCGAGTGGTCGCAAGTGCGACTGCCGAGCAAGGGGTCTCGGGTTCGATTCCCGGGTCGGGCAAAGTATTACTGGGTTTTTAAAAAATTCTCAGTAGTAGCACGGAGTCTGGAAATGTGCCCGGTATATGGCAATAGGCTCACCCCCTATTACATGGGACTCATAACATAAATAGTGAAAAGTGGAGATTTTGATGCGATTTTTAGCAAAACATTTGTTACATTCAGCCTACTAACCTAACCTAAGAGGTTACCGAAGGCCCAATTGCCCTCTCCTTCCCCAATCTCCCCAATCCCTGAATCCCCAACGATCCTCAAATTCCTAATCCCCAAAAAGCCGGTGACGCACTTGTAACGCCTCTGGTGTTCCAGGTGTCCATGGGCGACGCCGGTTGCCGGCTTATACCATAAAAAAGACTTAAAAATGGAGATTCCGAGTTACCCTTGCATGTATTTATTCTTAAATTCACTCAGTGCAAACCGTCGGGTTCCGTCCCCTGTAGAGCAGCACACAGGTAGATGTCATATCGCTAGTGCAACTTCCTAGCATCGAGTCCCGAGTTGGGAACTTCTTTTCGGAAAATTTACCATAGCAGTTTGAAATATAGTGTAACTTACCCCAGCAGTATTCTTGGGCAGCATCTCGATTATCTTGCCCTTGAGCCAGGGTCCGAAGGCATTCTTCATGGCGTAGACTGACATATTGACACGCAGAGGAGGGCGCGATATCTCGCCAGGTGGGGGCAGGTCGGCCGGGGCTGACTCCGCTGATAGTTTCACTACTGATATGTCTTTCTGTGAGGGGAAGAAAGATTATTACATTACAAAGATATCATGGAGAAACACGTGCACACACATACACGCTCTCTCTCTCTCTTTTTCTCACTCGATCACTGTGTCGCACATACTCATTAACTCGCTCAGTCAGTCATTCACTAACTCAGAGAGTTAGTCTGCCAGTTAGTCGGTTACTAAGTCGCTCAGTGAGTCAGTCATTCACTAACTCAGTAAGTCAGTCAGTTTATCAGTAATTTACTAACTCAGACAGTCGGTCTGCCAGTCAGGCGGTCACTAACACGCTCGGTGAGTCAGTCACACCCGAATACTGAAAGGCTGCTCAATTTTAAGTTCTACTCAAATATCGATATTACAAAGAATTTATAATGACAGAACTACACTTAAGCGTGACTTAAATTTGAGAGAAGTTTAAGTATTTCGACATCAGTTTATCAGTAATTTACTAACTCAGACAGTCGGTCACTAACACGCTCGGTGAGTCAGTCAGTTTATCAGTAATTTACTAACTCAGACAGTCGGTCACTAACACGCTCGGTGAGTCAGTCAGTTTATCAGTAATTTACTAACTCAGACAATCGGTCTGCCAGTCAGTCGGTCACTAACACGCTCAGTGAGTCAGTCAGTTTATCAGTAATTTACTAACTCAGACAATCGGTCTGCCAGTCAGTCGGTCACTAACACGCTCGGTGAGTCAGTCAGTTTATCAGTAATTTACTAACTCAGACAATCGGTCTGCCAGTCAGTCGGTCACTAACACGCTCAGTTTCACTAACTCGTCTAGTCATTTATTTACTAAGACCGACAGTCAGTGAGCCAGCAGGTCAGTAACTCAATCAGGTAGGTAGCCAGTCAGTCAATCAACCACCTTACGTTACGTTTAATAGTTTAAAGTTATATTTTACTTACATCGTCCTCCATTTTAATATCTGGCGCTGATGTCGAGGTTGTAGGTTTTGGATCCTGAAAATGAGAAACAAGAAATTGTTATTGACAAAGAGAAGATAAGTGGGCGAGAGCCATGCTTCGGCCCTGCTGGGTCGGCTCGACCGGAGCGATACCACGGCCGGGCAGTACAGCGCAGTGACACAGCGTCGTGTGCAGTCGGGGGAGTGAGTACTGGAGGCACAACTACCCACTCCTCCAATCTCCCCAATCCCTGAATCAAATATGACTTTGTTTAGAATGTCGAGAAGTTAAATTAAGTCTGTTTTAACATTCATCATAACTCACTATTAATTATGTTATATCCCGTTATGCGGTTAGGTTATGATATGTCTCGTCACGTCAAATCACAACACGTTATCATATAACATACCTTAGATTGTCCTAATGGCGTGTATCCTAGCGCAATGGCAGTCTTCTTGGCTGGCAGCTCGTCGCTTGAAGATTTACGACGTTTGGCCAGTCGAGTTTGGGACTGTAAATTAATAAAATTATTATTATTATTCATAATTACAATTGGCATGATGACAAGGTATGAAAATTATAAATCTAATTAGTCCGTAAGTTAGGTAATGAAAAAATATTAGACACGTATTTTTTTATTTTGTCGTATAATAAAACAATATTTAGATAAAACGAATCAAAGTTTAGGAGTGGGGCCTAAAATGTCATTTCTACGCATAAAATGTACATAGAAGTGACGTCACGCGATATTTCAAATCAACATATCGTCGAAAGTATTCGTTTCTGTAAGAAAATAAAAAATACGTGTGTAATGATTTAAAATAATCTACCAGACGGACATTAAAATTAAAATTATGCATCTACCCTATTATCCTATATCCCTATACGGGAAGATTGCTCCCCAATACCTGAATTTCCGTAACACGGTCATTATTGCCGTTATACTTTATACCAAATTGTGGGCAATGGTGTGGGTTACATATTTATTGTAGCTGTTTTTTAATGTAAGACTTTTTATGTAAAATTTTAATATGTAACTGATTTTTGTCCCCTAAATAAATAAATCCCCAATAATCCTCAAATTTCTAATCCCCAAAAGGCCGGTAACGCACTTGTAACACCTCTAGTGTTCAGGGTGTCCATGAGCGACGCCGATTGCTTACCGTCAGGTGATCCGTCTGCTAACTTATTTCAAAAAAATATACAATTTACTATTGGCACTAGTAAATTAATAATTTAAAAAAATATCTAGTATTCATTCCGCTAAGAAATTCTTTCCACCGTACAATTAGATTCAAATCACTATCACAAACTACATAGTATAAAACAAAGTCGCCATCTGCCGTCTGTCTGTCCCTATGTATGTTTAGATCTTTAAAACCACGCAACGGATTTTGATGCCTTTTTTTTAATAGATAGATAGTGATTCTTACACATAATATCATAACATCACGCCTTTTATCCCTAAAGGGGTAGGCAGAAGTGCACACAGAAGTTACATCCACTTTTCACTATTTATGTTATGAGTCCCATGTAATAGGGGATGAGCCTATTGCCATATACCGGGCACAATTCCAGACTCCGTGCTACTACTGAGATTTTTTTTAAAACCCAGTAATACTTTGCCCGACCCGGGAATCGAACCCGAGACCCCATGCCCGGCAGTCGCACTTGCGACCACCCGGCCAACGAGGCAGTCTTTTCTATGTCTTAATTGCTGTTTTATAATCCAAAACAAAGATTGTACATTAAACTGTGGTCATAATGTAATTTTATTACACTTATATTATTAACTAGATACTTCCGCGCGGTTTCACACGCTCTGCGTGAGTCTGGATATGTGCCCGGTATATGACAATAGGCTCACCCCCTATTACATGGGTCTCATAACATAAATAGTGAAAAGTGGGTGTTACTTCTATGTCCACCTCTGCCTACCCCTTCGGGGATAAAAGGCGTGATGTTATGTGTGTGTAAGGCATAGAAAAGAAAAATATATTTAAAATATATATTACCTCAGACTCCTCGGTTTGTTCCTTCGGCGTCAAGGAAGGTTCGTCCGCTTCTAAAGCAACGAACTGAAACAAACAGAAACACTATTCCATCAAGACATTTTATGCACTGTATTATCTATTACCGTCAACATTATAACATAATATTGCACGGTTGGTGCTGTGGCTGGGCAACGTGCCGCGTGTTCGATTCCCGCACGGAACTACTCTGTGTGTGATCCACAGATTATTGTTCCGTGTCTGTGTGTCATGTGTATGTGAACTTGTATGTTTGTAAACGCACCCACGACACAGGAGAAAATCCTAGTGTGGGCCAAAATTTTTTATAAAAAAAATCACCTGTGAAATAAAAAACTCTCACACCCAACCCCCCATCCTTCCCAATCCCTGAATCCCCACCGATCCTCAAATTTTTAATCCCCAAAAGGCCGGTAACGCACTTGTAACGCCTCTAGTGTCGGGGTCTCAATTGGCGACGCCGACTGTTTACCATCAGGTGATCCGTAAGCTCGTTTACCGGCTTACCCAATAAAAAAAATTATCCCTGTTCCACATTTCCTTTTATTTTGACGTGATTGAGAAACAAGTCAAGTCAACAAGTGAAGTACAAACACACGAACTTTATCATTTATTATAATAATAAGATAATCAAGTTAAGTAAAAGTTTCCAATATGACTGACTCGTTGGCCGAGTTCTTAGTAGTATTAGTATAGTATAGTATACCTCTAGTATATAGAGGTATAGTAGTGTAGTATAGTTCTTAGTAGTTCTAGTTCTCGGGTTCAATTCCCGGGTCGGGCAAAGTACTACTGAGTTTTTAAAATTCTCAGTAGTAACACGGAGTCTGGGGTTACGCCCGGTATATGGCAATAGGCTCACCCCCTATTACATGGGACTCATAACATAAATAGTGAAAAGTGGGTGTTACATTGTACAGTGGCATTAAGTGCCGTAATGTACACGCGGCGTGAAGTTATGTTATTTGAAGTTATGATTCCAATATTATTTAGACCGTACCTTAAGATCGGGCATGTCAAACAAGACCAGAGGAGTGAGTTCCTTCCTCCTGCACTCGAAGGTAGCGTACAGCTCGTTGCGGAGCTTGTCTGTGGCCACCTGACACTCGTTCAACATCGCATCTATTTCTTTGCTGTCCTCTGTTGAGCAAAACAATGGTTATAATAGTCCAACATAACGTTTTGATGTTACATAACGTTATATTAACATTATGTTATGTTACGTTACGTTATGTTATGTTACGTTACGTTATACATGGTGTTATATATAAAACAAGTTGTATTTTCATAAACGTAAGGAAATAATTGTTTCTTTTACGCAATAATAGTTGTAATCAATTGCTCAACGCTGATGTTGCATGAATAACACGAAAACAGAAACGATTAAAATATTTAAAATAATTTCTTTTTGTCAGCGTCTCGAGAGGGTTCTGTTTACATCCTGTATTATGTTAAGTTATATTACACTAGCTTCTGCCCCCGACTTCGTACGCGCAATATCGTTTTCTCCCGTTCCCATAAGATTTTCAGGGTTTTTTTCTACCTCTATCATAAGAACCTTCTCCTGACAATAACAATCACAATAAAAAAAATCTGCCTAATCGGTCTAGCCGTTCTCAAGTTATGGCGTGACAACGGGAAATGGGTTTCATTTTTATATATATAGATTATGGCCTTTTACGATATGCTACGGTGTAATATGTTGAAATGTTATGTTATACAAAGTCAAAAGTCAAAGTTATTTATTGCAAACATAGGTAATAAGTACATAATACAGGATGAAGCATATATAATAATAGTGCGCTATGTTTCGCCTGTCGGCGTGCAATTAAGATAATGTCAGATTTAATTTCATTAGTGAGAACAACAACTTGTAGGTTTGAGAAACAGTGGCATTTCTCGGGGGGGCGTGTCAAAGAAGTCATAAAGGATTTTTTCGTGCCAATAGTTAAAAAATACTGCCTCGTTGGCCGAGTGGTCGCAAGTGCGACTGCCAGGCAAGGGGTCTCGGGTTCGATTCCCGGGTCGGGCAAAGTATTACTGGGTTTTTTAAAATTCTCAGTAGTAGCACGGAGTCTGGAAATGTGCCCGGTATATGGCAATAGGCTCACCCCCTATTACATGGGACTCATAACAACTAGTGAAAAGTGGGTGTTACATTGTACTGTGGTAGAATGTGCACCTATGCCTACCCCTTCGGGGATAAAAGGCGTGATGTTATGTTATGTTTAGTTAAAAATACGGTTATAATAAATCGTTTAAGTTCGACAGTATTTCAGAATAAGCGACAGCAATGTCTCTTATTGGAGTTTTATTGAATTAGGAATAATATCAATTACGTGTTTGAGTTTCTGTGTGTTAAGCCGCGTTATAAAACTAGTTATAAGACGACGGCGAGTAGTTCGCGCTTACGGATTTCCATTTTTACTTACAATTTTTTTTATTGATTCGGACTCAGCTAGCAAGATACCTCCTAGAAAATGACGCGGCTTTAAAACAACACCTTTTATTATATTATGTCACGTTAAGTTACGTTACGTTATGTTATATTATAATACTTTACGTTATGTTACGTTACAATAACAATACACTCACTCTCAAGTTTATTAATCTCATCATCCAGCATAGTTTGTGTCTCCTTCAGTCTGGCGTCCATGTTGTATTTTTTCCACGTCTCATTGAAGTATTGCGCTAGATTGTCTTCTAGGAACCTAGAAAATGTAAAATAATAATAAGAATAATATAATCAGCCATATTTAATAATTACTTGGCTACTTAGTAAGTTGTACTAGGTTCGATTCCAGAGTTGAGTAAACCATTAGTAGACATCGATAATAAATACTTGGCTGCTGAAATAGACATGTTGGATTCGATTCTTGGTTCGGTCAAAATATTTTGATACTTTTTGGTTAGTAAACCATACACATTTTCATTTTCACAGCTTTTTTGGTTTTCTGACTTGCTGTAACGACTACCATATAGTTCGTGTGATAATCGAACCTGCTTTCTGAGGCACAAAACAGATTTTCTGACTCCGAACAAATAATGGCAATAGGCGAGATTCCTAATTTTTATTTTAATGTCCGTCTGGTAGATTATTTTAAAACATTACACACGTATTTTTTATTTTCTTACAGAAATGAATACTTTCGACGATATTTTGATTTGAAATGTCACGTGACGTCACTTGTATGTACATTTTATACGTACAAATGACGTTTTACCCCCCACTCCTAAACTTTGATTCGTTTTATCTAAGTATTGTTAAAAGTACGTGTCTAATATTTTTTCATTACCTAACTTACGGATTAATTATATTTTTAATTTTCATACCCTGTCACCATCCCTAGTTTGATAAACAAATTCTATATTATTTTTTCCTAACCCGGAAACCAAACTGGCGACAAGCTGCACAACTCAACATCTACTTACTTAGCTCCTTTCTGCCCTATACTCTCCCTCTCCTCCTCAGGCCCCTGGTCCTCGTCCTCAGACTCGGAGTCGGATATCTTCACCAGGTCCTGGCTGTTCTTGCTCATGTCCAAGTCCAGGAGCGGCGTGAAGTTCTTTATACCTTCCACTAGTTTCTGGAAAATATTTCATTGTCTTACGTAACTATTACCCGAATACTGAAACGCTACTCAACTTTAAGTCACGCTTTAGTTCTGTCTCTACAAATTCTTTGTGAAATAAATATAAAATAAAATAAAAATAAAATTTATTAGAAACAACATAGAACACATTTAGGATTACAGTTCGCTCAGATTTTATAGTAATAAAAAGTCTTAATAATAACACTCGTAATAGGTAACTTAATCTAGTCTTATACAATATATATGGAGGAAATAACGTTTTAAGTATATATAGGGACTACCTGAACTAGGTTTATTTAAACCTGTGTTTCAGGCTATCAATGCCAAAAAATGATTTGATGGATATAATTATAAATAAAAATCGTATTACACAATTATTTAAAGACCAAGCAAGGACAACCTGTCCTAAATTATGAAACAAACAACACTATACTAGTTAATATGTAGATTTATCACTGAAAATAAGCAGTTTATTTTAACACTTCTAGTAATTTTTCCGTTTCTGAGTAATTGAGGGACTGTAAATATTCTGTAAGTATTAGATTACACTTATATAAACTTACACTATAAACTTTGAAATGACAGAGATGGCACGATATTTAAGAACGACTTAAAATTGAGTAACGTTTCAGTATTCAATTCAAATAGTTGACATCAAATATACTGCCTTGTTGGCCGAGTGGTCGAAGGTGCGACTGCCAGGCAAGGGGTCTCGGGTTCGATTCCCGGGTCGGGCAAAGTATTACTGGGTTTTTAAAAAATTCTCAGTAGTAGCACGGAGTCTGGAAATGTGCCCGGTATATGGCAATAGGCTCACCCCTATTACATGGGACTCGTAACATAAATAGTGAAAAGTGGGTGTTACATTGTACAGTGGCATTAAGTGCCGTAAAGTGCACCTCTGCCTACCCCTTCGGGGATAAAAAGGCGTGATGTTATGTTATTTGTTTACAATTTATTTTCCTGTAACTCTGTTACTATTGTCAGTTACAGGAAAATAAATTAAAAGTCTGCCAAAATTCAATAGAAAGAAGTATCTTGGGTGTAAAGAGGAGAGATAGAATAGAACTACAAAAAAATAAGAGAAAAACCAAATTTAAAAATGCACACACAGGCTACAGGCTGCTCAAATGGCGTTGGGCAGGACATGTAGAGAGGAAATGTAGAAAAATGGAGTGTCATCATCATAGTATATGTCATCTGGGGGCTTACTCTTGAATCCAATTCCGATCGATCGACATTGACATTGTGAAATTTCGTACTCTTGAGTTGTAACACTAGCGCCTTTTGCATCCGTATTGCGTGGATATTTCAAGAACTAAATGGTATTGAGTTTGGTTTTATATTCCGTACTCTAAATGCTACTTTAGCAGCTACGATAGGGGTTGTATAGTTTTGACATTGGACAATTATTGAGATTTTATTGGATTGAAATTGCATTGACATTGAGATTGGTTTCAAGAGTAAGCACCCTGATGGTAAGCGATCAGCGCCACCCATGGACACCCGCAACACCATATTAATTTGATATTTATCAATTTGTGTGATCCACAGTTTGTTGTTCCGCGTCTGGGTGTCATGTGTACGTAAACTTGTATGTTTGTAAACGCACACACGACACAGGAGGAAATTGTAGTGTGGGGCAATGTAAAACCTCCTCGAGACCGAGAACACTCTTGTTTCTCTCGGAGACCCAGATCAGGTGCCCGTCAGACGTATCCTACCTGAACTATCCTGGTTTTTCCCTGGAGCACAATTTTGTTCCGCATGCAGGTGTATGCGTATACGTCCGAGACGGCATCTGTTACCGGCGTCTCCGAAACCTTGAAGACCCAAGTTTTTCTGCTCTCTGGATACTGGTAGACATAGGCATGAAGAAAATTCTTTATGCCTGTGTCTATCGGTCGCACAGCGGAGATTTGGAGGCGACCAGATTAGCGCAATACCTCGGCGAAGCGGCAGATGCGGCTCGTCAGGCGTACCCTTCGGCCCAGTTCGTGTTACTGGGGGACTTTAACGCTCATCATCAGGAGTGGTTATTCCCATACCAGTGCACCGACCATGCTGGAAGGGAAATGCGTAAGCTTGCGCTTTCGCTTGGCCTGACCCAGCTGGTCCAGGAAGCCACAAGGGTGCCCGATGTCGATACGCACACTGCCAATTGCTTAGACCTTCTGCTGACAACTGATCCAGACCGCTACTCGGTGACAGTCTCATCACCTCTAGGTAGCTCTAACCACTGTCTGGTGAAATCTGTATCCACACACTCCCCACCAGATCCGAGTCCCAGAGGACCTCGGCGGATGTGGCGATACAAGTCAGCGGAATGGGATGGGATGCGATCTTTTTTCGCTTCCTATCCTTGGCGGCCTGTCTGCTTCTCTTCTGATGACCCGTCAGCTTGTGCGGAAGCCGTAACAGGGGTGCTACGCCAGGGCATGGAATACTACATTCCATTCTCGGACGTGGCATCCTCTGGTGGGACCCGCCCTTGGTTCGATGCCGACTGCGGACGTGCCGAAGCGCAAAAGCAGGCGGCATACTTGGCATGGGCGGATGCCAGGCGCCGTAGGGCTGATGACATTCATCAAAAGAAGAGAGCCTTTAAACGGGCTGCCAAGACATGCAAAAAGGCATTACGGATGGCTCGATTTAACCACATTGGCCGTATAGGGAACAAACTAGCTTCCTACCCAGCGGGAAGTAAAGCTTTTTGGTCCCTGGCCAAGGCGGTTGAAACGAACTTCTGTCGCTCCTCGCTTCCTCCGCTCCTGAGGTCTGACGGGACGCTGGTTCACACTGCGGTAGAGAAAGCGAATCTATTTGCTTCTCTATTTGCGGAGTCTTCGCGTCTTGACACTGGTGGTGCCTTGCCTCTGGTGGTGCCTTGCCTCCTTCTGTTAATAGAGTATGCAAGACGAATATGTCTCAAATTCGCATCGATCTGGACGTGAACAAGGCCAGTGGTCCCGACGGAATCCCAGCCCTGGTTTTAAAAACCTGTGCTCCTGAGTTGTCTCCAATGTTGACACGTCTGTTTCGCCTTTCCTTGGAGACGGGTCAAGTACCGGTTGCATGGAAGCTGGCCAACGTACAGCCTGTGCCTAAAAAAGGTAGTCGTGCCGACCCTAACAATTACCGCCCTATTTCGGTCACGTCCATACTCTGCAAGAGCATGGAACGTGTACTTAACAATAGACTCCTGGCATACCTTGAAGGTAACGATCTCCTCAGCGATCGGCAATACGGGTTTCGACGTAACCGACCACCTGGGGACCTTCTTGCGTATGCCACTCACATATGGAGCGAGGCCATAGAGAGGCACGGAGAGGCATTAGCAGTCTCCCTCGATATTTCGAAGGCCTTTGACAGGGTATGGCACGACAGTCTAATCGGCAAGCTTCCTGCATTTGGACTTCCTACTGGTCTGTGCAGATGGATAGCAGACTTTCTGAGGGATCGGTCAATACGAGTAGTCATCGATGGCTGCTCGTCTGACCAATTCGGTATTAATGCCGGCGTCCCTCAGGGGCCAGTACTTTCAGCGACGCTCTTTTTGCTGCACATAAATTTTTTTTTTTTTCAAATTCAAATTCAAATTATTTATTTGCACAAATATGGGTACATCATGTTGTTCATAGTTTATACAGTCATATAATAATATAGATCGCCATATTCCGGCTTTCGCCATGCAAAGTTAAGTGACAACAATTTAAGTCAAGATAAAAAAGATTAATTTTAAGGTCAAAAATAGTGGGTTTACGTCATAAGGAATAATTATTATTATTAAGTCAGAAAATAGCATATAGGTAAATTAAAGTTTTAAATCTTTGTCGATAAAAATTCTAATATGTCACAAAATCGAATATCATCTATACATAATATTTAATAAAATTGTTACTATCTAAAATACAATTAAAATTTAATGTCATACAGTTACTCATACATTAATAGTGTATCTGTGTGCTCCAATATTTACATTTCGATTCCGGATATATTGTCCTCTAAAAATTCCTTTATGGAGTAATAGGCTTTTGCCAAAAGTAGACATTTTAATTTACTTTTAAATGAATGGTCGTTTGTTGTTTCCAATAATGTGGTGGGTAAATGGTTGTATAATCTAGGTATCATGCAGAATACACTTTTACTTAGGAGTCCAGTTCTGTTTGGCATGCAGCTTAGTTTTAACTGTTGTCTCCTACTTTTTAATTTTGGAAAGAGATTTGTATTTTGCCTAGCAAACATTATTAGGTCAAAAATATAAATACACGGGAATGTCATTATCTTAATATTAACAAATGTAGATCTACAACTTTCGGTTTGTTTCATTCTGAATATGGCTCTGACGCATCTTTTCTGAGCTCTAAAAATCGCGTCTCTTTCTGTACAATTGCCCCAGAACATTGCACCAAATTTCAATATGGGGGTGACATACCCATGGTATGCCGTAAGAACAGCTGACGTATTGACCGTTCTAGACAACATGTATATTGCGTACGAGTACTGACTAAGTCTCGAGCACAACGTTTCCGCATGCAGCTTCCAACTCAGCTGCGAATCCATCTGCAATCCCAAAAATCTGGTTGTATCAACTATCTCAATCTTGGTCTGCGAGTGGTGAATATTTATGTCATCTACTAACTTGGGAGTCCTATTTTGAAACACCATTAATTTAGTTTTTTCTAAGTTAACTTTAAGGTTATTTAAAGTCAACCATTGTATGATAGTGGTTAATGTGTGATTTATGTCAAGTTCAATCTGAGTTTTGTCCTTGCCCGTAAATATAATTGTGCTATCGTCAGCGAATAAGACACAGTTGTGATTAATGGCTTTAGGTAGGTCATTTATATATATAATGAATAATAATGGTCCCATCACACTACCCTGTGGCACACCAAATTTATTTTCAATAAAATCTGATTTGTAAGTTTTTATTTCTTTGGAAATAGAGCATATTCTAGTTATGTGTGTTGACTGTTTCCTATTGCATAGATAACTCTTTATAAGGTTATGTACATTACCTCTAACCCCATAAGCATATAATTTCTCAAGCAAGATAACATGATCAACATAATCAAATGCTTTTGTTAAGTCCATATAGAGCGCATATGCATGACTTTTTGAATCGATGCTAACCATAATGTGTTTCAAGAATGAGTAAATTGCCAAATTGATACTTTTGTTTTTCCTAAAGCCTACTTGTTCCTTAGTGAATAGGTTATTAGTTTCAAAGTAACTGTATAATCTCTCGTGAATCACCTTCTCAATTACTTTGGATATAACAGGTACTAACGCTATTGGTCTGTAACAGTCCATGTCATTTTTATCATTTTTTTTGAATAAGGGTTTAATAATAGTCTTTTTTAATATTTCTGGGAAGACACCCTGGTAAATGCAAATATTAATAACATGCCCGAGTACATGCGATATTTTATCAGAAACGTGTTTTAAGACTTTGGTAGTAATGTCATCATATCCTGTACTATTAGTCGATTTCAAGTTTGTAATTATTTTGTGTATTTCATTCTGTGTAACAGGTGCCATAAATAAAGATTTTGGTGCAATATCTATACATGTAGGTGCTTTGTTAGGTTCCAATTTTGTAATTTGGTTAATGAAATATTTGTTAAAACTATTAGCAATCTCTAAGGGGCTTTTAATTGTGGTTCCATTGGTGGTTACTATCTGTTGTATTTCCGGCTTTGGTAAGTTAATCTTGCTTCTATTAATAACATTCCAAGTTGCCTTACATTTGTTTCGAGCATTGTTTATATAATGGTCATTTTTAGATTTTTGTGTAAGGTTAATTATACGTTTAAGCCTTGAGGATAGCGTTGTAAAGCTTTTTCTATTGATTTCGGTCTTGGTTTTACGATATTGCCACAGAAGTTGGCGTTTACGTTTGCAGCACTGCTTTATACCCTTAGTGATCCATGCTGCTTTCGGTTTTAAAGATATTTTTATACGTTTTATAGGGAAACATAGATAATAGAACGTACTAAACAAGTCATGAAACATATTAAAAGCGATATTAGGCTCATTACAATCAAAAATCTCATTAAAACTTAAAGCATTTATACATTCTCTAAATTTACTTAAATTTTCTTTACTATAATCCCGGCTTTTAATATACCAATGACCTAGTGAACTACTGACTTTTACTGGGCACGTAATCAATTGCGCACTATGGTCGGACAACGCAAGCTCTAAAACTTCAGTTGAACAGCCGCGAATGTTAAAAAATATATTATCTATACATGTTCCGCTTGCTATTCGAGTGGGTTCATTTATTCCGATTTTTAAATTAAAGGATCTAATAATTTCATTTAGCTCTGTTGACTCTTTGGTATTTTTGAGCATATTAATATTTAAGTCACCACAAATTATTATTTTATTTTTACCAAGGGAGTAGCGATTTAATAGAGAGGTTATCATATCAAAGAATTTTTTTATGTCATTCGAGTATACTCGAGGAGGCCGATAGATACAGAATATATATATTTTATGTTCGGGTAGATGTATACCTGAACATTCAACTATACCCTCAAATGAGAATTTTTTAATGTTTTGGACTGTCAAGAAGCGTTGTGAATTGTGAACAAGAATACAAGATCCACCACGTCGTTTTTTACGACAAAATATAGAACCAACTGAATAATTTGGGACGCACAACAATTTCCAGTCACCCTCAGTCATGTTGTGCTCGGTTATGCATACAATATCTATATTTTTTTTACTAATCAAAGATTCAAGAGATGCAGTCAACACGTCAGACTTATTCAGCAGACCATTAATATTTTGATGTAGCACATTAATTTGGTTGTACACGAAAAAGATCGTCATTACCATCCTCCGGAATGTAAGTGTTACAATTTACTACATTACTATTATTTGTTACCACTTCAATGTGTTGAAATATGGAATAGTCAACTAAAATGTTTTTAATAATATGTTTATATATATCTTCCATGCCTTGTTTATTAATTTTTCCACTTGTATAAGAGAACATGTCTAACGATAAGTTATAATTACTGTCAAAAAAATATGAATATTCATTATTTTGAATGTCAAAGTGTAAAAGTTTATTGAACATTTCAACTTTGTAGTTATAAATCGGGGCACCTGTGATATAGGTTGCTGCACAAATAATCTTGTTGGTGTGGGTCACTTTCTGTAAGGCTTCTTTTATCTGAATTATGGTTTCTATATGGGTTTTGTCTGATCTGACATCATTTTCTCCAATATGTAGTATGCAATAATCATTTAAAGTAAAATCACGAAGTTTCTTCTCAATGTCGTACAAAAGGTCCCTAGCAGTACCATTCGGGACTACATAGTGGCAAAAATCAAAGTAAGGTGAGAATATACCTTCAATGATGGGGAGAGAATGCTTGTATTGGTTAGTGCTTAGGATACATAGTTTGTACTTGGCTTTCATTTCAGTAAATTGGTGTGTTTTCTGAAGTGTAGTCTGCTGTTTTGAGGCTGTAGCTTCTTTTGGCTCAGTGGCGCATGTTTGTGTTTCCTTATTGACCATTACATATGGGTGTTGGGATTTTTTTGTACTATATGGAGTCGATATTTCTGTATCTTTAGAGCTGTTCATCCTATTTGCCTTTGATTTATTTTTGCGGCTTGATCTCGGGGTCATGCTTTTCCTTTCTGGTGTTGAGCATATCTTTCTATATGTGATATTGCATTTTATCATATTCTGCAAATCACTTTTTAGACGAAAGTTCTCACTATTGAGATTTTCTATTTCTAAATGTGCACTCTGTAACTGTCTAGAAAGTGTTTTTATTTGCTCATTTAGGTCGTTTATTATACCACTATTGTCGTGCAAACTTCCAGGTATACTCATCATTGTGGTATCAAACATAGTTCTTTCATTGTTGTTGGATAAATTTGTAATGTCATTTAGTGAGCTAGTTCTGTAAGGTTTTCGGAAAGTAATATTTTCTGTGTCCATTTTTAGAGTATTGTCAGTATTTGTAAAATTTGCGAGTAACGGAACGAAGTTATCTTTATGACTGAAAAGCCTTGAGTCCAAGTTTGGTTATTCAATTTCTGAACGAATATTTTTCTGTCAGGGTTCTATGCACTGTTGTGATTGGTGCATTCTTGATTGAATGGAAATGTAAGAATTAATGAGTTGTCTTTGTTTACATAGAACTGTGCATAATTTGAATTAGTAACAGTTTCTGGATATCTAATAATTAGTTTATTATTGATTAGAATAATAGTTTGTTTATATCAACACCGTGACGGATGACTTAACACTGTTCGCACTGCACTTCACTATTTTAATTTGTACAAAATTGTTTTATTATAGTTTTTTGTCCCTATTGGGATGGTTGTGAAAGTTTTTAATTTCTTTAAAAACACGAAATAGTTCTCACTGATAACACTGTTACTAATGTTCTAGCACTTGTTAAGTGTATTTATGTTGTTTTTAAGCACGTATGTAATACTTAAATATTATTATGAACAATTATTACGCAGATCAATGAACAGAACAGATCCTAAACAAAGACGGGGCAATTTTTATCGATAAACGACCTGCTTATGCCCGGTATCTTTGGGTATGCAGATGACAGCACAGTTGTTGAAAGGTATGTGTCCGGTGCGCGGACTAGCGGAACACAGATCCAGTCTTTAAGAGAATCCATGGTCGAACGTTTGAACTCGACCTTGAAAGCAGTGTCCGACTAGGGTGACGCCAACTTGGTTAGGTTCAATGCTAGCAAAACCCAGGCGTGTCTATTCTCCGCCAAACGGAGTCAATTTCCGCTGACTCCTACTTTCCGGAATGTATCCGTACCGATAACCGATCGTCTTGAGATTCTTGGTGTAACTCTGACGCCCACACTCAAGTTTGGCTCCTATATAGAGTCAAAAGCGCAACTGGCTGGTAGGAAGTTGGGTGTCCTATGGAGGGTGAGACGGTACTTCACGCCGAAACAATTGTTGAGCCTGTACCAAGCACAGGTTCGGTCCTGTATGGAGTACTGCTCTCATCTTTGGGACGGCTCGGCAAAATATCAGCTGGACGCGTTAGAGCACATTGAGAGGCGTGCCAGGAGGCTCATCGACGATGATGCGCTAGTGAATGCTCGGCTTCAAAGCCTCGAACACAGGCGTAAGGTTGCAAGCCTTTCGGTTTTCTACCAGATACATTTCGGGGAGTGTGCGGGGGAATTGCACAACTTGATCCCCCCTAGTCCTTTCCATCATCGTACCACAAGACAATCCGCGAAGCGTCACCGATTCATGGTAGATGTTCCGCCCACACGCACGAAGCGCTTCGCTTCAAGCTTCCTTGTGCGTACTGCTAAAGAGTGGAATTCTTTGCCAGAGTCTGTATTTCCTGAAGGTTTTTTTTTTTTTTTTTTAAGGGGGGTAAATCATCGAATGACTTCTCCCGCCTGGGTGAGGCGGGAGGGAGTGTCAGACCACCCCGTTCCTTCTCCTGCACGTCGAGCCGGAGCCCCGGTTACCCGTTAGGTTCTTCGCGACTCCGAATCGGCATCGGCCGTATCGGGCCCCATCTGTGGTGGTCTGATGGCTCTTTGAGGCGCGCGCGGAACGCGACGCGCCGTACGCTCGGGTTCCTGAAGGGTATAACCTGGGAGTCTTCAAGGCCCGAGTGAATAGGTTGTTTATGGGACGACGTGCTCCATCGTAGACCGCATCATCGCTTACCATCAGGTGAGATAGTGGTCAAACGTCGCCCGATCCAATATAAAAAAAAAAACAAAAAAAATCTAGTTTCAGTCGTATTAAGTTGAGCAATTGCTCATGAGATGAGTTATGATGCTATGAGTCCCTAGCGAGGCTTGAAACTAGTCGAATTGTCTTGTCAGAGTTATAAGAGTATTCAGTACAAAATTAACATTATTCTATAGTCAGAATTTTAATTAGATTCCAGATTTGACAATAGCTACTATCATTTTGTGAAATAATGATACCACATATAATAGTGTAGTGATGAACACAAAAATCGATAAACAATCAGTAAGTGAATAAACAATAAGTGTGTGTGTTTTATAATAAATGTTACAGAAAGTGACAGGATAGCGATAGCGATGACGACGAAAATTTATAAAATAACTTATTACTATAATATATCTATCTGTTTTATTTGTCATGTTCCTTCATGTATACATTTTTTATTTATTTCACACACAATTATAAAAGAAAAGTCTCAGATCTTTAATTAATCGTCAAAACTAAATTATCGGTGTAGAAACATTTAATTTCCTGATATACTTAGTTTACGAGAGTAAAATTATAAACGAAGACAATCGATCCAGAAATATTGCATTTCCATATCGAATAATTTCGCAACGTCACTATTTAGTACTTGTCATAACGTCGCAACACTGAAATTGTCAAATCTGGAATCGAATTAAAATTCCGAGTATGATCTACCTAAAAGTCTAATCTAAAAGTCGTGGTGGCCCGGAGGTTTAAGACGCCCACTTCTCATGCATGAGGGTGCGAGTTCGAAACCTACCAACGGCAAGTACCAATGTGACTTTTTCCGAGTTATATGTACTTTCTAAGATTATTTAGACACCACTGACAATCGGTGAAGGAAAAACATCGTGAGGAAACCTGGATTATAATTTTTAATTATAAATTTGTAATCGCCAACCCGCATTGAGCAAGCGTGGTGATTAACGCTCTAACCTTCTCCGTGTGAGAAGAGGCTTTGCTCAGCAGTGGGCACTTATAGGCTGGTGATGATGATGATGATGTATGATCAACCGATCATAATTTTTCACAGACATCATATCACATCACCAGCCTATAAGTGCCCACTGCTGAGCAAAGCCTCTTCTCACACGGAGAAGGTTTGAGCATTAATCATTACCATATATTATGTAACGATTATTGTGGGTGTCGTGATGGCCCGGAGGTTGAAGACGCCTGCTTCTCATGCATGAGCGTGCGGGTTCGAAACCTACCAACGGCAAGTACCAATGTGACTTTTTCCGAGTTACTTAGTTTTCTAAGATTATTCAGACACCACTGACAAACGGTAAAGGAAAATATCGTGAGGAAACCTGGGCTTATAATTTCTAATTATAAGTTTGTAATCGCCAACCCGCATTGAACAAGCGTGGTGAGTAATGCTCCTTCCATGTCAGAAGAGGCTTTGCTCAGAATTGGGCATTTATTGGCTGTTGATGACATATATTATACAAGGTGTAGTTTTGAAACCGTGTCATTTTTCGGGGGCTTATCACAGAAGTCATAAAGGTTCAATGTAGGAGAAAATTTCGGGCCAATAGTTAAAAATACGGCTATAATAAATCGTTTAAGTTCGACAGTATTTCAGAATAAGCGACAACAATGTTTCTTATTGGAGTTTTATGGAATTAGGAATAATATCAATTATGTGTTTGAGTTTGTGTGTTAAGCCGCGTTATAAAGCTAGTTACAAGACGGCGGCGTGTAGTTCGCACTTACGGATTTCCTTAATTTCAGAAAAATGAAAAATATTTACCTACAATGTTTTTTATTGATTCGGACTCAGAATCGATAGCCGAGTTACCTCCTAGAAAATGGCGCGGCTTTAAAACAACACTTTGTATATTTACCGTCTCCATAGCCAATACAACATCAGCACAAGGTTGGCACACGAGATGTCTCTTCTTCCTAGGCGCGTCGTAGTACGCCACTACCGCCGGACTGGCCGGTAGGAAGCAGACCTCGGGGCCACTGAGGCAACGGTCGTTTACACACTGACGGGGCTTGTCGACCTCTGCCGGCGGTTCTGAACTCGGTTGTATGGTTTCTTCTGTAAAAATGAGAGTAAAAAGTTAATAAAACACAGTGACTCACCGCTTTTTTTAATTGTACAACACGGTTAGTTTGGAGGCTGGGCAACCGGCTGCCACGCAACGTGTCGCGGGTTCAATTCAAGTGTGATCAACAGATTGTTGTTCCGTGTCTGTGTGTCATGTGTATGTGAACTTATATGTTTGTAAACGCACACACGACATAAGAGAAATATCTTAATGTAGGGCAACGTTTTCATCAAAAATTAAAAGATATAAAAATTCGGCCTGTGTAGCGCTACACTACTCATGAATGTGAGTCCCTAGCGTGGCTTGAAACTGATCGAGTTACCTCGTCAAACAGTTACGTAAGCCTTATGTGACATATAATTAATATGTCTTACGAGAGTTCCAATACAACATACCCCAAATACTACTTTGCGAAGATCTGGAATCGAATTCGATATCCGAGACCCTATACACAGCAATCGCACTTTGGGTCCCTTGATCAATAAAATTCGGCACTTTTCTTAATCAAAAATAAATTATTTCCACTGTTCAATACAATAAAACATTAAAACAATAATCACACTTTCATTAATTGATTTTATGACCAACTTATTCGTAGTATTTTTCCAGCAATTTTTTAACAAATAAGTATGTTGTTTGACGCTAAAAAAACGTGACGTCACAATACACAATCTCGTACAAAATTCATAGAAAACTGTCGTTTTTGACAGTTCGAAAATAGTATTGAATTTGACTAGTTGGCAAGAACTCAATTCTCAAAAATGCCATGAACTTTATTAGGCACTTATGTCTAGCCCTTTCAGAAATAAAGAGGCGTAGTATTAGAGAAATGCAATAAGAAATTCCTTACCTTTAGGTGAGCTCTCATCTTCATCAGAGTCCAGGCTGAATATTTCTAGACCTATCTTAGGTTTGACCTGTTCTTCTATTACCTGAAAATAATAATAACAAAGTTGTATTACTATCATTTAACTCGTCGAATACCGGTTTTGTAGACACAATTATAGAACAATAGGTTGCGGTCACCGGTGACCGCTTGGTGTTTGACAGTTTAATTAGACTATGATTATTATCATTTTGTTAATTTATGAGCTCTGGTCTGGCTTAAAAGTAGTCCAGCACGTTCGAACAGTTACGTAAAACAGTCAAAAATATTATTTAAATTTTACGTAATTCGATGGACTAGGGTTACCCAGCCACAACCATAAACAAAAGTAAGTATTTGTACATTTTTATTTATGAACCCCGGTTTAGCTTGAAACTAATTGAGCATCCTCGAAAAATTACATGAGTACGCCGTAAATATTATGCATAAAATTCATAATATTATATTTTGTTGTGTGCCTTATCTTTTGAAAATTAATATGAATAACATGTTTATTTTTCGTATTTTTTATGGTGTCTGAGGCAAACGAGCAGACGGATCACCTGATGGTAACCGATCAGCGCCGCCTATTGATACCCGCAACACCAGAGGAGTCACAGGTGCGTTGCGAGCCTTTTAAAAAGGAATACGCTCTTTTCTTGAACGTTCGAAGGTCGTGCTATATTTTTTATAATAGTTATTATAACTATAGAAAAAGTTAATTATTTATGAATTACCTGAGTAACCGGTATGACCATTGGTTCAGTAGTGCTTGCTGTTTTAATTGAAACTTCACTGGTATTCAGTCTAGCCTGAAAACAGAAATAAAGATCTATTAAATAGTTTTAATCGCAGTTAAAGGCTCAACCTTTTACTGCCGATGGAATGGAACGAAGTCCCTGGCTAAGCTAGTTAAAATATACTTACTAATTTAAGTGGAGGAGGTTTCGGCACTCCACTTATAACGACTTCTCCCTCCTTGGTGACGATCTCTGACGTGTTTCCGGCGGAAGTGCACATAACTTCGATGTCAGTGGGGATGTTGACGTCCGTGACGTCAGACGTTGACGCCTTTTGAACGTCATCCTGTTTTAGACGCTTTGGCTGCGGTTCTGTTTGTTTGTCAATTTCTTGTATATCTGTGGATGGTACAGAAAAATATATGACATGACATAACATAACATTACGCCTTTTATCCTCGAACGGGTAGGTATAGGATAGGTGCACATTATAGTTTATACCCTTGTACACACGGCTACACATCGAGCTTTACATAACCAGTATAAACTGAACGTTAAATGTGCGGAAAGATAATGCGACGCGACACCACGATAAACTGGTTTTGTATAGATTGACGTGTGGCCGTGTATACAATGTAACACCCATTTTTCACTAGTTATGTTAAGAGTTCCATGTAATAGGGGGTGAGCCTACCATATACCGGGCCCAATTCCAGATTCCGTGCTACTACTGAAATTTTTTAAACCCAGTAATACTTTATAAAATATATTGATGTTTTTGAAAAAAACGTCGCCCCACACCAGGATTGTCTCCTGTGTCGTGTGTACGTTTACAAGCATACAAGTTCACATACACATGATACACAGACACGGAACTACAATCTGTGGACCACACACAGAGTGCTCCGTGCGGGGCGGACGCGCTACCGTAGCCGATGGTCACGTACCGCGCCAACGGTGCAGTCAGATTTCAATTCCGGTTGGATGGACCCGGAACAACTATTTGTGGATCACACAAAGAGTTGTTTGGCACGTGCGATGCGAATAGTGGCTACAAATTTACGTCTAGTGTTTCATGTGCGTATTTCCATGAACATTTTTAATTTTTTAGGTAGTAGTGGTAGGCAGAGGTGCACATTATGCCACTGTACAATGTAACACCCACTTTTCACTATTAACTCGTCGAGTACCGGTTTTGTAGACACAATTATAGAACAATAGGTTGCGATCACCGGTGACCGCTTGGTGTTTGACAGTTTAATGTTACGAGCCCCATGTAATAGGGGTGAGCCTATTGCCATATACCGGACACAATTCCAGACTCCGTGCTATTACTGAGAATTAAAAACCCGAGTAATATTTTGCTCGACCCGGGAATCGAACTAGAGACCCCGTGCTCGGCAGTCGCACTTGCGACCACTCGGCCAACGGAGCAGTCAATATATAAATATAATTATTTGAAATTTAAAAAAATATATTTTTATGTTTTTACTTCATACATCAAAAGTACTCCTTATGGCAAGTGGACGAAAACGAAATATATTTCACGGTGTATTAAAGAGTTGATTCAAAAAATCTAAAAAAAACCATTATTAAAATACCCACTTACCATCTTCAGAAGAGCTGCTTTCTTCCAAATCTACAATATTAACAACACTGCTCTCCTGCTGCGTGGTAATCTCCAATTTCTTCAACTTAGTTGGAGATTGTGTGAACGACTTGCTCGGCGAACGTTTCGGTGATTCGTTTTTGGTGATAGGCGATTTTGATGGGGTTTCCTCGTTTTTCTTTTGTTGGTCTGTAATTAAAATATTTATGTTTTAATCAAGTGCCTGTAAGCGTAAGCGGTTTAGAGTTCGATTATCAAGTCGGGCAAAGTTTTTTGAAATTTCGCAGCATTGGCACGGAGTCTGGAACTAGGCTCGGTGTAAGATCGTTTCTATTACACAGGAAAAATAAAATAAATAGAACAATCTGGCAACAGTGAAACAATTATAGAGGTAATATACATATATGGTGGCTGGCAGTGGTTGGATGAGAAGAGCTAGGCCCGAGCTCAGTGGCGTGCCTTTGCCTACTTGCCAATTATTCAAATTCAATACTTTTTTTGAACGGTCAAAACGACAGTTTTCTATGAATTATTTTTAGCGTCAAATATCATACTATTTTCTTAAAAAATTGCTGGTAAAATACTAAAATAAAGTTGGTCATAAAATCAATTAATGAAAGTGTGATTATTTTTTAATATTTTATTGAATTGAACAGTCGAAAAAATTTATATTTCATTATGTAAAGTAGGTACTCAAATGGAGAGGCCTATGTAAAGAAAGAAAGAAAAATCGTTTATTTGCACACCGTCACAAGGTACAATAACAAAAAAAAAGTATGTCCAGCTGTGGACGAACACAGGCGGATGAGTCATCATCCTATCCTATTAAACTTACATTTATTTATGGGATAAGCCGGTAAACGACCAGACATATCACCTGATGGTAAGCAATCGGCGTCGCCCATGGACACCTGCAACACCAGAGGCGTTACAAGTGCGTTACCGGTCTTTTGGAATTAGGAATTTGAGGATTGTTGGGGATTCAGGAATTGGGGAATGGGAGGGGGGGGGAGGTAATTGTTCATCTGGTAACCTCACTCACACGACGAAACACAACACAACGTTGATTCACGTCGGTCTTCTGCTCGGCCGTGGTATAACTCCGGTCGAGCCGGCCCATTCATGCCGAAGCATGGCTCTCCCACACTTACATCCTAAATGTTGCCAATAATCGAAACTACATTTTCTTAACATGATGTACCTAAATAAACAAAGAACCAAAACAGTGTTGCTAACATTAACCCAAAACTTGCCAGACCGAAAAAAAAACCAAAAATAACTCCCTACCTTCAGCTTCCTTCGGCTCTGTGGTCTGACTTCTGACCTCGGTCGTACTCTCCTCTACTTCATTGTCAGACGTGTCCGACAGTTTCACAGTCTCTACGTCCATCTGGTCTGACGTTACTTGTTGTTGCTGTAAACAAATAATAATAATAATAATATTCTTTATTGTACACCACATAAACACATAGGACAAACAAAAATTAATATAGTGCACAATGGGCGGTCTTATCGCACAAGGCGATCTCTTACAGACTACCTTTGGATGGAGCTGTAATAGGAGTCAGATATGGGTCGTCAAGTGTACAAGTTAAAGACTTTAAAAAGAAAATAATAATAATATAATAATAATAATACCGTGTAAACCATAATATATATATTATATATATATATATATATATATATATATATAAATAAATATATGTATGTACCTCTATATGCCTACATAAAAGTTATAAAAATAAGAATAAAATAGAACATAATACATAATGGTGTGTAAGTGTGCGTGTGTGCGTTTATGCATGTATGTGTACGTGTGTTACCATGTTAAGTAGGAGACAAGAAAAAACTATAAAGTTAGATAAAATTGTTTAACTAGTTTTTTAAATTGTGATATGGTTTGAGCTCGCCTCACTGCAATCGGTAGAGCATTCCACAACCGTGCTGCTTGTGTACTGTATAGGACTTGTCGAAAAATGTAGTGGAATGCAAACAGACGTTTAATTTCAAGCTCTCCGATGATCTTAAAAACTTCGTATGTGAGTTGCCAAGGTACTGTTAGGATGGCGCTCCGGGAGTCCCTTCGGGAAATGACACCACAAATGCTGCTAATAATTTCTTTATTCAATTCACAACTTTCGACTTACAATAATTACTGTGTGAAATAAAACGGAACGGTGTTAATAGTTGAATAACTTAATCTGAAGTGACTCTATACACAACTAAGACGTATATTTTATTCTATATGGCCAGTGGTGGGGGGTTATCCCTTAATCAATAAATTATACTTGCGCGTATAAGTGCCACAGGATGTATCGATTGCTTTAATTGCAATTTAAATGTATAGGGCTTTGTTCATAACAATGTAAGAGTGCTTAGATCTTTGTTAGTAACAATATAACGATTGTTTAGGTGGTAATTTAAAAGTATAGATCTTTGTTACCAACAATGTGAAGATTGTTTAGATTGCAATTGACAAGTATAGTAATTCATTGTTAGTAACAATGTAAGGATTGATAAGATTATAATTTATAGGTATGGTTCTTTGTTAACAACAATGTAAGGATTGTTTAGATTATAATATACAATAAGGCCTTGCTCATAACAGTACGTAAAACGTTCTTTTAGATAAAAAGGGGTAGTGGGATTAAAAAGTACATTGTATATTTCATATTGTATACAAATATACATGTTGTATTTTATTCAGTTCTGAAAGATATTTAAAATACATTTTGTGTTTGAAAATTAAGAAACTATTTCATCAACAGCCTATAAGTGGCCATTGCTGGCCAAAGGCCTCGTCTCACACGGAGAAGGTTCGAGCAAAAATCACCACGCTAGCTCAATGCGGGTTGGCGATATCAAACTTATAATTAGAAATTATAAACCCAGGTTTCCTCACGATGTTTTCCTTCACCGTTTGTCAGTGGTGTCTAGATAATCTTAGAAAGTACATGTAACTCGAATGAGTCACCACGACCTATTTAGTGAAACCTATTTAGTCCTGTATTTGACAGGAGTCAAGGATAAGAAAAGAAAAAAAGTGTAGTATGTCCAGACGGACATTTAAAAATAAGTAAGTCATTAATAATCTCATGAGTTATAATAGACATGATCTTATTAAATTAATTATGATTAACGGCTTGCTCTCGTAACTATTTGACGAGGTACCTCGACTAATTTCGAGCCATTTTAGGGGCCCATAGTCATCAGTGGCGTGCACAGGTTTTCGAGACAGGGTAGGCAACTAAATATCGTATGATTAAACCCCTCCCCCCCCCGCCGGTCATACAATCATACTCGCACAAGACAGGTACATGTACATACATAATACATTTTGAAAAATGCGTTCAAGAATATTGTGGTGTATTCTTTCGCCAAATTACATACACTGACATCTCGCGTATTTTTTGTGAAGTACTTCATCAGCTATTGAATAAGCCAACAAACTTACAAATAATGAAAGATCTATTATTTATTTTAATAATGAAGCATAAATTTGATGAACCAAATTTCATTATGGAATTGTTAAGTTTAATCAATCTGTTCAAAATCATAATATATTACGAATGTAAGAGCGTAGGTACCTACATTATTTTGAAACGTTGTAAATGGCGCATCTTGAAGTTTCAATAACTTCCTTTTAACTATTATAATAATAAAGACAAATCCTCGTTTAAAATTTCTATAAACCGACAAAGCGTAAAAAATTTAAGCTTTAATTAAAACACTTAAAACATATTTGTTAAACACGCAATTATAAAAATACATTCGCATTATATCGAACGAGTTCAGAAGTTTCAACAAAAAATTCAATAGATGGCGCTGGTGTACTCCATTCATCAGTACTTTACGATATACAGATTTTATCAATATAAATCCTTTTATGATTTAATTGTTTTTAAAAATACAAGAACTTGTTGCTGTTTTATTGTTTTAGAATTCTTAATAAAATACGATCGTTTTCCAAGTGATGAACAAACTTTCCTCTAATTTTTTAGTTGCAAACATTTTGTCAAGCAAAAGGAATCGTGTAATATAATTATGAATGGTTATTCTGTACCGTGACCATGGTCGTGAACATCACGCATGCGCAGTGCATACTTTTGGTACATTACTTTCGTGACGTCACAACTAGCAGCCAAGATTTAAGGATTCATTGTTTTACAAAGGCGCGTATTTATGTTAGCCGTTTTTTTTACAAACTCTTATTTTATTATTGAATTTTAATAAACGCGTTTGTACATTTTATGTATGTTATATATTCACGATATTTATAGGTAGGCAAAGCCTTTTCGTCTATATGGACTGCACGCCACTGATAGTCATGACTAGCATTGCACACCACGACGTGGTGAACAGGTTGCAGGCAATTTTATGAGGACGAACCCCAGTGTGGGTTCAAACTAATCGAGTAAATCGTTAAACATAAGTACTTTTGCACGACTGCACAGGTAGCGCGGTGGCTGGATAACCGCCTACCACGCAAAATGAAGCGGGTTCGATTCCCGCGCGGAGCAACTCTTTGTTTGATCCAAAAATTGTTGTTTCGGGTCTGGCTCTCATGTGTATGTGAACATGTTCTTTTTTATGGCATAAGCCGGTAAACGTGCAGACGGATCACCTGATGGTAAGCAATCGGCGTCGCCCATGGACACCTGGAACTCCAGAGGCGTTACAAGTGCGTTGCCGGCCTTTTGGGGATTAGGAGTTTGAGGATCGTTGGGGATTCAGGAATTGGGGAGGTTGGGAAAGGGGAGAGTAATTGGGCCTCCGGTAATCTCACTCACACGACGAAACACAACGCAAACGTTGCTTCACGTCGGTTTTCTGCGGTTTTGTGTCTATGTCTGTAAACGCACCCACGGGAGAAACTCCTAGTGTAGGACAACAGAAATAAAAAAAAATGAAAATTTAGAATTGTTACCTCAATTTTTACTCCATTTGTACCAGGACCATCTTCTAATGCAGGTACAGCATGAGCTCCAGAATTAGAATCGTCTTCCTGTATCGTTTCAGCGTGGATTTCCAGCTGTAAAATAAATTATGACTTACTAGCTGACCCGGCAAAGTACGTATCGCCTCAAACCTTTTATCTCGTCTTTTAAACCTTCCCTGGACTTCCACGAACGATTCAAGACCAAATTTAGGCAAATCGGTTCAGCCATTCTCGAATAACGAACGAAAATTCATTTTTATTAATATAGATTTACTGAAGTACACAATATGGTAGTTGACAGGTAGTCAAATTCAATACTTTTATTAAAATGTTAAAAACGATACTTTTCTATGAATTTTGTATTGGATCGCAAGTTATGACGTCATCATATTTCTGCGTCAAACAGCATACTTATTTCCTTAAAATTTTCTATGAATTTTGTATTGGATCGCAAGTTATGACGTCATCATATTTCTGCGTCAAACAGCATACTTATTTCCTTTAAATTTTCTATGAATTTTGTATTGGACCGCAACTTATGACGTCATCATATTTCTGCGTCAAACAGCATACTTATTTCCTTTAAATTAGCGAGAAAAAATCCAAAGATGAGAGTATGATTATTTTTTAAATATTAGTTGCATTGAAAAGTTGAAACAATTTGTTTTAAACCTAGGAAACTAACCAATTGCGTACTTTACTTGCCAACTAGTCAAATGCAATACTTTTTTCGAACTGTCAAAAACGACAGTTTTCTATGAATTTTGTACGAGATTGTGTATTGTGACGTCACGATTTTTTAGCGTCAAACAGCATAATTGTTTGTTAAAAATTTGCTGGAATATATTAAAATTAAATCTGTTATAAAATCAATTGATGAAAGTGTGATTGTATTGTAATATTTTATTGTATTGAACAGTCGAAATAATTTATGTTTGATTAAGGCAAAAAAACCGACATCAAAAACCAATAACAAACAAAAAGTCAAAAATAAAAAGCAAAAAATCTGATAGGTTACCCACCCACTGATGGGTTAGAAGTCGGTGCCATAAGTTCCATTCAAAATTATTCATTAAAACCTTAATAGGTACCTAATTCACAATTTTGTGGGTATTAAGTTATATCATTATGATATGAGGAGTTCCCTTAACAATTACACTTCTTCATCATCAGACCCTTAATGACAGCCCCACGTGTAAAGTCCTCATCAATACAAATTAATCAAGCCCAAACACAAGATAGTTACTGTATACCGTTGAGGAGTTCCCTTAACAATTACACTTCTTCATCATCAGATCCTTAATGACAGCCCCACTCTATCTAGGTGTGAATTCCTCAGCAATACAAATTAATCAAGCCCAAACACAAGGTAGTTAATATAAACCGCTGAGGAGTTCCCTCGACTGTCTGTCGGCTGCATAATCAGGTCGACTATAGACCCTTGTCAAATTGTAGTGTTTAAAAATCGTAATTGAAAAACATAATAGACGCATTACTCGCCCATAGAATTTTCGAAAGATCCCCTCGGTTTCCCTAGGATCCCATCATCAGATCCTGAACTCATGGAAATGGGACCATCTCGGGAGTATACCCTTTCAAACAAAACAAGAATTTTGAAAATCGGTTCACAAATAGCGGAGTACTGCGCGAACAAACAGAAAAAAAAAATAATAAAAATCAGCCAAACATAGTATCTCCTCCTTTTTTTGAAGTCGGTAAACAAGGCAGCTACCCAATTGTGACGTGAGTAATTATTAAAACGGATTTTTAGTTAATTTAGAATGTCTCACGATAGTTATTATAAAAACAAAATGTCTTACCGTCTCAAAATTACAACTTTCGTTGTCAACCTCCATTTTGACTTCTGCATTCTGAGGTTCACTAGGGCTGAAGCTGAACATGTCATCCTTGAACTCTGGAGTGTCCAGGTCCTTGCAATCCTCGTCTTTAACTAGTTCATGCTCGGAGGCAGGTGGATTCGAATCTTCTGATTGTTCTGCTGATACCTGGTTGCTGCTTTCTGAAGAGGGAAGGCATCTCATATTAGGAAAAAGATATGAAGTACATTCATAACCTCTCGCCGCCTAACATAACGCCTTTTATCCTCGAAGGGGTAGGCAGAGGTGACACTACGGCAGTTAATGCCACTGTACAATATAGCACCCACCTTTCACTATTTATGTTATGAGTCCCATGTAATAGGGGGTGAGCCTATGCTACTAGTTGGAATTACACCATCTATTGGTTAATTCTATCTCATAAAAAGCGACTTCTGTAACTCACCGTCCAGGTCGAAATCCTCATCATCATCGCCATCATCATCATCCTCCGGTTCCTCGTCATCTTCCATCGCTCGACCTAATGACTCAGCCAGGAGACCTAAACTGTCTGACACTTCAGCAACTCCATTTGAAGTGTCCGGAGTCATTTCATTGCCAACAGTGGCTGAACTTGGAGCAGCAGTTGCAGTTGCAGTATCAGCAGTGTCAGTTGCAGTTTCAGTGTCAGCAGCGTCAGTTGCAGTTTCAGTGTCAGCAGCGTTAGTTGCAATTGCAGTATCAGTGGCATCATCAGCCGTTGTTGCAGCTGCATCGTTACTCGTAGTTGCAGTTGTATCTTTAGTTGTAGTTGCGGTTGTATCGTTCGCTATAGTTGCAATTGCAGCGGTAGAGGTGCTGGGGGCGTTTCCGGGGTTAGTCAAAAAGGCGGGTAATGGTTCAATATCTGTTTGGCATGATGTATCTGAAAAAGTTGATAAAGTATTTTCTTATGAGTGACGACGAATTTTGATTACCGGATCGAGCTATTGGCCGAAAGCGTAATTTTTGAACAAAGGCGTGTTAAAACTATGAATTATTATTTAGATTCAATTATAATTTTTTTGTTGTAGGTCGTTGTAGGTCCAGGTTTATAAGAGACTACTGCTTCCTCGATTCCTGATTTTAGTGCGAGACGCGCAGTACGACGTCAAGGTTCTTTGGCACGCAGTTTTATCCATATGTCATAGTAGTTGAGGTTGATTTAAAACTGATTTATTCTCAGTCTCTTCGGCGCACGTCCGCCGGTGTACACTGGGCCTAAGACTAAGACACTAGGCAGCAGTAGGTACTCTAATAAACCTGGAAGTATAACTGAGAATTTACGAACATCGAAAACTCTCAATAAAAAATAATAATTGCATCCAAGTAGTAAAAAAAAGTTATTTTCTCTGTCTCCCTTAATCGGCACCCTTAGTTTATAGTTCAGTAATTTGGTAGTTTTACCTGGAATGTTTGCAGGAGTTTTGGAAATCTGCAATTTTGTAGATTGATGTGCTTTTATCGATGCGACACTCGCACCGCCATCTTGGAAAAATTGCGGCCAAAAACTTTTTGCAACAATTATTTTCCTACCCTAAATACTCATAAAAATACACTTTGCGGTGCTCTGGCGCAAAAACCATTCATATAACAAAAAAACGGTCTAGACATAAATTGTAGAAAATTGTGAATACTTTAATTTTGTAGTTAAAATGCACAGACACAAAAGAGATATTGTATATTTTTTTTTTCAAAATTTTTTTCAAGATGGCAGTCAAAAACAAAGTTGCAAAATGGAAATCGGAAAAAGCACATCAAAATCTACAAAATTGCCGATTTTCAAAACTGCCGGAAGACTTTCAAGGTCACCCCCATATTTCCTACTTAATAATAATCACACTAATAGAGCAAAAATTAAAACAAAAAAGCGTTGAAAACAACTTACTGCAAACATAAACAGTCTCTTCCACGGGCATAACAATGGGAGCATGATCCGCAAACATCTTCTCCAAACTATCCTCAATACTCTCACTGGGGACATGCCTTCTCCAATCCATAGCCTCCGTAACATTGCTCTCTTCTCTCACTGGAGCTGGAGCTGCTGCAACTGGAGCCCTAACATCCTGTATGGTATCCTGTTCATCATCATCATCACTCAGACTATCCATACCGTCTAAGCGATCCAGTCCGAAAGACAGATCGTCAATGTCTAAAAGCTCTTGGGTTGGTATTTCTAGCATTGCGTCTGGTCTGTTTAAGCGGTGATTTGTTTTTATTGGGGCTGGGGATGAAGCAGCTTCACATAATGACATGTTTGGTGACACGTCTTCTGGGGTTGCTGATCTGTCTTGATCAAATTCTTGTTTTATAGTTTTCTTTTCTGGTTCAGGCGATTTTGATTCTTTTTTAATTGTTTTATTCACATCTTTGTCTAGATTTTCATGTTCAGCTGGTTCTTCAGAGTTTACTTCAGTTAATATAGCTGGATTTTCTGTTTTGTCTTCTTTATTTCCAGCATTTTCAGCGACTGGTTCAGAAATTTCTTCTTGAACTATGTTAGTGACTGGATTTTCAGTATCATCTACATTTTCAGCCTGTTCCTTATTATTTGAAGTTTCTTCTGTTTCACTTGTCTTTTTTAATTCAGTATCACTTTGAACTTGTGTAGTACTTCGATCAGAGTTTTCCGTATTTCCAACTAAATCATCTTTTTCATTGCCATCTACTTCATCGTGGGTAATAGACTTATTATTACTTTCAACTAGGGCAGTTTCTTCTTTTATTGTTATATCTTTGCGTGAACCATCTTCAATTACTTCTATTTCTACTTTTATATCTACAGTCTGATCTTCATCTTTTACTACTTTCATATCAATTTGATCTTCATTCTTATTTTCAATTTGCTCTTCATCTTTCTCAATTTTAATATCCATGCCATTTTGAGATTCCCCATCCTCTTTTAATAGTTCTCTTTCTTTATCATCATCTACAGCATCCATGGATTCTGCATCAGGTATCAATTCAGCCACATCAGTCTCTGCTAAGAGTTGATCTTCCAGTAAAGCATCATTATTGTCATCAATTTCTTTACTTTCTGAAGTTTCTTTTTCAAGAATTTCTTTGGGAACGTCTTCATCTTTCTCATCTTTTGGAAGTTTTTCTTCTATTTTGTCAACTTCAGTATCCATAACAATATCAGTGAAAGATGTTATTTCACATGCCGATATTTCCGTCTGTTTGGTACTTTGAGATTCTACAGACTTATCTTCCTCTATTTGATCTGCAGATTTTTCTGAAGATTCATTATCATTTTTGGTTATTTCTTCAGGTTTGTCTACAACAGTCATTTCAGTGTCTTCATCAAGTTTGTTGTTCTCATTAAGAATATCATGACATTCTTTTATTACAGCATCTTCTTCTGCTTGCAATGTTTTTGAATTAATATCATCTTCTAAAAATTTATTTTCTACTTCAGAGCTTTCCAGATTAGATTTTGGTTCAGGATTCTTATTAGAGTCATCCAAGTGTTCAGTTTTTTCAGTAGTTTCTGTATGTTTGTCTGGTTCGGTGGTCGTTTCTGAAGGATCCGCCAAAAGCTGTTCTTCCAATAAGTCTTCAGTTTTAGGGGAAGGTTTACCTTTGCTGGTTCCTTCAGGTTCCATGCTTTCATCATCATCCCATTTCAGTTCCATCTCATCTTCATCTGTTTCTTTATTGTTTGATTCCTGAGAGTTCATAACCGGTGATTCTTCAATGTTTTTAAAGCCATCATCAGCTTCTTTCTCAGGAGGAGTCAAACTTTTTTCACGATTCACTTGAATCACATTGTCGTTGGCTGTATGATCACCAATACCTTTGTCATCATCGGGTGTAAGAGACTCTTTCGGGATTTCAGTTAGATTTGAATCTTTTTCTTCAATTGCTTTCGAGTTCTTATCAGAAACGTCTTTTCCAGCGTCGCCGACGTTTTCATTAGTTTGTTCCTTCAAAACACCTTGTGTCTCAGTTAAGCCGCTATCGATTTGGGTGTCACCATTCGAATTTTTAGCCGATGTAATGCCCTCAAGAATTAATTCCGACTTTTTATCACTTTCTTCTTTACTCAGCGGCTCATTATCAACATCAGCACTATTTTTGTCAACGTTAGCACTCATATTGAAGCAAAATAATCAAATTTATTAACAAAAACAAATTAATAATGATTCCAATCACGATTTGTTGGTGGGAAATCGCTGATTTTTATCGTTTTAAACTTAGAAACTAAAAACGTAATAACAACTAGTTTAATTGTGTGCGCTATAATATTGGATTATTTATAGTAGGTAGTTTAAAATAATAAAATATTTCACATCAATGCAAAAATAGCATTTCTGCTGTTTGCCATTTTCGTTGAATTGAATGACAATTTGTCAAACTTGTTTGACAGCTGCTAGCTAGAGAATGTTGCCAGTTTAATAATTATTCGCCCTTTCGAATGGTCGCGATCAAGTTTGGACATTGAACACCGATGATTTCGCTAATACTTATGTTTTATTGTAGATTTTAGACCCTTAATATTCGAATGAAAAAAAGTTAAAAATGTACATAAACACTGTGGCGCGCGCTGTTTGCTGAACATGGTTACGCGCGGGCGCGCGTCTCGATTAAGTTAGCAATTGACTTACATCGTTATATTTATTTACCTTGATAATATTGGATTATAGTTTGCAAGTTAAGCCGTACTGCTATTTTGAATCATACTAATTTCTTTAATTAAAAACAAAAATAATATGTATAATAATTACCGGATCAATCTAGCTTTTTTATTTCTGGTATGCTTCGTCGATTACGTTTCAGCGTTCCACCCTCGTAATTTCATTAAACCTTTAGCCACGGGTCTATCCAAAGAGTATAGTAATATATAGGGTAGGTCTATCTTTCTTTATCGTCTAGCTTCATCCTTTTCTCTATTTTTGATAATATCCATCTACCCGTCAAAATCAAGTTTTAAAATTTTTCACATACCTGGAACTCGACAATAAATATTTTGTTTGCAGTGACTGCCGATTTCGCTAGTAAATTCAGTGAAAATATACAGAATTTCTAATTAAGCTAATTCCGTTCCATACGCGGCGCCTCAACTTGATGGAAAACTAAAATTGTCAATTTCATCACAGCATCAGTGATTTGCGTTTGATATTTTATTTGGCTTACTATATACTTTCGTAAAATTGTGTTTGTTACTGGTTTTATCGTAAAATTTGTTACGAAACGTTGTTTGTAGAGCTTGATTGATATTCGTTCATTGTTTTGGTGCATCTAAGCGTCAGTTAGCATACGGTAGAGTGTTGAGAAAGTTGAAAATCAGTTTTGAGGTTCGCGAGAAATTTTGAGCTGTTGTAAACATGAATACTAGCTACTTTTCACCTCGATTGATGGTTGGGGCTGCTATAGTTGGCATTGTTGGAGCCGCTGGAGTCTTTATATACGAACAGGTGTATGCTGAGAAGCGGAGAGCTATGCTAGGTTAGTAAACCCAATTAACTTTTTTCGGAACACGTTTTGGCCATGAAAACCTCTATTTACGAGAAAAAGTGTTTAGTAAAAATAAATTGCGTGAACATAAAATTATCTTCAAATGCTTTTGTTATTATAGTAAAGGTTATGGTTTTGTTATTATAATTATGAATTCTTTTAAATCTAGTTAGACATGTTATCGGTTTTCGAACTTTAACGAAATGAAGATAAGGTGGGTAATTCTAATATGAATCCTATGTTAATCAATTGGATTTATTTTTAATAAATCAAGTATTAACATTATTACCATAGTATAAAAAGGAAAACTAAAGTATATCTGACCTCTTTAGTAAAAAAAAAAATAAATATAAAAGATGTCTAGAGATTACATCATGTAGGTACTGAGATGTTGAACATAAAACCACAAAAGTTTATTTTGCTCCATTAATTAACTTTTAAAATACAATTTTCTATTAGTGTAATTGACACATTTAGAAAGAAAGAAATAAAGAAAAATATTTATAATGCCACGACACACAACAAGAATATAGGTACACACAAAAAGCCCATGGTGCGTCACAGCAAAAAGCTGTAGCTTATATATTTAAGTGAATTATTATTTATTTATTATAGTCTATTTCTTATATATCTTATTGGAAAATACAGCATATTGTCCATTAGTTTTGCTGTCAGAAGCTAATTATGAAAGGTCTTCAGCAAGATTTGCAAAAATGAAGACAGTTTTTAAAGTACCCACTACCAACTTTAACTTCTATTAACTTCTGAAATGAAAAATCCACAATACTTGTTCATATAAAACAGTCTGTATTGCATCAGAAATAAGGTCTATAATGGAGTAAGTGGAGAGTGTTCACTGTTCACCTCTCAGGGACTGGGTAGTTGGCTAACAATTTTCAATAGATAAAAACTTATTTACCTCTATACTTAGGTACTGTAGCAACTGTCGTTTTTGTTTATCAGCTCATTATCATAATTTTTATTAACAATTGTATAAATTAATAAAGTGTTAATTGTAACAAAAACATTTGACACACAGTTTATGAATACTAACATCTAAACTAGGCCAAGCCTGTACCTTAGATGTTAGTTCCTTCCATTGAGACAGAATATCATTTATCAACCAAATTGGCGATTAAAAAACGCCAATTTAAAAGGACTGTTGTGTAATAAAGCGAAAGAGGTCTGGGAAAATCGTAGCAATTGGCATTCCCTAGTCTCTGCCTACCCCCATGGGAGACACCTGGACTCGGAACAACAATCTGTGGATCACACAATGAGCTGTTCTGTGCGGGAAGCGATGCCGTGACACGTTTCACGGCAGCCGTGCAGTCACGTCAGACAGATGCCGAATTTAAGACAAAATTAACCGTCTGATATCATCTTTAATAGGTACTCATATTATTTACTTTAGGTTAAAATGTAAATTTATGTTAATTTACATAAGTAAGACTGACAAGTTATATTATAAACAAACATTTAAGGATGGGTGTAAGTGCTCTCAACATTTGTATTAGTTGTTCTATCACTACATAGTACAAAACAAAGTCGCTATCTGCCGTCTGTCTGTCTCTATGTATGCTTAGATCTTTAAAACAGCGCAATGGATTTTGATGCGGTTTTCTTTAGATAGAGTGATTTTTAAGGAAGGTTTATATGTACAATACAGGCACACGGCACTCGTGCGAAGCCGGGGCGGGTCGCTAGTTCTAAATATTATTTTATGACATTAGACTGCCTCGTTGCTTGGCCGAGTGGTTGCTGGTGTGACTGCCAGGCAAGGGGTCTCGGGTTCGATTCCCGGGTCGAGCAAAGTATTAACAGGTTTTTAAAAAAAATCTCAGTAGTAGCACGGAGTCTGGAATAGTGCCCGGTATATGGCAATAGGCTCACCCCCTATTACATGGAACTCATAACATAAAATAGTGAAAAATGGGTGTTACATTGTACAGTGGCATAATGTACACCTCTGCCTAACCATTCCAGGATAAAAGGCGTGATGTTATGTTAGATTACATTTTTAAATATTACTTACAAACAACAACAAAAAAAAATAGAAGCCGACCAGTAGCGGGAGCATGGTCCAAGCTAACGGTGGTTAGGGCTCCAGAGACAGAAATCGCCTTACGATATGTGCCGTTTCAAGGACTGCCTTCTGTATCAGACCCTTGATCCATCCGCCTAACTCCAGCCTCCTGAGATGGATGTCAAGGCTTTTAGGGATTAACCCATTGGCCGACACAACTATCGGCACAATGATAGCCGAATCCACACTCCACAACCTCGTGAGCTAAGTCTAGACATTTTATTTGTTTATCTCTCTCAGCTTTCACGAGGTTCTCGTCATGGGGAATGGTGACATCGCTTATTATGATATTTATTATTATGTTACAGTGAGAGAAGTACAAAGACTGGATAAACAAGTAGCTTCTATGAGGACAGAACTAGAATCTCTGAGAGACCTACAGAAAGAAACGTAAGTACTATCAATTATAATAGGAATGATGGCAGGGTATGAAAATTATAAATCTAATTAGTCCGTCAGTTAGGTAATTAAAAAATATTACGACTAGACTATACTAGATACTGAGTCGCGGAGAACCTAACGGGTTACCGGGGCTCCGGCTCGACGTGCAGGAGAAGGAACGGGGTGGTTTTTAGTCAGTAAGAGTCTAACACTCCCTCCCGCCTCACTCAGGCGGATTTTCCCCTATTAAATCAATTCTAACGACATTCGTTGGCGTAGAATATCCCTTGATAGACTAATTCAAAAGCCTAAATTCTACCAGAAGTCGTAATACTATGCGGACGAAGTCGCTGGCAACAGCTGGTATTTAGATAAAAAAAACTAATATGTAAAAATCTTCTGACTTCCAGTAATCTACGTCGTATCAAACAGAGGAAGGCTCGCAGAGACCGCACAGCGAAGAAGGCGGCTGCCGGTGACAGTGTGGAGGTCGCGGAACAGAACGACGCATCCGATTCCGAGTACTTTACGGATTACCAGTCTGTCTTGGGTGAGAATCTTTTAAGATCATACTTAAGTGTGGGAGAGCCATGCTTCGTCACGAATGGGCCAGCACGACCGTAGTGATACCACGGCCTCACAGAGAACCGACGTGAAGCAACGCTTGTGTTGTGTTTCGTCGTGTGAGTGAAGTTACCGGAGGCCCAATTACCCTCCTCCCTAGTCCTCGTCTCCCGAATTCCTGAATCCTCCACAATCCTCAAATTCCCAATTCCCAAAAGGCCGGTAACGTACTTGTAACGCCTTGGTGTTTCGAGTGTCCATAGGCGGCGCCGATTGCTTACCATCAGGTGATCCGTCTGCTCGTTTACCGGCTTATCCAATAAAAAAAGACTAATATTTCCATTCAAAAGTTGTCTGGAAGTAATCACCATTGTGTGATAAGACCGCCCATTGTACGCATATTAATCAAATTGCTTATGTTTTGATTTACTTAAATGTGTACAATAAAGCATATATAAATAAACTAGCTTTTACCCGCGGCTTCGCTCGCATCACAAAAGGATAAAAATCCAATGTGACATATACCAATACACACAGCGCCATCTATACCAATACTTTTGTTTCCCTCGGGAATATCAAATTTTTACGGGATAAAAAGTACCCTTTTATTTAATCCGGACTTCTAACTTTACGTCTGCAAAAATTCTTATAAACTTCAAAACGGCTAAAGAGATCTTGATGAAATTTGGAACAGGGAATGGTCTAGAATAACACTAAGGATACTTTTTAACACATGGGAACGCGAGTGAAATCGCGGGCAGAAGCTAATTTTATAATAACTATTGTGAGACATACTAAATTAACTAAAAATCGCGGGTTACTCACGTGAGTCTACTGAGAAAAGCTCTACTAGTTTCGAACCACAGAGGGACTCTTCCTTATGAGCAGCGTGCGATGCTTTGTAGGCTGCGCGACATCGCATCGACTAGTAGAGCTTTTCACAATATATTCACGTGAGTAACCCGCGATTTTTAGTTAATCTTTAAGATTCTTTATGTTAAGTAGATGGTAAAGTAGAAAGAAGTTGGTAATTGTTATGTTGGAGGATTAATGAGTTGTAGACGGATTAATTATACTTGGATTTATTATAATAATGTGCAGGGCGCACGACGTGTACACACACTTAGACTATGACAGGTAGCCAGCGACGTTGATGACAAGTGTTCTACCTTATATAACACATTATAGTGAGGGGGCGACTACTTACTAATTAGTGATGTTCATACATGTAACAGTAATTGGCTAGAATGGTACCTCTAACTTCTAGTAGTTGTATTAACTTTTTTGTGGGATTGGCAAACAAGAAAATGAATTACCTAATGGTAAGCAATCAGTGTCAAGAGGGGAAGTGCGTCATTGAGAAAATACTAGAACACTACTTAAAATTCAAGGATCATTTTTTGGGTCATGTTGTTGAAGTCAACTTCTCGCTACAAATCTAAATTGATTTTAAAATACCTGTGCGGAAATATAGACATGTGTAAATTAATATGCACCGTTAGCATATTAGGAACTTAGCATCAGTATGTAACCTAGCATATAAGGTATGAAATGAAACACAATCGGCATTAGACACTCGAGTGTATCATTTGTCTCCACACATATAACACAACAGAAACAAATAACATACCGAATATGGAAAATTTTTCTACCATCATCATCATCACATCAGGCACAGGACTGCTGAACATAGGCCTCCCCCAATGACTTCCAGATAGGCCGGTTGGAAGCGACCTGCATCTAGCTGCTCCCTGCGACCTTGATTAGGTTGTCTGTCCACCATGGATGGACCATTTATTGAATTCATCTACCACTGATGCTTAATCCCTACCACATTTTGTTTTACTCAAGACACAAACGCGGGTGTTCTTCATAAAGAGTAAATAGGGAGCTTATGGGCAGACGTGCTCCATCGTAGACCGCATCATCATTTACCACCAGGCGAGATAGTGGTCAACAAACGTCAGTCCATCAAATATATATAGGTGTAGTTTTGAAACCGTGTCATTTCTCGGGGGCATGTTACAGAAGTCATAAAGGTTCAATGTAGGAGAAAATTTCGGAACAATAGTTAAAAATACGGCTATAATAAATCGTTTAAGTTCGACAGTATTTCAGAATAAGCGACAGCAATGTTTCTTATTGGAGTTTTATGGAATTAGGAATAATATCAATTACGTGTTTGAGTTTGTGTGTGTTAAGCCGCGTTATAAAGCTAGTTACACGACGGCGGGGCGTAGTTCGCCCTTACGGATTTCCGTAATTTCAGAAAAATGAAAAAAAAAAAATTACCTACAATTTTTTTTATTGATTCGGACTCAGAATCGATGGCCGAGTTACCTCCTAGAAAATGACGCGGCTTTAAAACAACGCCTTGTATAAAAAAAACCCTCAGATATGTAATACAAGGTGATATTCTTCCAGGAACAGACGGCGAGCTGGACAGCGAGGAGTTCTACGACGTGCCAACTGACGATGATGACGACGACACGCTCAGAGAGTCATTGCGCAACGGACATGTCGCTGAACTTAAAGATGACGTGAGTTTCATGACAAATCATTTTATTTATATATTTATGTTATTCCCAGCAATATCCTTACAGACTAACCCAAATCAATATTGAGGTTTCTTATATCTAAACTAGCGGACCCAATTGACGTTGTCCTGCATATCCACTTGAATGTATAAACAAAAATTCATTCAAATTAGTTCAGCTGTTTAGGATGAATAACCTAAACATCGTCTGTAGCGCCATCTGCCGGGCTGATTTGTGAATATAAACCATTCCCAGATCCCCTTGAACACACACAAAAAATTTCATCAAAATCGGTCCAGTCGTTTGAGAGAAGTTCAGTAATAATATAATAATAATCTTTATTGTCGCAAAGGTTATACAGGTCTTTGGGTGACTTATATCTAGACATAGGTTTAAAATGAAAATTGCTATAGGTACTGATGCTGTCTCCCAAACTAAGCGAAAGCTTGTATTTTGGGTGGCAGTGTTCAGTCATTTAATGAGGCTCAATGATTACTGTTTAATATTTATGCATTCGGGTGAACGTTGTCGCTGGAGATTTAACTCGTCGAGTACCGGTTTTGTAGACACAATTATAGAACAATAGGTTGCGGTCACCGGTGACCGCTTGGTGTTTGATAGTTAAAGAGAAAAAAATAATTAAAAAGATAATAATGCATATACATGTACATATTACTAATGTGGACCGTGGATTGTTGAGTGATAATGAGTATAAGTGAGTGTGTGTAGTGTGGGTGTAAGTGTGTAGGGATATGTGGGATTTTGTGTTTGTGTTGTATGGGAGTGTGGTGTGTGGTAATGGTGACGTGTGTTTGTATGTGAGGGTTATTCTATGCAATGCATGTCAGTAATTCTTCCGTTTTTTTATAGTCTTTATTTTGGAGCCAGTTAGCCAGGCTGGTTTTAAGTTTGTGTCTGCTTAGTCCAGCGATATTCAGTTTCTTGTGGAATGTCGTTGTATAATTTAATGCTCACATTGTTAAATTGTCTTTTGGCAAAGGAGGTCTTACAGAGAGTGCGTGGGCATACAGACTTCCCGCTACGTTTGCCTGGATCGGGACGGGGGATGCTTCGGTGTCTTCTCATGGTGGACTTGAGCACAAAGACTTGTCAAACTGTTAAGACCTTGCAGTCTGAATAAAGTTTTTCGGTGGAGTATCTATAAGGCTTTTTAGTCATTACTTTGAGCACAGCTCTTTGTGCTCTTTCCAGACTGAGAAGGAGCGTCTTGCCAGCGCCACCACAAACTGGAATGCAATACTGAATAATGGACTGACAAAGGGCTAGATAGATGAGTTTTAGTTTCTCAAATGGAACACAGTCTCTGAGTGCTTTAAGTATAAGTCTCCTCACTCTGGAGGTGACTGTGTCTATCTGCTTGTCCCACCTCAGTCCACCAACAATATATACACCTAGGTACTTGACATGCTCGGCTCGTTCGATTTGTTGGCATGTAAACATCACGCTTTTTATTACCCAAGGGGTAGTCAGAGGTGCACATTAAGGCACTTCGTTCCACTGTGAGAGAGCCATGCTTCGGCACGAATGGGCCGGCTCGACCGGAGTGTTACCACGGCCGAGCAGAAAACCGACATGGAACAACGCTTGCGTTGTATTTAGTCGTGTGAGTGAGGTTACCGGAGGCCCCATTCCCTCCCCAGTCTTCGTAGTCTCCCGAATCCCCGAATCCTCCACAATCCTCAAATTACCAATTCCCAAAAGGCCGGTAACGCACTCGTAACGCCTTGGTAGTTTGGGTGTCCATGGGCGGCGCCGATTGCTTACCATCAGGTGATCTGTCTGCTCGTTTACCGGCTTATGCTATAAAAAAATACACATATTTTAATTAATGCATAATTTTGTATGCCTATTTCAGGAGGTCTCAGAAAAGAAACCCGATACTCCTGTTTCAACGTTCAAGAATGCGACATAGTTGTAAAATGTATACAGGTAACTTCATTTCTTCTACTTTTTTAAATTGAATGCACCGGTAGAGACCATTGATGTTCAGCTAAGTGGTTGACATTATAATGTTGCCAGTTTAATATACTATCATAAATCGGACACAGACAGTGTTGCCAGGTTTCGTATTTTAATTAAAGGAAATAAAATCTGTCTTTGTGTCGACTGCCTCGTTAGCCGAGTGCTCGCAAGTGCGTCTGCCGGGCAAGGGGTCATGGGTTCGATTCCTGGGTCGGGCAAAATACTACAGGGTTTTTTAGAAAAAAAATCAGTAGTAGCACGGAGTCTGGAATTGTGTCTGGCATGGCAATAGGCTCACACCCTATTACATGGGACATAAACATGTTATGAGAACATAAATAGTGAAAAGTAGGTGTTACATTGTACAGTGGCATTTAGTGCTGTAATGTTCACCTCTGTCTACCCCTTCGGGGATAAACGTAGTGTTATGTTGTATAAAATGTGTCCGCCTTTCCGTAATATTGATTGATTTAAAAAAAATATTTGCCTTGAAATAGGGCAGTATCCTAAATTTCATTTTAATTCCGTCTGGTAGATTTTTTTAAAACATTAGACACGTATTTTTTCTTTCTTACAAAATTAAATACTGTCGCCGATGTCAATACATCGTCACACAAGATTTCAAATATTGATTTGAAATCTTGTGTGACGTCGCGATTTACTACATTTTGTAGCGTAGCGAAACGTAACGAACTCCTACTCCTAAACTTAACTACGTTTTATCTAAGTATTGTTTTCTTATACGACTGCACGGTTGGTGCGGTGGCTGGGTAACCTGCTGCCGTGCAACGTGTCGCGGGTTCGATTGCCGTACGGAACAACTCTTTGTGTGACCAACAGATTGTTGTTCCGGGTCTGGGTGTCATGTGTATGTGAACTTGTATGTTTGTAAACGCACCCACGACACAGGAGAAAATACTAACGTGGGGCAATGTTTTTTAAAAAGAAAAAAGCAATAAAAATACGTGTCTAATATTTTTTCATTATTTAACTGACGGACTAATAAGATTTTTAATTTTCATACACTGTCTACTACCCTATTAATGTTTTTAATTAGCAAATCCGTGATGAGTAACATTAAATACTAAAAATGACTTATAAATGAATTTTATTTATTTCAGCCGATGTCGAGAGCGTTAGTTAACGATGGGTACGGGGATTAGTATTAGTATAGTCGGGAAGGGGTATAACCACCGTAGCTAGTTTTTAATAAAGACTACACTTTGTAAGCGAACGAATTGCAAATGTTATAATTTTTAATATCAAGTAATATAATAATATTACGTATAAACCTATGAAATGACTCATATAATAACTGGTGATAAACGTTATATTGTATATCTATGTTCACCTCTTAGAACACAGTACAGTTTGTCACGTTCAAAGTCATCGACACGTTAATGACGTGACGCACTCTGATTGGCCTGCTCCAATCAGGGCTAAATGCGGTAACGGCCGGATCGAAAATCCGGCTCTCTGCCTACAGATAAATATTTTGATTTTCAAATGGCTACGATAGAATGGTTATTTCATAGGTTAATACTTCGTATCATTAACAGGATTTGTTTAAAAGTTGATTGGAGATAAGTTCTGAGTTGAAACGTTTGCGCTAAATATGCGCGAAGTTAGCGCAATTTGTGTAAAAGTTTGCGCAAAAAGTATAAACTGCTAGTTTATTTCAATTTGATTTCGACATTTAAATGCACATTTTTTTTATTTTTTTAATGAATTTGAATCTTTTGAACGCCGCTGTCGACTATATACAAACAAAATAATTATGATGTTATCCGTCACTGTCGACCACTGCCGACAAGAATACATGTTTTTTAAGTACATAGTTTGTCGCCGCGTCGTCCAAAAGGTTAATGATCTTGAAAAATCAAGTTGTAATAAAATTATCTCTAATGAACTTTTAGATGTAATTTAATGAAATTCCAAGTCAATAATGATTCCATAATAATGTATTAAATATGTTAATGAATTGTGTACATTACTGTTATATTATATTATAAAATAATATAAATAATCACTTTAACATTGAGTAGTAATTATAAATATTATTTATATTTATTTTTATCAAAGACCTGTTTCATAATTGGCGATTAAGTTTCTGATAACGTATTTGATAGATATATTTTGATAAATGTAAACGAAGCGAAAGAGGTATGCTAGAATTGGGTACTTTCATTAATAAAAAATAAATTATTTCGACTGTTCAACACAATGAAACTTTAAAAAATAATCACACTTTCATTAATTGATTTTATGGCCAACTTCATTTTAGCATTTTTAAGAAATAAGTATGCTGTTTGACGCTAAAAAAACGTGACATCATAATACACAATCTCGTACAAAATTCATAGAAAACTGTCGTTTTTGACAGTTCGAAAAAAGTATTGAATTTGACTAGTTGGCAAGTACCCAATTGTGGCAGTTGGCGTTCTATTGTCTTTGCCTCCTAATGGGAGACAGGCGTGACGATATTTATATGTAATTTGATACACTTTCTACGGAAGATAAGTCAAAATATTATCTGTTAGTTAGACTATCAGGAATTTAACTAATATTAATGAAATATTGTCTAAATAATGTAAAATTTTCAGTCAATTCGGTTAAGATTAAGAACAAAATATACTGAAAAATAATAATTTGACTAAAAGCCAATTTTAATGAGTTTACAAACACCATCCTATCGATGTAAAATTTTTGAAATGTCGATCACGAAGTCTCGATTTCGATCCCTGGGTATGGCAAAGTATTATTAATATTTGATTATGAAATTCTTAGTTTAAACCTGGTTTAAGTCTGATACTGACAGAACGTGCACCGACAGTGCTGATGGGACGAGATATATGAACTTCTAGGAAGCGTTTTTCTATCACACGTAGCTCTCTGCGCGCAGGGTGGTCAGCGCTGACGCCCAAGTTCCCTGATCTGACCTGATGGTGCGCGTGCCGTCGGCGGACACACATAATAACCCATCAGTCACCACCAACACTCCGTCACAGTGCACTGCTGGAGTATGCATATGAGGAGTTTGCTATAATCTCCTTAGTCGGGTATATGACACCCGCCGCAAGAGTAGGGGTGGTGACAAATGTATTATTCTGTTTTTATTGGTATCTTTGACAATAAGTATACTCTATTACATGGGAGTCATAACATAATTGTAAATAATTTTGAGAATATTTTGGTCCAAATGTTATTTTGAAAAATTGTCAGTTTTGTCAAAACAGTGACATTGACAGTCCCTAACAGGATATCGATGGACTAAGGGGTACCCACGTAAGGGGTCATAAATTACGTCATACGAATTTCGTGATTTTTTTTTTTTGAGCGTACCAGGTGGTACGCTACGCTCATAAAAAAATTACATATAGAAATTATGAAATGAAAACAGCTATTCCGAAATCAGTTTTAATAATTATTTTCTAATAACATTGAAATCAATTCAAACAAGTAGAGCGAGTGGTTGATAAAGTAAGTTGTATCTTATTATTATACAGATATAGTTGTATATTATGTTTTTGAGGTTTTCGTAAAATAACGTTTAAAATTTGCGTATTAACACAGATTATAATAGTTTTTCAAATTGACTTTACGAAGGTTAGGATCCCTCGCTCCTTGTTACACAATCACACTTCGTCGACCCCTTTCCCCCCGTCCCCCTTTACGTGAGACAACAGATTCACAGATTATAATAGTTTTTCAAATGTGACGTCACGAAGTTTACCTCTAGGATGCATCTCTCCAACTTGTCACTCAGACTACTTCGCCGACCCCCTTCCCCCTACCCCTTTATATAGTGACGTAATTCATGGATGACCCTCTTAATGGGTTTGCCATAATGTTCATTGTTGGCTAAATAACCAATTTATTTTTATTAAAAAAAAAGAATTAAATAATTTACAGTATTCTCAATTTTCATCAATTATATTATAATTCTCATTCATCGAAAATCAATAATATTTTGCCTGACTCTGCTATCGAACCTGAGAACTCATTGCTCTGTATGCTAAAGTAATTCATGACTTGTGAAATTGGCTTTTTTATATTCAAAACATACATTTTATTGTATTCATAACAATAGAGTAGTATCCTAATAGTTATTTCTACTTACTACCTCGTTGGTTGAGTCTTCGCAAACGCGACTGCCAATCTCGAGGTCTGTACGATACTCGGGTCCGACAATGTGTTATTGGGATTTTTGTGTACCGAAATTCTCTATAATAATCACCGAGTTTGGAATTGTACCCGGTATCAACTAATAACATACTCATACTGAGTCAATATTCATATTAAAAACTTGGGTAACTGTACATACATACATACATACATAATTCTATATACATACTTGTAGATTTGATTCTAAAAGCTTTACTAAAGGAATTAAAGACTTACGTCTATTAGAAAACTAAATTAAATAGAAATTTGTGTAGTATCTATATTTAATAGACATTATAATCTATTTTGACATAATATTATCGTCATAGTATTCTATAATATATCTCCAAAAGGCCAGAAACGCACTAGTAACGCATCTAGTGTTCAGAGGCCTTAGTACGAGTTTCGTTTTCATTAAGTTTAAAGTAATTGAAATGAAACCTTGTCCGGCGCTCTGATTGGTTGGTTCATTTTAGCCGGCCAATCACAACGCCGAACGGATACTCGTTACGATTATTTTGAACGTAAAAGAAATTCGTACTAAGGCCTCTGGTGTCTATGGCGACGCCGATTGCTTATCATCAGGTGATCCGTCTTCTTATCGCCGTATGCTATAAAAAGTATTTATCAATATATAACAGTTTAACTTTGACATCTAAATTATAATAATAAATCTTCCGGTCGATTTCAATCATGATGGCTAGTCTAACTAGACTAGCCCATTGCGCAGAAGACACTATAATAGTGCGCAAAAACAGGTGTACTCTCTGTTCCGCCCCCCACTCTCTGAACCCGATGGAACGATAGACTGACACGACCGGAGAGAGAAGGAGACACTATAGTGCGCTAACACAGATGCACTCTCTGTTCCCCCCACTCTCTGAACCCTATGGAACGACAGACGGACACGACCGGAGAGAGAAGGTGACGATATAGTGCGCAAACACAGGTGTACTCTCTGTTCCCCCCACTCTCTGAACCCAATGGGACGGAGATTGACACGACCGGAGAGAGAAGGAGACACTAGAGGTATAGTGCGCAAACACAGGTGCACTCTCTGTTCCCCCTCACTCTCTGAACCCGATGGAACGACAGACCGACACGACCGGAGAGAGATCACATCACATTGACATCTAGATAGTGACATTGTTATATCATTATGTCACTAATATATGAATGACATTCTATCACCTTTGTGTAGCCATTACAATACTTATGACGCAGTTATATGGCTATTGTGACAATTTTATGTCACTCTTAAGGAACATTTCCTTATTATTTTAACAGCTTAATTGAGGCTCTTAGCCCGCTTACGCACTAGCGGTTGAGCGCCTAGGTGTACCAACAGACGCGGTGGCCATAGCGGTTGCATATTAAATTGGAAAAGCGGTCAACCGCAGGGTGCGGCTAGCAGCTCGGTTGACCGCTAGTGCGTAAGGGGGCTTATGGTTCGATATTTCGTTTAAAAATTGTATTAATAACATAATAAAAAGAGAAAGAATAGAATTGAAAAACGAGCGATTTATAGAAAGTTTTGAGAATAATTTGAAAAAAATAATTAAAAATGTTATCTTTGGGGTTTTATAGAATTCCTAATTAACGAAAAACATTCTGGTACTCACCAGGTTTCAGGAACCTGCATACGGGGTTTATATTTTTACCCATTGACTAAGGGTCAATGTCATGTTATATTGTTGTAAATATGTCAGCTACTGTATATGGATTTTCTGCCGTTGTGACTGGTAAAAAATAACATAAATAATAATAATAATGGGTCGATTTTTCAATCATCTGAGGTCTTAGTACAAGGTTTTTTCATGTTTAAAGTAACCGAAACGAGTACGCGTTCGGCGCTCTGATTGGTTGCTTCATTGGTCTCGGCCAATCAGAGGAATAATAATTTAAACGTAAAACAAACTCGTACTAAGGCCTCAGTCAATTGTTCACGGTAGAATTAAATTGACATTGGACAGTTTTCAGTATGGAAGAATTGTCAAAGTTATTGTTCAGTTAAAATTTATCTAGCGTTGGAAAAATCGACCGTAAGACATATATTTTGTCGCGGAGAACCTAACGGGTAACCGGGGCTCCGGCTCGACGTGCAGGAGAAGGAACGGGGTGGTTTTTAGTCGGTAAGAGTCTGACACTCCCTCCCGCCTCACTCAGGCGGGAGTAGTCATTCGATGATTTTCCCCCCTTAAAAAAAAGTGAGATTTTTTAATTTTGGTATCCCTATTTATTTTGGATTTCGCACAAAAATGTACAAATAGTAAATATGCATTGTAATTATTCTTTTTTATTTATATTTTTTTAAAGAAGTCAGACATGTTGTATTTTTGTGGCTTATTGTAAAATAATAATAATGTTGTATTTTTGTGGCTTATTGTAAAATAATAATAATGTTGTATTTTTCTGCGGTTGTAATTTTTCGTGACCTTCTGTTTTTTCGTTGACTAAAAATGTAGGGAAGTCGTCATTTGTATTGAAATTGTTGAATGCTTTTAAATGTATTACGTCATCTAGTCATTTAGAAAGTGACTGGAACGACAACGCATTCCGAGTTTACCCATATGATGGCGTCAACATGAAAGAGAGAGTTACCACATGGGATTAGCCAACAACCAATTAGGAGCGGTCTACGCTAATAACGAGTCGCAACCCAAACCAGAGGCATTGGCAGAGGCAAAAAAAAATAGAAACATATCTACGATTGAAAGTGAAGAGATTTGATTCTCAAGTTTTTATTGTTAATTAGTATCATTTATGTTTGAAATCCTGTCATAGTAACACTGTAAACGCTATGGGGGTCACCGATGACCGCCATTAGCTACCCGCTATTACTATTATATACATCGCCATTAGCTATTTGCCTAAAACAGTTCTCTATTGGCAGTTAATAACTTTATATGTAATACTTTTTTTTTAAACATACGTTGCCCCACACTTGGATTTTCTCCTGTGTCGTGGGTGCATTTACAAACATACAAGTTTACATACTCGTCACACGACCCGGGACAATAATCTGTGGATCACACATAGAGCTGTTTCGTGCGGGGATCGAACCCTCGATCACCGCGCCAATCGTATACTCATATCGATAGTACTTTGTATGTAACGATATAATATATTATTTTCCAAAATTTTATATTTTCGATTTACAATATAAATGACGATTTTCCTCTACTTTTTAGTGTAATAATGTACATAAAATGTAATTAATTATGATTATTTGAGCTTTTTGTACACATTAACGCATTTATTTACATATAATTTTATATTAATAAAAATAGTAGAGAAATTGTATTTAATGGAATTAAATTCACAGTAATTTATTTAAATATAATATTATGTATGTTTTAAACATGTAAAACAAGCTTTTATTATGGATTATCCAAAAATAAAATAAAATAATATAACATTAGAAACTTAAATTGTAAAAAATATATGACTTTGTATATTAACATGTTTTCGGCTTATGTTCGTAAGTGTTTGACGCGTCGCTCTACTAATTCAGTAGCAGCGCGACAGTCGCCGCGTCGGGGGTCGCGGAATGCAGCTCATGAATATGAGCCTCTAGCATGGCTTGAAACTAATCGAGTTCCTCGTCAAATAGTTACTTACGTGAGTAAGCCGAAAACATAATAATTCAGTATGTCTCACGAAAGTTTCAATATAGGTATGCATTTACTTCGAAAATTGCTATTTTGACAAAAAATTGAATTTCTCACTTCTTTTTATAATGCACAAATATTTATAATGCTCATTTAATAATTGCTCAAAGCTATTCAACAAAATTATGTTTATATTTTGCTAATATATTTTTGTTAATTTCAATCAAATATTGCAATGTTAAACTTCGAAAGCACATGTTAAATAATGAATTATTTATTATTATACATTTTTTCACACACTACGACTTCCAGAAGTAATTTAGCACAAATTAGTAAGTAATTTCAAAGAAATAGAAATATTACAATGCAAACTATCGTTTTTGCTCACGCTAGGTGGCGCTTTTGTCGATTAAAAGTCATTTCAATTATTGTAATGTTTATTTATTAATTAATAGAATGACAGATTATACTCTAAAGATCTCTATGTTAGATTAACGCCACCTAGCGGTATGTTTAAGCATGATTTCTTTACTTTTTGTTGCAAAAATTATAACCTTTAAAGGTAGTTAAACATCTAACTTAGAGAAAAATCGACTTTATCACAATAAGATAAAGATGTAATCGAAGCCAAATTGTTAGTTAAAAAGTACATTTTGAAAAATGAATTTTTCCCTTTTTTGAGTACAGCAGAATATCTGCCTAAGCCCACTACGCGAGTATTTAGTAGATTTCTAGCGAGCCACTAAATACTATCTGGTCGACTAAAATACTAGCTTATTATGAACAAGACATAATAAAATAATAAGTTATGTAGAGTACATCTTCTTATGAAAATATGTGATCAAACTCAAACGCTGAAATACTCAAACATCACTAAATTTTAAGACTGTTAAGTATAGTTCTGTCTCTACAAATTCTTAGTAAAATGACAGAGACGGTACTATATTTAAATAGAACTTAAAATTGAGTAGCCTTTCAGTGTTCTGGTGAAAGTTTTTAATCAAATAAATTGAATATGAATTTCAAACTAAGTATGTAATAATTGGGTACTTTCCTTGGTCAAAATTTAATTATTTCGTCTTCGTTCAATACAATCAAATATTAAAAAATAATCGCAATTTCATTAATTGATTTTATGACCAACTTAATTTTAGTATATTTCCAGCAATTTTTTAAGAAATAAGTATGCTGTTTGACGCTAAAAAACGTGACGTCACAATACACAATCTAGGAAAATTCATAGAAAACTCGTTTTTGACAGTTCAAAAAAAGTATTGAATTTGACTGGTTGGCAAGTACCCAATTATAATAACGAACGAAGTGTATGACCATCTCTGCCTACCCCTTGTGGGGTAGATGCGTAATGTTATTTCGTTTATAATGCAAGACTCGAATTTGTTCATAGCTGTAGACATTTGGGATAACCGTCGGGTGTTTATTTTGTTATAAAAATGATAATAAAATATTATTCTCAAGAGTTTTTTAGTTTTATTTTGTACTTACCGTCTTCTGCAGTGGATGTTACATTGTACACTGGCATAATGTACACCTCTGCCTACCCCTTCAGGGAGAAAAGGTGTGATGTTATGTTACTGTCTTCTGCCTTGGGGCTGGCTGTGTATTGTCGGAGAGTGGTTCGATCCCTAGTTATGATTATGATAAAATCTATATATAATATAATAAAACTGTAGAAATGATAATTCTATACATTGAAAATATTCAAAAAATAAATAGTGGGGGTGTTACTTACTATATAGAGGTAGATACCGAATCCAAAAATGTGGTTATAAAAATTTTTGTCCGTCTGTATGTTCATGCATCAGGCAAAAACTATCGGGCTGATTTCGATGAAACTTGGTATATTTATACTTTAATATCCTGGGCACCACACTAGGTCGAAGTTTTTATCCAGAAAACGTATAGACTCTAAAAATCAAACTTAATTGTGCAGCTCGATCTCTTGACACGATTCCTGTACCAACCGCAAATATAAGTCTGTCGAATGTTGGGTTACCCGCAGGGGACTTTACGCTGAGGTCACGGTGGAACACACTGTAGGGGCATGCCCTACGTGGGCTGAGCACCGACACCAGACGTCGCAAAAGACACTCCGGGCCTCGAGAATTGCGGGACGATCTCCGGCCACCGTAAGCACGGGCCTGCGGACGGCGAGCATGGGTAGTTCGCCGCCCGACCAGAATCAAACCTGAGGGTACGGCTGTGGCCCAATAGGGCTAATGCCGATACGGAGCCGCGGAGAACTTAACGATACGAAACCGGGCCTTCGGCTCGACGTGCAGGAGTAGGAACGGGGTGGTTTTTAGTCAGTAAGAGTCTGACACTCCCTCCCGCCTCACCCAGGCGGGAGAAGGCATTCGATGTGACTTTACGCAGTACCTGTATGACCGATGGTCGAAATTAGCTTGAACCGCTATTACAAACCGAAAATTGGTGAGCCTGTGTGTATGTTTGTTACTCAGTCACATCGAAACACTGAAACAGCTAAAGGGATCGCCATGAAATTGAGAACAGAGGTAGATTACGGTCTGGAGTAATACATAGGCTACTTAGTAGGAACAGGGTGGTTTGTAGTCAGTAAGAGCCTGACACTACCCCTCGCTTACCCAAGGCGGGAGAAGTCATTGGATGATTTCCCCCCCTCAAAATAAGGATAAATAAATAGGTACGCGGTATTAGCACCGCAGTGCACCACACTACTGAGCTTTACTGCTTAACGCGCCGGGTTATCAGAGCTCCGACTCAAAGCAGGAGGAAGAGGGTGATTCTACAAAAAATCGCAAAAAATTTAACGGCGTCATCATCCTAAATCCGAAGTTGACAATGCAGCTGATTAAAACAATGAATTGAGGTTTTGGAGATCTGTTGTTATTAGTGAAACAACTTGTTGTCGTAGACCGAATGAATTTATTAGCCGGAGGTGGTTGTTTTTATACAAAAATTGGTACTAGTGCTACTTACAACTAATTCTGTACATTAACCAATTAAAACTATTAAATTAAAATTAATAAAATTTAGAAATTTGTACACCAATAACATCGCCTAAATTATAGCCAATAGCGTTACACTATTTAGGACAGAACTTTATTTACAATGTGAACAATGGAAAGAAAAGGATAGCCGATAAAAGAGCGAGATAGTCGATGAGTGAGAGGTCCGTGCAAAGAGGACGCGCCTCCGCAGCGCCGCGCGCTGAGTTTCGCGCCGCTATAAATATTGTGTAACGCGTGCCTCTGCTCTGTCCTTTCCTCCTGCGACCGTCGAGCTGTGAAGATGTAAACGCCCCGTGCGCCGTGCCGCGCTGTGATACCTACGCGCGTTGGTCGGCGCGTGATACTGGCAGCGGCGTCGGCGAGTTACTTCGTCTCTTGTAGACAGAGGATCAAAAACGTTCAGCAAAATAGCTCTTTTCAGGTGTTAACAGAGCATATCAAAAACGTGAAATAATATAGCTCTTCTCAGAGCTGTCTGTATTAACAGAGGTGGTCAAAAACGTTGAATAAGTAATATAGTTCTTTTCAGAGCTGTCTGCTTCTTGGTTTCTGTTAAACGATGGTCTAAATCCTTGTAGCTTGTGCTATGGCTAGTGTGGCTACAGTACTCCCCCTCAAGCGAAGCGTACAGTTTGACGACACGGCCCGAGCGAGTTTTCTTGACGTCGCTGTTGGTTGCGGTACATGTGTTTTCTTGGTAATCTTGCTGGTTTCCTCGGTAATGGTGGTTGAAGGTACTTAATGGTAATTGCTTGGTAACGCTGGGTTGAGGTAATGTGAAGGTAACTGTACTGGAGGTTGGAGGTAAAGTATCTTGAATGTCTTCGGTGAGTATAAATGCAGGCTTCAATCGATCGATTGATATATTTGCTTGACGCTCGGGTAATTGTACTGTGTATACCTTCTTAGTACGTTGTAACACTCTGTAGGGTCCTTCGTATGGTGATTGAAGTGGTTTTTTTACTGCATCTGTTCTTATGAATACGTGGCTGCACGTGAGTAGGTCTTGATGCACGAATACGCTTTTATTGCTGCTGTGATGCTTCGTAGGTACTTGCGGGTTGTTTGTTGAATTATATTACGTAGGTTGTCAACGTAGGTATAATCCAAAGTAGCAGGTGGGCAGGTGGTACTTGTAGTGAAAAATTCGCCAGGTAGACGTAGATTGTAGCCGTAGGTAAGTTCGGCAGCACTCACACCTGTGTCTGAGTGTAGCGCGGCTCGAAGTCCTAGTAGTACAGTAGGTAGTACGTCGGTCCATGTACTTGCGCTCGCGAGTTTAAATAGTTGAAATAGTTGACTCTCGACCTTGATCACTTGTGATGGTAGTCGGGCATCCAAATCGGGCGATCCAGTGTTGGTACACAATATCGGCGATTCTAACAGCTGATATTTCGTCGGTAGGTATTGCTTCGGGCGACCTAGTTAGTCGGTCGATCATCGTTACTAAGTACCTGTGACCTTGAGGTGTTGTAGGTAGCGGTCCGACGATATCAATGTGTAAGTGTTGGAATCGCTCGGTTGGCGGGAAAGATCCGACGTTCGAGTGCGTATGTCGTTGTATCTTGCTTTTCTGGCAAAGTATACAAGTTCGAGTCCAGCAACCGATGTCTGCGTTCATTGATGGCCAGAAATATTTTTGAGTAATGAGTTTGCGAGTCGTGCATGTACCGGGATGACTGATGTTGTGTACACTGTCAAATACTTGTTTTCTATATGGTTTAGGTATGTACGGGCGTACAACGTACATAAGAGGTTGATGTTTAGCAGTATTTTTTTTTTTTTTTTTAAGGGGGAAAAATCATCGAATGACTTCTCCCGCCTGGGTGAGGCGGGAGGGAGTGTCAGACTCTTACTGACTAAAAACCACCCCGTTCCTTCTCCTGCACGTCGAGCCGGAGCCCCGGTTACCCGTTAGGTTCTCCGCGACTCCGAATCGGCATCGGCCCTATTGGGCCCCATCTGTGGTGGTCTGATGGCTCTTTGAGGCGCGCGCGGAACGCGACGCGCCGTACGCTCGGGTCTGTTTCTGGTCGGACGGGGAGCCACCCATGCTCGCCGTCCGCAGGCCCGCGCTTACGGTGGCCGGAGATCGTCTCGCGATCCCCGACGCCCGGTGTGTCCTTCGCGACGGCTGGGTTGCGAGGAGGCAGCGCTTCGCTGCCTCACGCGTCCCGCCTCCTCCTTAGCTGGCATGACTGCTTCGCAAAAGGAGGAGACGGCATCCCAGTCCCCCTCGCTCCGCATCATGGCCTGCACTAGGCCCGGACGCGAGAGGTCGCCATCGCCGATCACCTCCCTGAGGACACGGCGGTGCTCAGCCCACGAAGGGCATTCTCCCACCGTGTGTTCCACCGTGTCCTCAGGGCGGTCCTCGCAGTGATGACACCCGGACGTTTCCTCCCGCCCCATCAGACACAGGTACCTCCCGAAACTTCCATGTCCGGTGAGGACCTGCGTCAGGCGGTAGGTGAGGACGCCGTAGCGTCTCTCAAGCCACTCCTCAAAGAGGGGACCTACCGCTGCGATGGCAGCGAGCCCAGCCCTCGGTTGCGACAGTCGTTGCTGCCATTCCGCCATGAGATCGCGCCGGAGCTCATCCCGCCACGCACCTATTTGGCGCGGCAGCGGGGTTTCGCCCCGGCGACGTGCCTCCGCGCGCATGCCGTACACGCGCGCGAGCACCTTCGCCTCCATGTTTCGCAGTATAGTTCGATGTCGCTGTTAGGTATAGGTATTTTCTTCAAAGTTACGTTTTCTTGTGATAACAGTTGTTTAATGTTGCTACCTCTACGCGTTTATGAGGAAATGGGTAGTAATTTTCAAATTATTAAAAAAAATATATTATGTGATGTAACTAAAAATTTATGGTTTTCGTAATTTTTCCTTTATCTGTGCTATAAGACGTTGCTTCGTACCAAATTTCAAGATTCTGAGTTCACGGGAAGCACCCTGTAGGTTTTGATTCCCTTGCAAGTGTCGAAAATTTGCGGCATAAACGGCTGTATCTTTTGATTGCGTTGGCTTAGAAGTTTGATTTTTTCACAGCTTCAAGGGACAGTAGACCTGAGTAATTGATATAAATTGATATAAGCTTCATACCTCCACGCGTTCCTGAGAAAAAGAGTCTTGACAGACGGACGGACGGACGGACAGACGGACAACAAAGTGATCCTATAAGGGTTCCGTTTTTTCCTTTTGAGGTACGGAACCCTAAAAAGAAGTCCACTATAAGCTTTACTATATTCCTTGAAATCGTTTATAAACATTTATTACAAAATATTTCTGACAAGTAAATGAAGAAATATGCGTTGTGTACGGTCACCATCAACAAAATAACAGGAATAATATAGCACTATTTTCACATATTTGAATTGATTTAACTCGGTTTGGACTGTGTTTTTGATATAAGACCCCATATATTTTTTTGTTTGTAATGTTATTCTGCATCAGTTTTTACACATCCAATAAACTGCCGCGAAAAATAAAAAGGCACCACGCTCCATACAAATTTGGTCATTGTCATTTAGGGTATTATTACATAAAACAAAACTGTTACAAATAAACTTTTCTGGATTTGTTATGGGCAAATTTAGCGATTACACTTTCAATACCGACTTCTTTAAGCAAGTCATGTTCTATATTCAACATTGTGAAATGATTAAGACGTCCTTGGCCCATAGTGTTCCTTAATTAATTCATTTTTGATTCGTTCAAATCGGGCTCGGTTCGCCCGCCAATGGCACCAACCAAGCGAACAAATAGTCACTTTCCTTTTCTTACACATCCAAAATACCGACTATTTGTCTTTTTTCGTTAATTTCGTTAAGAAAAAAAATCTAATTACATGTAGGTGGTAGTAGTTTTGTAAACAAAACATTTTCTTCATAAGTCTTGCTGTTGAAGTGGTGTTATTACGAAATACCTATTTGAGCGCGGGCCCCCCAATCCGCGGGGCCCGTAGCATTTGCTACTCTTGCTACGTGGCTAATCCGGCACTGATCCTCGTAGTACTTCATGTATGTAGCGTTGAAACGTTTGTCCCGCGTTTTTCAAACCGGGGCACATACGTGGGAATTCAAATAGTCCCATTGGCGTGATGATAGCGGTCTTCTCGACGTCTTCTTCTCGCACACTGAGTTGTTGATAAGCGAGGTTGAGGTCAACCGTGGAGAATATAGTTTTCCCCGATAGGTGGTGAGTGAAATCTTTGATGCGTGGCACTGGGTATCGATCTGGTATAGTGATCGAGTTGAGTCGGCTATAGTCACCACATACTCTAATATCGCCATTTTTCTTAGGCACGATGTGTAGAGGTGATGACCAAGGACTCTTGCTAGGTCTGCATAGTCCTTGCTCAATCATATTTTCGAATTCTTTCTTCACTGTTTCGAATCGATGAGGTGGGATTGGTCGAGCTCGGCAATGAACTGGTCCACGGGTTTCGATGAAATGTTGCACGTTGATATTAGAGTTTAATTTCATTGATGTTAGTCTTGTTATGCCGGGATATTGTGCTAATATGTCGTGGTATGATTGTGACATATTGATGCTGCGTACGGTAGGTACGTCTGACACTCGCACCGGGGCGTTGACTTTTAGGCTCGTGACGCCGTCGATTAATCTTCCGTTTTTTAAGTCGACGATGAGTTGGTGATGTTTGAGGAAGTCTGCTCCGAGGATTGGCCTTGAAACATCAGCTACTATAAATGTCCACTTGTACGGACGTCGTAAGTTGAAGTCGAGAGTTAGTGTTCTCTCGCCATACGTAGCTATAGTTGTGTTGTTCGCAGCGTACAGTTTGAATGGTAGCGGTGTTCCAACTTCTCCTTTTCTTCTCGGTAGCACTGATATGTCGGCTCCGGTGTCGACTAAGAAAGATAAGTTTGTGTTTCTATCGGTGATGTGTAGGCGGTGTGATTTCTCTTGAACGCCGGTAGCCGCCTCCGCCAACGTTCGGTTTAGTTTTCCGAAGTCGTTGCTTTGAATGAGCAGGGAGGTGTGCAGCGTCGAGCTTGTTCTTTGAAGCGCCGATGGTAGTAGCAGAATGGTGAAGGTGATGATGAATCACGATTCCGTGAACGTGACGTGCTGCGTGTGCGTTGCTGAGATGGGTAACGGCGGTGGCGGTAGACGGGGTTGTATGCTGGTCTTGACTTTAATTCGGCGATCTCCAATGATAATTTTCTTATCTCGTTGATAAGGTATTGTGTATCGGTGTGTGATGATGACGTGGACTGTGCTGGTGATGGTTGTATTGCTGAGACTTCTGTAGTTGACGCGGACTGCTCCATCATTTTGTCAGCGAGGAGAGCGAGCTCTTCCAGCTCAGTTTTTGTGCTAAATGATTCGCTGACGGCCAGGACGGATCTGATGTGTGATGGTAAGTGGTTGGTCCACATGAGTCGTAACGTGGAGTCAGGGACCTTGTCTCTGGCTAGGTTACGCATGCGGCGGAGTAGCTGCGTAGGCTTCTGATCGCCGAGTTCCATCTCGGACAGTAGTTTCTGGAACTGTCGGCTGTCGGACTCTTCATAGGCAGATATGAGACGTTCCTTGATTGCGTCGTATTGATTCGTCTCCGGCGGGTTGTATAGGAGGTCCATGATTTGCTCGATGTCTTGACGTTCGAGCTGTGCGATGACCATCTGGGCGAGCTGAGCTTGTCCCTTCTTCATGTCGTTGGTAGCTGCTTCGAAGCTAATGAACCATAGACGTGGTCGGTCACGCCAGAATGGTGGAATGCGCATTGTGAGGGATATGCCAGCTGTTTCCGTCTTCGCTACGGTGTGGGTTAGGTCTTCCGTCGGGCAGGGATTTGCCATCTTGATGTTGGATAATAATTAATTTTCTTCCAGCAGGGATTCGTTCTTCCAGCAGGGATTTGTTCTTCCAGCAGGGATTCGTTCTTCCAGCAGGGATTCGTTCTTCCAGCAGGGATTTGTTCTTTCAGCAGGGATTTCTTCTTCTTCTTGCTGTTCTTGCTCGGGGTCACCACTTTGGAGATCTGTTGTTATTAGTGAAACAACTTGTTGCCGTAGACCGAATGAATTTATTAGCCGGAGGTGGTTGTTTTTATACAAAAATTGGTGCTAGTGCTACTTACAGCTAATTCTGTACATTAACCAATTAAAACTATTAACTCGTCGAATACCGGTTTTCTAGACACAATTATAGAACAATAGGTTGCGGTCACCGGTGACCGCTTGGTATTTGACAGTTTAAATTAAAAATAAATAAAATTTAGAAATTTGTACACCAATAACATCGCCTCAATTATAGCCAATAGCGTTACACTATTTAGGACAGAACTTTATTTACAATGTGAACAATGGAAAGAAAAGGGTAGCCGATAAAAGAGCGAGATAGTCGATGAGTGAGAGGTCCGTGCAAAGAGGACGCGCCTCCGCAGCGCCGCGCGCTGAGTTTCGCGCCGCTATAAATATTGCGTAACGCGTGCCTCTGTCCTTTCCCTGCCAATGGGATGTCCCCCGAGAAGGCCAGGCTATTGAAGCTGCTGCTAGACCAGCGCCAAGCTGATATAGAAAGAAAGAAAAATAGTTTATTTGCACACCGTCACAAGGTACAAAAACACAAAAAAAAAATATAAAACAATATAGCAAAGACGGCGCAAAAAGGCCAGAGCTCAGCTTAAATGCCGTGACACGAGTGTGCTCGAGTCGCGGCGCTGATTTTCAGCACTTGCCCGTGACTTATAATATTATACATATAATAATAATAATAGAATAACAATAAAATATATATAGGTACATACAAATTAAAATAAACAATGTGATGAAAACAAAAAAAAAAAAATAATAATAAGTAATTATTAATAAATCTCGCGAATATACAGTGTGTTAGGTTAAACGAGGGACTTATTGAGGGAGGGTATTCAGTATTCGATTCTCGTCCCGAATATGTAAAAAACCTATAACCAAAATTTTTAAAGTAATTGTCCAATAAAATAAATCATCATGAACACTGAGCGCGCAACAAGTGAACTTGTAAACAGAAACAGTACTTACATAAAGTAAGTCGCGTTGCAAAACATGCGCCGATCTTGCCGAAAAGGATAGAGTGCGTTTAAGCCCGCTAAGCCGTAACCCGTAAGCGTAAGCGGAAGCGTTTTTATGGTTCTGTCTGTTATTTATTAGTGTTTTCGTTTCGTTTATATGTTTGTTAGGTTCAAATGAGTATACACTATTATGGGTTTGAATATGTCCCTCGTTTAACCTAACATACTGTATATATATATATAGCCCTGATCAACGAGACGCACCTCAAACCTCAAACCAGTGGACAAACTGAAGCTGGCTGGCTTCCATGTCTACCGGGAGGACCACACCTCGCCATCAGGGATTGCCTACAGAGGACTGGCAATCCTGGTCAGGAGAAGAATCGTCCACCAGCTGCTGCCGGTGCCAACGCTAGGCGCGTCGTATGCGCTGGGCGTGGAGATCTGCATTAACCACTAGCCAACCCGGGTGTTCGCGTTCTACAGGCCGCAGCAACACCGCCTCGCAGTGGCTGACGTCCGCATCCTGCTGGACTCGCCACTGCCAACCATCATTGCCGGCGACTTCAATCTGAAACACACGGCATGGAACGCGAATACCGACACCGCAGAAGGCAACCGCCTACTCGACGATGCAGAGCTCCACAACTACGTGGTGCTTGGGTCGGAGGCCCCGACGCACTACCCAGGCAACCCGCAGCAATTACCCGACGTCATAGACCTGGCTATCTTGCGCGGCATCACCGCGACGACCAGCTGTGACGTCTTGGACGATCATCTCCGGTCAGACCACCAGCCAGTGAGTCTGACTATCGAGGACATCCCACAACACCTGCGACCTCTACCCTCTCGCCCACGGCGGGACTGGCGCTCCTTCGCCGCACACATGGCACGGAACTCGCCATCCTACCGTGTCGACTCGCCCGCTGACGTCGACCGACTCGCCGCCGACTTCGCCGCGGCCACCGAGGCCGCACTAACCGAGTCCCAGATGGCGAGAGTCTCGACACCAGGAAGACCACCGCCGCTACCGACCGCCATACTCGCCATGATCTAGAGGAAGAGGAGACTTCGCAGACAATGGCAGAGAACCATGCCCGCCATGAACGATGCCCGGCCATGAAACACGCGCTCAATGCTCTGGCCGCCAAAATCTCATCCGCAGTGGCAAACCACGCGGCCGAATCATAGCAGCGAGCCATCGAGCACACGAGCGACGACTGGTCGGGTATACACCGACTTTGCCGCAAGCTCTCTGGGAAGCCAGCTCCGATCAGGCCCCTCCTAGCCGGTGACGGTACCCCCCGCTACCGAGCCGAGGACCGAGCGGAGCTCTTCGCCGACTCCCTGGAGAGCCAGTTCCAGCCCAACCCAGCCCGCAATGTGCAGCACACAGCAGCTATCGAGCTCCAGGTAGCGCAGTACCTGGAGCAACCGATCTCCCCAGAAGAGGACCCAGTGGTGCTCTCCCCTGGCGTGGTACGACGCATGGCTCTGCGAGCCCCACTACGCAAGGCGCCCGGCCCGGACGGAGTGCCAAACGAAGCCCTTCGCCACCTGCCGCCGCGAGGAATCGCGACACTCACGCGGCTCTTTAATGGCATCCTCCGTACCGGACACTTCCCAACCAAGTGGAAGCTCGGCAGAGTAATAATGCTGCCCAAACAGGGGAAGAACGCTGCTGCCGGGGAGCTGTCGCCCCATCACGCTCCTAGACACCACCTCGAAACTTTTCGAGAAGCTGCTGTTGGTGCACTTGCGCCCACATCTCCAGCCACGCGGCGAACAGTTCGGCTTCAGGGCTGAACATTCCACCACCCTGCAAGTCGCGAGGGTACTGCACGACCTGGCGGCCGCGCGCAACAAGCGCGAGCGCGCCGCGGCAGTATTCCTCGACATGGAGAAGGCGTTCGACCGCGTCCGACCTGCTCAGCAAGCTGGCCACATTTATTACTCCTCGACGACTAGTCAAGATCGTGGCCACCTTCCTGCACGACAGAACCTTCCAAGTGGCAGTGGAAGGCACTCTGTCGACCGAGCGGAACATCCGTGCCGGCGTGCCCCAGGGAAGCTGCATCTAAGCTAGCGCTATACGCCGACGACGCCGCCTACTACACGACGTCGATGAATCCCAGGCACGCAGTAGCCAAACTGCAGCGCGCCTTAGATGCACTCCCTGAATGGCTGGAGAAGTGGAGATTGGCCGTGAACGTGGCTAAGACACAGGCACTCGCCGTGGGGATCATGAAGCCAACACCCACCACCCTCATGGGAGAGCAGGTCCGGTGGGCGTCGAGAGTTAAATACCTCGGCGTGACCATCGACCGCTCGCTTTCCATGATGCCCCACGTGCAGCAGGCTGTTGCTCGGGCGCGCGCCGCGCGTCACCTCCTACGCCCGGTCATCGACTCGGCACTGCCTCTCCGTGCGAAGCTCGGCATCTACAAGGCCTACGTTCGGACACGGCTTACCTACGCCGCCCCGGCATGGTACGCGCTCGTGTCCGAATCAAACCGGAAACGCCTCCGTGCGCAGCAGTCGCTGACGCTGCGCACCATCGTCAAGGCCCCGCGCTTCATACGGAACGCGACAATCGCCGGAGACCTCGGCGTAGAGAGCATCGACGCCTTCGTGCAGCGCCTGAGCACCAATATGTTCGAGCGCTCTGATCGGTCGCGACACGACCACCTCCGGGAGCTGGCGCCCTATCACCGGCGCCCCCCCGACGGCCTCGGACTCCCGCGAGACCTGGTCCCCCCGACCGACGCATCAAGCGCTGCGTGATTCCCCCGCTCGCCAAGGCAAGTCGGTAGAGACCCCGCCCCCCCCCACCGGACATGACCGCGCGCCGCTACCAGGCCGCCACTCGCCGGGCTCCCCCCCGGCTCGAGCGCGGCCCCTAGCGGCGCCCCCACTGGACATGAACATCCCCCGCCAACAGCTTGCTGCTAGCTGGGCCTGCCCGGCTAGAGCGCGGCTCACGGCGGGGTAAAACCATCGGACTTGACACCGCATCGGGCCCCGCAAGGAGCCCGACTAACCCAACCCCTCGCCTGCAGTCGCAGGCAGCGCCAGACACCGCCGAGACAGGCCTCGGCCTGGAACGCGCGACCTCACGCCCCGACCCCCGATCTGACGGAGAGATGACCACGAAGTGTCTGTCCTTTCCTCCTGCGACCGTCGAGCCGTGAAGATGTAAACGCCTACCTACGCGCGTTGGTCGGCGCGTGATACTGGCAGCGGCGTCGGCGAGTTACTTCGTCTCTTGTAGACAGAGGATCAAAAACGTTCAGCAAAATAGCTCTTTTCAGAGCTTTCTGTGTTAACAGAGCATATAAAAAACGTGAAATAATATAGCTCTTCTCAGAGCTGTCTGTGTTAACAGAGGTGGTCAAAAACGTTGAACATTATAGCTCTTTTCAGAGCTGTCTGCTTCTTGGTTTCTGTTAAACGATGGTCTAAATCCTTGTAGCTTGTGCTATGGCTAGTGTGGCAACAAGGTTTTGAGGTTTTGAGCTGATTAAAACAATGAATCTGGGTTTAAGAAATTGAGCCGTGTCACTGTTCTCAACCATGACGCTCGATAGTTTTCGAGGACGCTCGAAAGTGTACGAGGACGCTCGAATGATTTCGAGGACGCTCGAAAGTGTACGAGGTCGCTCGAAAGTGTTCGACGACGCTCGATTGTTTTCGAGGACGTTCGAAAGTGTACGAGGACGCTCGAAAGTGTTCGAGGACGCTCGATAGTTTTCGAGGACGCTCGATAGTTTTCGAGGACGCTCGATAGTTTTCGAGGACGCTCGAAAGTGCACGAGGACGCTCGATTGTTTTCGAGGATGCTCGAAAGTGTACGAGGGCGCTCGATTATTTTCGAGGACGTTCAATTGTTTTCGAGGACGCTCGATTGTTTTCGAGGACGCTCAAAAGTGTTCGAGGACGCTCGATTGTTTTCGAGGATGCTCGATAGTTTTCGAGGACGCTCGAAAGTGTTCGAAGACGCTCGATAGATTTCGAGGACCCTCGAAAGTGTACGAGGACGCTCGATTGATTTCGAGGACGCTCGAAAGTGTACGAGGACGCTCGATTGTTTTCGAGGACGCTCGAAAGTATTCGAGGACGCTCGATAGTTTTCGAGAACGCTCGATAGTTTTCGAGGACGCTCGATTGATTTCGAGGACGCTCGAAAGTGTACGAGGACGCTCGATTGTTTTCGAGGACGCTCGATAGTTTTCGAGAACGCTCGATAGTTTTCGAGGACGCTCGATAGTGTTCGAGGACGCTCGATTGTTTTCGAGGACGCTCGATAGTTTTCGAGAGCGCTTGATTGTTTTCGAGGATGCTCGATAGTGTTCGAGGACGCTCGATTGTTTTCGAGGACGCTCGAAAGTGTTCGAAGACACTCGATAGATTTCGAGAACCCTCGAAAGTGTACGAGGACGCTCGATTGTTTTCGAGGACGCCCGAAAGTGTACGAGGACGCTCGAAAGTGTTCGAGGACGCTCGAAAGTGTTCGACGACGCTCGATTGTTTTCGAGGACGTTCGAAAGTGTACGAGGACGCTCGAAAGTGTTCGAGGACGCTCGATAGTTTTCGAGGACGCTCGATAGTTTTCGAGGACGCTCGAAAGTGCACGAGGACGCTCGATTGTTTTCGAGGATGCTCGAAAGTGTACGAGGGCGCTCGATTATTTTCGAGGACGTTCAATTGTTTTCGAGGACGCTCGATTGTTTTCGAGGACGCTCAAAAGTGTTCGAGGACGCTCGATAGTTTTCGAGGGCGCTCGATTGTTTTCGAGGATGCTCGATAGTTTTCGAGGACGCTCGAAAGTGTTCGAAGACGCTCGATAGATTTCGAGGACCCTCGAAAGTGTTCGAAGACGCTCGATAGATTTCGAGGACCCTCGAAAGTGTACGAGGACGCTCGATTGATTTCGAGGACGCTCGAAAGTGTACGAGGACGCTCGATTGTTTTCGAGGACGCTCGAAAGTATTCGAGGACGCTCGATAGTTTTCGAGAACGCTCGATAGTTTTCGAGGACGCTCGAAAGTATTCGAGGACGCTCGATAGTTTTCGAGAACGCTCGATAGTTTTCGAGGACGCTCGATAGTGTTCGAGGACGCTCGATTGTTTTCGAGGACGCTCGATAGTTTTCGAGAGCGCTTGATTGTTTTCGAGGATGCTCGATAGTGTTCGAGGACGCTCGATTGTTTTCGAGGACGCTCGAAAGTGTTCGAAGACGCTCGATAGATTTCGAGAACCCTCGAAAGTGTACGAGGACGCTCGATTGTTTTCGAGGACGCCCGAAAGTGTACGAGGACGCTCGAAAGTGTTCGAGGACGCTCGAAAGTGTTCGAGGACGCTCGATAGTTTTCGAGGACGCTCGATTGTTTTCGAGGATGCTCGAAAGTGTTCGAGGACGCTCGAAGGATTTCGAGGACGCTCGAAAGTGTACGAGGACGCTTGAAGGATTTCGAGGACGCTCGAAAGTGTACGAGGACGCTCGATTGTTTTTGAGGACGCTTGAAAGTGTTCGAGGACGCTCGATTGATTTCGAGGACTCTCGAAAGTGTACGAGGACGCTCTATTGTTTTCGAGGACGCTCGAAAGTGTTCGAGGGCGCTCGATAGATTTCGAGAATACTCGAAAGTGTACGAGGACGCTCGATAGTTTGCCTTGACTGTAATGTGACCTAGACTAGAGTATGACGCATTATGTGCCCTCGTAGTCAATCGAATTGATGTACCTGAGTTCTGCTATCTTCCTAGCAGGGCACTCAGGGTCTCCCGTTTTATGATCACTGGGCTTATTAAAGCGAGAGCAAGAGGCACATTTTGAAGCTTCTACTTTTTTCGAGCACGCAGATGTTACATGGCCCATTTCTCCGCAGTGTCCACATGACGAGAGGTCTCTGCATGTTTTAGCGGCATGGCCATACTGTTGGCATTTGTAGCACCTGGTAACTAATGTATAATCTCTCACAGGGCAAGAAGTCCAATTTATGTATATCCTTTCTTGAGTTATGAGGGCTTTGCGGATCTTAGCTGGAACCTGTATGATGAAATTGCAGTTCGCTGTATCTTTCTTCCCGGATTTATGGCTTAATTTGAAGTTGCTTAAAAAGGCTTCCAGTGACATCTCCGGAAAATTTTCAGTGACATTTTGCTCATAGAGACACTTTAACGTCCGTATCAGTCATAGAAGTGGGCACTCCTACTACCGTTATTCTTGGTTGGCGTTTGTTGGGCTCACCGGTAATACGTCCAGTCGACGAAAGGTTATAGTCTTGATGCTAAAATGTATATTGTTTAACTTGCATAATCATTGTAAATGTGAGAACCCTGTAATTAACTTAATATTAAATTAGACTCGTAGAATGCATTTGTGTAAGCTTGGTGTACGGGCTCGGAGGGATCAGGCTGTGGATCAGTCCTCGACGAGCTTGGTCCTTGTGGAGAGCAAGTGGACTGTATAAATGAAACTGGAAAAACTTTTGTACACTGATATACTTTATTACGATAATGTTAACAACACTAGTGGAGATTCACAATATTAGGTCGACTGGCTATGATCGACTTATAACGGCTACATACATTGACAATACACTGACTGCGTGATATTTCATTGACAACCATTGACACACTAACTGTGTGATTTATCATTGACAACCATTGACACACTAACTGCGCCTCGCAAGGAGGCGTCCTTTTATAGGCGAGCCGCGCGCGGACAGGATTAATCCTGTCGCTATAGGCGCGCGACTCGGCCGCTCTGCGACGGAATCATGTCCGTACATGCTCAAAGGCAAGTTCAAACCAAGCAGCGGCGGCGCGGAACAAAGGATCGCCGCCGCACGCCTTTGATATTCGTGTCTGAACTTGCCTTTTTGTCATGGTTCGGACATGTTCGGAACACGTCGCGGGCGGCTCGCGGCCTAGCATTGCCGTCGTGCACACTTGGGGTTGTCATGCTCACTCAAAGGTCTCATTGGCGGTGGCACGTGCAGTGGATCGCTCGATTCCCTACAATATGGTTGAGTTGGGCGGTGCTGGGGTACGTGTCATGGTCAGCTCCAGACTGCATTATTTATTGTCTTTATGGTTATTTTCTTTTTCGATCTCTTTGACTGGATTTTGGTGTTACATTGTTCTCGCACAATCGAACCAATAAACCTATGTTACTAGAGAATTGTATTGTGAACATGATTGAAAAAGACTTGACTTGACTTTTATTTTTTTTTTGTTAACGTTCAAAAGTGCCTTCCCTGGTCTAATTTAAATAAATGATTTTGACTTCGAATTTGTACAGGAGACATTTGGAATGTTTGAGCACTAAGGCAAGATCATTTACCATGAGCAAAAACAGCAGGGGTCCGAGGATTGATCCCTGACTAACTCCGGAGCCTAATCTAACCTAATTTAACGAATTGTTGACGTTCACGGAGGTGGACAGAAAAAAAACCTCAGGAGTTTTGGGGAACATCCTAAGCGACTAAGTTTTGACAGTGAAAAATCATTGTTCACTCTATCGAATGTTTTTCTATAATCAATATACAGACCATACGTGGCATCGATTATCCAGTCGGGAAGACATGTACCTAGTCCACAAGGGTGAGCAGGTTCGTGTCCAGTGGCCACCCAGTCCTAAAGCCATGTTGTTCAGAACACAAATAAGCCTCAACTTGTTTGTATATTTAATTAAGTAAAATCGCGGGTTACTCACGTGAATATACTGAGAAAAGCTCTACTAGTTTCGAACCACAGAGGGGTTCTTCCTCATGAGCAGCGTGCGCGGTCGCGGCGACGTCGCGCAGCTCACTCACACTATATTCACGTGAGTAACCCGCGTTTTTACTTAATTTAGTATGTCTCACGATAGTTATTATGTTTGTATATTTGTTTGTGCGGGATGTTCTCAAATATCTTTGCAGGAGTCGTAAGATTAGGGATGATGACAGTGTATGAAATTTAAAAATGTAATTAGTCCGTCAGTTAGGTAATGAAAAAATAATAGATACGTATTTTATTATATTGTCGTATAAGAAAACATATCTATTCACCATACCTTCTATCCCTTATCGCTGCTCAAACCCTATTCACCCCATTTTACCGTACTGCCGGTTACGGCTCGTGACAGCCAATGAGAATGTGAGCATCTGCGGTGCCCTTTATGATTAGACTAGCTGTGCCCGCGACTTCATTCGCGTGAAATAGTGATTTAGTGCGCATACCTCGTAGGTGATGGCGTGTTAATATGTAGCCTTTATGTTGACCCGACCTGTTAGTAATAATCATACAAAATTTGAAGTAAATCCATGCAGTACTTTTTGAGTTCATCCCGGACATACATACAGACAAAAAGACAAAAATTTTAAAAACCATGTTTTTGGCTTCAGTATTGACTGTACATCACGCTCCAAGTATTCTTTTTTTTGAAAAATATTCAATGTACACTTTTGAATTTTCTACGATTTTATTATACATATATATATGTGGGGGGGGGGGGTGCGTTCAAATACTACGTAAGCAGATTATTTACAATTATTTTGACAAGGGGGGTCCCTTGTCAGCAAAAGTAAGTAAAGATCCCCCTTTGCTTACGTAAACATTTTAAATTACATCTTTTTTATATTGTAATTTTAATATTCTCTTAGATACCATAATGTCTCATTCTGTGTCGGTCTTTGCTGGTAATTTATAATTACAATATGAGTACTACCTAATTACACTGGTCAACAAATTTTTGTAATTTGTAATAGCTAAAATATTTTTTTATTTAATAGATCTAAACAAGGTGACTTCAAAGAAAGTACATATCTATCACGTCTACATTTAGTGTAATCTATTCATTCAAAGTGCAATTTTTTTTATAACTTCGCCCCGCATTAGGATTATCTCCTGGGTCGTAGGTGCGTTTACAAACATACAAGTTCACATACACAACACACACAGACACGGTACAACAATCTGTTGGTCACACAAAGTGTTGTTCCGTGCGAGTATCGAACCCGCGACACGTTGCGCGGCAGCCAGTTGTCCAGCCACCGCGCCACTCATAACATAAATAGTGAAAAAAGGGTGTTATATTGTACAGCAGCATTAAGTGCCGTAATGCACTCCTCTGTCTACCGTTTCAGGGATAAAAGGGGTAATATTATGTAATTTGATATGTTTCAGAATATGATAGCGAGCGAAGACGCGAGTCAACAACAGTTGCATTATATGCAGAGTTGTGGCTTCGGAGGTGCGCATTCATCTAATATCTTGCAATGTACTGTGTTCAGCAATAAAGATATTTGAATTTAAATCATTTCGGCCGGTAAACGAGCAAACGGATCACCTGATGGTAAGCAATCGGCGTCCTATAGATACGCGCAACACCTCGATATATAAATGTACCATCCCCATGGACACCCATAAATTTAGTTAATTCTCTAATTGTACCGATAGATGGCGTTACATAACTGTCACATATTATAACGTCCCGCATTTTAATTTTAGAAGGAGTAGGCAGAGATGCACGTTATGTAAATATCCACTTTTCACTAGTTATCTTACAACTTTTGAGTCCTGGAGTAATCTTATTAGTATTTTTGCTACGTAAATATTCTATGTTACCATTGACCTGGCCTGATGGTGGAATTGGGAAGGTGGCTGATAGAATCTAGAAGTATCTGCTAGGAAAAATCAAGTATCGAGTTTAGGCTCGTTAGAAATGTCCATATTTCCTGGTATCAATGATTTTTAACGCGCTTTTATTTAATTACAGTTTTAAGTTAAAAATAGATAGTTATTTTAAGGTTTATTAACTCGCAAGTCTCTCGACTACGAGTTTATATCAAAAAATACCAGTTATGTTATAGTCTCTGCATTCCGTACTTGATGGTCACAGAATTTCGCCAAGACTAGATTCAGAGCAATGCAGTGGCTACTCCAGCGAGGTTCATCCCTAGCTAAACGCGTGTAACGAAACCATAGCGCGATTCAGGAAATGTACGGTATTGTACAACGCCATCTATCGAGCGCAGAGAACTCTCGTGCTTAGTACATTTTTTTATTGTTTTAAAATGTTAATTTATAAAAGTAGGTGTGTGTGGGGTTCTTTTTTTTTGTTTTTAATTTTTTTTATAATTTATTTTTGTGTAATACTTATGGAAATATTGTTTTACTAGTTTCTCAAGCAACTTCATACGCACCAACCACTGAACATATAAAGGAGGATAGAACGGAACCACTGAACATATAAAGGAGGATAGCGCGCCGCGGTTATGTGCAAATGCTCCAAATCTACCAAAATGTCAAAAACCGGCCATCAAACGCAATGTTGTTGTGACAGCGTACGAAACTCCGCAAATAATATTAAATTATGCCGTCTTGGACTATTGTAATGTGTCGGAAAAGAAGACAGGTGTGCAATGTAGCACTAGAAGGGATTTCTTTCCACCAGTGACTCCAAAAACATTAATATACTTGTGATATTTGTAATTATAACATTAATATTATGACGTTTCTAGATAAAAACGACATTATCGCAAGCAGTATACATTGCTTGCAATAGATACGTACCGTTTTGCACTACATAAACGATCGCGCAATGTATTACGTTCACAACGAGAGTCCCGACTATCAAATCAAAACGTCATTTCCTCGAATCGATATAGAGAAGTGTCAATTTGTAAACAATGTCGATAATTACTATGATACAAAGGATTATTATCAAATTATACACATTATAACTAAAATAATTTTATTTATTACGACTAATTATGAAATAGGTTTTAAGTGAGGGATTTTATTCGTATTTCAGTTTTATATAATTTTTTATGTGTTCGTTATGTTTTGTTCAGTACTTAAAAGTAGACTGATTTTATGATTTTGGAAATTTTGTTTTACATTTCTACCTTGATATCATCTAAGCGACATCTAAATCATTTTTCGTAAGATGGATACTCTTTCATACATGCTTAGGCCCAAATTGTAAATAGTTGAAACTATGAGAAATTCTTAAAAGCCAGCTGAAATTTTAGTAAATAATTTAAAATAGTTGTTGAGGTTTTCTATTCGAGAACAAAGCTATGACAACAAATAAGATGACATTATATCCTGGGAGCGATTGTATTGTACCTTTTTTAAGAATAGCTATATGTACACCTGATGACTTTTCTAGTTTTCAGAGCTTTTAGAGCTGACTTAATTTACGTGAGCTAAAATATTGTGTTGGCCTGGAGGTTGCAGCGCTGTTTCATACAACTTATACGTACTTTCTTTTTTTTTTTTTATGAAGTGAATTTTACTTTTAATTAAATAAAAAACTTAAATTAAAACTAACTATTACTTAAATAAAATTAAAATTAAATATTACTAAATTAAATATATACAACTAAAGATTAAAATTAATTATAGAAAAAACAAAAACAACTATTTACATAAACTATTTATAAGGCATCGAAAAACTCGTCCGCATCGACGTCAGTGGGGAAGGTACCCAGAAGGCTGGCAGCATTGCCACGTTGTATGGCAATGCTTAACCTCTGACCGAGAAAAAGACCAGCCCTCTGGTCACGAGACCAGGCGTTTCGAAATGTTTTTGAACAATTTAAGCGCACTCGGACCCCACGGACCTAACGTCTCAACCCCAAACGGCTCAAAGATATAACTACCAACAAGGTTGTTATACTTGCGCCGCTTGAGGTTTTCTGCAGAGGCAGCAGCCGAACCAGCACAACTCGCCGTTACTGGAAGATGAGAAGGTGCAAGGGTGTCGACACAGGTTGCCGCCCACACCAAAGACTTTCCCAGCTTCCAGGGCATAATGGACATACCGTCGGGTCTCTTACCATCGTCGCGTGCCAAACCCTTTGGTTCCAGAACAGCTGGTACACCGGCGATGACAAGAGCTCGACGGATGATGTCGTTAATGCTGGCGTGTCGGGCTATCCGGCCCGCGCTTCTGCTACACGATAGGCCGTGGTGGCCGAGGTGGTCGACCATCTCACCGCATTGACAGCGATGCGGAGAAACACAGGGTGCACCTACACGCAAGCAAGCAGCAAGCCGAAAAGTTGAGTCATTCAACATCGTGCCAATATTGAATGACGGAAGTGCCTGAAGCCAGAGACCTGATTCCCACTCACCCACAGCCAATAGGCGAGCTAACTCCGCAGGATTGGTGCTGGTATTAATTAGATTATTATGCACCAACCTGCAAAGCGGCTCGTCCCATTGTCTCTGGGAGGAAGGGTTGTCAGGCAAGGCTGTATTGGGACAAGTTTCTGTCCAGGCGTTCATCGCGTCGGTCAGACACGGCACATCGGGTTCAACGTCAACACCGGCTAAAATATTTTTGTTAAAGTACTAGTGCTGTGGACAGAAGAGATGAACGCCGGTAAACTAACACTGGAAATTTTGCGGACGCCTAGACCACCAAAACGAATTGGTAGTGTGGCTTGAAGCCAAACACGATCGTCCATAGAAGCATTCAAAAGTGAAGTTAAGGTGTCAAGGATAATTTGATCAATTTGGTCCAGAATATGCGGATGCTTCCACAGAGGGGAAGCACGCAGAAAATACATAAATTTTGGGCCGAAACAACAATAGCGAATTAAAGTAAAGGCACAATGTAGATTAATTTTGGAAAGTCTATCGGAAATGTCACAGAAATTTTTAATTTTCACGTTTATGAAATCAGAGAAACTGTTTTCGAAAATTGGGGAACCCAGGAGAAGAAGAGAGTTTTTATCAACAATTTTTAAATTCGGCGCTACGGTAGAAAAAGTGTTTAAAATTCGTTGTCTGTCAACAATTTTGTCCGGAAGGTAAATTTCGCATTTAGAAATATTTAATTCTAATCCGATGGATTTTAAATTTAGAGATCAGAAGCTGTAAGTCATGGAAAACAGTATCTGCGTCACCTCCTAAGGTTCCATCGTCCAAATACCAAACATTAAATTTAGATATAAGTTGCCGAATAATAGGGTGAATGGCCAGACTGAAAATGACTGGATCAAGAGGATCACCTTGTTGGCAGCCTACCGCAGAATCCAAAACTTTGTCTTTATATAATAATAATTTTGAAGGTTGTCTATAGCACTGCCAAATAAAACTGTAAATTTCAATTTACGTACTTTCTAAGTTAATTTGCACACCACTCACATTCAGTAAAGGAAATTATGTAACCGAAACTATATAATTAATAATTCCTATTTAGAGGTATATTAACTATTAAAGAAATATGAACGACTATTATCGGTTGTCATCATACGAATGTCATGATGATATCTAACAGAGACAATAACAGAGTTTTGAGCACAGATTAGATATATCATGATATGGTTACGTTATGGTACTGGGAGTCCTTAAGCGAAACATGAATAATATAAGGAGGGCTATCTCTAGCCGTGTAACACTGCCTACCATTGATGTTTTTTGCTAGCTTCGGAGGGATGATGCGGGAGATAATAGGAGAACCTGCAGGTCGTTTCCTATTATAATTAGGTTCGGAGTCCAGTAGATCAATATCTTGGTTGTCGTGGGGTAGCGTAACGCATAATACGGGACTGTATTCAGATTTGTCGGGAGGATCAGGGGGCTTCTCTTCATCCATTGTTATAGGAGTAAAAAAGGTGGGAAGGGGAAACAACTGTTAAAACTTAAGACTACTACACTTTAATAAAACTTACACACACAAATACACAACACAAAATTAAAAGATTTCAATTTAGTTCACTATGAAAAAGATCACTAAAATTGACAACAATCGTAGTACCAATAAAAGCACGTGCGTAACCTTCACCACTACCAACGAAAGTCCTTGTTTTTTTTTAATCAAAAGAAGTTTGAAAGTGTGAGAGAGGTAGTGAATTATTTGTCAACGCGAATGAATGACTGAATGAATGCAAACTGAATGAATTGATTTTAATGTTTTAGTTAGATCTTTTTATTGCTTTAACTAGCTAAATGTGGAATAAATAAGGTTTTTATAAAGAAACAGCAGTACCTAGTATTCTATTTCATCTTTATTTATTAACTCGTCGAGTACCGGTTTTGTAGACACAATTATAGAACAATAGGTTGCGGTCACCGGTGACCGCTTGGTGTTTGACAGTTTAAATATAGGGAGCAGTAGTCCTGAATCTGTGTACAGTATATAAGTTCCTAAACGCTTGATGTCGATAATGCACCTGAAATATTTGATGTTTAAATGCAATTCGATGTTTTAGTATTTTAGGCCTAAATTTTTTTTTTTTTTTTTTTTTTATGTTTGATGGGGCGACGTTTGACCACTATCTCGCCTGGTGGTAAGCGATGATGCGGTCTACGATGTAGCACGTCGTCCCATAAGCAACCTATTCACTCGGGCCTTGAAGACTCCCAGGTTGTACCCTTCAGGAAATACAGACTCTGGCAAAGAATTCCACTCTTTAGCAGTACGCACAAGGAAGCTTGAAGCGAAGCGCTTCGTGCGTGTGGGCGGAACATCTACCATGAAACGGTGACGCTTCGCCGATTGTCTTGTGGTACGATGATGGAAAGGACTAGGGGGAATCAAGTTGTGCAATTCCCCTGCACACTCACCGAAATGTATCCGGTAGAAAACCGAAAGGCTTGCAACCTTACGCCTGTGCTCGAGGCTTTGAAGCCGAGCCTTCACAAGCGCATCATCGTCGATGAGCCTCTTGGCACGCCTCTCAATGTGCTCTAACGCGTCCAGCTGATATTTTCCGAGCCGTCCCAAAGATGAGAGCAGTACTCCATACAGGACCGAACCTGTGCCTGGTACAGGCTCAGCAATTGTTTCGGCGTGAAGTACCGTCTCACCCTCCATAGGATACCCAACTTCCTACCAGCCAGTTGCGCTTTTGACTCTATATAGGAGCCAAAGTTGAGTGTGGGCGTCAGAGTTACACCAAGAAGCTCAAGATGATCGGTCATCGGTACGGACACATTCCGGAAAGTAGGAGTCAGCGGAAATTGACTCCGTTTGGCGGAGAATAGACACGCCTGGGTTTTGCTAGCGTTGAACCTAACCAAGTTGGCGTCACCCCAGTCGGAGACCGCCTTCAAGGTCGAGTTCAAACGATCGACCATGGATTCTCTTAAAGACTGGATCTGTGTTCCGCTAGTCCGCGCACTGGACACATACCTTTCAACAACTGTGCTGTCATCTGCATACCCAAAGATACCGGGCTTAAGCAGGTCGTTTATGTGGAGCAAAAAGAGCGTCGCTGAAAGTACTGACCCCTGAGGGACGCCGGCATTAATACCGAATTGGTCAGACGAGCAGCCATCGATGACTACTCGTATTGACCGATCCCTCAGAAAGTCTGCTATCCATCTGCACAGACCAGTAGGAAGTCCATATGCAGGAAGCTTGCCGATTAGACTGTCGTGCCAAACCCTGTCAAAGGCCTTCGAGACATCGAGGGAGACTGCTAATGCCTCCCCGTGCCCCTCTATGGCCTCGCTCCATATGTGAGTGGCATACGCAAGAAGGTCCCCAGTCGATCGGTTACGTCGAAACCCGTATTGCCGATCGCTGAGGAGATCGTTACCTTCAAGGTATGCCAGGAGTCTATTGTTGAGTACACGTTCCATGCTCTTGCAGAGTATGGACGTGACCGAAATAGGACGGTAATTATTAGGGTCGGCACGACTACCTTTTTTAGGCACAGGCTGTACGTTGGCCAGCTTCCATGCAACCGGTACTAGACCCGTCTCCAAGGAAAGGCGAAACAGACGTGTCAAGATTGGAGACAACTCAGGCGCACAGGTTTTTAAAACCAGGGCTGGGATTCCGTCGGGACCACTGGCCTTGTTCACGTCCAGATCGCGTAGCGTCCTATATACCTCCCTCTGTCGAATGCGAATTTGCGACAAATTCGTCTTGCATACGCTATTAAGAGAAGGAGGCAAGGCGCCACCAGTGTCAAGACGCGAAGATTCCGCAAATAGAGAAGCAAATAGATTCGCTTTCTCTACCGCAGTGTGAGCCAGCGTCCCGTCAGACCTCAGGAGCGGAGGAAGTGAGGAGCGACAGAAGTTCGATTCAACCGCCTTGGCCAGGGACCAAAAAGCTTTACTTCCCGCTGGGTAGGAAGCTAGTTTGTTCCCTATACGGCCAATATGGTTAAATCGAGCCATCCGTAATGCCTTTTTGCATGACTTGGCAGCCCGATTAAAGGCTCTCTTCTTTTGATGAATGTCATCAGCCCTACGGCGCCTGGCATCCGCCCATGCCAAGTATGCCGCCTGCTTTTGCGCTTCGGCACGTCCGCAGTCGGCATCGAACCAAGGACGGGACCCACCAAAGGATGTCACGTCCGAGAATGGAATGTAGTATTCCATGCCCTGGCGCAGCACCCCCGTTACGGCTTCCGCACAAGCTGACGGGTCATCAGAAGAGAAGCAAACGGGCCGCCAAGGATAGGATGCGAAAAAAGATCGCATCCCATCCCAGTCCGCTGACTTGTATCGCCACATCCGCCGAGGTCCTCTGGGACTCGGATCTGGTGGGGAGTGTGTGGATACAGATTTCACCAGACAGTGGTCGGAGCTACCTAGAGGTGATGAGACTGTCACCGAGTAGCGATCTGGATCAGTTGTCAGCAGAAGGTCTAAGCAATTGGCAGTGTGCGTATCGACATCGGGTACCCTTGTGGCTTCCTGGACCAGCTGGGTCAGGCCGAGCGAAAGCGCAAGTTTACGCATTTCCCTTCCAGCATGGTCGGTGCACTGGTATGGGAATAACCACTCCTGATGATGAGCGTTAAAATCCCCCAGTAACACCAACTGGGCCGAAGGGTACGCCTGTCGAGCCGCATCCGCCGCTTCACCGAGATATTGCGCTAATCTGGTCGCCTCCAAATCTCCGCTGTGCGACCGATAGACACAGGCATAAAGAATTTTCTCCATGCCTATGTCTGCCAGTATCCAAAGGGCAGAAAAACTAGGGTCCTCAAGGTTTCGGAGACGCCGGTAACAGATGCCGTCTCGGACGTATACGCATACACCTGCATGCGGAACAAAATTGTGCTCCAGGGAAAAACCTGGATAGTTCAGGTAGGATACGTCCGACGGGCACCTGATCTGGGTCTCCGAGAGAAACAAGAGTGTAGGGTTCTCGGTCTCGAGGTGGTGATGGACCGCATTGACATTAGAGTGCAAACCTCGAATATTTGAGAGGTGCACTTTGAGGGAGAGGAGTGCAGCCGCTGTTGAACCCTTTTCTTATTTCTCGGTGTCATTGATGTAGAGTGGAAGGTTGCTGAGAGGATGGCAGTGAAATGGTCCCCCACGCAGGCGACCCCTCGACGCGCACCGCAGTTAGCCACACCATTGGGAGGCCAGTCTGGAGACTGCGGGGACGCCCGAGCCCCCCACGAATATCCATCGGGCCCTCTCCTCCGGTCGCCAACCGGCACGATGGCGTATCCATGGGATTTTTCGCTAGATGGCGGGGCAGCCTTTCACGTGTGGCTAGCACGCTAGTTGGGCCCCCAACTATCTGCGGTCGGCCAGCGGTGCACCGTGCCTCGGATCCCGCTACCCTCCGCGACTGGACACCCGGTGTAGCTACACCAGCGCGCGTCAGACCGGCCAGTCTACAGTGGAACAACCATCTCGACCCATCCTCTCATACGGCGTCACCGAGCATCGTGGCGGAACACGGCAGGGCCGCTTGGCGACACGCTTTTGCTCGGTGGGTGGTCATAAAGCCGGCGGCCGAAGCCTACCACCAAAGTGTCACCTGGTTAGCACCACCTGGAGGCCACGTGTAGGGATTCTGGTTTAAGGGTGCTCTCCTACGGACGAGGGTGACTCAGCCTCCAAAAATAAATCTAAATCTAGATTTTAAAATAATGTCTAAGATATGTTTTTATAGTAACTATCGTGAGACATACTAAATTAACTAAAAATGGCGGGTTACTCAAGTGAATATACTGAGAAAAGCTCTACTAGTTTCGAACCACAGAGGGGTTCTTCCTCTGTACAGTCTTAAACTGTACACGCTGTATATGGGTAGTGCTGATGCGGCAACTATGTCGCGTCGTGCGTTCGTAATTTAAGTATAAATAGTCATCGATTAACTAAACTCAGTGTGTGCTAATAAACCAACGATAGAGAAAGGAATCGCCAACCTTCAACTTGTATAACTTATCTAATAAACATATCATAAGTGATTCTTTCTCTTTGCACTCATCAACTCAACTGACCTAACTTCAAGAAGCAAACATCTTTACCAGTGAACCTAAGCAAGGTGTACTTAACCGTACATTTTATGGTCCTTCGAGCCGGATACTATAGTGTCTTAATACAGTAGCGAATCGGTGCAGCTGGCCTCTCAGAAGCGAGAATCCCCAGTTGTATTGAGAAGGCGCTCATACTGTAGAGAGTGCTAGAGTATTTGGACGTGAAAACGCCACATTCAAGTAACTCGTCGCTGTGCTGCAGCAACTAACGAAGACGACTCTTCGATAACTCCTCGCCGAACCAGGTGAATCAACTTTAACCATAACTAGAAACACCAAAATGGACAAACTTAAGCTCCAGTCATCGTGTTTTAATAATATCAAGACCTTGTGTGTTAACTATCGCAAGGACTCTTCAGTCCGCAAAACTGTGGACTACTTAAACAAACGGCTATCTTCTCTAGAACATCAATGGGAGGATTTCGATAACAGACATGCTCTCTTAGTACTAGAACTAGAAGATAAGAAAATTAACTACTTCGCCGACGACATCTACGGGAAAACCAAGGAGATGTACGTGGCCACTAAAACAGATATCACTAACAGGATAACGGAATTACACGAACAACAACAAGAGGTACAATTTGACTTGACTGGTACTTCGGAAGACTTAACTACGGAGCGTGGTGACAAGCAACAGTTGTTACTTCAAAAACAAGAATGCAACTTTAACGCCATATACCGAACCATGGAAAAAATCAACATGATGCCTATATCTGAACAATGGGAATTAGAAGATCATCTGTCGACCTTGAAATCCAAGTGGGATCCCATCGATAATCTTCATTGGCAAATAGATTTCCTATTGAAGGGTTCGAATGAAGAATACAACAAAACGTTTTCGGATGTTGAACAAAGGTACGATGACTTGCGAACTAAGCTTAACTCCACCAAGTGGTCGAATGCCCATTATAACGGAGAACCTAACGGGTAACCGGGGCTCCGGCTCGACGTGCAGGAGAAGGTACGGGGTGGTTTTTAGTCAGTAAGAGTCTGACACTCCCTTCCGCCTCACCCAGGCGGGAGCAGTCATCTGATGATTTTCCCCCCATAAAAAAAAAAATGCCCATTATAAAAAGTCCGCACCCAAGATCGACCTTCCGGAATTCTCAGGCAACTATATTCAGTGGATCTCCTTTAAGGATTTGTTTTTGGAAACCACCCATAAAAATCCAGTAATCAACCCCGCTCAAAAAATGCAACACCTAAAATCTAAATTGAGAGGCGAAGCTGAGCGCTTAGTACAACATTTGACATTATGTACTGAGAATTACAACACTTGCTGGGATATTCTGACCCAGCGTTACGATAATCGGCGTCTGCAGTTTATTGCCTACATGAATACTATATTGAATCTCCCTGTCATACAACATCCAGATTCATTTAACTTGAAGAAGATGCATGACGTCATCACAGAGTGTCTGAACGGCATTTCTAACATCGGCATTGACACTACTTCTTGGGACCCGATCATCGTAAATATCATGTCTCAAAAACTCGACACAAGCACTCTGAGCGATTATATGAAGGAGTTACAAGACCATAGAGAATTACAGAATTTACGTGATTTTCTATACTTTCTGGAAACGCAATTTATGGCCTACGAAACCATGAAATCAACTAAGAAAGGAAACATACTAAGCGCCGACAACCCATCTTCCAATAAATCATACAAGCAAACCCCGATGAAAAACACTTACTATCGACCTGTCAGAACAAACAACTATTTCGCAACATACGGGAAATGCCCACATTGCAAAGGGACTCACGTTCTAATGAATTGCGATAAATTTATTGAATTGGGAGCAAGCAAACGCAATGAAATTATCACGAAATTGCAACTCTGTAAGAATTGTCTATTCAGTCACGGCGATCAAGAATGTAGGTCAACTAAAACCTGCAAAGAGTGCTACTTGAAGCATCATACGCTGTTGCACAACTCGGAGCGGAAACCAATTACTTTACCTAATAAGTTTCGTCAGCGCCCGTCCACATCAATCCAGGCCCAAACATCTAACCATCTGTCAGACAGCAACTTAGAGGTTTTGTTGACTACCGTTCAGCTGAAAATTCAAGCAATGGACGGAACCTATATCAAATTGCGAGCTCTCCTTGACCAAGGTTCACAAGTAAACCTAATTACGGAGAATGCAGTCCAAATGTTACGTCTACCACGCAAAAGGATCAACGCGTGTGTAACCGGAATCGGAACTGTTTCCGGGGAATGCAGAGGGCAACTCAATTTGATATGCCAGTCAATCCACTCCGATTATACATTTAAAACTCAAGCCCTCATTATGAAAAAACTAACTAATAACCTACCGAACAAAACATTTGAAAAAAACAATATGGCCGCATCTGGAGAACTTAAAACTAGCGGATCCAGAATACAACATCTCACGTCATATCGATGTCATATTAGGAGCTGATATATATTCCGATATCATCCTGGACGGTGTCTTAAAGGGATACAACCAATCTCCCGTTGCTCAACAAACACACCTTGGGTGGATATTGTGTGGCAAGATGAAAACTGTAAATTGTCACGCAACTATGATAAACTTAGAAGAACTTACAAGGTTTTGGAATATTGAAGACATCGAAACTCCCCAAGACTCATCAACAGACGATCAATGTAAACAATTTTATAAAGAAACTGTCTTACGATCGGAAGAGTGGAAATACATTGTGAAAATGCCGCTATGTTTTGACTTTGAAGATAAATTAGGCAGTTCAAAGTCCACAGCTATTTCACATTATTTACAATTAGAAAAACGACTCAAAAATAATGAAAAACTTCGTGGCATGTACCAAGAATTTATTAAAGAATATGCGGACCTCGGTCACATGAAACCAGCATCATACGTGCCTACGAAGAAATGTTACTACTTACCACATCATGGGGTTATTAGAGAAAACGCACTGACAACAAAATTAAGAGTCGTGTTTAATGCGTCGTAGAAGACCTCAACTGGCTATAGCTTGAACAACTTAATGGAAACCGGAGCTAATTTACAAAAGGACATCCTGAGTCTCATATTGAAGTGGAGAACGTACAAATATGCATTCACCGCTGATATAGAGAAAATGTTTCGTTACCTTTGGCTTTCCGAAGATCAGCAACATCTTCAAAGAATCATCTGGCGGAACTCGACTTCTGGCAATTTGCAGGCATTCCAATTGCGCACTGTCACGTATGGCACAAAAGCTGCACCATGGCTAGCAATGCGTACATTGAAACAACTTGCGACGGATGATGGTCATAAGTACCCCGAAGCAGCTCGCACTCTTATTACATCGTGTTATATGGATGACGTAATCACCGGTCATAACGATATTGAGAATGCCCAACATTTACAACAATCGTTAATCCAACTATTGCGAGGAAGAGGCATGAATCTGCGGAAATGGACCGCCAACCACCCAGATTTAATAAAAAACCTAAGTGAAGATCAAATCTCAAACAAAAGGATGTTCGATTTCAAAAATGAAGAGTCTTCAAAGGCATTAGGTCTCACTTGGAATCCCAGTAGCGATACCTTCCACTTCAACTGGCCAATAAACCATTATAAACGCCAAACGAAAAGATCCTTACTCTCTAATATCTCAAGATTTTATGATCCTCTGGGCTGGTTGTCACCAGTAACTATTAAAGCCAAGTTACTTTTCCAAAAACTATGGATGAGTAAACTTGCGTGGGATGACGAAGTTCCAAGTGACATTGAAACCGATTGGATGAAACTAAAAACTGACCTATCTATTATCAAAAACATGTCCCTTACAAGATGGACATAGTATAAACAACAACATGTCGAGCTACTCGGATTCTGTGATGCAAGTGAGAAAGCCTACGCTTGTGTCATTCACAGCAGAGTGTTCAACGAACATGGACTTCCCATAGTAACTCTACTTGCCGGGAAAACGAGGGTTGCCCCGCTGACGCCGAAAACTACTTTGCCCAGACTTGAACTATGTGCCGCTCAGCTGTTGGCAAACCTCATGGAGAAAACCAAGGAAGCTTTCACTGGATATGATGTCTCCATAAAAGCCTGGTCAGACTCACAAGTTGTGTTGGCGTGGATACCAGGTTACTCGTCAAGGTGGGAACAGTATGTCGCTAAAAGAGTAACAAGTATTAAACGCATAATCCCAGCGAACGAGTGGCGGTATGTGAAATCTGAACAGAACGCAGCAGACTGTGCCTCAAGAGGGCTATTGCCTAGCCAATTACTCCACTTCAAGTTATGGTGGCAAGGCCTGGGCTCGCTGCCATCGCAGCGGTAAGTCCCCTCTTTGAGGAGTGGCTTGAGAGACGCTACGGCGTCCTCACCTACCGCCTGACGCAGGTCCTCACCGGACATGGAAGTTTCGGGAGGTACCTGTGTCTGATGGGGCGGGAGGAAACGCCCAGGTGTCATCACTGCGAGGACCGCCCTGAGGACACGGTGGAACACACGGTGGGAGAATGCCCTTCGTGGGCTGAGCACCGCCGTGTCCTCAGGGAAGTGATCGGCGATGGCGACCTCTCGCGTCCGGGCCTAGTGCAGGCCATGATGCGGAGCGAGGGGGATTGGGATGCCGTCTCCTCCTTTTGCGAAGCAGTCATGCTAGCTAAGGAGGAGGCGGGACGCGTGAGGCAGCGAAGCGCTGCCTCCTCGCAACCCAGCCATCGCGAAGGACACACCGGGCGTCGGGGATCGCGGGACGATCTCCGGCCACCGTAAGCGCGGGCCTGCGGACGGCGAGCATGGGTGGCTCCCCGTCCGACCAGAAACAGACCCGAGCGTACGGCGCGTTGCGTTCCGCGCGCGCCTCAAAGAGCCATCAGACCACCACAGATGGGGCCCAATAGGGCCGATGCCGTTTCGGAGTCGCGGAGAACCTAACGGGTAACCGGGGCTCCGGCTCGACGCGCAGGAGAAGGAACGGGGTGGTTTTTAGTCAGTAAGAGTCTGACACTCCCTCCCGCCTCACCCAGGCGGGGGCAGTCATTCGATGATTTTCCCCCCTTAAAAAAAAAAAAAGAAAAAAAATGGTGGCAAGGCCCTGACTTTTTAACTAAACAGGAAAATATGGAAGAAAATCTTTACTCATACACAACTAACATTGAATGCATAAACCACGTTGCAACAAAATATAATCCAACGCAGCCAACTGATCACGTAATAACTACTTTATTGAACAATTATAGTTCATTGACACGAATAACGCGAGTCGTCGCATGGATACAACGCTTCATCCTAACTAATATTATAAATGCGAAAGTAACTCTGTCTGTCTGTCTGCTACTCTTTCACGCCAAAACTACTGAACGGATTTGAATGAAATTTGGTGTACAGATATTCTAGACCCCGAGATAAAACATAGGCTACTCTTTATCGCGAAAAAGGGGTTAAAAGGGGTTAAAAGGGGGGGGGGGAGTCGTATGGGATTATATATTTTTTAAAGATAAAACCATGAAACTTTATACAATGTAAGTTCTAATGGTTTACCCAACCACTTATAGTTTCCATTAAAGCTAAAATATTTGTACAATTTATTTTTTATAGTTTTAATTAGTCGCTCAACAATTGATGCCTTTTTGCTAGAAAACGAAGAGTAATGGTTAATCTTATATGTTTTTATAAGCGTTTGAAATGTGTTATTATAAAACTCTGTTCCCATATCAGTTTGTAAGTTATCAGGCTTTCGATGACTCTTAAGTAATATTCGTTCAAATGCATGAGTCACATCAAGTTTATTTTTTGATTTCAACGGCTACGTCCAAGCATATTTTGAGAAGCAATCGATTACAATTAAAATGTAATTATAGCCACCGTTATATTTCTTTACATTTTGCATGTCCATCAGATCAGCTTGCCACAGATCGTCGATACTTTTTAAAACAACAGAACGCCGAAGGAAATTTCTTCGTGCAGTTTTGTGTATTTCATTTACAATTTGCTGTTTTGACATGGTTTACAGTTTTTAAGCAATTTGTCAACATCTACTTTGGTATAAAACTTATCTTCCAAATGAATTAAAGCCTCAGATGTCTTAGCTTTTAAAGTAGCTTGAACTGTCTTTTGTGCATCTAGCATGACCTGAGAACGTAATGCACCAATTAGTTTATTCAATTCATGTATCGTATTAGCATTTAAACGATCTACGTAATCTTTGTTTACGGCGTCGTCTCCATCCACAGGAGATCGGATCCCCTTAAGTCTTGTTGATTACAAATCAAAATCCCCGCTTTCTGATTTTAACAACGCGTTATCATTAAATTTAAATAAATCTGATAAACGCAATCTTTTGTGAATAAAATGACCAAATTTGTCTACATTCATCTTTAGAAGTGTATTGTTTTGAAAGGTTGACAGTAAAATGAAACACAGATGTTTTATGTATTTATTATATTACTTTCACGTAATTCCTCTATTATGGATATGATTTCGTTGTTTACCCCTGTGTTACCAGCATCTTGAGATGCAATTAACAATTTTAGTCGATCAACTAATTCATTAGGATCATCCCAATATATAAAATCTACATTCTTCTTCCATATTTTTGTTAAGGGTAATCCTTTCCCTTTGGAATGTAAAAATAGCGGTTTAATAATTTGTAAATATTTTTGACCTTTATTACTTTTTATCGGTTTATTTGGATCATAATCTCGACGATGTGCATTTGTATCAAGTAGCATTGATTAATAATGTTGCATATCACTCTCTGTAACCAAACTCAAATCTGCATTTTTTTTCAGTAGCAACTGTTTCAATCCAGGCGTACATCGATACTTGCGGTGTGCCACTATGATATATTCGTCATTGACAATTATAAGGGGGGCTCACGTTGCTCGCGTCCGTAGGATCTACCACCTTATCCAGGCACACCCTACACGTGTCCCCCGGGTGGTGCTAAAAGAGCAACTTAACGCCGAGTCACAGGCGGTGGTCAAATAACCTGTCAACAGGACTAAAAATCCTGGCAAGTGGAGGTAGGAAATGACTTTCACAAACCATGGCCCTACTGTTATAGTAGGAATGGTAGTCTCGGCTTAATCGCCCGGACTGCGAGGAAGAACTTCCTCTTTAAACATTCTTTCAACCCAAACCCTATCCTAAGGTGGGAAACGTGCCGAAAGGATACTCATAAACATCCAAATGAGCAGCTAGTGGGAAACTAGTTTCAAGCGCCAACCTCAACGGACCCGGCTAACGTTGCTGTATTGAGCCTTCTTGGGGGAATAGGCGTCACCCTCCAAGTGACCTTTTATATCGGCCTAACTCGTGGGAACAATATGGATAATACAAAAAATGAAAACAAAAAACAAAACATAATCGAAAACCCTTCTAAATTAGTTCAACAAACACTCCATAAGAGCTTGTTTGCTCGAACAAGAAGTCACTCTCTCGAAATAATACCTAAAGAAACACAGCCAGAAAACAAATCAAGTGACTGGACGCATGATGTAACACTCAGTAGAACTGACAAGCAACCGTGGCAAAATGATCAGGTATCAACTAAAAGGAAGGCAGAATCAAGCCCTGAAATGGTTAACAAAACTAGTAAACTAACAAAGACAACCTACGCGGTAACCACACAAAATAGATATGAAATCCTCGACATACCTAGCAACGAAGAAACAGACTTACCACAAAGGGAACCTAGACCGCCGAAACCAGAGCCCATATTTGTCACGGGAGTACTAGACATAAAAAAATTGAAAGAACTTCTCTCTACGATTACAGAATCTGATAAGTATACCATGACCACTCTGAGATCTGGGCACATCGTTAAAATAATGCCGACTGATGTCGATACATATAAACTTATCAGACACAACTTCGTTACTGACAATGTAAGCCATTACACGTACAAACTGAAAAGTGAAAGAGCCTACCGAGTTGTACTTCGTGGCTTGCACTCGTCGGAGGACACTGAACAAGTAAAACAAGAGCTTTTTGAACTGGGACATGACGTCAGGCAAATTACAAATGTACTTCATAAGACAACGAAAAGTCCACTTCCGTTATACTATATAGATTTAGAACCAAAGCATAACAACAAAGACATATTCAATATTAAACAAATCAACAGGGTTAAAATTAACTTTGAGGCACCATATAAAAAACAAGAAATCCTGCAATGCAAACGCTGTCAGAGATTCGGACATGCTAAAAATCAATGCAATAGGCCACATAGATGCGTAAAATGTGGGGAAGATCATCCAACAGCAAGCTGCCTAAAACGTCCTGATACAGACGCCACTTGTGCCAACTGCGAAGAAAACCACCCAGCAAGCTACAAAGGCTGCACTAAATACAAACAATACAGAGATATACTAAAAAGAAACAAAGTAAAGACACCCAACGACAAAATAGAAACTATCCAACAGAACGATCACCCAATAGAATCAGAACAAAAAATAAACCAGCCCAGAAACTACACGAAACACCTTAAACCAAACATGACTTACGCACAGGTAGTAAACCAACAAAACACAAATAAAACCAAAATAGACAATAAGGAACCAAATAACTTTTCCGAGTTACTAGACGTAATGATGGATAAATTACAAAACATGATGACCATCATGTTAGACAAAATGATGGATCGAATGATCCAATTAGTCACAAGCCTCATCAAACACCCCTAAATCTAAGAATAATTACGTGGAATGCCAACGGGTTGACGGAACGCCGACAAGAATTACAACTTTTCCTAACGATGGAAAGAGTCGACGTAGCGTTAATATCTGAAACAAGATTTACAGCAAAAACCAACTTTAACATTCAAAACTTTTCGGTATATACTACAAACCACCCGTCTGGTAACTCACATGGAGGCACAGCCGTATTAATAAAAGAGAACATCAAACACTATCCTCTGCAAAAGTATGAAACGGACAAAATTCAAGCAACGTCAATTAAAATCCTCGACAGCAAAATAGAAACAACCGTCTCTGCCATTTATTGTCCACCAAGGCATGTTATCACTGGCGAGGACTATAAGAGTTATTTTAATACACTTGGAAACAGGTTCATCTGTGGAGGAGACTGGAACGCCAAACACCTGTTCTGGGGCTCTAGGATGACTTTGCCACGTGGACGGCAATTGTACTCGGCAATGAAAGATCTTAAACTGCAATGCACTTCACACGGCGTCCCCACATATTGGCCATCAGATCCTAATAAATTGCCAGACCTACTGGATTTTTTCATCACCAAAAACATAGCATCTAACCAGATAGACACAGAAGAATGTACCGACTTATCCTCGGATCACACACCAACAATAATGAACTTACACTGGAAGGCAATTATGACGGACTACCCAGAGAGACTCTACAATCACAAAACGGACTGGAACAACTATAGGACCGAAATAACGAAGGCAATAAATTTAACCACGCCATTGAGAAGTTTGAAAGGTATCGAAGCAACAATTGAATTTCTCAATAAGCTCATCCACCGAGTGGCAAAAGAATCCTCACCTATGCAGAGACAATACGCACAAAAATCACGGTACGCTAAATCAATAAAGGAGAAAGTAAACGAGAGAAGACGTCTTCGGAAAAGGTGGCATTCTACAAGATATCCTCGTGACAAGAAAGCCTTTAACCGAGCTTCAGAAGAACTCAAGACATGATCTACCAAGCAGACAATGCACGACTCCAGTACCAACTTGCCAACCTTACTCCGAACAAAGACACTAACTATTCCCTTTGGAAGATAACAAAGAAACTGAAAAGGCCAAAGACACACATACCACCAATAAAAACTACTCCAGGAAAATGGGCAAGAACAGATCTTGAAAAAGCTCAAGCGTACTCAGAACACCTAAAGGATGTATTCCAACCCCTGACAAGTAAACACTCAGATCATGACAAAGACGTTTATGAGTACCTCGGTTCCCCACTACAAATGTGCTTACCGCTAAAAAGTGCTAGCCCTAAGGAAGTGTGGAAGGAAATCCTAAAACTACCGGAAGGTAAAACACCAGGCTATGACTTAATTGACGCACAACTTTTAAAACAACTACCAAAAAAAGGAATAATACTCATTACTGCAATCTTTAACGCCTGTCTTAAGTTAGGCCAATACCCGGCACAGTGGAAAATTGCTCAGGTTATCATGATACTCAAACCAGGCAAACCTCCCCATGAAGTAAATTCTTACAGACCGATAAGCTTACTCCCGGTGCTAGGCAAACTTCTAGAGAAAATCCTACTAAACAGGATGCGCACCTACCTACCGGAAACAATACCTGACCACCAGTTTGGCTTCAGAGAACAGCATGGGACTATCGAACAAGTACACCGCCTCACGGATACGATAAGTCGAGCGCTAGAAAGCAAGCAATTTTGTTCGGCTTTATTCTTGGATATAAGTCAAGCATTTGATAGAGTCTGGCACGAGGGACTTCTTTATAAGGTCAAAAAACTACTGCCACACTCGTTTTACTCAATCCTGCAATCATACCTGAATAACAGATGCTTTGAGGTAAAACTTAAAAACGAAACCTCACAGCTGAACAATATCTTCTCAGGAGTCCCACAGGGTAGTATACTGGGTCCCGTAATGTACTTAATTTACACCGCAGATCTACCGCTACATACCGACACCCTTACTGCCACCTACGCAGACGACACAGCCCTCTTATCAGTACACAACGACCCACTTATAGCTTCGGCCAAACTACAAGAACATGTCAGTAAAGTGCAAAATTGGCTGGACACCTGGAGAATTAAGGCCAATCAGAGTAAATCTGTCCATGTCACTTTCACCCTCAGAAAACAAACGTGTCCTCCAATAAAACTCCACAATGAGGAGATACCACAGGCCGAGGACACTAAATACCTGGGCATGCATTTAGACCGAAGACTCACTTGGAGAAAGCACATATGGACTAAGCGTAAACAGTTAGACGCAAGACTTAGATCAATGCATTGGTTAATGGGTCGCAAAACAAGACTCTCGAAAGAAAGCAAGATAGCCATCTATAAAACTATCCTTAAACCGATTTGGACATATGGTATCCAGTTGTGGGGTACATCAAGCAATAGCAACATTGAGATCCTTGAAAGGTTTCAAAGTAAAACGCTGAGAGCCATACTCGATATTCCTTACTACGTAAGTAATAAATACATACATGAGGATTTAAACATCAGTACAGTCAAGCAGGAAATTGCCAGATACAGCAAAAACTACCAGTCGAGAATATCTACACACATCAATGAACTTGCTTCTAAACTCGAAGGCACGGGAAGTGTCACATACTCCAGACTCAAACGCCATAGCGTTCCTACCCTTACTACGAGGTTCGACAGCTTATGAGAGGAAAACAAAACTTTCCTACTGTAAGACCAAAGACTGGTGACGTGGACCACAACTGAATGGCTCATTGTGAATGATCACAGATTGCTAAGTTGCAGAAAATATAAGAAAAAAAAAAAAAAAAAAAATTGACAATTATGTGAGCGGCACCCAACATCAACTTCCCACGCTCGTATCTGACACCAAATGGAATATCTGCTAACGCTTCTGGAGAAACTGACCAGGATGTTGTGTTACAATCTTGTTTCTTTTCAACCAGTGATTTATATGAGGAGTCACTGTCAACCTCAGAGTCATAATCGTCTGTATCATTGCTTTCTTTCTCACTGAGAACTTCTTTCCTCAAAGTATTATCAATATATGGAACTTCGATGTCTTCATCTTCAATATTTTGTGGAGCAGATTGTTTGGTGACATTGGCAATTAAATTTAAGGGATCTGTTACAGGCTTGAAAACTGATTCCAGCGCTTCTTTATTGTTTATTTCAATATCCTTCATTTTACGTACTTTTTTCTTCACGGCTTCTGTCGCTTCAACAATTTGTCTTTTTAAAGATTTGTCCATATTGTTTAAATAGATCGTGATTGATTAAGTATTCCAAGTAGAATAATTAGAAACACTAAGGTAACGGATTTAAATAGCAATTTAATCAAAAACTACAAAGGTGTCAAATTTATTTCTATAACAGCCTTTATTTTTAGAGCAATCTTTATTAATGACAACAAAATTAAAGGGATCGTTCCATATTTTTGAACACATTTCACGAAATTCAACCCATGACATATCAGTGTTGACATGTTCTTCGTATATGTGCTTCAAATTAATTTCATCTTGTTTAAAAAGTATGATCAAATTGGCATTGTCTCTTATTAATTGTTTAGGAATTTTGCTATACGTTTGATTTAAATAAAAACAATCGATAAATTTATGTCTTCCCATTGCAAAGTAATCACGCATGTTGTTTTGATTTTCACAAGCAACATCATCAAATATAATCACAGAGTCAGGTTTTGCGTCCTGAACTCTTAGTATTTCTTCGCGTTCCTGATATTTTTGAAACGAAATACCTGGTACGCATCGTAATACTTTTTCTAAAAATATGTACTTGGGTTGGTACAAGATTTTTGAATAAATATAAACATTTCGAAATCTTAAACCATTTTCGTGTATAAGTAAACTAATGAGTAAATTTTTTTTTCCACAATTTGACGGTCCGCAAATTCGCTGTATAATTTGCGGACCGTTTGAATTAGGTAACAATTTACTGTGACGGAAATCAGTTTTACAAAATTCATCACATATTATGTTGATATTCAACGATTGTGGTTGTTTTACAAATTTCATGCTTACTGTGTGAAACAGTTCGAATAACAATGACAAATATTTTTTGTATGTTAATATTTATAAACCGTACCACTATGTATTTTGCGTTACTAGCATTAACCGAATCGACCGTTGACGATTGGGCATTCTGGACCATATCGATTATTGGGCGTTCTATACCACTATCGGCACCGAGGCGCACTCGCCGAGCGACTTGCCGATAGTGGTATAGAATGCCCAATAATATACTACTAACATCCAATGATAATACCTCATAAGGGACGCTTCACTCAACTTTTAATTGCACAAGCTCATACTATCACGCTACATGGAGGAGCCCGGTTGACTTTGACATACATCAGGCAACGGTACTGGATCATCTGTGGGAACCGTGCTGTGAAGGCTGAACTGATAACATGCATACGTTGCCATCGATTCAAAAGGACTGACAATCATCAGATAATGGGTAATCTTCCTCAGTATAGAATAACACCCTGTCGACCGTTTACACATACCGGAGTTGACTTTTCCGGGCATGTTGACATCAAGCTTAACAAGGGCAGGGGAGTCAAAACGTCAAAGGGCTATATCGCAATCTTTATCTGTATGGCTACGAAAGCCGTGCATATTGAACTCGTCTCTGACCTTAGTACGGAAACATTTATAGCCGCTTTTCAAAGATTTTGTGCAAGACGGGGAACGCCCAAGCACATGTACTCAGATTGCGGCAGTAATTTCGTTGGCGCTGCAAGAGTACTTCGACAAGAATTTGAAATATTTAAGCGACAGCTATTATCATCAGACTTGTTGAACACACTAGCTGACCTAGAAATTGAATGGCACTTTAACGCACCAGGTTGGCCCAGTGCTGGTGGACTATGGGAGGCGGCGGTTAAATCAATGAAATACCATCTGCGTCGGGTATTAGGAGAGAAAAAATTGACCTATGAGGAGTTCACAACACTCTTAACTAAAATAGAGGCGTGTCTGAATTCACGACCATTGTGCCCTCTTACCGAAGACCCGGAAGAGTTTTATAATTGCTTAACTCCAGGTCATTTTCTCACAGGAACCCCAACATTGTCACTCCCGCTATCCAACTGTCCAGAAGTTAACAATGTTGATTTACGTCGTAGATGGCAGTTGCTCGAGCAAATGTTCAACCAGTACTGGAAGAATTGGTCCAATGAATATCTTACTACGTTACAAAGTCGTAGCAAATGGAATAAGCCTACAACTAACATCAAACAAGGTGACATTGTACTGGTGAAAGATAACAACCTTCCACCGGCCAAGTGGGCTTTAGGACGAGTGATGGAGACACATCCTGGAGCTGACGGTTATGTTCGCGTCACAACCATAAAAACTAAATTGGGAATTATCAAACGCCCAGTAGTAAAACTATCACCGTTACCATTAAATTCAGACGCTGAAACTACGGGTGAGCAAGATAGCGCACCTCAAACGACGTCAGCTAAGAAACATCGAACAAAATCCAATAAATGTCTCTCAACATTTTTAATTACAATATTATCAATGTTTACATTTATGTCGGTATCACATTGCGCTATTGACGGCACTCGCCAAACGCCGGGAGCTCAAATTACAAGATTGGAACATGAGCGGCCCGTATACTATGATGAAATTGGCAGAATGCAATTAATACACGACGAATGATTTTAGTTATGTACTATAATTTAACTAATTATTGGGAAGGAACTAACCGCATTGAAACTTATTTTAACCATTTGAAAAATGTCTTCGACCAAACGAAACTACAACTGTGTAAAACAACTATAGAACAACTGGAACACGAAATTCAACTTCTCCGCTATTACAACTATGTTTTAATAAATCCACACAAATACCTCAGCATCAGAAAGAAACGAGGATTAATCGATGGTGTGGGTTATTTAGCTAATAGCTTATTTGGGATACTCGATCAGCACTTTGCCGAGAAATATCAACACGATATTCAGTCTCTGCAGAACAATGAAGACTACCTGTTTGAATTAATAAAAAATCAGACAAGTATTGTAGAACTAGAAAACGATGTCCTGAAGAAAAGCGAAGACAACATACAGCGTCAGTTCAAGCTAATTGATAAGTTCGTCAACCAAACTAATAAGAATTTGGCCTCTATTGAGTCTGAGATGGAGATACTTTCAGCAACTTCTTACATAAACTCTGCGTCTTTTACAACATTTCTTCTAATCAACAACATGAGAACCTTCCAAGAAATGTTATTTAACACGCTGACGAACATATACCAAGGCCATCTAGATGTGCATTTAATAACTCCGGTACACTTAATCGAACAGTTAAATGAAATATCGGGAAGTCTTCCAAAAACTGTGTCATTGCCAGTCGACAATTATAAGGAGCACATAAAGGATCTTTATAAAATAATAAATGTGAAGGCTCGAGTAACAGAAGTATACTTCCTCTTCGAGGCTCACATACCACTTATCGCTAACGATGACTTCATTATCTACAAACCCATACCTCTGCCTATTAGAATGAACGAATCTACTGGACATGTGCAGATATCATCCGATTATGTCGCTATAAATCTCAAAACGAATACATATATCTCATTGACAAAGGAAGACTTCAAGGAATGCCTGCAACAAAAATCAAATATTTACCTTTGCAAGAAAAACGTGCCGGCTTTCAATTTGCATAGCAACTGTGCACCATGCGAGGCTAAACTGCTGTCGCATCACAACACCGCGCCGTGCGATATGGAACGAACAGTTTGCCAGGACGCGTGGATCCAATTACACTCTTCAAACAGCTGGTTAGCGACTTGCTGCGACATATGCACTTTACGTACCATTTGTAACAACGACGTGACGACGTACACTATGACGTCATCGAGCATAGTCTCTATAACTCAAGGATGTGTAATGCAGTCCAAAGATTTGACAATTTACACTCCGCACCAGTATAACAGTCACTTGAAGATGGACTACGAGTTATCTGTTCCTACTTTGGACAGCTCCGTAAATAAGATCGTTAATCTAACGTACACTTACGTTCCTAATCAATTCCAAGACACTACAGAAAGGGAAAATGAAGAATATAGAGGATAAGGTTAAAACACAACAAGAAAATGAGAATCGACAACTCACCATGATCTCCAGCCACGATGTTCATCAATATGCTATCAGCTACCTTATGTTAGCATCTGCCGCAATTGCTTTGCTTGTGGTGTTTGGAAGGAAGCATTGTCGCAGGATTTCAACTAAACAGCCAAGCGCATCGAATAACAAAGAACATCAAGACATTGAACTACAAATTATCCATAGACCCAGTGACAACCGGCTCAATGAATCAGCCACAACAGCATCACCGAGCGAGGAGTACCCGGAGCAACATCAACCTGGGCCATCTCGCCGAAGTAGCAGAACCGGAACAAGAAACGTCGCATTTAATTTTGACTAATGAATAATTTGCTTTGGGGTTATAAGTGTTTCTTTTGGGGTGGCAAGATGTACAGTCTTAAACTGTACACGCTGTATATGGGTAGTGCTGATGCGGCAACTATGTCGCGTCGCGCGTTCGTTATTAAGTATAAATAGTCATCGATTAACTAAACTCAGTGTGTGCTAATAAACCAACGATAGAGAAAGGAATCGCCAACCGTCAACTTGTATAACTTATCTAATAAACGTATCATAAGTGATTCTTTCTCTTTGCACTCATCAACTCAACTGACTTAACTTCAAGAAGCAAACATCTTTACCAGCGAACCTAAGCAAGGTGTACTTAACCGTACATCCTCAGTAGACCGCGCACGCTGATCATGAGGAAGAACCCCTTATTCAACCCATTTTACCGTACTGCCGGTTACGGCTCGTGACAGCCAATGAGAATGTGAGCATCTGCGGCGCCCTTTATGATTAGACTAGCTGTGCCCGCGACTTCATTCGCGTGAAATAGTGATTTAGTGCGCATACCTCGTAGGTGATGGTAATATGTAGCCTTTATGTTGACCCGACCTGTTAGTAATAATCATACAAAATTTGAAGTAAATCCATGCAGTACTTTTTGAGTTCATCCCGGACATACATACAGAATTACAGACAAAAAGACAAAAATTTTAAAAACCATGTTTTTGGCTTCAGTATTGACTGTACATCACGCTCCAAGTATTCTTTTTGAAAAATATTCAATGTACATGTAGCGAGTAAGCAAGTCCACTCGCACGATGCAACGCAGCACTGGATCATACGATATGACGTCAGAGCGGGCCGTGTGCAAAAACCGGTCGCAAAGATCCGCCCACTTCTCACCGCTGGCCGCACCTCTTAGACATGGCGCCTGCGCATCCTTTTGTGCGAGTACTGATGACGACAAGATGGCCGCGCAGTACCTATTGTCTGCACTATCGAGGGGGCGTTGACCTCTCGCACGAAACGGTCAAGCGCGAACCGTTATTATTATTATTTAGCTTTTGTAATCAATATAAATATGTGTGTATTTCTGTATAATTATTCATTCTCGTTTCTTACCTCCTTGGTGCAAGTAAACGCTGTTACTTTCGCTTTGCTTTTTATTGCTACCGCTTGATACCAAACAGCTTCAACCTCTGCATTACGTTATTATTGCAAGTAGTACTATATATTTATTTATTATAACGGAGTACAGTACTGCTTCACTGGTGACCCCGACGTTCGTTCTAGTCCAGCCAGAAATTTACAATATGGAAGAAACTGCACATACCGAAGAGAACAAAAATTTCTTCATGGCATACCGAGTGGGGGTAAAGACTCCAGCTTTCAACGCTGATGACCCACAATTATGGTTCGCTCAACTGGAGGGTCAGTTCGTACTATCCAACATCACGACTGACAACACGAAATTTTATTACGTGCTGGCTCAACTAGAATCGCAACATTCAGCGGAAGTACGCGACCTCATAGTAAACCCCCCCACTACCGGCAAATACGAGAAGCTGAAAATTGAATTAATTAAGAGGTTGTCCGCCTCGCAGGAGCGCAAGATCAAACAACTGCTTATGCATGAGGAGTTGGGAGACAGGAAACCGACTCAATTCCTCCGCCACTTACAACAGCTAGCCGGTCCCACCGTTCCAGGCGATTTCGTTCGGTCAATCTGGTCGAGTAGGCTGCCGGCAAACCTCCAAACAATAGTGGCAATGCAAGCAAATTCCAGTCTTGAAGAGGTAGCAGAACTGGTAGACCGCATTAATGACATCGTTCCAGTAACCACACAAGTAGCTGCTACTGGCATGCCAGTAACCGGGCAAGTAGCGGGCTCACAGCCTAAGACGGAACAGGGCAGCGCTATCGAAGCATTAACCCAGATGGTGGCTGAGCTGACACGGAAGGTGGAGACTATGAGTATGCAGCTGAACCAGAAGTCATCACGATCACGGTCAAGAAGCAGATACTCGTTCAATCAATTTCGCCAGCGATCACGTTCTCGTTCGCAAAACAACCAATACTGCTTCTACCATAACCGATTCGGAGACAAGGCCCGCAGATGCACACACCCGTGTGCCTACCAAAAGAAGCCGTTAAACTACCAAGGCAGCCAGTAAGGGCGGTTTACGACTGCCACGCAATTTCCAGCCGCCTGTTCATTACGGACCGTCAAACGAAGATACAATATCTTATAGATACGGGTTCAGACCTGTGTGTCTTTCCACGATCCGCTGTTCGGGAGCCACGCATAAGGACAAAATACGAGTTGTTCGCAGCAAATGGATCAGTAATCAACACGTACGGATTTATCCCACTTACGCTAGACTTTGGACTTCGACGCGCATTCTCTTGGAGATTTATAGTCGCGGATGTCACTAAACCCATTATAGGAGTCGACTTTTTAGTTTACTACAATCTAATTGTCGACTGCCGAAACCAGCGCCTCATAGATAACTTGACATCACTAACTGTACAAGTACCACAGTCCAAACACGCCGAAAGCATTTCATCCGTACGCACTGTAACCGAAGATAGCAATTACCACCGCATTTTGAAAGGGTATCCAGACCTCACGCGACCCGCCGGGAAACCAAGCACGCCCAAGCACAACACCGTGCACCATATACGGACTACGCCAGGCCCGCCAGTTTCTAGCCGTCCTCGACGCCTGGATCCGCAACGTCTTAAGATAGCAAAGCAAGAGTTCGAAGGGATGTTGCAAAACGGTACAGCACGCCCATCCGAGAGCGCCTGGTCCTCACCACTACACTTGACGCCCAAGAAAAACGATGGGTGGCGGCCGTGCGGGGATTACCGATCTCTGAACGCACGAACCATCCCGGACGTCTACCCTATCAGGCATCTGCAGGACTTCACGCACGAACTAGCGGGCAGTACTATCTTCTCAACCATAGATTTAGTGAAGGCTTATAACCAGATCCCGGTTTTCGGAGAAGATATACCCAAGACGGCAATAACTACACCATTCGGACTATTCGAGTTCCCATTCATGACGTTTGGACTCAGAAATGCTGCACAAACCTTCCAAAGGTTCATGGATGAAATTCTGCGAGACCTATCATTCTGTTATGGGTACCTCGATGACATTTTGGTCTTCAGTAAAGATGCACTCGAACACAAACAACACCTCAGGCAATTATTCGAAAAGCTGGTCAAATATGGCGTCCTGATAAATACTAGCAAATGTATTTTTGGCCAAACTGAGGTGAAGTTCTTGGGATACAAAGTCTCAAAGTCGGGTATCCAGCCTCTTGACAGCAAAGTACAAGCCATTCAAGACTTTCCTGTGCCTCAGACGGTCAAGGAGTTGAGGCGATTCCTCGGAATGCTCAATTTTTACCGCCGTTTTATCCCGGATGCAGCTGCCAAACAAGGACCACTTAATACCTTGCTTGCAGGTCCTAAGGTTAAGGGATCGCATCCAGTCACTATGACTCCAGAGCTGATAGAAGCTTTCAATAGCTGCAAACAGAGTCTGTCAGAGGCTACCTTACTGGTGCATCCTGACCCAGATGCGGAGTTGAGCATCCTGACTGATGCTTCCGATACGGCAATCGGAGCCGTATTACAACAACGACGCAAGACGGAGTGGCAACCACTGGCATTCTTTTCGAAGAAGCTCAGCCCTTCACAAAAAAATACAGCCCGTACGACCGGGAACTACTGGCCATATATGAAGCCATAAGATACTTTCGTTTCATGGTCGAGGCGCGCATATTCCACATAAGGACGGACCATAAACCGTTGACTTACGCTTTCACAAGTCCACGCCCAAACTGCACTCCCCGACAATTCAGGTATCTGGACTTCATAGGCCAATTCACGACAGACCTCAGGTACATAGCTGGCAAGGACAATGTAGTCGCGGACACCCTTTCGCGTATTAATGAGCTCAATTTACCCTTAGATTACCACTCTCTAGCCAAGGAACAGCAAACTGATCCCGAACTACAAGACTTGCTAAAAAACGGATCATCCCTAAAGCTGAAGAAAGTGAAACTACCCGAGTCTGACATTGAGGTTTACTGTGACGTAACGGGTACGCCACGTCCATTTATAACAAAATCATTTCGAAAGCAGGTATTTACTTCCCTTCATAATCTTTGCCATCCCGGACGAAAAGCAAGTGTTCGGTTGGTTACAGAAAGGTTTGTGTGGCCGGGAGTTAGAAAGGACTGTAGTCAGATGGCAAAAGAATGCGAAGCGTGTCAGAAGAGCAAAATAACACGTCATACCTCGGCTCCTTTACAATCTTTTAAGACACCGTCAGGACGTTTCCGCCACATTCATCTTGACCTGATTGGCCCATTACCATTGTCCTCGGAATACAAGTACTGCCTCACGATTGTCGACCGTGCTACACGTTGGCCTGAGGCGTACCCGCTACGGGACATTACCGCAGAGACCTGTGCCACTGCACTCACCACTGGGTGGATCGCCCGCTTTGGCTGTCCGGAGCACATTACCACGGACCGTGGGAGGCAATTCGAATCCCACACCTTCAAAAAGCTAGCCGCCCTTATAGGTGCTAATCACCACCTAACTACGTCCTATCATCCCGCAGCTAACGGTCTCGTAGAGAGATTACATCGCCAATTGAAAGCCGCAATAATGTGCCACGCGAATTCCAGCTGGCCTGAAGCTCTTCCTTGGGTGCTGCTAGGCATTAGAAGCGCATGTAAAGAAGACCTCGGAGCATCGACCGCGGAACTCGTATACGGCGAACCACTACGACTGCCAGGGCAGTTCCTCACAGAAACCGAGAAGGACGTCGTGGACACGAGCGACCTGGTAAGCAGGTTACGTGCTCATATGTCCAAGCTGGCACCACAACCAACTTCTTGGCATACAGGTTCCAACCGTCTCTTCTACATCCCGAAGGACCTGGCTACAGCAACTCACATCTTCCTACGTGAAGGCCCAGGTCGAAGGTCCTTACAGGCTCCATACACAGGTCCTTACAAAGTACTGGCCCGTGACCAGAAGACCATAGACATCGAAACGCACGGAAAGAGGCAGAAGGTAACAATTGACCGCGTCAAGCCGGCGTTCATGACAAAAGATGACCCAGACACAAGCCAACAGCCAACACAGACCCCAGGACCAGCACATTCAGACAACCCAATTAAGAAGACAAGGAGCGGCAGAGCAGTAAGATTCCCTGATTACTATCGCCCGTAGTCACGGTCTCAGCGGGGGAGTTGTGTAGCGAGTAAGCAAGTCCACTCGCACGATGCAACGCAGCACTGGATCATACGATATGACGTCAGAGCGGGCCGTGTGCAAAAACCGGTCGCAAAGATCCGCCCACTTCTCACCGCTGGCCGCACCTCTTAGACATGGCGCCTGCGCATCCTTTTGTGCGAGTACTGATGACGACAAGATGGCCGCGCAGTACCTATTGTCTGCACTATCGAGGGGGCGTTGACCTCTCGCACGAAACGGTCAAGCGCGAACCGTTATTATTATTATTTAGCTTTTGTAATCAATATAAATATGTGTGTATTTCTGTATAATTATTCATTCTCGTTTCTTACCTCCTTGGTGCAAGTAAACGCTGTTACTTTCGCTTTGCTTTTTATTGCTACCGCTTGATACCAAACAGCTTCAACCTCTGCATTACGTTATTATTGCAAGTAGTACTATATATTTATTTATTATAACGGAGTACAGTACTGCTTCAGTACACTTTTGAATTTTCTACGATTTTATTATATATATACCTATGTGGGGGGTGCGTTCAAATATTACGTAAGCAGATTATTTACAATTATTTTGACAAGGGGGGTGGGGGGGGGGCACCCCCCTTGTCAGCAAAAGTAAGTAAAGATCCCCCTTTGCTTACGTAAACATTTTAAATTACATCTTTTTTATATTGTAATTTTAATATTCTCTTAGATACCATAATGTCTCATTCTGTGTCGGTCTTTGCTGGTAATTTATAATTACAATATGAGAGTTGCCATTCGTGTAAAAACTTAAATAACTACTGATGACGTAATCGTCATCTAGACTCCCCTACTCCCTATATCATCCGAAATAAGTAAAACAGAGACCCCCATTGGGGCTTACGTAATACTTGAGCGACCCCTGTATAGATACTAGATAATTCTCTATTGGACAAACGTGTCATAACGCTATATTAGTGTCCTGTGGTAAGCATAAAAACGCAAGAAATAATAAAAGTAGGTACCTACTGCAATAATAAAACTACAATTTGATGTATTGATCATTATTGTTATTCTTTTGGTTTCTTTGGTATTATTATTGTTATTTTTATTTTATTATTTTAATTGATTTTTATCATATTTGTGTAACATACTATGGTACGGTATTGTTATTTCTTTTCCTGCCACTGGCCAACAAGAAGAAATTCCAGTTGGAATATGTGGGGTACTCTGTTTTTATATATGTATTCTCCTTTGTGTTATATGTGTGTAGGTACATAAATAATAAATAAATAAAACAAGTATTTACATTGCATATACAGCATTTATTGAACTAAATACATCGATTCGATACAGATAATAATCTAGTCTTACAAAATAACGGATAATACTGAATTATTATACAATATGTCGTGTGTCAAGCTAAATTTATAGCAAAAACATTCAATAGAATATTTGTTACAAAGTCAGATCAATCTGAAATACCGTTGACAGTCAAATCATATCAAAAATCTATATAAAAAGCCTCTAAAATTGTTTTGTTTTTTCTTTTTGTAGGTAGTAAATATTAGAGGTTAATCTATAGTTTACAAAGTTGATAATAAGTTGAAAGGTCTGAAATTACAGAACTAAAAAAGACACTAGGTATATTAAGTAAACTTTTTGGTACATTTGTTTCGCTCTTGATGAATCGATTTTGATTACATTTTAACCCGAAGCATGATACTTAGTCTAATTTATTTTGAAAGTAAAATCTCTATTATTTTTAATGATTGACAACAACTCGAGCCAAAACTGCATGTTAAACTAGTGCCAAAACTGTGTGTCAACTTAAAAACATTTTAAAATAAGCTACAGATTAACCTCTTTAAAAAAAATAAAAAAGCAAAACACAAAACACTTCATTCAAATATTTTCTAAAAAATAATGCCATTATTTTTTAGATTTGTATATAGTTTTTTTACTAATCAATATAAAATGTAGTTTACACAAAAATCTCACTATTACATTGCCACATTAGTAGTTTATTTTAATATATAGGTTAAGTTTAAAAAATCAAATAATACTAATTAGACCAATTTTATTTAGCAAAAATTCATAAAGAATGAGAATATGAATAAAAAGAGGGTTTATGTAGCACTTCTGCCTACCCCTTCAGAGAATAAATAGAGTGATATCTAAGGTTATAAATGTCTAAATAAAGTCCAAATCTCTTTTATATCATGAAGGGATAAGCAGAGTCAAATAAGGTAACCGTTTTCTATAATATAATTAAATTCTTATGTTTTCTGTTAATTAAAATTGGCCCAAATACATACATGATACATTTACCTCCTAACACATTTATATATAGAAAGAACATTAGGTATATTAAAAACTCATTAATTTTGACATAAACCCTTTACACAAAACACAATTGTTTTTTATATAAATCAAATCTTTATAACTATCTCAAACATTAACTAAAAATCGCGATAGTTATTATAAAAACATATCTTATACATTATTTTAAAATCTAGATTTAGGCCTAAAATACTAAAACATCGAATTGCATTTAAACATCACATATTTCAGGTGCATTATCGACATCAAGCGTTTAGGAACTTATATACTGTACACAGATTCATGACTACTGCTCCCTATATTTAATAAATAAAGATGAAATAGAATACTAGGTACTGCTGTTTCTTTATAAAAACCTTATTTATTCCACATTTAGCTAGTTAAAGCAATAAAAAGATTTAACTAAAACATTAAAATCAATTCATTCCGTTTGCATTGATTCAGTCATTCATTCGCGTTGACAAATAATTCACTACCTCTCTCACACTTTCAAACTTCTTTTGATTTTAAAAAACAACTTTAACATAACATAACATCACGCCTTTCTTCCCCGAAGGGGTAGGCAGACGTGCACATTATGACACTTAATGTCACTGTAAAATGTAACACCCACTTTTCACTATTTTATGTTATGAGTCCCATGTAATAGGCGTATTGCCATATACCGGGCACAATTTCAGACTCCGTGCTACCACTGAGAATTTTTTTTAAAAACCCAGTAATACTTTAGCCGACCCGGGAATCGAACCCGAGACCCCTTGCCCGGCGTCGCATTTGCGACCACTCGTGAATTATCTCTATCTTTTGCTTCATCTACATTCATCAACCACTTCAACGCACGATCGATAAATGAAATTCGAAAATATTTTTTTAATATATATATCTAGTTGTCCCTGGGGCTTAAAACTTACTATACTAATTATTTAATACACAATTTAATCATTTCAATCTACCTGACTTACTGGCTTACTTCTTAATCACTTTTGTCGTTTATTTAACCATTTAAAGCAGAATTACTGAGTATTCTGTGTTTATAAACCTGTATTTGTATAAAACCTTCGCATATGGAGAAGGAATCATTAATCACCATGCTTGTAGGGAATTGGTTTTTAACTTATAATTTGAAATTATAGTATTTCGTTAACGATGTCTTCTTTCACCGTGTATCAGTATAGTACCCAAATATGAATTAGTTGTATAATTATAATTTATTTATACTACTAATAAATTGATGTTATATATTGTGCGCCTAATTTTATCTTCATTTAAATATTACTTACCTACGCTTTTTAATAAATCGTAAATTTAGAATCGATTATGATTTTTTCATATCTATCATTTAATTTTTATGATTTAGATTTATACTGGGTTTTTTTTTTTTTTTATATATTGCATTTCTTATTCTCCACGGACTCTTGTCCGTGCCCTTGTCATTCCATTACATTTTCTTTTAATGTACAGTCTAAATTAATTGTTACAGAAATCTTACGTGCTACATTAACCACATTTTTTTTCCTCAAACAAGTTGTGTCTAATATCTACCTATATATACACAATACATGTTTTACCACATTTACATTAACCTTACTGGATCGGCTCACACGCGCGATGAGCGAGCCGACCTGCTCCAGCAGAAGGCGCCCGTTCACGAGCATGACGTGAGGGCCAGCAATCGGTCCGATCAACCATTTCGTAGGGAACGGAACGACCCAGCCCACAGCGCCACCGACTGTAGAACATTTAAGAATGCATGACGTCTGCTCACGCAGCAGTAAGCCGATTCCAGTAGTGCCAATGGATTTTGTCAGTCTGATTGATAAAATTTACATTACGTTACATTATATTTACTACATTTTAACATTATTAAACACACACAATACATATATCAATATATATATATCAATGTCACGCCTGCATCACAATTCAAGCCTACAGCGAGCCCTCCCCACCCAAAAGAGCGCCCACTACCGCCATGTCCCTATTCCTGATAGCCACTTTCAAGTTATAGTCCAGGATCCCCCGCTCACTCTCACCCACCGCCCGTCTGATTAATTTGCTGATCGCGTCGTCACTGGTATTCGTGTAGTAAACGCAGCTGTTAGTGTGACGGGATATAGCTACCACGGCGTGCGGTACACTGTCGTGTATCCGCTGTTTCTTCTCCGCTGTATTTACAAGAACCACTGCCGCGTACGAAAGCCCCTGAGCCTCGTGTATTGTGAGTACGCGGGATCCCACACCCGATCCGTATCCCTGGTTTTTAAGGGATTCCTTTTCTACCTGAGTGTGTACCAGGTATAACGTGTTTGGAGGAGATTTGGGTATCCGCGAACCTGAGAAGCTTTTTAACTCAAGGGATCTCACACCCGACGCAGACGAATATATGCCACTGTACACACTACTAAGAACATATGCTACATCCATAGGGTTCCTGTGAGTGCAGAGAAGTTCTTGGCTAATAGCCACGACGTGTGTAGGGCGGTTGTAAATGAGGGGGAAGAGGTTGTCTCGGTCAATGAAGGGAAGTTGATTTATGTCACCAATCAGCAGAACTTCTTTGGCCTGAGTTATTCGGGCCGCCATCACAATGGCCCCAAAGTGATTCATGAGAGCCTCATCTACCATGATTCGGTGGCAGCTCTCTTGCTCTTTTAATCCGTTCACTAAAATGGATGCCATTGTTCGGACTTTGGATTTGACTAATCCTCCGATTCGGCAGGATAGTTTGCCTCTGAGGTCATTTGCTGCTTCAGTTGTTGTGGTGACGATTAAATCCCTTTCCGCTTCGAATTCGTTCATTATCCATGTAGTTTTGCCGCATCCCGGCACTCCATTTGTCCAGTGAAATGTCGGGGCATCCCAGCCCCCAAAGTCCACGCCGCCCGGCCCAGGCTCCGAAATGGATCCCACCATTTCCAAGATCCCATCCTCCAACATAATCCTCGTGCACCTGGCAACAACCACTAAGGAGTCTTCAGGAGGAGTTTTAAATTTCACAACTCCCCGTTTATCCCATTCCTTCTCATCCAGAGACACAAACCCTGAGGTGGCGTTGTAAGCTGCCATACTACTTATACTTATAGACTTATAGAATCTCCTCTCAATACTCTCGATTTACTGTTGTCGTATATGACCGCCTCCGCAGCCTCGAGTCTATCATTCAGTAACAGCTCGTTACCCTGCAGATATGTCTGCAGGATCGTTTTGCAAGTTCGCAAGTTGACTTGTTTTGTTGCCTCTATTACTGCGACAAACTCGAGGAAGGCGTTTATGAGGTGGTCTCTGGGAGTGGTAGCATGGCGAAACTTCGGCGGAGAGACGTGACCCATGGCGGCTCTGGTTGGCGGTGACCTGGACTGGGCAGGATGCACCCGAGCGCTGTCGCCTCTCCCGCTAGTGGAGCCGGATTCACTCCTTCTGAAAGTCGACGTAATGAGACCCGCAGCTGTACATTTGGCTGATGTTATTGCCCACATGTTGGTCCGTGAAGTTTGTTTTTTTATTTGTCTTTCGGTGTTTCGTTGCTGTTGCTGTAGAGCACTTTGTTCTGAATACCTGTGCTGCAGACGCTCCGAACCACTTGAAGAGCCAGCGATTGGTGAACCCTGGACAGTTCTTCTGAGGAAACTAATGTCTTCACCCCTGTCCTCATAAACGATGACTTCATGCTGTTCTGAAGCGTGAATACAGCCCATGAGATCAGCTGTCTCTCCTCGCCGGAAAGCCACCACACCAGCATCCACGCTGATAACTCTAGAATATATGCCATCTACTTTACCCCACTTACCTATACTGGTCAGCACCTTGCATGCTTGTTCAAAACAGGTTGTCGAATTGTTGCCAGAAAATATTGCGATTGTTTTATTGCGCGTCCGCAACAATCGACAGCTTTGACCGACCAGTTTTGTTTCTGGCAGTGCTTCATAAAGTTTGCGCCTCATGCTTGTTTTGAAGGTGCTGCCATTTAACAGGGAGGCAAGGCCTGGCGAGATTGTTAGCCATTTCTGGTGAGCGCTAGTGCAGAAGGCGATCCCCAGTCTTTCGCTGCTGGTACTCATGAACAAAGCAACTCCCCGAATACGTATTCCTTTGGTACCGTGCTCTCCGTAAAGGAGAATTTCCCGCTCCTTAATTGTAATCCGCGGATCAGCCGTCGTTTCAAGGGGAACCCCGCTCACTGCTATAGCAGAATTAGATGGGTTGTCCAAGCTGACCACTGCTTGGCTCCTGTTATTGAGGGTACTGTTTCTTTCAGCCGCCCTGCGAAAAATTTTATCTATATAATCTAGGAAGTGCGGTCTTTTTGCTTTGTCAGCCAAAATAGAACTCAGTTTAGCAGGATCCAGGCTTGCATCGATCTGATGTTCTAGGTTGGTTCTGGCGGCCAGGAAACGAGGACAGTCGAGAATGATATGCCATACAGACTCACTGATAGTTGGATCGCATTCGCAACCAGCACTTTCTGTTAGTTTAAATCGGTGCAGGTACTCAGCGATTCCTCCATGTCCAGTCAACGCTTGTACTTGGGCAGGTGTCAACTTTGTCGATCTCACTAATCGATATGCCTCTATTATATCCGGGAGAAACGATTTAGTTACCTGCCCAGTAGTGGAGGTTGTATATCTATCCTGCCACTTTCGGATGGTTTCATCTCTGATTTTCTTTTTGACATAAGACATGGGTACTCTACAGTAGCCTGCCGTGGTGTTGTGTTTTGTTTTGGCAGCGGCTTTAGCCAATTCATCTGCTCTCTCGTTTCCAACCGTTCCAACATGGGCTCTCAACCAGTAAAATCGAACCTCTCTTCCCTGCTATACTGGGTTTAAAAGTATTGGGATTTTTAGCCATATTTTGTCTATTTCATATTATAACCTATAAAACTATCTACCTTAAGATGCATTGAAAAATAATTACTAAGAGCTAATTATAAATTATTTTAAATGTTCCGTTCATGGCATAATTATGGCAGTTTCACATTGATCACACTCATTGTAAATTCAATCTTAATAAATTTTATTAAAGCAGGTATTTCTTTGACTATAGGACAAAAATTTATTTTTTTAACATTAATCTATTAATGCTGATACTTAATTTTATACACACGTCACACCCAGACGCGGAACAATTTTTTTTCTCAAATAAATAGTTTTCAGTTGTTCCGTGCGGGAATAGAACCCGTGAACGACAGACAGTAAGTTTTCTAAACGACTTGCATTGTAAAATGTAATTGGGTACCTACTTGCCAACTAGTCAAATTCAATACTTTTTTCGAACGGTCAATTAAACGACAGTTTTCTATGAATTTTGTACGAGATTGTGTATTGTGACGTCACGTGTTTTAGCGTCAAACAGCGTGCTTATTTCTTAGAAATTTACTGAAAAAATACTAAAATTAAGTTGGTTATAAAATCAATTAATGAAAGTGTGATTATTTTTTAATATTTCATTGTAATTAACGGTCGAAATAATTAATTTTTGATCAAGGAAAGTACCCAATTTTGTGCATTTTTTCGATCACTTAAATCACTTAAAACATTATTTATACATTAATACATATTTATAAAACCACATATAAACATATTTTAGTTATTGAACGTTATACCTCATAAACAGATATATATTAAGACTTTCGCTATCAGAGGGCGCTAGCGTAACTTAAGGTCTCTATCAACTAATTTATTATTTGTTAATGTCAAAGTCATTAGTCAATTGACTCGTGGTGGTAAGCTGATTTGACTAATAAGACTGTGGCGTCCCAATAACAGAGATATGCATGTAGAGGATTCGATCCCGGCCCATTTTTCCAGTCCCGGGATTTCGGGATTATCTAAAGTGAATCCCGGGATCCCGGGACAGTCCCGGGATAGAAAGAAGTAACAGAAAGACAGTAATTAATATATCACAATCAACTTTTAATCATCAGTTCAATCTACATAAAACGAAATAAAAATAAAATTTCCTTCTAATAAAATAATAAACAAACAAACAAGGAACTTCTTTACATAATTAGTGTAATAGTTTGTTTATTTTGATTCACATAAAATCTTTAAAAAATCAAATTCTAAACACTTGTTTAGATAAACATTAAAAATGACTTAATTCTAAAGAGATCAGTAATACAAGGTACTCTATAATTTATAAATTATTTCTTTAAACTTCGAAAATAAAATCGAAGAAATAGTAAAGCATCCAACGACTCATCAGAGAGCTGACTTCTTAATTTGTTGCACAAATATGAAGAGGCAGAAAAAGCGCGCTCAGGCTCAATGGATCTAACGTGATCTAACGATCTAACGTGCGTTTCGTTTCGTTTCATGCATATTTTTATTCTATATCACAAAAATGAATCTCAAAATGTATTGGTAAGAGCATTAATTCCAATCCCGAAAATCCCGGGATACTTAAAAAATAAACCCGAAAATTACGGGACTGAAATTTGATCGGGATCCTGGGATCCCGGAGCTCGGGATCCCGGGATCCCGATCAAATCAAATCCTCTATATGCATGGGACCCACTTTTAGTACTATATAAGGCGAGAATATTGATATTGTTTATGGTCGCCATTGACCGTCTATGGTTTGATTATTAACTGGGTGACATTTTATGCCGTTACTCTTTTTGGACAGAGAAGAAGTCGAATACAAGTTTTGCCAATTTAACACGAGTTTTATTTATAAGCTTGCCTCGAAATTACTCGGCGCACAACGCCAAATTGGTGACCCCGACGTGATCAAAAATCACGAACGAACTAGGCATCGTGTTCGGCAACCTTCGACTAGCTGGTACAAAAGCTATACCGCCAATTCGCATCGCGTGACAATTTGAGGCGATCCAACGAAAACTTCAGACTTAGAAGTTACTGGAGTCGCCAACGCCAACGAGACATTTTCGACGACGACCTGGCTTCACGGAACGGATTGATGCCTGTCTGTGCCCGGCCTCACCTGTAGCTGTTCGTCGCTACCTGTCCTGTCGCTGGTCGTCAATAAGTCTACGTGGCATCGGTCAAAGTGCTGCCTGTTGGTCAGTGGGTACACTTACCTACTCTACATAAAGATAACCGGTCAGTGTGTGTTTGTACCATATATTTTACACTAAATACTATATCAACGGTGTGTGTTCAAAGTGCGGCTTATACAAGTTACAATACTGGACATTGCATGCCATAGCTTGCATATCGCATTGGACATAATAATTACTCATCTAATAATATAACATGGGTGTTGGTCGCTAAAAAACACTAATACATATTGCATTTTGTGTGGCTTAATTTTTGCATTTTTTAATGCATATTATTGTTAATACTATTTATTATTAATTTTTTTTCTTTACAACAATTGATTCTGTATTGGAGTAATTTGTGTGTGTACTCACTTCCTTTACTTATTTTTAATTGTACAAAATTGACTGATAAAACTCAGGAAATATTCCATGATCCAGCTGACTCTGGCAGTGAGCAGGAAACATCACCTACACACCCACCTATCATCAACAGAGTGACTATCCGTGTCCCTCCGTTCTGGCCGGACAAGCCCAGTTTGTGGTTTGCCAGCCTCGAGGCACAATTCCACATTAACAGAATAACAAAAGAATTAACTAAATATTATTATGCTGTCAGCCAACTTGACACTAAATCTGCTGGTGAAATGGAAGATATTATTACAGCTCCACCTTCTCACCAACCATACACCACATTAAAAACAGCTTTAATTAACCGTTTCTCAGATTCTTATGAGGAAAAAATAAAAAAAGTTTTAGAAAAAGAAGACATTGGTGATTGGAGACCATCATCTTTTCTTAGGCACCTTATATCTTTAGCTGGCAACTCTGTCCCAGAACAACTCATACAAACTATTTGGCTAAATAGGTTACCTAGTACATATCGAGGAATACTGATAGCCCAAAAACAGGCCTCCCTCCAGGATCTTGGTGAATTAGCCGATAAACTGAGTAAAATTGGCCCCCAACCTGCAAGCATCCATAGCGCAGAAAAGTCCGGTACAGTGAACGACGGCATGGGAGAGCAGCTGCGGGCATTGCAACAGCAGGTGGCCAAACTGACACTAGCGGTTTCCTCCCTCACCACAAGTAGTGGCCATAGACTCTCTTTCAGCCGTTCTCGCAGTCGTTCACGCTCTCTTTCTCAGCCTTGCTGGTATCACCAGCGTTTTGGAGCGAATGCCTCGAAATGCATCTCACCATGTAGTTGGCCCAATAATACGGCAACTTCCACTAACAACCCGGGAAACACCAACAGCAATCAGTGATGGCGACATCTGATTGCTCACAGGTGAGTCGCCGTTTGTTCGTCACGGACCGTTACTCAATTCGTCGATTTCTTGTCGATACTGGCTCCGACCTTTCCTGCCTACCGCGTCATCATCACAAAGGCAAAACTGAGCCCCATCCATATTACGTCGTGATTTCGATTGGAAATTTGTTGTGGCTGAAGTAGGCACCCCCATTATCGGCTCAGATTTTCTGGCCCACTACAATTTATTGCCCGATTGTGCCCGAGCAAAATTGCGAGACGACATAACCGGCCTATGTACTGACACTGAAATCGTTTCTTTCAGCCAGCCCAGTATTAAATTGATCCAGTCACCTGCCCTTCGCGCACATATTGGCTGAATTCCCTAGTGTCTCAAGACCCCCTGGGGCGCGGAAAGATCCTAAGCACACCACAGTGCATTACATTAAAACCACCGAGGGACCACTGATTTCAGCACGTCCTCGTCGTCTAGCTCCTCAAAAACTTCGGGCCGCTCAAAAAGAATTTGAGGAGATGGTACGAGTAGGTACGGCCAGGCCCTCTAGCAGCCCTTGGTCTTCTCCCTTACATTTAGCGCTCAAAAAGGACGAAACCTACCGCCCCTGCGGTGACTACAGGGCTCTTAACGCCCGCACCATTCCGGACCGCTATCCGGTCCGTCACGTAGGGGATTTTAGTCATAACCTCTCCGGCTGCACAATATTTAGTACTTTAGATCTCGTAAAAGCTTACCAACAAATTCCCGTTAACCCAGCAGATATTTGCAAAACAGCTATTATAACGCCCTTCGGACTATATGAGTTCCCCTACATGAGCTTCGGCCTCCGGAACGCTGGGCAAACCTTTCAGCGATTCATAGACGAAGTAGTGCGAGGTTTAGATTTCTGTTTTGCATACGTCGATGACATTCTCGTGTATTCCAAGGATGCCAAAGAGCACGCTGGACACCTCAGGCTCTTGCTTAGCCGCCTTCAGGAGTACGGAGTAGTTATCAACCTCGCAAAATGCGTTTTCGGGGCAACTGAGGTGTCCTTTTTAGGGTACCGCATTAACGCTACGGGCACCTATCCTCCCGAGGACCGCATCCGTGCCTTGTGCGATTTCCCTCTACCTGAGACGGTACAAGGTGTGCGTAGACTCATAGGCATGATAAACTACTATTGTAGATTCTTGCCCAGTGCCGCCAGGTACCAAGCACCCCTTATTGATGCAGTGGCCGCGACAAATAGCAAGGGCGCCAAACCGTTCCCCTGGACACCTGAACTCCGTCAATGTTTTGAGAGCTGCAAGAAAAGTCTGTCTGACGCCACGCTCTTATCCCATCCAGCATCCGAGGCCCACTTGGGCCTGTTCACTGATGCATCAAGTGTACATATCGGCGCGTGTCTGCAACAAAAAGTTGGCGATGCTTGGCAACCTCTTGCTTACTTTAGCAAGAAACTCAATACGAAGCAGGCGGGGTGGCCGACACACTACCGAGAACTCCTGGCTGTGTACGAAAGCGTCCAACATTTTCGACACATCCTGGAGGTTCAACACGCCACGATTTACACCGACCATAAGCCTCTCGTTTATGCATTCGCTCAGCGCCGTGAAAAATTGCCACCCATACAACTCAACCAACTTACATTCATAAGTCAGTTCACTACTGACGTTGAATATGTTAAGGGCACTGACAATATAGTTGCAGACGCTATGTCTCGCATTGATTCGATATCATTAGAGCCCGATTACGAAGCCCTGGCGGAATCCCAAGAACAAGACGATGAGCTGAAAGAGTTCACGTCTTCTTCTTCTTCGTTTTCCCTAAAAATGGCGAAGGTCAATATTCCCGGGACCAATACCCACATTTTTTGCGACATTTCAACGGGTAAACCTCGCCCTTATCTTACACCAGTTTTTCGTCGAACGGCTTTCAACAAACTTCACGGACTAAGCCACCCTGGTGTACGAGCAACCATTCGTTTGATGTCTGACCGTTTCGTATGGCCCAATATTAAAAAAGACTGCCGCGCATGGGCCCAGTCCTGTTTACAATGCCAACGCAGCAAAATCAGCAGACATATTTCATCACCGCTTTCATCCTTTACTAACCCATCCCAAAGATTTCGCCATATCCACATAGACATAATTGGTCCTCTTCCACACTGGTAACTTCACGTACTGTCTTACTGCAGTCGACAGATACACTAGGTGGCCCGAGGCATGGCCTATGTCTTCTATCACGGCGCAAGAAGTGGCTGACACGTTAGTAACTGGCTGGATATCCCGTTTTGGAGTACCAAGCACTGTGACGACCGATCAGGGACGTCAATTCGAATCCGCTTTGTTTCAGCGCCTCATGAATGTGTGCGCAACAAAACGAATTCGAACAACCCGTTACCACCCGTGTGCTAATGGCATGGTAGAACGCATGCACCGCCAACTCAAAGCTTCTTTAATGTGCCACTCCCACTCGTGGTCTAAGGCACTTCTCATAGTACTCCTGGGCATGAGGACAGCACTCAAAGAGGACTTAAACACCTCGTCTGCTGAGCTTGTCTATGGAGAGCCGCTCCGTTTACCTGGAGAACTAATCATACCGTCAGGGGATCCCAGGAGTCCAAGTGACGCACTGGATTTCGTCGCGGAACTTAAAAGCCGCATGGAAGCCCTTCGTCTAACACCAGCTTCCTGGCATGCGCGTCCATCCTCTTTCATTTTCAAGGACCTGCCTACGGCGACTCACGCCATGCTCCGTGACGACACTGTTCGACGCCAACTACAACCTCCCTATACTGGACCACACCGTATCCTAGGGAGAAGGGATAAAACCTTCACCTTAGATGTAAATGGCAGGGAGACCACGGTTAGCATTGACCGTATTAAGCCAGCATACTTAACCCCAGATCCTGGAGTATTAACTAATAAACACCACGTTCAATCTCACCAACCCCCATCACCTCCTATCCCAGCACCTATCACATCACCAACCCCGCTCATACATCAACCTGTACTGCCACCAACACAGACAACACCTCCTCCAGACCATACATTACCTCCAACCCCTGCCACTACCAGAGCTGGTAGACGGGTTAAATTCAGAGACATTTTAAATTAATTTGTGATGTAAGATCTTTGTTATTATTTTTTTTATATACAAAACCTATAGCTATATCATCCAAAATTAGTCAGAATGATTACTAATATGAATAAACGATTGTACCTAAACGATTTTATTACTCAAGTCTTAATTTTAATTTCATGAAACTCCTATTTATTTTAGAATCATCGAACCATTGTCTACTAAAAGGAGGCTTACTTTGTACCATTTTGTATCGTACGCCTTTTGGCGACTGATATAAAAGTGTTACTTTCAACTTATAACATGTACCTAATCTTAGTATTCCAAATAACTGGGTAATTAACTAGTAATTGTATCCTTTATTGTTCACCTTTTTTTGTATTTCATGTAGTAGTAAAAAAAAACTTTAGGGCCGTGGGGCCCAAGTGCACATCTTCTTTACAAAGATATTGTAAAGAGGATGGTTGACACTTCAGGTGATCGAAGGGCTGGCTTCTACCTTGGACAAAGGTTAAGCATTGCCATTCAACGTGGTAATGCTGCCAGTCTTTTGGGCACCCTACCTCACGATAATGATGAGGAAAATTTTTTTTTTGATGCCTTATTATAGCTTATTTATTTATTATTACCTTTTTTTAAGATGTAAATATTTTAGTTCTTAGTTATTTATATTTTAAGTTGTATATATTTTCATGTAGTAGTTGCATATATATTTTTTGTTCTTTCTGTCTATACCTTTCCCTTCTGCGTGGGGGGTGGTATGGCGTCCCAATAACAGAGATATGCATGGGACCCACTTTTAATATATAAGGCGAGAATATTGATATTGTTTATGGTCGCCATTGACCGTCTATGGTTTGATTATTAACTGGGTGACATTTTATGCCGTTACTCTTTTTGGACAGAGAAGAAGTCGAATACAAGTTTTGCCAATTTAACACGAGTTTTATTTATAAGCTTGCCTCGAAATTACTCGGCGCACAACGCCAAATTGGTGACCCCGACGTGATCAAAAATCACGAACGAACTAGGCATCGTGTTCGGCAACCTTCGACTAGCTGGTACAAAAGCTATACCGCCAATTCGCATCGCGTGACAATTTGAGGCGATCCAACGAAAACTTCAGACTTAGAAGTTACTGGAGTCGCCAACGCCAACGAGACATTTTCGACGACGACCTGTCTTCACGGAAGCTACGCGCAAGTTGATGCCTGTCTGTGCCCGGCCTCACCTGTCGCTGTTCGTCGCTACCTGTCCTGTCGCTGGTCGTCAATAAGGAAACCTTGCTGGCGTCTACGTGGCATCGGTCAAAGTGCTGCCTGTTGGTCAGTGGGTACACTTACCAACTTTAGAGGTACATAAAGATAACCGGTCAGTGTGTGTTTGTACCATATATTTTACACTAAATACTATATCAACAGTGTGTGTTCAAAGTGCGGCTTATACAAGTTACAATACTGGACATTGCATGCCATAGCTTGCATATCGCATTGGACATAATAATTACTCATCTAATAATATAACATGGGTGTTGGTCGCTAAAAAACACTAATACATATTGCATTTTGTGTGGCTTAATTTTTGCATTTTTTAATGCATATTATTGTTAATACTACTTATTATTAATTTTTTTTTCTTTACAACAATTGATTCTGTATTGGAGTAATTTGTGTGTGTACTCACTTCCTTTACTTATTTTTAATTGTACAAAAATTACTGATAAAACTCAGGAAATATTCCATGATCCAGCTGACTCTGGCAGTGAGCAGGAAACATCACCTACACACCCACCTATCATCAACAATGTGACTATCCGTGTCCCTCCGTTCTGGCCGGACAAGCCCAGTTTGTGGTTTGCCAGCCTCGAGGCACAATTCCACATTAACAGGATAACAAAAGAATTAACTAAATATTATTATGCTGTCAGCCAACTTGACACTAAATCTGCTGGTGAAGTGGAAGACATTATTACAGCTCCACCTTCTCACCAACCATACACCACATTAAAAACAGCTTTAATTAACCGTTTCTCAGATTCTTATGAGGAAAAAATAAAAAACGTTTTAGAAAAAGAAGACATTGGTGATTGGAGACCATCATCTTTTCTTAGGCACCTAATATCTTTAGCTGGCAACTCTGTCCCAGAACAACTCATACAAACTATTTGGCTAAATAGGTTACCTAGTACATATCAAGGAATACTGATAGCCCAAAAACAGGCCTCCCTCCAGGATCTTGGTGAATTAGCCGATAAACTGAGTGAAATTGGCCCCCAACCTGCAAGCATCCATAGCGCAGAAAAGTCCGGTACAGTGAACGACGGCATGGGAGAGCAGCTGCGGGCATTGCAACAGCAGGTGGCCAAACTGACACTAGCGGTTTCCTCCCTCACCACAAGTAGTGGCCATAGACTCTCTTTCAGCCGTTCTCGCAGTCGTTCACGCTCTCTTTCTCAGCCTTGCTGGTATCACCAGCGTTTTGGAGCGAAAGCCTCGAAATGCATCTCACCATGTAGTTGGCCCAATAATACGGCAACTTCCACTAACAACCCGGGAAACACCAACAGCAATCAGTGATGGCGACATCTGATTGCTCACAGGTGAGTCGCCGTTTGTTCGTCACGGACCGTTACTCAAATCGTCGATTTCTTGTCGATACTGGCTCCGACCTTTCCTGCCTACCGCGTCATCATCACAAAGGCAAAACTGAGCCCCATCCATATTACGTCGTGATTTCGATTGGAAATTTGTTGTGGCTGAAGTAGGCACCCCCATTATCGGCTCAGATTTTCTGGCCCACTACAATTTATTGCCCGATTGTGCCCGAGCAAAATTGCGAGACGACATAACCGGCCTATGTACTGACACTGAAATCGTTTCTTTCAGCCAGCCCAGTATTAAATTGATCCACTCACCTGCCCTTCGCGCACATATTGGCTGAATTCCCTAGTGTCTCAAGACCCCCTGGGGCGCCCAAAGATCCTAAGCACACCACAGTGCATTACATTAAAACCACCGAGGGACCACCGATTTCAGCACGTCCTCGTCGTCTAGCTCCTCAAAAACTTCGGGCCGCTCAAAAAGAATTTGAGGAGATGGTACGAGTAGGTACGGCCAGGCCCTCTAGCAGCCCTTGGTCTTCTCCCTTACATTTAGCGCTCAAAAAGGACGAAACCTACCGCCCCTGCGGTGACTACAGGGCTCTTAACGCCCGCACCATTCCGGACCGCTATCCGGTCCGTCACGTAGGGGATTTTAGTCATAACCTCTCCGGCTGCACAATATTTAGTACTTTAGATCTCGTAAAAGCTTACCAACAAATTCCCGTTAACCCAGCAGATATTTGCAAAACAGCTATTATAACGCCCTTCGGACTATATGAGTTCCCCTACATGAGCTTCGGCCTCCGGAACGCTGGGCAAACCTTTCAGCGATTCATAGACGAAGTAGTGCGAGGTTTAGATTTCTGTTTTGCATACGTCGATGACATTCTCGTGTATTCCAAGGATGCCAAAGAGCACGCTGGACACCTCAGGCTCTTGCTTAGCCGCCTTCAGGAGTACGGAGTAGTTATCAACCTCGCAAAATGCGTTTTCGGGGCAACTGAGGTGTCCTTTTTAGGGTACCGCATTAACGCTACGGGCACCTATCCTCCCGAGGACCGCATCCGTGCCTTGTGCGATTTCCCTCTACCTGAGACGGTACAAGGTGTGCGTAGACTCATAGGCATGATAAACTACTATTGTAGATTCTTGCCCAGTGCCGCCAGGTACCAAGCACCCCTTATTGATGCAGTGGCCGCGACAAATAGCAAGGGCGCCAAACCGTTCCCCTGGACACCTGAACTCCGTCAATGTTTTGAGAGCTGCAAGAAAAGTCTGTATGACGCCACGCTCTTATCCCATCCAGCATCCGAGGCCCACTTGGGCCTGTTCACTGATGCATCAAGTGTACATATCGGCGCGTGTCTGCAACAAAAAGTTGGCGATGCTTGGCAACCTCTTGCTTACTTTAGCAAGAAACTCAATACGAAGCAGGCGGGGTGGCCGACACACTACCGAGAACTCCTGGCTGTGTACGAAAGCGTCCAACATTTTCGACACATCCTGGAGGTTCAACACGCCACGATTTACACCGACCATAAGCCTCTCGTTTATGCATTCGCTCAGCGCCGTGAAAAATTGCCACCCATACAACTCAACCAACTTACATTCATAAGTCAGTTCACTACTGACGTTGAATATGTTAAGGGCACTGACAATATAGTTGCAGACGCTATGTCTCGCATTGATTCGATATCATTAGAGCCCGATTACGAAGCCCTGGCGGAATCCCAAGAACAAGACGATGAGCTGAAAGAGTTCACGTCTTCTTCTTCTTCGTTTTCCCTAAAAATGGCGAAGGTCAATATTCCCGGGACCAATACCCACATTTTTTGCGACATTTCAACGGGTAAACCTCGCCCTTATCTTACACCAGTTTTTCGTCGAACGGCTTTCAACAAACTTCACGGACTAAGCCACCCTGGTGTACGAGCAACCATTCGTTTGATGTCTGACCGTTTCGTATGGCCCAATATTAAAAAAGACTGCCGCGCATGGGCCCAGTCCTGTTTACAATGCCAACGCAGCAAAATCAGCAGACATATTTCATCACCGCTTTCATCCTTTACTAACCCATCCCAAAGATTTCGCCATATCCACATAGACATAATTGGTCCTCTTCCACACTGGTAACTTCACGTACTGTCTTACTGCAGTCGACAGATACACTAGGTGGCCCGAGGCATGGCCTATGTCTTCTATCACGGCGCAAGAAGTGGCTGACACGTTAGTAACTGGCTGGATATCCCGTTTTGGAGTACCAAGCACTGTGACGACCGATCAGGGACGTCAATTCGAATCCGCTTTGTTTCAGCGCCTCATGAATGTGTGCGCAACAAAACGAGTTCGAACAACCAGTTACCACCCGTGTGCTAATGGCATGGTAGAACGCATGCACCGCCAACTCAAAGCTTCTTTAATGTGCCACTCCCACTCGTGGTCTAAGGCACTTCTCATAGTACTCCTGGGCATGAGGACAGCACTCAAAGAGGACTTAAACACCTCGTCTGCTGAGCTTGTCTATGGAGAGCCGCTCCGTTTACCTGGAGAACTAATCATACCGTCAGGGGATCCCAGGAGTCCAAGTGACGCACTGGATTTCGTCGCGGAACTTAAAAGCCGCATGGAAGCCCTTCGTCTAACACCAGCTTCCCGGCATGCGCGTCCATCCTCTTTCATTTTCAAGGACCTGCCTACGGCGACTCACGCCATGCTCCGTGACGACACTGTTCGACGCCAACTACAACCTCCCTATACTGGACCACACCGTATCCTAGGGAGAAGGGATAAAACCTTCACCTTAGATGTAAATGGCAGGGAGACCACGGTTAGCATTGACCGTATTAAGCCAGCATACTTAACCCCAGATCCTGGAGTATTAACTTATAAACACCACGTTCAATCTCACCAACCCCCATCACCTCCTATCCCAGCACCTATCACATCACCAACCCCGCTCATACATCAACCTGTACTGCCACCAACACAGACAACACCTCCTCCAGACCATACATTACCTCCAACCCCTGCCACTACCAGAGCTGGTAGACGGGTTAAATTCAGAGACATTTTAAATTTGTGATGTAAGATCTTTGTTATTATTTTTTTTTTATATACAAAACCTTAGCTATATCATCCAAAATTAGTCAGAATGATTACTAATATGAATAAACGATTGTACCTAAACGATTTTATTACTCAAGTCTTAATTTTAATTTCATGAAGCTCCTATTTATTTTAGAATCATCGAACCATTGTCTACTAAAAGGAGGCTTACTTTGTACCATTTTGTATCGTACGCCTTTTGGCGACTGATATAAAAGTGTTACTTTCAACTTATAACATGTACCTAATCTTAGTAGGTATTCCAAATAACTGGGTAATTAACTAGTAATTGTGTCCTTTATTGTTCACCTTTTTTTGTATTTCATGTAGTAGTAAAAAAAAACTTTAGGGCCATGGGGCCCAAGTGCACATCTTCTTTACAAAGATATTGTAAAGAGGATGGTTGACACTTCAGGTGATCGAAGGGCTGGCTTCTACCTTGGACAAAGGTTAAGCATTGCCATTCAACGTGGTAATGCTGCCAGTCTTTTGGGCACCCTACCTCACGATAATGATGAGGAAAATTTTTTTTTTGATGCCTTATTATAGCTTATTTATTTATTATTACCTTTTTTTAAGATGTAAATATTTTAGTTCTTAGTTATTTATATTTTAAGTTGTATATATTTTCATGTAGTAGTTGCATATATATTTTTTGTTCTTTCTGTCTATACCTTTCCCTTCTGCGTGGGGGGTGGTATGGCGTCCCAATAACAGAGATATGCATGGGACCCACTTTTAATATATAAGGCGAGAATATTGATATTGTTTATGGTCGCCATTGACCGTCTATGGTTTGATTATTAACTGGGTGATATTTTATGCCGTTACTCTTTTTGGACAGAGAAGAAGTCGAATACAAGTTTTGCCAATTTAACACGAGTTTTATTTATAAGCTTGCCTCGAAATTACTCGGCGCACAACGCCAAATTGGTGACCCCGACGTGATCAAAAATCACGAACGAACTAGGCATCGTGTTCGGCAACCTTCGACTAGCTGGTACAAAAGCTATACCGCCAATTCGCATCGCGTGACAATTTGAGGCGATCCAACGAAAACTTCAGACTTAGAAGTTACTGGAGTCGCCAACGCCAACGAGACATTTTCGACGACGACCTGGCTTCACGGAACCTACGCGCAAGTTGATGCCTGTCTGTGCCCGGCCTCACCTGTCGCTGTTCGTCGCTACCTGTCCTGTCGCTGGTCGTCAATAAGGAAACCTTGCTGGCGTCTACGTGGCATCGGTCAAAGTGCTGCCTGTTGGTCAGTGGGTACACTTACCTACTCTACATAAAGATAACCGGTCAGTGTGTGTTTGTACCATATATTTTACACTAAATATTATATCAACAGTGTGTGTTCAAAGTGCTGCTTATACAAGTTACAATACTGGACATTGCATGCCATAGCTTGCATATCGCATTGGACATAATAATTACTCATCTAATAATATAACATGGGTGTTGGTCGCTAAAAAACACTAATACATATTGCATTTTGTGTGGCTTAATTTTTGCATTTTTTAATGCATATTATCGTTAATACTACTTATTATTAATTTTTTTTCTTTACAACAATTGATTCTGTATTGGAGTAATTTGTGTGTGTACTCACTTCCTTTACTTATTTTTAATTGTACAAAAATGACTGATAAAACTCAGGAAATATTCCATGATCCAGCTGACTCTGGCAGTGAGCAGGAAACATCACCTACACACCCACCTATCATCAACAGAGTGACTATCCGTGTCCCTCCGTTCTGGCCGGACAAGCCCAGTTTGTGGTTTGCCAGCCTCGAGGCACAATTCCACATTAACAGGATAACAAAAGAATTAACTAAATATTATTATGCTGTCAGCCAACTTGACACTAAATCTGCTGGTGAAGTGGAAGACATTATTACAGCTCCACCTTCTCACCAACCATACACCACATTAAAAACAGCTTTAATTAACCGTTTCTTAGATTCTTATGAGGAAAAAATAAAAAAAGTTTTAGAAAAAGAAGACATTGGTGATTGGAGACCATCATCTTTTCTTAGGCACCTTATATCTTTAGCTGGCAACTCTGTCCCAGAACAACTCATACAAACTATTTGGCTAAATAGGTTACCTAGTACATATCAAGGAATACTGATAGCCCAAAAACAGGCCTCCCTCCAGGATCTTGGTGAATTAGCCGATAAACTGAGTGAAATTGGCCCCCAACCTGCAAGCATCCATAGCGCAGAAAAGTCCGGTACAGTGAACGACGGCATGGGAGAGCAGCTGCGGGCATTGCAACAGCAGGTGGCCAAACTGACACTAGCGGTTTCCTCCCTCACCACAAGTAGTGGCCATAGACTCTCTTTCAGCCGTTCTCGCAGTCGTTCACGCTCTCTTTCTCAGCCTTGCTGGTATCACCAGCGTTTTGGAGCGAAAGCCTCGAAATGCATCTCACCATGTAGTTGGCCCAATAATACGGCAACTTCCACTAACAACCCGGGAAACACCAACAGCAATCAGTGATGGCGACATCTGATTGCTCACAGGTGAGTCGCCGTTTGTTCGTCACGGATCGTTACTCAAATCGTCGATTTCTTGTCGATACTGGCTCCGACCTTTCCTGCCTACCGCGTCATCATCACAAAGGCAAAACTGAACCCCATCCATATTACGTCGTGATTTCGATTGGAAATTTGTTGTGGCTGAAGTAGGCACCCCCATTATCGGCTCAGATTTTCTGGCCCACTACAATTTATTGCCCGATTGTGCCCGAGCAAAATTGCGAGACGACATAACCGGCCTATGTACTGACACTGAAATCGTTTCTTTCAGCCAGCCCAGTATTAAATTGATCCACTCACCTGCCCTTCGCGCACATATTGGCTGAATTCCCTAGTGTCTCAAGACCCCCTGGGGCGCGGAAAGATCCTAAGCACACCACAGTGCATTACATTAAAACCACCGAGGGACCACCGATTTCAGCACGTCCTCGTCGTCTAGCTCCTCAAAAACTTCGGGCCGCTCAAAAAGAATTTGAGGAGATGGTACGAGTAGGTACGGCCAGGCCCTCTAGCAGCCCTTGGTTTTCTCCCTTACATTTAGCGCTCAAAAAGGATGAAACCTACCGCCCCTGCGGTGACTACAGGGCTCTTAACGCCCGCACCATTCCGGACCGCTATCCGGTCCGTCACGTAGGGGATTTTAGTCATAACCTCTCCGGCTGCACAATATTTAGTACTTTAGATCTCGTAAAAGCTTACCAACAAATTCCCGTTAATCCAGCAGATATTTGCAAAACAGCTATTATCCCTTCGGACTATATGAGTTCCCCTACATGAGCTTCGGCCTCCGGAACGCTGGGCAAACCTTTCAGCGATTCATAGACGAAGTAGTGCGAGGTTTAGATTTCTGTTTTGCATACGTCGATGACATTCTCGTGTATTCCAAGGATGCCAAACAGCACGCTGGACACCTCAGGCTCTTGCTTAGCCGCCTTCAAGAGTACGGAGTAGTTATCAACCTCGCAAAATGCGTTTTCGGGGCAACTGAGGTGTCCTTTTTAGGGTACCGCATTAACGCTACGGGCACCTATCCTCCCGAGGACCGCATCCGTGCCTTGTGCGATTTCCCTCTACCTGAGACGGTACAAGGTGTGCGTAGATTCATAGGCATGATAAACTACTATCGTAGATTCTTGCCCAGTGCCGCCAGGTACCAAGCACCCCTTATTGATGCAGTGGCCGCGACAAATAGCAAGGGCGCCAAACCGTTCCCCTGGACACCTGAACTCCGTCAATGTTTTGAGAGCTGCAAGAAAAGTCTGTCTGACGCCACGCTCTTATCCCATCCAGCATCCGAGGCCCACTTGGGCCTGTTCACTGATGCATCAAGTGTACATATCGGCGCGTGTCTGCAACAAAAAGTTGGCGATGCTTGGCAACCTCTTGCTTACTTTAGCAAGAAACTCAATACGAAGTAGGCGGGGTGGCCGACACACTACCGAGAACTCCTGGCTGTGTACGAAAGCGTCCAACATTTTCAACACATCCTGGAGGTTCAACACGCCACGATTTAAGACACAAGACGATGAGCTGAAAGAGTTCACGTCTTCTTCTTCTTCGTTTTCCCTAAAAATGGCGAAGGTCAATATTCCCGGGACCAATACCCACATTTTTTGCGACATTTCAACGGGTAAACCTCGCCCTTATCTTACACCAGTTTTTCGTCGAACGGCTTTCAACAAACTTCACGGACTAAGCCACCCTGGTGTACGAGCAACCATTCGTTTGATGTCTGACCGTTTCGTATGGCCCAATATTAAAAAAGACTGCCGCGCATGGGCCCAGTCCTGTTTACAATGCCAACGCAGCAAAATCAGCAGACATATTTCATCACCGCTTTCATCCTTTACTAACCCATCCCAAAGATTTCGCCATATCCACATAGACATAATTGGTCCTCTTCCACACTGGTAACTTCACGTACTGTCTTACTGCAGTCGACAGATACACTAGGTGGCCCGAGGCATGGCCTATGTCTTCTATCACGGCGCAAGAAGTGGCTGACACGTTAGTAACTGGCTGGATATCCCGTTTTGGAGTACCAAGCACTGTGACGACCGATCAGGGACGTCAATTCGAATCCGCTTTGTTTCAGCGCCTCATGAATGTGTGCGCAACAAAACGAGTTCGAACAACCAGTTACCACCCGTGTGCTAATGGCATGGTAGAACGCATGCACCGCCAACTCAAAGCTTCTTTAATGTGCCACTCCCACTCGTGGTCTAAGGCACTTCTCATAGTACTCCTGGGCATGAGGACAGCACTCAAAGAGGACTTAAACACCTCGTCTGCTGAGCTTGTCTATGGAGAGCCGCTCCGTTTACCTGGAGAACTAATCATACCGTCAGGGGATCCCAGGAGTCCAAGTGACGCACTGGATTTCGTCGCGGAACTTAAAAGCCGCATGGAAGCCCTTCGTCTAACACCAGCTTCCCGGCATGCGCGTCCATCCTCTTTCATTTTCAAGGACCTGCCTACGGCGACTCACGCCATGCTCCGTGACGACACTGTTCGACGCCAACTACAACCTCCCTATACTGGACCACACCGTATCCTAGGGAGAAGGGATAAAACCTTCACCTTAGATGTAAATGGCAGGGAGACCACGGTTAGCATTGACCGTATTAAGCCAGCATACTTAACCCCAGATCCTGGAGTATTAACTTATAAACACCACGTTCAATCTCACCAACCCCCATCACCTCCTATCCCAGCACCTATCACATCACCAACCCCGCTCATACATCAACCTGTACTGCCACCAACACAGACAACACCTCCTCCAGACCATACATTACCTCCAACCCCTGCCACTACCAGAGCTGGTAGACGGGTTAAATTCAGAGACATTTTAAATTAATTTGTGATGTAAGATCTTTGTTATTAATTTTTTTATATACAAAACCTATAGCTATATCATCCAAAATTAGTCAGAATGATTACTAATATGAATAAACGATTGTACCTAAACGATTTTATTACTCAAGTCTTAATTTTAATTTCATGAAACTCCTATTTATTTTAGAATCATCGAACCATTGTCTACTAAAAGGAGGCTTACTTTGTACCATTTTGTATCGTACGCCTTTTGGCGACTGATATAAAAGTGTTACTTTCAACTTATAACATGTACCTAATCTTAGTATTCCAAATAACTGGGTAATTAACTAGTAATTGTGTCCTTTATTGTTCACCTTTTTTCGTATTTCATGTAGTAG